>OX940735.1:11303750-12592500 GCA_954870855.1 Scutellaria minor | reverse complement strand
ATACATCCACCTTTACAAACTTTAAAATTACAAACTATTAAAGGAGAAATGATTGCAGATCCTTTTAAATCTATAACAAAAGTAAAAGATGAAGACGTAGGAAGAATTATACAACAAAATAATTATTCTAATCAAATTTTACATACTATTGCAGAACAAGTAGATCATATTTCTAATAAGATAGATATAGATAAGAAAGTTACTTTAAATGAAGAAAAAGAAAAGAAAAATGTTTTTAATGATGTGTCAAAACCATATTTTCAAATAAATAAAAGTTTAGATAATAAAAATATAAGTTTTAACCCACAAACAGATAAATTATTAATAAGATATCAAGTAAACTAACAGATATAGGATCTACAAGTAAGAATGTTAATTGTTTAGATAAAATACAAGAAATAAATAGTACAGATGATTCTGATAATAGTAGTCAACAATCACATACTGAATCCTCAGATAGTGAAGATCTAATAGAAGTAGTTGAAAGAAATTTTGATGAAAATATTCCTAGTAATGAAATAAATAGAATATCTAGAAGAAGATATTATAAGAATAATAATACAAAGAATTATTGTAGTAGACCTACACCTGTTGATATACAATTTGAAGAAAGAAATCAATTTAAAACTGCTACATATAATGGACAAAGTATTACAGAATGGACTATAGATGGTTGATCAGAATATGAAATATTAAATACTTTACAAGAAATAGGTATGGCTAGATGTCACGCCCCGAAACTTAACCATTTCTTTTTTAAAATAAAAGATTAATAAATTTAGAAAAAAACATTTTTAAATTATCAGAGTATCCCCGGCAGGCGTGCAGGAAAGAAGAAAGAGAAAGGAAAGAGAAACAATGAAGATATATACATATATCGAACTTTATAAGTTATCGATGTACCACAGCGGATTTTAACAAACGTGATTGGACCAAAAGAAAACGCAAGCGTACGTTGTTCCGAAACAGTTTATCAAAAATATAACAAATTATCGAAATAACGAAAGAAGTCTTTAGCAGATAGGGCACATCTCTCCCTTCAACTTCTCCCAACAAAATCATCACCTGTACGAACACGTAGACGGGGTGAGTGCATAGAAATACACCCCGTGGAGGCAAAATCATAAATTAACATAAAACTTTAAATCAGATAAGCAGTTAATCACAGCAAGTACAATGCACAGCAAGTAAATGACTTGGGCGCAGGTATATCCCGCCTTACCCCACCACCTTATCCTTCTGGTGATTATTTGGTTAGGGGGACTTCACCAATCCTCCGTTTTCCAGTTAGGACTTAATCCCAACCTGTCTTCCCAAAGACCGTGCACATGAACACACATCTTATCTTAATCCCAACAAAGGATTCAATTCACAGCACGTAGACAAAGCACATATAACGGACATGCATAACAATTAATAGCATGTTGATATCATCAATTACATTTCATGCTCATAATCTCAAATCGTAAATCATATAACGTTCATCATCATAACATAATATATCGAAAACCCTAGCATGCGACTATACAAAATAAACGTAAAGTTAAACGTTAATTCAGAATTTACCCCCACCTCAGCCTGGACGGTGCGATTATCACGTTCTTTTCCTTTTAGTTTTGAGATGTGTTCGGAGCGTTTGGGCCTACAAACACACAACGTAAATTATTAGGTTACACTTATTAATTAAGCATTTATAAATAAATGCTCGAAAGAAACGACGAATTGAAAACAGAACAAAACATGACCCGACTAGGTCTAGAAATATAGAGGATTCAAAAAGGAAGGTTTAGAGACGAGAACGAATTAAAACGGATAAGGAACGAAGCTAAACGAAGCGTTTTAGGGTTTGAAGGGTTTGAGGGGTAAAACCGTAATTACGGATAAAGTTTGGGGTCGAAACGAGGTTTCAGGAATCTGGAGGGGTCGAACTGCAATATCAGAAAGTCTTGGGGTGAAAATCCAAGTCTTGAGAAGTTTTGGGGGTGAAACTATAATTTCCAAAACTTTTTAGGACTAAAATGCACAAAATAAAAGATGGAAGACCCAAAGTGTATAGAATAGAAGTTGGAGGACCAAAATGTATAGAAAAGAAGCTAGAGGACCAAACTGAAAATAGGAGAAACTTTGAAAAATTGCAAGAAGGTCCCTGGAGAACATCCAATTCCCAAAACCCACCCCAACCCCCAAACCACCACTGCCCCTCCCGCCATCCGCCACCGCCCCCAGTTCCGACGCCGGCGGCAGGGGCCGCCGGTGAGCTCACCTCCAGCACCCTCCCTCGCCGGCGTACCGAGCGCCGGCCTCCTCCAACCGCGGCGGCACTGGAAAAGCCGCTGCCCAAACACCCTTCTCCACCATCACCAACCCCATCAACACAGCCTACACGCATGCATTTATACACTTTCCCGGCGGCCATTGCCGCCGGCTCCACATGCACACACCGCCGGCGCCCCTTGCGCCGATTATCCACCATCACGGCGGCGCTGCATGCGCCGCCTTCCACCACCAGACCAACCAGACCAGAGAGGGAGAAAGATGAGCGAGAGAGAGAGTGTTCGAAGAGAGAGAAAGAGAGGAGAGGAGAGAGAAAGATAATCTGTAGAAACTTTGACCGGCCGTTGCCGGAAATCGGTCGGTCCGATCAGCGATCCAAGCCCGGAATCGAGATGGACTCGACGAGATCGACGAGAACTTCAAATTAGACTCAAGATTCGCCCCGATCGGTGGCCGGATGGCCGAGAAACGAAGAGAGAGAAAACTAGGGTTTCTAGAGAGAGAAATAGAACTTCTCCGGCGATTTGCCGGCGAACGCGGCGGCGGATGACAAATCCGAGCCCAGGAGAGGATGAGAGAAGGAGGAGCTTTTCATGAAATATTACCTTAGGTTAATTTTAGTGTATGATAATTTTTTACTTAGGATAGGAATAGTTATATACCTTGGTTAATTTTATAATTAAAAAATATCATAATCTTAAACTTTATACTAATCATTCTTATGATATTAATTAATTTGGGATATCAAACGAACTCCGATTTGATCCATTCTTTTTGCGTTTTGTTCAATTTTTCATTCTCGTTCATCTCGTCCCACTTATGTATTATTTTGTCGATTTTGTATTTTTACGAAATAAATCTCCCAAACGTTAAACTTAATTAAAGTTTGCCTATAATTAAATTTTCTGAAACGCACGTAAAATAAATCAAATAATTAGGGGTTTAGATAGTTAATTATCAAATTATGCATCGGTAAAATCCTAGTCGTCACACTAGAGCTGCATATAAATTACAAAATCAATCTGAAGAAATAACATGTATGTTACTTATACAAGGATTTACAGGACAACTTAAACATTGGTGGGATAATATATTAAAAAATGAGGAGAAAAATGAAATTTTAAACCATAAGATTTAAGTTATGTTGAAGGTATAGATAATGAATATGTAGAAAGACCTGATGCATGTGAATTTTTAATTATTACTATATCTATGCATTTTATAGGAAATCCTAAAGAAGAAATGACTACAAATAAAATTGTTTTAACAAAATTAATATGTCCTACATTAACAGATTACAGATGGTATAAGGATACATTTTTAACACAAGTTTTAAGAAGAACAGATTGTAGAGCTTCTTTTTGGAAAGAAAGATTTATAATGGGTTTACCTAAGTTATTTGCTAAAAGAATAATACAAAAATTAAAAATTGAAGTAGGAATTGATGATATACCTTTTGAAGAATTTACTTATGGTCAATTGTTTGCTTTTGTTAAGAAAGAAGGTTTAAGTTTATGTACTGAATTAAAATTACAGAATAAATATAAGAAAGATAGAAAGAGTACTAGATATGAATTAGGAAGTTTTTGTGAAACTTTTGGTATAATGAAAATAGAACCACCTTCTTATAAACATAAAAGAAAATTTAGAAAACAAAGATATTATGATAATAGACCACAAGAATATAGAAGACCAGAATATAGAAAAAATAGGTTTAAAAAGGAAAAAAGATTATAATAAGTATTCACAAAATAAAAATAAAAGTAATTACCAAAATAAAGATAAGAAAAATATAGTTTGTTGGAATTGTAACCAACCAGGACATACAACTGATAAATGTTATAGAAAAAAGAATAAGGTTAGAGAATTAAGACATGAATTAAATAATATATTTAATAAATTAGATAATAGTGATTCTGAATCAGATATTATTGAACAGGATACAGATTCTTCTATAGAACAAAATAATAAACAATGTCATATTAATGTCATTACAAAAGATAATAAAGAAGCTATTTTTGATTTAATAAATCATATACCAGATAATGAAACCTGAAGAGAATATTTTCATAAATTAAAAGATTTAATTTTAGAAGAAGAAACCACTAAGAAAAAGATACCTATAAGAGAAGATTTTAGTTTACAAAAACTATTTGATAAATATCCTAGTCGTAGTATATCTAGAAATGTTACCACAAAAGAATTACAAATGGAAATTAATAATCTTAAGAAACAAATTAATAATCTAGAAAAATATATGATTAATTTAAAAGAAGATAATATTGAAATAAAAACAAAAATGATTCTAAAAGATAACAATATTGATATTACAAATATACCTAGTACAAGTCAAATAATAGAAGAAGAAGAAGAAGAAGAAGAAGAAGAAATTTGTTAAAAATAAAAATAAAAGTTAAAATGGTATATAAAAGATAGATTTGTTAATTATATACAAAAGATAGATTTTCAGAAATGGTATATAAAAGTTAAAATTGTTATAGACAAATTTGAATTAAATGTTATAGCTTTATTTGACTCAGGGGCTGATCATAATGTTATAAGAGAAGGATTAATACCTACAAAATATTATGAGAAAACAAATGAACAATTATATACTGCTAATTCAAAACCTTTAAATATTAAATACAAATTATCTGATGCACACATATGTTGTGATGGTTATTGTTTTCAAACTTTATTTACTTTAGTAAAAGATATTTCACAAAATGTTATTTTAGGATCACCATTTTTAACACAATTATATCCTTTTAAGGTAGATAACAAAGGTATAAGTACAAACGTACATGGTAGAATTATAAATTTTAATTTTATAAATCCTATTCAAGAAAAAGAAATTAATAATTTAAAAGATAATTCTATATTTAAACAAATAAATTTGATAGATTATAAAAAGAAACAAATTGATTTTTTAAAAGAAGAAATACCTTATTTAAAAATAGAAGAACAATTAAAAGAGACTAATATTTTAACAAAAATAAAAGAAATCCAAGATAGATTTATTAAAGAATTATGTAGTACTATCCCTAATACTTTTTGGGAAAGAAAACAGCATATTGTAGATTTACCTTATGAAAAAGAATTTAGTGATAGAGATATACCTACAAAAGCCAGACCTATACAAATGAATCAAGAATTTTTAGCTATATGTCAGAAAGAAATTGAAGATTTAATAGAAAAGAAATTAATAAGAAAATCTAAGTCTCATTGGAGCTGTTCAGCTTTTTATGTTGTAAAACAAGCAGAGTTAGAAAGAGGAGTTCCACGATTAGTTATAAATTACAAACCTTTAAACAAAGTTTTACAATGGATTAGATATCCTATACCCAATAAAAGAGATCTTATTAATAGATTACATTCAGCTAGGATTTTTTCTAAATTTGACTTAAAATCAGGATTTTGGCAAATACAAATTAGTGAAAAAGATTAAGACTGCTTTTACAGTTCCTTTTGGACATTATGAGTGGAATGTAATGTCTTTTGGTTTAAAGAATGCACCTTCAGAATTTCAGAGAATTATGAATGACATATTTAATAATTATAATAAATTTTGCATTGTTTATATAGATGACATACTTATATATTCACCAAGTATAGAACAACATATAAAACATTTAGATATTTTATTTTATATAATAAAAAAGAATGGATTAGTTTTAAGTGAATCTAAGATGAAATTATTTCAGACATCTATAAGATTTCTAGGACATGATATCAGCAAAGGATTAATTAAACCTATAAATAGATCTATAAGTTTTACAGAAAAATTTCCAGATCAGATAAAAGACAAAAATCAATTACAAAGATTTTTAGGATGTTTAAATTACATAGCAGATTTTTTCCCAGATCTTAGAAAATTCTGTAAACCTTTATACCAGAGATTACAAAAGAATCCTCTCCCTTGGACAGATGAACATACTAAGATAGTTAAAGACATAAAACAAAGAGTCAAGACTTTACCCTGCTTAGGTATTCCTAATCCACAAGCATTTATGATAGTTGAGACAGATGCATCTAATATAGGTTATGGAGGAATTTGAAAACAAAGAATACATAATAAAGACCAATTAGTAAGATTTCATTCAGGCATTTGGTTAGGTTCACAACAAAATTATTCTACAATCAAAAAAGAAATTCTTTCTATTGTTTTGTGTATTTCAAAGTTTCAAGATGATCTTTATAATAAAAAATTTCTTTTAAGAATAGATTGTAAATCAGCAAAAGAGGTTTTAACAAAGGATGTTCAAAATATTGTTTCAAAACAGATTTTTGCAAGATGGCAAGCTATATTAAGTGTTTTTGATTTTGACATTGAATTTATAAAAGGTGAAAATAATTCATTACCCGATTTTTTGACAAGAGAGTTTTTACAAGGAAATTAATTTTATTTTCAGATGGCTTCAAAATCTCAAACTCCAGATGATTATTCTACAAAATTCAACAGACAAATGATACAAAGGCCACCAAATCCAAACCAATCTCTCTCTTTAAGACCAAACAGATTTTCCCCTTTACAAAACTTTCCTGAATTACCATACAATACAGTTCTTACTTCTCAGACAAAAACTCCTTCTCCTACAAATACTCCTTTACCCAGAACTCTTACTCCTTTAAGACCAAATACACCTCAAGGACAAAAGGATAATGATGGTTCACATTACATATACAAAAGTTGGTATGACCATATATGTTTGACAAATTTCCTCATTGAGCCTGTTGATACAAGAGAGTTTTTTACAAAGAAGTTTAATCCAGATATACTTTGGGAAACAGATGATCTCACAAAGACAAGATGGTTTTATGAGTACATTTTAGTTGATACAGATTCTGTTAAGATTGTTCATCATCGTGACAAAGACACTGGTTACATAACTCATTCCAAATGTACCATTTTACAAGTTCTTTCTCCTAAAACCTGGGGAAATCATATGGCTTTCAACAAATCCTTTTCCAAAGAATTCTATCCACAAACCTTTTCTTATGGTGATTACAAATTAGCTTGGTATAGATTCCTTTTCCTTCGGCCGGGAAACCATTCTTGGTTTTTCCTTTTCCCTGATGACATATCTTTGTTTTTTCCAATTTGGTTTTATGAGTGGTTTAAGATAATAGGTTTAGAAATTACCAATTTACCAGCTGATGTTGTCAAAGGTATTAATTACTATGATACTGCCTCTAAAGACATAAATACTCCACATTTTCAGAAGTTATTGAATTTTTGTGCTGAATTCAAAGTTCCCTGGATTTTTGCCTGGGAATTTCATTTTAAGAAGTGTTTTCCAGAACCTACATCTTACTCCTTAATTAGGAAATACAAAACCAAATGGTGGGGTAGGTTTGATCAGACTGTCTGTGCTGAACCAGCTATCAGACATTTTTTCCAGACAGGTGAAAAGATTAAATACAAGATCCCTCAGACTCCTCAGAATCAACCAAAAAAACAACAAACTTCAAAAGACAAAGCTCCTTCATCTTCACAACAAACATTTTTTGATATTTTCAATGACAATCCAGACTTGAAGAATCAATTCTTTGAGTTTTTATCACAAAAGACAAAATCTGAGAAATCAGATGAATCAACCTCCTATGATCCTTTTGGAGGTCCTTGTGCACAAGATCCGTTTGATTTATAGTTTGACATATCTTACAGATGGAAGGAGGACGCAGACATATACAGGATTGCCCTAGGTGCTATACATATTTTTGTTACAGGAAGAACAAGACAAAAACAATTACTGAAGGAAGGTGTTTTCTCAAAGAGGTATTGTTACATGATGATTTTCCAAGAGATATGAAGTTAGTCTACAAAGCTGCCAATATACAAAAGAAGTACAGAAAGATGGTCCAGATTTTGAATAACAAATTTCAGACATGTATGGATAAGTATCCTCATACTTATCATTGTACAATCCAAGAAGATATCTCAGATGATGAGTTCAAGAAGCTTTTCAAAAGACGACAAACTGTTTGACAAAAGTTTTCAACAAAGCAACAAAGCAGATTCCCGACAAATTTGAGTGCTTGATAAAGATAAAGGATGCCTGACAAATGAGCTACAAAGTCAAAAGTTTAATAGTGGTTGTCTGCCATTATTTTACTCTTTGAAATGCAAATTCAGATTCAAGACAAATTGAAGACAAATGTAATTTTCTTTTCTCTATATATAGGTTGTGTGTTCATTTGTAATAGGTACGCTTGAGTAGTTACTCGCCTATTCTCTTCTCTCTCCATCCACTCTCTACTTTGTAACCCTTAGCCTTTTCTGTGTTTTACAAGCTTTCTTGTTTCTGCAAGCTTTCCTATTTTCAAGATTGTAACAAAGCTGTAAGTTTTATTTGTTTTATAAAACTGTTTGTTTGATATTTTTGGTTTACTGTTTTACTGATTTTTTGTTTATATGTTACATGTTTTCATACATTCATATAGGCATGTCTCCCTCTTATCCGCGATTACCATTAACTCTTTACTTGGTCAACAAGTTTTCAATAATCGTTACACTTAGAGTTACTAATTAGTTTCATGTTGAGTTAGAAGATTAATCGAATACCATTAACTCTTTTGAAGATGAATCGAGTACAATTAACTCTGTACTTGGTCAACAAGTTTTCAATAATCGTTACCCTTAGAGTTACGAATTAGTTTTATGTTGAGTTAGAAGAGAATTCGAGTGCCATTAACTCTTCGAAAGATGATTCGAATACAACTAACTCAATACTTGGTCAACAAGTTTTCAATAAAAGTTACACTTAGAGTTAGGATTAGTTTTATGTTGAATTAGAAGATTAATCGAGTACCATTAAATCTTTAGACGTTGAATCGAGTACAATTAACTCTTTACTTGGTCAATAAGTTTTCAATAATCGTTACACTTAGAGTTACGGATTAGTTTTATGTTGAGTTAGAAGATTATTCGAGTGCCATTAACTCTTTAGAAGATGAATCGAGTACAATTAACTCTTTAATTGGTCAACAAGTTTTCAATAATCGTTACACTTAGAGTTACTGATTAGTTTTATGTAGAGTTAGAAGATTAATCAAATACCTTTAACTCTTTTGAAGATGGATCGAGTACAATTAACTCTTTTTACTTGGTCAACAAGTTTTCAATAATCGTTATACTTAGAGTTACGGATTAGTTTTATGTTGAGTTAGAAGATTATTCGAGTGCCATTAACTCTTCAAAAGATGATTCGAATACAGTTAACTCAATACTTGGTCAACAAGTTTTCAATAATCGTTACACTTAAAGTTACGAATTAGTTTTATGTTGAGTTAGAAGATTTATCGAGTACCATTAACTCTTTACTTGGTCAAAAAGTTTTCAATAATCGTTACACTTAGAGTTACTGATTAGTTTTATGTTGAGTTAGAAGATTAATCGAATACCATTAACTCTTTTGAAGATGAATCGGGTACAATTAACTCTGTACTTGGTCAACAAGTTTTCAATAATCGTTACCCTTAGAGTTACGGATTAGTTTTATGTTGAGTTAGAAGAGAATTTGAGTGCCATTAACTCTTTAAAAGATAATTCGAGTACTATTAACTCTTTACTTATTCAACAAGTTTTCAATAATCGTTACACTTAGACTTACGGATTAGTTTTATGTTGAGTTAGAAGATTATTCGAGTGCCATTAACTCTTCGAAAGATGATTCGAATACAGTTAACTCAATACTTGGTCAACAAGTTTTCAATAATCGTTACACTTAGAGTTAGGAATTAGTTTTATGTTGAGTTAGAAGATTAATCGAATACCATTAACTCTTTTAAAGATGAATCGAGTACAATTAACTCTCTACTTGGTCAACAAATTTTCAATAATCGTTAAATTTAGAGTTATGGATTAGTTTTATATTAAGTTAGACGATTATTCGAGTGCCATTAACTCTTTAGTAGCTGATTCGAGTACAATTAACTTAATACTTGGTCAACAAGTTTTCCATAATCGTTACACTTAGAGTTACTGATTAGTTTTATGTTGAGTTAGAAGATTAATCAAATACCTTTAACTCTTTTGAAGATGGATCGAGTACAATTAACTCTTTTTACTTGGTCAACAAGTTTTCAATAATCGTTATACTTAGAGTTACGGATTAGTTTTATGTTGAGTTAGAAGATTATTCGAGTGCCATTAACTCTTCAAAAGATGATTCGAATACAGTTAACTCAATACTTGGTCAACAAGTTTTCAATAATCGTTACACTTAGAGTTACGAATTAGTTTTATGTTGAGTTAGAAGATTTATCGAGTACCATTAACTCTTTACTTGGTCAAAAAGTTTTCAACAATCGTTACACTTAGAGTTACTGATTAGTTTTATGTTGAGTTAGAAGATTAATCGAATACCATTAACTCTTTTGAAGATGAATCGAGTACAATTAACTCTGTACTTGGTCAACAAGTTTTCAATAATCGTTACCCTTAGAGTTAAGGATTAGTTTTATGTTGAGTTAGAAGAGAATTTGAGTGCCATTAACTCTTTAAAAGATAATTCGAGTACTATTAACTCTTTACTTATTCATCAAGTTTTCAATAATCGTTACACTTAGACTTACGGATTAGTTTTATGTTGAGTTAGAAGATTATTCGAGTGCCATTAACTCTTCGAAAGATGATTCGAATACAGACAACTCAATACTTGGTCAACAAGTTTTCAATAATCGTTACACTTAGAGTTACAGATTAGTTTTATGTTGAGTTAGAAGATTAATCGAATACCATTACCTCTTTTGAAGATGAATCGAGTACAATTAACTCTCTACTTGGTCAACAAATTTTCAATAATCGTTAAATTTAGAGTTATGGATTAGTTTTATATTAAGTTAGACGATTATTCGAGTGCCATTAACACTTTAGTAGCTGATTCGAGTACAATTAACTTAATACTTGGTCAACAAGTTTTCCATAATCGTTACACTTAGAGTTACTGATTAGTTTTATGTTGAGTTAGAAGATTAATCAAATACCTTTAACTCTTTTGAAGATGGATCGAGTACAATTAACTCTTTTTACTTGGTCAACAAGTTTTCAATAATCGTTATACTTAGAGTTACGGATTAGTTTTATGTTGAGTTAGAAGATTATTCGAGTGCCATTAACTCTTCAAAAGATGATTCGAATATAGTTAACTCAATACTTGGTCAACAAGTTTTCAATAATCGTTACACTTAGAGTTACGAATTAGTTTTATGTTGAGTTAGAAGATTTATCGAGTACCATTAACTCTTTACTTGGTCAAAAAGTTTTCAATAATCGTTACACTTAGAGTTACTGATTAGTTTTATGTTGAGTTAGAAGATTAATCGAATACCATTAACTCTTTTGAAGATGAATCGAGTACAATTAACTCTGTACTTGGTCAACAAGTTTTCAATAATCGTTACCCTTAGAGTTACGGATTAGTTTTATGTTGAGTTAGAAGAGAATTTGAGTGCCATTAACTCTTTAAAAGATAATTCGAGTACTATTAACTCTTTACTTATTCATCAAGTTTTCAATAATCTTTACACTTAGACTTACGGATTAGTTTTATGTTGAGTTAGAAGATTATTCGAGTGCCATTAACTCTTCGAAAGATGATTCGAATACAGACAACTCAATACTTGGTCAACAAGTTTTCAATAATCGTTACACTTAGAGTTACAGATTAGTTTTATGTTGAGTTAGAAGATTAATCGAATACCATTACCTCTTTTGAAGATGAATCGAGTACAATTAACTCTCTACTTGGTCAACAAATTTTCAATAATCGTTAAATTTAGAGTTATGGATTAGTTTTATATTAAGTTAGACGATTATTCGAGTGCCATTAACACTTTAGTAGCTGATTCGAGTACAATTAACTTAATACTTGGTCAACAAGTTTTCCATAATCGTTACACTTAGAGTTACTGATTAGTTTTATGTTGAGTTAGAAGATTAATCAAATACCTTTAACTCTTTTGAAGATGGATCGAGTACAATTAACTCTTTTTACTTGGTCAACAAGTTTTCAATAATCGTTATACTTAGAGTTACGGATTAGTTTTATGTTGAGTTAGAAGATTATTCGAGTGCCATTAACTCTTCAAAAGATGATTCGAATATAGTTAACTCAATACTTGGTCAACAAGTTTTCAATAATCGTTACACTTAGAGTTACGAATTAGTTTTATGTTGAGTTAGAAGATTTATCGAGTACCATTAACTCTTTACTTGGTCAAAAAGTTTTCAATAATCGTTACACTTAGAGTTACTGATTAGTTTTATGTTGAGTTAGAAGATTAATCGAATACCATTAACTCTTTTGAAGATGAATCGAGTACAATTAACTCTGTACTTGGTCAACAAGTTTTCAATAATCGTTACCCTTAGAGTTACGGATTAGTTTTATGTTGAGTTAGAAGAGAATTTGAGTGCCATTAACTCTTTAAAAGATAATTCGAGTACTATTAACTCTTTACTTATTCAACAAGTTTTCAATAATCGTTACACTTAGACTTACGGATTAGTTTTATGTTGAGTTAGAAGATTATTCGAGTACCATTAACTCTTCGAAAGATGATTCGAATACAGTTAACTCAATACTTGGTCAACAAGTTTTCAATAATCGTTACACTTAGAGTTACGGATTAGTTTTATGTTGAGTTAGAAGATTAATCGAATACCATTACCTCTTTTGAAGATGAATCGAGTACAATTAACTCTTTACTTGGTCAACAAATTTTCAATAATCGTTAAATTTAGAGTTACGGATTAGTTTTATATTAAGTTAGACGATTATTCGAGTGCCATTAACTCTTTAGTAGCTGATTCGAGTACAATTAACTTAATACTTGGTCAACAAGTTTTCCATAATCGTTACACTTAGAGTTACGGAATAGTTTTATGTTGAGTTAGAAGATTAATCGAGTACCATTAACTCTTTAGAAGATGAATCGAGTACAATTAACACTTTACTTGGTCAACACGTTTTCAATAATCGTTGCACTTAGAGTTACTGATTAGTTTTATGTTGAGTTAGAATATTAATCGAATACCATTAACTCTTTAGAAGATGAATCGAGTACAATTAACTCTTTACTTGGTCAACAAGTTTTCAATAATCGTTACACTTAGAGTTAAGAATTAGTTTTATGTTGAGTTAGAAGATTTATTGAGTACCATTAACTCTTTTCTTGGTCAACAAGTTTTCAATAATCGTTACACTTAGAGTTACTGATTAGTTTCATGTTGAGTTAGAAGATTAATCGAATACCATTAACTCTTTTGAAGATGAATCGAGTACAATTAACTCTGTACTTGGTCAAAAAGTTTTCAATAATCATTACCCTTAGAGTTACAGATTAGTTTTATGTTGAGTTAGAAGAGAATTCGAGTGCCATTAACTCTTTAAAAGAAAATTCGAGTTCTATTAACTCTTTACTTATTCAACAAGTTTTGAATAATCGTTACACTTAGACTTATGGATTAGTTTTATGTTGAGTTAGAAGATTATTCGAGTGCCATTAACTCTTCAAAACATGATTCGAATACAGTTAACTCAATACTTGGTCAACAAGTTTTCAATAATCGTTACACTTAGAGTTACGAATTAGTTTTATGTTGAGTTAGAAGATTTATCGAGTACCATTAACTCTTTACTTGGTCAACAAGTTTTCAATAATCGTTAAACTTAGAGTTACTGATTAGTTTCATATTGAGTTAGAAGATTAATCGAATACCATTAACTCTTTTGTTGATGAATCGAGTACAATTAACTCTGTACTTGGTCAACAAGTTTTCAATAATCGTTACCCTTAGAGTTACGGATTAGTTTTATTCGAGTGCCATTAACTTTTCAAAAGATGATTCGAATACAGTTAACTCAATACTTGGTCAACAAGATTTCAATAATCGTTACACTTAGAGTTACGGATTAGTTTTATATTGAATTAGAAGATTAATAGAGTACCATTAAATCTTCAGACGATGAATCGAGTACAATTAACTCTTTACTTGGTCAACAAGTTTTCAATAATCATTATCTTAGAGTTACGAATTAGTTTTATGTTGAGTTATATGATTTATCGAGTACCATTAACTTTTGTACTCGAATCATCTTCTAAAGAGTTAATGGCACTCGAATAATCGTCTAACTTAATATAAAACTAATCTGTAACTATAAATGTAACGATTATTGTAAACTTGTTGACCAAGTAAAGAGTTAATTGTACTCGATTCATCTTCAAAAGAGTTAATGGTATTCGATTAATCTTCTAACTCAACATAAAACTAATCAGTAACTCTAAGTGCAACGATTATTGAAAACTTGTTGACCAAGTAAAGAGTTAATTGTACTCGATTCATCTTCTATAGAGTTAGTGGTACTTGTTTAATCTTCTTACTCAACATAAAACTATTCCGTAACTCTAAGTGTAACGATTATGGAAAACTTGTTGACCAAGTATTAAGTTAATTGTACTCGAATCAGCTACTAAAGAGTTAATGGCACTCGAATAATCGTCTAACTTAATATAAAACTAACACGTAACTCTAAATTGAACGATTATTGAAAATTTGTTGACCAAGTGAAGAGTTAATTGTACTCGATTCATCTTCAAAAGAGTTAATGGTATTCGATTAATCTTCTAACTCAACATAAAACTAATCAGTAACTCTAAGTGCAACGATTATTGAAAACTTGTTGACCAAGTAAAGTGTTAATTGTACTCGAATCATCTTCTAAAGAGTTAATTGCACACGAATAATCTTTTAACTCAACATAAAACTATTCCGTAACTCTAAGTGTAACGATTATGGAAAACTTGTTGACCAAGTAAAGAGTTAATTGTACTCTAATTATCATCGAAAGAGTTAACGGCACTCGAATAATCTTCTAACTCAACATAAAATTAATTCATCACTCTAAGTGGAACGATTATTGAAAACTTGTTGACCAAGTAAAGAGTTAATTGTACTCGATTCATCTTCAAAAGAGTTAATGGTTCTCGATTAATATTCTAACTCTATATAAAACAAATCCGTCACTCTAAGTGTAACGATTATTGAAAACTTATTGACCAAGTGAAGAGTTAATTGTACTCGATTCAACTTCTGAAGAGTTAATTGTACTCGATTAATCTTCTAACTCAACGTAAAATTAATCTATAACTCTAAGTGTAACGATTATTCAAAATTCGTTGACCAAGTAATAAGGTAATTGTACTCGAATCATCTTCTAAAGAGTTAATGGCACTCGAATAATCGACTAACTAAATATAAAACTAATCCGTAACTCTAAATGTAACGATTATTGAAAACTTTTTGACCAAGTAAAGAGTTAATTGTACTCGATTTATCTTCAAAAGAGTTAATGGTACTCGATTAATCTTCTAACTCAACATAAAACTAATCCGTAACTCTAAGTGTAACGATTATTGAAAACATGTTGACCAGGTAAAGAGGTAATTGTACTCAATTCATCTTCTAAAGAGTTAATAGTATTCGATTAATCTTCTTACTCAACATAAAACTAATCAGTAACTCTAAGTATAACGATTATTGAAAACTTGTTGACCAAGTAAAGAGTTAATGGTACTCGATAAATCTTCTAACTCAACATAAAACTAATCAGTATTTCTAAGGTAACGATTATTGAAAACTTGTTGACCAAGTAAAGAGTTAATTGTACTCGATTCAACTTCTAAAGAGTTAATTGTATTCGATTAATCTTCTAACTCAACATAAAACTAATCAGTAACTCTAAGTTTAACGATTATTGAAAACTTGTTGACCAAGTAAAGAGTTAATGGTACTCGAATAATCTTCTAACTCAACATAAAATTAATTCGTCACTCTAAGTGTAACGATTATTGAAAACTTGTTGACCAAGTAAAGAGTTAATTGTACTCGATTCATCTTCAAAAGACTTAATGGTACTCGATTAATCTTCTAACTCAATATAAAACTAACCTGTAACTCTAAGTGTAACGATTATTGAAAACTTATTTACGAAGTGAAGAGTTAATTTTACTCGATTCAACTTATGAAGAGTTAATGGTACTCGACTAATCTTCTAACTCAACATAAAACTAATCTATAACTCTATTTGTAACGATTATTGAAAACTTGTTGACCAAATAATAAGTTATTTGTACTCGAATCATCTTCTAAAGAGTTAATGGCACTCGAATAATCGTCTAACTTAATATAAAACTAATCTATAACTATAAATGTAACGATTATTGAAAACTTGTTGACCAAGTAAATAATTAATTGTACTTGATTCATCTTCAAAAGAGTTAATGGTATTCGATTAATCTTCTAACTCAACATAAAACTAATCAGTAACTCTAAGTGCAACGATTATTGAAAACTTGTTGACCAAGTAAAAAGTTAATTGTACTCGATTCATCTTCTAAAGAGTTAGTGGTACTTGATTAATCTTCTAACTCAACATAAAACCATTCCGTAACTCTAAGTGTAACTATTATCGAAAACTTGTTGAACAAGTAATAAGTTAATTGTACTCGGATCATCTTCTGAAGAGATAATGGCACTCGAATAAGCGTCTAACTCAACATAAAACTAATCAGTAACTCTAAGTGCAACGATTATTGAAAATTTGTTGATCAAGTAAAGAGTTAATTGTACTCGATTCATCTTCTAAAGAGTTAATGGTACTCGATTAATCTTGTATCTCAACATAAAACTAATTCGTAACTCTAAGTGTAACGATTGTTAAAAACATGTTGACCAAGAAATCAGTTAATTGTATTCGAATCATCTTCTAAAGAGTTAATTGCACACGAATAATCATGTAACTCAACATAAAACTATTCCATAACTCTAAGTGTAACGATTATGGAAAACTTGTTGACCAAGTAAAGAGTTAATTGTACTCTAATTATCATCGAAAGAGTTAATGGCACTCGAATAATCTTCTAACTCAACATAAAATTAATTCGTCACTCTAAGTGTAACGATTATGGAAAACTTGTTGACCAAGTAAAGAGTTAATTGTACTCGATTCATCTTCAAAAGAGTTAATGGTACTCGATTAATCTTCTAATTCAATATAAAACAAATCCGTAACTCTAAGTGTAATGATTATTGAATACTTATTGACCAAGTGAAGAGTTAATTTTACTCCATTCAACTTCTGAAGAGTTAATGGTACTCGATTAATCTTCTAACTCAACATAAAACTAATCTATAACTCTATTTGTAACGATTATTGAAAACTTGTTGACCAAGTATTAAAAGTTAATTGTACTCGAATCAGCTTTTAAAGAGTTAATAGCACTCGAAAAATCGTCTAACTTAATATAAAACTAATCTGTAACTCTAAATGTAACGATTATTGAAAACTTATTGACCAAGTAAAGAGTTAATTGTACTCGATTCATCTTCAAAAGAGTTAATGGTATTCGATTAATCTTCTAACTCAACATAAAACTAATCAGTAACTCTAAGTGCAACGATTATTGAAAACTTGTTGACCAAGTAAAGAGTTAATTGTACTCGAATCATCTTCTAAAGAGTTAATTGCACACGAATAATCTTTTAACTCAACATAAAACTATTCCGTAACTCTAAGTATAACGATTATGGAAAACTTGTTGACCAAGTAAAGAGTTAATTGTACTCTAATTATCATCGAAAGAGTTAATGGCACTCGAATAATCTTCTAACTCAACATAAAATTAATTCGTCCCTCTAAGTGTAACGATTATGGAAAACTTGTTGACCAAGTAAAGAGTTAATTGTACTCGATTCATCTTCAAAAGAGTTAATGGTTCTCGATTAATCTTCTAACTCAATATAAATCAAATCCGTCACTCTAAGTGTAACGATTATTGAAAACTTATTGACCAAGTGAAGAGTTAATTGTACTCGTTTCAACTTCTGAAGAGTTAATTGTACTCGATTAATCTTCTAACTCAACGTAAAACTAATCTATAACTCTAAGTGTAACGATTATTGAAAATTTGTTGACCAAGTAATAAGTTAATTGTACTCGAATAATCTTCTAAAGAGTTAATGGCACTCGAATAATCGTCTAACTACATATAAAACTAATCTGTAACTCTAAATGTAACGATTATTGAAAACTTGTTGACCAAGTAAAGAGTTAATTATACTCGATTTATCTTCGAAAGAGTTAATGGTACTCGATTAATCTTCTAACTCAACATAAAACTAATCCGTAACTCTAAGTGTAATGATTATTGAAAACATGTTGACCAAGTAAAGAGGTAATTGTACTCAATTCATCTTCTAAAGAGTTAATGGTATTCGATTAATCTTCTAACTCAACATAAAACTAATCAGTATTTCTAAGGTAACGATTATTGAAAACTTGTTGACCAAGTAAAGAGTTAATTGTACTCGATTCAACTTCTAAAAAGTTAATTGTATTCGATTAATCTTCTAACTCAACATAAAACTAATCAGTAACTCTAAGTTTAATGATTATTGAAAACTTGTTGACCAAGTAAAGAGTTAATGATACTCGAATAATCTTCTAACTCAACATAAAATTAATTCGTCACTCTAAGTGTAACGATTATTGAAAACTTGTTGACCAAGTAAAGAGTTAATTGTACTCGATTCATCTTCAAAAGACTTAATGGTACTCGATTAATCTTCTTACTGAACATAAAACTAATCAGTAACTCTAAGTGCAACGATTATTGAAAACTTGTTGACCAAGTAAAAAGTTAATTGTACTCGATTCATCTTCTAAAGTGTTAATGATACTCGATTAATCTTGTATCTCAACATAAAACTAATTCGTAACTCTAAGTGTAACGATTGTTAAAAACATGTTGACCAAGTAATCAGTTAATTGTACTCGAATCATCTTCTAAAGAGTTAATTGCACACGAATAATCTTTTAAGTAGTTGCTAGAATCAATGACAATGCATACAAACTTGACCTTCCAGGTGAATATAATGTAAGTGCAACTTTCAACGTTTCTGATCATTCTCCTTATCTTGGTGATACAGATTCGAGGACGAATCCTTTTGAAGAGGAAGGGAATGATGGAGAACCAACCACGCAAAACCATGCACACGAGAGGGACCCTTTGATCGTGCAAGAAGGTCCAATTACAAGAGCAAGAGCTAAGAAGCTAAAAGAGGCCTTGATGATCCTTATTGCAAAAATTAAAGAAAATATCCATGAAGAAGGCCAAATGGTGAATAGTATTGGACTAGAGATCACTCAGCACGTACTTCAATAAGATAAAGTCATACTTTTGACTCAACCCGTACTTCAACAAGATAAAGTCATACTTTTTGACTCGGCACGTACTCCAACAAGATAAAATCATAATTTTTTTGACTCAGCATGTACTTCAACAAGATGAAGTCATACTTTTTGACTCGGCACGTACTTCAACCAGTTAAAGTCATACTTTTGGACTTGACACGTACTTCAACAAGATAAAAGTCATACTTTTTGACTTGACACGCACTTCAACAAGATAAAAGTCATACTTTTCAACTTGGCACACACTTCAACAAAAGTCATTAATGTATGGATAAAGTAGTAGTCAAATTGCATTTTATCTCTTAGCCTATAAATAGGAGTATGGATCACTTGTAAAAGAAAACCTTTGATGAAAACAAATTTGAAGCTTTTAGCTTGTTTTTATTGAATTCTCTCTTTGTGAGGTTTTCGATTGTTCAAGAACTTATCAAGATCATAGAGCAAGATCTTGTGGCGTTCAACATACCGAGGTTCTTGGCTGATTATATAGCCAACGGGTCGAGGTTCCTTCGCTCTAAGTAAGATCAAACCAGATTCGATTTGGGAAGATCCACTGCTTATCTTATACGTTGGGTTCTTAGATCTTTATATCTAATGGGTCCTTCATCCTATCCACATCAGTTTTGGTATCAGAGCAATCTGGTATTGATCTGATTTTGCCTTATCTTTCATTTCTTGTTCACTTACCAAAAAAAAATTCTTCGTTCATTATCATCTTCTTATTATTTCGTTGCTGCCCACATAGCAAGGAAGAAATTGTAAAAAAAAAAAAAAAAAAAAAAAAACGTAATTCAGTTTGCACTTCTTCTAAATTTCAGACACAATAGTTCCTTATTTCCTTCATCTATAGGACTAAGGGATTGTTGAATGTTGCTAGAAAATTGTTCAACTTGATTTGTTCTTGAATTTGAGTGGTAAAAGGCTAGAGTGGTGAGTTCTTTAGAGGGGAGGTAAAAAGCCTACGAGTGAAACACGAGTGAATTGTGAGTTATATCTTTGAGTGATACACGAGTGATTGTGAGACACCATGGATGACACATCTACGATTCAAGGAGATGCTTTCAACCTTCAAGCTATGCAACAACAATTTGCTAGGATGGGAAATGTTCTTGAGAGAATGGCTGAATGTTTGGACAGATTGGAACAACCAACCACTCGAGAGCGTGGGAATAATAATCCAATACAAAGGAGGCGACATGAAGAGTGGGAATCGGAGGAAGAAGAGGAAGATGTTGGGGTTGTTCACCAAGTTCATAGACGAAGAGGAAGGAGAAGACAAAATGATGAAGTTGATCGTGACTTGGGAAGCATCAAGATGAACATACCTACTTTCCAAGGGAAAAGTGATCCGGAAGCTTACTTGGAGTGGGAAAAGAAGGTAGATCTGATTTTTGATTGTCATAATAATTCTGAGGAGAAGAAGGTGAGGCTTGCTGCAATTGAGTTCACTAACTATGCTATAGTTTGGTGGGATCAATTCATTACAAATCGAAGGAGATACGGAGAGAGGCCTATTTCTACTTGGGCTGAAATGAAATCCATCATGCGTAAGAGGTTCGTACCGTCTCATTATTTTCGTGAGTTGTATCAAAAGCTTCAATCTATGACTCAAGGTAACAAATCTGTTGATGAATACTACAAGGAGATGGAGATTGCCATGATTAGAGCAAACGTAGAGGAAGATCGAGAGGCTACCATGGCACGTTTCTTGAATGGACTGAATAGGGAGATTGCCAATGTTGTGGAGCTTCAACACTACGTGGAGCTCGAGGACATGGTATACACAGCCATGAAGGTGGAGAAGCAACTCAAGAAGAAGGGTTATTTCCAAAGGAGTTCTACACCTAATTTTCAGTTTTCAAGCAAAGCCAAGGAAGCTGATGCCAAAGCAAACGATGGGGCAACTTCAAAGTCTCAACATGAGATGCCCAAGACCAGATTCACCGAGGTTGAAAAGGGGAAATGTAATATCTCAACTTCTTCACGAACTAGAGATATTAAATGTTTTCGTTGTCAAGGTCGTGGACATATTGCATCTGATTGTCCAAACAAAAGGGTGATGGTTTTGAGAGACAATGGTGAGATCAAATCTGAAAGTGAGAAAGAATCAAGTGATGATGAGCAACTTGAGGAGACAATACCCGAAAGAGGAGAACTTTTGGTGGTGAGGAGAGCTCTAAATATGCAAGCAAAGGTTGATGAGGCTGAACAACAAAGAGAGAACATCTTCCATACAAGATGTTTGGTTAACGGTAAGGTATGCATGTTAATCATTGATGGTGGGAGTTGTGCTAATGTGGCAAGTGCTGAAATGGTGGAGAAACTTAACTTAGTTACTTCAAAACATTCTCATCCTTACAAGCTGCAATGGCTTAATGAATGTGGAGAAATTCAGGTAACTAAGTAAGTTTTGGTTTCATTCTCTATAGGAAACTATAAGGATGAAATTATGTGTGATGTGGTGCCGATGCATGCTAGTCATATACTCTTGGGTAGACCATGGCAATTTGATCGAAGAGTGAACTATGATGGTTATCTTAATCGATATATGCTAAAACATCGAAACAAAACCATCATGCTTGTACCTTTAACTCCACAACAGGTTCATGAAGATCAACTCAATTTGTCTCAAGCAAGGAGAGCTAGTGAGATTGAGAGAAAAAAAGATGAGAATGAGAGACAAAAACCAAGAGAAAAAAAGAGTGGAGATAAAAATAAAAAGGCTGATGTAAGTGTTTCCGAGGGAGAAAAGAAATTGGATGGAAATGAGGGCTCAAATAGAATGAATTTCTATGCAAGAGGGAGTGAAGTAAAGAGAGCTTTAGTAGAGGAAAAGATTGTGTTGGTGTTGATACACAAGGAATGTTATTTGAACACTAACGAACTAACTTCTTTGCCAAGTTCTTTTGTGACTCTTTTGCAGGTGTATGAAGATATCTTTCCTAATGAAGAACCAAATGGTTTACCACCTTTGAGAGGCATCAAACATCAAACTGATTTTATTCCGGGTGCGACAATTCCAAATAGACCAGCTTATAGAGCGAATCCGGAGGAAACAAAAGAAATCCAAAAACAAGTAGAGGAGCTGATGGCTAAGGGCAAGGTTCGAGAAAGTATGAGTCCTTGTGCGGTACCGGTCATTATTGTACCAAAAAAAGATGGAACATGGAGAATGTGTACTGATTGTCGTGCCATCAACAAAATCACGGTAAAATATCGCTATCCTATCCCTAGGTTAGATGATATGCTTGATGAATTGCATGGTTCTTTCATCTTCTCTAAGATTGATTTGAAGAGTGGATATCATCAAATTAGAATAAGAGAAGGTGATGAATGGAAAACTGCTTTCAAAACAAAATATGGTTTGTATGAGTGGTTAGTTATGCCTTTTGGCTTAACAAATGCACCAAATACTTTCATGAGATTAATGAATCATATTTTGCGTGACTTTATTGGAAAGTTTGTCGTTGTGTACTTTGATGACATCCTTATCTATAGCAAAAGCAAGGAAGAACATTTTGATCATGTGCATGCTATTTTGGACACGTTAAGGAAGGAATCTTTGTATGCTAATTTTAAGAAGTGTTCTTTTTGCATGGATAAAATTGTGTTTCTTAGTTTTGTTGTAAGTGCTAAAGGAATTGAAATGGAAAAGGATAAAGTTAAGGCTATTTTAGATTGGCCAATTCCTAAAAACATTTCTGAAGTTAGAAGTTTTCATGGACTTGCTAGTTTTTATAGGAGGTTTGTGAAAGACTTTAGCTCTATAGCAGCACCTTTGAATGAGATTGTCAAAAAGGAAGTTGGTTTTGTTTGGGGAGAAAAACAACAAGTTGCTTTTGATCTCCTTAAAGAGAAACTAACTACCGCACCCATTCTTGCATTACCTAACTTTGATAAAATGTTTGAGATTGAATGTGATGCATGTGGAGTGGGTATAGGAGCTGTTTTGATGCAGGAAGGAAAACCAATTGCATACTTTAGTGAAAAATTGAAGAGAGCTCAATTGAACTATCCTACATATGACAAGGAGTTGTATGCTTTGGTGAGAACTTTGGAGACATGGCAGCATTACTTGTGGACAAGAGAGTTTGTTATTCATACTGATCAAGAATCTCTCAAGTACCTCAAGGGACAAGGTAAGCTTGGGAAGAGACATGCCAAGTGGGTAGAATTCATTGAATCTTTTCCTTATGTGATCAAGTACAAGAAGGGGAAAGAGAACATTGTTGCTGATGCGTTATCTAGAAGGTATGCTTTAATCTCTACTTTGAGTTCTAAACTTCTTGGTTTTGAATCAATTAAGGGATTATATGCTGATGATTCTGATTTTGCTTCTATTTATTTAGCTTGTGAGCATACTGCATTTGAGAAGTTTTATAGGCATGAAGGATACTTATTTCGTGAAAGTAAACTATGCATTCCTAAATGTTCTATATGTGAGTTACTTGTTAGGGAAGCTCATGGAGGAGGACTAATGGGGCATTTTGGAGTACATAAAACTTTGAGTGTCTTGTGTGAACATTTTTATTGGCCTAAAATGCGAGTTGATGTTGCAAGAATTTGTGAAAAGTTCATAACTTGCAAGCAAGCTAAATCAAGAGTACAACCACATGGGTTGTACACACCTTTACCTATACCTAATGAACCTTGGGTAGACATATCCATGGACTTTGTGTTGGGTTTACCAAGATCAAAAAAGGGTAAAGATTCTATTTTTGTTGTGGTTGATAGATTTTCAAAAATGGCACACTTTATTCCATGTCATAAGAGTGATGATGCTACTCATATTGCTGATTTGTTCTTTAAGGAAGTTGTTCGTTAGCATGGTGTTCCAAGAACCATTGTGAGTGATAGAGATGCAAAGTTTTTAAGTCACTTTTGGCGTATTTTGTGGAGTAAATTGGGAACTAAACTTCTTTTTTCTACTACGTGTCATCCACAAACGGATGGACAAACTGAAGTTGTTAATAGAACTTTGTCTCAATTACTAAGAATTTTGATTCAAAAGAATTTGAAAAACTGGGAGGATTGTTTAACATTTGCTGAATTTGCTTATAATAGAAGTGTTCATTCTGCTACTAATCATTCACCTTTTGAGATTGTTTATGGTTTCAATCCTTTGAGTCCAATTGATCTTATATCAATACCTATTGAAGAGTGTATGAGCCTTGATGGAAAAGCTAAAGCAGAGCTGATCAAGAATCTACATGAAAAAGTGAGACTCAACATCGAGAAGAGAACCGAACAATATGTTAATCAAGCAAACAAAGGCAGAAAGAAAATCATCTTTGAACCCGGTGATTGGGTATGGTTACACTTGAGAAAAGAAAGGTTTCCAAGTAAGAGAAAGTCAAAGTTGCAACCAAGGGGAGATGGACCATTTCAAGTAGTTGCTAGAATCAATGACAATGCATACAAACTTGACCTTCCAGGTGAATATAATGTAAGTGCAACTTTCAACGTTTCTGATCTTTCTCCTTATCTTGGTGATACAGATTCGAGGACGATTCCTTTTGAAGAGGAAGGGAATGATGGAGAACCAACCACGCAAAACCATGCACACGAGAGGGACCCTTTGATCGTGCAAGAAGGTCCAATTACAAGAGCAAGAGCTAAGAAGCTAAAAGAGGCCTTGATAATCCTTATTGCAAAAATTATAGAAAATATCCATGAAGAAGGCCAAATGGTGAATAGTATTGGACTAGAGATCACTCAGCACGTACTTCAATAAGATAAAGTCATACTTTTGACTCAACACGTACTTCAACAAGATAAAGTCATACTTTTTGACTCGGCACGTACTCCAACAAGATAAAATCATATTTTTTTTGACTCAGCACGTACTTCAACAAGATGAAGTCATACTTTTTGACTCGGCACGTACTTCAACCAGATAAAGTCATACTTTTGGACTTGACACGTACTTCAACAAGATAAAAGTCATACTTTTTGACTTGGCACGCACTTCAACAAGATAAAAGTCATACTTTTCAACTTGGCACACACTTCAACAAAAGTCATTGTATGGATAAAGTAGTAGTCAAATTGCATTTTATCTCTTAGCCTATAAATAGGAGTATGCATCACTTGTAAAAGAAAACCTTTGATGAAAACAAATTTGAAGCTTTTAGCTTGTTTTTATTGAATTCTCTCTTTGTGAGGTTTTTGATTGTTCAAGAACTTATCAAGATCATCGAGCAAGATCTAGTGGCGTTCAACATACCGAGGTTCTTGGCTGATTATATAGCCAACGGGTCGAGGTTCCTTCGCTCTAAGTAAGATCAAACTAGATTCGATTTGGGAAGATCTGCTGCTTATCTTATACGTTGGGTTCTTAGATCTTTATATCTAATGGGTCCTTCATCCTATCCACATCAGATTCATCATCAAAAGAGTTAATGGTACTCGATTAAACTTCTAACTCAATATAAAACTAATCTGTAACTCTAAGTGTAACGATTATTGAAAAGTTATTGACCAAGTAAAGAGTTAATTGTACTCGATTCAACTTCTGAAGAGATAATGGCACTCGATTAATCTTATAACTCAACATAAAACTAATCTATAACTCTAAGTATAACTATTATTGAAAACTTGTTGACCAAGTAATATGTCAATTATACTCGAATCATCTTCTAAAGAGTTAATGGCACTCGAATAATCATCTAACTCAATATAAAACTAATACGTAACTCTAAATGTAACGATTATTGAAAACTTGTAGACCAAGTAAAGAGTTAATTGTACTCGATTCATCATCTAAAGAGTTAATGGTATTCGATTAATATCCTAACTCACATAAAACTATTCAGTAACTCTAAGTGCAACGATTATTGAAAACTTGTTCATCAAGTAAAGAGTTAATTGTACTCGATACATCTTCTAAAGAGTTACTGGTACTCGATTAATCTTCTAACTCAACATAAAACTATTCCGTACCTCTAAGTGTAACGATTATGGAAAACTTGTTGACCAAGTAAAGAGTTAATTGTACTCTAATTATAATCTAAAGATTTAATGGCACTCGAATAATATTCTAACTCAACATAAAACTAATTCATAACTCTAAGTGTAACGATTATTGAAAACTTGTTGACAACTTAAAGAGTTAATTGTACTCGATTCATCTTCTAAAGAGTTAATGACACTCGAATAATCTTCTAAAGAGTTAATGACACTCGAATAATCTTCTAACTCAACAGAAAACTAATCTGTAATACTAAATGTAACGATTATTGAAAACTTGTTGACCAAGTAAAGAGTTAATTGTACTCGATTCATCGTCTAAAGATTTAATGGTACTCGATTAATCTTCTAAATCAACATAAAACTAATCTGTAACTCTAAGTGTAACGATTATTGAAAACTTATTGACCAAGTGAAGAATTAATTGTACTTGATTCAACTTCTAAAGAGTTAATGGTACTCGATTAATCTTCTAACTCAACGTAAAACTAATCCGTAACTCTGAGTGTAATGATTATTGAAAACATGTTGACCAAGTAAAGAGGTAATTGTACTGAATTCATCTTCTAAAGAGTTAATGGTATTCGATTAATCTTCTAACTCAACAAAAAACTAATCTGTAACTCCAAGTGTAACGATTATTGAAAACTTGTTGACCAAGTAAAGAGTTAATGGTACTCGATAAATCTTATAACTCAACATAAAACTAATTCGTAACTCTAAGGTAACGATTATTGAAAACTTGTTGACCAAGTAAAGAGTTAATTGTACTCGATTCAACTTCTAAAGAGTTAATTGTATTCGATTAATCTTCTAACTCAACATAAAACTAATCAGTAACTCTAAGTGTAACGATTATTGAAAACTTGTTGACCAAGTAAAGAGTTAATGGCACTCGAATAATCTTCTAACTCAACATAAAATTAATTCGTCACTCTAAGTGTAACGATTATTGAAAACTTGTTGACCAAGTAAAGAGTTAATTGTACTCGATTCATCTTCAAAAGAGTTAATGGTACTCGATTAATCTTCTAATTCAATATAAAACAAATCCGTAACTCTAAGTGTAACGATTATTGAAAACATATTGACCAAGTGAAGAGTTAATTTTACTCGATTCAACTTTTGAAGAGTTAATGGTACTCGAATAATCTTCTAACTCAACATAAAACTAATCTATAACTCTATTTGTAACGATTATTGAAAACTTGTTGACCAAGTATTACGTTAATTGTACTCAAATCATCTTCCAAAGAGTTCATGGCACTCGAATAATCGTCTAACTTAATATAAAACTAATCTGTAACACTAAATGTAACGATATTGAAAACTTGTTGACCAAGTAAAGAGTTAATTGTACTCGATTCATTTTCAAAAGAGTTAATGGTATTCGATTAATCTTCTAACTCAACATAAAACTAATCAGTAACTCTAAGTGCAACGATTATTGAAAACTTGTTGACCAAGTAAAAAGTTAATTGTACTCGATTCATCTTCTAAAGTGTTAATGATACTCGATTAATCTTGTATCTCAACACAAAACTAATTCGTAACTCTAAGTGTAACGATTGTTAAAAACACGTTGACCAAGTAAAGAGTTAATTATACTCGATTCATCGTCTAAAGATTTAATGGTACTCGATTAATTTTCTAAATCAACATAAAACTAATTCGTAACTCTAAGTGTAACGATTATTGAAAACTTGTTGACCAAGTAAAGAGTTAATTGTACTCTAATTATCATCTAAAGAGTTAATGGCACTCGAATAATCATCTAACTCAACATAAAACTAATTCGTAACTTTAAGTGTAACGATTATTGAAAACTTGTTGACCAAGTAAAGAGTTAATTGTACTCGATTCATCTTCAAAAGAGTTAATGGTACTCGATTAATCTTCTAACTCAATATAAAACAAATCCGTCACTCAAAGTGTAACGATTATTGAAAATTTATTGACCAAGTGAAGAGTTAATTGTACTCGATTCATCTTCAAAAGAGTTAATTATACTCGATTAATCTTCTAACTCAACATAAAACTAATCTATAACTCTAAGTATAACTATTATTGAAAACTTGTTGACCAAGTAATATGTCAATTATACTCGAATCATCTTCTAAAAAGTTAATGGCACTCGAATAATCATCTAACTCAATATAAAACTAATCCGTAACTCTAAATGTAACGATTATTGAAAACTTATAGACCAAGTAAAGAGTTAATTGTACTCGATTCATCATCTAAAGAGTAAATGGTATTTGATTAATATCCTAACTCACATAAAACTAATCAGTAACTCTAAGTGCAACGATTATTGAAAACTTGTTGACCAAGTAAAAAGTTAATTGTACTCGATTCAACTTCTAAAGTGTTAATGATACTCGATTAATCTTGTATCTCAACACAAAACTAATTCGTAACTCTAAGTGTAACGATTGTTAAAAACATGTTGACCAAGTAATGAGTTAATTGTACTCGAATCATCTTCTAAAGAGTTAATTGCACACGAATAATCTTTTAACTCAACATAAAACTATTCCGTAACTCAAAGTGTTACGATTATGGAAAACTTGTTGACCAAGTAAAGAGTTAATTGTACTCTAAATATCATCGAAAGAGTTAATGGCACTCGAATAATCTTCTAACTCAACATAAAATTAATTCATCGCTCTAAGTGTAACGATTATTGAAAATTTGTTGACCAATTAAAGAGTTAATTGTACTCGATTCAACTTCAAAAGAGTTAATGGTACTCGATTAAACTTCTAACTCAATATAAAACAAATCCGTAACTCTAAGTGTAACGATTATTGAAAAGTTATTGACCAAGTGAAGAGTTAATTGTACTCGATTCATCTTCAAAAGAGTTAATTATACTCGATTAATCTTCTAACTCAACATAAAACTAATCTATAACTCTAAGTATAACTATTATTGAAAACTTGTTGACCAAGTAATATGTCAATTATACTTGAATCATCTTCTAAAGAGGTAATGGCACTCGAATAATCATCTAACTCAATATAAAACTAATCCGTAACTCTAAATGTAACGATTATTAAAAACTTGTAGACCAAGTAAAGAGTTAATTGTACTCGATTCATCATCTAAAGAGTTAATGGTATTCGATTAATATCCTAACTCACATAAAACTAATCAGTAACTCTAAGTGCAACGATTATTGAAAACTTGTTCATCAAGTAAAGAGTTAATTGTACTCGATACATCTTCTAAAGAGTTACTCGTACTCGATTAATCTTCTAACTCAACATAAAACTATTCCGTACCTCTAAGTGTAACGATTATGGAAAACTTGTTGACCAAGTAAAGAGTTAATTGTACTCTAATTATCATCTAAAGATTTAATGGCACTCGAATAATATTCTAACTCAACATAAAACTAATTCGTAACTCTAAGTGTAACGATTATTGAAAACTTGTTGACAACTTAAAGATTTAATTGTACTCGATTCATCTTCTAGAGATTTAATGGCACTCGAATAATCTTCTAACTCAACATAAAACTAATCTGTAACACTAAGTGTAACGATTATTCAAAACTTGTTGACCAAGTAAAGAGTTAATTGTACTCGATTCATCGTCTAAAGATTTAATGGTACTCGATTAATCTTCTAAATCAACATAAAACTAATTCGTAACTCTAAGTGTAACGATTATTGAAAACTTGTTGACCAAGTAAAGAGTTAATTGTACTCTAATTATCATCTAAAGAGTTAATGGCACTCGAATAATCTTCTAACTCAACATAAAACTAATTCGTAACTTTAAGTGTAACGATTATTGAAAACTTGTTGACCAAGTAAAGAGTTAATTGTACTCGATTCATCTTCAAAAGAGTTAATGGTACTCGATTAATCTTCTAACTCAATATAAAACAAATCCGTCACTCTAAGTGTAACGATTATTGAAAATTTATTGACCAAGTGAAGAGTTAATTGTACTCCATTCAACTTTTGAAGAGTTAATGGCACTCGAATAATCGTCTAACTCAATATAAAACTAATCCGTAACTCTAAAAGTAATAATTATTGAAAACTTGTTGACCAAGTAAAGTGTTAATTGTACTCGATCCATCTTCAAAAGAGTTAATGGTATTTGATTAATATCCTAACTCAACATAAAACTAATCAGTAACTCTAAGTGCAACGATTATTGAAAACTTGTTGACCAATTAAAGAGTTAATTTTACTTGATTCATCTTCTTAAGAGTTAATGGCACTCGAATAATCTTCTAACTCAACATAAATCTAATCCATAACTCTAAGTGTAACGATTATTGAAAACTTGTTGACCAAGTATTGAGTTAACTGTATTCGAATCATCTTTCGAAGAGTTAATGACACTCGAATAATCTTCTAACTCAACATAAAACTAATACGTAAGTCTAAGTGTAATGATTATTGAAAACTTGTTGAATAAGTAAAGAGTTAATAGTACTCGAATTATCTTTTAAAGAGTTAATGGCACTCGAATTCTCTTCTAACTCAACACAAAACTTATTCGTAACTCCAAGGCTAATGGTTATTGAAAACTTGTTGACCAAGTACAGAGTTAATTGTACTCGATTCATCTTAAAAAGAGTTAATGGTATTCGATTAATCTTCTAACTCAACATGAAACTAATCAGTAACTCTAAGTGTATCGATTACTGAAAACTTGTTGACCAAGTAAAGAGTTAATGGTACTCGATAAATCTTCTAACTCAACATAAAACTAATTCGTAACTCTAAGTGTAACGATTATTGAAAACTTGTTGACCAAGTAAAGAGTTAATTGTACTCGATTCATCTTCTAAAGAGTTAATGGTACTCGATTAATCTTCTAACTCAACATAAAACTAATCCGTAACTCTAAGGGTAACGATTATTGAAAACTTGTTGACCAAGTAAAGTGTTAATTGTCCTCGATACATCTTCTAAAGAGTTAATGGTACTCGATTAATCTTCTAACTCAACATAAAACTAATCCGTAACTCTAAGGGTAACGATTATTGAAAACTTGTTGACCCAGTACAGAGTTAATTGTACTCGATTCATCGTCTAAAGAGTTAATGGTACTCGATTAATCTTCTAACTCAACATAAAACTAATCCATAACTCTAAGTGTACCGATTATTGAAAAGTTGTTGATCAAGTAAAGAGTTAATTGTACTAGATTCATCTTCTAAAGAGTTAATGGTACTCGATTTATCTTCTTACTTAACATAAAACTAATCAGTAACTCTAAGTGTAACAATTATTGAAAACTTATTGACCATGTGAAGAGTTAATTGTACTTGATTCAACTTCTGAAGAGTTAATGGTACTCGATTAATCTTCTAACTCAACATAAAACTTATCTATAACTCTAAGTGTAACGATTATTTAAAACTTGTTGACCAAGTAAAAAGTTAATTGTACTCGATTCATCTTCTAAAGAGTTAATGGCACTCGAATAATCGTCTAACTCAATATAAAACTAATCTGTAACTATAAATGTAACAATTATTGAAAACTTGTTGACCAAGTAAAAAGAGTTAATTGTACTCGATTCATCTTCAAAAGAGTTAATGGTATTCGATTAATCTTCTAACTCAACATAAAACTAATCAGTAACTCTAAGTGCAACGATTATTGAAAACTTGTTGATGAAGTAAAGTGTTAATTGTACTCGATTCATCTTCTAAAGAGTTAATGGTACTCGATTAATCTTCTAACTCAACATAAAACTATTCCGTACTCTAAGTGTAACGATTATGGAAAACTTGTTAACCAAGTAAAAGTTAATTGTACTCTAATTATCTTCGAAAGAGTTAATGGCACTCGAATAATCTTCTAACTCAACAGAAAATTAATTCGTAACTCTAAGTGTAACGATTATTGAAAACTTGATGACCAAGTAAATAGTTAATTGTACTCGATTCATCTTCAAAAAAGTTAATGGTACTTGATGAATCTTCTAACTCAATGTAAAACTAATCCGTAACTCTAGATGTAACGATTACTAAAAACTTGTTGACCAAGTAAAGAGTTAATTGTACTCGATTCATCTTCAAAAGAGTTAATGGTATTCGATTAATCTTCTAACTCAACATAAAACTAATCAGTAACTCTAAGTGCAACAATTATTGAAAACTTGTTGACCAAGTAAAAAGTTAATTGTACTCGATTCATCTTCTAAAGTGTTAATGGCACTCGAATAATCGTTTAACTCAATATAAAACTAATCCGTAACTCTAAATGTAATGATTATGGAAAACTTGTTGACCAAGTAAAGAGTTAATTGTACTCGATTCATCTTCAAAAGAGTTAATGGTATTCGATTAATATCCTAACTCAACATAAAACTAATCAGTAACTCTAAGTGCAACGATTTTTGAAAACTTGTTGACCAATTAAAGAGTTAATTTTACTTGATTCATCTTCTTAAGAGTTAAGGGCACTCGAATAATCTTCTAACTCAACTTAAAACTAATCCATGACTCTAAGTGTAACGATTATTGAAAACTTGTTGACCAAGTATTGAGTTAACTGTATTCGAATCATCTTTCGAAGAGTTAATGGCACTCAAATAATCTTCTAACTCAACATAAAACTAATCCGTAAGTCTAAGTGTAACGATTATTGAAAACTTGTTGAATAAGTAAAGAGTTAATAGTACTCGAATTATCTTTTAAAGAGTTAATGGCACACGAATTCTCTTCTAACTCAACATAAAACTAATTCGTAACTCCAAGGCTAACGATTATTGAAAACTTGTTGACCAAGTACAAAGTTAATTGTACTCGATTCATCTTAAAAAGAGTTAATGGTATTCGATTAATCTTCTAACTCAACATGAAACTAATCAGTAACTTTAAGTGTAACGATTATTGAAAACTTGTTGACCAAGTAAAGAGTTAATGGTACTCGATAAATCTTCTAACTCAACATAAAACTAATTCGTAACTCTAAGTGTAATGATTATTGAAAACTTGTTGACCAAGTAAAGAGTTAATTGTACTCGATTCATCTTCTAAAGAGTTAATGTTACTTGATTAATCTTCTAACTCAACATAAAACTAATCCGTAACTCTAAGTGTAACGATTATTGAAAATTTGTTGACCATGTATTGAGTTAACTGTATTCGAATCATCTTTCGAAGAGTTAATGGCACTCGAATAATCTTCTAACTCAACATAAAACTAATCAATAAGTCTAAGTGTAACAATTATTGAAAACTTGTTGAATAAGTAAAGAGTTAATATTACTCGAATTATCTTTTAAAGAGTTAATGCAACTCGAATTCTCTTCTAACTCAATATAAAACTAATCCGTAATTCTAAGGGTAACGATTATTGAAAACTTGTTGACCAAGTACAGAGTTAATTGTACTCAATTAATCGTCTAAAGAGTTAATGGTACTCGATTAATCTTCTAACTCAACATAAAACTAATCCGTAACTCTAAGTGTACCGATTATTGAAAAGTTGTTGACAAGTAAAGAGTTAATTGTACTCGATTCATCTTCTGAAGAGTTAACGGTACTCGATTAATCTTCTAACTCAACATAAAACTAATCAGTAACTCTAAGTGTAACGATTATTGAAAACTTTTTGACCAAGTAAAGAGATAATGGTACTCGATAAATCTTCTAACTCAACATAAAACTAATTCGTAACTCTAAGTGTAACGATTACTGAAAACTTGATGACCAAGTAAAGAGTTAATTGTACTCGATTCATCATCAAAAGAGTTAATGGTACTCGATTAATCTTCTAACTCAATATAAAACTAATTCGTCACTCTAATTGTAACGATTATTGAAAACTTATTGACCAAGTGAAGAGTTAATTGTACTCGATTCAACTTCTGAAGAGTTAATGGTACTCGATTAATCTTCTAACTCAACATAAAACTTATCTTTAACTCTAAGTGTAACGATTATTTAAAACTTGTTGACCAAGTAAAAAGTTAATTGTACTCGATTCATCTTCTAAAGAGTTAATGGCACTCGAATAATCGTCTAACTCAATATAAAACTAATCCGTAACTCTAAATGTAACGATTATTGAAAACTTGTTGACCAAGTAAAAAGAGTTAATTGTACTCGATTCATCTTCAAAAGAGTTAATGGTATTCGATTAATCTTCTAACTCAACATAAAACTAATCAGTAACTCTAAGTGCAATGATTATTGAAAATTGTTGACCAAGTAAAGTGTTAATTGTACTTGATTCATCTTCTAAAGAGTTAATGGTACTCGATTAATCTTCTAACTCAACATAAAACTATTCTGTAACTCTATGTGTAACGATTATGGAAAACTTGTTGACCATGTAAAGAGTTAATTGTACTCTAATTATCATCTAAAGAGTTAATGACACTCGAATAATCTTCTAACTCAACATAAAACAAATTCGTAACTCTAAGTGTAACGATTATTGAAAACTTGTTGACCAATTAAAGAGTTAATTGTACTCGATTCATCTTCTAAAGAGGCACTCGAATAATCTTCTAACTCAACATAAAACTAATCCGTAACTCTAAGTGTAACGATTATTGAAACTTGTTGACCAAGTAAAGAGTTAATTGTACTCGATTCATCATCCAAAGATTTAATGGTACTCGATTCATCTTCTAATTTAATATAAAACTAATTCGTAACTCTAAGTGTAACGATTATTGAAAACTTGTTGACCAAGTATTGAGTTAACTGTATTCGAATCCTCTTTTGAAGAGTTAATGGCACTCGAATAAACTTCTAACTCAACATACTAGAAGATTATTCAAGTGCCATTAACTCTTTCGATGATAATTAGAGTACAATTAACTCTTTACTGCACTGCTGATGAACCAGCCATTCTTGACTCCGATTTCCTTTTCCTCTCTACTTCACCTTCTAATTCTTGAACCATTTGAGATTAAGAAAGACCTAACTTACGAAGAGCAACCTGTGTCTATTATCGGTAGAAAGACTAAGACTTTGAGGAATAGGAATATACCATTAGTTTTGGTACAATGAAATAGGAATAGAGAAGAGGAAGTGACTTGGGAAGGGAGGATGAAATTCTTCGGAATACCCGGAGTTGTTTAACCAAATTTCGGGATGAAATTTTTAAAAAGGTGGGGGGAGTTGTAACACCCCATTTTAAGAAAACCTACATATGCATATTTATTAAAATTCCTTTTAATGTTCATTTAAAAATGATTTAAGTGTGAGATCTTATATTACAATAAGTTATGATTTATGTATATTTCCTTGTGTTTGTTTATTTTAAAGATGTTATGACATGTTTTTCTTTCGAGATTTTAAGGGTTTTGCAGGATTGCTCACGGAAGAAACCGAGCTCGATCTCCACTCACTCGACACACATGAACGGAAGTAAAAGATAAGATGTTAATTAAATTAATTGAATAAAATGATTTAGGTTTATATGTTTTCTTTTTAGAAAGTTTTACTTATGATCTTATATGTATATTTATGAAATAAGACGTCTTACTTGAACGAGCATGCATTATAGGTAATTATTGAAATAACCAAAATGCTTATTATTATATTTATTATTAATTTAATTAATACTTAATTTAATGCTAAGCAATTTCCACATTTGTGTGATTTATACATTATGCTATTATTTCTAGTCTTTACAATAAGGTATACATATACTTATATATATATGTGTGTAATATGAAACATGAAATATCAAGATAAATAATTAGATTAACTTTTATTTTAATACAAAGCTTCCAAGGTAAGTCTTTTAGCAAGTGGTAACCTAGCCTAGCCACCTCACTAATCTAATTGCAACATGCAAATATCTCCAACTTGCAACATGCAACTCTCTCTCTCTCTCTCGTTCTCTCTCAATCTCTACATAAGGAACCAAAGCCTTAGACAAATAACATAAGAGGAAAAAGAAGGCCAAGGCCAAATATACATCAAGTTCTACTTCAAACCCTAGAGGTATTATGGCTTAACTCTCTTATATTTTCATTAAATCTTGTGATTTATGCTTTATACCTTAGATTAGAAGTCCAAAGATGTTCTTTGGCAATTTGCTTGGGATTATATGTTGTTAGAATGAAGAAACAAGTTGTTTTAAGAATAGGTTTAAAGATATGCTTTATTTTGCTACTGTTTTGGTTATGTTCGAAAATCTTAGAAATTGAATTAAGATGAATCCTTTTGCTTGATTGAAATATATGAAGTCAAGAGTATGTCTGTAAAATGTCAGAAGATTTGGAGTTGAATTCGATTTTATATGATTTTTCTAAAATAAGCTGTTCGGAGGCAGTTTTTACCCTGTTTTCGGGTCTGATTCATATATTTTTCTGGAACATTTTACTTCGAATTTATGCATGATCTTTTAATATGTTTAAGAACCTGTTCTTAGGTACATGTAGGAATTTAGTATGTATTTTTCTGAGCTTTGTACGATTTATACCGAATTTTACAACAAAATCTGTTTTCTGCGTAGACGATGTCCTGTTTTCAGTTTCGTTCTAAAATTCATAACTAATTATTGGGATAGAATTTATAAGCCATGTTTTACTATGTCGTATTACACGTTCTTAGGAGTATGTAGAAATTTACTATGTCATTTTTAGAGTCTTGTACGATTTATGGTGATTTTTACAATAAGGTCTGTTTTCAGCATACACACTGTCCTGTTTTCGGCCAAATTTGGAAATTCATAACTAATTATCTTATTTTTAGTTGATATTTTTATATGTTATACTTTAATGTGTTGTTTGACTTCTATAAAAATATGAAAGTATTTCATCAATCCTATAAGGTATGGTGAATTTTTCATTAAAGGATATTTTTCAGCTGAAATTCAAGTAAAAGTCTTGTTTAGGATTCTATTTTTTATTTAATTATATACACTGTGAAAACTTGTGAATTTTCAGAATATAATAATTGACACTAATATATGATCATGTAAATATTTTTGTGATTTTAGAAATTATCTATGAGTTATTAAAATTGTTGCGACTTTATGTGTGTTTTTATCTTTCAAATTTGCTAGTTTAAGTGCTTAACAATTATATAATAAGTATGATGATGTATTCTATATTCTAAATCTCACCTTAATGATTTGTTTATGATATGATCATGTTTATAATTTAATATAAGAATCAAGCATGTATTGAATGGAGTATAACGAATGAGTATAAAATCTTATTAGTACATGTCTTTGGAGTGATTATTTGAATAGGGTTAATAATGATTATGCTTTAGGTTAAAGTAACCTAATATAAAATATGAAAGATTATGTTATACGATATAAGGGGCTAATCAGTTAAGTGTGTCGAGCGTAGTCGAGACGATCGGTGAATACGGAGGCAATCTTTGCACTATCAACGTACAAGTGGGTAACTTCTACTCTCTACTATGTGTTGTTAATTGAATTGATAAGTTAGGTATGAAAATCTACGGTTAAAGCCCGTAGCTATAACCAGTATGTAACTTCCATATTGGGCGACGACCTTGATGGAGAACCAGCCTTACAAAATCATGCACACGAGAGGGACCTTTGTTGAAAACGAAATTGAAGCTCTTAGCTTATGTTTATTGAATTCTCTCTTTGTGAGGTTTTCGATTATTCAAGAACTTATCAAGGTCATCGAGCAAGATCTTGTGGCGTTCAACATACCGAGGTTCTTGGCTGATTATATAGCCAACGGGTCGAGGTTCTTTCGCTCTAAGTAAGATCAAACCAGATTCGATTTGGGAAGATCCGCTGCTTATCTTCATACGTTGGGTTCTTAGATCTTCATATCTAATGGGTCCTTCGTCCTATCCACATCAGTTTTGGTATCAGAGCCATCTGGTAATGATCTGATTTGCTTTATCTTTCGTTCTTGTGGTATTGATTTGACTTGCTTTATCTTTCGTATCTTGTTTACGTACAAAAAAAAAATCTCGAAGTTCCTTATTTTTTTTTAATCTTTTCGTTGCTGCCCTCATAGCAAGGAAGTGTTTGTCAAAAAAAAAAAAAAAAAAAAAACGAAAATTCAGTTTGCACATCTACACAATAGTTCCTTGTTTCCTTCATCTATAGGACTAAGGGATTGTTCAACGTTGCTGGAAATTTGTTTAACTTGATTTGTTATTGATTTTGAGTGGTAAAAGGCTAGAGTGGTGAGTTCTTTAGAGGGGAGGTAAAAGCCTACGAGTGAAACACGAGTGAATTGTGAGTTATATATTTGAGTGATACACGAGTGTTTGTGAGACACCATGGATGACACATCTACGAATCAAGGAGATGCTTTCAACCTTCAAGCTATGCAACAACAATTTGCTAGGATGGGAAATATTCTTGAGAGCATGGCTGAACGATTGGACAGATTGGAGCAACCAACCACTCGAGAGCGTGGGAATAATAATCCAATTCAAAGGAGGCAACAAGAAGAGTGGGAATCAGAGGAAGAAGAGGAAGGTGTTGGGGCTGTTCACCAAGTTCATAGACGAAGAGGAAGGAGAAGACAAAATGATGAAGTTGATCGTGACTTGGGAAGCATCAAGATGAACATACCTGCTTTCCATGGGAGAAGTGATCCGGAGACTTACTTGGAGTGGGAAAAGAAGGTAGATCTGATTTTTGATTGCCATAATTACTCCGAGGAGAAGAAGGTGAGGCTTGCTGCGATTGAGTTCACCGACTATGCTATAGTTTGGTGGGATCAATTCATTACAAATCGAAGAAGATATGGAGAGAGGCCTATTGCTACTTGGGCTGAAATGAAATCCACCATGCGTAAGAGGTTCGTACCCTCTCATTATTTTCGTGAGTTGTATCAAAAGCTTCAATCTATGAATCAAGGCAACAAATCTGTTGATGAGTACTATAAGGAGATGGAGATTGCCATGATTAGAGCAAACGTAGAGGAAGATCGAGAGGCTACCATGGCACGTTTCTTGAATGGGCTGAATAGGGAGATTGCCAATGTTGTGGAGCTTCAACACTACGTGGAGCTCGAGGACATGGTACATACAGCCATGAAGGTGGAGAAGCAACTTAAGAAGAAGGGTTCTTTCCAAAGGAGTTCTACACCCAATTTTCAGTTTTCAAACAAAGCCAAGGAAGCTGCATCTAAAGCAAACGATGGGGCAACTTCAAGGACTCAACATGAGATGCCCAAGACCAGATTCACTGAGACTGAAAAAGGGAAAGGTAATATCTCAACTTCTTCACGAACTAGAGATATTAAGTGTTTTCGTTGTCAAGGTCGTGGACATATTGCATCTGATTGTCCAAACAAGAGGTTGATGGTTTTGAGAGACAATGGTGAGATCGAATCTGAAAGTGAGAAAGAATCAAGTGATGATGAGCAACTTGAGGAGACGGTACCCGAAAGAGGAGAACTTTTGGTGGTGATGAGAGCTCTAAACATGCAAGCAAAGATTGATGAGGCTAAACAACAAAGAGAGAACATCTTCCATACAAGATGTTTGGTTAACGGTAAGGTATGCATGTTAATCATTGATGGTGGGAGTTGTGCTAATGTGGCAAGTGCTGAAATGGTGGGGAAACTTAACTTAGTTACTTCAAAACACCCTCATCCTTATAAGCTGCAATGGCTTAATGAATGTGGAGAAATTCGGGTAACTAAGCAAGTTTTGATTTCATTCTCTATAGGAAACTATAAAGATGAAATTATGTGTGATGTAGTGCCGATGCATGCTAGTCATATACTCTTGGGCAGACCATGGCAATTTGATCGAAGAGTGAACTATGATGGTTATCTTAATCGATATACGCTGAAACATCAAAACAAAACCATCATGCTTGTACCTTTAACTCCACAACAGGTTCATGAAGATCAACTCAATTTGTCTCAAGCAAGGAGAGCTAGTGAGATTGAGAGAAAAAAAGATGAGAATGAGAGACAAAAACCAAGAGAAAAAAAGAGTGGAGAGAAAAACAAGAAGGCTGATGTGAGTGTTTCCGAGGGAGAAAAGAAATTGGATGGAAATAAGGACTCAAAAAGAGTGAATTTCTATGCAAGAGGGAGTGAAATAAAGAGAGCCTTAGTAGAGAAAAAAATTGTGTTAGTGTTGATACACAAGGAATGCTATTTGAACACTAACGAACTAACTTCTTCTTTGCCGAGTTCTTTTGTGACTCTTTTGCAGGAGTATGATGATATCTTTCCAAAGGAAGAACCAAATGGTTTACCACCTTTGAGAGGCATCGAACATCAAATTGATTTTATTCCGGGTGCGACACTTCCAAATAGACCAGCTTATAGAGCGAATCCGGAGGAAACAAAAGAGATCCAAAGACAAGTAGAGGAGCTGATGGCTAAGGGCAAGGTTCGAGAAAGCATGAGTCCTTGTGCGGTACCGGTCATTATTGTACCAAAGAAGGATGGAACATGGAGAATGTGTACTGATTGTCGTGCCATCAACAAAATCACTGTAAAGTATCGCTATCCTATCCCTAGGTTAGATGATATGCTAGATGAATTGCATGGTTCTTTCATCTTCTCTAAGATTGATTTGAAGAGTGGATATCATCAAATTAGAATAAGAGAAGGTGATGAATGGAAAACTGCTTTCAAAACAAAATATGGTTTGTATGAGTGGTTAGTTATGCCTTTTGGCTTAACAAATGCACCAAGTACTTTCATGAGATTAATGAATCATGTTTTGCGTAACTTTATTGGGAAATTTGTCGTTGTGTACTTTGATGACATCCTTATCTATAGCAAAAGCACGGAAGAACATTTTGATCATGTGCGTGCTGTTTTGGACACTTTAAGGGAGGAATCTTTGTATGCTAATTTTAAGAAGTGTTCTTTTTGCATGGATAAAATTGTGTTTCTTGGTTTTGTTGTAAGTGCTAAAGGAATTGAAATGGAAAAGGATAAAGTTAAGGCTATTTTAGATTGGCCAAATCCTAGAAACATTTCTGAAGTTAGAAGTTTTCATGGACTTGCTAGTTTTTATAGGAGGTTTGTGAAAGGTTTTAGTACTATAGCAGCACCTTTGAATGAGATTGTCAAAAAGGAAGTTGGTTTTGTTTGGGGAGAAAAACAACAAGTTGCTTTTGATCTCCTTAAAGAGAAACTAACTACCGCACCCATTCTTGCATTACCTAACTTTGATAAAATGTTTGAGATTGAATGTGATGCATGTGGAGTGGGTATAGGAGCTGTTTTAATACAGGAAGGAAAACCAATTGCATACTTTAGTGAAAAATTGAAGGGAGCTCAATTGAATTATCCTACATACGACAAGGAGTTGTATGCTTTGGTGAGAGCTTTGGAGACGTGGCAGCATTACTTGTGGACGAGAGAGTTTGTTATTCATACTGATCATGAATCTCTCAAGTACCTCAAGGGACAAGGTAAGCTTGGTAAGAGACATGCCAAGTGGGTGGAATTCATTGAATCTTTTCCTTATGTGATCAAATACAAGAAAGGGAAAGAGAACATTGTTGCTGATGCATTATCTAGAAGGTATGCTTTAATCTCTACTTTGAGTTCTAAACTTCTTGGGTTTGAATCAATTAAGGGATTGTATGCTGATGATTCTGATTTTGCTTCTATTTATTTAGCTTGTGAGCATGCTGCATTTGAAAAGTTTTATAGGCATGAGGGATACTTGTTTCGTGAAAGTAAGCTATGCATTCCTAAATGTTCTATGCGTGAGTTGCTTGTTAGGGAAGCGCATGGGGGAGGACTAATGGGGCATTTTGGAATACATAAAACTTTGAGTGTCTTGTGTGATCATTTCCATTGGCCTAAAATGCGAGTTGATGTTGCAAGAATTTGTGAAAAGTGCATAACTTGTAAGCTAGCTAAATCAAGAGTACAACCGCATGGGTTATACACACCTTTGCCTATACCTAATGAACCTTGGGTAGACATATCTATGGACTTTGTTTTAGGTTTACCAAAGTCAAAAAAAGGTAAAGATTCTGTTTTTGTTGTGGTTGATAGATTTTCAAAAATGGCACACTTTATTCCATGTCATAAAAGTGATGACGCTACTCATATTGCTGATTTATTCTTTAAGGAAGTTGTTCGTTTGCATGGAATTCCAAGAACCATTGTGAGTGATAGAGATACAAAGTTTTTGAGTCACTTTTGGCGTGTTTTGTGGAGTAAATTGGGCACTAAACTTCTATTTTCTACTACTTGTCATCCACAAACGGATGGACAAACTGAAGTTGTTAATAGAACTTTGTCTCAATTACTAAGAGTTTTGATTCAAAGGAATTTGAAAAATTGGGAGGATTGTTTGACATTTGCTGAATTTGCTTATAATAGAAGTGTTCATTCTGCTACTAATCATTCTCCTTTTGAGATTGTTTATGGTTTCAATCCATTGAGTCCACTTGATCTTGTACCACTACCTATTGAAGAGCGTATGAGTCTTGATGGAAAAGCCAAAGCTGAGCTGATCAAGAAGCTGCATGAAAAAGTGAGACTCAACATTGAGAAGAGAACCGAACAATATGTCAAGCAAGCAAACAAAGGCCGAAAGAAAGTCATCTTTGAACCCGGTGATTGGGTATGGTTACACTTGAGAAAAGAAAGGTTTCCAAGTAAGAGAAAGTCAAAGTTGCAGCCAAGAGGAGATGGACCATTTCAAGTGGTTGCTAGAATCAATGACAATGCATACAAACTTGACCTTCCGGGTGAATATAATGTAAGTGCAACTTTCAATGTTTCTGATCTTTCTCCTTATCTTGGTGATACAGATTCGAGGACGAATCCTTTTGAAGAAGAGGGGAATGATGGAGAACCAGCCTTACAAAATCATGCACACGAGAGGGACCCTTTGATCGTGCAAGAAGGTCCAATTACAAGAGCTAGAGCTAAGAAACTAAAAGAGGCTTTGATGATCCTTGTTGCAGACATTAAAGAAAATATTCACGAAGAGTCCAAGGAAGGCCCGATGGTGAATAATATTAGACTGGAGATCATTTAGCACATGCTTCAACCAAAGGCATTAATATATGGATAAAGTAGTAGTCAAGTCTACTTTATCATAAAGTAGAAGTCAAGTCTACTTTTTGACTACTTAAGTGTTGAGCATTAAAAGTCCTCTTTACTTAGGTGTTAAGCTTGGAAGTCATTAGATATCTTTTTTTCCTATATATAGGTGTATGGGTCACTTGTAAAAAGGGGACCTTTGTTGAAAACGAAATTGAAGCTCTTAGCTTATGTTTATTGAATTCTCTCTTTGTGAGGTTTTCGATTATTCAAGAACTTATCAAGGTCATCGAGCAAGATCTTGTGGCGTTCAACATACCGAGGTTCTTGGCTGATTATATAGCCAACGGGTCGAGGTTCTTTCGCTCTAAGTAAGATCAAACCAGATTCGATTTGGGAAGATCCGCTGCTTATCTTCATACGTTGGGTTCTTAGATCTTCATATCTAATGGGTCCTTCATCCTATCCACATCACATAATTACTCCGAGGAGAAGAAGGTGAGGCTTGCTGCGATTGAGTTCACCGACTATGCTATAGTTTGGTGGGATCAATTCATTACAAATCGAAGGAGATATGGAGAGAGGCCTATTGCTACTTGGGCTGAAATGAAATCCACCATGCGTAAGAGGTTCGTACCCTCTCAATATTTTCGTGAGTTGTATCAAAAGCTTCAATCTATGAATCAAGGCAACAAATCTGTTGATGAGTACTATGATGTGGATAGGATGAAGGACCCATTAGATATGAAGATCTAAGAACCCAACGTATGAAGATAAGCAGCGGATCTTCCCAAATCGAATCTGGTTTGATCTTACTTAGAGCGAAAGAACCTCGACCCGTTGGCTATATAATCAGCCAAGAACCTCGGTATGTTGAACGCCACAAGATCTTGCTCGATGACCTTGATAAGTTCTTGAATAATCGAAAACCTCACAAAGAGAGAATTCAATAAACATAAGCTAAGAGCTTCAATTTCGTTTTCAACAAAGGTCCCCTTTTTACAAGTGACCCATACACCTATATATAGGAAAAAAAGATATCTAATGACTTCCAAGCTTAACACCTAAGTAAAGAGGACTTTTAATGCTCAACACTTAAGTAGTCAAAAAGTAGACTTGACTTCTACTTTATGATAAAGTAGACTTGACTACTACTTTATCCATATATTAATGCCTTTGGTTGAAGCATGTGCTAAATGATCTCCAGTCTAATATTATTCACCATCGGGCCTTCCTTGGACTCTTCGTGAATATTTTCTTTAATGTCTGCAACAAGGATCATCAAAGCCTCTTTTAGTTTCTTAGCTCTAGCTCTTGTAATTGGACCTTCTTGCACGATCAAAGGGTCCCTCTCGTGTGCATGATTTTGTAAGGCTGGTTCTCCATCATACTATAAGGAGATGGAGATTGCCATAATTAGAGCAAACGTAGAGGAAGATCGAGAGGCTACCATGGCACGTTTCTTGAATGGGCTGAATAGGGAGATTGCCAATGTTGTGGAGCTTCAACACTACGTGGAGCTCGAGGACATGGTACATACAGCCATGAAGGTGGAGAAGCAACTTAAGAAGAAGGGTTCTTTCCAAAGGAGTTCTACACCCAATTTTCAGTTTTCAAACAAAGCCAAGGAAGCTGCATCTAAAGCAAACGATGGGGCAACTTCAAGGACTCAACATGAGATGCCCAAGACCAGATTCACTGAGACTGAAAAAGGGAAAGGTAATATCTCAACTTCTTCACGAACTAGAGATATTAAGTGTTTTCGTTGTCAAGGTCGTGGACATATTGCATCTGATTGTCCAAACAAGAGGTTGATGGTTTTGAGAGACAATGGTGAGATCGAATCTGAAAGTGAGAAAGAATCAAGTGATGATGAGCAACTTGAGGAGACGGTACCCGAAAGAGGAGAACTTTTGGTGGTGATGAGAGCTATAAACATGCAAGCAAAGATTGATGAGGCTGAACAACAAAGAGAGAACATCTTCCATACAAGATGTTTGGTTAACGGTAAGGTATGCATGTTAATCATTGATGGTGGGAGTTGTGCTAATGTGGCAAGTGCTGAAATGGTGGGGAAACTTAACTTAGTTACTTCAAAACACCCTCATCCTTATAAGCTGCAATGGCTTAATGACTGTGGAGAAATTCGGGTAACTAAGCAAGTTTTGATTTCATTCTCTATAGGAAACTATAAAGATGAAATTATGTGTGATGTAGTGCCGATGCATGCTAGTCATATACTCTTGGGCAGACCGTGGCAATTTGATCAAAGAGTGAACTATGATGGTTATCTTAATCGATATACGCTGAAACATCAAAACAAAACCATCATGCTTGTACCTTTAACTCCACAACAAGTTCATGAAGATCAACTCAATTTGTCTCAAGCAAGGAGAGCTAGTGAGATTGAGAGAAAAAAAGATGAGAATGAGAGACAAAAACCAAGAGAAAAAAAGAGTGGAGAGAAAAACAAGAAGGCTGATGTGAGTGTTTCCGAGGGAGAAAAGAAATTGGATGGAAATAAGGACTCAAAAAGAGTGAATTTCTATGCAAGAGGGAGTGAAATAAAGAGAGCCTTAGTAGAGAAAAAAATTGTGTTAGTGTTGATACACAAGGAATGCTATTTGAACACTAACGAACTAACTTCTTCTTTGCCGAGTTCTTTTGTGACTCTTTTGCAGGAGTATGATGATATCTTTCCAAAGGAAGAACCAAATGGTTTACCACCTTTGAGAGGCATCGAACATCAAATTGATTTTATTCCGGGTGTGACACTTCCAAATAGACCAGCTTATAGAGCGAATCCGGAGGAAACAAAAGAGATCCAAAGACAAGTAGAGGAGCTGATGGCTAAGGGCAAGGTTCGAGAAAGCATGAGTCCTTGTGCGGTACCGGTCATTATTGTACCAAAGAAGGATGGAACATGGAGAATGTGTACTGATTGTCGTGCCATCAACAAAATCACGGTAAAGTATCGCTATCCTATCCCTAGGTTAGATGATATGCTAGATGAATTGCATGGTTCTTTCATCTTCTCTAAGATTGATTTGAAGAGTGGATATCATCAAATTAGAATAAGAGAAGGTGATGAATGGAAAACTGCTTTCAAAACAAAATATGGTTTGTATGAGTGGTTAGTTATGCCTTTTGGCTTAACAAATGCACCAAGTACTTTCATGAGATTAATGAATCATGTTTTGCGTAACTTTATTGGGAAATTTGTCGTTGTGTACTTTGATGACATCCTTATCTATAGCAAAAACACGGAAGAACATTTTGATCATGTGCGTGCTGTTTTGGACACTTTAAGGGAGGAATCTTTGTATGCTAATTTTAAGAAGTGTTCTTTTTGCATGGATAAAATTGTGTTTCTTGGTTTTGTTGTAAGTGCTAAAGGAATTGAAATGGAAAAGGATAAAGTTAAGGCTATTTTAGATTGGCCAAATCCTAAAAACATTTCTGAAGTTAGAAGTTTTCATGGACTTGCTAGTTTTTATAGGAGGTTTGTGAAAGGTTTTAGTACTATAGCAGCACCTTTGAATGAGATTTTCAAAAAGGAAGTTGGTTTTGTTTGGGGAGAAAAACAACAAGTTGCTTTTGATCTCCTTAAAGAGAAACTAACTACCGCACCCATTCTTGCATTACCTAACTTTGATAAAATGTTTGAGATTGAATGTGATGCATGTGGAGTGGGTATAGGAGCTGTTTTAATACAGGAAGGAAAACCAATTGCATACTTTAGTGAAAAATTGAAGGGAGCTCAATTGAACTATCCTACATACGACAAGGAGTTGTATGCTTTGGTGAGAGCTTTGGAGACGTGGCAGCATTACTTGTGGACGAGAGAGTTTGTTATTCATACTGATCATGAATCTCTCAAATACCTCAAGGGACAAGGAAGCTTGGTAAGAGACATGCCAAGTGGGTGGAATTCATTGAATCTTTTCCTTATGTGATCAAATACAAGAAAGGGAAAGAGAACATTGTTGCTGATGCATTATCTAGAAGGTATGCTTTAATCTCTACTTTGAGTTCTAAACTTCTTGGGTTTGAATCAATTAAGGGATTGTATGCTGATGATTCAGATTTTGCTTCTATTTATTTAGCTTGTGAGCATGCTGCATTTGAAAAGTTTTATAGGCATGAGGGATACTTGTTTCGTGAAAGTAAGCTATGCATTCCTAAATGTTCTATGCATGAGTTGCTTGTTAGGGAAGCGCATGGGGGAGGACTAATGGGGCATTTTGGAATACATAAAACTTTGAGTGTCTTGTGTGATCATTTCCATTGACCTAAAATGCGAGTTGATGTTGCAAGAATTTGTGAAAAGTGCATAACTTGTAAGCTAGCTAAATCAAGAGTACAACCACATGGGTTATACACACCTTTGCCTATACCTAATGAACCTTGGGTAGACATATCTATGGACTTTGTTTTAGGTTTACCAAAGTCAAAAAAAGGTAAAGATTCTGTTTTTGTTGTGGTTGATAGATTTTCAAAAATGGCACACTTTATTCCATGTCATAAAAGTGATGACGCTACTCATATTGCTGATTTATTCTTTAAGGAAGTTGTTCGTTTGCATGGAATTCCAAGAACCATTGTGAGTGATAGAGATACAAAGTTTTTGAGTCACTTTTGGCGTGTTTTGTGGAGTAAATTGGGCACTAAACTTCTATTTTCTACTACTTGTCATCCACAAACGGATGGACAAACTGAAGTTGTTAATAGAACTTTGTCTCAATTACTAAGAGTTTTGATTCAAAGGAATTTGAAAAATTGGGAGGGTTGTTTGACATTTGCTGAATTTGCTTATAATAGAAGTGTTCATTCTGCTACTAATCATTCTCCTTTTGAGATTGTTTATGGTTTCAATCCATTGAGTCCACTTGATCTTGTACCACTACCTATTGAAGAGCGTATGAGTCTTGATGGAAAAGCCAAAGCTGAGCTGATCAAGAAGCTGCATGAAAAAGTGAGACTCAACATTGAGAAGAGAACCGAACAATATGTCAAGCAAGCAAACAAAGGCCGAAAGAAAGTCATCTTTGAACCCGGTGATTGGGTATGGTTACACTTGAGAAAAGAAAGGTTTCCAAGTAAGAGAAAGTCAAAGTTGCAGCCAAGAGGAGATGGACCATTTCAAGTGATTGCTAGAATCAATGACAATGCATACAAACTTGACCTTCCGGGTGAATATAATGTAAGTGCAACTTTCAATGTTTCTGATCTTTCTCCTTATCTTGGTGATACAGATTCGAGGACGAATCCTTTTGAAGAAGAGGGGAATGATGGAGAACCAGCCTTACAAAATCATGCACACGAGAGGGACCTTTGTTGAAAACGAAATTGAAGCTCTTAGCTTATGTTTATTGAATTCCCTCTTTGTGAGGTTTTCGATTATTCAAGAACTTATCAAGGTCATCGAGCAAGATCTTGTGGCGTTCAACATACCGAGGTTCTTGGCTGATTATATAGCCAACGGGTCGAGGTTCTTTCGCTCTAAGTAAGATCAAACCAGATTCGATTTGGGAAGATCCGCTGCTTATCTTCATACGTTGGGTTCTTAGATCTTCATATCTAATGGGTCCTTCGTCCTATCCACATCAGACCTTAAGGGCAATAAAATGTCTGGTCTATGTTTCTCAGGTGTGCCTAAGAACCACAAATGTTTCTCAGGTGTGGCTAAGAACCAAAAAATGTTTTCAGGTGTGGCTAAGAACCACAAAATGTTTCTCAGGTGTGGCTAAGAACCACAAGATGTTTCTCAGGGTGGCTAAGAACCACAAATGTTTCTCAGGTGTGGCTAAGAACCACAAAATGTTTCTCAGGTGTGGCTAAGAACCACAAGATGTTTCTCAGGGTGGCTAAGAACCACAAAATGTATTCAGGTGTGGCTAAGAACCACAAAATGTTTTTAGGGTGGCTAAGAACCACATGTAGTACTTGCTTAATGATTTAATTGCTTCAATGTATTAGACGGTAAAGTTATCCCACTGGGATCCCTCTCCGGAGGAGTCTCATGATGTTACTCTTATCATTTTCAAGCTCGGCGTATGATGAGGTGGACGAGTAGCAGGCTGGGTGGACTTCTAACTGTAGCTATGTTTGTACTAGTATAACGTTTCCGTTTAAGAACTATATGGTGTATATATGAACAGTATGATGTTATGGGCCTAGACTTATCTTATGTTATATATAAGTTTTGTTGTGTAAAGTCATGTTGGTCGATGGTACAAACATTTTTCCTAGAAATGTGGGTAAGACACGACTAGACTTGATTAATAGTCAATATATAATTACATATATATGTTATATTTTAAAAAAAAACTCTCGTGTCTTCACTTTTAAGTCTTCCGCTGTATGTTATAAAGTCTTTATAATTTCTTTATTTCCTAAGTATGTAAAGGGTGACGACCTATTTCCAATAAAGGAAAACGGGGCGTTACACAAGTAATATGTTAATTATACTCGAATCATCTTCTAAAGAGTTAATGATACTCGATTAATCTTCTAACTCAATATAAAACTAATCCGTAACTCTAAATGTAACGATTATTGAAAACACATTGACCAAGTGAAGAGTTAATTGTACTCGATTCAACTTCTGAAGAGTTAGTGGTACTCGATTAATCTTCTAACTCAACATAAAACTAATCTATAACTCTAAGTATAACGATTATTGAAAATTTGTTGACCAAGTAATATGTCAATTATACTCGAATCATGTTCTAAAGAGTTAATGGCACTTGAATAATCATCTAACTCAATATAAAACTAATCCGTAACTCTAAATGTAACGATTATTGAAAACTTGTTGACCAAGTAAAGAGTTAATTGTACTCGATTCATCCTCTAAAGAGTTAATGATATTCGATTAATAGCCTAACTCAACATAAAACTAATTAGTAACTCTAAGTGCAACGATTATTGAAAACTTATTCATCAAGTAAAGAGTTAATTGTACTCGATTCATCTTCTAAAGAGTTAGTGGTACTCGATTAATCTTCTAACTCAACGTAAAACTAATCTATAACTCTAAGTGTAACGATTATTGAAAACTTGTTGACCAAGTAATAAGTTAATTGTACTCGAATCATCTTCTAAAGAGTTAATGGCACTCGAATAATCGTCTAACTCAATATAAAACTAATCCGTAACTCTAAATGTAACGATTATTGAAAACTTGTTGACCAAGTAAAGAGTTAATTGTACTCGATTCATCTTCAAAAGAGTTAATGGTACTCGATTAATCTTCTAACTCAATATAAAACTAATCCGTAACTCTAAGTGTAACGATTATTGAAAACTTGTTGACCAAGTATTGAGTTAACTGTATTCGAATCATCTTTTGAAGAGTTAATGGCACTCGAATAATCTTCTAACTCAACATAAAACTAATCCGTAACTCTAAGGGTAATGATTATTGAAAACTTGTTGACCAAGTAAAGAGTTAATTGTACTCGATTCATCGTCTAAAGAGTTAATGATACTCGATTAATCTTCTAACTCAATATAAAACTAATCTGTAACTCTAAGTGTAACGATTATTGAAAACATGCTCACCAAGTGATGAGGTAATTGTACTCAATTCATCTTCTAAAGAGTTAATGGTATTCGAATAATCTTCTAACTCCACATAAAACTAATCAGTAACTCTAAGTGTAACGATTATTGAAAACTCGTTGACCAAGTAAAGAGTTAATGGTACTCGATAAATCTTATAACTCAACATAAAACTAATTCGTAACTCTAAGGTAACGATTATTGAAAACTTGTTGACCAAGTAAAGAGTTAATTGTACTCGATTCAACTTCTAAAGAGTTAATTGTAACACCCTATTTCAAGAAAACATGCATTGCATATTTTATAAAATTTCTTTTAGCGTTCAATTATAAATGATTTAAGTGTGAGCTCTTATATTACTTAAAATTATGGTTTACGAATTACATTATGCTTGATGATTTTAAAGATTTTGTGACATATATATATATATATATATATATATTTCTTTCGAGATTTTAAGGGTTTTGCAGGATTGCTCATGGAGGAAACCGAGCTTGATCTCAACTCACTCGACAAATATGGATGAAAGTAAAAAGATAAGATAATAGATAAGTTTAAATGAATTAGGATTATATTAGGTTAAGACATTTAACTTACTCGTTTGTGCTTGTTAATGCTTTATTTAATGTAATTTAATAATGATCTATTTATGTGATTTTATGTGATAAATCATTTCAGTTGAACATACATGCATACATCATAATGTGAATCAATATATATCTTTTAAAATAAAATCTTAAGACATAGTATGTAATTTCGAACATACATGCCTGAAATGGAAATTGTATTTTTTTTTATGATGAATATTATTTAGTAAAATGAATTATGCATGTAGTAATAATTTTAGAATCTCTTGTGATCATAAACACCTATATTTATATGCATTCCAAATTCATTGTGTATCAAAATATCTCCTCATCACACAAATAAAATTATAACACCCCAAATTAATTAACTAAGGTGTAGTATTTTATATGTTTGTTATATCATTCATTAAGCATGAGTACTTGATAAGTTAAGTAATATATATAGTAGCTAACTAAGTGACTAAGCATGAAAAAGCTAGTCATCAGCTCATCTTCACGCCACCTGCCACCTTTCCATGACATACACCCCTACTAAACTAGTTTAGGTATGAACAAGAGAAAAAGAAAGAAAAAAATAATAAAAGGGAAAAGTAAGCAAAAGAGAGCAGAAACTCACGCACATATTTCTTTCTCTCCAGCCTTCTCTCCCGATTTTCTCTCTCTTTGTCCACCCCTCTCAGCCACTGTTTACTGCTGCTACTGTGTGTAAGTATGCTGCTGCAATGTATTTTTCTGTTGCTGCTGTGTGTATTTCTCTACTGTTCGGGAATTTTCTGTGTTTTGTAGAAATCGATTTAGGATAAACCCTTTTACCAAAGTGTAGTATGTGAAGTGTAGAATATGCATGTTAAATTTCAGAAGATTGGGAGCTAAACCCGATTTTCTATGATTTTTCAAAGACAAGCTGTTCTGAGACAGTTTTTTTCCCCGTTTTTGGGTCAGAATCAAACAATTTTCTGAAACTGTATTCTTTGAGTTTATGTATGATTTTTTACTATGTTTTAGAACCAGTTCTTAGGTACGTGTAGAAATTTAGTATGAATTTTTTTGAGTCTTGTATGATTTATGCCGAATTTTACAACATAACCTGTTTTCAGCATACACTATGCACTGTTTTCTGCAAATTTAGAAAATTCATAACTAAATATGTAAAGCTTATTTTCAGTTGATATTTTTATATATTATACTTCAACATGTTGTCTAAATTTTGTAAAAAGATGAAAGGTTTTCATCAATCCTATAAGGTGTGGTGAATGTTACAATATAGACTGATATTGAGTTGAAATTTAAGTGAAAGTCTTGTTTAGGATTCTATTTTTATTTATTTTTATACATTGTGAAAAATTGGGAATTTTTAGAATATGATAATTGATACTAATATGTGATTATATGAATAATTTTGTGATTTTAGGAATTATGTATGAATTATTAAAATTATTACACCTCTATATGTCATTTTAGGTCTAAAATTACTACTTTAAACGCTTAACAATTAAGTGATAAGTATGATGATGTATTTTATATTCTAAATCTCTTTTACATGATTGCGTATGATATGATCATGTTTAGAATTTAATATAAGGATTCAAGCATGTATTGGATGTTATATGACATAATAGACTAAATAGTTAAGTGTGTCGAGCGCAGTTGAGACGATCGGTGAATCGCAGATCATCGCACAATCAACGTACAAGTGGGTAACTTCTACTCTCTACTATGTGTTGATAATTGAATTGATGAGTTAGGTATGAAAATCTACGGCCGAAGCCCGTAGCTATAACTAGTATGTTACTTCCATACTAGGCGACGACCATAAGGGCGAAAGTGTCTGGTCTATGAAAGCGAGGTTTAGTGGGCGAGCGACTCCCACATTCCTCTATGAAAGCAAGGTTTAGTGGGCGAGCGATTCCCACATTCCTTTATGATTATGGTCTAGGGTGAGTGTACCCAAAGGACATGTAGTACTTGCTTAATAATTTAATTGCTTCAATGTATTAGATAGTAAGGTTATCCCACTGGGATCCCTCTCCGGAGGTGTCTCATGATGTTACTTTTATATTTTCAGGCTCGGCAGATGATGATGTGGACGTGTAGTAGGCTGGGCTGACTTCTCACTGTCCCTCTAAAGTTATCGTACATAATAGTGTTTCCTTTTGAGAATAATATGCTGTTTATATATGTATAGTATGATAAACTATGGGCCTAGACTTGTATCATGTCATGTACATATGTTTTGTTGGGCAATTTCAGATAGGCTTTAGGTTTGAACATTTTACCTAGAATTGTGGGTGAGACACGAACAAGATTTGGATATATATATGTATATATGTTACGCTTCTAAAAAAAAAAAATATAACTCTCGTGTCTTCACTTTTAAGTCTTCCGCTGTATATTAGAAAGTAATTATAATTTCTTTAGTTCCTAAATAAGTAAAGGGTGACGACCTATTTCCAACTAAAAAGGGAACGGGGCGCCACATTAATGGTATTCGATTAATCTTCTAACTCAACATAAAACTAATCAGTAACTCTAAGTGTAACGATTATTGAAAACTTGTTGACCAAGTAAAGAGTTAATGGCACTCGAATAATCTTCTAACTCAACATAAAACTAATTCGTAACTCTAAGTGTAACGATTACTGAAAACTTGTTGACCAAGTAAAGAGTTAAATGTACTCGATTCATCTTCAAAAGAGTTAATGGTACTCGATTAATCTTCTAACTCAATATAAAACAAATCCGTCAATCTAAGTGTAACGATTATTGAAAACTTATTGACCAAGTGAAGAGTTAATTATACTCGATTCATCTTCTGAAGAGTTAATGGTACTCGATTAATCTTCTAACTCAACGTAAAACTAATCTATAACTCTAAGTGTAACGATACTCGAAAACTTGTTGACCAAGTAATAAGTTAAATATACTCGAATCATCTTTTAAAGAGTTAATGGCACTCGAATAATCGTCTAACTCAATATAAAACTAATCCGTAACTCTAAGTGTAACGATTATTGAAAACTTGTTGACCAAGTAAAGAGTTAATTGTACTCGATTCATCTTCAAAAGAGTTAATGGTATTCGATTAATCTTCTAACTCAACGTAACACTAATCAGTAACTCTAAGTGTAACGATTATTGAAAACTTGTTGACCAAGTAAAGAGTTAGTTGTACTTGATTCATCTTCTGAAGAGATAATGATACTAGATTAATCTTGTAACTCAACATGAAACTAATTCATAACTGTAAGTGTAACAATTGTCAAAAACTTGTTGACCAAGTAATGAGTAATTGTACTCGAATCATCTTCTAAAGAGTTAATTGCACACGAATAATCTTTTAACTCAACATAAAACTATTCCGTAACTCTACGTGTAACGATTATGGAAAACATGTTGACCAAGTAAAGAGTTAATTGTACTCTAATAATCATCTAAAGAGTTAATGGCACTCGAATAATCTTCTAACTCAACATAAAATTAATTTGTGACTCTAAGTATAACGATTATTGAAAACTTGTTGACCAAGAAAAGAGTTAATTGTACTCGATTCATCTTCAAAAGAGTTAATGATACTCGATTAATCTTCTAACTCAATATAAAACTAATTCGTAACTCTAAGTGTAATGATTATTGAAAACACATTGACCAAGTGATAAGTTAATTGTACTCGATTAATATTCTAACTCAACATAAAACTAATCTATAACTCTAAGTATAACGATTATTGAAAACTTGTTGACCAAGTAATATGTTAATTATACTCGAATCATCTTCTAAAGAGTTAATGATACTCGATTAATCTTCTAACTCAATATAAAACTAATCCGTAACTCGAAGTGTAACGATTATTGAAAACACATTGACCAAGTGAAGAGTTAATTGTACTCGATTCAACTTCTGAAGAGTTAATGGTACTCGATTAATCTTCTAACTCAACATAAAACTAATCTATAACTCTAAGTATAACGATTATTGAAAACTTGTTGACCAAGTAATATGTCAATTATACTCGAATCATGTTATAAAGAGTTAATGGCACTCGAATAATCATATAACTCAATATAAAACAAATCTGTAACTCTAAATGTAACGATTATTGAAAACTTGTTGACCAAGTAAAGAATTAATAGTACTCAATTCATCTTCTAAAGAGTTAATGGTATTCGATTAATATCCTAACTCAACAACTCTGATGAATGAAGGTAGGATGCCTGAATTACCTCCAAGTGCCGACGAACATCATCATTTCCATGATATGAATAGATCTGTAAAAGATATCTTGAATAAGCAACACCTGTTCAGACAAAAGATGGAAAAAGCTACTATATATCAGATTATGGTATTAATTGAGTTTGCATTAACTGTGAGATTTAAAACACATTAACCAAACAAAGACCCATCAGGACTTCAAATCACATGATTCACTGAGATACCGGGATGAAATTCAAAACCACATTTACCAAACAAAGACCCATCAGGGCTCCAAAATCACATGATTCACTGAGATACTGGGATCTTTCACCAAACATTCACCAGAGAAACTTACATGATGGTCAGACAAAAAAAGACAATGTACCATATCAAGTTTCAGAATACTTTAATGCCATCGTCAACAAAAATAATAATGATGATGATGATATAATAATAATAATGATAATAATAAAACCTAAAAATTCATCTTATTCTCTAAAGAGAAACAAAAAATGATTTTTTTACGTTTATAAGTGTATCTGTCTCTCAATCTTGTTAAACAAATTGTTCTTTGGCAATAGCAAATAAGCAATAGTTTGAAAACCATACCCTAATTGTGAAAGTGAACGGTTAATATTCCCTGCTCTTTTGAAAGAAGAATAAAATCTCAATTCAAGACTTAAGAATACCTCAATCACAATTGCTGCTCTTGTTTGCCATCTAAAGCGAAGCTCATTGCGAGCAACCATTCCACGCACTCCAGTCTGAACTGAGACAACAGATAAGCACATGTCTTTTTTTTTTCTTTTTGAGTAGACAATTTCGGCCAGAGCATCTCTACACGAAGTAGCAACGTCCAGATCCAACTCTTTGGTTATGGTTGTAGCTACAAAATATTGAATCCAGTTTAGAAAAGAAAATCCCTGATCCTTTAAGCAACAAAGAGCAAGGACACAATTGTTATCAACAGTTGAAGAATGCTTTAGTAGAAGGATTTACATGAAAGATTTGCTTCAGTTTCTATATAAAACCAAGACTTTTCATCTTTAGGCATGGTCCACATGGATAAATCAAATTCTTTTCCATTCATAAATAAAATGTTTCCATGATGGAGGACTGTAGCAATAACTCGAAATATTACAGCCTGAAGTTAATAAAAATGTGAGTTAACAAGAATAGCTCTAAGATAATTTGTTGTGTTAAAACACTTGAATCAGTGTGTGCTGATAATCCTTGAAAAGACAATCTATATAGTCAATTTCATAGAGACCAGCTCCAAGTGTAAAGAGAGACAAACCTTATAGTACTTAATTGTCCAATTTTTTGCCTCCGTCCCTTGTGCTGCTTTCCATGCTTCACACTGAGGCATTGTATAGAAAGATAGTTTTCCTTTCCCATCTTTATGCTTAGCCTGCAGGAGAAGATATCACAAATTTAGAAAAGCAAATCACAGATAATAATCCCAAGAGTATATGTGCGTCGTTCCGTACCTTTACGATAGGAGTAATAAACTCTAATAGGAAAGTAGGAATTTTGAGCAATGATGGCCAGACTAAATGGATGAAATTAATCAATAGACTTTTGATATGAGAACCATCATGATCCTGCATATGGACAAAGTTTCAGTTTACTTTTAAAATACCAACGAAACCAGACCCTATCAATCACCAGTGTTGAGCAACATGGATGAAGAGAGAACCATATCGATATTAACAGAATGAAACCTGATCAGTCATTATCATCAAGTGTCCATATCGTAGCGGCTTGACACTATCATACTATTTACCATGCTTGAGCCCTAGAATCTGCTTGATGTGCTGAATTTCAAGATTTTGCATCAGCTGATTGTGGCTTGCTTCCCTCACATTGAGCAATTTTCCTCTCAAAGGGAATACACCATAGTGATCTCGCCCAACAACTGAGTCCAGCAATCTGAACAAGATTCATTACATAAAGCTATTACCAAATTTTAAAAGTTCAATCTTCATTGACAAATCACCAGCTCAAAAACTTACAGCAAGTGCCTTAGCCGAATCACCTTCGGTCATATCAAGGTACATTTCTATAAGCATACCGACAAATTACCTCAGCAGTGTGATCCTTCAAAATGTTCTTGCAATCAAAATCTTCACTTTCAGATCCTTGCCATATGCGAACTATCTGCAAATAATAGAAACATATAGTATTGAAAATGCAAAATTATTTAAAGTAAAAGCACAAACCAGAGTAATATAAACTAAAAATTGAGACTTGTAAGGAATATCGAATTGGGAGTATTTACCTTATCAGTTGAACGAGTACCAATTCACCCTGCGCAGCAAATTCGACACTAGATTTTTTTTCTTTTTTTTCCCTTTTTTCTTTTTTTTTTCACTTCTTTTTTTGCTTTTTTTTCTTTTTTTCACTTTTTTTTCACTTTTTTTCCCATTTTTTTTCTTTTTTTTTTTTTTCTCTTTTTCACCTTTTTTTTTTAGGATGAAAAGCTGCAGATGTGTAGCCCTCAACAGATCTTGGAGTGACATCTACCTGAAAAGACTACAAATCACCCAATCAGAAATGAAGTTCCAAAACAGAGAAAAAAATTGGTTTCTTTTGCATACAAGTTGGAGAAGAAGTTTAGACCTGAGCGAGGCATAAACCCAGATTTAAGGTCAAAGAAGCACCAAGTGTTATCAAGAGAAGCTGAGATAGAGTAATTATTGGTTGCATGGATCGTAAGTGCTTGTACCTACAATACAAAAGCATTGAGCTAAGCAAATTGAGCAAGAAAAGATTATCAATAGGCTTCTTGAAACTATTCCAATTATTCCAATAAGCAGAAATGAAGACTCATTTTTTCTTGAGAGTCAAATGCAGGATGGTCAATGAGAGCATTGACAAATACCCACAAATGGTTCTTTACAGTATGAGGCTTAAGATCAAACTTTTTATTCTTCTTGTTCTTAATGACATTAACAAGATGGCTTGTTATCTTATAAGTAACATAATCGACATGAGTCCCACCCTTGATTGTTGCAATTCCGTTTTACAAAGCTGACCTGCTCAAGCCAACATGTTCATATTAGTCATTTATAGATTCTTAACGTGATCAAGCTTCATCTTGCTTTCAGAGTACCATTCTCTTTAGTACACTAGAGAACTGCGTAATGAGGATCATCTATGATGTGTTGCTAAATTTTTCGAATATCTTCTGGATCTATAACCTAATGAAGTAGACATAAAGTGTAAACATTTTTTGCAGTGATTGCAGCAGTGAGGAAGTAACTGTCTTCTCTGCAAAAGACTGACTAAATGATAAAGAACTAATAAGCTCACTTACCCAAGTAAACTGTTGGTAGGAAAAAAGCTAAGCAGTAATTGGTAGGAAATAAAACAATTCAGATGGTTGAATAAGACAAACAATGCTCATAATTTCACCTCCCCAAAGTTCTAGAGAACTAAACCAAATTATTGAATATGACCAGTTTGGCATGTCACATTAGAATCACTCAAAAATGATTTCTTATTGAAATTCCACTACTTGCAATTGGCAGTAACTAAATCAAATTATTGTAGACACACCACATGTTCTCTACCACCTCAAGTCGTGAAAATTAGGCAAGCATTTCAAGAACTCAAGTGAGTGGACAAGATTGAAGTAAAATCAACCTTTAAAATCATTGCTTGTTGGGGTTGCACATTAGTTGCATGAGTTCCCATTTACTCGCCTGTGCCATAAGTAGGTGAGGCTGCTTTTCCGAAGGAGGTATGTCAACAGGTTGATAGTAATTATCATATTGACGTGGCTGAGGTGCCATATACGATGGTTTGGCCCATAACTGTGTCCCTCAGGATTCATGGGTAAACCTGATGAGGAGGTCCCCAAGATTCAGATTGATGCATGTTCTGATTTGCTCGGGCATTTGGCATTTGCGTCTGCGCTGATCAACCTATTAATAGGAAATTGGTGGTTGATGATTGGAAAATTGGGATTAATCTTTGTGATGGAAAATTGGTTGATAGGAAAGAAATTGCTGAAAAGATTAAGCAATTGATGAGTGGAAAGTTCATTCAAGATATGGAGAAATTGAGTGCGAAATTGAAGAATGCTTTGCAAAACGATGGATCTTCTGAGAGAAACTTTGATCAATTTGTCGAGAATTTGAAGGCAAAAATTTATAATACTTTGAGTGAATAATCTTGTATCATTTATGTACCAAATCTAATCTAATATATTATAATGGTGTTTTAAGTTTGGTAATTTTTGTAATGTATATAATAATTTATAAATATTAAATTTTAAAGATAGTGAAGTAGTTAATATTTATATATATTTTTTATTATATTTTACTATAAACGGTAATCGTTTTTTACATCAGAATCATTCATGATTTTTTTAAGTGTTTTGATTCATCTTCTTCTAAGTTATTGAATACTTTGATTTTTTTTTTTACTAAAATTAATTTTATATTAATATAGATTTAAAAAAAAATTCAATGATATATAGATAAAAAAGATTGTAATAAATATTTTTAATTTTTAATTAAGAAAGAAAACTAGAAGGATAAGAAATATTTTGAAATAAAATACTTTTTTTTGGTCATGTACTTTTTTGAAACTTGCACCATTTCTTTGAAAAAATTTCATGAAATGTTTGTTGAAAAGTAACGTGTACAAAACCACTGATTGAGTGATTTGAAAATATTTATTTTGTTTTCAAGGTTTTTATTTCTTTATTTTTAATTAGTTTATCCTTATTAATAAAAAATAGATATAGATTCTTTCAAAACTTGATTTGTATATTACATTCTTAATTAAAAAGATTTTGCAGAAGAATTTTTATAGTATAAACATATTATTGAATTTTTCTTAAGTATATAATTGAATATAGAAAAAGCCTAAAATTCATGCTTCAAATTAAGTATATCATAAGAGTACAAACGTCTTAATTATTTATATTTTTGTCAAATCTAAAATATTCTTTCTAAGTATTAATATTTTCATTGATAATCCAAATTATTCTAAATAAGAGAAAAATGAAAAGTGTTTAAGTATTCATACTTAGGTCAATAATACAAAATTTCTAAGTAAGAAAAATTATATGTTTACACTTTTGCAATGAAATGTCCATATATATATATATAGAGAATTATAAGGTGGAAAATATTAGTCTCATAAAATAAATATAAGAGAATATTGAATGTCAATATTAAAAGAAAATAATGATATTAGCCCACATGAAAATATGCATTCTAATTCTAAATTCATTATAATATTGAATGTCAAAATTGAAAACATTTGAACTATGATGAAAATTCAAAAGTAAAAATATTTAACGTATTCTCTATTTTCATTACTATAATATTGATAGAGAGGATACTTATATTTTATAAAACTAATCATAATAAAAATGATAAAAATATTAGTCTCTATAGAAATATATATGTATTCAAAATTTACGACAATACTGATTATCGATATTAAAATGTTTTGAAAAATTTATGAAAATTCAAAAGTAAAAATATTCAAGGTATTCCCAATTTTTATTATTATAATATTGATAGAGGAATACTTATATTTGTCTAAAATAATCATAATTATTAATAGATATTGACATTTTTATAAGTTTAAAGTATTGATACTTTGATCAATAATCCAAAACATACTATATAAAAAGTGAGTGTTTGGTTAATTAACTAGCTCTAATATATAAGCTCAAATCATAAAAATAATTAAATAATTAGCATCTTTAAAATGTTATATAAAACTAATCCAATGCCTAGAAATATAGAAAATACACTTTACTATTCCTGCATTATCAGTAATAGCACTTTATTTTGTGTTAGAAGTTATCGGTAATAAATATAAGTTTAATTTTTTTGTATTTTATTTACTTCAAACTCTCCCACACCTCAAAATTTTTTTCCCTCTATTAAGAATATCACTTTATTTGTGTTAGAATTTATGAGTAATAATTATAATTTTATTTTTTTTGTATTTTATTTACTTTAAACTCTCCCACTTCTCAATTTTTTTCCCCTCTGTTAACAAAGATCACCATGTAAAACCACCAATTTACTAATTCTATTAACAATACCCTTTTTTTTTCTGCCTCTATGTTCAAATAGCCACCACATAAATTCCCAATTTTTTTGTTTCCCCATTAACAACCAATCTGCTGCGTACAAAGGTCCACCACGTAAAACTATCATATAACTTAAAACTACCAATCTGAAAATTCTAAGCACATTTTTCTATCGATAGGTTTCAATTGGTCACGCCCCAAAATCTTTTCGTATTTTATCAAAGTTTTACCGTTGGGCGTGAAGAGAGAAATAGCAAGAGACGCATAACATACAGAAAGAATAAGCAGGAGACGACAGAAGAAAGAGATAATGACGAAGAAAATCCTTTTTCATATCAACAATCGGCCACTACCGAAAACAATCGGTCTCACTACCGATATAAACATTATAATAAAACAGTGGAAACAACATCAGGATCTCTCGTTCATAGATTACTCCGAATTAGTACAAAACACGAATAAACTTTAAAATATTACAAAACGTGAGTTAAATTAAAACATTATTTTAGAAATGTTTGAGAGACCTCGTCTCATTACAACAAAACCAGAAACAACACTTTCTCTCTCCAACTAAGGTTCCTCATGCTCAACACCTCCTGTAACGTGAATTACAAAATAGGGGGTGAGTGCGTGGAATACACTCGTGGGGATGAAATCCGGCTCTTTTAGCAATCAACAGATAAAAAATACAGAAATAGTAACATTCAGTCATATTATCACAGCACATAAAATGCATAGCATGTATTTCGCAACCCAACTAAGGTGCGGGTATCCCCCATCTTACCCCTACAAATCTCAGGTGCAGGTATTACCTGACCCTACAGAAACTCAGGTACGGGTATCACCCGACCTCAAACTTAGGTACGAGTATCACCCGACCCTAATAAATCTCAGGTACGGGTATCACCCGACCCTACGGAAACTCAGGCACGGGCATCACCCGACCCTACAATATCTCAGGAACGGGTATTTCCCGACCTTACGGAAACTCAGGTGCGGGCATCTCCCGACCCTACGTAAGAATGAATGTGGACCCACGTCCTTTCACAGTATATCATGAACATGTATTCAAAGCATATAATCACATCATTTATTATTCTGCCAATCATGCATTTAAATAGGGAAAACTGTAAACAAAATAAAGAGATAGAAATTACCCCCACCTCGATAAAAGGGTTATCATGTGATCTAACAAGATTAAAGAGTTAAGCCTAAAGCGTTCGATCCAACAGATAGCCTACAAAAGTACCGTGATAGCTTAGATCCTCAAAAGATTAAAAGACGGATGTAAATAACGAAAAGAATGATCGAGGAGGTGAGACGGATAAGATGACTCAAAGATTAAAGGTATCGAGAAGAGTGTGAAAAGTAAACTTAGTAAAAAAAGGTTGACTCGACCGAGACCCCAAACTCCCGACACAAGGATGGAAACAAACGACTCGAAACGACCCACGAAAACGCTCACCGATGCGCACATGACGCACTCGGCAAAATCCCACACATACACTCCCCTCGCACGGTTGTCCAAAACTACACACGATCGTGCCCCACAACACTCGATCGTGCGCCACATTCCAGTGGCCGCGCATGGTCGTTCACTCCTGGCACACGGCCGTGCCCTAGCGCACGGTCCTGCGCGGACCAGCTTACCCAGCAGCGCCACCAACACCATCTTCTTCCTCTAGCTCTGGCCGGCGACTCCCGTCGCCAGCAACCCTTCTACCACCATGGCCGGCGACCTCCCATCGCCGGCAACCCCCAACAACACACAACACACAACCCAACAGGATCAACACACACAACACACCAAACCCAAGCTTTTCCACCCCAAAACCACACACACACAAACCCAACTCTGGCTACTCCGACCGGCGGCTCCACCACCCCCAACCCGAGGACAAACACCCCAAAATGGTTATCTACCACGCCAACAAGGAAGACGAGAGAGAAAAACAAGAAACGAGGAGAGAGAAAAGGTGATGGACTCAAACTTAGGTTTTTGGGGCGGTTGATCGGCGATTTGCCGGCGATCCAACCGTCGGAACGGAGAAACGAGACCATCACTAGACTCGCCTCGATGAGAGCTACGACCTATGCGAAAACCATTTGTTTCCGAGCAAGTTGACTTTTCCGGCCACCAGCGGCGGTGGCGGCGGCCGTCGGAAAAAGAAAGAGAAGAGGGAGAGAAAACTTACGTGTCTTTCGATTATGAGCTCATGTGACTTATCGACTTAAAAATACCCTATATATATACTTCTCCAAAAAGGCTACTATTCACCATAAATATCCCGTATGCTATCCTTCGTATATGTCTTGTATACGGCGTATTCCTCATTTTCACTATTTTCTTCACTACTCGAGCTACGGGTCTTCGATTGACCCCTAGTTCATTTCTATCATTTTGTTTTCTTTATACGCATCTAATGGTATAACAAATATCCTATGTTCCATGTTTAGGAAAATTATCGATTTAATCGTGCAGTAAACACGTATCTGAAACGCACAAATTAAATTAAACAGTTAAACCATACGCACAAAATTATTAAATCATAGGTTAAAATATTTAATTAATCAATTATGCTCGTTTTATTCCGGGGCGCTACATTCCTTACCTCTTAAAAGAATTTCGTCCTCGAAATTAAACGCGTACTAAGAACGACTCGGAACTAAACGTGTACTAAGAGCTGCGAATCAAGATACTTTGTCAAAACTCTCATCCTCTCATTTCCTTGTTGCTTCTTTCTTTCTATTTCTCGTCAAAGAAAATAACTCAGACTTGCAAATTCCTTGATTATTTGGCTAAGCTCGATGTTCAGAACTTTCCCCAATCCTGGGCTTCTCCAATTCTTCCTCGAACTTTTCTATTCAGATCTCACTTTTGTTTCTCGTTCTCTTCTTCTTCAACTCGTTGTACTGTTCGTTGTATTAATCACCCTATATACTTTTTATCTTCATCGTTCACTTGCAGAGTAGGTCGTGGAATAGTTGGTATTGGTAAGTCGTATTCCTTCATCAGTGAATGTAAATAAATTTCGATAGAGGTAAAGAAAAGAGAGAGAGTTGGAGAATGAAAAAGAGAGAGAGAGAGAGTTGAAGAGACGAGATTAATCTCGATTGTCACTTGTCGATCCGGTGGAGAGCTAGTTAAATCTTCAGTAAAAATGTCTATGCATTCCTTTATCACCGGCATCTTCTCGGTAGAAGTTAATGCTTGCTTGGGTTTTTTTTTCCATGTTGACTAACCAAGCTTCGCAATTCTTTTCGCTAAGCATCTCGGTTGCCTTTGTATCCAAATTATTCCTTGAGTCGACTTTTTCTAAGTCTCATGGAAGGTGATCCCTGGTTCTCCAGGTGCTTTGAAAGACAGTCTTCCTTGCATGGTATTTGATTACCGCGTGATTGGACTCTAGCCAATCCATCCCCAAGATTATGTCAAAATTCTTTATCTCCCAAGCGTGAAGATCACTAGAAGAATCTTATCTTCGAAAACAATTCTAAGGTGATGGTGTAGGTGTTCTGTTCTTTCCGTCTTTCCCGAGGGAATAAATAAAAAAAAACTTCTATAGTCCGAGTGACTATCCTACCGTCCTCATGCTTCAGCAATTACGTTGACAGATATGAAAGTGCATTTCACTCCAGTATCAAACAAGATGTAAACAGGTATATCATATACAGATAACGTACCTGCCATCATCTCTATTCCTTCAGTGGCCTACGGGTGCGTAAGAGCGAAAGCCCGTGTCCTGCTTGCCACTGGCCTCGAGTTTGGGGCTGTAGCTGGTGGGTTTCGAGACCTCGGACAGTTATTAGAGATGTGTCCTGGTATTCCACATCGATAGCAACTTCGTGTCTCTGGCTGGCTTGGAGCTGCAGCTGATCGGTTTCGAGATCTTAGGCAGTTAGTGGAGATGTGTCCCGGTACCCCGCACCGATAGCAACTTCATGTCTTTGGCTGACACAGTCCCGTGTGTATTCTTCTGCATCTAACACATGAGTTTTCGGGTCTGGGAGTGGGTAGAAATGGCACGTTGGCTACCCTGGGAAATTCATTCTGGCCAAGTTCCTGGCCAATCCACTTCCTTTTCCCAGGAGTCGGAAAATCCTTCTGAGGAGATAGAGCATCCAAACTCATCCGTGAGGCGATCTCCTGGGCTCTCTCGATGACACTTGCGTATGTCATCTTCCCCTGCCCAGTGAGAATCGAACTAATTTCTGAACGAAGGCCTTTCTCAAACTTTTGGGCCTTCTTAAGGTCGGTATCTACCATGTGTGGAGCGTATCGACTCAAGTGATTGAATTGCCGCTCATAATCTCCCACAGTTGAGCTTCCCTGTCGGAGGTGAAGGAACTTTGTCTCCTTCTGGTCCCGATAATGTTGAGGGATGAAGAATGAGAAACCAATTCTTTGAATTCTTCCCACGACATTCCCTCTCTTTGAGCGGACAGCAGCGTTCGCTCGTATGAGTCCCACCAGTGACTCGCCTCATCGGTGAGCTGAAAGATGGCACAGCTGACCATCTATTCCCTGGAGTACATTAGGTGCCCAAACAATCGGTCGAGTGACCTTAGCCACTCTTCCGCAAAAGTTGGTGGGTTAAACCGCCGAAACTGTTCATAGATGAGATTCGGGTCGGTTCTTGCCGGCTGTGGGGCGGCTCGGGTTTCCTCAAAGTGCTGCGCTAAACCCCTTAGCATTGTAGCCAAGTCACCTACGTTAGTGTTCTCCCGCTCCGGCTGATTAGCAGGCTGTGGTTGCTCCTTTCGGGGTCTTCCTCTCGACATAATTCTGTTACGATATACATATATGTATAAGTTGTTGGGATAATACAATACTGTTATACGTAAGTAGATTAGCTCGTTACATGTGAAGAGGCATAAACATATACTTATATAAAAAGTGTGAGAAAGTACATACGCGTATATACATAGTAGCCTAATAAGGGTAACCCTACACCATCCAAAAGGTGTATGTACACTATCTACGATATATCAACTACCCTACATATATACATATAGAATACTAAATGTTCATCGTCTGTAATCTATCCCTCGACAGTCTCGGTACTAGGGAGGGTGAACGCTCGTGCCTGGCCTTTGAGTTGCCGCTACTGGTTTTCTGAACCTCTGATAATTAGCCGCAATGTGTCCCGGCTCTCCACACCTGTAGCAGAGTTGGGTTCCATGGAGGCAAAGTCCTACATACGACCCTCCACACTTGGAGCATGAGTTCCCTAGCGTGGGAGTAGGGAGAAGCGGAGCTTTATTGGCCCGTGAGAACTTATGCCGGCCAGGGCCTTGACTAGGACCGGTCCATTTCCTCTTTCCTGTCGCCACCTCCACCCTCTTGGATGGCTCCCCGTCTAAATAGAGATAAGAAGAGATCGCTTGGGCTCTTTCTGTAATCGCGGCATAAGACATTTCTCCATGTCCTGCCAGAATGGAGCCTATCTCCCTACGAAGACCCCTCTCAAAGTGTTGAGTGTTCTTGGCATTCGTATCCACTAGATGGGGCGCGTACCTGCTTAATCGGTTGAATCTCCTCACATATTCTTCTACGGAGGTGGTTTCTTGACGAATGCATAGGAAATCTGCCTCTTTTTGGTCACGGTATGACTGGGGTAGGTATTCCTGTTTAATCAACTCCTTGAAGACTCCCCAGGACATAGCGCTCCTGAATTCCAGCGACATACTCCTTTCTTGTCTCTCCCACCAATAGCTGGCTCCTTTGGTGAGTTGCAAAACGGCACAGGAGATCTTCTGCTCCTCTGTGCATGCCAAATGTCCAAAGAATTGATCCAACGTCCTCAACCACTCCTCAGCTTCGATTGGTTCTCCTTCTCCATTGAAGGTTGGTGGATAGAATTGTCGAAACTGTTCAATGATTCGGTTGGCACCATTTTCATATGATGGTGGTAACATAGCTTGTGCGGTCTCATGTTGTCGGGCTGAGTCCCTTAGTAAAGACTTCCAATCTCTCTTCACGGCGTTCACATCATTTTCGGATGGATTCTCCATCGACGGCTTATTCCTTTATGGTCGTCCTCGTGGCATATCGTTCTACAGCTGACGTAAGCAAACTAACCCTTATAATCTACCCTGCGTAGCCCAACAATCTATGGCGTATACACAACACGCACAAACAAACCAGAAAAAATGTATCATACGCCAAACATTATAATTCACAATACTGACACCCTCAGAAAGTTTTTATAGCCCTCAATTGTCAAAACCGATCTTACGCATTACAACCACGGACTGGGAAAACTCACTCATTAGTACACCCTGTTATAAACAAGGGTCCATGGTAGTTTCAACTTTTAGTCACACAATATCAACTCCTGTATACGGTTATACTCGCACACTAGCTCACGCTGCTGCAGTCAGCGGCTTTGTGGCGGTAGCTCAGAGCAGTGTGTCGATTATAGTGACTTCAAGAGGTTTTCACAAAATCTTTTCATCGTGATTGTAATGTCATCAAGAGGGTTTTAACAAATTGTTTCATCGTGAAATAGTATCCTTAACACTCCAGCAGTCCCAAACAGTTTATATCGTATCAACAAAGTAACGCACATCAGGTAAACACTTACTCAAGCAAGTCCTATGTTCAGGGAGAGTTACCTATGGAGAGAGGATGGTGCCTATCTATGTCTTTTCAAAAACCTTTTCACGTTTTCAAATCACATGTTTTCCCACTTTAAAACCCATTCCAAAAACCTTTTCTCATTTTCAAATCACACTTTTGACATCATGTTTTTCCCATTTTAAAACCAGTTCGAGCAAGTTCTCAACGTTCGAACTGCTTTGATACCATCTGTCACGCCCCAAAATCTTTTCGTATTTTATCAGAGTTTTACCGTTGGGTGTGAAGAAAGAAATAGCAAGAGATGCATAACATACAGAAAGAATAAGCAGGAGACAACATAAGAAAGACATAAGGGATGAAGAAAATCCTTTTTCATTCAACAATCGGCCTCTGCCGAAAATAATCGGTCTCACTACCGATATAAACATCATAATAAAACAGCGGAAACAACATCAGGATCTCTCATTCATAGATTACTCCGTATTAGTATAAAACACGAATAAACTTTAAAATATTACAAAACATGAGTTAAATTAAAACATTATTTTAGAAATGTTTGAGAGACCTCGTCTCATTACAACAAAACCAGAAACAACACTTTCTCTCTCCAACTAAGGTTCCTCATGCTCAACACCTCCTGTAACGTGAATTACAGAATAGGGGGTGAGTGCATGGAATACACTCGTGGGGATAAAATCCGGCTCTTTTAGCAATCAACAGATAAAAAATACAGAAATAGTAACATTCAGTCATATTATCACAGCACATAAAATGCATAGCATGTATTTCGCAACCCAACTCAGGTGCGGGTATCCCCCATCTTACCCCTACAAATCTCAGGTGCAGGTATTACCTGACCCTACAGAAACTCAGGTACGGGTATCACCCGACCTCAAACTCAGGTACGAGTATCACCCGACCCTAATAAATCTCAGGTACGGGTATCACCCGACCCTACGGAAACTCAGGCACGGGCATCACCCGACCCTACAATATCTCAGGAACGGGTATTTCCCGACCTTACGGAAACTCAGGTGCGGGCATCTCCCGACCCTACGTAAGAATGAATGTGGACCCACGTCCTTTCACAGTATATCATGAACATGTATTCAAAGCATATAATCACAACAATTAGTATTCTGCCAATCATGCATTTAAATAGGGAAAACTGTAAACAAAAGAAAGAGATAGAAATTACCCCCACCTCGATAAAAGGGTTATCACGTGATCTGACAAGATTAAAGAGTCAAGCCTAAAGCGTTCGATCCAACAGATAGCCTACAAAAGTACCGTGATAGCTTAGATCCTCAAAAGATTAAAAGACAGATGTAAATAACGAAAAGAACGATCGAGGAGGCGAGACGGATAAGATGACTCGAAGATTAAAGGTATCGAGAAGAGTGTGAAAAGTAAACTTGGTAAAACAAGGTTGACTCGACCGAGACCCCAAACTCCCGACACAAGGATGGAAACAAACGACTCGAAACGACCCACGAAAATGCTCACCGATGCGCACACGACGCACTCGGCAAAACCCCACACATACACTCCCCTCGCACGGTCGTGTAAAACTGCACACGACCGTGCCCCACAGCACTCGACCGTGCGCCACATTCCAGTGGCCGCGCACGGTCGTTCACTCCTAGCGCACGGTCCTGCACGGACCAGCTTACCCAGTAGCGCCACCAACACCATCTTCTTCCTCTTGCTTTGGCCGGCGACTCCCGTCGCCGGCAACCCTTCTACCACCATGGCAGGCGACCTCCCGTCGCTGGCAACCCCCAACAACACACAACACACGACACACCAAACCCAAGCTTTTCCACCCCAAAACCACACACACACAAACCCAACTCCGGCTACTCCGACCGATGGCTCCACCACCCCCAAGCCGAGGACAAACACCCCAGAATGGTTATCTACCACGCCAACAAGGAAGACGAGAGAGAAAAACAAGAAACAAGGAGAGAGAAAAGGTGATGGACTTAAACTTAGGTTTTCGGGACGGTTGACCGGCGATTTGCCGGCGATCCAACCGTCGAAATGGAGAAACGAGACCGTCACTAGACTCGCCTCGACGAGAGCTACGACCTATGTGAAAACCATTTGATTCCGAGCAAGTTGACTTTTCCAGCCACCGACGACGGCGGCGGCGACCGCCGGAAAAAGAAAGAGAAAAGGGAGAGAAAACTTACGTGTCTTTCGATTATGAGCTCGTGTGACTTATCGACTTAAAAACACCCTATATACTTCTCCAAAAAGGCTACTATTCACCATAAATATCCCGTATGCTATCCTTCGTATATGTCTCGTATACGGCGTATTTCTCATTTTCACTGTTTTCTTCACTACTCGAGCTACGGGTCTCCGATTGACCCCTAGTTCATTTCTATCGTCTTGTTTTCTCGATACGCATCTAATGGTATAACAAATATCCTATGTTCCATGTCTAGGAAAATTATCGATCTAATCATGCAGTAAACACGTATCTAAAATGCACAAATTAAATTAAACAGTTAAACCATACGCACAAAATTATTAAATCATAGGTTAAAATATTTAATTAATCAATTATGCTCGTTTTGTTTTGGGGTGCTACACAATTGGCTTCAAAAAGTCGTTTTTTTCATCTATCAATAGAGGAAAAAAGTACTCGAATCTATCAATAGAGGCCTATACTCGGATTTAAGTGTTTTGTTTCCATTTTTCTATCGATAGGTTTCAATGAGCTTCAAAAACACTAAGCATATTTTTCTATCGATAGGCAAAAAACACTAAGCGCATTTTTCCTTTATCGACAGAAGAAGAAAGTACTCAGATTTATCGATAAAGACCTATCAAGTAAAATTATTTTTTCAAGGAATACCTAGAAGAAGAAGAAAGTACTTAGATCTACCGATAGAAAGCTCCCGCCGAGCGTATTTTTCCTTTATCGATAGAAGAAGAAAGTACTCAGATTTATCGATAGAGACCTATCAGGTAAAACTATTTTTTCAAGAAATACCTAGAAGAAGAAGAAAGTACTCAGATCTACCGATAGAAAGCTCCCGTTGAGCCCATCGCGGTTCTAGGTCGACATCTCCCTGGGCACCGCATTTGCCGTAGATCGGAGGCGTGAGACGCAGCACCGCCGCCCCCCCTTCGAGCTCTTCTCTTTCTTCATTCTTCTCAGCTGCATCTTCTCTCCCCTCCCACTGTGTTGCCGCCGCTATATCGCATTGAGTGAGCTGGCGTGACCGCGCCGGTGTGTTGTTTGTTGGTCGCCACCTCGACCGGCAGTGGGTGTGTGTTGAGGTGCCGGGTGTGTGCGTTTCGACTATGTGTTTGCGTGAGCTCGCTGGTGTACGTGTGTGTGCCATCAGATGAGTTGCTTGCGACGCGGTGTCGCCGACAGCAGCGATCGGAGGTGGTTACAGATGGGGTGGCGCGACTAGGAAAGGTTGGTGGGTAAGGGGCTCACTCTGTAAATTTGAAAGAGATTAGGGACTTGTTTGCAAACCCTAAAATCTTGGTGTATTTATGTTTTAGTTCCTAAGCTTTCTAAAATATCGTTTTAGCCCTCAAGCTTTCGAAAATTATATTTTAACCCCCAAAGGTTTCCAAGCTTTAGGTTTTGACCTCCAGATCTTCTGAAAATTGTATTTTGACCCCAAAGGTTTTAAATATATCAAAAAGGCCTCAAATCTTCTCTGAATTTATAAATTTACCCCTGGGTCAAAGTTAACCTTTTACCAGAATTTACAAAAATGCCCTTGCGCCTTTACAAAGCTCCGTTTAAGCTCATTTTTTTCTCCATTTAAGCCCATTTTTCCTCCGTTTAAGCCCGTTTTTCCACCGTTAAAGCTCTAATTGATCCCTTTAAACCACCATAATATAAAGATTCAAGCTTTCATTTTATATTATTCCCTTTAACGCTTCATCTTCGAGAGAGTTCTATATTAAAGTATGCGTAAATAACGTAATAAGAATCTAAGAAACCCTCATTTCTATGTGTAGGTTTTCGAGTTAAGAAAAAATCTTAAGGTTTAGGATTCAACGTATCACAAGGGATCACCACTGAACGAGGTGGGGGTAACTTCTAAACCCTAATCTTTATATTTCCGTTAATAAATGCATGAATGACGATAAACGAACACATGTTATATGAACTTATGCTTATGAAATGAACCCTAATTGTTATGCTATGTGAATCTAAGATTTAGAAAACGATCATTTAATGCTATGAATTGTCAAACCTTATGTGCCTTAAATATGTATTGTGTTTACTATGTTCATGCATGCATTATGGTTATGTTATGAAAGGACGAAAGTCCACATTCATGCTTTGGAAGGACCAATGGTCCGCAATGTGAGATGGGGAGTACCCGCACCTTAGGGTAAACGAGGACTACCCGCACCCTTCTGCATATATGAGCTTTGATATTATGTGCTATGCATTCTACGTGTTGTGTTTAATTATTGTACTGATACATGTTTGATTAGCTTAATTGTTTAATAAACTTTAAAACATGGAAAATTATATTGTTTAAATCTTTATTCGCATGTTATATCTATAAGTTTTAAAATGTATGTTTATTTTCCCCTTTCTTCCTGCACGTGTAGCGCCCCGGATCAAAACGAGCATAATTGATTAATTAAATATTTAACACATGACTTAATTTATTACGTGCGTTTATTTTGACTGTCTAATTAAATACGTGCGTTTCAGATAAGTGTTAACGCGAGTATGAGATATATAATTTATCTAGACATGGAACATAGGATATTTTTATATCACTAGAAGCGTTTTAGAAAAACAAGAACATAGAAATGAACTAGGGGTCAATCGGAGACCCGTAGCTCGAACGACGATAAAAAGAGTAAACCACGAGGTTTCGGAAATATCAGAAGATATTTACCAAGATATTTATGGTGAATAGTAACTTCTGAAATCTATAAATAGGAGCTCACCCTAGTTCATTTTTCACCCCTTTCTTCGAACGAGCCGAAAGCGACGTTTACACGTAAGTCTCTTTTCTCTCTCTCATTTCTTTTTCGGCCTCCGGAGCCACCGCCGGCGCGGTGGTGCCGCCATCGGAGTTCGCTGGAATATTTCTAAGTTGTCGGTTTCGGCTGATTTTCGCACACGATGTAGGTTTTAACGAGTCGAGTCTAGAACAAGTCTCGGTTTTCTTATCCGATTTCTCGTTCACCGGAAAACGACGAAAAACCATCTTGAAACCCTAAACCCTAACCCTAGCCAACTTTTTCTCTCTCCTCGGTTTTCTCTCTTTTCCTCCATACTTTTAAACGGGGATGTTGGAAGGACGGCACCGCCGTGTGGGTTGAGTTGTTGGAAGGACGGCGCCGCCGTGTGGGGTGGTACCGGAGTTATCTTGATTTGGTTATGATGATATATGCATGTTTGCGTGTGTGTGTGTGTTTGAGTATGATCTCTGTTGAGGGCGGTACGAGTGGTGCCGCCATGAGGAAAAGTAATGATCGGCACTGGTGATGCGCCGGTTTGTTGAGACGATGGGTTTCCGGTGACTGGAGGTCGCCGGCCAAGTGTTTAAGGATGTGTGTGTTGTATATATATATGCATGTTTGTGTGAGTTTGGAGGTTGGGAAGGGTTTGATCTCATACCGGAGTTCGTTGGGGGTAACCGGAGATGGAGGAGGTTGGAACGAGGTTACCGGTGAGACGTGGAGGTGGTGGCCGATGACGGGAGGTCACGGGCAAAAAGCTGTGTTTTCAGGTGTTTTGTCGTGCACGGGCGCGCACGGTCGCGCGCGTGCCAAGAGGAGCTACTGGACGATCACGCACGGTCGTGCGCGGTGGCACGGTCATGCCCCGGGAGTGAATGACCGTGCGCGGTAGGGCAGACACCGGGAAATACCCATCGATCTTAAAACGCTCCGTTCGGGCTCGTTTCAACTTCGATTGAGCTCATTCTTTTTTTGTTGCGACCCTAATCGAACCCTCTTTCATCTCAACCCTTCAAACTGAACTTTTACCCTTGTCTCCTCAATCCCAATCTTTAGATCTTTCGATCCGCCGCGTCATTAACGATCGTTTTTCCGCCGACAACGTTTATAGCTTTAGTTATACGTTTTTAAAGATCTAAGAAAAGATGTAACGTATGTAGGCTATCATTTGGGTTGAACTTTGAGGCACGAGGTTTGAGACACGAGACTTTGGAACTCGCTACTCACGTGGTAACCACCGAACGAGGTGGGGGTACATTCTAAACCTTAAACTTTAAGTTTCTGTTAGTAAATGCATGAATGATGATAAATGAACGCGTGATATGTGAACCCGTACTTAATGAAATGAACCTCAATTGTGATGCTACATGAATTTATGATTAGTGAAACGATTCTTAAATGATACGAAATGATTGAATCCTATGTGTTACGTGGGGGTAACTTCTAAACTCAATGTGTTTACTGTTTTCCCTATTTGATATATGAAATGATGAATCTTATTGTTGATCCCTATTTACTGTGAATATTGTGAACGTATTGTTTTATTGTGGGGAAGGGACAGGGTGGTCCGTAAGTACACCATTAGAGATGGACAGGGTGGTCCGTGAATACACCGATAGGTAGGGACTGGGTGGTCCGTGAATATACCGCTAGGAAGGGATTGAGTGGTCCGTGAATACACCGCTAGGGAGAGACTGGGTGGTCCGTGAATACACCGCTAGGGAGGGACTGGGTGGTCCGTGAATACACCGCTAGGAAGGAACTGAGTGGTCCGTGAATACACTGCTAGCTGGGAATGGGCTGGAAAATGGCTAGGTCGTCCGTTAAGGAAATGATTACATGTTGTGCTATAATTATGATGTGTTAATTTACCGACTATATATATATACGATTGATTTGTGTAACCGCATGATAAATATTAAAACTTGGAAAGTATCCCCACAAGTGTATTCAACGCACTCACCCCCTATTCTGTACTCACACTACAGGAGCTGTTGAGCATGATGAACCCTAGATGGAGAGAGAGGTTGTGCCGCTTTTGAATCTGTTTATTTAGTATATGTCGCACAAACATTTCCAAATAATATATTTTAAGTTTATTCATGTTTTGTAATTATTTTTGAGTAAACTGTGAACGTGAGATCCTGATGGTTTATTTCCACTGTGTATGATGTTTATATCGGTAGTGAGACCGATTGTCTTCGGCAGAGGCCGATTGTTGTGTATTTTATCGGTAGTGAGACTGAACGTTATCGGTCGAGGCCGTTGTTGATATGTGAAAGATTCACATCGTCCCTAACCTCCTTCTTCTGTCGTCTCTAATCCCCTTCTTCTGTCGTCTCTTACTATTTCTTCTTCACGCCCAACGGTAAAACTCTGATAAAATGTGAAAAGATTTCGGGGCGTGACAACACGCCCTCAAAGAAAACTCTGATATTTCAAGTATGAAAATGGGGTGTGATAGTTTTGGTATCAGAGTAAGGTCCTACCCTTTGTAGGGCCCTGCTCAAGCTCGTTTTTCTTTTCAAACATGTTTTAAAGGGAAAGATCTTTTGAAAATGACGGATAAGCACCTCTCCCTATACGCTTCTCTCCCTTATCACGGAACTTAATAAAAAGGAACGTTTATGTGTTTTATGTTTATCTGTATCATGTTTCTTAATTAGCTTATTGTTGTTTTTTTTATATTGGATAAATGCTAAGGGGTAGTTTTTCATACGTTATTTTTAGAAGGATATGCCATGAGGTCGACCATGTAGGGACTAGTTAGCGATGGAAAATCCGCCTTAACACGATGTGAATGTCACGATAGGGGACTTGGTGTCCGTGCTGAGGGGCTTGGCCCGATATTTCGAGACCGCACAAGCTGCACCGCCACCACCATCGAGGAGCGATGTGAATCTGATCATTGAACAGTTCCGATGCTTCGTTGGACCATCTTTTTGGACATCTATTTTGCACAGAAGAACAGAAGATCTCATGCGCCGTGTTCCAGCTCACTAAGGAAGCCAACTATTGGTAGAAGTCATATAAAAGGACTATGTCTTGGGGAGTTTTCAAGGAGGTGGTTATGTAGAAGGATTTTCTACCTCAGTCGTATCGTGACCGAAAAGAAACAGATTTCCTACATCTTCATCAAGGAACCACCTCCGTAGGAGGATACAAGAGGAAATTTAATCAGCTGAGCAGATATACACCTCATTTGGTGGACACCGACTCTAAGAAGGCCCGACACTTCGAAAGAAGTCTTCGCTCAGAAATCAGTTCCATCTTAGCTAGTCAGGGGTCCATGACATATGCTGAAGTTGTTGTGAGAGCTCAGGAAGTTGCTTCTTGTCTATGCTTGGATGTTGCATCGCTCGAGAAGGTCGTAGTGATGCTTGGGAAAAGAAAATGGACTGGTCCGAGTCAGAGCTTCAATCAAAACAAGCACCTAAGTACCAACAGTGCTTCGCTCCTCCCTACTCCTAAGCTAGGAAACTCGTGTGCCAAGTGTGGAAAGGCTCGTGCATGACCATGCCTCCTAGGGACCTAGATTTGCTTTAGGTGCAGAGAACCAGGACATGTTGCCATCAATTGTCAAAAGTTCAGGAACGCAGCAGCAGCAGTGCAGAGCCGAAGCCAGGAGCAGGTAAGGCTCGAGCTTTTGCTCTCAACCACATAGAGACTGCTGAAGGATCGAAGACCATGACAGGTATGTTAACAGTTTGGGATGTCCTTGTTTTCGTTTTATTTGATACCAGGACAACCTTTTCTTTTGTCTTTGTCGAGCTATGTGATCTATTGAAACATGAGAACGGTAGGGTAGTCACTGAAACCCTAGAAGTTAGTATCCCATCGGGAAGGACAGTAAGAACGAAACATCTTTGTCGAGGTCTGAGAGTCGCGTATGAGAATAAAATTCTTTTAGCCAATCTGAATGTGCTAGAGAGGAAGGACTTTGATGTGATATTGGGAATGGATTAGCTAAAAGGCAAATCAAGCAGTGATCAAGTGTCATGCAAGAGAGATCCTTTTTTCAGATACTTGGAGATGAGGAGTTCACATTTTATGGAATACGAGTTAGAGTCAACCTAAGGGTCTATCGGTTATGAAGACAACCAAGATGCTCAGCAAAGAGATTGTGAGACTTGGTTGGTGAACATGATGAATTTCAAATAAGAAGCAAGTCCCGTTGAGAAGGTGTCTGTCGTAAAGGAGTAAATGGATGTTTTTCCGAAAGATCTACTTAGTCCTCCGCCGGATCGGTAGATTGCTTTTGAGATTGATCTCATACTAGGATCAGCACCAGTGTTGAAAGCGCCATATCGGATGGTACCAAAGGAGCTACATGAATTGAAGGTTCAACTGTAAGAACTTCTAGACAAATGATTCATTCGTCCAAGTATAACGCCTTGGGGAGCTCCAGTGCTCTTTGTGAAGAAAAATAACGAAAGTTTTCAAATGTGCATCTCTTATCGGGAGCTGAATAAGCAAACCATAAAGAATAAATATCCTTTACCTCGAATTGAAGATTCGTTTGATCAGTTGAGAGGTGCAAGTGTGTTTTCGAAGATCGACTTGAGGTCTGGATACCATCAGGTGAAGGCCAAGGATGCTGATGTACCTAAGACAACCTTTAGTACAAGGTATGGCCACTATGAGTTTGTATTGATGCCTTTTGGACTCAGTGATGCACCAATTGTTTTTATGGATCTAATGAATCGTGATTTCCATCCGTACCTCGATCGTTTCATCATAGTGTTCATTGATGACATTTTAGTCTACTCGTGTGATAAAGCACACCACAAACAACATCTTAGGATTGCGTTGGAGACTCTACGAAAGGAGAAGCTTTTTGCAAAGTTTAAGAAGGGTGAGTTTTAGCTCGATAAGATAGCCTTTCTTGGACATATTGTATCCTCCAAGAGAATTAAAGTGAACCCTGATCAGATAGAAGCTGTCAGCAATTGGAAAGCTCCAACGAATGTTAACGAAGTGCAGAATTTTCTTGGTTTAGCTGGATATTACAGGAGGTTCATCCAAGGATTTTCAAAGATTTTCAAAGATTACCACTCCCATGACCCGTTTGACATGGAAAGATGTGAAGTTTCAGTGGACTGAGTAGTGTGAACATAGCTTCCAAGAGCTGAAGAAGAAGGCACCGGTTCTAACGGTTCCGGATGTGATGAAAGAGTTTGTGATTTATAATGACGCATCCAAATAAGGCTTAGGGTGTGTTCTAATGCAATAAGGGAAAGTGGTAGCCTACGCATCAAGGTAGCTGAAGACTCACGAGTAGAATTACCCAACACATGATCTAGAGTTGGCCACCGTTGTGCACGCTCTCAAGATTTGGAGGCATTATCTCTATGGTGGAAAGAGTGAGATCTACACCGACCACAAGAGTTTGAAGTATTTCTTCGAACGAAAAGAGCTCAACATGATACAGAGAAGATGGTTGGAATTGGTGAAGGATTACGATTGTACGATTCTCTATTACCCAGAGAAGGCGAATGTGGTTGCTGACGCCCTTAGCAGAAAAGAAAAAGGAACCGTAACGCTCATGATCACAAACTAGAACCAGTTAATTGAAGAGATATCGAGATTGAGTTTGGAAGTGGTTACACCTCCGAGCTGCATCAAGGTTAAAGTTGCAGCTTTGTTCGTGAATCCCACTCTCCGTGAGCGTATAATCAAGGCACAAGGAAGAGATAAGTTTCTGACGAAGATGAAGACTCGTATGGATAAAGAGAAAGCAGAAGGGCTTTGTCAACAGATGGAGCCCTAATCTTCTAGGGAAGGTTGTGTGTGCTAAAGGACGAAGAATTGAGGAAGGAAATTCTAGAAGAAGCTCATTGCACGTCATTATCGGCACATCCTGGAGGTACGAAGATGTACAAGGATTTTAAGGGAAGTGTATAAATAAATTTGAAGATCCTCGTCACTGCTTGAAGATCGCTGGAGACTTGCTTGCTTGAAAAGAAAACTGTTTGATTCAAAGGTTTAGCACCTTATGCGAATCAGGTACAGTTTCTAAAGAAACTGTTTGAATTCAAAGGTTTAGCACCTTATTTGAATCAAATATAGTTTTAAAAACACTTCCGAAAGTGTTGTGGAGATCCTCGTTGTTGTCGAAGAACGCTCGAAAACCGTTGCCACCGCTGAAGAATGCTTCGAAAATCACCACTGCTTGAAGATCGCTTCGAAGATCGCCGCTGCCGCTTGAAGATCGCCGTCGTTGCTTGAAGATCGCTTCGAAGATCGCTACCACCGCTTGAAGATTGCCGCCGTTGCTGGTGGAGAGCTCTTGAATCCTTCACTTCTTATTGCCTTCTGATGTGTGGAATAAGGAAAATCAGACCCCTATTTATAGGTGTTGATGGAGAGTCCTGATAGGATTAGAAGTTGAATCCTGATAGGTTTAGGATTCTAATGGAATGATTTGATTGGTCCATCATAATTTGATGCCTATCCGGAAGTAGAGTTCTGATAGCTCTAGGATATTAATAACTTGTAGAAGTAGAGTTTTAATAGCTCTAGGATTCTTCACGATTTGATATACATCAACTTCTTTGAGATAATTTTCAAATTAAATTTATTTATTTATTTTGATGATATCTACGGGACTTTGACACGTGGCAAATTGTGATTGGCTAAAATTTCGACTATCTACAAATCCCCCCTCGAGACTTATTCACGATGATGTGTTTTGGAGTGGATGAGTCTCGAACTCCTTTTTTGAAACTTTGAGAAGCATATGAATAGTCCCTTTAGCTTGAACTTGAATTTGATAGATAGTTTATACTCATATCAAGGAGTTCTTCAATTTGAATTTGAATTTTTTTTTCAACAATTGAATGAGTGAAAACTCATTTTATAACTGAACTTAGAATATATATAAGCTGCCTACGTACCTCCGTAAAGAGGATCAAGTCGTAACGTAGTTCAAATTCACACTTCGTGTTTTCTTTTTGAAGGGGTGCCGTACACAGTTTATACTCATGCGGGCCAGGAGTATCTATTCTTTAACCACTTTAGATAAGTGGGGTATTTATCATTTAACCACTTAAAACACCTTTAGTGGGATAAATTAACAGTTTAACCACATGTATTTATCTTTAGTGGGGAAGTAAGCAATTTAACCTCATGGACTACCTTTTGTGGTTGCCGTACACATTTTATACTCTTGCGGGCCAGGAGTAACATGCAATTTAAGCTCATGCGTCGAGGAGCTTTTTTTTTTTTTAGGGGTAATAGCGCTTCAAGAACCTCCCATTGATTGGGCCAATTCGTACTCTATCTTCAGAGATCAACTTATAGGCGCCATTGATGTAGACTTCTTTCACAGCATACGGGTCATCCCACTTTGATGTAAACTTATTTCCAGTTTGGTGCGTGGTGATGATTGGCCTTCTTACGGCAAGTACCAAGTCTCCTACTTGGAAGGATCGTGCTCGTACCTTTTTGTTGAATGCTTTCGACATACGAGCTTGATAACACTCAAGCCTTTGTTGCGCTTCTAGTCTTTCTTCATCGAGAGCTTCTAACTCCTCAAGGCGTAATCGTGCATTTTCTTCTTCAGTGAGTCCTTGTATTGCTATCCTTAATGACGAAATTTGTTGCTCAAGAGGCAAAACGGCTTCCATGCCATATACTAATGAATATGGAGTTGCTTGGGTAGGTGTTCAGTAGGTAGTCCTATATGCCCACAAAGCTTCTCCAATTCTCTCATGTCAGTCATGTTTTGATTTCGCAACCACCTTTTTCAACAAATTACAAAGGGTTCTGTTGAATGCCTCAGCAAGGCCATTAGCTGCGGCGTAATACATTGAAGACTTCTTTTGCTTGAAATCAAACTTTTGACATAATTTATCTATCAAACTGTTGCTAAAAGGTTTCCCATTATCGGTGATGATATATCGAGGGACTCCATAGCGATAGATAATGTTGAGGTGGATAAAATCAGCCACATTTTCTTTCTTTACCTCTTTGAGAGGTACGGCTTCAGCCCACTTGGAGAAATAATCCGTTGCAGCCAAAATGTAAAGGTGACCACCAAAAGACTTTGTCATTGGTCCAACCACATCTAGCCCCCATGCATCAAATGGCCAGGAGGCAACTGTAGGGTGTAATGGCTCTGGCGGTTGATGGATAAGGTTAGCATGAAACTGACAAGCTTGACACCTTTGTGCATAGTCCATGCAGTCTTTCACCATACTCGGCCAATAATAGCCCATCCTCTTTATACGAAAATGCAATTTTGGGCCCAATTGATGAGCGCTACAAATCCCAGAATGGGCCTCTTCCATAGCTTGTCGTGCTTCTTCATCATTTAAGCATCGTAGGAAGACTCCGTCAAAATAACGTCTATAGAGTGTGCCTTTGAAATAGATGAAACAGCCAGCACGTCGTCGAACATCTACTCTTTGTCGTGGATCTTCTGGCAACTTCCCATGACTCAAATAATCAATGAAAGATTGACGCCAATCCTCTTTCTCAACTTCAAATACTTCAAAAATGTAGTTTCCTTCTACTATATCAACTTCGTCTTCAAAGATTGGCGGTATGACCCAACTTTTACATATTGGAATATTTATTTCACTTTCAGGCATGACTATTGTTGAAGCGAGCTTAGCCAATGCGTCAGCTTGTTTATTATCCTTTCTTGGTACATGTCCCAATTCTACACCTCCAAGGTATTCGATGATTCTTCGTGCATAGCTGACATACGGGAGTAATTCAGGTTTCCTGACTTCATACTCTCCGAGAAGTTGGTTGATTACTAACTTGAAATCCCCATAAACTTTGAGATGCAATCATTTATTTTCCATTGCCATTTCTAATCCAAGAATAAGGGCCTGATAATCTGCCACATTGTTAGAGCAATTTTCTGTCAAAGTGAAAGAGTATGGAAGCACTTCTCCATCAGGTGTCATGAATACAACTCCAGCACCAGCCCCTTCTCTATGGGATGCTCCATCAAAATACATCTTCCATGGTGGAGATACTTCGATGGCGAGGACGTCTTCATCGGGAAGGTTATTAGATAATTCCCACTCTGCTGGGATGGGGTGGTCGGCTAAGAAATCGGCTAACACTTGTCCTTTTACCACCTTTTGAGGGACATAGATTATCTCAAACTGTTGTAGCTGAGGGTACCACCTTGCAAGTCTATCAGAGAGCACAGGTCTAGACATGACATACTTCAATGGATTTGCTTTCGAGATGAGGTGGACAGTATGAGCTTGAAAGTAGTGCTTGAGTTTATGAATTGCGAAGATGAGGGCTAAACATATCTTCTCAATTGGTGAATAGTTCAACTCATTCATCGTCATTGTTCTACTGAGGTAGTATAACACGTTCTCTTTGCCTTTATCATTTGCTTGAGCTAGCAGAGCTCCTATAGAACGCTCTTGAGCAGCGATGTAGAGAATCAGAGGTCTTCCAGCCATCGGTGCGACCAACACTGGGGGTTTCATCAAGTACTCCTTTATCCTTGTAAAAGCATTACTACAAGATTCATCCCATTCAAATGGCACGTCTTTCTTCATGAGTCTACTAAAGGGTTGACATCATCCTGCTAGGTTTGAAATGAACCTTCGAAGATACGCCCATCTTCCTTGCAAACTTTTGAGTTCATGGATGTTTCGTGGTTCAGGCATCTTTAGAATTGCATCAATCTTTGCTTGTTCAATTTCTATTCCCTGATGACGGACTATGAATCCAAGAAATTTTTCCAATGTTACTCCAAATGCACACTTCAAAGGATTCATTCTCAGTTGGTATCTTCTAAGGCATTCGAAGACCTTTCTCAAGTCATTTAAGTGATCTTGACGCTTTATGGACTTCACAACTAAGTCATCGACGTAGCACTCAACGTTCTTATGGAGCATGTCATCAAAAATCTTTTGCATTGCTCGCTGATATGTGGCACCTGCATTCTTCAACCCAAAAGGCATTACCTTGTAACAGTATATCTCTTTTGGTGTTCGGAAAGCCGTCAACTCTTCATCCTTTGGAGACATACGTATTTGATTGTAGCCAGATGATCCATCCATGAATGACAAAGCTTCATTTCCTGTGGTGGCATCAATCATGAGTTCAGTGATTGGTAGTGGAAAATCATCTTTGGGACATGCTACGTTCAAGTCTCTGAAGTCAACACAAACTCTGATTTGCCCATTTTTCTTTCTCACAGGAACAATGCTAGATATCCACATTGGGTACTTAACTTCTCGGATGAATCTGACTTTAATGAGCTTGTTTACTTTAGCTTCAATCAAGGGAATTAACTCAGGCCAAAATCGACGTTCAGATTGCTTTACAGGACGAGCTCCTTTCTTTATAACTAGATGATGAACAGCTACCTTTGGATCTAATTCAGGCATTTCTTTGTATGACCATGCGAACACATCCTTAAATTCATGTAATATTTCAATATAGGACTTTTCTTCCTCATTGGTCAGCGATGCACTAATATAGATTGGTCGTGTTTCGTCAGTATCACCTAAGTTAACTTCTTTTAATTCATCCACCGTGGCCTTTACGCCTTTTTCGAGCTAAGGAGGAGCAATCCCAGCATCTTCAATCGAGGTATCTTCATTGAGAGTGATAGGGTGTGCTAATTCCATGTCCCACTCTTGTAAATAGTGATTGCCCCGATGATGTGGTTAGAAGAAGCTACACTTTCTCTATCATCCTCATCATTCTGGATTTTTGTAAAAATGATGGTTTCCATCTTTGCCTTTAATACTCTTCCGCATGATATAGTCAAATTAGTGCATCTTTTCATGCGAGATGGAATCAAGCTTCATGATTTTTGAGTCACTTGCGATTTGTTGTTCTTCCTATGAGTAAAGTTCGTCTTTTGGTAACCTATCTTCTTAGTTGTACCAAGTCTATCAAATACAGATACTCGCTGGACTTTTCTTCCATCTTTGGCAAATATATCTTCTGTTGATGACATTTCTCCCTCAACAATGTGACTAACACTAGCTCTTTTGATGGCTATGCGGACGGGACATGGTGGTGTGTATCCCAAACCAGTTTTAGTCTTTTGTTCTGTGTGGTCTCTCCCTTTCAACATTTGCCGGGTAGTATTGAATGCATGTCCTTCTTGGCTTATAACTTCAGCGTGAAGTTCTCCATTTGTAGAGTCCTCTCGTGGGTCATAACCATCTCGAACAAGGAGTTTAAAAGCATTTGGAGTGTAACACTTAGTTATGTCAGGTCCTGAGAACATTCCATGCTCTATTTTAGCTCCTTTCTTTGGGGTAACAAATCCTTTGAGGGGTGGTGAAGTTGGCTTATTTGCATCGAGTTTAGTCGGAGGCAATGTTAGCCTTTTAAATGGCTCATCCCTGGTCGGAGATGACTTATTCTTTGAGAGATTCTTATCAATTTTGGTTGAAAACTCATACTCACTCATCTTGACTTGATCATTTTTCGGTTCTCCTTTGTCTTTGACTATCTTCGCACTCTCAAAGTAATACTTGGCATCAGCAAAATGTGACTCTGCTTCAGTGAATGGTTTATTATCAGCAACAACCATTTTTACAACACCATCTTTATGATATTTCAGACATTGATGCCAAGTAGAAGGTACCACTCGATTTTCATGCAACCAAGATCGGCCAAGAAGCATGTTGTATGAGGTCCTGGAGTCTATAACATGGAACAATGATGTTGAAGCCATATCACCCATCAATAAATCAAGTCTGATTGTTCCAAGAGCTCTTTGACCTTCTTGGTTGAATCCCTGGATCATCAGCCGATTGTTCGTGAGCTCCTCTACAGAAAACCCCAATTTTTTCATTGTTCGCAAAGGCATGATGTTGACTGCAGAACCTCCATCAATGAGTATGTTGTTTACTCTTTGCTTATGAGTATATGCTGTCATGAACAATGGCCTGTTGTAGAAATTATTTTCAAGCTGCAAATCGTCATCAATAGAAATTATTGCAGAGACACAATCCTCATCGGTGGCATAGTCATCTAATTCACTCATTGTATTGCGGAGTGTTTTGTCATGCATGTCAGCAACATAAATAGGATTTGTTGTAGCGCTATCTTCTTCTAATGTGATCTTTTCTTCTCGGGCCAACTGCATCACTTTTTCTTTGAAGATAAAACAATCCTGGATTGTATGTCCTACCAATCGATGGTATGTCCTGGATTCTACTGGTCGCTTCATTTCTGGCAGTTCAATTAGATCACTTTTGAGCAAGTCGTTAAAGATCCCTTGGACGTCAGAGTCAAGAAAATGATATTATTTCGCCTGCATTTCTTTCAAAGTCAGCTTTCTTTGCCCCCACTCTTGGGTGACATTCTTTCTTGGCTCAACTTTGTCAATCGTTTTAGTTCGAAACTTAATAGGCCTTGCATTAACTGTCATTGATTCCGGATTAACAAAATTTTTGCCCTTTTCTTGGTTTCTTGTTTTTCTTTGAATCTTCGAGATCCTTGAGTTGGCGACTCTTCGACCCCCCTTGCAGTGATGCTTAGTTCCATGTCATGAGCTTTGGTAGCCAACTCTTCAAAAGATTTAGGCTGAATTGCTTGAAGGATGTATCGTAGACTCCAGTCCATTCCTTGGATGCACATCTCTATCGCTGAACTCTCTGATAGTTTATCTTTGCAACTTAAGTTTCTCCATCGATTGATATAGTCGATGACATGTTCATCTTTCCATTGATGTGAGTTTGTAAGTTCCAACATACTCACTGTACGTCGGGTATTGTAAAAGCGATTGAAAAAGATTTATTGTAGTTGCTCCCAACTGTCGATTGAATCTGCTTCTAAGTTGACGTACCAATCAAATGCATTTCCTTTTAAGGAACGAACAAACTATTTTACCATATGGTCTCCATAAGTCCCGGCATCACTGTAGTGGGCCACGTGTTGTCTCGGATTGCCTTTTCCATCAAATTGTTGAAATTTGGGAGGTTGATAACCCAATGACATCCTTAAATTATCGATCCTTGCGGTGTATGGTTTAGCATAAGTCATTGATGACTTAAAGCCCCCATCTAGCCAATCTTGGATAGTTCCCATGACAAACTCTCTTAGTTGACTCATCGGTATGAATCCATCAGATGAAACTTATACCTCGATGACTGGCGATTTTTCTTTATCATTCACTTGCTGTCCCGCAGATGCCGCAACTTCATTATACTTTTCAACTTGGTATCTACTGTTCACCCTATGCTTACGTCCCCTTCCCTGTCCTTCATTAGGAGAGATATTCTTGCATCTTGTTCTTGAGCATGTTCGCTAAGGCCCTCATAGCTTTCATGATACTAGCCAATTGTTCTTCCAAAGTTGTAGCATTTGTAGTCATTACAGGTGCTGCGTGTGATTGACTTGATGCCGAGTAGGGAGTAGATGATGTAGAATCACTTGAATTTTCCTCACCTTGATTTTTATTAGTGGGCATCAATGACTCATCGGGAATAGTTGTGGGAACCATCTCTTGGTTGCGTGCAATTGCTTCAACATATTTCTTGTGGTGACGACGCAACTCGTGGCTGTGTCTTTTGAAGAAGTTGATGAAGTAGACTTTGATGATGTTTTGCGTGTAGACATCTTGAGTAACTTGGTGGAGAGAAGAGATGAAGGGAAGAGATTGTCCCACTGGGCGTGCTAAAAATTTGTAACAACAAATTTTGTGTTTAAATAAACACAAAAGATTTGCACAAATTATTTTTATTGATTTGAATCAAATAAAGTTCGGGTTCAATCTCTTGAATCCCTTGATTCATCTCTTCAATATTTTGAGAAGATTTCTTGACAGTTGACTTCGTAAAGCTTGACTTCTTAATGTTGACTTCCTTGACCTTGACTTATTGACTTGACTTTATGCTTGACATCTTGGCGTTGACTTCTTGAAGCTTGATTTCTTAACGCTTGACTTGAAAAGAAAACTGCTTGATTCAAAGGTTTAGCACCTTATGCGAATCAGGTACAGTTTCTAAAGAAACTGTTTGAATTCAAAGGTTTAGCACCTTATTTGAATCATATGCAGTTTCAAAAATGCTTCCAAAAAATATGCTTTGAAGATCCTCGTCGCTGCTTGAAGATCGCCGGAGACTTGAACTTGCTTGAAAAGAAAACTGTTTGATTCAAAGGTTTAGCACCTTATGAGAATCAGGTATAGTTTCTAAAGAAACTGTTTGAATTCAAAGGTTTAGCACCTTATTTGAATCAAATATAGTTTTAAAAATGCTTCCAAAAATGCTGAGGAGATCCTCGTTGTTGTCGAAGAACGCTCGAAAACCATTGCCACCGCTGAAGAATGCTTCAAAGATCGCCACCGCTTGAAGATCGATTCGAAGATCGCCGCTGCCGCTTGAAGATCGCCGCCGTTGCTTGAAGATCGCTTCAAAGATCGCTGCCGCCGCTTATAGATCGTCGCCGTTGCTGGTGGAGAGCTATTAAATCCTTCACTTCTTGTTGCCTTCTGATGTGTGGAATAATGAAAATCAGACCCCTATTTATAGGTGTTGATGGAGAGTCCTGATAGGATTAGAAGTTGAATCCTGATAGGTTTAGGATTCTAATGGAGCGATTTGATTGGTCCATCATAATTTGATGCCTATCCGGAAGTAGAGTTCTGATAGCTCTAGGATATTAATAACTTGTAGAAGTAGAGTTTTAATAGCTCTAGGATTCTTCACGATTTGATATACAACAACTTCTTTGAGATAATTATCAAATTAAATTTATTTATTTATTTTGATAATATCTGCGGGACTTTGACACGTGGTAAATTGTGATTGGCTAAAATTTAGACTATCTACAGGAAGCATTGGACTCTTCATCAGGAAGTGTCTAGTTTGTCAACAGGTCAAAGCCGAACATCGACCAGCTGGGATGTTAACTTTGTTAGAGATACCGAAGTGGAAATGGGAACACATCGCTATGGACTTCATTGTTCGATTACCGAGAACTAAGCGAGGAAACCACGTTGTATGGGTCATTATAGATAAGTTAACCAAGTCGGCTCATTTCTTGTCGATCAAGATGTCCTTCGGATTGGATAAGTTGGCTCGAATCTATCTAGAAGAGATTGTCAGATTACACGGAGTACCAGTTTCTGTATTAGATAGAGATCCGCATTTCACAACCAAATTCTGGCAGAGCTTGCAAAAGGTGCTAGAGACCAAGTTGGCTTTTAGTACAGTTTTCCACCCCTAAACAGATGGGCAGTTAGAAAGGACAATAAAGATTCTGGAAGACATGTTGAGGGCATGCGCCCTAGATCTCAAGTACTCTTTTATCCTTGTAAAAACATTACTACAAGATTCATCCCATTTCAAATGGCACGCCTTTCTTCATGAGTCTACTAAAGGGTTGACATCGTCCTGCTAGGTTTGAAATAAACACAAAAGATTTGAACAAATTATTTTTAATGATTTGAATCAAATAAAGTTCGAGTTCAATCTCTTGAATCCCTTGATATCTCTCTTCAATATTTTGAGTAGATTTCTTGATAGTTGACTTCGTAAAGCGTGACTTCTTAATGTTGACTTCCTTGACCTTGACTTGTTGACTTGACTTTATGCTTGACGTCTTGGCCTTGACTTCTAGGCGTTGACTTCTTGAAGCTTGATTTCTTAATGCTTGACTTGAAAAGAGAGCTGCTTTATTCAAAGGTTTAGCACATTATGCGAATCAGGTACAGTGTCTAAAGAAACTGTTTGAATTCAAAGGTTTAGCACCTTATTTGAATAAAATGCAGTTTCAAAAACGCTTCCAAAAAATATGCTTTGAAGATCCTCGTCGCTGCTTGAAGATCGCCGGAGACTTGAACTTGCTTGAAAAGAAAACTATTCGATTCAAAGGTTTAGCACCTTATGCAAATAAGGTACAGTTTCTAAAGAAACTGTTTGAATTCAAAGGTTTAGCACCTTATTTGAATCAAATGCAGTTTCAAAAACGCTTCCAAAAAATATGTTTTGAAGATCCTCGTCGCTGCTTGAAGATCGCCGGAGACTTGAACTTGCTTGAAAAGAAAACTGTTCGATTCAAAGGTTTAGCACCTTATGCAAATAAGGTACAGTTTCTAAAGAAACTGTTTGAATTTAAAGGTTTAGCACCTTATTTGAATCAAATACAGTTTTAAAAACACTTCCAAAAATGTTGTGGAGATCCTCGTTGTTGTCGAAGAACGCTCGAAAACTGTTGCCACCGCTGAAGAATGCTTCAAAGATCGCCACCGCTTGAAGATCGCTTCGAAGATTACCGCTGCCGCTTGAAGATCGCCGCCGTTGCTTGAAGATCGCTTCGAAGATCGCTGCTGCCGCTTGAAGATCGCTGCCATCGTTGGTAGAGAGCTCTTGAATCCTTTACTTCTTGTTGCCTTCTGATGTGTGGAATAATGAAAATCAGACCCCTATTTATAGGTGTTGATGGAGAGTCCTGATAGGATTAGAAGTTGAATCCTGATAGGTTTAGGATTCTAATGGAGCGATTTGATTGGTCCATCATAATTTGATGCCTATCCGGAAGTAGAGTTCTGATAGCTCTAGGATATTAATAACTTGTAGAAGTAGAGTTTTAATAGCTCTAAGATTCTTCACGATTTAATATACTGCAACTTCTTTGAAATAATTATCAAATTAAATTTATTTATTTATTTTGATAATATCTGCGGGACTTTGACATGTGACAAATTGTGATTGGCTAAAATTTCGACTATCTACAGGAAGCATTGGACTCTTCATCAGGAAGTGTCTAGTTTGTTAACAGGTGAAAGCCGAACACCGACCAGCTGGGATGTTAACTTTATTAGAGATACCGGAGTGGAAATGGGAACACATCGTTATGGACTTCGTTGTTGGATTGCCGAGAACTAAGTGATGAAACCACGTTGTATGGGTCACTGTAGATAAGTTAACCAAGTCGGCTCATTTCTTGTCGATCAAGATGACCTTCGGATTGGATAAGTTGGCTCGAATCTATCTAGAAGAGATTGTCAGATTACACGGAGTACTAGTTTTTGTATTAGATAGAGATCCGCATTTCACATCCAGATTCTGGCAGAGCTTACAAAAGGAGCTAGAGACCAAGTTGGCTTTTAGTACAGTTTTCCACCCCTAAACAGATGGGCAGTTAGAAAGGATAATAAAGATTCTGGAAGATATGTTGAGGGCATGCGCCCTAGATCTCAAGTACTCGTTTATCCTTGTAAAAGCATTACTACAAGATTCATCCCATTCAAATGGCACGCCTTTCTTCATGAGTCTACTAAAGGGTTAACATCGTCCTGCTAGGTTTGAAATGAACCTTCGAAGATATGCCCATCTTCCTTGCAAACTTTTGAGTTTATGGATGTTTCGTGGTTCAGGCATCAATCTTTGCTTGTTCAATTTCTATTCCCTAATGACGGACTATGAATCCAAGAAATTTTCCCGATGTTACTCCAAATGCACACTTCAGAGGATTCATTCTCAGTTGGTATCTTCTAAGGCGTTCGAAGACCTTTCTCAAGTCATTTAAGTGATCTTGACTCTTTTTGGACTTCACAACCAAGTCATCGACGTAGCACTCGACGTTCTTATGGAGCATGTCATCCAAAATCTTTTGCATTGCTCGCTGATATGTGGCACCTGCATTCTTCAACCCAAAAGGCATTACCTTGTAACAGTATATCCCTTTTGGTGTTCGGAAAGCCGTAAAGTCTTCATCCTTTGGAGACATATGTATTTGATTGTAGCCGGATGATCAATCTATGAATGACAAAGCTTCATTTCCTGTGGTGGCATCAATCATGAGTTCAGTGATTGGTAGTGGAAAATCATCTTTGGGACATGCTACATTCAAGTCTCTGAAGTCAACACAAACTTTGATTTGCCCATTTTTCTTTCTCACAGGAACAATGCTAGATATCCACGTTGGATACTTAACTTCTCGGATGAATCTGACTTTAATGAGCTTGTTTACTTCAACTTTAATCAACGGAATTAACTCAGGCCGAAATCGACGTTGAGATTGTTTTACAGGACGAGCTCCTTTCTTTATGGCTAGATCATGAACAACTACCTTTGGATCTAATCCAGGACTTTTCTTCCTCATTGGTCAGCGATGCAGTAATATAGATTGGTCTTGTTTCGTCAGTATCACCCAAGTTAACTTCTTTTAATTCATCCACCGTGGCCTTTACGCCTTCTTCGAGCTGAGGAGGAGCAATCCCAACATCTTCAATCGAGGTATCTTCATTGAGAGCGATAGGGTGTGCTAATTCCATGTCCCACTCTTGTAAATAGTGATTGCCCCGATGATGTGGTTAGAAGAAGCTACACTTTCTCTATCATCCTCATCATTCTGGATTTTTGTAAATATGATGGTTTCCATCTTTGCCTTTAATACTCTTCCACATGATATAGTCAAATTAGTGCATCTTTTCATCCGAGATGGAATCAAGCTTCGTGATTTTTGAGTCACTTACGATTTGTTGTTCTTCCTGCGAGCAAAATTCGTCTTTTGGTAACCTATCTTCTTAGTTGTACCAAGTCTATCAAATATAGATACTCGCTGGACTTTTCTTCCATCTTTGGCAAATATATCTTCTGTTGATGACATTTCTCCCTCAACAATGTGATTAACACTAGCTCTTTTGACGGGACGTGGTGGTGTGTATCTCAAACTAGTTTTAGTCTTTTGTTCTGTGTGGTCTCTCCCTTTCAACATTTGCCGAGTAGTATTGAATGCATGCCCTTCTTGGCTTATAACTTCAGCGTGAAGTTCTCCATTTGTAGATTCCTCTTGCGGGTCATAACCAGCTCGAACAAGGAGTTTAAAAGCATTTGGAGTGTAACACTTAGTTATGTCAGGTCCTGAGAACATTCCATGCTCTATTTTAGCTCCTTTATTTGGGGTAACAAATCCTTTGAGGGGTGGTGAAGTTGGCTTATTTGCATCGAGTTTAGTCGGAGGCAATGTTAGCCTTTTAAATGGCTCATCCCTGGCCGGAGATGACTTATTCTTTGAGAGATTCTTATCAATTTTGGTTGAAAACTCATACTCACTCATCTTGACTTGATCATTTTTCGGTTCTCCTTTGTCTTTGACTGTCTTCGCACTCTCAAAGTAATACTTGGCATCAGCAAAATGTGACTCTGCTTCAGTGAATGGTTTATTATCAGCAACAACCATTTTTACAACACCATCTTTATGATATTTCAGACATTGATGCCAAGTAGAAGGTACCACTCGATTTTCATGCAACCAAGATCGGCCAAGAAGCATGTTGTATGAGGTCCTAGAGTCTATAACATGGAACAATGATGTTGAAGCCATATCACCCATCAATAAATCGAGTCTGATTGTTCCAAGAGCTCTTTGACCTTCTTGGTTGAATCCCTAGATCATCAGCCGATTGTTCGTGAGCTCCTCTACAGAAATCCCCAATTTTTTCATTGTTCGCAAAGGCATGATGTTGACTGCAGAACCTCCATCAATGAGTATGTTGTTTACTCTTTGCTTATGAGTATATGCTATCATGAACAAAGGCCTGTTGTAGAAATTATTTCCAAGCTGCAAATCGTCATCAGTAGAAATTATTGCAGAGACACAATCCTCATCGGTGGCATAGTCATCTTCTTCATTTTTATGAAGATCATCATCTAATTCACTCGTTGTATTGCAAAGTGTTTTGTCATGCATGTCAGCAACATAAACAAGATTTGTTGTAGCGCTATCTTCTTCTAATGTGATCTTTCCTTCTCGGGCCAACTTCATCAATTTTTCTTTGAAGACAAAACAATCCTGGATTGTATGTCCTACCAATCGATGGTATGTGCAGTATTTTGGATCATCAGTTCATCCAGCTTCTTCTGGTCGCTTCATTTCTGGCAGTTCAGTTAGATCACTTTTGAGCAAGTCGTCAAAGATCCCTTGGACGTTAGAGTCAAGAAAAGGATATTGTTTCGCATGCATTTCTTTCAAAGTCAGCTTTCTCTACCCCCACTCTTGGGTGACATTCTTTCTTGGCTCAACTTTGTTAGTCGTTTTAGTTCGGAACTTAATAGGCCTTGCATTAACTGCCATTGATTTTGGATTGACAAAATTTTTGCCCCCTCTCTTGGTTTCTTGTTTTTCTTTGAATCTTCGAGATCCTTGGATTGGCGACTCTTCGACTCTCCTTGCAGTGATGCTTAGTTATATGTCATGAGCTTTGGTAGCCAACTCTTCAAAAGATTTAGGCTGAATTGCTTGAAGGATGTATCGTAGACTCCAGTCCATTCCTTGGATGCACAACTCTATCGCTGAACTCTCTGATAGTTTATCTTTGCAACTTAAACTTAAGTTTCTCCAACGATTGATGTAGTCGATGATAGGTTCATCTTTCCATTGATGTGAGTTTGTAAGTTCCAGCATACTCACTGTACGTCGAGTACTGTAAAAGCGATTGAAAAAGATTTGTTGTAGTTGCTCCCAACTGTCGATTGAATCTGCTTCTAAGTCGACGTACCAATCAAATGCATTTCCTTTTAAGGAACAGACACACTGTTTTACCATATGGTCTCCATAAGTCCCGACATCATTACAAGTTTCTACAAAGTGGGCTAGGTGTTGTCTCGGATTGTCTTTTCCATCAAATTGTTGAAATTTGGGAGGTTGATAACCCAATGGCATCCTTAAATTATCGATCCTCACAGTGTATGGTTTAGTATAAGTCATTGATGACTTAAAGCCCCCATCTAGCCTATCTTGGATAGTTCCTATGATAAACTCTCTTAGTTGACTCATCAGGATGAATCCATCAGATGAAACTTGTACCTCGATGACTGGCGATTTTTCTTTATCATTCACTTGCTGTCCCGCAGATGCCGCAACTTCATTATGCTTTTCAACTTGGTCATCTACTGTTCGCCCTATGCTTCCGTCCCCTTCCTTGTCGTTCATTAGGAAAGATATTCTTGCATCTTGTTCTTGAGCATGTTTGCTAAGGCCCTCAATAGCTTTCATGATACTAGCCAATTGTTCTTCCAAAGTTGTAGCATTTGTAGTCATTACAGGTGCTGCGTGTGATTGAATTGATGCCGAGCAGGGAGTAGATGATGTAGAATCACTTGAATTTTCCTCACCTTGATTTGTATCAGTGGGCATCAATGATTCCTCGGGAATAGTTGTGGGAACCATCTCTTGGGCTGCTTGCAATTGCTTCAACATATTTCTTGTGGTGACACCGCAACTATGGTTGTGTCTTTTGAAGAAGTTGATGAAGTAGACTTTGATGAAGTTTTACGTGTAGACATCTTGAGTAACTTGGTGGAGAGAATAGATGAAGGGAAGAGATTGTCCCACTTGGCGTGCCAAAAATTTGTAACAACAAATTTTGCGTTTAAATAAACACAAAAGATTTGCACAAATTATTTTTATTGATTTGAATCAAATAAAGTTCGGGTTCAATCTCTTGAATCCCTTGATTTCTCTCTTCAATATTTTGAGTAGACTTCTTGACAGTTGACTTCGTAAAGCTTGACTTCTTAATGTTGAGTTCCTTGACCTTGACTTGTTGACTTGACTTTATGCTTGACTTCTTGGCCTTGACTTCTTGAAGCTTGATTTCTTAACGCTTGACTTGAAAAGAAAGCTGCTTGATTCAAAGGTTTAGCACCTTATGCGAATCAGGTACAGTTTCTAAAGAAACTGTTTGAATTCAAAGGTTTAGCACCTTATTTTAATCAAATACAGTCTCAAAAACACTTCCAAAAAATATGCTTTGAAGATCCTCGTCGTTGCTTGAAGATCTCCGGAGACTTGAACTTGCTTGAAAAGAAAAATGTTTGATTCAAAAGGTTAGCACCTTATGCGAATCAGGTACAGTTTCTAAAGAAACTGTTTGAATTGAAAGGTTTAGTACCTTATTTGAATCAAATACAGTTTTAAAAATGCTTCTGAAAATGCTGTGGAGATCCTCGTTGTTGTCGAAGAACGCTCAAAAACCGTTGCCACCGCTGAAGAATGCTTCAAAGATCGCCCCGCTTGAAGATCGCTTCGAAGATCGCCGCCGTTACTTGAAGATCATTGCCGCCGCTTGAAGATCACCGCTGTTGCTGGTAGAGAGCTCTTGAATCCTTCACTTCTTGTTGCCTTCTGATGTGTGGAATAATGAAAATCAGACCCCTATTTATAGGTGTTGATGGAGAGTCCTGATAGGATTAGAAGTTGAATCCTGATAGGTTTAGGATTTTAATGGAGCGATTTGATTGGTCCATCATAATTTGATGCCTATCCGGAAGTAGAGTTCTGATAGCTCTAGGATATTAATAACTTGTAGAAGTAGAGTTTTAATAGCTCTAGGATTCTTCACGATTTGATATACATCAACTTCTTTGAGATAATTATCAAATTAAATTTATTTATTTATTTTGATAATATCTGCGGGACTTTGACATGTGACAAATTGTGATTGGCTAAAATTTCGACTATCTACAGGAAGCATTGGACTCTTCATCAGGAAGTGTCTAGTTTGTTAACAGGTGAAAGCCGAACACCGACCAGCTGGGATGTTAACTTTATTAGAGATACCGGAGTGGAAATGGGAACACATCGCTATGGACTTCGTTGTTGGATTGCCAAGAACTAAGCGAGGAAACCACGTTGTATGGGTCATTGTAGATAAGTTAACCAAGTCGGCTCATTTCTTATCGATCAAGATGACCTTCGGATTGGATAAGTTGGCTCGAATCTATCTAAAAGAAATTGTCAGATTACACGGAGTACCAGTTTCTGTATTAGATAGAGATCCGCATTTCACATCCAGATTCTAGCAGAGCTTGCAAAAGGAGCTAGAGACCAAGTTGGCTTTTAGTACAGTTTTCCACCCCTAAACAGATGGCAGTTAGAAAGGACAATAAAGATTCTGGAAGACATGTTGAGGGCATGCGCCCTAGATCTCAATAGAAGCTGGGAAAATCATTTATGTCTGGTGGAGTTCACTTATAACAACAGTTATCAATCAACGATCGGGATGACACCGTATGAAGCTTTGTATGGGAGAATTGTCGTTCACCTCTATGTTGGGACAATGTGGGCAAGAATAAAATTTTGGGACCCGAATTGGTTGAACAAACAGTTGAAGTGATAAAGAGAATCTGAGAAATAATCAGAATGGCTTAGGATAGACATAAGTCATATGCAGATAAGAGACGCAGAGAGCTGAAGTTCGACGTGGGAGACAAAGTTTTTCTGAAAATGTCACCCACTAAGGAAGTTTATCATTTTCGGAAGGAGGAAAGTTGAGGCCGAAACACGTGGGACCATTCAAGATCTTGGATCGAGTTGGGGAGATCGCGTACCGTTTAGCTTTGCTGCCGGACTTCACAGGGATACACAACGTTTTCCATATATCCATGTTGCGGAAGTATAATTTCGATCCGATCCACATGATCGACCAAGAAAGCAATGGGATCGAGAAGGATTTGACCTATGAAGAGGTTCCAATGGCCATCTTGGACAGAAAGACTCGCAAGCTAAAGAATCGAGAAATGACCTTAGTGATTTCTAGGGTCATTACGGTCATTTCTCGATTCTATAATTATAATATCAATAATGATTATAATAACAATAAAACATAAACATAAACAACAAAAACCAATAACATTAAACAGTAAACAATAAACACAAACACAATAACAACAAACAACAAATAATAAACAATAAACAATAAACACAATAACAACAAACAATAAACACATAAACATAAACATTAAAAAAACAATAACAATAAACAATAAAGATAAACAATAAACAAGAAACATAAAAAATGTTTAACAATAACAATAACAATAACAATAACAATAATTAGTAAACACAACAACAATAACGATAAACAATAAATATAAATATAAACGCAATAACAATCTATATATATAAAAGAAGGGTTTGGATCTCTCAAATTGTGTCACATATGTTTTCCAAATGAACCTCGGGTTGATATTTGGCGCTTTGAAATGTTGACACATAAGCATTTTAACTTAATTAATATTATGTTGCCATGTGTATTGTTTAAATTATGCCTTCATCCTATACATGTCTGTTATTTTATCTCTCTTATTGATTCTCAAACGTTTCAACCTCAATAATTCTCAAATAATAAATTATATATATAAAAGTGCGGTTTGGTTCTCTCAAGTGATGACACTTGGAGCTCTACAATGTTGCCAAGTATCTCTTAAAACATTTTATTTATGAAATATCAAAAAATGAATACTAATTAAATACACACTCCACTACTCTACAAAAAATAAGTGCTTTGAAAAAATTAATATGTAAGTTACAAATGCTTGGAAAAGATTGCTTACATTATATGCCTTTTTCTACATGAAATCTTTGGTTCCAAACTTGAATAGTAGTTTTTGTTCAACATTTCAAATTGAAAAAAAAAGTAAACAATAATGCTCTTGCAAAATTAATGATATTAACAAAAAATAGGTGCTAAAAAAACATAGGATATGTTTAGATTGGGACGTATATAGATTTGCAAGTTTGAAAGTGAATCATATCAGGAATTGTAGAATTGTAGAAAAATAGATGATGTTCTATTATTTTATTTTTAAAAAACAAAATATTTTGTGGGAGTTGTAAAAAAGTGGATAAAGTAGAAAAAATAGATTAGAGTTATAACAACAGATGTAACAATGGGTTAAAATTAATAAAAAAAACACAAAAGGAAAACAATTACAAATGAAATCATTATGTAAACCTGATAAAAAGAGCACTCAAAGGCAAAATCGGAACATAACAGGTGCCTTCGAGCGATAAAAATGAGATTTATTCTATACTTTTTAAAGAAATATATGAAAATACCTAATACAATAGTTAAAATACCTATAAAGAACTAGCAATTAACAATGTTGTGCTAAAGATCAAATGAAAAAAAATAAAAAAACAATGAGAAAAATTATTTTAAGAATATAGAAAAAAATATCATATATAAAAATAAATCAACAAACACTTATGAAATAATATTACTTATAAAGTAAAAATTAAATAAATATTAAATGAAGTCCGTGCATTGCACGGGGTCAAACCTAGTAAACAATAAACACAAACACAAACATTAACACAATAACAATACACAAAAAACCAATAAACACAAACATAATAATAATAATAATAATAATAATAACATATTAATAAAATTATATTGGTGTAGCGCCCCGGACCAAAACGAAACATAATTTATTAATTAAATATTTTAATGCATGACTTAATAACTATGTGCATATGTTTTGACTGTTTAATTAATTACGTGCGTTTCAGATACGTGTTTAATGCACGATTTAAATCGATAATTTTTTTAGATGTGGAACATAGGATATTTATATATTATTAGATGCGTATCTAGAAAACGGGAAGATAGAAATGAACTAGAGGTCAATCGGAGACCTATAGCTCGAACGACGACGAAAAGGGCAAAACCCGAAGTTTCGGTCAGAAAACCGAAAGATATTTCTGGTGAATAGTAATGTGGAAAAGTCAACCAATGAATAGTGATTGAGATATTTTGGATGAATAGTAACTTTCCGGAATTCTATAAATAGGGCCTTCCCCGATTCATTTTTCACCATTTTTCCGAACGAGTCGAACGCACCGAAAACACGTAAGTCTCTCTGTCCTCTCTCTCTTTCCGATTTTCTGTCTCCGGCGAGCCGCCGCTGGAGCTGCCGCCGCCGGCCGGTGGCCGGAAAATTCAAAGTTGTCGGTTTCGGCCGATTTTCGCACATGACGTTCGTCTCGACGAGATAAATCTAGGATAGGTCTCGGAATTTAATTCCAATTTCTCGTTCGCTGGAAAACGGCGAAAAATGGTCTCCAAACCCATTTTCTCTCTCTTCCTTTCCACCTCGTTTCTTCTCCGTTTTGGGTAAACTCAAACTCTAGGTTGAAGCCCTCGTCGAGCCCATCACGAAACCGGGCTCGGATTTCTGAACGTATCTCTCCTCCTCCGACAATCGCCAGTCAAAGATCCAGTCAATCTTTCTCTCTCCTCCCTCCCTCTTCTTTCTCCCCGACAATTTCCTCTTCTCTCTCCTCTCGCCGGAAAAGTTGCTGGATAGCGGCTGAGGGTGTGTGTGATGGGTTGGAGGTGGTGGCCGGCGACTGGAAGTCACCGGCCGGAGCTAGAAATAGGCTGGAAGGGTTAGGGTTGCATGGGGTTTATGAAGTGTGTGTTTTATATGTGTGTGTGTGTTCGCTGATGTTGTGGGGGCTGTTGGTTGTTGTTGATGATCGCCGACGATGAGAGGTTGCCGGCTGGGGTCCTAAGCTGTGGAGGAGAGTCGCCGGCGGCAGGTGGCCGCCGGCCAAGGGCTGTGGTGCTAGGGTTTAGTGTGTGTGTGTATTTTGCATGCGTATATCTATATACATATATATATCTACTGTTGTGTGTGTTGCGCAGCTGGTAAGGGTGGCCGGCGACTGGAGGTCGCCGGCCAGTGTTCTGGCGAGATCAGGTGGTGGTGGTCGCCGGCCAAGCTGAAACCGTGGGTGTGTGTGTATATCTCTTGGTATGTGTGTGTGGGCAGCCTTGGGGTGGTTGCCGGCGACTGGGAGTCGCCAGCGAGGGTTTCCGGTAGCTGGTGGTGGTGGTCGGCGGCAGGTGGCCGCCGGCCAAGGCTGGTAGTATGTGTGTGTGTATATACGTGTGTATATGTTTAGTTCTTGCATGTGTTGTGGCCGGAGTTGGAAGGTTGTCGGCGACTGGGAAGTCGGTGGCCGGTGTCCGAGGGTCAGGGGAGTGGTCGCCGGCGACTGGAGTCGCCGGCCGGAAGTTTTGGTTGGGATTGGATTTTGGAAAAAATCAGGGTATCGAAGGGTTTTGCGGTGAGATTTTGGGTACTATTCACCGCCAGAATCTGGCGAGGGATGGCCGGAGGTGGTATCCGGCGGTGTGAGGTATCCGACGAACTAGGTTGCGGCAGCGGAAGGTGGCGCCACCGTGCCGGGTGGCGTCGGGAAGGTGGCATATTGGTCAAGCCCGGCGCCGGGAGCGCCGGGAGAGGAGCTGCCGAAACAACTCGGCAGCTAGTCGAGCGTCGGGTGGCTGGTCGAGAAAACTTAACCCTCGCGCGTGCCGGGAGAGGAGCTATCGAGAAAACTCTGCAGCTGGTCGAGGGTGATGCCTAGCTGCCAGGTTTTTCACCCGGCACCGGGTTCGCGTGTGCCGACGCGCACGCGACGTCGTGTTTTCAATGCGAACCCCATTTTTTCCGTCGCTCATCTTTTTTGAGACGTCACTGACGAGATGTCATTGACCGGGGTCCGTGGACCCGGTCAAAGTCAACCCTTTGACCAAAATCACCAAAATACCCTTGAACCTAAAATGCTCCGTTTGAGCTCATTTTAACTACAATCGAGCTCATTCTTTTTCCTTCGTGATCCAAATTTATTTTACTATCATCTCAGCCACCTTGACTGATCTGACTCTCTCGTTTCTTTGACTCCAATCTTTAGATATCTCGATCCGTCGCATAGTTAACGATTGTACTTTATCCGGAATCGTTTACAGCTTTAATTATACGTTATTAAGGATCTAAGAATACTGTAACGTATGTAGGCTATCAGTTGGATTGAATATTGAGACACGAGGTCTGGGACATGAGATTCGAGACACGAGGTTTGAAACATGGGATCTAAGACACGAGATCTTTGATACTCGCTACTCACGTGGTAACCACCGAACGAGGTAGGGGTAATTTCTATCTCTTTATCTATCTATTGCTTTCCCTATTTATTTATATGATTGAGGAATACTAAGTGCTGTGTTTATATTTTTCGTGCCATAATATAACTGTGAAAGGACAGAGATCCACTCTGATCATGCATTCCTTGCTATCTTCTACTACTCTGTCGTCTCTTACTATTGCTAACACTCTGGTGGAGGTGTGGTGAGCCTCTTGAAATGCACTAGCGGTATTGAGACCGTTATATAGGGTAAGATGGGCTGATCCCGCACCTATTCGTCCCTTGCCATTTCTAATATCTGTTATGCATTTTACGTGCTGTGACAACGTGACTTAAGGTTATTATATTAGTATTTTATATCTGATGAGAGTCACAAGAGGTGGATTTTATCCCCATGAGTGTATTCCACGCACTCACCCCCTTATTCTATACTCACACTACAGGCGATGATGAGTAAGGGGAACCCTAGATGGAGAGAGAGATGGGCCATCTTTGGTTTCGTATGTTGGAACTGATGTAACACAAACATTTTCCAAACAATGTTTTAAACAAATTATGTTTTGTAATATTTTGATACATGTAAGGATGTGAGATCCTGATGTTTTTCGTTGCATATAATGTATTATTTATCGGTAGTGAGACCGATTGCTAACGGCAGAGGCCGTATGTTGATAAGTGAAAGATTACTTCGTCCCTTACCTCTTTCTTCTGTCGTCTCTTACTTATTCGTTCTGATAGTAAAATGTGTCCCTTGCTATTTCTTTCTTCACGCCCATATGAAAACTTTGATAAAATACCAAAAGATTTCGGGGCGTGACAGATGGTATCAGAGCAATTCTAACATTGAGAACTTGTTCGAGTTGGTTTGAAAAGTGGGAAAAATGTGATTTCAAAAGTGTGATTTTAAAATGTGGTCGGGTTTTTGAAAATACACAGATAGGTACTATCCTCTCTTCATAGGTAACTCTCCCTGAACATAGGACTTGCTTGAGTAAGTGTTTACCTGATGTGCGTTACTTTGTTGATACGATATAAACTATTTAGAACTGTTGGGGTGGTAAGGATATTGTTTCATGATGAGACAATCTGTTAAAACCCTCTTGACGTCATTACAATCACGATGAAAAGATTTTGTGAAAACCTCTTGATGTCACTACAATCGACCCACTGCTTTGAGTCACCGCCACAAAGCCGCTGACTGCAGCAGCGTGAGCTCGTGTGCGAGTATGTCCATTCGCAGAAGTGGTCTTGTATGACTGAAAGTTGAAACTACCATGGGTCCTTGTTTATAACAGGATATGCTAATGAGTGAGTTTCCCCAGTCCGTGGTTGTAATACGTAAGGTCGGTTTTAATACTTGAGGACTATGTAAACTCTTTGAGGATGTTAGTAATGTGATTTATAATGTTTTGCGTATGATACATTTTCTCTGATTTGATTGTGCGAGTGGTGTATACATTATCATATATAATGAACGGATAATAGAAGATCTATTGAGGTTACTATATGATTCATAAAGTAGCGTTTCTTGATACCATGATATTTGTTATTAGTTTATCTATTGCTATAGATTGTTGGGTTATGCGGGGTAGAGTATAAGGGTTAGTTTGCTTAGGTCGGTTGTAGAACGATATGCCACAAGGATGACCACGAAAGAATAAGTCGTCAATGTAGGGGATTTGGTTACAGTGCAACGAGTGTTTGCACAACACTTCGAAGTAACCAGAGCCGTCCCACATCCAACTAGAACTGACCCGAATCTCATCTGCAAACAGTCCGGGTGATTTAACCCGCCAACGTTTGATGGAAAGGGAGAACCAACGGAGGCGGAAGAGTGGCTAAGGTCACTCGACCGACTGTTTGGGCACCTGACCTACTCTCAAGGGCAGATGGTCAGCTGTGCGATCTTCCAGTTGACTAATGAAGCAAGTCACTGGTGGGACTCGTACAAAAGGACTCTGCTACCCGTTCAAAGAGAGGGGATGACGCGAAAGGAGTTTAAGGAAGTGGTTACTCACCATTTTATCCCTCAAATGTACCGAGACAAGAAGACAGAGTTCCTTCATCTCCGACAGGGAAGCTCGCTTGAGGGAGACTATGAGCGGTGATTTAATCATTTGAGCCGGTATGCAACATATTTGGTGGATACCGACAACCAAAAAGGCCCGAAGATTTGAGAAGGGTCTTCGCTCAGAGATTGGCTCAATCCTGGTCGGGTAGGGAACGATGGCATACGCAGTGTCATCGAGAGAGCTCAGGAGATCGCCTCTCGTTTGGATTTGGATGTTGTACCCCTTCAGAAAGTCTCCCCTACTCCTGTCAAGAGAAAATGGATTAGCCGAGTCAGGATTTTGCCCAGAGCAAATTCCAAGGGCAAGCAACGCTCCACTCCTTCCCATTCCCCAACCTGCGAACTCGTGCCTAGATGCAGGAAGGTACACTCAGGACCGTGTCAACAAGAAGTACAGAACTGTTTCACCTGCGGCGCACTGGGGCACATACCAGCTAATTGCTGGAGGTCGAGGTGTATGCCAGCTACAGCCCCGCACTCAAGGCCGGTGGCAGGCAGAGAGTGAGCATTCGCTCTTACTTGCCCAGGAGCGATCGAGGGAGCTGAGGCGATGACAGCATGAAGACGGTAAGGACAAAACATCTGTACCGTCACCTTAGGATTGCTTTCGAAGATAAGATCCTTCTAGTTAATCTTCACGCTTTGGAGATAAAGGATGGAGATGAAGGATTTTGATAGAATCCTAGGGATGGACTAACTAGAGTCCAAACCACGTGGTAATCAAATGTTGTGCAAGGAAGACTGTCATTCAAGCACCGGGCAAACTGGAGTTTACATTCCATGGAACATGAGTTAAAGCTAACATAAGGATTATCTCGGCCATGTAAGCAACCAAGATGCTTAGCAAAGGAAATTGCGAAGTTTGGTTGGTCAACATGGTGAACTCCGAAAAAGAATTGGCTATTATCAAGAAAGTGCCGGTGATGAAGGAATTCATAGATGTTTCCCTGAGGAATTACCTGGTCTTCCACCGGATGGATAGGAGATCTTCGAGATTGATCTCGTCCTAGGATTTGTACCGGTGTCGGAAGCTTCAAAGCGGACGACACCGAAGGAATTGCAAGAACTGAAGGTCCAACTAACAGAACTGTTGGACAAGGGCTCCATTAGACCGAGAATGTCGTCTTGGGAAACCCCAGTGCTCTTGGGAAAGGGAAAAAGGATGGAAGCTTTCAAGCGTGTGGATCACCAAGGGACGAACAAGCGGACCCTAGAGGACAAGTATCCACTACCTTAAATTAAAGATCTTTTTGATCAATTAAGAGGTGCCAGTGTGTTCTCGAAGGTTGGCTTAAGGTCTGGATATCACCAAATGAAAGTCAAGGATGCTGATATATCAAAGACAGCAATCAGGACGAGATATGGCCACTACGAATTTATAGTAATGCCATTTGGTCTGAGCAACGCTCCAACTGTCTTTACGGACTTGACGAATTGTGTCTTCCATCCGTAGCTCGATCTTATTGTCAATGTGCGACAGAATGCACCACGAACAGCAACTTAGGAACGTGTTGGAATTTTGCGAAAGGAGATATGCATGCCGCTGATTCCTCCTGCTAGATGCGACATCTTTTCTCCCTGACTCATCAACTCTATCTCTCTTTCTCCCTCTCCTTTCTTCATCCATATCGAGAACGTATTGAATTTCGATGACCGGGAATACGACTCTTTAGTGACTTCTACTCCTCATCCTACTCCGTAATTAAAATGATGAAAACGAGAAGGGTTTGACGTAATACAGAACCGACAAAAGTTTAGAACATCAAGCTTAGTCAAAAAAAATCAAGGAACTTGCAAGCCTTAGTTAGTTCCTTGACGAGAAATGGAAAGAAAGAAGCAACTCGAATATAAGAGGATGAGAGTTTTGACAAAGTATATGATTTCGCAACTTTTAGTACGCGTTTAGTTACGAGTCGTTCTTAGTGCGCGTTCAATTTCGAGGACGAAATTATTTTGAGGGGTAAGGGATGTAGCGCCTCGGACCAAAACGAAACATAATTTATTAATTAAATATTTTAACGCATGACTTAATAACTATGTACGTATGTTTTGACTGTTTAATTAATTACGTGCGTTTCAGATACGTGTTTAATGCACGATTTAAATCGATAATTTTCTTAGACGTAGAACATAGGATATTTATATACCACTAGATGCGTATCGAGAAAACGGGAAGACAGAAATGAACTAGAGGTCAATCGGAGACCTATAGCTCGAACGGCGACGAAAAGGGAAAAAACCTGAAGTTTCGATCGGAAAACCGGAAGATATTTTCGGTGAATAGTAATGTGGAAAAGTCAACCGATGAATAGTGATTGAGATATTTTGGATGAATAGTAACTTTCCAGAATTCAATAAATAGGGCCTTCCTCGATTCATTTTTCACCGTTTTTCCGAACGTGCCGAAAATACGTAAGTCTCTCTCTCCTCTCTCTCTTTCCGATTTTTTGTCTTCGGCGGGCCATCGCCGGAGCCGCTACCGGCCGATGGCCGAAAAATTCAAAGTTGTCGGTTTCGGCCGATTTTTACACACGACGTTCATCTCGATGAGATGAATCTAGAATAGGTCTCGAAATTTAATTCTGATTTCTCGTTCATTGGAAAACGGCAAAAAACGGTCTCCAAACCCATTTTCAATCTCTTCTTTTCCACCTCGTTTCTTCTCCGTTCTGGGTAAACTCAAACTCTAGGTTGAAGCCCTCACCGAGCCCGTCACGAAACCGGGCTCGGATTTCTAAACGGATCTCTCCTCCTCCGGCAATCGCCGGTCAAAGATCCGACCAATCTTTCTCTCTCCTCCCTCCCTCTTCTTTCTCCCCGACAGCTTCCTCTTCTCACTCCTCTCGCCGGAAAAGTTGCTGGACAGCGGCTGAGGGTGTGTGTGATGGGTTGGAGGTGGTGGCCGGCGACTGGAAGTCACCGACCGGAGCTAGAAATAGGCTAGAAAGGTTAGGGTTGCATAGGGTTTATGAAGTGTGTGTTTTATATGTGTGTGTGTGTGTTCGCTGATGGTGGGGGGCTGTTGGTTGTTGTTGACGATCGCCGGCGATAGGAAGTCGCAGGCCGGGGTCCTAGGCGGTGGAGGAGAGTCGCCGGCGGTAGGTGGCCGTCGGCCAAGGGCTGTGGTTCTAGTGTTTAATGTGTGTGTATTTTGCATGCGTATATATATATATATATATCTACTGTTGTGTGTGTTGCGCGGCTGGTAGGGGTGGCCGGCGACTGGAGGTCGCCTGCCAGTGTTCCGGCGAGATCAGGGGGTGGTGGCCGCCGGCCAAGCTGAAACCGTGGGTGTGTGTGTATCTCTTGTTGTGTGTGTGTGGGCGGCCATGGGGTGGTTGCCGGTGACTTGCATGTGTTGTGGCCGAAGTTGGAAGGTTGTCGGCGGCTGGAAAGTCGGCGGCCGGTGTCCGAGGGTTAGGGGAGTGGTCGCTGACTGAAAGTTTTGGTTGGGATTGGATTTTGGAAAAAATCAGGGTATCGAAGGGTTTTGCGGCGAGATTTTAAGTACTATTCACTATCGGAATCCGGTGAGGGATGGCCGGAGGTGATAGTCGGCGGTGCAAGGTATCCGGAGAACTAGGTAGCGGCGGCGGAGGGTGGCGCCGGGAAGGTGGCATGTTGGTCAGGCTCGGCACCGGGAGCGCCTGGAGAGAAGCTGCCGAAAAAACTCGGCAGCTGGTCGAGCGTCGGGTGGCTGGTCGAGAAATCTCAACCCTCACACGTGCCGGGAGAGGAGCTGCCGAGAAAACTTGGTAGCTGGTCGAGGGTGATGTTTAGCCGCCGGGTTTTTCACCCGGTGTCAGGTTCGCGCGTGCCGACACGCACGCGACGCCGTGTTTTCAATCCGAACCCCATTTTTTCCATCGCTTGTCCTTTTGAAGATGTCGTTGACCGGGGTCCGTGGGCCCGGTCAAAGTCAACCCTTTGACCAAAATTACCAAAATACCCCTGAACCTAAAATGCTCCGTTTGAGCTCGTTTTAACTCCGATCGAGCTCATTCTTTTTCCGTCGTGATCCGAATTTATTTTCCTATCATCTCAGCCAGCTTATCTGATCTGACTCTCATTTTTTCGACTCCAATCTTTAGATCTCTCTATCCGTCGCATAGTTAATGATCGTACTTTCTCTGGAATCGTTTACAGCTTTAATTATACGTTATTAAAGATCTAAAAATACTGTAACGTATGTAGGCTATCAGTTGGATTGAATATTGAGACACAAGGTCTGGGACATGAGATTCGAGACACGAGGTGTCACGCCCCAAAATCTTTTCGTATTTTATCAGAGTTTTACCATTTGGGCGTGAAGATGGAAAAACAAGGGACACATAACACAAGCAGAAAGAAATAAGCAGGAGACGACAGAAGAAAGAGATAAGGGACGATGAAAATCCATTTTCATATCAATAATCGGCCTCTGCCGTAAACAATCGGTCTCACTACTGATATAAACATCATAATAATACAGCAAAAACAACATCAGGATCTCTCATACACAGAATACTCAGAATTAATACAAAACGTGAATAAACCTTAAAATAATACAAAAACGTGAGTTAAATTAAAACATTATTTTAGAAATGTTTGAGAGACCTCGTCTCATTACAACAAAATAAGAATCAACACTTCCTCTCTCCGACTAAGATTCCTCATGCTCGACATCTCCTGTAACGTGAATTACAGAATAGGGAGTGAGTGCGTGGAATACACTCGTGGGGATGAAATCCGCCTCTTATAACAAACAACAGATATAAAAATACAGGAATGGTAACATTTAGTCATACTATAACAGCACATAAAATGCATAGCATGTATTTCGCATCCCAACTCAAGTGCGGGTATCCCCCGTCTTACCCCTAAAAATCTCAGGTGCAGGTATTACCTGACTTACCCCTACATTATCTCAGGTACGGGAATCTCCCTACCCTACGGAAACTCAGGTACGGGCATCGTCCGACCCTACAATATCTCAGGTACGGGTATCTCCCGACCCTACGGAAACTCAGGTACAAGCATCTCCCGACCCTACAATATCTCAGGTACGGGTATCTCCCGACCCTACGGAAACTCAGGTACAAGCATCTCCCGACCCTACAATATCTCAGGTACGGGTATCTCCCGGCCCTACGGAAACTCAGGTGCGAGCATCTCCCGATCCTACATAAGAATGAATATGGACCCACGTCGTTTCACAGTATATCATGAACATGCATTCAAAGCATATAATTACAGCATTTAGTATTCCGCCAATCATGCATTTAAATAGGGAAAACTGTAGACAGATAAAAGGTTAGAAATTACCCGGTGGTTACCCGCGTGAGTCGAAAGTCTCAAATGTCAAATATCTCAAGCACAATCCAACAGTAACGCAAGCTCAATCCAAAATATATCCTACACATGTTACGGTGCCCTTAGATCCTTATTATTTATAAATAAAGCGATAAACGTTTCTTTCGGAAGAAAAACGACTGTTAAATACACGACGAGTTGAAGGATCTAAAGATTGAGTTTGAGGAGACAAGGGTGAAAGTTCTATTTAATAGGATGAGATGAAAGTGGGCGAGATTAGGGTCGCAACAAAAAAAAGAATGAGCTCAATCGGAGTTGAAACGAGCTCGAATGGAGCGTTTTAAGATTGAGGGGTATTTCCCGGCGACTGCCCTACCATGCACGGTCATTTCCTCCCCGGGCACGATCGTGCCACTGCGCACGACCGTGAGCGATCATCCAGTAGCTCCTCTTGGCACGCGAGCGACCGTGCGCGACCGCGTGCGCCTGTGCACCTGAAAATGGAGCTTTTTGCCGGTGACCTCCCGTCACCGGCCACCACCTCCATGACTCACCGGCAACCCCGTTCCAACCTCCTCTATCTTCGCTTATCCCCAACGATCTCCGGTATGAGAACAAACCCTTCCCAATGCCAAACTCACACAAATATGTATATATATATACAACTCACACACACCCTTAAACACTTGCCCGGCGACCTCCAATCGCCGGCAACCCATCATCAAGACTCACCGGCGCATCACCAGCGCTGGTCATCACCTTTCCCATGGCGACACTATCTGTGCCGCCCCCAATAGAGATCACACACGCACACACAACTCCGGCCACACCGCCCACCCGGCGGCTCTACCACCCCCAACCTGCGGTCCTTCTCTCTGGGATGGCTATCTACCACTCCAGCGAGAAAGACGAGAGAGAGAAACAAGAAACGAGGAAAGAGAAAAGGTGGTAGGCTCCAAACTTAGGTTTTTCCGATGGTTGACCGGTGATTTGCCGACGATCTAGCCGTCGGAATGGAAAAACAAGACCAACAGTAGACTCATCTCGACGAGACCTACATCGTGTGCAAAAATCGACCGAAACGATAACTTTGAAATTTTCTGACGAACTCCGGCGATGGCACCACCGTGCTGGTGGCGGCTCCGGCGGTGGCACCGGCGGTGGCGCGCCGGAGGCCGAAAAAGAATATAAGAGAGAGAAGAGAGGAGAGAGAAACTTACTCATTTTCGGTGCGTTCGGCTCGTTCGAAGAAAGGTGAGAAATGAATTGAGAGGGCCTCCTATTTATAGAGTTGGAAAAGTTACTATTCACCAAAATATCCCATTTCACTATTGACGTAAATATCTTCTGATATTTTCGAAACTTCGTATTTTGCCCTTTTCATCGCCGTTTGAGCTACGGGTCTCCGATTGACCCCTAATTCATTTCTATCTTCTCGTCTTTCCAAGACGCATCTAATGGTATAGAAATATTCTATATACCATGTCCGAGAAATTGTCCATCTAAAATGTGCATTAAACACGTATCTGAAACGCACGTAATAAATTAAACAGTCAAAATATACACACATAATTATTATGTCAGGGTTCAAATATTTAATTATTCAATTATGCTCATTTTTATCCGGGGTGCTACATCCCTTACCCCTTAAAATAATTTCATCCTCGAAATTGAACGCGCACTAAGAACGACTCGTAACTAAACGCTTACTAAAAGCTGCGAAACTGGATACTTTGCTAAAAAGCTCATTATCGTGTATCTGTGTTGCTTCTGTCTTTCCATTTCTCGTCAAGGAAGTAACGTAGGCTTGCAAGTCCCTTGATTATCTGGCTAAGCTCGATGTTCAGAACTTTCATCGATCCTGAGCTTTTCCAATTCTTCCTCGATCCTTCCTGGCCGAACTGTATTTCTGTTCTTTGTTCTTCTCCTTCTTCATCTCATAGTACTGATTGGTGATTCATCTGCGTCTTTGACTTTTATCTGGTGATACCCAGACCTTAAGTCATTCTTCGAGAACACACTGGTTCCTCTTAATCTATCGAGGAGATCTTCACTTCGAGGCAGTGTATACTTGTTCTCTATAGTCCGCTTGTTCGACTCTTGGCAATCCATACACATCCAAACACTTCCATGGCCAGGACAATCCTTACGTCAGCGTTAACTCATATTCCATGGAATGTGAACTCCAGTTTCGCCCGGTACTGGAAATGCGATCCTCCTTGCACGGTACTTTATTATCACGTGGTTGAACTCTAGTCGGTCCATCCCTAAGATCGTGTCAAAATTATTTATCTCCCAAGCGTGAAGATCACTAGAAGAATCTTATCTTCGAAAACAATTCTAAGGTGACGGTGTAGGTGTTCTGTCCTTTCCGTCTTTCCCGAGGGAAATACAAACTTCTATAGTTGGAGCTACTATCCTACCGTCCTCATGCTTCAGCAATTTTGTTGACAGATATGAAAGTGCATTTCACTCCAGCATCGAACAAAAAGTAAACAGGTATATCTCATACTGATAACGTACCTGTCATCATCTCTACTCCTTCAGCGGCCTCCAGGTGTGTAAGAGCGAAAGCCCGTGCCCTGCTTGCCACTGACCTCGAGTTTGGGGCTGTAGTCGGTAGGTTTCGAGACCTCGGACAGTTATTAGAGATGTGTCCTGGTATTCCACACCAATAACAACTTCGTGTCTCTGGCTGACACGGCCCTGTGTGTATCCTTCTGCATCTAGCACATGAGTTTTCGGGTTTGGGAGTGGGGAGAAGTGGCACATTGGCTGTCCTGGGAAATTTGTTCTGAGTAAGTTCCTGGCCAGTCCACCTCTTTTTCCCAGGAGTCGGAAAATCCTTCTGAGGAGATAGAGCATCCAAACTCATCCGTGAGGCGATCTCCTAGGCTCTCTCGATGACACTTGCGTATGTCATCTTCCTCTGCCTAGCAAGAATCGAACTAATTTCTGAACGAAGGCCTTTCTCAAACCTTTGGGCCTTCTTGTGGTCGGTATCTACCATGTGTGGAGCGTACCGACTCAGGTGGTTGAATTGCCGCTCATAATCTCCCACAGTTGAGCTTTCCTGTCGGAGGTGAAGGAACTCTGTCTCCTTCTGGTCCCGATAATGTTGAGGGATGAAGTGATGAGAAACCACTTCTTTGAATTCTTCCCACGACACCCCCTCTCTTTGAGCGGGCAGCAGTGTTCGCTCGTACGAGTCCCACCAGTGACTCACCTCATCGGTGAGCTGAAAGATGGCACAGCTGACCATCTGTTCCTTGGAGCACATTAGGTGCCCAAACAATCGGTCGAGTGACCTTAGCCACTCTTCCGCCTCAGTTGGCTCTCCCTTACCATCAAAAGTTGGCGGGTTAAACTGTCGGAACTGTTCATAGATGAGATTCAGGTCAGTTCTTGCCGGTTGTGGGACGGCTCGAGTTTCCTCAAAGTGTTGTGCTAAACCCCTTAGCACTGTAGCCAAGTCACCTACGTTAGTGTTCTCCTCCTGCTCCGGTTGGTTAGTCGGCTGTGGTTGTTCCTTTCGGGGTCTTCCTCTCGACATAATTCTGTTACGATATACATATATGTATAAGTCATTGGGATAACGCAATACTGTTATACGTAAGTAGATTAGCGCGTTAGACGTGAAGAGACATAAACATATACTTATATAAAAAGTGCGAGAAAGTACATACGCGTATATACATAGAAGCCTAATAAGGGTAGCCTTATACCATCCAAAAGGTGTATGTACACTATCTACGATATATCAACTACCCTACACATATATATATAGAATACTAAATGTTCATTGTCTGTAATCTATCCCTCGACAGTCTCGGTACTAGGGAGGGTGAACGCTCGTGCCTGGCCTTCGAGTTGCCGCTACTGGTTTTCTGAACCTCTGACAATTAGCCGCAATGTGTCCCGGCTCTCCACACCTGTAGCATTTCTGGATTCCATGAAGGCAGGGTCCCGCGTGCAACTTCCCATACCTAACACATGAGTCCTCTGGTCTCGGTGTTGGGGTGGAACCTCCTGGATGTTGGGGATTCCGGCAGCTGTTTGCCATGTGGCCCGGCTCACCACATTTAAAGCAGTTTCGGGTCCTTTGAAGGCATGGCCCTACATGTATCTTCCCACACTTGGGACAGACATTCCCCGGCCTAAAAGTAGGGAGGATCGGGGCATTATTGATCCGTGGAAACAGATATTGGTCAACGTCTTGACTAAGACTAATCAGTTTCCTCTTTCCTGTCGCTATATCCGTTCTCTTGGGTGGAGCCACGTCTAAATGGTGACAAGAAGTGATCTCTTTAGCTCTCTCGACAATTGTGGCATAAGGCATTGCACCCTGACCAGCTAGGACGGAGCTGATCTCCAAACGAAGTCCATTCTCAAAGCACCTGACCTTATTAGCATTGGTGTTTACCAGATGGGGCGCATACCTACTCAGTCGGTTAAATCTTTGCTCGTATTCTTCCACGGAAGCGGTGCCTTGATGAATATATATAAACTCTGCCTCTTTTTGGTCACGGTATGACTGGGGCAGGTATTCCTATTTAATCAACTCCTTGAAGACTCCCCAGGACATAGCGCTCCTGAATTCCGGCGACATGCTCCTTTCTTGTCTCTCCCACCAATAGCTGGCTCATTTGGTGAGTTACAAAATGGCACAGGAGATCTTCTGCTCCTCTGTGCATGCCAAATGTCCAAAGAATTGATCCAACGTCCTCAACCACTCCTCAGCTTCGATTGATTCTCCTTCTCCATTGAAGGTTGGTGGATAGAATTGTCGAAATTGTTCAATGATTCGGTTGGCACCATTTTCATATGATGGTAGCGGCATAGCTTGTGCGGTCTTGTGTTGTCGGGCTGAGTCCCTTAGTAAAGACTCCCAATCTCTCTTCACAACGTTCACATCGTTTTCGGATGGATTCTCCATCGATGGCTTATTCCTTCGTGGTTGTCCTCGTGGCATATCACTCTATAGACGACATACGAAACTAACCCTTATAATCTACCCCGCATAGCCCAACAAATACTAGCGTATACACAACACGCACAATCAAATCAGAACAATGTATCATACACAAAACATCATAATTCAAATTATTGACATCCTCAAAGGGTTTTTATAGTCTTCAACTATCAAATCCGACCTTACGCATTGCAACCACGGACTGGGAAAACTCATTCATTAGTACACCCTGTTATAAACAAGGGTCCATGGTAGTTTCAACCTTTAGTCACACGATATCAACTCCTACAAACGGCCATACTCGCACACGAGCTCACGCTACTGCAGTCAGCGGCTTTATGGCGGTGGCTCAGAGCAGTACGTCAATTATAGTGACCTCAAGAGGTTTTCACAAAATCTTTTTATCATGATTGTAATGACGTCAAGAGGATTTTAATAGATTGTTTCACCGTGAAACAGTATTCCTTAACATCCCATCAGTCTTAACAGTTTCTTTCATATCAATAAAGTAACGCACATCAGATAAACACTTACTCAAGCAAGTCCTATGTTCAAGGAAAGTCACCTATGGAGAGAGGATGGTGCCTATCGGTGTCTTTTCAAAAACCTTTTCACGTTTTCAAATCACATCTTCCTCACTTTAAAACCCATTCCAAAAACCTTTCTCGTTTCCAAACCTCACTTTCGAAATCACGTTTTTCCCATTTTTAAAACCAGTTCGAGCAAGTTCTCAACATTAGAACTATTCTGATACCATTTGTCACGCCCCAAAATCTTTTCGTATTTTATCAGAGTTTTACCATTTGGGCGTGAAGATGGAAAAGCAAGGGACACATAACACAAACAGAAAGAAATAAGCAGGAGACGACAGAAGAAAGAGAAAGGGATGATGAAAATCCATTTTCATATCAACAATCGGCCTCTATCGTAAACAATCGGTCTCACTATCGATATAAACATCATAATAAAACAGCAAAAACAACATCAGGATCTCTCGTTCACAGAATACTCAGAATTAATACAAAACGTGAATAAACCTTAAAATATTACAAAAACGTGAGTTAAATTAAAACATTATTTTAGAAATGTTTGAGAGACCTCGTCTCATTACAACAAAATAAGAATCAACACTTCCTCTCTCCGACTAAGATTCCTCATGCTCGACATCTCCTGTAACGTGAATTACAGAATAGGGAGTAAGTGCGTGGAATACACTCGTGGGGATGAAATCCGCCTCTTATAACAAACAACAGATATAAAAATACAGGAATGGTAACATTTAGTCATACTATCACAACACATAAAATGCATAGCATGTATTTCGCATCCCAACTCAGGTGCGGGTATCCCCCGTCTTATCCCTACAAATCTCAGGTGCAGGTATTACCTGACTTACCCATACATTATCTCAGGTACGGGAATCTCCCGACCCTACGGAAACTCAGGTACGGGCATCGCCCGACCCTACAATATCTCAGGTACGGGTATCTCCCGACCCTACGGAAACTCAGGTGCAAGCATCTCCCGACCCTACAATATCTCATGTACGGGTATCTCCCGACCCTACGGAAACTCAGGTGCGGGCATCTCCCGACCCTACATAAGAATGAATGTAGACCCACGTCCTTTCACAGTATATCATGAACATGTATTCAAAGCATATAATCACAACATTTAGTATTCCGCCAATCATGCATTTAATAGGAAAAACTGTAGACAGATAAAAGGTTAGAAATTACCCCCACCTTGTTCGGTGGTTACCCGCGTGAGTCGAAAGTCTCAAATGTCAAATATCTCAAGCGCAATCCAACAGTAACCCAAGCTCAATCCAAAATATATCCTACACATGTTACGGTGCCCTTAGATCCTTATTATTTATAAATAAAGCGATAAATGTTTCTTCTGGAAGAAAAACGACCGTTAAATACACGACGAGTTGAAGGATCTAAAGATTGAGGTTGAGAAGACAAGGGTGAAAGTTCAATTTAATAGGATGAGATGAAAGAGGGTGAGATTAGGGTCGCAACAAAAAAAGAATGAGCTCAATCGGAGTTGAAACGAGCTCGAACGGAGTGTTTTAAGATTGAGGGGTATTTTCCGGCGACTGCCCTACCGCGCACGGTCATTTCCTCCCCGGGCACGACCGTACCACCGCGCACAACCGTGCACGATCATCCAGTAGCTCCTCTTGGCGCGCGCGCCCGTGTGCTACCGTGCACCTGAAAATGGAGCTTTTTGCTGGTGACCTCCCGTCACCGGCCACCACCTCCATGACTCACCGGCAACCCCGTTCCAACCTCCTCTATCTCCGGTTATCCCCAACGATCTTCGTTATGAGAACAAACCATTCCCAACCCCAAACTCACACAAACATGCATATATATATACAACTCACACACACCCTTAAACACTTGGCCGACGACCTCCAGTCGTCGGCAACCCATCATCAAGACTCGTCGGCGCATCACCAGCATCGGTCATCACCTTTCCCATGGTGACACCATCTGTGCCGCCCCCAACAGAGATCACACACGCACACACAAACCCAAGTTTTCATCCAAAACTACACACACACAACTCCGGCCACACCGCCCACCCGGTGGCTCCACCACCCTCAACCTGCGGTCCTTCTCTTCGGGATGGCTATCTACCACTCCGGCGAGAAAGACGAGAGAGAAAAACAAGAAACGAGGAGAGATAAAAGGTGGTAGGCTCCAAACTTAGGTTTTTCCGATGGTTGACTGGCGATTTGCCGGCGATCTAGCCGTCAAAATGGAAAAACAAGACAAACACTAGACTCGTCTCGATGAGACCTACATCGTGTGCGAAAATCGGCCAAAACCGACAACTTTGAAATTTTCCGACGAACTCCAGCGGCGGCACCACCGCGCCGGTGGTGGCTCCGGCAGCGGCGCCGGCGATGGCAGGCCGAAGGCCAAAAAGAAAAATAAGAGAGAGAAGGGAGGAGAGAGAAACTTACTCGTTTTCGGCGCGTTCAGCTCGTTCAAAGAAAGGTGAGAAATGAATTGAAAGGGCCTCCTATTTATAGAGTTGGAAAAGTTACTATTCACCAAAATATCCCATTTCACTATTCACGTAAATATCTTCTGATATTTTTGAAACTTCGTGTTTCGCCCTTTTCGTCGCCGTTTGAGCTACGGGTCTCCGATTGACCCCTAATTCGTTTCTATCTTCTCGTCTTTCCAAGACGTATCTAATGGTATAGAAATATTCTATATACCATGTCCGAGAAAGTGTCCATCTAAAACATGCATTAAACACGTATCTGAAACGCACGTAATAAATTAAACAGTCAAAATATACGCACATAATTATTAAGTCAGGTTTCAAATATTTAATTATTCAATTATGCTCATTTTTATCCGGGGCGCTACATGAGGTTTGAAACACGGGATTTGAGACACATGATCTTTGATATTCGCTACTCACGTGGTAACCACCGAACGAGGTGGGGGTAATTTCTATCTCTTTCTTTGTCTACTACTTTTCCTATTTATTTGCATGATTGAGGAATACTAATTGTTGTGTTTATATTCTTATACCATTAGATGCGTATCGAGATAACGAGAAGATAGAAACGAACTAGGGGTCAATCAGAGACCCGTAGATCAAACGGTGACGGAAAGGGCAAAATCCGAAGATCCGAAAAACCGGAAGATATTTACGTGAATAGTAATGTTGAAAATTCAACCGATGAATAGTGATGGGATATTTTGGATGAATAGTGAATTCTGGAATTCTATAAATAGGGGCTCCTCCGATTCATTTTTCACCGTTTTTTCCGAACGAGTCGAAAGTGATGAAAACCCGTAAGCCTCTCTCTCCTCTCTCTATCTTTTCGATATTCTGTCTTCGGCGGGTCACCGTCGGCGCCGCCGTCGGCGCGGCGGTGCCGCCACCGGCCGGTGGCCGGAAAATTTCAACGTTGTCGGAATTGGACGATTTTCGCACACGATGTTCGTCTCGACGAGACGAATCTAAGATAGGTCTCGGATTTCAAATCCGATTTCTCGTTCACCGGAAAACGGCGAAAAACAACCTCTTAAACCCTAAACCCTAACCCTTGATCACCCTTTCTCTCTTCTCTGTTCTTTCTCTCTCCACCGTGCCGGAGAAGCTGTCGGGGATCGTCGGAGGTTGTGGCCAGACGCTGGAGTGCCGGCGCCACCACTCACGGCGGCACCGGAGAAGGACAGTGTGTGTATATGCATGATCGTGCATGTGTGTGTGTGTTGAGGTGTGTTGATGTGTGTGGTGTTGCATGTTGTTGGAGGCGGCGTCGGGTGGCGCCACCGTGTGGGAAGGAACTGCCGACGACGGGAGGTCGCCGACGAGTTGTCGGAGGAGGCAGCCGGCGGCGGGTGGCCGCCGGCCAAGGCTTGGCAGTGGGTGTGTGTGTATAAACACACCTTGCGATGTGTGTGTGTATGCTACTGTGCGCGTGTGTTTTGAGCGGCGGCTAGTGGTGGCCGGCGACTGGGGGTCGCCGGCCAAGGTCGCGGTGATGGGTGGTGGTCGCCGGCGGCAGGTGGCTGCCGGCCGGAACTGGAAATCAATGTGTGTGTGTTTATGCGTATGAGTGTGTGTGTTGAGCGTGGGTGAGTTTGATTGTTGCTAGGGTGTTGGGTTGGCCGGGAAAGGTTGCCGGCGACGGGGAGTCGCCGACGGAGGGGCTGGGAGTGGTCGCCGGCGACTGGAGTCGCCAGCCGGAGCTTTTGGATAGGTGTTGGTTTTCCGGAAAAACTGAGCATCGAAGGATTTTGCGGTGTAATTTCCAGGCACTATTCATGCCGGAATCCGGCGATGGACGGCCGGAGGTGGTAGCTGGCGGTGCGAGGTATTCGGAGTGGTAGGTGGTGGTGGCTGGAGACGGCGCCGCCGCGCCGGGCGACACCGTGAAATGGCCTGCTCGAGCAGGCCACCATCGGGAAGAACTAGGCAAGGCTGGCCGAGAAAACTCGACCAGCCGGGTTGGGCCATGCATAGCCGCGCGCACCGTGCGCGCCCGTGCGCACCCGTCGGGTGCCGACGCGCACCCGACATCGTGTTTTCGATCCGAACCTCGTTTTCTTTCCATCGTTCATCCGTATCGAGTCGTCGCTGACGAGACGTCATTGATCGAGGGTCGTGGGCCCGGTCAAAGTCAACCCTTTGACCAAAATTATCATTTTACCCCTAAACTTAAAATGCTCCGTTTGAGCTCGTTTGAACTCCGATTGAGCTCATTCTTTTTCCGTCATGCCCCAAATTTATTTCTCTATCATCTCAGCCATATAGATTGGATATCCACTCTCGTTTCATCAACTCCAATCTTTAGAGCTCTAGATCCGACGCGCGTTTAACGATCTTTTCTCCATCGGAGTCTGTTATCGCTTTAATTATAATTTATTAAGGATCTAAGATACGTCATAACTTGTGTAGGCTACTTGTTGAGTTGAGCCTTGTGATATCGGATCCTTTGGTACTCGCTTGTGATATCTGATCTGTCGATACTCGCTACTCACGTGGTAACCACCGAACGAGGTGGGGGTACATTCTAAACCTTAAGCTTTAAGTTTCTGTTAATAAATGCATGAATGATGATAAACGAACGCGTGATATGTGTTACGTGGGGGTACATTCTAAACTCTAAGTGTTTACTGTTTTCCCTATGTGATATATGAATTGTTGAACTCTAAGTGTTGTGTTTATACACTGTGTTTATTTTACAATGGTGATGCTACGAAGGGACTTCGGTCCATATCTATGCTACGAAGGGACTTCGGTCCATATCTGTGCTACGAAGGGACTTCGCTCCATAATTGTGCTACGAAGGGACTTCGATCCATATCTATGCTACGAAGGGACTTCGGTCCATATCTATGCTACGAAGGGACTACGGTTCATTTCTATGCTACTTGTCAATATGTGATGTGTTTATTTGCTGAACATATATATGATTGATTTGTGCATCTGCGTAATGATTGTTTGAATTTGGAAAGTATCCCCACGAGTGTATTCAACGCACTCACCCCTATTCTGTACTCACCCTACAGGAGATGAAGAGATTCATGATGCGTAGAGAGAGGGGTGCCATATCAGCTGTGTCGATGATTCCAGTTTTGTCTTTAAACCTATGTTGATTCGTTTGTAAAACGATGTTCCACGTTTTGTAAAATGTTAACTGTATTTCTCATCTTTATAAAAGATCCTGATGTATTTTCCGTTGCGTAATGTTTCCAAACTCCATTTTATCGGTTGTATCCGATGTTTTAAAAGTTCTACTTCTTGTCCTCTCATTTTTCTTTCTATTTTATATCATGTACGCCTTCTTCCCCTTTCTTTCTTCACGCCCAAAAAGAAAAACTCTGATATTTTTAAGTGAAAGATTTTGGGGCGTGACAATTATATAGGGTAAGACGGGCTGATCCCGCACCTATTCGTCCCTTGTCATTTCTAATATCTGTTATGCATTTTACATGTTGTGACAACATGACTTAAGGTTATTTTATTAGTATTTTACATCTGATGAGAGTCACAAGAGGTGGATTTTATCCCCATGGGTGTATTCCATGCACTCACCCCCTTATTCTGTACTCACACTACAGGCGATGATGAGCAAGGGGAACCCTAGATGGAGAAAGAGATGGGCTATCTTTGGTTTCGTATGTTTGAACTGATGTAACACAAATATTTTCCAAATAATGTTTTAAACAAATTATGTTTTGTAATATTTTGATACATGTAAGGATATGAGATCCTAATGTTTTCCGCTGCATATGATGTATTATTTATCGGTAGTGAGACCGATTGCTAACGGCAGAGGCCGTATGTTGATAAGTGAAAGATTCACTTCGTCCCTTACCTCTTTCTTCTGTCGTCTCTTACTTATTCTTTCTGATAGTAAAATGTGTCCTGTAACGCCACATTTCTTTAACGTTACTGTAGAAAATCAGAGTTTAATATATTTTCCTTTTGGGCGTCCAGATACTCGATAAAACATGTATTTTTAAGGTAATTTAAAACTTACAAATAAAGATAAGTCAAATCGAGCATCCCTATTTTATAAAATGTAAATCATATATAGCGGAAGTGAAATATATGTATTTTTTTTTCTTTTTTTTTAATCATACAGCTAAAACTGTATAGCTTTGCAAACTAAGTTTTTCCCCAAAAAGGATTTAAGGGTGCTTTCTATACAATTAAATAATATAACACCTCTTTCCAAACCCAGTAAAACTTTTTCGTAATCTGTAGAACATCGGCTACCAGCATCCACCACTTGCACACCACGCTCACTGATTTCTTAAGCTGAAAACATTTTAACATAAAAAGGGGTGAGTGTATGAAGACACTCAGTGGGGTGGGACTTGTGAGCATTTAAAACATAACAGGTGTTGGGTCCCAAGCGGTGTCCAAGGTTCAGAGGGGGGTGAATGAACCTTGGTCTATTTTAAAAACCTTTTCAAAATAAACTGTTCTGCAAGCTATGAGAACTTGCAGCACCAGTCAGTTACTGCTTACAGCACTAGAAGGTTGTGCTGCTTGCTGTAACTTAGAGTTTTAAGCGCAGCAAAAAGATAAACTCTTTTAAAGCACAAGGCTGGCTGCTTTGTCATGATCATTTCCAAGATGTTTTAAGTATATGATAGATAGAGATATGCAAGATAAAGCGTAAGAGAGAAAGCAATAAAACATTTTATCCTTTATAGTGGTTCGAAGGTGGTGTAAGCCCTCTACATCCACTCTACTGCTTCCTCGAGCAGGAACTTTGTTAAGCAAGATTGAATTACAGGACTCTTCCTCACAACCTATCAACTGTACAAAGTAAACGCCAACTAGAGTTCAGAGATCACACAGCACTGCAAACTCTAAAGGCCCGCCAACTAGAATCCAGAGATCACACAACACTGCAAATTCTAAAGGCCCGCCAACTAGAATCCAGAGATCACACAACACTGCAAATTCTAAAGGCTAACCCACACAGGATTCCACACTCCCACACAGGGAAGCTGCCTAGCACCTAGACAACTATACAAATAGCAAGGATTTCTCCTATCAACTGTTCGACACCAAAACAACCTACGCACACAGCTTTAAGGTTTAAAAGAAAAGGAAAAACTCCAACTGGTGCGGAGCAGTCTTGTTCGCTGAAAGCTCATCTGTTGTTGTTGACTGCTCCTAAAAGGTTGAGTGGCTTGGACAAGTGGAAGCTACACGCTTTGGATGATTTCTAAATTTCCACTCGACTTGTCCAACTCTCAGCTCAGTCAGCCCCACCTTCTATTTATAGATCTTGGAATTTCTATCCGTTGAGAAGTATCCGTTGAAGGGAGATACTTCTTGCTTCTTCAAAAATAAGCTTTTATCTCCAAGATCTTCTCTGAGGTCACATTAAATGCATCTGGGCTATATGACCAACGACATGGTTTGCATTTAATGTGACTTGACTCTTCTGGAGCTTTTATCGTGGTGATTGCGGCTCGCAGCTTTCTGCAGCGCGTCAGTCCACGTGTCGTCTTCGCATTGGCTCCATATCTGCAACTTCAGTCTTCTCTCGAATGGCTCTTTCTTTCGTACTGCATTCATCCTTCCTCGGATCTCAGGATACTTCTTCAGTTGGTTGCTTGTCAAGGGCGCTGTATCCTAGGTCTGCTTGCAGCTGTTAATGCATTACAATGCTGCTGTAACATAGACCTTTTTACAGTGTCTTCATACATTACTGTTGTCACCTTACTTGCAGTATACCTGTATCTTTTCTTGTAGCGAAGCTGCATGCCATTTTCTTCTTTCTTTACTGCGATGATGTAACTGCTTTCTTGCAGTCTTGTTGTATATGAATACTTGCAGCAGCTTCTTGCAGACTTTAGCTTCTTCAGTAACTTCTGCTGCTGTAACCTGGATAGGTTCTTGTAAGCTTGCAGCAGCAGGATCAACCTCCTTATGAGGTTCTCTAACTGATCAGCAGTTACCTCAGCTTCTCCTCGATCATCCTCTGAGGATACTGTCTCAACAGTTCACCCCTTCAGAGGTCTTCTTATCCTCAAAAAGTGTTGTCAGAACAACATCCTCTTCTGAGGTCTTCAGTAAGGACTCCGTCTCCTCGGCCAGTCCTGTATCCTCGACAACATTTTGCCTTAAGCATGCATTCTTGTAGTTCTTGTCCAGTTCTTGCAGCAGCAGCTAGTTTTCTGAATTCTCCTTTCAGAATAGCTTCCTGCTCAACAACCTGCTCCTGTAACCTAGGCCAGCTTACACCATAGTAGCAAACTAGTTTACTGTTTGCAGCTTCCTGACTTCGGTTCCTTCTCATTCTGCTGCAAGCTTCTTCCAGTATCCTGACTCTTCTTCAGCTCAGGATACTTTTACTAGCTTGTTGATCCTTCAGCATGCTAGCCCTTAGAAGTGTTCTTACTTCTTCTAAGGTTGGTTTTCCCTGTATCTTGGGAAACCAATACATGATCTTTCCTTGATCATGTGGTATGGAAACTAGGCATCAATACATTACGCAAACTGTTCTTTTCTTCTTGAGTTAGTGTTTTGTCTTATCAAGATAACCACTGAAGTATCCCAACAATTTCCCCCTTTATCTTGATGATGACAAAACATAACAAGGCAAGAGTCAATAAGAAAATAATAGTTTTTATTGAAGCTGAAACTAAGATATTGTACAAGTACAAATTTAGTTAAGGTGTAAAAGTAAGTACGCTACTCCTACTCCATCTAGCTTCACTTCTTTCTTCAACTTCAACCAGTTTGCTGTTTCCACACTTTTTCACCAGGGAGTTCTTCTTCCTCCCTCTCTACCATCTCTGATCTCTTCATGCCGTTACGACATGTTCTCATCAGCCTGCTGCATCCTTCTTCAAATCTTCTTGGAGGACCAGCTTTCTGCTCTGATGTGCTTCAGATGGTAGGAGACTCCTGATCGCAATTATTATATGCTTCCCCCTTGCTATAAGGCTTCAGCATCTTTTGGCTCTTGACTTGCAACTCTTTCCCCCATTTTGTCATCTTCTTTCACATGGTTACCAGGGAGGAGTAGAGTTACAGCACCAGGTCTAGCGAGTCAGGGTCTTCTCTTGCCCATCAGTTACTGCCCAAGGCCATAGGACAGTAACCTGCTCGTACTTCCCACCAAGCATCCTCCTTCTTATTCCTACCCAAGGGAATAAGCTGCTCGGCTTCGGCACGCGATAAAAGACCAGGAAACTGACCGGTGGATGATCAGTTTACCTGTGTAGCTTCGTCAATATCCAGGCACGTTTACCTTGGATCCTAGATGACAGCTGGTCTGGCATATATTTCTCTTGAGTAGCCCAGACTCCCAGCTTGAAGCTGCTTGACAATGGATCCTTGGATACTTTGTGAAACCACCTGCAGTTCTGTTTATCTCCATGTATGGCTACAGGTGTCCACTCAGTCCAAGGATTAGTCCTTGATGGCTTCTCTTGGTCCCAAATCATCATCTTGGGTTGAGAGAGCTGGACCTATGTCATCTGAATGGAGGATGAATGCCGGCTCCTTGGCATCCATCTCGTAGAGGTTGTCTTCTTATCTGAAGACCTTCTCTGCTTCTGGTTGAGCAGGCCCTCTACACTCCATTCTTCTGAAGACCTTCTCTGCTTCTAGGAGAACAGAGAAGTATCTTCATCGTCGTCTTCATCTCCATCTCCTTCTTCGCCTGCTTGACTCTCCATCTTTTTCTCTTTGAGAAAGTAACTCACATGGGAAACATAGATCACTTTAAGAAAAGGTGAGTAATAAATGTGTAGAAGGATGGTGAGGGCTCGGGTGTATATATAGGCGTGCTTGAGCGGTTTCTGGATCAACGGTTAGAAGATGAAACGCACGATCTGACGGTTAATCCTAAAAGCGTGGAGGGGTTTCCCTTTTATTTCTCAATACAGTTACCGCCACTTACCGGTTCCTTTAGATAAGTCTTCAATTCGGCCTTTTTGTCTTCTGAATAGGCAGATCTTGTTGATGTGATAGGTTAGCCGCCTTTTTCAGATCTTCTACTAGTTTTTAGACTTTCCATCATTTTTTTCAGTCAATACGTCCTTTCATATCCTTTGTTGTGCTGTAAGAATAAAAGATGCAGCGTTGTTTGAGCCTAGCGCTGTGTGCAGACGCAGCTTATAGTATTTTTCTTGCAGCTTCTCGTGATCATGTAAGCATTCCCCCTGAGCTTCTGCATTCTACTCTTTAAAGCTCTTTGTTGATTTCTTGCAGCTGACACTGAATGAATCTCTGAAGGCCCACTGCTGCAAGAATGTCAGCATCCATTCTCAGTAGCTTCTGCAGGGTATCTTTTGCGACTGGCACCACTCGTTGGAGATATCACTTGTTAGTTATTACGTTGAGCATCCTATGATATCTTTTGCAAAATCCTATCATTCCTTGGGTTGTTGATTTCTTGCAACTTCTGCTGTATGTAGCTCTGAAAGCTTGATTGCTACAAGATACCACTTGTATACCACTTGTTGGAGATACAGTACTCTAGTTGATTGCTGATGATCCTTTGTTGAGTAGTATTGTTTGTTGATACTGAGTCTGTAAGACATTTGTTGGAGAGTTCTCCCCTGATTAGGCTTAGCATACTACTTCAGTACTCCTGAGTATCCTTAACTTGAAATATACAGAGGATAAGATGAGTTCCCCCTTACTCAGGGACCTCATAACTCCCTTTAGATTTGCCAGGTTTCTGAGTTGTCTGATTTTTGATCATTTCACACCATTTGTGATATCACTTGTTGAATTTCACATTACTTGTTGGTTGTGATACCACTTATTGTGTCATCAGATAGATACTCCTGATTGTCGATGAAGATTTTCGTTGGTTTTACCACTTGTTGGTGGTGCTTGTTTCTTCTTTCATCAGTCTTCGTGGTTCTCTTGGTAACTTTAGTTGCTGTAAGAGATGTGGTCATGATTGTTTCAGCAACTTTTTCAAGTATCTTTGTTGTGAGACTTCATGCCTGGTGGATCTGTATGTTTAGAATTTTCAGCTCTTTGATCATGGATACTCTTGCTTCTTCCTTGTCTTCTTCGTAGATTTTCTCAGATTTTCGTTCCTCACATAAACACAATATATCGATTAGGAGTGAGAGATTGGATAGATGATTATGCGTGTATGAAGACATGGTATGAATCTGATGAAAACGATGAAGCGGTTTAACCAGCATGAAAAGTTGGATTTGGATAGGTTGCTTGATATTATGGCATGTAACCCAACCTGCTCTGATACCACTTGTTGGGTCCCAAGCGGTGTCCGAGGTTCAGAGGGGGGGTGAATGAACCTTGGTCTATTTTTAAAACCTTTTAAAAATAAACTGTTCTGCAAGCTATGAGAACTTGCAGCACCAGTCAGTTACTGCTTACAGCATTAGAAGACTATGCTGCTTGCTGTAACTTAGAGTTTTAAGCGCAGCGGAAAGATAAAATCTTTTAAAGCACAAGGCTGGCTGGTTTGTCATGATCGTTTCCAAGATGTTTTAAGTGTATGATAGATAGAGATATGCAAGATAAAGCGTAAGAGAGAAAGCAATAAAACATCTTATCCTTTATAGTGGTTCGAAGGTGGTGTAAACATCCACTCTACTGCTTCCTCGAGCAGGAACTTTGTTAAGCAAGATTGAATTACAGGACTCTTCCTCACAACCTATCAACTTTATAAAGTAAACGCCAACTAGAGTCTAGAGATCACACAACACTGCAAACTCTAAAGGCCCGCCAACTAGAATCCATAGATCACACAGCACTGCAAATTCTAAAGGACCGCCAACTAGAATCCAGAGATCACACAGCACTGCAAATTCTAAAGGCTAACCTATACAGGATTCCACACTCCCACACAGGGAAGCTGCCTAGCACCTAGACAACTATACAAACAGCAAGGATTTCTCCTATCAACTATTCGACACCAAAACAACCTACGCACATAGCTTTAAGGTTTAAAAGAAAAGGAAAAACTCCAACTGGTGCGGAGCAGTCTTGTTCGCTGAAAGCTCATCTGTTGTTGTTGACTGCTCCTAGAAGGTTGAGTGGCTTGGACAAGTGGAAGCTACACGCTTTGGATGATTTCTGAATTTCCACTCGACTTGTCCAACTCTCAACTCAGTCAGCCACACCTTCTATTTATAGATCTTGGAATTTCTATCCGTTGAGAAGTATCCGTTGAAAGGAGATACTTCTTGCTTCTTAACAAATAAGCTTTTATCTTCAAGATATCCTCTGAGGTCACATTAAATACATCTGGGCTATATGACCAACGACATGGTTTGCATTTAATGTGACTTGACTCTTCTGGAGCTTTTATTGCGGTGATTGCGGCTCACAGCTTTCTGCAGCGCGTCAGTCCACGTGTCGTCTTTGCATTGGCTCCGTGTCTGCAACTTCAGTCTTCTCTCGAATGACTCTTTCTTTGGTACTGCATTCATCATTCCTCGGATCTCAGGATACTTCTTCAGTTGGTTGCTTGTCAAGGGCGCTGTATCCTAGGTCTGCTTGCAGCTGTTAATGCATTACAGTGCTGCTGTAACATAGACCTTTTTGCAGTGTCTTCATACATTACTGCTGTCACCTTACTACAGTATTCCTGTATCTTTTCTTGCAGTGAAGCTGCCTGCCGTTTCCTTCTTTCTTTGCTACGATGATGTAACTGCTTTCTTGTAGTCTTGTTGTATATGAATACTTACAGTAGCTTCTTGCAATCTTTAGCTTCCTCAGTAACTTCTGCTGTTGTAACCTGGATAGCTTCTTGTAAGCTTGCAGCAGCAGCAGCAGTATCAACCTCCTTATGAGGTTCTCTAACTGATCAGCAGTTACCTCAGCTTCTCCTCGATCATCCTCTAAGGATACTGTCTCAACAGTTCACCACTTCAGAGGTCTTCTTATCCTCAGAAAGTGTTGTCAGAACAACATCCTCTTCTGAGGTCTTCAGCAAGGACTCCGTCTCCTCGGCCAGTCCTGTATCCTCGACAACCTTTTGCCGTAAGCATGCATTCTTGTAGTTATTGTCCAGTTCTTGCAGCAGCAGCTAGCTTTCTGAATTCTCCTTTCAGAACAGCTTCCTGCTCAGCAACCTGCTCCTGTAACCTAGGCCAGCTTACACCATAGTAGCAACCTAGTTTACTGTCTGCAGCTTCCTGACTCCAGTTCCTTCTCATTCTGCTGCAAGCTTCTTCCAATATCCTGACTCTTCTTCAGCTCAGGATACTTTTACTAGCTTGCTGATCCTTCAGCATGCTAGCCCTTAGAAGTGTTCTTACTTCTTCTAAGTTTGGTTTTTCCTGTATCTTGGGAAACCAGTACATGATCTTTCCTTGATCATGTGGTGTGGAAACTAGACATCAATACCTTACGCAAACTGTTCTTTTCTTCTTGAGTTAGTGTTTTGTCTTATCAAGATAACCACTGAAGTATCCCAACAACAGGTAACATAGACATATAATACATTAGCACAATACATGAAACCATTGATATGGACCGAAGTCCCTTTGTGGTGATTTTTACGGATAACCAATCCCTCCGTGATATGGACCGAAGTCCCTTTGTGGTGATTTTTACGGACAACCAGTCCCTCCGTGCATGCACATTCATGTAATTCACAGTAATATAAACATGTCATATAGGATTCAATCATTTCACTCTCACTTTTGTCACATATCAGACACATAATGTCACGTTTACAATTTATTCAAATTCAGCTCACATCATCCAACATTTTCACATTATAGCACTTGGTCACATAAATGGAAAAGCATAATTCTCCCCGTAACTCACCACATTTCATCATTCATAAATACCAAACATTTTACTTTGCACTTCACGTTCAGATTTCCACGTCATAAATAAAGACACACAACAATTGCACGTAAGAGCGCACATTGATCACAACATGTAATTTATAAGAATTTACCCCCACCTCAGATAAGTGGTGTCTCTAGTAACTGCTATGGTTCAAGAAAATTATAGGGTTCTTCGCTTTCGTTTCCCAACAATAGCAGAAAATATGCATGGCAGCAGCATACTCATGCACGCAGGCAGCAGGAACACAGCAGCAGGGTAGCAACGTGGCAGCAGCCGCAGCCACAGTCGGGCAGGGAAAGAGAAAGAAAGAGAGAAGTTTCAAGAGAGAGAGAGAGAAAATCGGGAGAGAAAGACGTGAGAGAGGAAGAGAAATCGAGAGAGAGAAGCTGTGTATGTTTTTCCTCTTTCCTTCTTTCCTTGCTGCCCTTTTTCCTTTCCTTCCCCATCTTGACGTGTGAGGTGCTGGAGTGAGAGGGAGGTTTGATGGGCAAGTGGCAGTAGCTTGTGATGACTAGCCATGCTCCTTTTTCTTAATTTTATTTCTTTTCCATGCTTAACTAATAACTAAATAATTACATATATAATGTTTCCCCTTATTTAATTATCTAGGGTATTACATAAGTGGTGTCATGTTGTGTTGGATGAGAATGAGAGAGTTGGCGTGAGTTGGAAGGGCATGTGTGTTAGGATGTATACTATAAGTCTAGCTTTTGTATGAACATCCTTTATGGAATAAGAATCACTTTGGTCATATGTTTGCATTTTATATTTGTTATATATGTTTATGCAATGTCCAATTAATTTATATTATAGATAACTTGGTGTGTGGTGCCACACAGAAGATCATGTTATCAGTTTCTTATAAATTATAAATAGTAGCTCACAACCAAGATGGATTTGGACAAATCATCGGAATGGTTGTAGTGTAGTTTGGTATTAGTCTGTCTTGACTATAAAACTACACTAGTACACTTTGTGTGTATTGAGCAGGACCATTTGAGATTGTTCGTTTTATACTGACTATATAATAGAACAAAACCTCTGTTATTATGGATGTACATCTTCTTAATCCCTATATAATAACGGGCACGTATGCTCAGTGTTTATTTCTTTAATTTGCCAATGGGTGAGATTTATTCATAAATCAATAAACTCGGTGAGTTGGGAGATAGCATTGTTTATATGGTGTTCTGTTGATTATAGAAGGAATCTGTGTCCTAATTATTTAGGATGATAATGTCCCCTTGAGGAGCTCATAAGGATTATCATGTAAACCCTGCAGGTGGATTTAATCCGACATGATAATAAGGATGAGTGGTACTACTCTTGGAATTAGATGTAAATTAATTAAGTTGTCAGTAACTTATTTAATTTACAGACATTCGATATCTTAAACACAGGGAAATAAATGTACACATAATAAGAAGGAGCCCATATTAAATATGGGATTGGGACGGCAGTTCAATAATAATTCTCTAGTGGACTGAATTATTATTGATGGGCTTAAGTTATGTGTTCGGGCCGAACACAGGATACTTAAGCCCATCAGGAGACCCAACCCAATTCCTCCTCTAGGTCCCTGGTGTAGCCTATATATAGCTCTTTTAATCAGCGTCTCCCTCAAGTTTTCTCACGCTCAATCTCACGCAAAAACACACAGAACCGTGAGGCTAGAGAGAGAGGGACGAGATCGCTATTTTTCTTGGAAGATCGTCGCCCACACGACGTCCGAGGAAAGGGCTGAGAATACATCAGAAGATCAAGAGGTCTACGAGGGTATGATTTCTCTTTCCGCTGCGTACTTTTATGGATCCCGATTCTGATAGCATAGAGCCGGCGATCCGTCGGTTCCAACAATGTGGCGGAAGTGTAGTGACTAGCCTCATTACTTAATTAATCAATTAATCAACTACTTATGTTTAGTTAATTAAGTCTACCTAGTTAATTAATACGCAAGCTATATAATAACTTAGTTTCTCAACTACTTATGCATAATTCATTTGATCACCAAATTAATACTTCACATCTTAATTAATTTAGATTATGATATAAAAATATCGTAGTTAATCCTTACTTAGGATTAATTAATTAATTCTTAGCTTAATTAAGATTATTACTTACTTAATAAATTCTTATACATAATTAATTAATTAATGACATACAATCTTAATTAATTAATTTTTAAGCTTAATTAATTAATTCCAATACATAGTTAATTAATTAGCAACATATATATTTATATATATAATATTACACATTAGCTAATTAATTTGGGGTGTTACATGTCCCTTGCTATTTCTTTTTTCACACCCATATGAAAACTCTGATAAAATACCAAAAGATTTTGGGGCGTGACAATTGGTCTCATGCAATGCACTTATTATATGCTAGTAATACACTATTATTTTTTTCCGTTATGGGAAAAACTCAATTTTCGTCCTCTAACTTATGTCTTGTCCAATTTTGGAGCAATATATTTTCACTTTCCAATTTTAGTCCTCTAACTCCTAATTTTATCCAATTTAAGTCCGATTTTAGGCACATTAGCAAATTCGATGGCCACATAGGCAAATCTGGTGGTCAAATCAGCGAATCCGGTGGCCAAGTCAGCAAATCTGGTAGCCACATAGGCAAATTTGCCTACGTAACCACCAAATTCGCTGACGTGCCTAAAATCAAACTTAAATTGGATAAAATTAGGAGTTAGAGGGCTAAAATTGGAAAGTAAAAAAATATTGCACCAAAATTGGATAAGGCCTAAGTTAGAGGATGAAAATTGAGTTTTTCTCTTTCCGTTATTATTAAGCTTCTAATTATTTTGAATGAAACTACTCTACTTTACTGTGAAATAAATTTTTAATTCATTGTTCAATAATAAAAATGACAATAATAGTAATAACAATATAAATAACAATAACAAATAACAATAACAATAAACATAAACACATATATAAACACAAACAATAAACATTAACACAATAAACAATAAAAAATAAATACAAACACAAACAGTAAACACAATTACATTAATAATAACAATACCAATAATAATAACAATAACAATAAACAATAAACACGAACACAAACAACAAACATTAACACAATAACAATAACAATAAACAATCAATATATAAAACACAATAACAATAATAATTATTATTATAATTATGATTATAGTAAAATAACAATGATAACAATAAATTTATATTGGTCTCTTGCAATGCACTTATTGTACGCTAGTAATACATTTTTTTTTCTGCTATTATTAGGCTTCTAGTTATTTAGAATTAAACTACTCAACTTTACTATAAAATAAATTTTTAATTCATTGTACAATAATAAAAATGACAATAAAAATAATAACAATTACAACAACAACAACAACAATAACAAAAACAATAACAATAACAATAACAATAAACATAAACAATAAACATCAACATCAACATCAACAACAACAAAAAGTAACAATAAACAATAAACAATGAACACAAACACAAACAATAAACATAAAACCAATAACAACAAACAATAAAAAATAAACAATAAAGAATAAACACGTAAACATAAACATTAAAAAACAATAACAATAAACATTAAACATAAACATAAATGCAATAAAAAAACAATAAACACAAACATTAAACATTAACACAATAAACAATAAACACAAACACAAATATAATAATAATAATAATAATTGTAAAATAAAAATGATATTAATAAAATTATATTGGTCTCATGCAATGCACTTATTATATGCTAGTAATATACTATTATTTTTTTCCATTATTATTGGGCTTCTAATTATTTAGAATGAAACTATTCAACATTACTGTCAAATAAATTTTTAATTCATTATTCAATAATAAAAATATCAATAACAATGATAACATTTACAACAACAACAATAATAATAATTATAATATCAATAATAATTATAATAACAATAAACAATAAACATAAACATAAACAACAAAAAACAATAACATTAAACAGTAACCAACAAACATAAACACAATAACAACAAATAATAAACAATAAACGATAAACAATAAACACAATAACAACAAACAATTAACGATAAACACATAAACATAAACATTAAAAAAAAACAATAACAATAACAATAAACCATAAAGATAAACAATAAACAATAAACATACAAAAAGTTGATAACAACAACAATAAAAATAACAATAAATAATAAATATAAATATAAACGCAATAATAATAAACAATAAATACAAACACAAACAATAAACATTAACACAATAATAATAATAATAATAATAATAATTGTAAAATAACAATGGTATTAATAAAATTATATTGGTCTCATGCAATGCACTTATTATATGCTAGTAATACACTATTATTTTTTTTCCATTATTATTGGGCTTCTAATTATTTTGAATGAAACTACTCAACTAGACTGTGAAATAAAATTTTAATTCATTGTTCAATAATAAAAATGACAATAATAGTAATAACAATAAACATAAGCGCAATAACAATAAATAATAAACACAAACACATATATAAACACAAACAATAAAAAATAAATACAAACACAAACACAAACAGTAAACACAATTACATTAATAATAACAATAATAATAATAATAATAATAATAATAATAATAATAACAATAACATTAAACAATAATACAATAAAAATAACAACAACAATAAAATAACAATAAACAATAAACACAAACACAAACAACAAACATAAACACAATAACAATAACAATAAACAATCAATATATAAAACACAATAACAATAAACACAAACTTAATAATAATTATAATTATAATTACAATAATAGTAAAATAACAATGATAACAATAAATTTATATTGGTCTCTTGCAATGCACTTATTATACGCTAGTAATACATTATTATTGTTTTCCGCTATTATTAGGCTTCTAGTTATTTAGAATTAAACCACTCAACTTTACTATAAAATAAATTTTTAATTCATTGTACAATAATAAAAATGACAATAAAAATAATAACAATTACAACAACAGAAACAATAACAATAACAATACAAATAAACATCAACATCAACAACAAAAAACAATAACAATAAATAATAACCAATGAACACAAACACAAAAAATAAACATAAACACAATAACAACAAACAATAAACACGTGAACATAAACATTAAAAAACAATAACAATAACAATATCAATAACAATAAACATTAAACATAACCATAAATGCAATAAGAAAAAACAATAAAAACAAACACAAATATAATAATAATAATTATTATTATTATTATAAAATAAAAATGATATTAATAAAATTATATTGGCTTATTGTCAAATAAAATTTTAATTCATTATTCAATAATAAAAATGACAATAACAATAATAACATTTACAACAACAACAACAATAATAATTATAATATCAATAATAATTATAATAACAATAAGCAATAAACATAAACATAAACAACAACAAAAAACATTAAACAATAAACACAAACACAAATAGTAAACATAAACACAATAACAACAAACAATAAACAGTAAACACAATAACAACAAACAATAAACAATAAACAAATAAACATAAATAATAAAAAAAACAATAACAAGAACAACAAACAATAAAGATAAACAATAAAAAATAAATATAAAAATTGTTGATAACAATAACAATAACAACAATAACAAAAATTAGTAAACACAACAAAAATAACAATAACAATAACAATAAACAATAAATATAAATATAAATACAATAATAATAAAGGTGAACAAGGCTGTACTAGATTTACCCTTGTTGGCCGAAAGCTGATTTAAGAAGTGTCATTTTATTCTTTGAATCCATTGGATGAGGATGCTTCATACGCTCTTCATACATCTCCATGGCTAATACGCTAGCTGATGGCTGCCCTTTCATTGCTTCAGAATTTATAGAACCACCAAGTGTAGGAAGATTAGGATCCCTTCTCTCTGTAACTGAGCACTACGTTGCTGCATGAGCTGCAACTGCTGCATTTGAAGTTGTTGTTGCTCCCTGCTTTCATTTGCGCGTCTAAAGTTTAGTTTAAAATTATAGGGAAAATGAATTAATTCATGCATTCATACATGCTTTTAAACCTTAACGAAATGAACAGAATCAACTAAAAAGAGTTGAAGAATTTTGAGAAACCTCTATGTATGCAGCAACTGATTTAGAATGCTTCTCATTGGTCCTTGCAATGAAGATGTCCCAAAAGACAGCCACCATTCAAAAGAAAAGAGTGTCTTATCAACACTTGACCATTTCAATAAGATCCAATATAGCAAGTAAGAGCACTATGCGACTAAAGTTACCTAAAGTAGACCAATGACAAAACTGATTATTACCAGCTGATTTGTAGATAATGCAATTCCACCAGCTCTGTCTAAACTATAGATCATCATACTCTTGGATACACAAGTGACATGTTGTAGGCAGCTAGTAGAAAACTTGGTCTAAACTTGGTCTCAAAACCATGAATAATCGTCCATATAAGAACACATAGAGTGTAAGCATAGTAACCTGAAAGATATTCAAAATCAGCCTTTGATTCAAAGTAACTCGAATTCCTCTCTGTGTCTCATAGCTAATATGTCTCAAGTACATAGTGTTTCAACCTCATATCACTATGTATTAATGTGACTAAAAAGAATTATTTATGATTGCTGATCTATTTTGGGGCTTGATGAACTTAAACCTGTATGATATGTATAGCTTAAACAAGGATAATCACAATAGTAAAGGATTCACTTACCATGCTACTAAAGTAAAAACCAACTGTGGTGAAGTAGAAAGACAACATCCGGTAGAAATCGAAGCAACGTCCAAGTCGATAGACATCTCGACTAAGTGTCTGCTCTCCATTTCCATTTGCAACCTTTGCCTCAAAAAGGGATATCTGATTCATACCAACATCGCGACCCTTGCCTACTTGGATATATTCATGATGCGTTACATAGCCCCTTCGAAGTGTTGAATTGTAGCCTGAATGTGGCAATTAAATTTTTCATAGAAAAGGGTAGCATATGCATTTGGGCAGAGATCGAATGTATGATGCTTCACCCCATATAAGGAGATAAAGAGCAATGTAAAGCAGTTGTGATTGTTGCCTTCTGTCAACCAATGGACACCTGCAAGCAGAAAGATGAATATTTATTATCGGTTGTTATTCAATGGGATTGGATGATAATGTATCCATAAAGAAGTCAACTTACTCCAGATTTGGTTCGGTGTGCAAGTACTCACACCATGATCGATAATTCTTGAAAATCTTTTACATCAGCGTCTGAATTGTATTGCCATTCAACTGTAGAACCACTTGTAGTCAGCATGGTAAATATATGCACATTACTTCTTGCTATTGAGCAATAAAAGAAACACTTACCAACACATAGTCCTGAAGATTCTTTTCCCTTACATCCATATTAGCAAGAAGAAATATCAAGTGTTCCCGCTGATTTGCTACATTTCCGTTCTTTCAACACACACATGGGAACAGAAGAACTCAATCAGCTTATGTGGCCATCTTAAGAGTCCAAATAAGTGAAAAAGGAAAATATAAAATGTAAAGTTTGCCAAATATTCAGCAAATTGAATGAGTCAACACATTCTGTTGAAAGGTGACATAAATTTTTGGTAGCTAGAGCTGGTAGCATAATGGACTGACTAACACTAATTATAAACACTCAAGCTAGAGCTCTAGCCTCATGAGAATAATGTTGGAACCGACGGATCGCCGGCTCTATGCAATTAATTAATCGGGTTCCATGCTAGATATAACAAACGCAGCGGAATAAAGAGTTATACCTTTTGATCAATCTAGAAGAAAACGGGCCAAAGATTGATCTTTCGTAACCCTAGACCTCTTTGATCTTCTGATGTATTCCTACAGCCTTTCCCGAACGTTGCGTGGCCAACGATCCTTCGAGAAATCTCAGTTCTGCTCTCTCTCTCACTATCACGTGTTTTCTATGATCTGTGTATATTGAGGCACTGATGGAAAAAGGCTATATATAGGCTACACCAGAGACCTAGAGGAGGAATTGGGTTGGGCCTCCTGATGGGCTTAAGTATCCTGTGTTCGGCCCGAACACATAACTTAAACCCATCAATAATAATTCAGTCCACTAAAGAATTATTATTGAACTACCGTCCCAATCCCATATTTAATATGGGCTACTTCTTATTATGTGCACGTTTATCTCCCTATGTTTAAGATATCGAATGTCCGTTAATTAAATAAGTTACTGACAACTTAATTAATTAACATCTAATTCCAAAAGTAGTACCACTCAACTTTATTATCATGTCAGATTAAATCCACCTGCAGGGTTTACATGATAATCCTTATGAGCTCCTCAAGGGGAAATCATCATCCTAAATAATTAGGACATAGATTCCTTATATAATCAACAGTACACCATATAGACAATATTGTTTCCCAATTCACCGAGTTTATTGATTTAATAAATAAATCTCACTCATTGGCAAATTAAAGAAACAAATATTGTGTTTATGTGGCTGTTATTATATAGGGATTAAGAGAACGCACATCCATAATATTATATAGTCAGTATAAAACGAACAACCTCAAATGGTCATGCTCAATACACACAAAGTGTACTAGTGTAGTTTTATAGTCAAGACAGACTAATACCAAACTACACTACAACCATTCCGATGATTTGTCCAAATTCATCTTCGTTGTGAGCACCACACAACGAAGAAACTAATAATATAAATTAAAACTGATAATTTAAAAGAAACTGATAACATGATCTTCTGTGTGGCACCACACACCAAGTTATCTATAATATAAATTAATTGGACATTCCATAAACATATATAACACATATAAAATGCAAACATATGACCAAGGTGATTCTCATTCCATAAAAGATGTTCATACAAAAGCTAGGCTTATAGTATACATCCTAACAAACAAGGCCATCAATCCTTATAAAACAGTTGAAGTAATGTTTTATAATGCGTAATCAAGTATTGAACTCTACCTGAAAACCAAATCGTAATGCAAGCCATTCAAGAATGTCGTTTACTCTTCTCACGTTTCATTCAGGCATTTGAAACATGGGAAGATTATGTACGTTACGGATGGCACGAAGTGCTGCTTTTAACTGATTAGAAACACAAGGAAATGATACTATAAGATTGACAAAATAGTTGTATGCGTAATTTGAATCTCATATTGATCAGTAGATATCAGAATGACTTAAAAATTCCTGTGAATCTTCATGAATTCAACCTCAGGTAGTTCTATTATTGCTGGTTTAACACCGACAGCATACAAGGGCAGAATGTTATAATGCTCAGATTGTTCCTTTTTCTCTTCAATATCTTTGGCATATATTTGAGTTTGTGCTTATCACATCAAAAAAATTAACATAGATTACTTAAATACTCTAGTAGAATAATGATTTAAATTTAAAAGTATAGAAATCAAACCTGATCATCAATTTTTTACGGAGGTACTACTGTCCTCAGCACATCATACAATACAGTGGCAATCTGATAGATCTTGGCCAACTCTTCCCTATAAATTCAAATGATTAAACATTAAGGTTTAACAGGTGACTAAGTTAAAATGTCACTGAATTATTCTTAGTATCATTAGTTCAAGATAACTGAAAATGCAAACAAACATACTAATAATTGATTACTGATTATGCATCACCAAAATCATGCAAGGGATAAAATCATGTATAGCAGTATTAGATATGAAAGCAAGCGACAGAAACACTAGCTCACAAGTTTCTGTTCCCTACATCGATGATCATATTTGTAAATTGATTAGGAACTCTTAGTGCAAGTTAACTGAAGATGGCTAAAGAAACTTCATGTGGCTATCAGTGATAGGCTACATACTTCATTCAGGTTGTAACCATGATGGGCTGTTCTGGTTTCCAGGAATGGCCAGTCAAAAAAGTCACCATTGTATGTGACGTAAATACCAGGCTTGACCTCTTGCATATAGGAAAACCATAGTCTAAGAAGTCCTTTCTGTGATAAATTCCAGGGTTAAATGTAACACAAAGTTATATTTTAATAACATATAAATAAATTGAAAGACCCTTATCACCTCATCTTTCATATTTTGCACTTTGAAGTAGCCTTCAAATTCTGGTTTTGGAGTGTATTGCAAATCCTTTATATCTTCCCCAACACACTGCAGTTTTTTGAACATGCAACTACTTCTCAAATATAGCAGTATCATAGAAATCGATCAGCAAACATGCCAATATAGTGGTGAAATATTTCCACACCCACAAATTATAGCACTACCATTGGAGATCTTTTTTTTCTCTTTTTTTTTTCTTTTTTTCTATTTTTTTCTCACTTTTTTTTCTCTTTTTCTGTTTTTCTCTCTTTTTTTTCTTTTTTTCTGTTTTTTTCTCTATTTTTCTCTCTTTTTTTCATCAAGGTTATCAATGTTTCTGCACAAGCTTTAGCTGTTTGAGCAAAGTCCTTTTGGGTTGAACTTAATTCTGTGTCGAGTAACAACTGTAGCATTCCTGCAATAATAACAAGATACACGTGTAAGTGTGTAACCTAACCACCCATTATTCGTCAAAATGTGATTAATTCAATCAATCAAAAGACTTCAATATACCTGAGATCCCATTCATGGGAGTTCTTATTCCATGAGAAACAATGGCCAAAAACTGCTAAGATAGACAGATAAAAACTCATGTGGTCAAGAATTCATACAAAGTCAGATATTTCATGAGAAACAAGTACGAATCAAAACCTGAGATTTGGCAATATCAGCAGCTTCAGCTTGAACTTTGAGTGACCTCATAAATAGGCGTCACAACATCCCTTAGAAATGCCTCCTCACCCTGTGATGTTATTTGAGATGTAGCTCCGATTACATGTTCAACATTGCTATATAAAGTCTCGTACATCACATGTGACATCTACAAATGGGAGATCACAAAATGTTACTATTTTCCATAAAAAGGATACAAAAATAATGTTTAAACTATTTTCAACTGCACTTAGATTCACATTTTAGTACCATTGTCTGTCCAAATGATCATATAGGGACCAATATTAAAATTTTCTCACAACATGATGCATTCTGAAACTAACAGTTTCTAATGAAGAAGAATGATTTTGGCATATATCAATCATCAGTATGTAAGAAAGATAAATCAAAGTCAGTAGAGCATAATACAAGAGGTAGTATATGCAATTAATTTTTTCATAGAAAAGGGTATACCCGGTGAAAAATATAGCATATGCATTCGGGCAGAGATCGAATGTTTGATGCTTCACCCCATATAAGGAGATAAAGAGCAATGTAAAGCAGCTGTGACTGTTGCCTTGTGTCAACCAATGGACACCTGCAAGCAGAAAGATGAATATTTATTATCGGGTGTTATTCAATGGGATTGGATGATAATGTATCCATAAAGAAGTCAACTTACTCCAGATTTGGTTCGGTGTGCAAGTACTCACACCATGATCGATAATTCTTGAAAATCTTTTCTATCAACGTCTGAATTGTATTGCCATCCAACTGCAGAACCACTTGTAGTCAGCATGGTAAATATATGCACACTACTTCTTGCTAGTGAGCAATAAAAGAAACACTTACCAACACATAGTCCTGAAGATTCTTTTCCCTTACATCCATATTAGCAAGAAGAAATATCAAGTGTTCCCGCTGATTTGCTACATTTCCTTTCTTTCAACACACACATGGGAACAGAAGAACTCAATCAGCTTATGTGGCCATCTTAAGAGTCCAAATAAGTGAAAAAGGAAAATATAAAATGTAAAGTTTGCCAAATATTCAGCAAATTGAATGAGTCAACACATTCTGTTGAAATGTGACATAAATTTTTGGTAGCTAGAGCTGGTAGCATAATAGACTGACTAACACTAATTATAAACACTCAAGCTAGAGCTCTAGCCTCATGAGAACAAGGCTATCAATCCTTATAAAACAGTTGCAGTAATGTTTTATAATGCGTAATCAAGTATTGAACTCTACCTGAAAACCAAATCGTAATGCAAGCCATTCAAGAATGTCGTTTACTCTTCTCTCTTTCCTTCAGGCATTTGAAACATGGGAAGATTATGTATGTTACGGATGGCACGAAGTGCTGCTTTTATCTGATTAGAAACACAAGGAAATGATACTATAAGAATGACAAAATAGTCGTATGCGTAATTTGTATCCCATATTAATCAGTAGATATCAGTAGATATCAGAAAGACTTAAAAATTCATGTGAATCTTCATGAATTCAACCTCAGGTAGTTCCATTATTGCTGGTTTGACACCGACTACATACAAGGGCAGAATGTTATAATGCTCAAACTGTTCCTTTTTCTCTTCAATATCTTTGTCATATATTTGAGTTTGTGCTTATCACATCAACAAAATTAACATAGATTACTAAAATAGTCATTGGAGAAGGTAGAACAGAAAAACAAGTTTTGGAGAATAGCAATATAACTGATGAATAGGTAAGCCTGGAAGAAGATAATGTTACCTTTTTCCGGTCAATATGGACTCGTAAGCATCCTCGTATCCAATTTTGCTTGTTTTCAACAACATGAATGAGATCATTCTTCACTTGCATCAATTGTTGAACGGTATCAAAAGATATCTTCAAATAACATTTGTGCAAACCAGATAGATGATTTTTCTGTGGCAAATGGATAAATTTTCAGATCATACTATTTTCAAGAAGCTTTACAGTGCATGCTCAAACCTCTTCTTTTTTTTGCATTGAACAAAATCGGAATGATAATTGATAACAACAAAGAAGCGAAAAGATTCAACATAATTGAAATTGAAATTTCTTAAAAAGAATAAAGTAAGAAAATCATGCAGCAAAGAGCCCCGAAGTAAAAAAAAAAGTCATCCTACTCTAGAAGAGTGTTTTCTCCAGCTTTATTGCTATTAGGGATTAAAATATTCAATTCTCTTTAGCTGCAATAAGTTTATACAGCTTAGCTTCTCTAGGACTAGAAGCAGGTCAAGCATTATTAGTGTCCAAAATGAAGTGCATATGTTTCTTCCTTATACATTAGTAGTTGTGGTTCGGGACGACTATTAAAAATTTGAGAAAAAATCCAGCTCTTGCAAAAGATATGAACATGGTACATTGCTAATACATGCTTTAATCATTAATATATAACTATTACATGAATGTAGCCACGTGTAATATGCACACACAAACACAACCATTTATATTTTCAAATACACAACCATATCAATTTGCAATAATTTCAAATAGTAGTTGTGGTTCGGGATTTCCTCGTTCTAAAAATATATGAAGTGGAATTTCTGAATTCCAAAGAGCGTTTATGGAGATTGCCTTGCACAAATGCCCTAGATAATTTGCATTTATTTTGAATAATTGACTAAAGGATCAATAACTAAACTTCAAAAAAGAAGAAGTTGAAAATCTTAATAGAGGAGTTGGGTAGATGATTACCTCATAAGCAGCCGGATCAAGTTTGAAACTTGTCGGAATATCAGATCTGAAAACCCCACTTTCTAGGCATTCTACATGGCCACCAATATATGTCTGGATCTGATTAGTGTTTGTTTAGGGCAGATAACATTTGCTTTGTATGCCTGCAAGTAACATACAAGCAAAAAACTGAAGTTATTGTGTTTATAAAAAATTTAAGAGGCCAAGGAAGCTGAAACAGCTAATTTTTTTGTTTCCTCTTGTTTCTGCTTTTATTTCATACTACTTTTTTGAACGAGTATTTACCTTATCTTGAACGAGTACCAATTCACAATGCGCAGCAAATTTGACACTAGTTTTTTCTTTTTTTTTCCTTTTTTTTCCTTTTTTTTTTCTCTTTTTTTTTCTCTTTTTTTTTTCTTTTTTTTTTGGATGAAAAGCTGCAGATGTATAACCCTCAACAGATCCTGGAGTGTCATCTACCTGAAAACACTACAAATCACCCAATCAGAAATGAAGTTCCAAAACAAAGAAAAAAATTGGGTACAGAAAAATATACTATTGAAAAGCAAAATTATTGAAAGTAAAAGCGCAAACTAGAGTAATAAAAGCTGAAAATTTAAGAAAAAAAAATTATTATATCACATTTATTTTAAAAAAAAGACAACATTGACAAGATGAAATTAGAAATGAAAATCCAGTTGGGAGTATTTACCTTATTAGTTGAATGGGTACCAATTCATCGTCCGAAGCAAATTTTACACTTTTTTTTTCTTTTTTCTTCTTTTTTTTCTTTTTTGTTTCTTTTTTTTTGGGATAAAAAGCTGCAGATGTGTAGCCCTTAGCAGATCCTAATGTGTCATTTACCTGAAAACACCATACAAATCACCCAACTAGAAATGATATTCCAAAACAAAGCAAAAAAAAAAAGAATTGGTTTCTTTTGTATACAAGTTGGAGAGGGAGTTTTGACCTGAGCGAGGCATAAATCAGAACTACGGTCAAAGAAGCACCAAGTATTATCAAGAGAAGTAGAGACAAAGTAACTATTGCTTGCATGGATCGTAAGTGCTTGCACCTAAGATACAAAAGGATTTTGCTAAACAAATCATGTGGCAAAAAAGAATGTGACGATCCAACAAATTCAGCAAACTGAGTAAGCAAAGATCATAAGTAGGCTTCTTGAAACCATTCCAATTTTCCCAATAAGCAGAACTTAAGTCTCACTTTCCCAAGAGATTAATTAAACTTTTATAACAAATCTAATAGCTTGGCCTCAAATAGTTATTAGGTTAGAGTAGAATAGCTTTCATGATCAACACTTATAAAATGGAGCCATTTGTAATACTTCCCCAAAGGGCTAGATATAAAAGAACATGCATGAACATTATACATTGTTAAGATTTAGTCCAGATGCTGCAGCTCATATAGAGAACTTCATGTTTTGGAGTTTACAAAGAAAAGTAAATAATAGAAACAAAAATAAAATAAATAAATATAGACAAGTTATGTCACGCCCCAAAATCTTTTCGTATTTTATCAGAGTTTTACCGTTGGGCGTGAAGAGAGAAAAAACAAGAGACGCATACACAACAGAAAGAACAAGTAAGAGACGACAGAAGAAAGAGGCAAGGGACGAAGTGATTCTTTCACTTAACAACAATCGGCCTCTGCCGATAGCAATTAGTCTCACTACTGATAATATACATCATACGCAGTGGAAATAACACCAGGTTCTCTTGTTCATAGAATACTTAGAATATATATATATACAGAAAAAATTACAAAACATGAGTTAAACTTAAAACATTGTTTTGAAAATGTTTGGAGACCTCGTTTCATACAACAAAGTTAGAAAACAGTTCATCCTCTTTCCGACTAGGGTTCCTCATGCTCATCATCGCACGTAGTGTGAGTACAGAATAAGGGGGTGAGTGTGTGGAATACACTCGTGGGAATAACTCTGTAGCGCCCTGGATCAAAACGAGCATAATTAATTAATTAAATATTTTAAACCTATAATTTAATAATTATGTGTGTATGTTTTGGTTGTTTAATTAAATACGTGCGTTTCAGATAAGTGTTTAATGCACGTTAGAGATCGATAATTTTATTAGACGTGGAACATAGGATATTTATATACCGTTAGATGCGTACCGAGAAAACGGGAAGATAGAAACGAACTAGAGGTCAATCGGAGACCTATAGCTCGAACGGCGACGAAAAGGGCAAAACCCGAAGTTTCGATCGGAAAACCGGAAGATATTTCCGATGAATAGTAGCATGGAAAATTCAACCGATGAATAGTGACGAGATATTTTCACGTGAATAGTGTTTTCCAACTTCTATAAATAGGGCCTCCCTCATTTCATTTTTCACCATTTTTCCGAACGAGCCGAACGCGCCGAAAACGAGTAAGTCTCTCTCTCCTCCCTTCTCTTTCCCGTTTTTAGTTTCTGGTCGGCGGCGCCGCCGCCAGCAAGTCGCCGGAAAATTTCAATGTTGTCGGAATCGGACGATTTTCGCACACGACGTTCGTCTCGATGAGACAAATCTAGGATAGATCTCGAATTTCAAATCCGATTTCTCGTTCGCCGGAAAACAGCGAAAAACAGCCTCTTAAACCCTAAACCCTAACCCTTGATCACCTTCTCTCTCTCCTCTGTTTTTCTCTCTCTTCTCGCCGGAGCTGACGATCGGAGGACCGCCGAAGGTAGGGTAACCTGCTGGAGGGCCGGCGCCGCCGTGGGTGGCGGCACCGGAGAAGGACAGTATATATATATGTATGAACGTGCATGTGTGTGTGGGTTTAGGTGTGCTAGTGTGTGTGTATGTTGAGCTCGCTGTTGGGGCGGCGCATGGTGGCGCCGCCGTGTGTGATCGGTGGGCCGGCGATGGGAGGTCGCCGGAGAGGTGGTCTGGTGGGTGGCCAACGGCTGGTGTCCGCCGGCCAAGGATTTCCGGTTGTGTGTGTGACCTTACGCTAGGTGTGTGTGTGTGCAACCTGTTGTGCTCATGTGTGTGTTTTGGATGGCGACTGGTGATGGCCGGCGACTGGGGGTCGACGGCCAAGGTCACGGTGGGTGGTGGTGGTCGTCGGCGGCAGGTGGCCGTCGGCCAAGGAAGAGAGAACAGTGTGTGTGTGTATGGAAACGGGTGTGTGTGTGTGGTGTTCAAGCATGCATGGTTGTGGCTGTGTTGATGGGTTGAAATGGCCGGAATAGGTGGCCGGCGACGTGGGGTCGCCGGACAAGGCTCAGGGTTGGAGATGAAACTTTGGAAAAATGTGACTTCGAAGGATTTTGCGGCGAAGTTTCCGGGCACTATTCATGCCGGAATCCGGCTATGGGCGGCCAAAAGTGGTAGCCGACGGTGCGAGGTATCCGGCGAGTTAGGTGTTGGTGGCTGGAGGCGGCGCCGCCGTGCCGGGCGGAGCCGGGAAAGTGACAGGCGAGCAGGGCCGACGTCGGGAAAATCTGGGCGCCCGCTGCCGAGAAAACTCGGCAGCTGCCGAGACGAGCCACCCGCTGCCGAGAAAACTCGGCAGCCGTCGGGTGCCGGGTGCCGGCGCGCACCGTGCGCGCCCGTCGGGTGCCGACGCGCACCCGACGCCGTGTTTTCGATCCGAATCTCGTTTTCTTTCCGTCGTTCATCCATATCGAGTCGTCAATGATGAGACGTCGTTGATCGGGGTCCGTGGGCCCGGTCAAAGTCAACCCCTTGACCAAAATTACCATTTTACCCCTAAACTTAAAATGCTTCGTTTGAGCTCGTTTCAACTCCGATTGAGCTCATTCTTTTTGCATTGCGATCCTTATTTCTTTTCCTATCATCTCAGCCCTTTAGACTTGAATTTAAGCCTTGTCTCCAAAATTCCAATCTTTAGATCGCTCGATCCGTCACGTATTTAACGACCGATTTCCAACGGAACCTTTTACAGCTTTAATTATAATTTATTAAGGATTTAAGGAACGTCATAACTTGTGTAGGCTACTTGTTGAGTTGAGCCTTGTGATATCGGATCCTTTGGTACTCGCTTGTGAAATCTGATCCGTCGGCACTCGTGGATCACGTGGTAACCACCGAACAAGGTGGGGGTAATTTCTAACTCTTATCTGTTTACAATTTTTCTTATTTAAAGCATGATTGGCGGAATACTAAATGTTGTGATTATATGCTTTGAATACATGATCATGATATACTGTGAAAGGACGTGGGTCCACATTCATTCTTACGTAGGGTCGGGAGATGCCCGCACCTGAGTTTCCGTAAGGTCGGGAGATACCCGTACCTGAGATATTGTAGGGTCGGGCAATGCCCGTACCTGAGTTTCCGTAAGGTCGGGTGATACCCGTACCTGAGATATTGTAGGGTTGGGCGATGCCCGTACCTGAGTTTCCGTAAGGTCGGGTGATACCCGTACCTGAGATATTGTAGGGTCGGGTGATGCCCGTACCTGAGTTTCCGTAGGGTCGGATGATATCCGTGCCTGAGTTTGAGTAGGGTCGGGTGATACCCGTACCTGAGTTTCTGTAGGGTCGGGTGATTCCCGTACCTGAGTTTTGTAGGGGTAAGTCAGGTAATACCTGCACCTGAGCTTTGTAGGGGTAAGACGGGGGATACCCGCACCTGAGTTGAGTTGCTTTGAATATCTACTATGCATTTTATGTGCTGTGACAACGTGACGTAAGATTATTTTACTAGTTTTTATATATTTGTTGAGTCACAAGAGACAGAGTTATCCCCACGAGTGTATTCCACGCACTCACCCCCCTATTCTGTACTCACACTACAGGAGCTGCTGAGCATGATGAACCCTAGATGGAGAGAGGCGGTGCTGCTTTTGAACTTGTGATTTTTTAGAGTGTGTCGCACAAACATTTTCAAAACAATATGTTATAAGTTTATTCACATTTTGTAACTAATTCTGAGTATTCTGTGAACGAAAGATCCTGATGTTATTTCCGCTGCTTTTTATGATGTTTATATCAGTAGTGAGACCAATTGTTTTCGGCAGAGGCCGATTGTCTAATACAAAAAGGATTTTCATCGTCCCTTATCTCTTTCTTCTGTTGTCTCCTGCTTATTCTCTCTGTTGAGTTTGCGTCTCCTGCTATTTTCTCTCTTCACGCCCAACGGTAAAACTCTAATAAAATACGAAAAGATTTCGGGGCGTGACAAACTCTGCCCCTTGTGACTCTCAACAGATATAAAAATACTAGTAAAATAATCTTAAGTCACGTTGTCACAGCACATAAAATGCATAACAGATATTAGAAATAGTAAGGGACGCATAGGTGCGGGGTTCCCCCGTCTTACCCTGTAAACGGTCTCATATACCGCTAGCGTATTTCAAGGACCGCCAGACCTTTTCAGAGTAGTAGAAAATAGCAAGAGACGAACTGTAACGCCCCGAAATCTTTTCATCAAAATATCAGAGTTTTTCATTTTTGGGCGTTAAGAAAGAAAGGGGAAGGAGGCGTGCATGATATAAAATAGAAAGAAAAAGAAAAGGACAAGGAGTGGTACACTTGAAACATCGGATACAACCGATAAAATGGAGTTTTGAAACCATACGCAGCGGAAAAACATCAGGATCCTTTACATAGAAACAAAATAGTTTTACATAGCTTTAAAACACAAACAGAAGATGGACACAGCTGATAGGGCACCCCTCTCTCTACGCGTCAAGGTTCTCTTCTTCTCCTGTAGTGTGAGTACAGGTGGGGGTGAGTGCGTTGAATACACTCGTGGGAGTGAATTTCTTATTTTAACATCATTAAGCAGTTAAACAAAATAACATATACAAGTTCAACAATTAAACACCGCATATATATAATGCATATCATATAACTTAAGAGTACCCAGCTCTAAGTAGCACTCAGCTTTAATTAGCTCACAGCTCTAGATAACACTCAGCTCTAATTAGTACACAGCTCTAACTAGCACACAACTCTTAAACAGCACACAGCTCTATCTAGCACACAGCTCTTAAACAGCACACAGCTCTATCTAGCACACAGCTCTACCTAGCACACAACTCTATCTAGCACACAGCTCTTAATAGCACTTAACTGGGCATCCAACCCCTGACTTATCATACTATCATAATGTAAACACGATATTCATAACATATAATTATCTCATATAGATTCAACAGTTCATCTAACAGCAAGTTTATACGCATGCGATCATTATCATTATCATGCTTTGAATATAGAAAACATAAAGTTATTAGGGTTTAGAAGTTACCCCCACACATGACATATAATCATAACATTTAGTATTTCTCAATCATGCTTGGAATAGGGAAAATTGTAAATAGATAAAGGTTTAGAATGTACCCCCACCTCGTTCGGTGGTTACCACGTGAGTCGCAAGTACCAACGATCCCGTATCTCAGATCTCGTGTCTCAAATTCCATGTCTGAAATCCCGTATCTCGATATTCAATCCAACTGATAGCCTACATACGTAACGGTGTTCTTAGATCCTCAATAATGCATAATTAAAACTGTAACAGACTCCGGCGGAGAAACGATCGTAAAATACGCGACAGATCGAGAGCTATAAAGATCGGAGTTGAAGAAACGAGAGTGGATATCCAATCCATATGGCTGAGAGGATAGAGAATGAAATTTGGGTCACGACGGAAAAAGAATGAGCTCAATCAGAGTTCAAACGAGCTCAAACAGAGCATTTTAAGGTTAGGGGTATAATGGTAATTTTGGTCAAAGGGTTGACTTTGACCGGGCCCACGGACCCGGGTCAACGACGTCTCGTCATCGATAACTCGATATGGATGAACGATGGAAGGAAAACGAGGTTAGGATCGAAAACACGGCGTCGGGTGCACGTCGGCTACCTCCTCCGGCCGTCCATCGCCGGATTTCGGTGGTGAATAGTGCTCGAAAATTCACCGCAAAACCCTTCGAAGCTCAGTTTTTCCAAAAATCCAACCTCACCCAAAAACTCTCCGGCCGGCGACCCTCGTCGCCGGCGACCACCCCCACGCCTCCAGTCCCCGGCCGGCGACTTCCAGTCGCCGGCAACCCTCTGATTTCCGGCCACCAACTCCCATACACATAGCAACACACACACACACTCTCACTGCTCGACTTTGGCCGGTGACTTCCAGTCGCCGGCGACTCTACCCCCCGCCACCTGAGACTCCGGCCGGCGACCTCCCGTCGCCGGCCACCACTTGTTGGCCGCACATACACACTCTCCACCACTCAAAACACACACACGTACAAATATACATACACACACCCACGCTTACAAACTGACCTGGCCGGCGGCCACCTGCCGCCGGCCACCACCACCAAAGCCTCGCCGGCGACCTCCCGTCGTCGGCCCACCGATCACACACGGCGGCGCCACCCGGCGCCGCCCTCAATAGCAAGCACAAGCAACACACACCACCACCCCGTCACTTACACACACATGCATGCATATATATATATAGCTACTGTCCATCTCCGACGCCGCCACCCACGGCAGCGCCGACACTCTAGCGACGGGTCCCGACCTCCAGCAGCAGCTCCGGCGCGGTGGAGAGAGAAAACTCAGAGGAGAGAGAAAGGGTGATCAAGGGTTAGGGTTAGGGTTTCAAGGCTATTTTTGGCCGTTTTCCGGCGAACAAGAAATCGGATTTGAAATCCGAGACCTATCCTAGATATGTCTCGTCGAGACGAACGTCGTGTGCGAAAATTGTCCGATTCCGACAATGTTGAATTTTCCGGCCACCGGCCGGCGGCGGCGGCGGCGCACCGGCGGTGGCCCGTCGGAAACAGAAACCCGGAAAGAAAGAGAGGAGAGAGAAGGACTTACTCGTTTTCGTCGCTTTCGGCTCGTTCGGAGAAACAGTGAAAAATGAATCGGAGGAGCCTCTATTTATAGAATTCGGAAAACACTATTCATCCAAAATATCTTGGCACTATTCATCGGTTGACTTTTCCCATGTTACTATTCACGTAAAATATCTTCCGATTTTCCGACCGAAACTTCAGGTTTTGCCCTTTTCGTCGTCGTTCGTGCTACGGGTCTCCAATTCACCCCTAGTTCGTTTCTATCTTCTCGTTTCATCAAATCGCATCTTATGGTATAAAAATATTCTATATACCATGTCCAAGAAAAATATCCGTCCAAGTCACACGTTAAACACATATCTAAAATGCACGTAATAAATTAAACAGTCCAAAAATACGCATATAGTTATTAAGTCATGCGTTAAAATATTTAATTAATAAATTATGTTCATTTTGATCCGGGGCGCTACACAAACAGAATGCATGATCAAGGTGGACATCAGTCCAACCACAGTAATAATATGGCACAACAAATATATTCACAGCATTTAGTATTCCTCAATCATGCATTTAAATCGGGAAAACTGTAAACAGATAAAAGGATAGAAATTACCCCCACTTTGTTCAGTGGTTACCACGTGATCAACGAGTATCGATGGATCAGATTTCACAAGCGAGTACCAAAGGATCCGATATCACAAGGCTCGACTCAACAAGTAGCCTACAGAAGTTATGACGTTCCTTAAATCCTTAATAAATTATAATTAAAGCTGTAAAAGATTCCGTTGGAAATCGGTCGTTAAATACGTGACAGATCGAGCGATCTAAAGATTGGAATTTTGGAGACAAGGCTGAATGTGGCACCCCGTTCCCTTTTTAGTTGGAAATAGGTCGTCACCCTTTACTTATTTAGGAACTAAAGAAATTATAATTACTTTCTAATATACAGCGGAAGACTTAAAAGTGAAGACACGAGAGTTATATATATATATTTTTTTTATTTAAAAGCATAACATATATACATATATATATCCAAATCTAGTTCGTGTCTCACCCATAATTCTAGGTAAAATATTCAAACCAAAAGTCTATCTGAAATTTAACATGCATATTCTACACTTCACATACTACACTGTGGTAAAAGGGTTTATCCTAAATCGATTTCTACAAAACACAGAAAATTCCCAAAGAGTAGAGAAATACACACACATGTACAGCAGCAGTAAAACATCGTAATAGCAGCAGCAAAATACGTAGCAGCAGCATACTTACGTATAGCAGTAGAGTAACGGAGCAGCAGGGAGAGGGAGAGAGAGATAGAGAAAGAGAGAGACGAGAGAGAAGGATGGAGAGAGAGATGGAAAGAAAAGAAATATGTGTTGTGTGTGTACTGCTCTCTTGCTTTCTTTCCTTTTTTTTTATCTTTCTTCCTTTTTCTCCTTTTCACACTTAACTAGTTAAGTGGTTGTGTGTCCCAATTTGAGAAAGCGAAGGGTGAGGTGGTGTGAATGAGGTGATGACTAGCCACTCCTAACTAATTAGTTAGTTTAATTAATTCCTTGCTTAACTTTAATTACCACTTAATTAATTAGTTCTTAGGCTTATTTAATTAATTCTTAGCTTAATTAAGATTAGCACTTAATTAATTAATTCTTAGCTTAATTAAGATTAGCACTTAATTAATTAATTATTTAGCAACATATACCTTAATTAATTAATTAGGATGTTATAATTTTACTTATGTGATAAGGAGATATTTTGATACACAATGAATTAGGAACGCATGCTTAAGCAAAATATTTTATCACATAAAATCACATAAATAGATCATATGTAAAATTACATTAAATAAAGCATTAACAAGCACAAACGAGTAAGTTAAATGTCTTAACCTAATATAATCTTAATTCATTTAAACTTATCTATTATCTCATCTTTTTACTTTCATCCATATTTGTCGAGTGAGTTGAGATCAAGCTCGGTTTCCTCCATGAGCAATCCTGCAAAACCCTTAAAATCTCGAAAGAAATATATATATATATATATATATATATATATGTCATAAAATCTTTAAAATCATCAAGCATAACGTAATTCGTAAACCATAATTTTAAGTAATATAAGAGCTCACACTTAAATCATTTATAATTGAACGCTAAAAGAAATTTTATAAAATATGCAATGCATGTTTTCTTGAAAATAGGGTGTTACACTGAAAGTCAAGTCTAAAGGGCTTAGATGATAGGAAATGAAATAAGGATCGTAATGCAAAAAGAATGAGCTCAATCGGAGTTGAAACGAGCTCAAACGAAGCGTTTTAAGTTTAGGGGTAAAATGGTAATTTTGGTCAAAGGGTTGACTTTGACCGGGCCCACGTCTCGTCATCGATGACTCGATACGGATGAACGACGGAAAAACGGGGTTCGGATCGAAAACACGATGTTGCGGGCACGTCGGCACCCGACGGGCGCGCATGGGCGCGCAAGGTGCGCGCGCAGCTCCCCGACGCTCAGCAGCTACCGAGTTTTCTCGGCAGCAACGTGACCCGGCTCGACGGTGGTTGAGTTTTCTCAATCAGGCTTCCCGACACCCGACCAGCTGCCAAGTTTTCTCGACAGCTCCTCTCCCGGCGCTCCTGGCGCCGGGCCTGACCAACATGCCACCTTCCCGGCGCCACCCAGCTCGGTGGCGCCGCCTACTGTCGCCGCCACCTATCTCGCCAGATACCTCGCACCGCCGGCTACCACCTCCGGCCATACCTCGCCGGATTCCGACGGTGAATAATTCTCAAAACTTCGCCGTAAAAACCTTCGATGCTCAGTTTTTCGAACTCACACCCAAACTTCAAAACATCGGCCGGCGACTTCCCGTCGCCGACGACGACTCCCAACACCTCCGCCGGCGACCCCTCATCGCCGGCAACCTTTCCCGACCAACCAAACACATACACACAGCCTATATATACACACGCATATACACACACACACTCACGATCAAACACACACACACACCTCCATCTCTTTGGCCGGCGGCCGCCTACCGCCGGCAACCACCACCGCCTACTGAGTCCTTGGTCGGTGACCCCCAATCGCCGGCCACCACCACCGCCGTACATGAACGCACACACACACCTAGCGTAAGGTGTAAACCCACACACACACACACTGTTATGCTTGGTCGGCGGCCACCAGTCGCCGGCCGCCTCCCCAATCCCTCGTCGGCGACCTCCCGTCACCGGCCGTTCTTTCCTGCACGGCGGTGCCACCCGGCGCCGCCCCCAACAACATGCAACACAACACACACTAAAACACCTCACAACACACACACATGCATGCATACACATATATATATACTGTCCATCTCTGGCGGCGCCGGCCCTCCAGCGACTGACCCCGACCTCCGACGGCCTCCGGCAGCAGCTCCGGCGCGGTGGAGAGAGAAAACACAGAGGAGAGAGAAAGGGTGGTGCAAGGGTTAGGTTTAGGGTTTCAAGGCTATTTTTCGCCGTTTTCCGGTGAATGAGAAATCGGATTTGAAATCCGAGACCTATCCTAGATTCGTCTTGTCGAGACAAACATCGTGTGCGAAAATCGTCCGATTCCGATAATGTTGAATTTTTCCGGCGACCAGTCGGCGGCGGCGCCAGCGGTGGCGCTGCCGACTAGAAAACTAAAAACGGGAAAGAGAAGGGAGGAGAGAGAGACTTACTCGTTTTCGGCACGTTCGGCTCGTTCGGAAAAAAAGGTGAGAAATGAATCGGAGGAGCCCCTATTTATAGAATTCGGAAAACACTATTCACATGAAAATATCTTGGTCACTATTCATCGGTTGACTTTTCCCATGTTATTATTCACATAAATATCTTCCGATTTTCCGATCGAAACTTCGGGTTTTGCCCTTTCCATCGCCGTTCGAGCTATGGTTCTCCGATTAACCCCTAGTTCATTTCTATCTTCTCGTTTTTCTATTACGCATCTAATGGTATATAAAAAAATATCATATGTTCCACGTCTAATAAAAATTATCATTCTAAAACGTGCATTAAACACTTATCTGAAACGCACAAATTAAATTAAACAGTTAATTCATACGCACAAAATTATTAAATCATAGGTTAAAATATTTAATTAATTAATTATGCTCGTTTTGATCTGGGGTGTTACAAGTTATATGCAGATTTTTTAACTTCTTGTGGCTATGAAATTGAGTGATTTAAAAAGGTCTGAAATAAAACTTGCACTGATATAGAAATAGGCAGGTAGATGTAGGGAGTAGACTGTTGAGAGCAGAACACTAACCTCAGAACAAAGATATGGAACGGAAAGTGTTGTAAAAACAAATCCAGACTGTAGATGTAGGGAGTAGACTGTTATATCCTCGTTCCCAGAAAGTTGCCCCAATAGATTCTCAACAAGGGATTCAACATCAAAGGCTCCACCAAGGTACCTAATTGACATTTACCATCACTTAAAAAGGTTAGGAAACGAAGCAATATATAAATAAAGAAAATAAGAACAAAAGTCAAAACTAGACATTGAGACATTGGTCAATAATTTCGAAGCAACTACAATAACATAGCCACGCCAAAACCAAATAAAAGAAAAAGAAATCATATATTTAAAGACCCTACTTTGTGATGGATAAATTTATGTGAAACTACTATCTCATGCACCTCCATGGAGAATAATTAGAACCCTTTAAAAGGAACGGGAAACCTCTTTCAAAGTCAAATAAAATTCACAACCATGGCATACAATAAACAGGGAAGAACAAAAAACATAGATAAAGGTTACAAAAAGCAATAATGTAGCAATTTTGTAAATATATTAGATCTACATCATTTCCATTGTTTTATCAATTAACCTATTTCTATTTCAGATCCATTAATGAAACTACAACACCACCTCTATGTTACTAGCAAGTAACACATGTGATTCACAAACTTTATTACGATAATTATATTGTAAATAACAATATTTTGTAAAGAGATAAATTGATTACTTATGGTATATCATAGGAAAACTTTCAAAATCTAGTTTACTACTAAACTAATTTTATGAACAAATTTAAAGAACTTTAGCACGAATATTTAAAAATATATTTTACAAATCTTTATCTATATATGATATATAATTGGAAAGTTTCAAATCTATTTTAGTACTAAACTGATTTAATGAAAAAATTTAAAGTACTCCAGCAAGTATAATAAAAAGAATCTAAACTCCATGTTCAATGTGTCACAGATTTAACCAATGAAAGGACTCTTGCCTTTTATAATCAAATGAATAAAAATATAACAAATATAGAATTACTTAATTATCATTAATACCTAAAAACCTTATAAGGATATTATTAACATAATGAAAACTGGCCAACACTTAACACACTTCTATATTAGAGAGAGATATAACATACAGGAATCATAGGTATAGAAAACACATAGCCACTTCAAACGTCAAATCTACCCCAAGATGATGTGAATTCAGCAACTTAAATGGGCTAGTAAGAACGGCTTTACCAGTGGCCCAAGCCCTCAGTATGTTTTCACGGTCCTCCTGCGAGTCGAAACTTATAAGCAATCGAAATACGAACATTTTCACAAGTATATAAAAAAGGTATGATCAAACAAAGAAAGCAAGCTACCTCCCCTGACATCATATCAAGTGATTCAATGTAGGATACAGTTTCTTGAGAGAATATCACGGGTGCATACTCGTCTCTAATCGATGAAGGCTCTTCCTCCATTGTTCTAATGGTCCAGCCATGCTATCTCTCAAATTTTTCTCTTTGAGAATTCAGAATCCTCTGTGCATAGGCCACACCACTCAACAATGGCCTCTCAAAGGATGTTCTTGTTGTGTATTCTGCAAATGTTTCCTGCATTTACCACAATGCCACAATCTTAAAAACATAAATCGTGTTTCTAACACACTACCAAGAAGTCTAGATTTGACTAAACTACACAAGTTAATTGACAAAATGCAACAAACCTGATCAATTAATGATTGTAGATAATTGATTTAGATGAAATTTTTATGGCGGCAATTAGTACGATGAAATAAAATTAAGATCACTAATTTCAATTTCATACTTACAATCAGAATAGGGTTTGCTTCGTTAAAATAAATACACTTTAGGAGTTAAATCATAGCATATATTATATAATCAGAAAGACTTCAAAGAATTCTTAGGTTATCCAGTTTTCATGTATATGAAAATAAATACAAAACCTGAAGGGCGGGAAAGAATGATGATTCAATCAAAGCAATAAATACAGAGCCTCGTTCATCATAATGTGGATATGTTTGTGGTTTCTTACTCAAGCTTTCTGTCATAGCAATGATAGCATGGCGAGATATTAGAATCTTTAAATACATTGGACCTACTGTTGTTTGCCATGTGCTCATTAATACTACACAGAATGAAAGACTCTCCCAACTAAGTTCATTATATGTCTAGAATAAATTTGAGACGGATCTCACAATTTGAACTAAAACAAAGCAATTTCGAAGGCAAAAGATCATCCACTTTACCTCATCAATCACAGCAGCTCTGGCCCTGTGGTGTCTTTCAACCAACTCGGTCAAAACTTTAGTAAACCACTTCTTCACTTCTCCAGTTAGCATATGGCCTGACCTGTATTCCTGTTCAATCATAAAATTGGTGGTGTGATTATGTAAGAAAATATTTTCATTACAGAAGAAAAACTATTGCGCGCAACTACCAAACAGAACACTAATACTTACTGTTCTGATGTGTTCAAGTTCAGCATCATCCTCCAAGAAAAAGCCAAGTTATTTGATGGGTATATCCACCTATAGGGGGAGAGAGGTCATATAACAGTGTAAAAATATGAAAGAGCACAAAAAAGTTGATAGGTGGATCTGATCTGAAATAGATTGAATCTAATACACAAAGAGCTCCAATAGTTTTGTGACGCTATAATGACATGACCTAGCATTTATAATTGCTTAAAAACAAAATTGAACCACAGTTAATGTCTAACCATAACAGGCACAAAGACTTCATCACTTCCCGCAACTTGATGACAATTGATGAGCCAAATTTTAACATCTGAATGCATGACCCCACTGTATTCCAAGGCACACTTTCTAAATGCAAAAAATATGTCTTTAACATCTTTAGAGCCTACATAGAGCAAATGCAGTTATTTCATTATCACATTTCTTACAAAGTTCCCCTAATATCCAAGCTCAATTGCAATAGCTCATCAATCTAGTAAGGAAAAGCATGAGAGGGTAAACTATGCAAGCATGCTCCTGCCAAATCATAGACAACAAACTACAAGAATACTTTTCTTAGACAGGATCTGTATTCGCATTATAACTGTGTTTTTTAGGTGGTTCAGTTTAGGGTAAATAATGATGTCGCCTCTTCATCGGATTACTTCATGAAACTAGTGAAGCAACAACACCAAAAAGGATGGATTTACTTTCATTCATATATTTTCACTTCTTCAAGTGAGCTTTCATTCTTGAATTGAATTTTTATGAAAATGTATAGTACAAAAATATAAGTTTTTTGGATGGAAATTGATTTGCTAGTGTATGAGAATGATCATGATAATAATAACAACAATAAGAATAACAAAAGGTTCCTTTATTTTCTTTATGCTAAATTATGCTGGGTTAAGCAATTATCACATAATTTGTTAAGGGCCCTACTATGGAATTATAAACCATCATTTAAGTAGTTAGTGGATTTCCAATATTCTAAAGTTAGTGAGAGCTCACGTCAAACATTTAAATGAACGTACATTGACTTCACTGATGTTTAGGTTCGAGGTTGATGGTTACTAGGGAAAGAAAAACAAAAGGTAGAAATTAAAAAAAAGGCCTATGTGCTCTGAAGTTGAAGTCAAAGAAAGGGACAATGATTAGAGGCCCATTGAGCAGGCAAAACATATGGTTAAAGACGGGTTTGCAGAGCATAAAGAATGGACTTGCTTTTTTAATATAGTTACTCAACATAGAATGTTGACACACTACAACAAATTTTAGCATGGGGGCTTCAACTGCAGCTCAAGGAGATATTAAATATAATAACTATGCATGACATCAATATAATAGCTATAAAAATAATTTCGGCAAAAGACATCCTTTTGAGACTTACTTGCACGCTCAACCAAAATTGACAGAACAAGGCAGTGACCAAGAACGAGCCTTTTCCCTAGAAATTACAGCTTTCCTTTCCACCAGGGCACCCCTTGAATCAAGAATGTAGCTCTCAGAATTGGGCCCACCCATGCCCATTGGCTCTTCTCTTCTCAGCATCTGGAAGTCTCACTTCTTTGGACTGGACTTCAGCTCTATCTGACGGCTTTGGAGGCTATAAATAGTGTATGAAAAAGCAAAATCAGTATTTCACAGAAACAACATAAGATCGGTGATTTTGTAGTGCCCCGGATCAAAACGAGCATAATTAATTAATTAAACATTTTAACCTATGATTTAATAATTTTATGCGTATGATTTAACTGTTCAATTTAATTTGTGTATTTCAGATAAGTGTTTATTGCACATTTTAGATCGATAATTTTATTAGACGTGGAACATAGGATTTTTATATACCAATAGATGCATATCAAGAAAACGAGAAGATAGAAATGAATTAGGGGTTAATCGGAGACCCGTAGCTCGAACGGTGACGGAAAGGGCAAAATCGGAAGTTTCGGAAAATCGGAAGATATTTACGGTGATTGGAAATGAAGATATTTACGTGAAAAGTCAACCGATGAATAGTGTTTGGATATTTTGGATGAATAGTGATCCGGATATTTTCGGTGAATAGTAACTTTTGGACATCTATAAATAGGGGTGGTTTTGATTCAAAATCACCGTTTCTTCGATCGAGCCGAGCCCGACAAAAACACGCAAGTCCTTCTTTCTTGTCTTTTCTTTTCCGTATTTCTGTTTCCGGCGCGCCAACGCTGGCCGGTCGCCGGAAAATTTCAAAGTTGTCGGAATCGGACGATTTTCGCACACGACGTTCGTCTCGATGAGACGATTCTAGAATAGGTCTCGGATTTCAAATCCGATTTCTCATTCACCGGTAAACGGCGAAAAACAGCCCTTAAACCCTAACCCTATTCATTGCACCACCTTCTCTCTCTCCTCTGTTTTTCTTTCTCTTCTCGCCGGAGCTGACGACCGGAGGTCCTCCGGAAGTAGGGCGACATGCTGGAGGGTCGGCGCCGTCGTGGGTGGCAGCGCCGGAGAAGGACAGTGATGTATATATGTGTATGCATACATGTGTGTGTGTTGTATGGTATTTTTGTGTGTGTTGTTGTGCATGTTGTTGGAGGCGGCCCCCCCGTGAGGGAAAGAACGGCCGGCGACGGGATGTCGCCGGCGAGGTGGAGGAGGAAGCGGCCAGCGACTGGTGGCCGCCGGCCAAGCTTAGCAGTGAAGGTGTGTGTGTGATTACACCTTACGCTAGGTGTGTGTGTGTGTGACTTGCTGTGAGTGTGTTGTGCATGGCGGTGGTGGTGGCCGGCGACTGGGGGTCGCCGGCCAAGGTGAGAGTGGTGAGTGGTGGTCACCGGCCGGAGAGGGATCAGTGTGTGTGTGTATGGAATCGGGTGTGTGTATATGTTTGGTCTTGCATGAGTTGTGGCCGGAGTTAGGGGGTTGCCGGTGATAAGGAGGTCATCGGCCGGTGACCGGAGGCCGGGGGGGTGGTCGTCGGCGACGGGAAGTCGCCGGCTGGAGTTTTGGTTGGAGTTAAAATTTTGGAAAAAGCAGTGTATCGAAGGTTTTTGCGATGAAGATTCGGACACTATTCACCACCAGAATCCGGCTATGGACGGCCGGAGGTGGTAGCTGGCGGTACGAGGTATTCGGCGAGGTAAGTGGTGGTGGCTGGAGGCGGCGCCGCCACGCCGGGCGACGCTGGGAAGGTGGCGCGTCGAGCAGCCACGGCGTCGGGAACCTGGGAATGAAGTTGCCGAGAAAACTCAGCAGCCGCCAGGAGGGCATGCCTAGCTGCCGAGAAATCTCAGCCCCCGCCGAGGATGCGCGCCTAGCTGCCGAGAAAACTCGGCAGCTGCCGAGAGCTACCGAGACCGCCGAACCATGCCGCCGAGCTGCCGAGTTTTTCACCCGGCGCTGGGTGCCTGCGCGCCTCGGCGCCCACGACGCCGTGTTTTCGATCCGAACCTTGTTTTCTTTCCATCCTTCATCCGTATCGAGTCTTTGATGATGAGACATCGTTGATCGGGATCCGTGGGCCCGGTCAAAGTCATCCCTTTGACCAAAATTATCATTTTACCCCTAAACTTAAAATGCTCCGTTCGAGCTCGTTTTAACTCTGATTGAGCTCATTCTTTTTTTGTTGTGACCCAAATTTCATTTCCTATCATCTCAGCCCTTTAGACTTGACTTTCAGCCTTGTCTCCAAATTCCAATATTTAGATCGTTCGATCCGTCGCATTGATAACGAACATTTTTCCGCCGGAACCTTTTACAGCTTTATTTATACTGTATTTAAGATCTAAGAAACACTGTAACTATGTAGGCTACTTATTGGACTAAGCTTTGAGTTATCGAGTTATCAGACTTTCGGATTTATCAACTCACGTGGGTACCACCGAACGAGGTGGGGGTAATTTCTATCCTTTTATCTATTTACAGTTGTCCCTATTTAAATGCATGATTGAGGAATACTAAATGCTGTGAATATATTTGTTGTGCCATATTATTACTGTGGTTGGACTGATGTCCACCTTGATCATGCATTCTGTTCGTCCCTTGCTATTTTCTACTACTCTGAAAAGGTCTGGCGGTCCTTGAAATACACTAGCGGTATATGAGACCGTTTTACAAGGTAAGCCGAGGAAACCCCACACCTATGCGTCCCTTACTATTTCTAATATCTGCTATGCATTTTATGTGCTGTGACAACGTGACTTAAGATTATTTTACTAGTATGTTTATATCTATTGAGAGTCACAAGAGGCAGAGTTATTCCCACGAGTGTATTCCACACTCACCCCCTTATTCTGTACTCACACTACAGGCGATGATGAGCATGAGGAACCCTAGTCGGAGAGAGGATGAACTATTTTTTTGACTTTTGTTGTAAAAGATGAGGTCTCCAAACATTTTCAAAACAATGTTTTAAGTTTACTCACGTTTTGTAATATTACTGTATATATATTCTGAGTATTCTGTGAACAAGAGATCCTGATGTAATTTCCGCTGCATATGATGTATATTACCAATAGTGAGACTGATTGCTATCGGCAGAGGCCGATTGTTGTTAAGTGAAAGAATCACTTCGTCCCTTACCTCTTTCTTCTGTTGTCTCCTGCTTATTTCTTTCTGTTGTGTATGCGTCCCTTGTTTTTCTATCTTCACGCCCAACGGTAAAACTCTGATAAAATATGAAAAGATTTTGGGGCGTGACAGATTTTCTCCATACTTCAAGGTTTGCTAAATACCTCAAGGTTTGCTCCATACTTCCGGTGATTTTCAATCGAATCTTGCCCACCAGATAACGCATATCTATTTATCTGCACCAAAAAGATACTTAAAATCAGAAGCTGAAAAATCAATGAAGAAAGTCATCATTAGCAAAGCTGTCTATCAATGAGATCATTGAAGTTAGAACTCTTAGAGAAGGAAAATATAAAGAGTATGGGAACTTTTGAAGTGAAATCTTATTTTTTATATCCTTAGCAGAATCGGTCACATATATAGCCGAATTGGGATCACTGGCGGACATTTTTCCTGTTTCTCCCTAGAGATATATAAGTTGCACAAAAGCGAGTCAAAGGATAATGCGGCATGAAATTGAACTAGCAATTAACAATTGTAGATAATTGATATAGATGAAATCTTTATGGCGACAATTAGTACGATGAAATAAAAGTAAGATCACTAATTTCAATTCATACTTACAATCAGAATAGGATTGCTTCGTTAAAATAAATACACTTTAAGAGTTAAATCGTAGCATATATCATATAATCAGAAAGACTTCAAAGAATTCTCAATTTATCCAGTTTTCATGTATATGAAAATAAATACAAAACCTAAAACAAAGAAATCACAAATTATACTTACAATTTTGGATGATTTGGGCAAAGGGTCCCGACCTGCATTAACAGAAAACTTCGGACGTTTCTTCGCCAATGATGACATAGTTGGCTGCTTATACCCGGCCGTAGAACATACCATTTTGTCTCCTGTTTGCCGATAATTATGCTGAGCATGTTGGAAAAACACTCGATGAGAAACGGAGGAAAAACGGCGCTGAGAGAGTAAGAGTAGAAAGCAACATCATGTGAAAGATACATGTAAATTTGAGAGAGAGAGAGAGAGACATACAATACGCTCTTCTGGTGGCTTCAGTAACTCTTTCTCTGATTCAGTTGTATCCCACTGAACCTGGTATTCCTTGGCTATTTCCTTCAAAACTTTCAGTTTTATTTCACCAGATGGGGTCTTCACAAAGAGCTTTTCAATAAGCTGCAAACAGATCAATTACACTCAATATAAGAAAATTAATAAGAGACTCGAACAACAATTATATATATATAGTTTACATATTACAAACATCAAGGTTTGTATGCATAATAACATATATAAAAGCTCCACAAATAATAACTCGACTTCACTGCAACCAATAATATGCTATTTCATATATCCTCTCAAATCAAATGGCTTCTTGCAAAAATCTCCAAACCCTTGTGCATTGCACCCCAATTCAATTTCTCCATTAAAAAAACATCGTAAAATTTGAGGAAAGATGGATCCCCCCGCACAAAATTGCTACTTGATCAACTCAAAACATTAAAGGGAATACATACCATACGATTCATACCAAAGATCATGACAACACAGATCCAATTATGAAATAAACAAAAATCAAAGAAAATCACTACTCATGAGACTTATTCAGGAAAAACAACAACGCACAAGTTATATAAATTTGACCATCATGCTTTCACTATTTCCATCTTTTCTCTTTCTCTTACTCTAATTTTTTTTTTGTGGGGTGGGTGGAGGAGAAGGTATGGGGGATAGAGACTTGGTTCATCTTCAATGATAATTCACATTAACATATAAAGAATCCAAAATTCAACCATTATCACTTGCCTGTCAGAGTGACAGCACCATGAAATGTCAAAATTTACCTCTTGGTTGGCAGAAACAAGCAAACGCGCACAGTCTATTTCATTGAGATGAAGATCATCACTCAACTTAAGGGCCTAACATAAAAAATCAAACAAGCAGTTAAACTGAATAGGTCAAAAGTTGGAGCAGAATCAAACATCCAATTGATTTGCAATTAATAAATCAAATAAGTGTGTCAAGGAATATACTGGACTGCTCCCTTTGATGGATGCATAACTAAACAACAAATGCAGGATTAAAGTTTGCTATTGAACATCAAAGAAAAATACACAATTCAACAGATGATAAGTAGCATATCAAAATGTAAAAATTGCCTAGAGAGCAAGCAGAAAAGATTGCAGGCGTTTGATCTCATCCAAACATAGAACAGAAAAGGACCTAACATATCACTGCATCCTTATTTACAATGTAAAGTCAATTATCTATTTAAGTGTTGAGGATCTGACACTGAAAGATAGTTACTAATTCATTTTCACTATTACAAACGGTGTATACAGTTTACAGTTAGCAATTCTTATCGTGAACTACATCCTTACGCAGTTACACTGTCTTTATATCATGCTATACTTTACATTCATGCCTCAACTCATAATTTTCAAATTCCACGCCAAGTCTGTCACGCCCCAAATTTTTTTCGTATTTTATCAGAGTTTTACCGTTGGGCATGAAGAAGAAATAGTAAGAGACGACAGAAGAAGGGGATTAGAGACGATAGAAGAAAGAGAGGAGGGATGATGTGAATCTTTCACATATCAACAACGGCCTCGGCCGATAATGTTTGGTCTCAATACCAATAAAAAATACACAACAATCGGCCTCTGCCAAAGACAATCGATCTCACTACCAATATAAACATCATACGCAGTGGAAATAACATCAGGATCTCTCGTTCACAGAATACTCAAAAAATATACAAACGTGAATAAACTTAAAATATTGTTTGAAAATATTTGTGCGACACTACCTAAATAAACACAAGATCAGGAACAACACCACCTCTCTCCATCTAGGGTTCATCATGCTCAACAGCTCATGTAGTGTGAGTACAGAATAGGGGTGAGTGCGTTGAATACACTCATGGGGATAAAGTCTGCATCTTATAACATTCAACAAACATATATAGATCAATAATATATAACAATCGGTATAATGGCATAGCAAGTAAAATGCACAGCAGATATTAGAAAATGGTAAGAAGGATAGGTGCGGGAACAGCCCGTCTTACCCTATGAAAATGATCTCAATACCGCTGGTGCGCTTCATGAGGACCACCAAACCTCAATAGAGTAGTAGAAGGGAGGGAGATGATTTTTTACAGTCTCGTAGGACTCTCCGAACATGCAATGTGAACCGAAGTTCTTTCACAGTATATAATATGGCACAACACGTATATTCACAACATTTAGTATTCCTCATTCATGCTTCATAATAGGGAAAGTTGTAAACACATTAAGAGTTAGAAGTTACCCCCACCTCGTTCGGTGGTTACCCGCGTGAGTCGAAAGTCTCAAATGTCAAATATCTCAAGCGCAATCCAACAGTAACCCAAGCTCAATCCAATGAGTATCTCAAGCTCAATCCAAAATATAGCCTACACATGTTACGGTGTCCTTAGATCCTTATTATTTATAAATAAAGCGATAAACGTTTCTTCCGGAAGAAAAACGACCGTTAAATACACGACGAGTTGAAGGATCTAAAGATTGGGATTGAGGAGATAAGGGTAAAAGTTCAGTTTAAAGGGTTGAGATGAAAGAGGGTTCGATTAGGGTCGCAACAAAAAAAGAATGAGCTCAATCGGAGTTGAAACGAGCCCGAACGGAGCGTTTTAAGATCGATAGGTATTTCCCGACGTCTGCCCTACCGCGCACGGTCATTTCCTCCCCGGGCACGACCGTGCCACCGCGCACGACCGTGCGCGATCGTCCAGTAGCTCCTCTCGACGTGCGCGCGACCGTGCGCGACAAAACACCTGAAAACACAGCTTTATGCCGGTGACCTCCTGTCACCGGCCACCACCTCCACTCTCACCGGCAACCCCATTCTAACCTCCTCCATCTCCGGTTTTGAAAACAACACTTCCCCCAACCCCATCTCACACTCACAACCATGAATTTACATACAAACACAAGCGTCTTCAAAACACTTGGCCGACGACCTTCCGTCGCCGAAAACCCATCATCTCAACAAACCGGCGCATCACCAGCGCCGATCATTACTTTTCCTCATGGCGGCACCACTCATACCGCCCTCAACAGAGATCATACTCAAACAAACACACACACGCGCAAACATGCATATATCATAATAACCAAATCAAGATAACTCCGGCACCACCCCACACGGCGGCGCCGTCCTTCCAACAACTCACCCTCATCTCCATGCGAACCTCCGACAACATCCCCGGTTAAAAGAACGAAGGAAAAGAGAGAAAACCGAGGAGAGAGAAAAGTTGGCTACGGTTAGGGTTTTGATGTGGTTTTTCGCCGTTTTCCGACGAACGACAAGTCGGAAAAGAAAACCGAGACTTGTTCTAGACTCGACTCGTCAAAACCTACGTTGTGTGCGAAAATCGACCGAAATCGGCAACTTAGAAATTTTCCGGCGAACTCCGGTGGTGGCGCGCCGGAGGCCGAAAATGAAAAGAGAGAGAAGAGAGACTTACGTGTAAACGTCGCTTTTTGGCTCGTTCAAAGAAAGGGGTGAAAATGAACTGGGGTGAGCTCCTATTTATAGTTTCAGAAGTTACTATTCACCGTAAATATCTCGGTAAATATCTTGGTAAATATCTTCTGATATTTCTGAAACCTCGTGGTTTACTCTTTTTATCGTCGTTCGAGTTACGGGTCTCCGATTGACCCCTAGTTCGTTTCTATGTTCTCGTTTTTCTAAAACGCTTCTAGTGATATAATTATCGATCTAATTATCGATAATTAGAAAAATTATCCTATGTTCCACGTCTAGAAAAATTATCGATCTAATCGTGCAGTAATCACGTATCTGAAACGCACGAAATAAATTAAACAGTCAAGGTAAACACACATACTTATTAAGTCATGTGTTAAATATTTAATTAATCAATTATGCTTGTTTTGATCCGGGGCACTACAAAGTCAGGCCAACTTCTGCAGAAATTAAAATCTGGGAGTACATATATTATACCTTGTCTTTTAAGAAACTATAGGTTTTTGTAGAATTATGGGGAAGGGTTAGGAAGATTAGGAATGACATTGCTAGCACTTATCAGTCATGGCATGGGCACAAAAATGACAAAGAAAACAGCACATGCACCTATGTGTTACTTCAGGTCTTGTGAGAGCATAATCAAGTTTATAGAGTGTTATGTTCATATGTAATCATCTAATCATAAATGATGTATTAAGCCAACAAGATAAAGCTTTTGGAGCAAAAAAAATTGCATGTGCTTGAATGTCCGAAGTCTAAATTTAATAATTATGTTCCGTTTTTTTCCCAGTTTTACAAGCATTCAAATTTTCAGTGGTTGTTAGTGCTAAAAGTGTAGCATCCAAAGGTATGCCTTCAATATTGAATAAAGGAGAGTAGAGAGATGAAAACTAACTATCTGGACATCCTGATCATCAAGTGAGATTGGTCCAGCATCTGGAAGTCTCACTTCTTTCGACTGGACTTCAGCTCTATTTGACGGCTTTGGAGGCTATAAATAGTGTATGAAAAAGCAAAATAAGTATTTCACAGAAACAACATGAGAGCTGTTCATAGAGATATATAGAAAACCAGTGTTAGTTATTTGACTCCAAAACTAGCTTTTAAGGAACACCATTTTATTTAGTTAACATATGCAAATATTTCAAATCTGAAATATCCTCCAACCATACTAGTTCATTACTGCTACCCCAAAGCAACCCCAATAATCCGTCATCAAAAAATCTGAACTTCCGCCATTAAATAATCAATAATTCAGATTCAAGACAATCAAAACCCACTCAGCACATAACCACAATGCCACAATCTTAAAGACATAAATCATGTTTCTAACACACTACCAAGAAGTCTAGATTTGACTAAACTACACAAGTTAATTAACAAAATGCAACAAACCTTATCAATTAATGATTGTTACAGTGCATGTTAAATATCTGTAAGTTCTTATACATATGCATATCAATAATATTTAATAGTTTCTAATTCAAGGACTACTTCTTTTACTTCTAGATATGTTGGTCAATTATTTGAACTAAGTGATAAGAATCGACCTCCATATTTCATCTCAATTCTCAAGTGATTTGGCTTAAATGATACCGGATGCAGCACTCATCCGGAAGAATAAGCTCATGCATAGCTGAACAGATTTGAGTTTGGTCAAACTGAATTATATGTTACCAAGATAATGAATATATTGTACTAACAACTTGAAGTACTATGCATTAATTGTCTATTACCTAGCTAATGAATGCATCATACCAATGATGTAAGAGCAAATATGGATGATTAAATAAGACTAAGTTCTTTTTCATTAGATGGAGCGATCGAACTGGGCTCAGTTTCTCCTGAGCTTGGGGTCAAGCGAAAGACAGGCCTAAGTAATCGACCCAAAAGCCAATCATAAGCTGCAAACCAGAATTGAGAAGCCCAATAGACCATTTCTGAAGTAACATGGAAAGATGGCCCCACTAAACTACATAAACATATTCTCTTAAGCAGTAACCACTTGACCATATACATGATACCACCTTGACCAAGTTTCTTATGCCGATGAACATGCAACCTCATGATAATTTCATGCACAAGATATCTTTCTATTACATTCTCCATGCATTCTTGTTCTCCATGCACAATTTCTATATTTGGAAACCCAGCACCTCTGGCCTGTTGTTTTCAGCTTTATTTTTCTAAAAGCAGACTATTATAATTCAAATCTGAGCTTATGGTGCAAAAACACCCCAGCAGCACTAATATTTAATTGTCAAGGCCACCTTGCATTAATTTTAGTGAATTACAATGTCTTTTTCACTAAACGTTTATCATTCTGAATAAGGCTCTGCAAGCGGTATATGAGAGGAATTACAAACTATAATTTCATTAATTGACTGTTGTGGTAGCAGTAAGCGGTGTTCAAAGGTCAAACCATGAAACACTATTACAATGCCAGTTGTATAAATTATTTAGTATGTTTCCATATGAAGCAAATCCATGATCATTTATTAGTAACACCATTTAAGGAACATCATTTTATTTAGTTTAACATATGCAAATATTTCAAATCTGAAATATCCTCCAACCATACTAGTTCATTACTGCTACCCCAAAGCAACCCTAGTAATCCGTCATCTAAAAATCTGAACTTCCTCCATTAAATAATCAATAATACAGATTCAAGACAATCAAAACCCACCCAGCACATAATCGAGCCACCCCAAAAATGTATCACTGCTTATAAGTACATAACAATGATGATTTAACTATGCAAAAGATAGGTATATATCTATATATAAAGAAAGAACTTACGGGGTAGAATGACTATTAAAAAGAGAAGAAGAATTATTAAATCTCACATACTTCTTGGGGGTTGAGAATGAGTGTAAAAATTCACATCTGATAAAAAAAAATAAAACCGCAAAAACACCATTGAAACCCATTTCAGAAAACCTAAAATAAGCAAATCACACTTACAATTTTGGATGATTTGGGCAAAGGGCCTCGACCCACATTAACAGAAAACTTCGGGCGTTTCTTCGTCAATTATGAGATAGCTGGCCGCATATAGCCGGCAGCAGAACGCACCATCTTCGTTCGCTACTTGGTGAGAGAAACAACGCTGAGTTATAGAATGTAAAAGTATTGTGGTAATCGATTCTTATATAATTTGTTTAGCCCATTGGATTGGGCCCCATTGATGGGCCTAGGGTTCGAGTCTCTAGCGCTCTTCCCTTCTATTTTTATTTTTTTATTTTTTTTATTTTTTTTTATGTGTATTTATCTTTTCCCTTCTATTTTTTTTTTGTTTTTGTGTTTTTATTTTTTATTTTCATTTTTTATGTGTATTTGTCTTTTGATTTTTATTCAAAAAAGGAATGTTGGAGTGTTTCTATTTTCGATTTTATTTTTATTTTTTTGTTTGTTTTTATTTTTTTATGTGTATCTGTCTTTTCCCTTCTATTTTTATTTTTTTTGTGTGTTTTTATTTTTTATTTTTATTTTTTATGTGTATTTGTCTTTTGATTTTTATTTTTTTTGTGTGTTTGTATTTTCAAAAAAGGAATGTTGGAGTGTTTCTAGTTTCGATTTTTTTTTTTTTTGTTTTTATTTTTGATTTTTATTTTTATGTGTATTTGTCGTTTCCCTTCTATTTTTATTTTTTTTTTGTGTTTTTATTTTTTATTTTTATTTTATATGTGTATTTGTCTTTTGATTTTTATTTTTTATGTGTATTTGTCTTTTGATTTTTATTTTTTTATGTGTGTTTGTATTTTCAAAAAAGGAATGTTGGAGTGTTTCTATTTTCGATTTTATTTTTATTTTTTTGTTTGTGGTTATTTTTTATTTTTATTTTTTATGTGTATTTGTCTTTTGATTTTTATTTGTTTATGTGTGTTTGTATTTTCAAAAAAGGAATGTTGGAGTGTTTCTATTTTCAATTTTATTTTTATTTTTTTGTTTGTTTTGATTTTTGATTTTTGATTTTTATTTTTTTATGTGTATTTGTCTTTTCCCTTCTATTTTTATTTTTTTGTGTGTTTTTATTTTTTATGTTTTTTGTTTTTTTATGTGTGTTTGTATTTTCAAAAAAGGAATGTTGGAGTGTTTCTATTTTCGATTTTTATTTTTTATGTGTGTTTGTATTTTCAAAAAATGAATGTTGGATTTGAATTATTGGATATTGATCGAAAAAAAGAAAATTATGTGTGTGTATTTTCCAATTTTTATTTCTTATGTGTGTTTTTATTTTCAAAAATGGAATGTTGGATTTGAATTATTGGATCTAGACCATTTGGATGTAATGTCAATATGGTCCGTTTGGATCAGAACTCAGGTAGTCATTAGCAGGGCGATCAGTTGATTATTTTATAGAGTTAATTTATTAATCATCCAATTAATGGTTTATTTATAGAATCAATATATGAACATATACTTAATTAATCAATTAATTACATACAGTTCAATTATTTTCTATTCATATTTTATAACCAAAACTAATATTTCTTTTGTGCATTGCACACGTTTTTAATATCTATATAGTTACATTTTAAGAATTATTATATTATGGATTTAAAAACTTTATATGTTATAAATCAATAGCAAACAAAGGCTACATATATAAAAATATAAACATGTATATAATAATAACTAAAAATAATATGTAACATGAATCATGCCAACAAAGAAATAAAAGAGTGGAAAACTATCCAACATGAGAAAGAATATGGAGATGGGTTGCTTAATTAAGATTTAGATTGATCACTACATATGAAAATTCAATATTTTTGTACATTCAGAACAATACACTGGTGTGGAGGAAACAAGATCCACAAATTAAGCAAATCAAACCAAAACTTATGCATATCAATATATGAATATATACCAAGAATACAAGAAGGAAAACTTGACAATCCTTGTTTGATATGCATATCTCAACGATCTCAGTGATTTGAAATAGGAGTTTTAGAAGATGAATGCATCTTAAATCAATTAAAATTAAAATATATTCAAAATTCACTTAAATTATTTTGGGAAACAATTCAAAATTAAAGTAGTCAATACAAACATCATCAATGAATTCACTACTGTAAATTTCAAAACATTCCTCAAATGCTTCATTGCAAACACAACCTATTTTCATTTATTACTTATTCAAATGACTATCCATTTTAAGAAATTTCATTTAAGAAATACATATTTGAACACATACATCATAACATAATATATTGGGTTGAATTATAGGCTTAAAATGCTAGGTCTGATCAACAATCACACTTTTAAGAATAATTTTCTATATTTTGTTTTTTTAGAATGTCAATTTCCCATAAAATATTGAAGAAAATGTAATAGAAGCCCACGCATTGACATGACTACATTGACATCATGATCTCGTACAAGAATCGCCAAAATATAATGACTAAATTCGGAGAGTATAACTATTATTAAAGGTACGACAATGGAATTGGTTATAAAAACTATATCAATTAATGCAACTAAAATTTGGGAAATTTCTAAAACCCGTTGACTTTTGAACCCAATCTTTTATGAGTTCCATGCCCAATCTACCCAATTTAATATAACATATATACAATTCTACCCACCAATATTTAATATTGTCCCCAAATACCCAAAAGCAATTTTTGGTACAGAGAATCTCTGAAAAAGACTTAAATTTGTCAGTGCAAATATATATTATATTGAGTTTTAGACGCACATATCTTATACAATTTAACGAAAATTATTGAAAATTTTCGTTAAACCCTAACAAAATAGGGTTTAACGAAAATAAAATTCTAATTTTCGTGAAACCCTATTTTTTTAGGGTTTAACGAAATTAACCTTAATTTTCGTTAACTCCCTTTTGGCTATTTTTTGTTAAACACTATTATTTCAGGGTTTAACGAAAATTAATCATAATTTTCGTTAAATCACAACTTTTTAAATTTAAGGTTTAATTTTCGTTAATTCCTTTTTTTTTAGGGATTAACGAAAATTAAATCCTAATTTTCGTTAACATATCATAAACTCTAAAAATTTAACGAATTGGTTGGGGGTGATATTAGAGAATTGGTTGGGGTGATATTAATGGATCCAATTCGTTAAATATTTAGAGAAGTGGTTGGGGTGATATTAGAGAATTGAAAATTTTCGTTAAACCCTGACAAAATAGGGTTTAACGAAAATAAAATTCTAATTTTCGTGAAACCCTATTTTTTTAGGGTTTAACGAAATTAACCTTAATTTTCGTTAACTCCCTTTTGGCTAATTTTCGTTAAACACTATTATTTCAGGGTATAACGAAAATTAATCATAATTTTCGTTAATCACTATAAAATAAATAATTAACGGAAATTAAATTGGATCATATAATTGGCCTCTTCGTTAAATTATGATTAATTTTCGTTAAATCCTAGAATAATAGGGTTTCACGAAAATTAGTCCAACAAAAATTTTCGTTAAACCCCTAAAAATTAAGGGTTAACGAAAATAAACCCTAATTTTCGTTAAACCCTAAAAAAGAAGGGTTTAACGAAAATTATGGCTTATTTTCGTTAAACCCTATTTTTTTGGGTTTAACGAATATTAATTTAATCCCGTTATATTATTAAATTAATTAAATAATTATCAAGGACAATAATACTATATTTTCGTTAAACTCTAAACATTAATGGTTTAACGAAAATAAACCATAATTTTCGTTAAACCCTTATTTTTTGGGGTTTAACAAAAATATCCAAAATGAGGTATTAAACCACGAAAATTATACTTATTGTTCGTTAAACCCTTATTTTTAGGGTTTAACGAAAATATCCAAAATATATATATTTTCGTTAAACCCTAAAAAATAAGGGTTTAATGAGCCTTCTAAAATTACACTTATTCGTTAAACCCCTACTTTTAGGGGTTTAACAAAAATTATAAATTATTCCATAATTTTCGTTAAACCCTAAAAAATTAGGATTTAACGAAAATATTGTCCCTAGGTTTAATTTTCGTTAAACCCTTAAAAATAAGGGTTTAACGAAAATTAAACCCCTAATTTCGTTAAACTCTTCAATTACTCTTCAATTTCGTTAAACTCTTCAAATTTTCGTTAACTACAAATTTATCTTGTTTTTGTTGATGACTTTTTGGACACATGTGAACAAGTTTAGTATAAATTTCGTTAGACTATGTATGTTGTCTTTTGCTTGATGAGTGTGGCTTTGATGCCTGTTTTTGTTTTAAAAAAAAATACAAATTTATTTTAGTCTTTGATTTTGTCCCACACCTAATTTTCGTTAAACCCCTACTTTTAGGAGTTTAACGAAAATAGGTTGATTTTCGTTAAACCCTAAGGGTTTAACGAAAATCAACCTATTTTCGTTAAACTCCTAAAAGTAGGGGTTTAACGAAAATTGGTTTCGTTAAAATAAATTTTTAGAGTTTATGTAGTTTTAGACGAAAATAATGAAAATTATTTCATAATTTAACGAAAATTATTTAATAATATAAATAAAATTAATTAATTGTCGTTAAACCCTAAAAATTAAGGGTTTAACGAAAATAAACCATAATTTTCGTTAAACCCTAAAAATAAAGGGTTTAACGAAAATTTCAATATATTATGGTATAATTTCCTGCGAAACCGTACCCGACATCTAACAGAATCTCTGCACCATTTCTGAACAAATGTGCTTTTGGGTATTTGGGGACAATATTAAAATTTAGTGGGTATATTTGTATAAGTGTTTTATGCTTTTGGGTATTTGGGGGTATTTCCTCATCTTTTATTGCAAAAATGCCCTTTTAAGGCAAAGATAATAATACCCTTAATTTAATGATGTTAGAATGAGTGAGTCTTACATAAGACAAATAATGGCGGCCAAAAAATAAATGAATCTTACGTAAAACCAGTATCTAATTATGTGAAATGAACACATAATTCACACTTCACAATTCATTTCTAAACTTGTAAAAATTGATTTTATTTATGAATAATAAGTATTCACAATTCATTTATAAACTTGTGAAAATTTATTTTATTTATGAATAATAAGAATTCATTTCAAGATAACTATTTGTAAAAAATCTTATATATAAATTTTTACATCATGAAACCGTCTTATATAAATTTTTGTTCCAAAAAAATGGTAAAAAGACAACCAACATTGTCTTATTGTATAAAAAGTATGGGTGTTCCATAAAAACTTTAAGGTGTCTAAAGTCTTTTGCTGCTAGATAATCAATTCGTTTTTCAGAGCATGGAGGTCTACACATAGTAAGACCATTATTTGAGAATTATAAGTTTCAGATGCTACGCCAGGAGAACACTAGATATAATATATATATAACATAGGATCTATATAATTATTTGAACATCTATACTGGGAGAATGTGCAGAATAATTCACACAGCGTAACATAAGCACAACCCTGCTTCAATTAAGTAGCACATATCAGATCTTGTTCCAACTTCCAACTGATTAACCACGAGAAAATTGAAAACAGAAACGATATAGAAGCAGAGAACAAGCAGTATTTAAAGACTCCAATCATTTACCGAAAATAAGGCATACACCTACGTTTCAGTAATCTGCTCACATCACAATCACAATCACATTGCACATCCAGAGGAAATAGGTCGAGCAAACCACGATAACTGATAAACAGAGAATCAAATCACCACTCTTAATCTAAGCCAAGATAACTCTTTTTAGTCCATCAAACAGTTCCATCGTTTAAAAAAGAAAAAAGAAAAAAAAAAGAATACCAATTGGGATACTCGGATAGCATATTTCACCTAGAACCACGGGGGTAGTTCCTTTCAAGGCTATGTTGAGGAGAATATGACCTGGATCTTTCTCTCCTCAATCTTCCTCCATAAGGTGAGCGCCTAGGAGAGTAATCACGCCCACCTCTATAAGGTGAGCGTCTCGGGTAGAAATCGCGCCCACCCCTATAAGGTGAGCGCCTAGGGGACCTCCCATAGCTATAATCATCACGGCTTGAACCTCCACGATGCCTACCACGATCACCATGATAACCTTCCAGCCAAGCAATAGGTTAGTTTTAATAAGAAACAAATATAAACTTAATTACTGAAGTAGGGTTACAAGAACTCACCATCACCTCGAGAACTTTTGAGACCAAGATAGTGACCAGGAGTTGGAGTCCTTGCACGTCTCCTCCGCGACTAAAGAAAAAGAGTTCAGGTGTAAGCCAAAAACAGGGTTTGTAGCTTAAGAATGTTTACAAATGCAATCATAAAACATCTCACCAGGTAAAAAACATGCACGCATAAAAGAATTTTGAAACTTAAACAGAGAGAGATGACATTTATGTTTCCCTAAGGCCTATCAAAGAATGACACATTCAGCAAACAAGTTGATTGAGAAACTAAGCCGTTCATTTCATGTTTTTTTAGTCAATTGAATGAAGAAAAAAAAAATTCAATGCCAGGTATGAGATACCATAAAAGCTCGATTACAAAGTTGAAAGTTAACTAAGACGCTTGATAAATTGAATGTTGAGAGTATTCGCTGAGGTTGTATAGTTGTTGGGCAATATAGATGCTATTTAGTTGATCAGATCAGATGCAACTGAAAAGCTGTTTTAGCATGTTGCGATGGATGGACTGATCATCTTTGATTTCTGCCAACATAGCTGACGCAATATCTTCTGAATATAACCAGAAAACCTTCACGTCAAAGAGGTTGATTTACAGTCAAATAGGTCATCAGTTATGTCACTGTAACTTACCCTACTCCACAGTTATGTAATGGCCTTCCAGCACTGATTAATTGAGGTGCTTGATACAGCGGTTGGCATCATCAGAAGTCTCCATTGTAACGAAAGCAAAACCACGAGAAACACGAGACCGCGGTTCGATGACCAAAAATACTGATTTGACCTGTGTGAATAGTGTAAACAGAGAACATCAAAAGCACAAATACATGTGCAAATTGGTCAATAGAATGCCAGGAATTTGAGAAACCACTTTTTAATTTTTAGCCTTAAATATAGTTTTATATTGTTTTGGGGAACGCATCAAACTAAATGAATTTTAGATGTATTATTTTAAATATCTTTCACATCAGGGAGTGCTTCTCTAAAGGAATTTCAAAATATGTTCAATTTTGTTCTGTAAAGTTTTACAAAATAAATCTTTAAAATATTGTCAAAAAATCAAATTATTATGCCCACCCACCCCCACCCCTCCAACAAATCCTAAAAGACTTGAGAAACACAGACCTTTCCTTCCTTTGAGAAATGATCCTCAAGGTCTCTATCAGTGACCCTTGTAGATAACCCAGTCACATAAAGTGTAGTCCCATCATTAACAGCTTCAACCCTACATGACAAATCCAAGGCGAAGCGACAATTCTTGAGCAACGATATTGAGCAGGTCATGGACAAAGTAAGTAAATCAAGCACAATCATAGAGCTAACCTGACACGACCTCTTGACCCAGATCGGGACCTGGACCTCGCCCTTGGTCTTGACCATGACCTAGATCTGGATCTTGACCTGGATCTTGAATTTTCCTCCCATGGAGAAGGGGAACGTACATAACTAAAAATATAATACACATGAGAGTCAAGTATCATAGCCACCCACAATGGAAACAAAAGTAGAGCAATTACATGATCAGTTAAACAAAAATGAGAATCATTGCAAGAGCTAGCATTGGAAAATTGTACATGTTTACAAGTTCAGTTCAAAAAAAATTGACTAAAATTGACTTCAAAAATCAGAGATTTTAGCAATAATAACAGAAAAAGGAAAGGAGCAGATAGATATGTTACCATAAGTATCATAAAGTTAACTACTAATTAAGTTTAAACTATTAACTATTAATTAATATTAAACTAATTTCTGGCTGGAAAAAAACCTCATGTTGAAGACATAGGAAAATGGTTGGAGCAAACAATTTCTCAGCCAAAGAGATGTATAAAATCAGAAAGAAAATGTAAAAAAATTCAATAAACGAAAGTCACCATAAGTAAACTAATAAATTATGGAATAAAATCTAGAAACAGAAGCCACTACAATTCAAAATAATCAGATTCATGACTAATTCATGTTTAAAAAAGAATTTGCTTATCAAAACTAAATTGTATAAACTCTGGCATGCTGAGTGTTTGAAGATTTAATCTCCACCAGTTCATGTATATAGGTTCACGACAAATCTATATAAAGCCAGTTTATACAATCAATATAAGAAGAAACTTTTTGCTGAAATAGTCAGTACTTAAAACTCCCAATTGCAAAACTATCAATCAACACTCTACTGCTTTCAGAAAACAAATGCAAGCTCAATTGTAGAAACTCATTTGAGCTGAAAATGTAATGTCTCTGAAAACCAAAATGACTGACCAAATTTTCTTCAAATTCATTTAAATAGGACATTCCCAACATTATTTTCAGCAACAGCTATATAAACAAAGACCAATATCCACATCCAACCAGTGGCGGACACACACAGTGGCAAGGGGTGGCAAGTGCCACCCCTTTGTTTTCCATATGAATTACCTAAAATGCCCTTGAAATGTTTTAAAATTAAAAAATACCTTAACTTTATACAAAATGTTTACTCTTTCTCATTGTTTATTCAACTTTTTTCAACTTCCACACACTCTTTCCATCAAATTGAGTTTTCCCTTTCATATTTATTGTTGTTGCAGTGAAAACCAGCAAAATTAAAGTGTATCAACGGTTATTAATGGATGGTGGTTCTCACCACCAGATAAAAAATAAAAATTGATATATAATAAATTCTAAGTTAAAATTTTTAATTGTTTTGTTGATTTGAACATTATTAATTTGGAATTTCGATTAGTTGTTAGATAACATAGATGAATTTCTCAATTGTCATGAGTATCATGAAAACACGATTTGCAACCAAATGAGTGATGATTATCTTGAATATGGTGAAACGTTGGGTCAATTGTAAATGATATCACTTTTTTTTTTTTTTTGATTCAAACGGAATGTATAAAATAAATCTTTGAAATAATTTGTAAATTACATTTTGTATGAAAAAATTTAAATTTTTGTATATTACCTTTAATTGTGCCACCCCTTTGAAAAATTTCTGCGTCCGCCACTGCATCCAACAAGAACTTACCAATTTCATAGCCAACTAGACTAAAAGAGGAAAACTCAAAAAAAGCATTCACATGAGAAATTACTCACAGAATGGGTAATGGTAAGGGTATCGTATAAATAACATAGGGAATCAAATTTCCATTCTTCTTGTTCTACTGCAACAAAGAATTGCTTGATGCCCTATCAAAACAGATAGAGAACAAGAACAGTAGTTTAGTGCAATTCAGCATCTAGAATGTTAGGGAATTTCTATTACATGGAAGAAACTGCTTCAAGAGAGGCATGAAAAACAGACCCAGGATTTGGAGAAGAAAATAATCAGAACACGAAATTTGGGACTGATCAAACCAAAATACAACATATGCATGCAGGCATATTATAAGCTATTTTCTGTTGCTCCTCCATCCAATGAAGAAAATATTACTATTAACTTTTTCATATTCCCTTCCCTTAAGCAAATTGAAATTTAGAAACTAAAAAAAGGAATAAGTACGTTACCTCCAATGTCAATTCATCATGCTTTACAAGAATCCGAACTGGATTGGTCATGAATTTACTCGTGCTCTCCAATATTTCATTTGGAAGGGTGGCAGAGATTAAGGCAACCTACAATGACACCTGACATGGTAAATAATCCGCAGACCGACCATACAAGTTTTGAAACTTTAATATGACAATGATGTATAATGTATTGATGAAACATGCATCTTCTTTTGTGCCCGTGAAACCTAATGAGAAATTCTTCCAGTATTTTTAAATAGACCTTTAGCATATAGATGAACCAAAGCTTAACAAAATACTTCAATATCCATGCCTATAAATCCCAATTTAGAAGTTTCATGACAGAAACACAGCTACAGATGCTACACTAGGCAAGTTTCTGCGTCAGTTCTGGTAACATCTTTTGCCCCACATAACAATGAGATGGTAGATAGATAAAAAAAATAATAATAATAAACAATAGAAAGAGAGATGATACCTGCAGCTCGGGCGGAAGATATCGGTAAACATCATAAATCTGATCCTTAAACCCTCTGCTCAACATTTCATCAGATTCATCCTAATAAAGTTCAAGGTAAAGAAAATAGAATAAGGATCAAAACAATGTAATTTAAGTATAGTGATCTATGTAATATATGAAGTCAAAAAATAAGGAGAAAATGGTACTCACCAGAATTAACAATTTGATTGATCTGATTCGTAAAGTTCTCCTCTTGATCATGTCACAAACTCTACTAGGAGTGCCCAAAACCACATGAACTCCATGCTTTAACTTTATTATATCCCCACCCACGCTTTTGCCTCCAATGCAAGCATGAGCGTGTACATTTATATAATCACCAATTGCCAGTATGACTTTCTTTGTTTGGGAAGACAAAATCAAAGCTTGCACCCTATTTTTAACCAAAAATTAAGTTAGCAGATAAGTTATTATATTGAACCATAAAACCTCCGGCAACATGAATATGGAAAAACATAAAAACTACCGAAATCCCAATAAACTCCACAAATAACAGAAGTAATGTGTGTCTTCAACTACTAGAAAGAGCAAAAACCTACACTAAACAGACTTCATTGCAAAACATAAGCTAAATTATCTTAACCATAAAAAGGAAATGCCAATTAATTGCCCAAGTAGCAACCGAATAACGAGATCCATCGCCAGAGTTTAAATTGTGGTAAATAAAAAGGAAATGGAGGTACAAAAATCATACTTCACGAAAAGCAGACATGAGATAAGAAATCCAGTGTTTCACTAAGATTTCGAATAGCGGTCCCTAATGACTTGGTGTCCACAATCTGGCAAACAACAGGGGCAACCATGGAAGTCTTTTCCGTACCGATTGCGCCTGAGTGATGACATCAAGTCCAGAAATAATAGGAAGGATTGCACGTTGTTGAATGTCGGAAGGCTTCTCGAAGCCATAGTTATAGATTCCTCTGAGGAGGTCATCCTTTATGCCCATCTCGTCGAAGCTCAAAATTGGCTCCACGCCTTTCGATGTTTCAAATAAGAGCTTCGAATCGCCGCCCTCCATCATCGCCGCCCTCCACCACCTCTCTGAACCATCGTCCCCATGCCATATTATTTTATCCAGCGTCGTCGGGAAGTAGAAGTTCTAGAAATTGAGGAAGCTCGTGTGCCCTAATTTTACTCCTATCAGCTTGCCCTAATTCAGTTTCAGCTTCAAGTAAATTAAACTACTATATATCTACTAGTAGTGCTAATTACATCAATCAAATTATAAGAAGGATACGTTTTAATTATCTTACTTTTTTTAATTCTTGTAACACATGAATATCAATCAATATATGTTTGGATTAAACAACAAGATAGTGGTAGTTGCTAACATGAATTGAAGCTTACACGAATGAAACTGCATTTCGACAAGGATGACTTTATAATCTCATAATCTTAATTTTTTTTAACAATGTATGTTAATAGATGTTTAATTGCAACTACTGTTGCAAAGATAATTAGAATTATATCCTATTCAATATAAGTGTCATTGTGGGATTTTATTTCATTTGAAATAAATGCAATTGTTGTTTTTCTTTGTTTGGAACATTTCTGTTCTTTTAAAATTTTCACTTATGTAAATCATACCAGAAGACTTGTTTATGCTATTGTTATCTCCTCATTCACAGACTTGCTATATTTCATTAATAAATGTTTATACATTAAAATAGCAAATATATGCACTTAAATAAAACAACTACAGCCTGTATAAGCATTGAAAGACCTTGTTGATTATAGACTCATTACCAGACGTAGAATAGATGCATATTGTGTTTGTATCCTGTTTCATACAAACCTCTTTTCAATAACATATGGTTGTCAAAAAACATTAGATATGACTGCAAGTATAAATTATTTGGTTTAAGATACTAATTTTCGCTTTACCACTTCAATATTCTGTGATTCTTGTCCAAAGCTAATTAGTAAATTGCTTCAACATCTATTTCCCCTGAAGTCATTGTCAACTATTCTGATTCATATTTGGATTTTTTATGTGCTTTCAGTGACTAACGTTAGATTTGCCTCCAACGCTCTATCAATTTTGTCTCAAGGAGGACAGCCAATGTTCGATTTGATTATAGAAAACATTAAGTCGCCTGACACATGTGGATACAAGCTTCTTCAAGCTGCTATTAAAATGGATATACCAGTGATCTGTGAGCTTTTATTGCCATCTATCCTTATCAAATTATTGATTGGATTGTAATGTTTCTTATTGCACTTGTTTTGATTGAAAATTTTGAATTGCAGTTCTCTTAGATGAAGATGATGTCGTGTTATTGAGGAGAGCCTTGGACAATGGAGTTTTATTGTGTGTTAAGAAGCCTCTTCAAATGGAAACAATGACACTACTATGGCAACATGTGCTAAGAGAGAAATTACGTAAACAAAACGAAAACGGGCAGCTTGGAGGGTTGATGGCACCCAACATATTGAACGAGCAAGTTACTAGTTCAGACGAAAACAACTTTAAAAATCAGGATATCTGCAAGTTAGGACGCAAGGTTTGGATCGAATGGATTGAAGAACTTCATACGAAGTTTATGGATGCTGTTAGAAAACTTACACAAGGAAGTACGTATTTCTTAATTAATTTTGATGTTTGATTTCTTGCTCGTGAGTTTTATATTTTCTTTCGTGCGCAGATATACATCAATACTAAATTTGTTGAATATACTTAACCTTTTCTCCAAACAGGATACTATCCGAAACAGATCCTTGAGTTGATGAATGTACCTGGCCTTATGAGATTGCAAGTGGCAAGCCATCTTCAGGTTCGTTAGTATAGAAAAAGAATTTATTTTTTTATACTTCAATTTTAGTCAAGTTTTTTCAATTTTGGTCTCGTATGTTTCAATTTTTTTCAATTTCAATATAATTTTGGTCTCATGGTCGTCGGGAAATCTCACGTGGCATCAGCGATCTTGGCGATTTTGGAAATTACGAGCAATATTGAAATGAAATTAGAAAAAATTGAAAAAATTAGAAAACATATATTTGGTTGTCAAAAAATGGATAGAGTCTTACACATATAGGACCAAAATTGAAATTAACACAAAGATTAAATTTAATATTTTGTAGAAATGTCGTCACAGAACTTGGCAAAATCCTAATCAGAGAAAGCCAAGAACAACTAACTCTAAGTCAATAGCAACAAAGACTGGCAAATCCAGTTAAAACAAAGCAATATGGGACCATGCCTAATTTTGGCTACAAATCTCGACCGCCTTCGTATATCTAGAAAAAGCATGTGAACAATCAATAGGCATTCTCCCCATGATGCTAATGGCTACAACCCATTTTCTGATTATGGCAAATTTTCGACTGATGTTGCACCGGTTGGAAATGCTTCCCTTGATGAAAGCAAAGTTGCTGACGAATACTTTGAGTTTGTGGATATTGATAGCCTGATGCAGAACTTTTGCGCCTCCGAGCAAGAGTAGCTTGTTTATGATGAAAGTTGGGATGCAATTGATTTGGATGCCCTTTATTACTTAAAAAAAATTCACTATAAAAATTCATTTAGTATGGCTTAACTTTTATGCTATAATAATTTAACTTTTATATTATATTAGTATAACTTTTATGGACAAATATCATAACTTTTATGTATTAAAGAATAAAATAAGGTTATATTATTATAACAAAAAAGTTAAATTAGTATGCATAAAGGTTATATTATTACATCATAAAGGTTTTGAAATGTATTATAGGTCTGTCATACACTGCAAAAGGTTATGTAAATATAAATAAAAGGTTAGGTTCGCCAAACTAAAAGGTTAGACCAATATAACTACGAAATTAAAATATTAAAATAGCAATAAACTGATGATTATGATATAAACTTATACATATGTAGATAGGTAAACTTTGACTATGACTACATTTCAATATGAGAGATAAAAAAATTCAAGGTTATTATAAAATTAGTTGAAATATGTTTGATTGATACACTAAATAACAAATTAAATGATACTAAATAACAAATTAAATGATACATGTTTTTTATTTTAAATTTTTTTAAATAAATTTGGATATGTCATTTGCAGCCAATTTCTAGAATAAAAGCAACAACTTCTTTTTTATTTAATTTTTATCTGAAAATATTTATATAATTTTTTCAGTCCATTTAATATTTTCAAATGTAACAAATAAATAACTATAACAAAATAAACAACTTATCTATTTTGTTATTTTAATACACTAATTTTAATTTGTGATGTATATACAAAACATAAATAAATTAAACAAATAAATTTGAACAATTAATATGTTCTCTAGAAAATATTTTAATATTTGAAAAAATGTAAAATAATTGAGTACACTAAATATGAACTTTAGAAGAAATAATAATACTTGACGGAATCTAATAAAAAATGTACAAACTGGAAAAAAATCAATATTAAAATATTAAAGTCAATGTTTATGCAATTGTATAGCTCTAATTAGAATTTTAATAACAAATCAACAAATATATTTTGATATATAGTGAAATAATTATTTAATATTTTCCATCAATTTATTCTAAGTTTGTTCCTCCGGTAAATCGTCAAGATGTATGACAATATTATGACTACGAACATCATACTCAAGTTTTCAAGTGGGAAATATTAGAAAATTAAATTATGTCGAAATGGTAACAAATATATGAAAATGCATTGATGGTTGGGGTATTTTTGATAGAGAACGTGATTGGAGAATTAATGTTATTTGACATTCTACTATATATGGCAATGAGATGAAATTATTTTAAAAAAATATTCAAAAAAGGTTTGTTATATCTAAAAGATATTTTAAATAATCAAGATTTGTTTTACATAGTCAATGTATCTATATCAAAAAATTAAAACACTTGAAAATTATATAAAAAAACTATGTGTGAGACGGTTTCACAGATAGTTTTCGTGAGACGAATCATTTTTACATATAATTCTAACTCATTTTCATTAATTTACATGTGAATTATATAATGTGGGTTGTGGGTTGACCCGTCTCATGTAGCAGGATCCATGAAACGGTCTTACATAAGACTTACTCAAATTTATATACCATCCATCATATGGGTTACCAATGAAATTGAAATATTATTAAGAACTTGATTTTTTCGTAAATTGACATTTTCTCATGAAACTCAAAATATTTAAATTTTATAATTATGCATCACATGGTTAACATGTTATATTGAAATTAATCTCAAATATCAATATTATATTATTTTGTGTTCAACATTTTCTTATCACAATACCAAAATAGTAATCTTTATATGCTCGTGCATCGCAGGAGACCTATATACTATTATGCTCCAAAGTAAGAGTATTTTCCAACACAAAATTATTTTAACAATGGGAAAAATATTAATCCCATATAATGTAAATATAAAATACGATGAAATATGAATTTACAATAGATAGTCAAATACTTAATTTTATGGTGTAGAAAATTAATTGAAATATTAATCATAACTAGTGAGTGCCCCTTGCGTAGCACGAGATCATTTTATACATATTCATGTACTTTTTTTGTTATTGTTTATATCAAAATTTATTATTTTATTTTAAATTCATTTGTTTGATCGAGAGATTGTCATCTAATTTTTTAAATTGAAATACTTAACATATATATATATATAGAAAGTATACCTGACATTCATTTGGGAATTTGTCATCCCTTTCTGTCACGACCATGCTTACTCAACCGATAAAATGAATTTTAAATAAACAACATGTAAACCTGCAATTTTTGTTTTTTTAACTACATGGCATCATGCTCACTTTCAAATAAAATAAGTTCTAGCAAACCACTAATCCATGCACAAGCTTCATGTTAACCTACTAGTAAGCATAAAAAAAAAAACCTACTAGTAAGCATCATATTCAAAAGCAAAAGTAACATAAACCACAATCATGCTCAACAGGTCGTCATCTATGTACACAAGTGCTCAAAACCTTGCAGGAGCTACACAACTTGCTCAGTACTTCCATAACGTTACACCTTATCAAAGTTACCTACAAAACATAAATTACGTGAGATAAATCTCAGTAAGCAAAAATCATGTATGATAAAATTATTCTTTTAAAATCCTTCCCATTCCTATATTCTCTTTTGGAATGACTTAATTTTTTTCTAAAATATTCCACGCACACAGCACCACGTCTAGTTCATTTTTAAAATATTTCATGCACATAACATCATGTTACTTCGTGCACACAACACCACATAATTCCGTACACACGTCACTATATAATTATGTGTACACAGCACCAACCTCGTGGTCACAACACCAATTTTGTTCACACAACACCAATTGTGTGGTCACAATACCCACCTCGTTCACACTGCACTAATTTCGTGCACACAACACCAACCTCATACACACAACACCAATTTCGTGCACACAACACCACGTGCCCAACATAAATATGACCCAAAAGTACAATTTCATTCCCATGTCATTAAAACACATCATTTGATAAAATATAAATTTACATTAATGCATGGTATGCTCGATGCAGTACATCACAAGATATCTCACAACATTCACATATAGGGGTGGAGATCGGACGGATCGAATTGGAAATAGGGTGTTTCGGAAAAATTCCAAAAATTTTCGGAAATGAAAAATCAATTCCAATTTCCATCCAAAAATTTTCGGAAATTAAAAAATTCAGAAAATCGGAAAAAATCGGAAATTTTCGGAAATTTTCGGAATTTTTTAGAAATTTTCGGAATTTTCAGAATTGTCCAAAATATCATATTATAGTATATATAGCATAAAGTATATAATATATAGTATATAGTATTCTTCTATAGCATATAGTATGTAGTATATAATATAATATAATTAAAAAACTACAGTATAAACTATAATATATAGTATATATTATAAAATAATACTACAAAACTACAATATAAACTATAGTATATAGTATATGTAGCATAAAGTATATAATATATAGTATATAGTATTCTTCTATAACATATAGTATATTGTATACAGTATTAGTATATAATATAATATAATTAAAAAACTACAGTATAAACTATAATATATAGTATATATTATAAAATAATACTACAAAACTACAATATAAACTATAGTATATAGTATATATAGCATAAAGTATATAATATATAGTATATAGTATTCTTCTATAGCATATAGTATATAGTATATAGTATGTAGTATATAATATAATATAATTAAAAAACTACAGTATAAACTATAATATATAGTATATATTATAAAATAATACTACAAAACTACAATATAAACTATAGTATATAGTATATATAGCATAAAATATGTAATATATAGTATATAGTATTCTTCTATAGCATATAGACTATAGTATATAGTATGTAGTATATAATATAATATAATTAAAAAACTACAGTATAAACTATAGTATATAGTATATATTATAAAATAATACTAAAAAACTACAATATAAACTATAGTATATAGTATAAAATAAAATTATAGTATAAACTATACTATATACATATAGTATATAGTATATATAGCATAAAGTATATAATATATAATATATAGTATGTAGTATATAATATAATATAATTAAAAAACTACAATATAAACTATAATATATAGTATATATTATAAAATAATACTAAACAACTACAATATAAACTATAGTATATAGTATATATTATAAAATAATACTAAAAAACTAAAGTATAGACTGTAGTATATAATATAAAATAAAACTGTAGTATAAACTATACTATATACATATAGTATATATAATATATTTATATACTATCATATAGTATAAAGTATATAAAATATATTATATAGTATACAGTATTATAAAGTATACTATAATATGTATATTTATATTTACACATAGTATAAAGTATATAAAATATATTATATAATATATAGTATTATAAAATATACTATAATATGTATATTTATATTTACACATAGTATAAAGTATATAAAATATATTATATAGTATATAGTATATAGTATTATAAAGTATACTATAATATGTATATTTATATTTACATATAGTAAATGTATATAAAATATATTATATAGTATATAGTATTCTTCTATAGCAAATAGTATATAGTATAAAATGTTTGAATTATTTACAATAATTGCTATTGGTTTGATGGTAAGTTTCGTGCTTTGAGTATGAGAGGTCTCATGTTCGATTCTCAAATGCCTCTACTAACTCTACATTTTATAATTTCGGATCGAAAATCAGAAAATTTCGGAAATATTTCGGATCGAATTTCGGAATTTCCGAAAATTTTAAAACTAATTCTAATTTCCATCCGAAAATTTTCGGAAAAATAAGAAATCGGATTTTTGGATTTCGGATTAAAAATATTAGTTCCAAAATTGGAAAATTTCGGATCGGATTCGGCGGATTTCGGAAATTCCGTTCCAATTTCCACCCCTATTCACATATCATTGAACTCACAATTTCAATCTATAATAATCATTCAACTCACAAATTCATTTCATAATTATTGAACTGGATAACCACTGAACAATAAATCACATCTCGTAAAACACCTAGTATTCATGTATCATCAATTAACACAATTAATTCATAAAATACTATTTTATGCTTTGTAGTTGTAATAAATTTCTACTTACCCGAGCCTCTAAAGATTTTGAGTTTATGTTCTAAATCATCTGTGAAACCTTCTTAATAGTAATTATGATAACACTCTCTTGATTAAGCACACGAGTTAAACATAAACACATCTAGCATTATTTTCTCCTTTTCTTTTTCTTAATTACTCGAGGGGATGTTCTTCTCCATTATCAGTAACATAATGGAAATATATATGCATATATGGACATTGCTTATAGCTTCTGTTGGTCCCCCGCCAAACCAACCCGGCCTAGGAGAAAACCAGAATTGACCCGATTGGAGACTAAACCGGCCGGAAGGTCAGAACCGATCAGAAGGCCAGAGTAGGACCGACCTGACTCGAGCCGGCCAGGGCCGAGTCTAGTCCCAGGCTAGTGCACTTCGGTTGCTAGGGTAGGCTCGTGGTGGGCCCGAATTCAGGTACTGAAGTCGATGTGGTTCAGAAGTGTTATCACTCAAGGATTTCTGAAAGATCAGATAGAAGGCCAAAAATCGAGGCCATCACCACAAGAAGGGTAGGAAAGACTTAGTCTATTTCAAGACGGAATCTTCAACTAAGGAAACAAATTAAGATCAAATCATATCCGATTTAGATAGATTTTAACCCGATTTTTCCTTATCTAGACCCTAAAATCGGGGGATTTGTGTCTTATTCACTAAGTTTTATATCATTACATTTAGCCTATAAATAGGGCCTCAATTATCATTTAATAGGATCGAATTCTAGATCCAAAAGTCATTGTATTCAAGCATAATTGAGATTTTTACTCTAAATTCTTATATAAAAAAAGTTCTGTCCGGCCAAAACTGACCGGCCAGAACAAGCCGAACAAATTTACCCGAGTAGGCACTGGGCACCGTGCTTTTCTTATTTTATTTTTAATTGTACTAGATTAACCTTCTAACTCAACATAAAACTAATCCATAACTCTAAGTGTAACGATTATTAAAAACTTGTTGATAAGTAAAGAGTTAATTGTACTCGAATCATCTTCTAAAGAGTTAATAGTACTCGATTAATCTTCTAACTCAACATAAAACTAATCCGTAACTCTAAGTGTAACGATTATTGAAAACTTGATGACCAAGTAAAGAGTTAATTGTACTCGATTCATCTTCTAAAGAGTTAATGGTACTCGATTAATCTTCTAACTCAACATAAAATTAATCCGTAACTCTAAGTGTAACGATTATTGAAAACTTGTTGACCAAGTAAAGAGTTAATTGTACTCGAATCATCTTATAAAGAGTTAATTGTACTAGATTAATCTTCTAACTCAACATAAAACTAATATGTAACTCTAAGTGTAACGATTATTGAAAACTTATTGACGAAGTAAAGAGTTAATTGTACTCGAATCATCTTCTAAAGAGTTAATAGTACTCGATTAACTTTCTAACTCTTATATGCCTTAAAGTAAACACCAAGAGCATGGTATGACACTCTGTCCTTATATCCATTAGAGAGTGAATTTCAAAAAGAAACAGTGGAAAAGACACTATTTAGGATTCAAGATGGAGACAATATCCTGCTTGTACAAATCTATGTTGATGACATCATCTTTGGATCAACCAACAAATATCTATGTGGAAAGTTTTCAAACCTCATTAGAAAAAGTTTGAGACAAGCATGATGAGAGAACTAAGTTTCTTTCTAGGACTGCAGATCAAGTAACTTGACTATGGGATCTTCATCAATCAAGTCAAGTACACCAAGAAGCTGATCAAGAAATTTAGTATGGAGAAATGATCAACAGTAAGCATACATTGGCTATTTCTATTAGCCTTTCACTATAAGAAATTCGCTATTTAACAAGGGTTTTTACCCGTTGTCTTTTCCAGATTTTGAGCATTGTCGTATCCAGTGTTGCAAAAATAATTTCGCTATTTGACAATGCACTAAAAGCGTTGTCTTATTTAGATACGACAACGCTTTTAAACCGTTGCACGAAAGGGTTATCTTTTCGGATTTTGTGCAACTATATATGCAATGCTTAAAAAACATTATCTTTCTGAAGTACAACAACATGAATATATGCAACGCTTACAACCGTTGTCTCTATTGCATACAATTACATTTATGTAACGCTTTTTTAGGGTTGTCATTTTTTAGAATAACAACACTAATGCAACGCTTTTTAGGGTGTAGTCATTTCTTTTTGACAACCCTTTTTAGTGTTGTCTTTTTTGTTTATTCACATTTTTTACAATAAATTTCATATTTTTGCTCGATATATATAATAATATAATTTAATTATATAAACTAAAAAATGCATTAGAAGAACATATAAATATCGTCAATATCAAACATAACATTCATAAATCCTCCCAACAATATATCTCATCCTAACACTTGAAATCACAAAACATTACGTCTGTAAATTTAAACTCCAATAATAACAAAATGATCGTATTTGTTTGAATAACATCACGACCTTTACAAAAACAACATCACGAACTTCACATGTACTCCCTACCTCCCCACAATCTGTCAAATGTAAGAACAAAGTTAACATGAACACCCAAAAATCATAACGTGATCATATTAAATATTCAAAAGAAAGCATTGCAAGTTAAAATATAGTAGTCACCTTGTTCTACCCATTTATATGTTCTTGAACGCAATCAGCCCATTCAACACGAACTTTATCAATATCAGCTCAGTGCACTTAAGATGCGTAAACTTTGAAAAAAGAATATATAGAATAATCAACTTCATTTCATTTTGCTGAAATATACAATATGCAAACTAAATAGGAATTAGTTACTCACAATTGAACGCAATGAAACCATATCCACAGTTGCATCCTTTTCAACAAGTTGTCTCATGTACCACAACACAAAAAAACCACATTGTTTGGAATCAGGTTGCAAAGGAGCCTACATTACAATATATAAGTATCAACTTACATATATGCTTAGTGATGATAAAATAAATATATACATGAGCATCAACGTATTATTCACATCTTCACCATACATACCTTTACGACTTTCCATGTAGGTTGTTTTTTCCCATTCTTTCCAATTTCTGTATTGAACATTCTCAAGGCCCTTCATGACAAAAAAAAGTATTAATCATCATACATGCAACATAAAATAAGCGAACAGAAATGTACTAAACTTATTAAATTGAAACTTACAAATCAATAATTTTTTTCCAAGTTTGATTATGCAAGCGATGATAAAGAGGGTCCAACAAATGACAAGTTTGCTTGTGGGATTGATGACAGTTAGAATCCAATGGAATCTATGGAATTAATAATTAAAACAAATCAGTCACAACTTCAAACTTGAAGTCAACAAAACAAAAGACTGCAAAACCTTGTTAATAGTTACTATAATTATCAAAACTGAAACTCTCCAAATCAGCCACTCGAAGTCATATTTACTATAATTATCTTGTTAATAAGCACATAAGATCAATAGAAAACTATCTATCATGCAGTTTACTTGTCACGCCCCAAAATCTTTTTGTATTTTATCAGAGTTTTACCATTGGGCGTGAAGAGAGAAATAGCAAGAGACGCATACACAACAGAAAGAATAAGCAGGAGACAACAGAAGAAAGAGATAAGGGACGATGAAAATCCTTTTTGTATTAGACAATCGGCCTCTGCCGAAAACAATTGGTCTCACTACTGATATAAACATCATAATAAAGCAGCGGAAATAACATCAAGATCTCTCGTTCACAGAATACTCAGAATTAGTTACAAAACGTGAATAAACTTATAACATATTGTTTTGAAAATGTTTGTGCGACACACTCTAAAAATCACAAGTTCAAAAGCAGCACCGCCTCTCTCCATCTAGGGTTCATCATGCTCAGCAGCTCCTGTAGTGTGAGTACAGAATAGGGGGGTGAGTGCGTGGAATACACTCGTGGGGATAACTCTGTCTCTTGTGACTCTCAACAGATATATAAAAACTAGTAAAATAATCTTACGTCACGTTGTCACAACACATAAAATGCATATCAGATATTCAAAGCAACTCAACTCAGGTGCGGGTATCCCCCGTCTTACCCCTACAAAGCTCAGGTGTAGGTATTACCTGACTTACCCCTACAAAACTCAGGTACGGGAATAACCCGACCCTACAGAAACTCAGGTACGGGTATCACCCGACCCTACTCAATCTCAGGCACGGATATCATCCGACCCTACGAAAACTCAGGTACGGGCATCACCCGACCCTACAATATCTCAGGTACGGGTATCACCCGACCTTATGGAAACTCAGGTACGGGCATCGCCCGACCCTTCAATATCTCGGGTACGGGTATCTCCCGACCCTACATATGAATGAATGTGGACCCACGTCCTTTCACAGTATATCATGATCATGTATTCAAATCATATAATCACAACATTTAGTATTCCGCCAATCATGCATTAAATAGGGAAAACTGTAAACAGATAAAGAGATAGAAATTACCCCCACCTTGTTCGGTGGTTACCACGTGATCCACGAGTGCCGACGGATCAGATTTCACAAGCGAGTACCAAAGGATCCGATATCACAAGGCTCAACTCAACAAGTAGCCTACACAAGTTATGACGTTCCTTAAATCCTTAATAAATTATAATTAAAGCTGTAAAAGGTTCCATTGGAAATCGGTCGTTAAATACGCGACGGATCGAGCGATCTAAAGATTGGAATTTTGGAGACAAGGCTTAAAGTCAAGTCTAAAGGGCTGAGATGATAGGAAAAGAAATAAGGATCACAATGCAAAAGGAATGAGTTCAATTGGAGTTGAAACGAGCTCAAACGAAGCGTTTTAAGTTTAGGGGTAAAATGGTAATTTTGGTCAAGGGGTTGACTTTGACCGGGCCCATGGACCCCGATCAACGACGTCTCGTCATTGACGACTTGATATGGATGAATGATGGAAAGAAAACGAGGTTCGGATCGAAAACACGGTGTTGGGTGCGCGTCGGCACCCGACGGGCGCGCACGGTGCGCGCCGGCACCCGGCACCCGACGGCTGCCGAGTTTTCTCGGCAGCGGGTGGCCCGTCTCGGCAGCGGGTGCCCAGATTTTCCCGACGTTGGCCCTGCTCGCCTGTCACTTTCCCGGCTCCGCCCGGCACGGCGGCGCCGCCTCCAGCCACCAACACCTACCTCGCCGGATACCTCGCATCGCCGGCTACCACCTCCGGCCGTCCATAGCCGGATTCCAGCATGAATAGTGCCCGGAAACTTCGCCGCGAAATCCTTTGAAGTCACATTTTTCCAAAGTTTCAACTCCAACCAAAACTCCGGCCGGCGACTTCCCATCGCCGGCGACCCTTCCCTGAGCCTTGGCCGGCGACCCCCTGTCGCCGGCCACCTATTCCGGCCATCCCAACCCATCAACACAGCCACAACCATGCATGCTTGAACACCACACACACACACCCGTTTCCATACACACACACTGTTCTCTCTTCCTTGGCCGGCGGCCACCTGCCGCCGGCGACCACCACCACCCACCGTGACCTTGGCCGGCGACTGGGGGTCACCGGCCATCACCAGCCGCCGTCCAAAACACACACACGAGCACAACAGGTTGCACACACACACACCTAGCGTAAGGTGTGTTTACACACACACAACCGGAAATCCTTGGCCGGCGGACACCAGTCGTCGGCCACCCACCAGACCACCTCGCCGGCGACCTCCCGTCGCTGGCCCACCGATCACACACGGCGGCGCCACCATGCGCCGCCCCAACAGCGAGCTCATACACACACAATAGCACACCTAAACCCACACACACATGCACGTTCATACATATATACATACTGTCCTTCTCCGGCGCCGCCACCCACGGCGGCGCCGGCCCTCCAGCAGATCACCCTACCTCCGGCGGTCCTCCGATCGTCAGCTCCGGCTAGAAGAGAGAAAAACAGAGGAGAGAGAGAAGGTGATCAAGGGTTAGGGTTTAGGGTTTAAGAGGCTGTTTTTCACCGTTTTTCGACGAACGAGAAATCGGATTTGAAATCCGAGACCTATCCTAGATTCGTCTCGTCGAGACGAACGTCGTGTGTGAAAATCATCCGATTCCGACAACATTGAAATTTTCCGGCTACCGGCCGGCGGCGGCGCCACTACCGGCGCCGCCGACCAGAAAACTAAAAACAGGAAAGAGAAGGGAGGAGAGAGAGACTTACTCATTTTCGGCGCGTTCGGCTCGTTCGGAAAAAGGGTGAGGAATGAATCGGAGGAGCCCCTATTTATAGAAGTTGGAAAACACTATTCACATGAAAATATCTCGTCACTATTCATCGGTTGAATTTTCCACGCTACTATTCATCGGAAATATCTTCCGGTTTTCCGATCGAAACTTCGGGTTTTACCCTTTTCGTCGCCGTTTGAGCTATAGGTCTCCGATTGACCTCTAGTTCACTTCTATCTTCCCGTTTCCTCGATACGCATCTAACGGTATATAAATATCCTATGTTCCACGTCTAATAAAATTATCGATCTCTAACGTGCATTAAACACTTATCTGAAACGCACGTATTTAATTAAACAGCCAAAACATACGCACATAATTATTAAATTATAGGTTTAAAATATTTAATTAATTAATTATGCTCGTTTTGATCCGGGGCGCTACATTACTACTTACCTTGACTCATTTTCCATCTTCACTCATACAATTATAGCATCTTTGAAGTACAATTTCTCACAAACAAATAGTTTGAGCAAAACATCAAGTTATCATAATATGAAGTACAAAAAAGCAAATCAAAGCTTACCCTACATTACAAGGTGCCAGAACTAATTGGCTAGGCAATGTACCACTCAACCTTTTTGCTAGAGCACACGCCCTTCGTTCCATCTCATTCTCACGAAAATCTTGATCACCTTTTGTTGATGGCAAATGTCCTATTTCATATGGATCCACAAATCTGAAATTTTGAAGCTTGTTTTCGTTTACCAACCTTTTGTAGAGATGTCTAACCATCATTTTTTAAAATGGAAAAAACCACAATGTTAAATATAATAATATTAATAATAATAATAATAATAGTAATGATAACAATCATAATTGACCGGAATACTTACCACATATAAACAATCACACATATGATGAGATTGGCTCCAACTTACAGAATGGAACCATATCTTCAATGATAACAAAGATGTTGAACTCACAGCCAAATACTTCATGATCAAACTCTATCTGTACATTGCCTCCATTCTGAATAACAAGCTTAGTATAACAATATAACATATATAATGGTTTTGGCACACTTGATAGATCAACAGTAAGCAAGTCTTTGTGCACGATTTTCTGTTTGGCATACTTGATAGATCAACAGTAGGCAAGTCTTTGTGCATGAAATGATAATAAATGTTAAGAGAAGCAAGCAAGGTGGAAAGATCAAATATTAACTTTTCCATGGTCTGAATTTCTGGAAGACAAACAGAAAAAAGTTGATAAATTTAATATAAGTTTGCTTGTTTTGTGCCACGCGAAATGCAGATGAAACTTCATATATAATCAAATTAACTTGACATCAGAAAACGTGTTTTTAAAGAAATATTCTGTCCTGAAGCTTTCAATATCTAAACTTAAGTATTTTTGTAATGTTGCTCATTATTAAACCGCCGAAAGTGGAATACGAATACCTGTTGGAGATAAATAAACATTCTTTTTTTTTCTTGGAGATGATCAATTCATGGAAGAAATTCTCCTAATCTGATTACACACTATATTAAAACATCTACAGATTAATTGGGTGAATGTACGTATACATTTGAGATAAGAACATAACTAAGTTTATTAAGTTTTATTCATTCAAATTAATATTCATGAAAACATATATTTTAATTCAGTAATATTTTGACTTATAATTGATTTGATATATTATAATTCCTACTCATAATGAAGTGAATTGGGATCGATAAGTAACTAAGAATCTCGTTAGGTGAAACAATGGACTCAGAACAATATCCATAAATAAGCTATCATCTCATTCTCTATGCACTCAAACATGCCTCAATTAATAAAAGCATAATCCAAACATTTTGTTATAATTAGCAGATATATCGCAACAATTCAGACAAGGTAATTAATCTAACTACCAAATTTATCTAATACCTGCTCACTTAAAACAACACCAATACCAATATCTTCTAAAAAATGGTAATAAATATAATATTGATCAAAATGATTAAAATAACCATCTAAATTGGGTTAAACAACCTAACCTTAAGAACAACAGTTAACTCTTTCTCATTCGATTCAAGCTACAAATCCTGGTCACTCTTCCCAATCCCCTATCAACGACTCCTTGATTCTTTATTATTAACAACGCAATTCTAATCAACCTTTTTTCAACATGGTGACAATCTGATCACAGAATTATACAAACCAAAATCAAAGAAAATTATTACTCATGAGACTTATTCAGGAAAAACAACAGTGCACAAGTTACATAAATTTGACCATCTGATACACAAATTATGCAAGCTTTTGTGCTTCTTAGATCTGCAATCCTAGTCTCCACCAGTAAGCGATCAGTGTATATGTTATTCTATTACTCATCAGAATCATATGTAAATCTCTTAATAGAAGCAAAATCAGATAATAAAGGTCCTAAATCATATAAAATTGCATTTGCCTAAATTGCATAAGATCTTTGCAGTAAAATTTAATGATTAGGGCACTGAATCGTCAATTGAGAAGATTGTTCTTTGTGTGTGTGAGAGAGAGAGGGGTATTACTAGTGAAACACCCTAACTGTCATTACACAAGTATATGTGCTTTTGAAGTCCAATAGTACAACATAATTTTCGTAGTTACATTTACATAAATAAAACAGACTCTGAAGCCTATACGCAAAAATAGATCCCAGGATGATGTGGATAGGACGAAGGACCCATTAGATATGAAGATCTAAGAACCCAACGTATGAAGATAAGCAGCGGATCTTCCCAAATCGAATCTGGTTTGATCTTACTTAGAGCGAAAGAACCTCGACCCGTTGGCTATATAATCAGCCAAGAACCTCGGTATGTTGAACGCCACAAGATCTTGCTCGATGACCTTGATAAGTTCTTGAATAATCGAAAACCTCACAAAGAGAGAATTCAATAAACATAAGCTAAGAGCTTCAATTTCGTTTTCAACAAAGGTCCCCTTTTTACAAGTGACCCATACACCTATATATAGGAAAAAAAAGATATCTAATGACTTCCAAGCTTAACACCTAAGTAAAGAGGACTTTTAATGCTCAACACTTAAGTAGTCAAAAAGTAGACTTGACTTCTACTTTATGATAAAGTAGACTTGACTACTACTTTATCCATACATTAATGCCTTTGGTTGAAGCATGTGCTAAATGATCTCCAGTCTAATATTATTCACCATCGGGCCTTCCTTGGACTCTTCGTGAATATTTTCTTTAATGTCTGCAACAAGGATCATCAAAGCCTCTTTTAGTTTCTTAGCTCTAGCTCTTGTAATTGGACCTTCTTGCACGATCAAAGGGTCCCTCTCGTGTGCATGATTTTGTAAGGCTGGTTCTCCATCATTCCCCTCTTCTTCAAAAGGATTCGTCCTCGAATCTGTATCACCAAGATAAGGAGAAAGATCAGAAACATTGAAAGTTGCACTTACATTATATTCACCCGGAAGGTCAAGTTTGTATGCATTGTCATTGATTCTAGCAACCACTTGAAATGGTCCATCTCCTCTTGGCTGCAACTTTGACTTTCTCTTACTTGGAAACCTTTCTTTTCTCAAGTGTAACCATACCCAATCACCGGGTTCAAAGATGACTTTCTTTCGGCCTTTGTTTGCTTGCTTGACATATTGTTCGGTTCTCTTCTCAATGTTGAGTCTCACTTTTTCATGCAGCTTCTTGATCAGCTCAGCTTTGGCTTTTCCATCAAGACTCATACGCTCTTCAATAGGTAGTGGTACAAGATCAAGTGGACTCAATGGATTGAAACCATAAACAATCTCAAAAGGAGAATGATTAGTAGCAGAATGAACACTTCTATTATAAGCAAATTCAGCAAATGTCAAACAACCCTCCCAATTTTTCAAATTCCTTTGAATCAAAACTCTTAGTAATTGAGACAAAGTTCTATTAACAACTTCAGTTTGTCCATCCGTTTGTGGATGACAAGTAGTAGAAAATAGAAGTTTAGTGCCCAATTTACTCCACAAAACACGCCAAAAGTGACTCAAAAACTTTGTATCTCTATCACTCACAATGGTTCTTGGAATTCCATGCAAACGAACAACTTCCTTAAAGAATAAATCAGCAATATGAGTAGCGTCATCACTTTTATGACATGGAATAAAGTGTGCCATTTTTGAAAATCTATCAACCACAACAAAAACAGAATCTTTACCTTTTTTTGACTTTGGTAAACCTAAAACAAAGTCCATAGATATGTCTACCCAAGGTTCATTAGGTATAGGCAAAGGTGTGTATAACCCATGTGGTTGTACTCTTGATTTAGCTAGCTTACAAGTTATGCACTTTTCACAAATTCTTGCAACATCAACTCGCATTTTAGGCCAATGGAAATGATCACACAAGACACTCAAAGTTTTATGTATTCCAAAATGCCCCATTAGTCCTCCCCCATGCGCTTCCCTAACAAGCAACTCATGCATAGAACATTTAGGAATGCATAGCTTACTTTCACGAAACAAGTATCCCTCATGCCTATAAAACTTTTCAAATGCAGCATGCTCACAAGCAAAATAAATAGAAGCAAAATCTGAATCATCAGCATACAATCCCTTAATTGATTCAAACCCAAGAAGTTTAGAACTCAAAGTAGAGATTAAAGCATACCTTCTAGATAATGCATCAGCAACAATGTTCTCTTTCCCTTTCTTGTATTTGATCACATAAGGAAAAGATTCAATGAATTCCACCCACTTGGCATGTCTCTTACCAAGCTTACCTTGTCCCTTGAGGTATTTGAGAGATTCATGATCAGTATGAATAACAAACTCTCTCGTCCACAAGTAATGCTGCCACGTCTCCAAAGCTCTCACCAAAGCATACAACTCCTTGTCGTATGTAGGATAGTTCAATTGAGCTCCCTTCAATTTTTCACTAAAGTATGCAATTGGTTTTCCTTCCTGTATTAAAACAGCTCCTATACCCACTCCACATGCATCACATTCAATCTCAAACATTTTATCAAAGTTAGGTAATGCAAGAATGGGTGCGGTAGTTAGTTTCTCTTTAAGGAGATCAAAAGCAACTTGTTGTTTTTCTCCCCAAACAAAACCAACTTCCTTTTTGACAATCTCATTCAAAGGTGCTGCTATAGTACTAAAACCTTTCACAAACCTCCTATAAAAACTAGCAAGTCCATGAAAACTTCTAACTTCAGAAATGTTTTTAGGATTTGGCCAATCTAAAATAGCCTTAACTTTATCCTTTTCCATTTCAATTCCTTTAGCACTTACAACAAAACCAAGAAACACAATTTTATCCATGCAAAAAGAACACTTCTTAAAATTAGCATACAAAGATTCCTCCCTTAAAGTGTCCAAAACAGCACGCACATGATCAAAATGTTCTTCCGTGTTTTTGCTATAGATAAGGATGTCATCAAAGTACACAACGACAAATTTCCCAATAAAGTTACGCAAAACATGATTCATTAATCTCATGAAAGTACTTGGTGCATTTGTTAAGCCAAAAGGCATAACTAACCACTCATACAAACCATATTTTGTTTTGAAAGCAGTTTTCCATTCATCACCTTCTCTTATTCTAATTTGATGATATCCACTCTTCAAATCAATCTTAGAGAAGATGAAAGAACCATGCAATTCATCTAGCATATCATCTAACCTAGGGATAGGATAGCGATACTTTACCGTGATTTTGTTGATGGCACGACAATCAGTACACATTCTCCATGTTCCATCCTTCTTTGGTACAATAATGACCGGTACCGCACAAGGACTCATGCTTTCTCGAACCTTGCCCTTAGCCATCAGCTCCTCTACTTGTCTTTGGATCTCTTTTGTTTCCTCCGGATTCGCTCTATAAGCTGGTCTATTTGGAAGTGTCACACCCGGAATAAAATCAATTTGATGTTCGATGCCTCTCAAAGGTGGTAAACCATTTGGTTCTTCCTTTGGAAAGATATCATCATACTCCTGCAAAAGAGTCACAAAAGAACTCGGCAAAGAAGAAGTTAGTTCGTTAGTGTTCAAATAGCATTCCTTGTGTATCAACACTAACACAATTTTTTTCTCTACTAAGGCTCTCTTTATTTCACTCCCTCTTGCATAGAAATTCACTCTTTTTGAGTCCTTATTTCCATCCAATTTCTTTTCTCCCTCGGAAACACTCACATCAGCCTTCTTGTTTTTCTCTCCACTCTTTTTTTCTCTTGGTTTTTGTCTCTCATTCTCATCTTTTTTTCTCTTGGTTTTTGTCTCTCATTCTCATCTTTTTTTCTCTCAATCTCACTAGCTCTCCTTGCTTGAGACAAATTGAGTTGATCTTCATGAACCTGTTGTGGAGTTAAAGGTACAAGCATGATGGTTTTGTTTTGATGTTTCAGCGTATATCGATTAAGATAACCATCATAGTTCACTCTTCGATCAAATTGCCACGGTCTGCCCAAGAGTATATGACTAGCATGCATCGGCACTACATCACACATAATTTCATCTTTATAGTTTCCTATAGAGAATGAAATCAAAACTTGCTTAGTTACCCGAATTTCTCCACATTCATTAAGCCATTGCAGCTTATAAGGATGAGGGTGTTTTGAAGTAACTAAGTTAAGTTTCCCCACCATTTCAGCACTTGCCACATTAGCACAACTCCCACCATCAATGATTAACATGCATACCTTACCGTTAACCAAACATCTTGTATGGAAGATGTTCTCTCTTTGTTGTTCAGCCTCATCAATCTTTGCTTGCATGTTTAGAGCTCTCATCACCACCAAAAGTTCTCCTCTTTCGGGTACCGTCTCCTCAAGTTGCTCATCATCACTTGATTCTTTCTCACTTTCAGATTCGATCTCACCATTGTCTCTTAAAACCATCAACCTCTTGTTTGGACAATCAGATGCAATATGTCCACGACCTTGACAACGAAAACACTTAATATCTCTAGTTCGTGAAGAAGTTGAGATATTACCTTTCCCTTTTTCAGTCTCAGTGAATCTGGTCTTGGGCATCTCATGTTGAGTCCTTGAAGTTGCCCCATCGTTTGCTTTAGATGCAGCTTCCTTGGCTTTGTTTGAAAACTGAAAATTGGGTGTAGAACTCCTTTGGAAAGAACCCTTCTTCTTAAGTTGCTTCTCCACCTTCATGGCTGTATGTACCATGTCCTCGAGCTCCACGTAGTGTTGAAGCTCCACAACATTGGCAATCTCCCTATTCAGCCCATTCAAGAAACGTGCCATGGTAGCCTCTCGATCTTCCTCTACGTTTGCTCTAATCATGGCAATCTCCATCTCCTTATAGTACTCATCAACAGATTTGTTGCCTTGATTCATAGATTGAAGCTTTTGATACAACTCACGAAAATAATGAGAGGGTACGAACCTCTTACGCATGGTGGATTTCAATTCAGCCCAAGTAGCAATAGGCCTCTCTCCATATCTCCTTCGATTTGTAATGAATTGATCCCACCAAACTATAGCATAGTCGGTGAATTCAATCGCAGCAAGCCTCACCTTCTTCTCCTCGGAGTAATTATGGCAATCAAAAATCAGATCTACCTTCTTTTCCCACTCCAAGTAAGTCTCCGGATCACTTCTCCCATGGAAAGCAGGTATGTTCATCTTGATGCTTCCCAAGTCACGATCAACTTCATCATTTTGTCTTCTCCTTCCTCTTCGTCTATGAACTTGGTGAACAGCCCCAACACCTTCCTCTTCTTCCTCTGATTCCCACTCTTCTTGTTGCCTCCTTTGAATTGGATTATTATTCCCACGCTCTCGAGTGGTTGGTTGCTCCAATCTGTCCAATCGTTCAGCCATGCTCTCAAGAATATTTCCCATCCTAGCAAATTGTTGTTGCATAGCTTGAAGGTTGAAAGCATCTCCATGATTCGTAGATGTGTCATCCATGGTGTCTCACAATCACTCGTGTATCACTCAAATATATAACTCACAATTCACTCGTGTTTCACTCGTAGGCTTTTACCTCCCCTCTAAAGAACTCACCACTCTAGCCTTTTACCACTCAAAATCAAGAACAAATCAAGTTAAACAAATTTCCAGCAACGTTGAACAATCCCTTAGTCCTATAGATGAAGGAAACAAGGAACTATTGTGTAGATGTGCAAACTGAATTTTCGTTTTTTTTTTTTTTTTTTTTTTTTGACAAACACTTCCTTGCTATGAGGGCAGCAACGAAAAGATTAAAAAAAAATAAGGAACTTCGAGATTTTTTTTTTTGTACGTAAACAAGATACGAAAGATAAAGCAAGTCAAATCAATACCACAAGAACGAAAGATAAAGCAAATCAGATCATTACCAGATGGCTTTGATACCAAAACTGATGTGGATAGGACGAAGGACCCATTAGATATGAAGATCTAAGAACCCAACGTATGAAGATAAGCAGCGGATCTTCCCAAATCGAATCTGGTTTGATCTTACTTAGAGCGAAAGAACCTCGACCCGTTGGCTATATAATCAGCCAAGAACCTCGGTATGTTGAACGCCACAAGATCTTGCTCGATGACCTTGATAAGTTCTTGAATAATCGAAAACCTCACAAAGAGAGAATTCAATAAACATAAGCTAAGAGCTTCAATTTCGTTTTCAACAAAGGTCCCCTTTTTACAAGTGACCCATACACCTATATATAGAAAAAAAAAAGATATCTAATGACTTCCAAGCTTAACACCTAAGTAAAGAGGACTTTTAATGCTCAACACTTAAGTAGTCAAAAAGTAGACTTGACTTCTACTTTATGATAAAGTAGACTTGACTACTACTTTATCCATACATTAATGCCTTTGGTTGAAGCATGTGCTAAATGATCTCCAGTCTAATATTATTCACCATCGGGCCTTCCTTGGACTCTTCGTGAATATTTTCTTTAATGTCTGCAACAAGGATCATCAAAGCCTCTTTTAGTTTCTTAGCTCTAGCTCTTGTAATTGGACCTTCTTGCACGATCAAAGGGTCCCTCTCGTGTGCATGATTTTGTAAGGCTGGTTCTCCATCACAGGACTTGCATTATGTAAAACTTATCATGATGCTTCTGCTGACATACTTTGCGAACCAAAGAAAAGTACCATGTAAACCTTGTCATGATCCTTCTGCCAACATACTTTGTGAATAAAAGGGGATATACCTGTAACGCCCCATTTTTCATTCATAAAGGAAATTTTTAACTAAGACGTTACGTACAGAAATTCACTATTTTAAGAAATATAAATACAAATGAAATTAAGAATAATTAAGAATCATATTTTTCTTAAAATCCATAAAACAAAACACTATAGATAAAATTCTTTTGCAATCTTTAGAACATCGGCTACCGACATCCATCGCTCGCGCACCACGCTTAAAGATTCCTCAAGCTGAAAACATTTTTAACATAAAAGGGGTGAATGTAAAAAGACACTCAGTGGGGTGGGACTGGTGAGCAACTAATAACACCGAGGAAACATAAACATTTCATTTAATAGCACATAAATACGGTTTTGAGGCCGTCTTTGAAAATACGATTCTGAGCCGCCGTGAAAACATTTTTATTAATTCATCATCATCCTCATCATCATCATCATCATCGTTATCATTATCATCATCATGATCATTATCATCGTCATCACCATCATCACCATCATCATCATCATCACCATCATCACCATCATCATCATCATCATCACCATCATCATCACCAGAGCCGCCGTGCATACATAATATTCACATAATAATTTCTTTCATCTTGCAAAAATTTCACATTCATTTTGACACGTAAAGAGAACATAATGCCACGTTTACAATTTATTCATATTCAGCTCACATCAGCCAACTATCTCACATTATAGCACCTGATCACATAAATGGGAAAGCATGAATTTCCCCATAACCTTCATCACATTTCATCATTCATGAAGCATAACACATTTCACTTTGCATATCATGTTTAAATTTTCATGTTATAATCAGAGACATACCGTAATTGCACGTAAGAGCGCACATTGTTCACAACATGTAGTTTATAAGAATTTACCCCCACCTCTGGTGATTAACATCTCGAAGAGCTTCTAGGTGCTTAGCATGATTAACTGCGTCCTTCACCTGAATTTCCTACATGATGCATAATCCTCATCTCAGCAACTAAAGGAGTCCATTTATAACTTCACTTAGGTCTCGAATTAAAAGTATTCTTTTACAAGGGTCGATGGAAAGAGGTCCGAAGAAAGGACTTTTGAATGTAAGGAAAGATAGCTCGTATCATTTAGAAAAAATGAGCATTTAGCAATAGATAATAGTTTATCAGGGAAGAGAAATACGAGAGTTCTAAATATAGCATTTAGAAGGCTCGACTTTGGTGGCAAGGAAAACCCCTTGCACACTAATTCAACCTCGCAGAGAAAAGAAAAAAAAATATTAAACTTGCAAGAAAGATTAAACTTGCAAAGAAGACATTAAGCTTGCGAAATTAAACTTGCAATTGCAAAGAAGAATTGGTCTTGCGAGGACGAATTAAACTTTACGAAGAAGAAACTAAGCTTGCGAAATTAAACTGACAAAGTTTCAAAGTTGCAAAGAGGAGTTAAGCTTGCAAACTTGTAAATTAAAAAATTAAACTTGCAAGGAACATTAAACTTGCGATCTTGCAAAATAAATAACTAAGCTTGAAACAAACACTAAACTTGCAATGAAGGTAAATTAGCTTGCAAAGAATATTAATCTTGCAAAGGAACAAATCTTGCAAAGTAAATAATATTGCAAAGTAACCAATCTTGCATAAATAAACCTCTTACATATTAGAAAGAAAACCCTTACCAAATGGAAAGGAAACCGTCATTTTTACTTTATCGACATCTTGTTGTAGCTGGCGACAATGCATCGTTGGTGATTTAACTCGACACTAGAATACAGCGTGGCTTCCCAGCACATCCACAGGCGCCCACGGCGCTGCACACGGTACCCACACAATAGGCTGAAATTCACTGTTGTGCCACAGCTCTGCCGCGCTTTGCCCCGACATATCGTATGACCCTCAAATGGACTCGTCTTAAGGTTAAACTTGGTAGGAACATTCTCAACACTTTGAATAATACCCCAGATGAACAGTTTCCCAAAAATCTTTCGTTAAGACCTTCTGCTCCGTGACTTTCTCCAGTTCGATTGCAGAAACGCAGCTTCGACTTCGTAAAATTCTCCCTCGTTCCTCCGACCTCGGATGGCCACCAAACTTGGTGGAGACCTTCCCTATACTCTCTAGTATATGCCATAAAAACAGTTTTTCCATTCCATCCCCATAAGTGCCTTGAATGGCAAGTGGAGTGCTGCTGCGCGCGGTCGTCGGCACTCCTTGCACACTGGAAAGAAAAACCTTCCTTCTCAACCCAAAATACTCCAGCCCTTTTTGCAGCTGCTCCCGTTGCTTTCGGCGACAAGGTGGTTGGTGGCGGTGGAGAGCCTTGAGAAAAAGAGAAAGAGAAAGAGAGAGAGAGAGGAGACTGAGAGAGCGAGAGATGAAGAGTGAGAGATGGAATAAGAGGGTGTTGACTCTGTTTCCTCAAAATTGAAAGGGGACCAAATGATATGCCATGGAGTTAGATGAGTCATAGGTGTGTTGTCCTTTTTATGAAGAGAGAGAGAGAGAGAAGTGTAGCTTGAGGTGTCACACTTTGATTAAAAGAGAAAAAAAAATGAATTGTACGCATTTGTCCACTATTGCACTTAACTACGGCTTGTACCTTATATTTTTAATTACTTTTGCATATCCCACTTGCTAACTAAATAAAGAAAATTAAAACATTACACTTTAATTAATTTTGGGGTGTTATAATACCAGTATCTGTTCTTTTTATTAATGAATGTGTTTGTTTTGTCAAAAGTATCAAAACCAATTACTGTGACATGCTACGCAATTTTTTTTAAAGGTAAAGTGTACTTCATGCGACACCATTCACTGAAATGAAAATTTCCACTATTATTACACAATATCAGGAAAAAAGATTAATCAAAGGAATACTACAGTAGAACTACCACTAAGCAACAAACACAAATATTCATGCTTAGTTCAGAAAATAAGATATTAATAAAAGAACAAAAGATAAATTGACTTGCATTAAAATTTCTACAAAGTTCTAATGAAGCATGTCTAACTTACCTTAAACCCTAAATCATATAAAACTGCATTCGCCTAAATTGCATAAGATCTGTGACCTAAATCGTCAATTGAGAAGATTATTCTGTGTGTGTGTGAGAGAGAGGTATTAGCGTCGAACCTGCGGTGGGGCGATGAGAAGAGAAGAAGAGAGGGATGCGGTGATTCTACTAGGCGGCAGCGACGACGAGATGATGACAGATTCTGGGCGACAGTGAGATGAAGAGAAAATAGAGTGAGAAGATAGGGTGATGACGACTAAGCACCAACAGTGGGTTGAGCGGTGAAGTGCAGTGGTTGGGCGGTGAGGCAGTGGGTTTTGGTGGTGGAAAGGGATAGAGAATTGGGTGGCAAGACAGTGGATTTTGGTGGGGTGGAAAAGGACGGAGAAGTTTGGGTATTTGAAAAAACCCAAGTCCAAATTGTGTATAAGAATTAATCATTTGAGTATTAATATTAATTGTTGGAAAATAAGGACCAAAGATATGTTTGGTTAAATTGGTGATGCCTTCCCACTTGAGGTCTATGGTTCGACCTTGGCGGCCAGCTTTAGTAAATAAAATCAATTTTTGTATATTCTTAATTTTAATTGATATGATTTATGTATATCTTTTTTTTTTTTGCTTTATAAAATAATTGTTTAAAATATTTAAAATAATTTATGTTTTTTGTATTAATTTTAAAACCAAACTCATTTTATTTTTATTTTTATTTTAGAAAAACATTCATAGTTTATGAATTATAAAACATAATTTTCGAATTATGTTTTAAAATAATATCTAAATTTTGTATTATTATATAAAAGGGTTAGAGTAATATTTTAGGTGTAGTTTCTTAATTAATTCAAAATAGTATTTTATAAAAAAACTATTTTTTAAAATTATGAGTTTGTTCATATAAGATAATATTAATGCAAATAATATAAGATAACATTGTAAATTAATTAAATTTTTTAAATTTAATTTAATTAAAAAATAATTAATTTATAATGAACACAACACATAAAAAAAGTGTTGCACAATGGGTTGTCTACTGGCGAAAAAGTACTATAAAAAGACAATGCATAAAAGCGTTGCATAAAAGGGTTGTCTTGTTTTAAAAAAATCCGCTATACAACCCTTTGAAAAAAACGTTGTACAAAAGCGTTGTCTTTTTTTTTTTTTAAATGCGCTATTTAACAACCCTATGAAAAAAACATTTTCTTTCCCATTATTTGCGTTGTCTTTCAGCGAATTTTTTGAACAAAGACAACATTTTTCGAAAAAAGGGTTGTAAATTTTGAAAAGACTACATAAATTCATAAAAAGGGTTGTCTTTGGGGGTTGTTGTTTCGTATTTTTCTTGTAGTGTTTACAAGGATGAGAATTGAAAAGATGTGTACATTACCACGTATAAAAGATTGATTGGGTCTCCACTATATCTTACAACAAATAGATCAGACATTATGTTTGCAGTTGGAGTATGTGCTAGATTTCAAGCTGCACCAAAAGAATTACATCTTACAGCAGTCAAGAGAATCATCAAATACCTCAAAGGAACTCAAGATGTTGGATCATGGTATCCAAAAGAAGGATGTTTTAGTTTGACGGGATATTCAGATTCAGATTTTGTAGGATGGAAGATTGATAGAAAAAGTACAAGTGGTATTTGTCAATTCCTTGGAGATAGATTGGTATCCTGGTTCCGCAAGAAGCAAACATCTATAGATATATCAACAACAGAAGCAGAGTATGTTACTGCAAGAAGCTATTGCGCACAGATCCTCTAGATACTATAATAGTTAAGAGATTATGGTATAGACGAGAGAAAAACTCTAATTCTATGTGATAATACAAGTGTCATTGCTATCACACACAATCCTGTTTTCCACTCAATAACAAAGCATATTGACATCAGACATCATTTCATAAGAGATAATGTGGAAAAGAAAGATATAATATTGGAAAAAGTGTATACTGATCTACAGTTAGGTAAGATATCTTCACAAAACCGTTATGTGAAGTAAGATTTTCTATCCTGAGGAATAAACTTAGGATTATCGAGTTATAAAGAAAACTTTAAATTTAAGAAGATCTCAAAGTTACGACACACTTGGAGGAGAAACAATAAGTAAGGAGGAATGTTGCATCTGTACCAAGATACAACAAAAGAATATGCCAAAAAGAATGAAACGTTGTATGTGTTAAGTTACATCAGAAAGCTAAGTTACAACAATCTCAGGATACAACTATGGCATAAAACATTTAAAGACAAAAACTATTTATTGTTCTGTAATCTTGTATCTAGGCTGCAACCTTAAAATGCTAATCATTTGAATGGCAAATAATTTTCTTGTATTTAATGCAAATCCACTTTTTCTGAATCACAACAGGATCGGATATTATTTTTAACCCCTGAAGTTTCAGTATTTATAGAAAGACCCCTCCATTCTTTTATTATAGCCATCTGATTTTGCATCCTGAACACGATCTTTCAATCTCAATAGTCGATTGTGGGCTTACCTTATTTCGGATAAAACTGTTCATCACCATCTTCATTTGATCATTCTTTCAAAATCCTTCAAATTCTACCAAGGTAAAATACTATATTTCTCTCTCTCTCTTATAATAAAACCCTAACCCTCATTTAAAAAAACCTTTCATATTCTATCTATGGCAGCATGAGCAAAAACCATTTTGGAAAGATACCTCATCAACACCACTTATATTTCTGAGAATGACGTGTATGACTAGGAAGAAGTATAGGAGATTTTAAACTATCTGGAGGATACAAAGATTTCAGGCCTCTTGACCACCAGATATCAATGATTCTCTGTCACATCTGTACAAAGATTTTATGCTTATACAAGGGCCTCTGAAGATTTGAGAAACATCATGTTCAAAATGGAAGCTATACTCTGTCCTCTCGAACCATCTCTGACACTTTCAACGTGTCTGGCAAAGTGTAGAAAGGTGCTGCCAATAAGAAGTTTAAGCCAGAATATGAACTTCTTTATGACATATGTGCATATTCTACAGAGAGAAGGTGTGGAAGTTTTGACAAGTGCATTGATCTAAGATAACTGATCATAACTGCAATAATTAAAAGAGAGAAGGTTAACTGGAGCAGATTCATCATGAAGAGGATATGTGAAGAGGCTAAAAAGAGCACTAACAAATGAAGTTTTGGAATCACCATCTACTCACTTCTCTACAAAATGGGAATTGGGTTGGTTGATGGAATACTCATCCCTATTGGCAAATTCTTAGAAGAGAAGAAGAAAGAGAAGATAAATTTTTAGAAGAGAAGAGAAAGGAAAGATGAGAAAGACAATGCAGAAGATGCAACACCGAAGAAAATGAGTAAGAAACATATTGCACCCTTACCTCATAAAGAAAAGGCTCGCTCCCCTTCATCTACTGCTTACAGTGATGTTAAAAGCTCTTCTGCAGGGGCATAATACAACAAGAGGGCTGAAAAGAAAAAGAAGAAGGAAGAGAGTGAATCCCCTAAAGCTGCAAAAGAAGATGACCACAAAGCTGCAAGGACCAACTCTGAAGAAGATGATCAACCTCTAATCAAGAGAACAAGGAAGGTTGTTGAACCTAAGGAGAAAGAGGTTGAACCTGAACCTGAGAAAGTTGTATCAGAAGAAGAGACAACTGAGAAGATAGCTAAACATGAACCAGAACCTGAGTCTACGTTACCTACTAGACATATTATCTATCCCAGAATAAAGAAATTCGAGAAGATGAAAAGGTTGATGAGGAGCCTTAGGAGGCAAAAGTGTTCTGCATCCAAGAAAATAACAACTATAAGTAAGCAGGATATAACTAGTAGAAAATCGAAGGCCATTATTATTTAAGAGTCGAGGCCTATTGAACATCAACCCTATTGAGACTGTAGCTGAAGATCTCCTGAAGCATACAATAGAGGAAGTTTTAGACAACTTTTAAAATTATTATCATAAGTGGAGGTCAATGTGGTTGTCTGTGGGAGAGAAACTACTACAATGGGAAGATTTTCTGAGAGTTAAACATATCATTTTCAACTGGACTAGAACAAGAAAGATTCTATAAATGTTACAACCTGGGTTTCTTAATACCATCAGAGAGCAGAGTCTACAAGAAATCATTGAGGCCTAGGAAGCATTGAAAGCTGGAGAAATGCAAGGAAAGTAAGAGCCCACTGTTCATGATGATAACTTTCAACCGATGATTGCAGTCAAAGGAGGAGAGGTATAACTATCTATGGTACCTGCTGTAGAGGTTGTGATGTCTTAGAGCAAGATAGAAATGACAAAATAATAGTTTTGACATCTGTCTGTGGATGAAGCTAATGAGATGATGATGTAACAATAATTGAATGTAAGCAGAATGAATGAAAGCTTGCAAACACCCATAAAGCTTCAACCTAGAAAAGATACATCTAAGGTTTGTAAGTCAGATTCCCTTGTATTTGAAGCTATGATTGCTAGATTGCCACCCATTATAAATCTGGAATCAATAGAGAATAAAGAAGAGCTACTAGACTACAGAGATTCCCCAGTTCATGTCAAAGATACAGAAGTCAATGCTACTTTTGAGCGGGAACCATCCGTCATTATCAAAGGAGTTCTGACTGACCTTGGAGAGCAAATCGTCAATGATGCAACAACAGAGGAAGTTGCAGAGGTAGGACTCTTTGTACTAGCTAATACAACAATATAGAATGTTATAGAAGGATATGATACAACATCTACTAAAGATGATGCTAACATTGGAAAAGAAGATTCAAGGTCCCTCGTGGAGTATGAACGCTTTATTATCATCGCTCATATAGATGCTCTAAACCTTGAAATCTTCGAAGCTGGAACAAGAGTCATTGAGCTTAGAGAAGCTGCAGAAAAGTAGCAAGCAAAGAGTGCTTAGGAAGAGAATGCTGTTGGAATTTTTGTTGAGACAGAACCCACTCAGAAGATCTCAAATGAAGTTGTTGTTGAGATACATCCGCTGAGGATTTGTAGAAAGAGAAGTCGAGGGAGGATTTTATGTAGCTAGAGTCATCTCATTAGGAGATTGATGTTGCCCCAAAAGCTATTTTATCGAACCCTATATCTGTTGATACAAATAATCTATCTACTTAGGATACAATGGAAGGCCAAAATATAACTGAACCTAAGGATATAGCAATTCCGAGGGGAAAGGATACAACAGTTTGACAAGTTGCTGCACCTAATCAAGACCCTGCTAATGGCAGAGATGAGTCTTCATCCGATGATGATGATAATGATGATGAAGAAACTCAAAAAATAGTATCCTTTGGGAAGCCAAAAACCGACGAATATATTAAAAGATACTTGGAAAGAGCAGAAATTGATTTATTTGAAGAAGCAATGCTGTCATCTGCAAGATAACAACCTATTCTTTCTCAAGCTGTAGTGTCTTATGTGGAATTGCCTGAAGATAATCCACGAAAGAGAAACTATGAATACATGTCTTCATCCTAAGAAGCTTCCTTTCGAAACATCTAACAATTATTCAAGCCCTCGTAAGAGCTTTATAAGACTATGTATCCAATATTGGGAATAATATGAATCAAGTGATAAGTCACATGCATTATCCACAGAGAATTTGAGAAAAGAAATGACAAACCTCCCATAAAAAATTTAAAATCAGCCAAAGTCTAAGTGGAATACGCAAACCTTTGAGAGGAAGAGAATTGAGAGTGAAGCCAAAGCTGCAAGCGAAACACGTGATAAATCTATCAAAGAAATACAGGACACCCTTGTAGTATACTCTTTGGCCTTAAACTCACTGCAAGAAGGAGTTGTTAACCAGGATCAGCAATCCCAAAGCACTAATGATAGACTCAGCAATATGGAGCTAATCCTTGGAGAAATCTTGGAGATGGTTAGCAAAGGCAAAGCTGTATAGGTTTACTCGAAGTCAGCCCCTCTTCATGATGATAAAAAGTGAGAAGGTAAATGGAAAGATAATACACAGACAACCGCAACAGTCAATGAGGTTGTGCAGTGTTTAGAAAATGATGATAAAGAAGAAGATGAAGACATGTTGATCAGCAAGAAGCAAAGAAGATCAACATTGGCATCAGGTCACAACCTTCATCTAAAGAAGAGAAATGATGTTGAAGGAGAAGGTGGTGCTGGTCATGTTGCATCTAAGGCAGCAGGCAGTACTGCATTCAGGCAATTTACAAGGAATGATACATCAGACCCATCTCCTCAGCATAGAAGAAATAACAGACAACAACAACCCCAACAAAAAACAAACCTCTTAGCAAAGCTGTTGTTCGGAGATTGCATGAAGAAAGGTATAGACAACTAAAAGAAGTTGATAAAAAGAAGAAGAAGAGAACAGGAAGCCTAGATATCAAAGCTTGGAGTGGTAGGAGAAAGAAGAACTAAGCTGATGAAGAAAATGGATGATGTTCTTTACCAGTATCCACCCAAGACATCCTATACATTGATCCAAACAATATTTCTGCAGAAGCATCAATCTTTTATGGATGAGAGACCCCTAAAAGAGAATCTTGCATGAGATCTGAAGCTTTTTGATAAAGTGATTCTTCCAAAAAACAAGAATCCGACTTTTGAAGAAATCACTCTGTATAAGTGAGCTAAATATATAAGGTATTTTAGATACCTTTGCTAGAAGAATTGTTTTTCTAGCTATGACACCTCTCTCTCGGCATTAGAAAAGTATGAGAAGCTAGCCAGAGCAGGAGAGCTAGAAACACAGAATCATCTGATCAGCAAACTGAAAGAAGGTAATGAGATACCTTTCTATGAAAATTACTGGTTAAGATGGATCCATATTCCAAATATCAAACAACAACTCGAAGAATCTTACTAAGAATCAATCATCAATTGGTTGAAAAGGACATCAAGGAAAATGAGAAGACCAGAAGAAAGTTCAACCAGAAGACAACTTTTTCATCAATAGCCCTAAAGACCTGAAGATTGAAGAATATCAAATTACTGCATTCACAATATTCTATCTCTGTAAGCTATACTTTCTGTCCTACATTTCTGAACCATGTAACGTGTAATTTCTGAACATTTTAATATATAAGTTACTATCTGATTCCCCAAGTTCACAACTTGTGAGCTTTATGTATGTCTTACTCTATCTGTTTTTGTTATTTTCTGATAGCTGATAGGATAGTTTGTTAGGATGTGTTTTGTTACATTAGCTTAAGTATGCTTTGATACATATGCTATCTAATCTAGTAATGATCCTATATACTCTGATACATTAGTTTAGGATTATTTATTTTATTCATTATTTTTTATATAGTGTATAAGATTCTTTATGTACATCTTGTAACCTACAAAAGTCTGATATAGTGTAAAAGTAAAATCATACAATGAACTGCATAATGTAAAGGTTTTGTCATCATAAAAAATGGGGAATTTTTAAGAAATTAATGTTTAGATTTTGATGACACAAAACACAAGTGTAATAGGAACTTAGAGTACCACATTTTTCATAATATTTAAGTGATATTAGAATAGGTTTTGAGTCTATAATATAGGTTGAAAAATGGAGGAGATCAAGTTACAACAGCCTAAAAGTTCAAGAAAAAAACTGCTATAAGTAGTAAGAAGAATGATGTTGTAAGCTAGAAGGATACAACACAGTGAGTTTTAAGTAGAGAAAATACACTACTGATCCAGTAAACTGTATTACTGTCAGAAGACAAGGTTGTAGAAACCTGATGCTGCATTTTACCAAGTCAAAGAGACAAGAAGAATGAAGTAATAAGTTACTTACTCCAATGTAGTACGAGGAAGATCAATTAAGGTTTTAGGATCAATCACTTCAACGAGTCGAAATTATCTAGTCGAGATAAAGTGATTAAAACAGTACCCAAAGTAAAAAAAAAAGAACACATGGTCTGACACATCACTGAAACCTGTAACCTAGTACAACAACATTTACTACCCTGTAGTGCAAGACAAAGAAAATTAAATGCAACCCTCAGCGACAATTATTGCGAGCTCTACACTAGTGAATATGATTCAAATTTAAAGGGTTGTGGCTCTCTTCAATGGGCATAATCTTTCACCTACAATTAGAGGAAGACTTCACTAAAATTACTACTAAAACTACAACTCGCAAAAGCTCAAGTAAGAAAGTTATCAAGTCTAAAGTGCCCTCAAATCTACAAGTTTCTGTCACTCAACCTTTATAGAAGCAGTCAAGCCTTAGTTCGAGTTCAAGAATTTTCAAGGCTGCTTCAAGCACCAGTTGAAGAACCCTTATATACTTTTAACCATTGTGTTGTGTGCTTATGTTGTTTTAGGTGTCCTCAGATGATAGAAAGTAGTTCCTTGTTGAGTGTTTAGTCTTAATAGGTTAAAGCATAAACTCTATGTGAGTTTGAGGATCCTGTGTAGGTCGGTCTTAAAGATTGAGCAACTTTTGTGGAAGCTAGGTTGTTAGGTTGTAAGGTCGTATCATTAAATCAAACTTGTTAGGTTGATAAGTTGTAAGGTCATATCATGTAAATCAAACTTGCTCAACAAAGTTCCTCCTCAGAGAAGGAGTAGAGTGGATGCAGAAGGATTACACATCTTCGAACCATTATAAAACATTTGTGTGTTTCTTTATGTTTACATATTTTTGGTTGATCTTTCTTGTTATATGTATATCCCTTATCATACTGCATAAATTGCTAAAGTTCATTTTGGAAAAGGTTTTCAAATGAAACTTTATCTTAAAATTTAAGTTTTTGCTGCATAGAACTCTTAGGGTATGTTTGTTTCGGGTTTCACAAATCCGGATTTGGGATTTTAAAATCTCAAATCCGTGTTTGTTTAAGGACTTTGTCAAGAATTATCAAATATACCAAAAACCTACTCTATCTAAAAAAACACTATAATTAACCCTATACTCCAACCTATTACATCAACTAATAATATAATATTACACTTACTAAATTTTCTAGCATTGATTTGACATCTACAGTAATAATCCTACCCTATAAAATCTCATAACAAACATAGATTTTAACTATTCACCTTTATTTACAAATTCCAGGATTACAAAATTCGGATTTCCCCAATCCTACATAAACCCAAAACAAACATACCCTTAGTTACAGTAAGCAGCACTACATCCCAGTGCTGTAAGCTGAACCGAAACCTGGGTTGTAAGCTATCTAGTTTAAAGTGTAATAAGTTCAAAAGATTTTTAAAAATCGATGGAGGTTCATTCGAATCCCCTCTAAATTTCTATGCCACATGGGACCAACATTACCATTAAGCACGTATACTATTTCGGGTGCGATCATACCAGCACCAATACACCAAATCAGATATTTTTTTTACATTTTCAGTGTATTACCATTAAGCGTGTATACTATTTTGGGTGCGATCATACCAGCACTAATGCCCCAAATCAATTTTTTTTGTATTTTTTTCTGTTTTCAGTAAATTACCAGTAAGCATGTATACTATATTGCGTGCGATCATACCAGCACTAACGGACCGGATCATTTTTTTAATGTTTTCTGTCTATACTCATTAAGCGTGTATTCTATATCAAGTGCGATCATACTAGTAATTATGCACCGAATAATTTTTTAAATTTTTTTTTTTGATCTTGTTAATTTTTGTTCACGATTTCAGTATATTACAATTAAGTGTGTATAGTATTTCATGTACGATCATACCAACACTAAAGCACTGGATAATTTTTTTTATCTTTTTTAGTATATTATCAATAAGTGCATACTATTTCGGATGTGATCATACTAATACTAAAACAACGGATCTTTTTTTTTTTACGTTTTTAGTATGTTACCATTAAGCATTTATACTATTTCGGGTGCAATCATACCAACACTAATGTACCGGATCCCATCAGAACTTTGAAGTTAAGTGCTCTTGGGCATGAGTAGTATTAGGATGGGTGAGCGCCTAGGAAGTCCTCGTATTACACCAACTCTTTGTCATGTCTTGTCTCAATTTTTTAATATTTTTTACATTTTTAGTATTTTTTACCACGTCTTATCTCAATTTTTTTAAGTTTTTTACATTTTCAATATACTACCATTAAGTGCATATACTATTTCGGGTGCAATCATACCAACACTAATGCAACAAATCATTTTTTATAATTCTTTTAATTTATTTTTTCAGTTTTCAATATATTAACATTATGCAGGTATACTATTTCAGGGGCGATTATACCGGTAATAATACACCAAATCATTTTTGTTAAGTATTTTAATTTTCTTTAAACAAATTTTATGCGTATTTAGTATAGTACCATTAAATGCATATACTATTTCGGGTGCGATCATACCAGCACTAATGCACATAATCTTTTTTTATTAGTTTTTGTTAAATTTTATTTATGTTTTCAGTATACCACCATTAAGTGCGTATACTATTTGGGTAATGCACTGGATCATTTTTTATAATTTATTACTTACGTTTTAAGTATATTACCATTTAGAACACATACTATTTCTGGTGTGATCATACCAGCATTAATGCACTGGATCCTATCAGAAACTCCGAAGTTAAGCATGCTTGGGTAAGAATAGTACTAGGATGGATGACTTTCTTTCTTGTGTTGTACCCCTTTTTTGCTACGTTTCGTCTCCATTATTTTTTAATTTTTTTTTACATTTTTAGTATATTACCATATCAGGTGTGACATACCAGTAATAATACACCAAATCATTTTTTTAAGTATTTTAATTATTTTTAATTTTTTTATATGTTTTCAGTACATTACCATTATTAGTGTATATTATTTCGGGTGCGATCATATTAACACTAATGCACCAGATCCCATCATATCTTCGAAGTTAAGCATGCTTGGGCGAGAATAGTAATAGGATGGGTGACCCCTTTTGAAGTCCTTGTGTTGCACCCACTTTTTGCTACGTCTCATCTCCATTGTTTTTTAATTTTTTTTTTACGTTTTCAGTATATTACCATGAAGCAAGTATATTATTTCGAGTACGATCATACCAGCACTAATCTACTAGATCCTTTAAGAACTCCAAAGTTAACTGTGCTTGGGCGAGAGTAGTACAAGGATGTGTGACACCCCTGGGAATCATCATGTTGCACCCTTTTTTTTCTACGTCTCGTCTCTAGTTTATTAATTATTTTCATTTATTTTTATGTTTTCAGTATATTATCATTAAAAGTGTCACGCCCCATTTTCTTACATAAAATTATCAGAGTTTACCTTACGGGCGTGCAAGAAGAAATGGTAAGAGACATTTTCATAAACAGAAGAAAGAGGTAGGAGACGATAGAAGAATGAGGTAGGAGACGATCAGAATCATATTCAAATCAATAATCGAATTCAAACGATTAACATAACATTCGCAGCGAAAATAACACATCAGGATCCATCATCCAAAACATATATAAGATTATTTGTTACAAAACCTGAATTATAAAAATCATTGTTTAATTGTTGTGAGAAATCAATCATAAATACACAAGTCCAGATAGTGCACCACCCTTCTCTCTCTAAGGTTCACCATGCTCGTCATCTCCTGTAACGTGAATTACAGAATAGGGGGTAAGTGTATGGAATACACTCGTGGGGATAAAATCCGCATCTTGTAACAATCGACAAATATATAATTCTGTAAATATTTAACATTCAGTCACGTTGTCACAGCAAGTAAAATGCAAGACATGTATCTCGTAACTCATCAATTAGGTGCGGGAATTTCCCGACATACCCTACCAAACGGTCTTAAATACCGCTAGCGCATTTACAGGACCGCCAGACCTTTCAGGTAGTAGAGGGGGTAAGAGACAGTTGTTTTTTACGGTCCATAAGACCCTCCGAACATGCAATGTGGACCGAAGCCCTTTCACAGTATATCATGAACACATATACATAGCATATAATCACTGCATTTAGTATCCCTCAATCATGCTTCAAAATAGGGAAAACTGTAAACAGATAAAGAGTTAGAAATTACCCCTACCTTGTTCGGTGGTTACCACGTGAGTAGCAAGTATCAAAGATCAAGTATCTCAATGCTCAATCCAACTGATAGCCTACATAAGTTATAGTGTTTCTTAGATCCTTAATAAGTATAATTAAAACTATAAATGATTCCGGAGAAAGTGCAATCGTTAAAGACGCGACAGATCGAGAGATCTAAAGATTGAGGTTGAAGAAACAAGAGTGGATGTTTAGTTTATAAGGCTGAGATGAAAGAGGATGAAATTTGGATCACAACGGAAAAAGAATGAGCTCAATCGGAGTTGAAACGAGCTTGAACGGAGCGTTTTAAGATTAGGGGTATTTTGGTAATTCTGGTCAAAGGGTTGACTTTGACCGGGACCCATGACCCCTGGTCAACGATGTCTCATCGGTGACGACTCGATAATAACGTATGATGGAAAAAAATGAATTTGGATCGAAAACACGGCGTGGCGCGTGCACCCATCACATGGCGTGGTGCGCGCGTGCCCGACGTTGGGTAAAATCTTCAGCAGACTCGGCAGGGGACACGCGCCAGCACCCGGCGTCCCTCGGCAGCTCTCCGCCAGGCTCACGTGCTGGCTGCCGGCACTTCTCGGCAGCTTCGGCATCCCTCGGCAGGCCTCGCGCCCAGCATGCTCGGCAGGCCTCGGCAGGTGCACACCCGGCACCCGGCGTCCTCGGCCAGGCTTGCGCGCCCAGCACGCGTGCGCCCACCCGGCATCGCGCCCAGCGCTTGCTGCTCCTCCCGGCTGCCACCAACTGCGGCTGCGCCGCCCAGCACCGCCGCTACCTTATCCACCGGCGACCCAGCTCCGGCCACCATTATCTCTGGCCATCCCTCGCCGGATTCTGATATGAATAGTGCCCCAAAAACAACCCCAACAATACCCTAACCCTCATGCTCTCTATCTCTCTCCCTCCCTTCCCAGCTTCGGCCGGTAACTTCGAGTCACCGACGACACCCCCTAGACCACCGGAACCCTAGCCGGTGACTTCCAGTCGCCGACAACCACCCTACCAACCATGCACACACACACACAAAAATATTATACACACACACGCATAAATATATAAACACACACACACACACCTGTTGCAGCTTGGCCGGCGATTTCTAGTTGCCGACGACCCACTTCCCAACCTCGCCGGCCACTAGTTTTCCCACGGCGGCGCTGTACAGCGCCACCCCACAGCATGCACACACACACAACACACACTAACACACACACACACGATCACACACACAGCCCGATTCAGCTCCAGCGCCCTCCAGCAACTCACCCTCACCACCAGGAGGTCTTCCGGCAGCAGCTCCGACGAGACGGAGGGAGAAATCAGAGGAGAGAGAAAAGTTGGCAAGAATTAGGGTTTAGGGTTTGGAGGCGGTTTTTCGCCGTCTTCCGACGAATCAGATATCGAAATTGAAATTCGAGATCTATCCTAGACTCGTCTCGACGAGACCTACGTTCTGTGCGAAAATCGGCCGAAATCGATAATTTTAAAATTTTTCGGCCACCGACAGTGGCGCGTCGGAGGCGAGAAACAGTAAAGAGAGAGAGAGAGGAGAGAGGAGAGAGAGACTTACGAGTTTTCATCGATTTTGGCTCGTTCGGAAAAATGGTGATTTTTGAATCGAAAACGTCCATATTTATAGATTTCCCGAAAATCACTATTCACATAAAAATCTTAAAATTACTGTTCATGGTGAAAAAATCTTGGTCACTATTCATGTAAAAATCTCAGTTACTATTCACCGAAAATATCTTTCGGTTTTTCGAATCTTCATGTTTTGCCCTTTTCGTCGCCATTCGAGCTACGAGTCTCCGATTGACCTCTAGTTCGTTTCTATCTTCTCGTTTTTCCATTACGCATCTAATGGTATAATAATATTCTATGTTCCATGAGTAGAAAATATTTCCATCTAAAACAGGCATTAAACACGTATCTGTAACGCACGTAATTAAATTAAACAGTTAAGATCAATGCACATAATTATTAAATTATGGGTTTAATATTTAATTAATCAATTATGCTTCGTTTTTGGTCCTGGGCACTACATCCCTTACCCTTTAAAAGAATTTCATCCTCGAAATTAAACGTGTACCTAGAAAAGGTAAGTCGGGGTACTTCTTCAAGATCTTGTCTTCTAGTTCCCAAGTCGCCTCTTCCTTCCCATGACGGCTCCATTGACCTTCACTATAGCCATCTCTCGATTTCTTAGTTGACGGTTCTTTCTATCCGAGATGGCTATCGGGACTTCTTCATAAGTCAGATCTTTCTCAAGTTCTATGCCTTCTTGTTCGATTATATGGTTTGGATCGAATATATACTTTCGTAGCATAGACACGTGAAAAACGTTGTGTACTCCAGCGAAGTCCGGCGGTAGAGCTAGACGGTACGCGACCTCCCCGACTCGATATAAAATCTCGAATGGTCCCATATACCTCGGCTTCAGCTTCTCTCTCTTCCCAAAATGATAGATCCCTTTAGTGGGTGACATTTTGAGGAAAACTTTGTCTCCCACTTCAAATTTCAGCTCCCCCCGTCTTTTATCTACATATGCTTTTTGTCGATCCAGGGCCACTCGTATTCTTTCCCGAATCTTCTTTATCACCTCGACCGTTTGATCCACCAATTCAAGTCCCAAAATCTTCTTTTCGCCCACTTTGTCCCAATAGATTGGTGAGCGGCATTTTTTCCGTAGAGAGCTTCATAAGGCGCCATACCAATTGTTGATTGGTAGCTGTTGTTGTAGGCAAACTCCACCAAGCACAGGTGGTCTTCCCAGCTTCCGGGAAAATCCAAAACGCATGTCCTCAACATATCCTCCAAGATTTGTATGGTCCTCTCTTATTGTTCGTCTATTTATAGGTGAAAAGTTGTACTAAAAGATAGCTTGGTTCCTAACTCCTTTTGTAGACTTTGCCAGAATCTGGAGGTGAACCGTGGATCTCTATCCGACACGATAGAAACCGGTACACCATGCAATCGGACAATCTCCTCGAGATATATTCGTGCCAACTTGTCCAGTCCGAAAGTCATCTTGATTGGTAAGAAATGGGTAGACTTCGTTAATCTATCAACGATCATCCACATGACGTGGTTTCCTCATTTGGTGCTCGACAGACCGACCACGAAATCCATGGCAATGTGTTCCCACTTCCATTCTGGTATTTCCAAAGGAGCTAGCATTCCAGTTGGTCGTTGATGCTCTGCTTTTACTTGTTGACAAATGAGACATCTCTTGACGAACAATCCTATGTTTCTCTTCATGTTCCTCCATAAAATTTTTTCCCTTAAATCTCAGTACATCTTTGTACCTCCAGGATGTGCAGACATCGATGTGCAATATGCCTTTTCGAGGATTTCCTCTCTTAGTTTCTCATCATTGGGCACACACATTCTTTCTTTGAAGATTAGAGCTCCATCTGTAGCCAAAGAGAAATCTTCAGCTCTTCCATTATCCATATGAGCTTTCATCTTCGTTAGGAAGTTATCCCTCTTCTAGGCTTCAACAATTCGATAGCACAATGTGGGTTTCACGAATAACGCCGCCATCCTAGCTTCGATGCTGTTCGGAGACGTGACTATCTCCAGGTTCAGCTTTGACATCTCCTCGATCAGTAGGTGTTGATTGGTGATCATAGACGTCACCACTCCATTTCCTTTTCTGCTAAGTGCGTCAGCCACTACGTTTGTTTTTCTAGGATGGCAGTGGATCGTAATATTGTAATCCTTCACTGTAGCACCCCGGATCAAAACAAGCATAATTGATTAATTAAATATTTAAACCTATAATTTAATAATTTTGTGCGTATGATTTAACTGTTTAATTTAATTTCGTGCGTTTCAGATAAGTGTTTAATGCACGTATAAGAACGATAATTTTTATTAGACGTGGAATGTAGGATATTTTTATATCGTTAGATGCGTATCGAGAAAACGAGAAGATAGAAACGAACTAGGGGTCAATCGGAGACCCGTAGCTCAACCGGCGACGAAAAGGGCGAAACACGAGGTTTCGGAAAAATCGAAAGATATTTACGGAGAATGGAAACGAAGATATTATCGATGAATAGTGACGCAGAAAAGTCAACCGATGAATAGTAACTTGGATATTTCACATGAATAGTAACTTTCCGGAATTCTATAAAGAGGGGCTCCTCCGATTCGTTTTTCACCGTTTTTTCGAACGAGCCGAACGCGCTAAAAACTCGTAAGTCTCTCTCTCCTCTCTCTCTCTCTTCGTTTTCTGTTTTCTGGTTGGCTGCGCCACCACCGGCGCCGCCGCCGGCACGGCGCCGCCGCCGTCGGCCGGTCGCCGGAAAATTTCAACATTGTCGGAATCGTACGATTTTCACACACGACGTTCGTCTCGACGAGAGGAATTTAGGATAGGTCTCGGATTTCAAATCCGATTTCTCGTTCGCCGGAAAACGGCGAAAAACAGCCTCTTAAACCCTAAACCCTAACCCTTGATCACCTTCTCTCTCTCCTCTGTTTTTTCTCTCTCTCTGACTCTCTCTCGCTGGAGAAACCACCGAAGGACGACCTGGGACTGCTGGAGGGCCGGCGCCGCCGTGGGTGGCGGCGCCGTAGACGAACAGTGTTATATATGTATGAAACGTGCATGTGTGTGTGAATGGTGGTGTATCAGTGTGTGTGTGTTGTGTGGCTCGCTGTGGGAGCGGCGCCGGGTGGCGCTGCCGTGTGTGATCGGTGGGCCGGCGATGGGAGGTCGCCGGCGAGGTGGTTTGGTGGGTCGCCGGCGGCTGGAGGCCGCCGGCCGGAGGGAAGTCAGTGTGGTGTGTGTGTTTGCTAGCATGCACATGTGTGGGTAGATGCCACTGTTGTGGTTGTTGCACGGCGACTGGGGCGTCGCCGGCCAGTGTCTCCGGTGGCGGGTGGTGGTGGCCGACGGCAGGTGGCCGCCGGCCAAGGCTGGAAAGTATATGTGTGATTGAACGTGAGTGTATATGGATGTGTTAGGGTGTTGGCTTGGCCGGGAAAGGTTGCCGGCGATGGGGAGTCGCCGGCGGAGGGGCTGGGAGTGGTCGCCGGCGACGGGAGGTCGCCGGCCGGAGTTTTGGTTGGGGTTGAAAATCTGGGAAAAACAGGGTATCGAAGGGTTTTGCGGCGTAATTTCCGGGAACTATTCATGCTGGAATCCGGCGATGGACGGCCGAAGGTGGTAGCCGGCGGTGCGAGGTATTCGGCGAGGTAGGTGGTGGTGGCTGGAGGCGGCGCCGCCGCGCCGGGAGACACCGGGAAGTGGCCTGCTCGAGCAGGCCACCGTCGGGAATTTCTGGGCAGGGCTGGCTGAGAAAACTCGACCAGCCGAGTTGGGTCGCGCCTAGCTGCCGAGAAAACTCGTCAGCCGTCGGGTGCCGGGTGCCGGCGCGCACCGTGCGCGCTTGTCGGGTGCCGACGCGCACCCGACGCCGTGTTTTCGATCCGAACCTCGTTTTCTTTCCGTCGTTCAACCGTATCGAGTTGTCGATGACGAGACGTCATTGATCGGAGTCCGTGGGCCCGGTCAAAGTCAACCCTTTGACCAAAATTACCATTTTACCCCTAAACTTAAAATACTCCGTTCGAGCTCGTTTTAACTCCGATTGAGCTCATTCTTATTGCGTTGGGATCCTTATTTCAATTCCTATCTTTTCAGCCCGTTATTCAGATCTGATCCTCTCGTTTCTTGAACTCCAATCTTTAGATCGCTCGATCCATCGCGTATTTAACGACCGTTTTCCGACGGAACCTTTTACAGCTTTAATTATAATTTATTAAGGATCTAAGAACACTGTAACGTATGTAGGCTACCTGTTGGATTGACGTTGAGATATCTGACTGTTGACACTCATTACTCGAGCTCTTAGTTATCAGACTTTCGGATTTATCAACTCACGTGGGTACCACCGAACAAGGTGGGGGTAATTTCTATATCTTTATTTGTCTACTGCTTTCCCTATTAAAAGCATGACTGAGGAACACTATATGCTATGAATACACTTGTTGTGCCATATTATTACTGTGGTTGGACTGATGTCCACCTTGATCATGCATTCTATTCGTCCCCTGTTATTTTCTACTACTCCGAAAAGGTCTGGCGGTCCTTGAAATACGCTAGCGGTATATGAGACCGTTTACAGGGTAAGACGGGGGAACCCCGCACCTATGTGTCCTCTATAATTTCTAATATCTGCTATGCATTTTACGTGCTGTGACAACGTGACTTAAGATTATTTTATTAGTTTTTATATATATCTGTTGAGAGTCTCAAGAGGTAGAGTTATTCCCACGAGTGTATTCCACGCACTCACCCCCCTTAATCTGTACTCACACTACAGGAGCTGTTGAGCATGATGAACCCTAGATGGAGAGAGGCGGTGCTGCTTTTGAATCTGTAATTTTTAGGGTGTGTTGCACATATATTTTCAAACCAATGTGTTTTAAGTTTAACTCATGTTTTGTAATATTTCTGTATATATATTCTGTGAACGAGAGATCCTGATATTATTTCCGCTGCGTATGATGTACATTATCAATAGTGAGACTGATTGCTATCGGCAGAGGCCGATTGTTGTTAAGTGAAAGAGTCACCTCGTCCCTTACCTCTTTCTTCTGTCGTCTCTTACTTATTCTTTCTATTGTGTTTGCGTCTCTTGCTATTTCTCTCTTCACGCGCAACGGTAAAACTCTGATAAAATATGAAAAGATTTCGGGGCGTGACAGATGGTATCAGAGCAGTTCTAACGTTGAGAACTTGCTCGAACTGGTTTTAAAAATGGGAAAAACGTGATTTCGAAAGTGTGATTTGGAAACGAGAAAGGTTTTTAGATCGGGTTTTAAAGTGAGAAATGTGTGATTTGTTTTAAAATGGGAAAGATATGATTTGAAAACGTGAAAAGGTTTTTGAAAATACACAAATAGGCACCGTCCTCTCTCCATAGGTAACTCTCCCTGAACATAGGACTTGCTTGAGTAAGTGGTTACCTGATGTGCGTTAGTTTATTGATACGATATAAATTGTTTGGGACTGATGGGGTGTTAATGTGACTGTTTCACGATGAGATAATCTGTTAAAACCCTCTTGACGTAATTACAATCACGATGAAAAGATTTTGTGAAAACCTTTTAATGTCACTACAATTGACCCACTGCTCTGAGCCACCGCCACAAAGCCGCTGACTGCAGCAGCGTGAGCTCGTGTGCAAGTATGACCGTTCGCAAAAGTGGTCTTGTGTGACTAAAAGTTGAAACTACCATGGACCCTTGTTTATAACAGGGTGTACTAATGAGTGACTTTTCCCAATCCGTGGTTGTAATGCGTAAGGTCGGTTTTGATATTGGAGGACTATAAAAAAAAAACTCTTTGAGGATGACCGTAATGTGAATTATAATGTTTTGCGTTTGATACGTTTTTCTGGTTTGATTGTGCGAATTGTGTATACGATATTATACATAATAAATGGATAGTAAAAGATCTATTAAGGTTATTATGTGAATTATAGAATAGCGTTTAGTGACACCATGATATTGGTTATTAGTTTGTCTGTTGTTATAGATTGTGGGGATACGTGGGATATATTACAAGGGTTAGTTTCGTACGTCGTCTATAGAACGATTTGTCATGAGAATGACCATAAATGGAGATGGGCGACCTTAGGGACGGGACACTAGGCTTTACCGGGGCCTCCACCGCTTTCCACAGCTGTAGTATAAATGACCTTGAAAACTTTGATACTCTCTTATCTTAAGGAGTACATGTTTACGTCTCTTCACGTGTACCGCATTTTTCCTATACCTATGGTAATATTATGTAACCTCGATGACTTATACATATATATATATCGTAATAGAGTTATGCCGGGAGGGAGACCTTGAAAGAAGCAACCACAGTCGGCCAACCAGCTGGAGCGAGAAGAGACTCCCAATGTCGGAGATTTAGTTACTGTACTAAGAGGGTTAGCGAAGCACTTTGAAGAAACTCGGGCCGCACTACAGCCAGCTAGAGCTGACCCGAACCTGATCTATGAACAGTTCCGACGGTTCAACCCCCTGACTTTTAATGGAAAAGAGGAGCAGCTGACGCGGAAGAGTGGCTAAGGTCACTCGACCGATTGTTTGGGCACCTGACGTGCTCTAAGGAATAGATGGTCAGCTGTGCTATCTTCCAGCTCACTGAGAAAGCGAGTCATTGGTGGGACTCGTACGAGCGGACTCTACTGCCAGCTGAAAGGGAGAGCATGACTTGGGAGGAATTCAAGAAGATAGTTTCTCGACATTTTATTCCTCAGTCATATTGAGATCTGAAGGAGACAGAGTTCCTTCATCTCAAATAAGGGGGCTCGACTGTTGGGGAGTATGAGCGGCGGTTCAATCAGTTGAGCCGGTACGCCCCACATCTGGTGAATACTGATCTCAAAAAGGCCTGAAGATTTGAGAGGGGCCTTCGTAAGGAGATTAGTTCGATCTTAGCTGGGCAAGGAGAGATGACCTATGCGAGTGTCATCGAGAGAGCCCAGGAGATCGCCTCCCGGTTGGGTTTGGACGTTGCACCCCTCGAGAGAGTTCTCCCTGCTCCTGGGAAAAGGAAGTGGGAGGGCCCGAGTCAGGAGTTTGCCCCCTATAGGTTTCCAAGGGCAGACAATGCTCCAATCCTTCCTACTCCCAAGGCAAGTAATGCTCCAATCCTTTCTGCTCCTCGACCCACGAACCTATGCCCAAGATGTAGGAGAGTACACACGGGACTGTGTCGGCCCGAAGCGCAGAACTGTTTTAACTGCGGGGCGCCGGGGCACATAGCAGCAAATTGTCGGAAGGTGAGGAATTCACTGGCTACAGCCCCGAACTCAAGGCCGATGGCGGGCAGAGCACGGGCTTACGCCCTTAATCGCCCAGGAGCTGCAGAGGGACCTGAGGGATGATGTGAGATACGCTATCAATTACTAATATACCTGTTTACAACCTGTTTGCTGCTGGAATGAAACACACATGCATATCTGTTATTTTCTGTAATAGCTGAAGCATGAGGACGATAGGATAGTCGCTCGGACTATAGAAGTTATTTATCCCCTCGGGAAAGACGGAAAGGACAGGACACTTACACCGTCACCTTAGAATTGCTTTCGAAGATAAGATCCTTTAGTGATCCCCACGCTTGGGAGTGATTAGAGATAAAGGATTTCTGCACGACCCTGGGGATAGACTGGCTAAAGTCCAATCACACGGTAATCAAATACCGTGCAAGGAAGACTGCCATTCCAGCACCTGAAGAACCGGAGTTCACCTTTTTGAGAGACCCAAATAAAGTCGACTCAAGGAATAAGTTTGGACATAAAAGCAACCGAGATGTTTAGCAAAAGAAGATTGCAAGGCTTGGTTGGTCAACATGATGAACTCCGTGCAAGAACCGACTTCTGCTAAGAAGGGGTCGGTGATAAAGACATTCATGGACTTGTTTCCAGAGGATTTATCTGGACCTCCACCGAATCAACAAGTGACCTTGAGATCGATCTCATTTCAGGATCCGCATGGGTGTCAGAAGCTCCTTACTAGATAACACCGAAGGAATTACAAGAACTGAGGGTCTAATTACCAGAACTTTTAGACAAAGGTTCCAACGAACCAAGCGTGTTGCCTTGAGGAACTCCAGTGCTCTTCGAGAAGAATAAAGATGGGAGCTTAAGAATTTGTGTCGATTACCGAGAGTCGAACGAGCGGACCATACAGAACAAGTACACACTGCCTCGAAGTGAAGATCTCTTCGACAGATTAAGAGGAGCTAGTGTGTTCTCGAAGATTGACTTAAGGTCTGGGTATTACCAGATAAAAGTCAAAGACGCAGATAAACCATCAATCAGTACTACGAGATGAAGAAGGAGAAGAGTAAAGAGCAGGAATACGGTCCGGCCAGGAAAGATCGAGAAAGAATTGGAAAAGCTCAGGGTCGATGAAAGTTCTGAACAACCAGCTTAGCCGGATAATCAAGGAACTTGCAAGCCTGAGAAAGTTCCTTGATGAGAAATGAAAAGACAGAAGCAACTCGCATATAAGAGGACGAGAGTTTTGACAAAGTATCCAGTTTCGCAGCTTTTAGTACGCGTTTAGTTACGACGTTCTTAGTATGCATTTAGTTACGACGTTCTTAGTACGCGTTCAATTTCGAGGACGAAATTATTTTAAGGGGTAAGAGATGTAGCGCCCCAGATCAAAACAAGCATAATTGATTAATTAAATATTTAAACCTATAATTTAATAATTTTGTGCGTATGATTTAACTGTTTAATTTAATTTCGTGCGTTTCAGATAAGTGTTTAATGCACGTATAAGAATGATAATTTTTATTAGACGTGGAATGTAGGATATTTTTATATTGTTAGATGCATATCGAGAAAACGAGAAGATAGAAATGAACTAGGGGTCAATCGGAGACCCGTAGCTCAACCGGCGACGAAAAAGGCGAAACACGAGGTTTCGGAAAAATCGAAAGATATTTACGGAGAATGGAAACGAAGATATTATCGATGAATAGTGACGCAGAAAAGTCAACCGATGAACAGTAACTTGGATATTTCTCATGAATAGTAACTTTCCGGAATTCTATAAATAGGGGCTCCTCCGATTCGTTTTTCACCGTTTTTTCGAACGAGCCGAACGCGCTGAAAACTCATAAGTCTCTCTCTCCTCTCTCTCTCTCTCCTCTCTCTCTCTCTCTTCGTTTTCTATTTTCTGGCCGTCGCCGGAAAATTTCAATGTTGTCGGAATCGGACGATTTTCACACACGACGTTCGTCTCGATGAGATGAATCTAGGATAGGTCTCGGATTTCAAATCTGATTTCTCGTTCGCCGGAAAACGGCGAAAAACAGCCTCTTAAACCCTAAACCCTAACCCTTGATCACCTTCTCTCTCTCCTCTGTTTTTTCTCTCTCTCTCTCACTCTCTCTCGCTGGAGAAACCACCGGAGGACGACCTGGGACTGCTGGAGGGCCGGCGCCGCCGTGGGTGGCGGCGCCGGAGACGAACAGTGTTATATATGCATGAAACGTGCATGTGTGTGTGAATGGTGGTGTATCAGTGTGTGTGTGTTGTGTGGCTCGCTGTGGGGGCGGCGCCGCCGTGTGTGATCGGTGGGCCGGTGACGGAAGGTCGCCGACGAGGTGGTTTGGTGGGTCGCCGGCGGCTGGAGGCCGTCGGCCGGAGGGAAGTCAGTGTGTGTGTGTGTGTGTGTGCTAGCATGCACATGTGTGTGTAGATGCCACTATTGTGGTTGTTGCACGGCGGCAGGTGGCGGCCTACGACTGGGGCGTCGCCGGCCAGTGTCTCCGGTGGCGGGTGGTGGTGGCCGCCGGCCAAGGCTGGAAAGTATGTGTGTGATTGAACGTGTGTGTGTGTGTGTTTCATGCGTGAGTGTATATGGATGTGTTAGGGTGTTGGCTTGGCCGGGAAAGGTTGCCGGCGACGGGGAGTCGCCGGCAGAGGGGCTGGGAGTGGTCGCCGGCGATGGGAGGTCGCCGGTCGGAGTTTTGGTTGGGGTTGAAAATCTGGGAAAAACAGGGTATTAGAATCTTTATGAAATCTTTTACCTTGTAAATGTACATCTAATTTTAAAGCTTCTAATATCATTTTGTCATTCAAGTCTAAAGCAAGATCTGGAGCACTATTAAAATAAATTGGTCCATTACATATATTAGTTTGTATTAAAGATAATAATGAATCTTCATATCTTATAGCTCTTTTATCTCATAAAGTTAAATATATAGGTGTATTTATTCCTCTTCTCATTAAAGGTTTTACTCCTACTTGAATTAATCCAATATGTATATACCTAAATCCTTTTTGAATATATTTGTTTATAGTATGTTTTGATAATAATTGTACACTATGTGGTTCTTGTTGAATAGATCTAGTTTCTTCATGTGTTTTAATTGTATAAGCAGTTTTGCAATCAATTAATCCTATTTTATATATGTTTTCTATTCTTTCTCTAGGTATAGTCCATGTTGTATAATCTATAGGCATATAAGTCTCTTGACTTTGAACCATATTTTGATTATCTAAGCTATTTCCTAGTGATAACAGTTTTCTTAGTCTTGAAGTCATAATTTCATTAAATATTTTAATTTTACAGAAAGGTTAATTTCTTTTCTATTAAATCTTCAATTTCTTTCAGACATATAGCTAAAAATTCTTGATTCATTTGTATAGGTCTGGCTTTTGTAGGTATATCTCTATCACTAAATTCTTTTTCATAAAGTAAATCTACAATATGCTGTTTTCTTTCCCAAAAAGCATTAGGGATAGTACTACATAATTCTTTAATAAATCTAACTTGGATTTCTTTTATTTTTGTTAAAATATTAGTCTCTTTTAATTGTTCTTCTATTTTTAAATAAGGTATTTCTTCTTTTAAAAAATCAATAGTTAGAAGATTATTCGAGTGCCATTAACTCTTCGAAAGATGATTCGAATACAGTTAACTCAATATTTGGTCAACAAGTTTCCAATAATCGTTACACTTAGAGTTACGGATTAGTTTTATGTTGAGTCAGAGGATTATTCGAGTGCCATTAACTATTTAGAAGATGAATCGAGTACAATTAACTCTTTAATTGGTCAACAAGTTTTCAATAATCGTTACACTTAGAGTTAGGAATTTGTTTTATGTTGAGTTAGAAGATTATTCGAGTGCCATTAACTCTTTAGATGATAATTAGAGTACAATTAACTCTTTACTTGGTCAACAAGTTTTCCATAATCGTTACATTTAGAGTTGCGAATTAGTTTTATGTTGAGTTAGACGATTATTCGAGTGCCATTAACTCTTTAGAAGATGATTCGAGTACAATTAACTTATTACTTGGTCAACAAGTTTTTAATTATCGTTATACTTAGAGTTATAGATTAGTTTTATGCTGAGTTAGAAGATTAATCGAGTACCATTAACTATTCAGAAGTTGAATCGAGTACAATTAGCTCTTCACTTGGTCAATAAATTTTCAATAATCGTTACACTTAGAGTTACGGATTAGTTTTATATTGAGTTAGAAGATTATTCGAGTGCCATTAACTCTTTAGAAGATGAATTGAGTACAATTAACTCTTTACTTGGTCAACAAGTTTTCAATAATCGTTACATTTAGAGTTACAATTTAGTTTTATGTTGAGTTAGCCGATTATTCGAGTGCCATTAACTCTTTAGAAGATGATTCGATTACAATTAACTTATTACTTGGTCAACAAGTTTTTAATAATCATTATACATAGTTATAGATTAGTTTTATGTTGAGTTAGAAGATTAATCGAGTATCATTAACTCTTCAGAAGTTGAATCGAGTACAATTAGCTCTTCAATTGGTCAATAAATTTTCAATAATCGTTACACTTAGAGTTACGGGTTAGTTTTATATTGAGTTAGAAGATTAATCGAGTACCATTAACGCTTTTGAAGATGATTCGAGTACAATTAACTCTTTACTTGGTCATCAAGTTTTCAATAATCGTTACACTTAGAGTTACGAATTAATTTTATGTTGAGTTAGAAGATTATTCGAGTGCCATTAACTCTTTAGATGATAATTAGAGTACAATTAACTTTTTACTTGGTCAACAAGTTTTCCATAATCTTTACACTTAGAGTTACGGAATAATTTTATGTTGACTTAAAAGATTATTCGTGTGCAATTAACTCTTTAGAAGATGATTCGAGTACAATTAACTCATTACTTGGTCAACAGGTTTTTAACAATCGTTACACTTAGAGTAACGAATTAGTTTTATGTTGAGTTACAAGATTAATCGAGTATAATTAACTCTTTAGAAGATGAATCGAGTACAATTAACTCTTTACTTGGTCAACAAGTTTTCAATAATCGTTACACTTAGAGTTACTGATTAGTTTTATGTTGAGTTAGAAAATTAATCGAATACCATTAACTCTTTTCAAGATGAATCGAGTACAATTAACGCTTTAGAAGATGATTCGAGTACAATTAACCTTTTACTTGGTCAATAAGTTTTCAATAATCGTTACACTTAGAGTTATAGATTAGTTTTACGTTGAGTTAGAAGATTAATCGAGTACCATTAACTCTTCAGAAGTTGAATCGAGTACAATTATCTCTTCACTTGGTCAATAAGTTTTCAATAATCGTTACACTTAGAGTGCGGATTTGTTTTATATTGAGTTAGAAGATTAATCGAGTACCATTAACTCTTTTGAAGATGAATCGAGTACAATTAACTCTTTACTTGGTCAACAAGTTTTCAATAATCGTTACACTTAGAGTGACGAATTAATTTTATGTTGAATTAGAAGATTATTCGAGTGCCATTAACTCTTTCGATGATAATTAGAGTACAATTAACTCTTTACTTGGTCAATAAGTTTTCCATAATTACTCTTTGACCAAGTAAAAAGTTAATTGTACTCTAATTATCATCTAAAGAGTTAATGGCACTCGAATAATCTTCTAACTCAACATAAAATTAATCCATAACTCTAAGTGTAATGATTATTGAAAACTTGATGACCAAGTAAAGAGTTAATTGTACTCGATTCGTCTTCAAAAGAGTTAATCGTACTCGATTAATCTTCTAACTCAACATAAAACTATTTCGTAACTCTAAGTGTAACGATTATGGAAAACTTGTTGACCAAGTAAAGAGTTAATTGTACTCTAATTATCATCTAAAGAGTTAATAACACTTGAATAATATTCTAACTCAACATAAAACAAATTCATAACTCTAAGTGTAACGATTATTGAAAACTTGTTGACCAATTAAAGAGTTAATTGTACTCGATTCATCTTCTAAAGAGTTAATGGCACTCGAATAATCTTCTAACACAACATAAAACTAATCCGTAACTCTAAGTGTAACGATTGTTGAAAACTTGTTGACCAAGTAAAGAGTTAATTGTTCTCGATTCATCATCTAAAGATTTAATGGTACTCGATTAATCTTCTAATTCAACATAAAACTAATCCGTAACTCTAAGTGTAACGATTATTGAAAACTTGTTGACCAAGTATTGAGTTAACTGTATTCGAATCATCTTTCGAAGAGTTAATGGCACTCGAATAATCTTCTAACTGAACATAAAACTAATACGTAAGTCTAAGTGTAACGATATTGAAAACTTGTTGAATAAGTAAAGAGTTAATAGTACTCGAATTATCTTTTAAAGAGTTAATGGCTCTAGAATTCTCTTCTAACTCAACATAAAACTAATCCGTAACTCTAAGGGTGACGATTATTGAAAACTTGTTGACCAAGTACAGAGTTAATTGTACTCGATTCATCGTTGAAAGAGTTAATGGTACTCGATTAATCTTCTAACTCAACATGAAACTAATCAGTAACTCTAAGTGTAACGATTATTGAAAACTTGTTGACCAAGTAAAGAGTTAATGGTACTCGATAAATGTTCTAACTCAACATAAAACTAATCCGTAACTCTAAGGGTAACGATTGTTGAAAACTTGTTGACCAAGTAAAGTGTTAATTGTACTCGATTCATCGTCTAAAGAGTTAATGGTACTCGATTAATCTTCTAACTCAACATAAAACTAATCCGTAACTCTAAGTGCAACGATTATTGAAAACTTGTTGACCAAGTATTGAGTTAACTGTATTCGAATCATCTTTTGAATAGTTAACGGCACTCGAATAATCTTCTAACTCAACATAAAACTAATCTGTAACTCTAAATGTAACGATTATTGAAAACTTGTTGAACAAGTAAAGAGTTAATAGTACTCGAATTATATTTTAAAGTGTAAATGACACTCGAATTCTCTTCTAACTCAACATAAAACTAATCCGTAACTCTAAGGTTAACGATTATTGAAAATTTGTTGTCCAAGTAAAGAGTTAATTGTACTCAATTCATCGTCTAAAGAGTTAATGGTACTCGATTAATCTTCTAACTCAACATAAAACTAATCCGTAACTCTAAGTGTGATGATTATTGAAAACTTGTTGACCAAGTAAAGAGTTAATTGTACTCGAGTCATCTTCAAAAGAGTTAATGGTACTCGATTAATCTTCTAACTCAATATAAAACTAATCTGTAACTCTAAGTGTAACGATTATTGAAAACTTGTTGACCAAGTAAATAGTGGATTGTACTATAATTATCATCTAAAGAGTTATGGCACTCGAATAATCTTCTAACTCAACATAAAACTAATTCGTAAGTCTAAGTGTAACAATTATTGAAAACTTATTGACCAAGTAAAGTGTTAATTGTACTCGATTCATCTTTTAAAGAGTCAATGGTACTCGATTAATCTTCTAACTCAATATAAAACAAATCCGTCACTCTAAGTGTAACGATTATTGAAAACTTATTGACCAAGTGAAGAGTTAGTTGTACTCGATTCAACTTCTGAAGAGTTAATGGTTCTCGGTTAATCTTCTAACTCAACATAAAACTAATCTATAACTCTAAGTGTAACGATTTTGGAAAACTTGTTGACCAAGTAATAAGTTAATTGTACTCTAATTATCGTCTAAGGAGTTAATGGCACTCGAATAATCTTCTAACTCAGCATAAAATTAATTCGTAACTCTAATTGTAACGATTATTGAAAACTTGTTGACCAAGTAAAGAGTTAATTGTACTCGATTCATCTTCAAAAGAGTTAATGGTACTCGATTAATCTTCTAATTCAATATAAAACTAATCCGTAACTCTAAGTGTAATGATTATTGAAAACTTGTTGACCAAGTAAAGAGTCAATTGTACTCTAATTATCATCTAAAGAGTTAATGACACTCGAATAATCTTCTAACTCAACATAAAACTAATTCGTAAGTCTAAGTGTAACAATTATTGAAAACTTGTTGACCAAGTAAAGTGTTAATTGTACTCGATTCATCTTCTAAAGAGTCAATGGTACTCGATTAATCTTCTAACTCAATATAAAACAAATCCGTCACTCTAAGTGTAACGATTATTGAAAACTTATTGACCAAGTGAAGAGTTAGTTGTACTCGATTCAACTTCTGAAGAGTTAATGGTACTCGGTTAATCTTCTAACTCAACGTAAAACTAATCTATAACTCTAAGTGTAACGATTATGGAAAACTTGTTGACCAAGTAATAAGTTAATTGTACTCTAATTATCGTCTAAAGAGTTAATGACACTCGAATAATCTTCTAACTCAACATAAAATTAATTCGTAACTCTAATTGTAACGATTATTGAAAACTTGTTGACCAAGTAAAGAGTTAATTTTACTCGATTCATCTTCAAAAGAGTTAATGGTACTCGATTAATCTTCTAACTCAACATAAAACTAATCAGTAACTCTAAGTGTAACGATTATTGAAAACTTGTTGACCAAGTAAAGAGTTAATTGTATTTTATTCATCTTCTAAAGAGTTAATTATACTCGATTAATCTTGTAACTCAACATAAAACTAATCCGTAATTCTAAGGGTAACGATTGTTAAAAACTTGTTGACCAAGTAATGAGTTAATTGTACTCGAATCATCTTCTAAAGAGTTAATTGCACACGAATAATCTTTTAACTCAACATAAAATTATTCCGTAACTCTAAGTGTAAAGATTTTGGAAAACTTGTTGACCAAGTAAAAAGTTAATTGTACTCTAATGATCATCTAAAGAGTTAATGGCACTCGAATAATCTTCTAACTCAACATAAAACTAATTCGTAACTCTAAGTGTAACGATTATTGAAAACTTGTTGACCAAGTAAAGAGTTAATAGTACTCGAATTATCTTTTAAAGTGTTAATGGCACTCGAATTGTCTTCTAACTCAACATAAAACTAATCCGTAACTCTAAGGGTAACGATTGTTGAAAACTTGTTGACCAAGTAAAGAGTTAATTGTACTCGATTCATCGTCTAAAGAGTTAATGGTACTCGAGTAATCTTCTAACTCAACATAAAACTAATCCGTAACTCTAAGTGCAACGATTATTGAAAACTTGTTGACCAAGTATTGAGTTAACTGTATTCGAATCTTCTTTTGAATAGTTAATGGCACTCGAATAATCTTCTAACTCAACATAAAACTAATCCGTAACTCTAAATGTAACGATTATTGAAAACTTATTGACCAAGTAAAGAGTTAATAGTACTCGAATTATATTTTAAAGTGTAAATGGCACTCGAATTCTCTTCTAACTCAACATAAAACTAATCCGTAACTCTAAGGTTAACGATTATTGAAAATTTGTTGACCAAGTAAAGAGTTAATTGTACTCGATTCATCGTCTAAAGAGTTAATGGTACTCGATTAATCTTCTAACTCAACATAAAACTAATCCGTAACTCTAAGTGTGATGATTATTGAAAATTTGTTGACCAAGTATTGAGTTAACTGTATTCGAATCATCTTTTGAATAGTTAATGGCACTCGAATAATCTTCTAACTCAACATAAAACTAATCCGTAACTCTAAATGTAACGATTATCGAAAACTTGTTGAACAAGTAAAGAGTTAATAGTACTCAAATTATCTTTTAAAGTGTAAATGGCACTCGAATTCTCTTCTCACTCAACATAAAAATAATCCGTAACTCTAAGGTTAACGATTATTGAAAATTTGTTGACCAAGTAAAGAGTTAATTGTACTCGATTCATCTTCTAAAGAGTCAATGGTACTCGATTAATCTTCTAACCCAATATAAAACAAATCCGTCACTCTAAGTGTAACGATTATTGAAAACTTATTGACCAAGTGAAGTGTTAGTTGTACTCGATTCAACTTCTGAAGAGTTAATGGTACTCAGTTAATCTTCTAACTCAACGTAAAACTAATCTATAACTGTAAGTGTAACGATTATGGAAAACTTGTTGACCAAGTAATAAGTTAATTGTACTCTAATTATCGTCTAAAGAGTTAATGGCACTCGAATAATCTTCTAACTCAATAAAAAATTAATTCATAATCTTCTAATTCAACATAAAACTAATCTGTAACTCTAAATGTAACGATTATTGAAAACTTGTTTACCAAGTAAAGAGTTAATTGTACTCTAATTATCATCTAAAGAGTTAATGGCACCCGAATAATCTTCTAATTCAACATAAAACTAATTCGTAACTCTAAGTGTAACGATTATTGAAAACTTGTTGACAAATTAAAAAGTTAATTGTACTCGATTCATCTTCTAAAGAGTTAATGCTACTCGATTAATCTTCTAACTAAATATAAAACCAATCCGTCACTCTAAGTGTAACGATTATTGAAAACTTATTGACCAAGTGATGAGTTAATTGTACTCGATTCAACTTCAGAAGAGTTAATGGTACTCTATTAATCTTCTAACTCAACGTAAAATTAATCTATAACTCTAAGTGTAAGGATTATTGAAAACTTCTTGACCAAGTAATAAGTTAATTGTACTCGAATCATCTTTTAAAGAGTCAATGGCACTCGAATAATCGTCTAACTCAATATAAAACTATTACGTAACTCTAAGTGTAACAATTATTGAAAACTTGTTGACCAAGTAAAAAGAGTTAATTGTACTTAATTCATCTTGAGTTTCAATAATCATTACACTTAGAGTTATAGATTAGTTTTATGTTGAGTTAGAAGATTAATCGAGTACCATTAACTCTTCAGAAGTTGAGTCGAGCACAATTAACTCTTCACTTGTTCAATAAGTTTTTAATAATTGTTACCCTTGGATGGACGGATTTGTTTTATAATAAGTTAGAAGATTAATCGAGTACCATTAACTCTTTTGAAGATGAATCGAGTACAATTAACTCTTTGCTTGGTCAACAAGTTTTCAATAATTGTTACACTTAGAGTTACGAATTAGTTTTATGTTGATTTAGAAGATTTATCGAGTACCATTTACTCATTACTTGGTCAACAAGTTTTCATTAATCGTTACACTTAGAGTTACTGATTAGTTTTATGTTAATCTTCTAACTCAATATAAAATTAATCTGTAACTCTAAGTGTAACGATTATTGAAAACTTATTGATCAAGTGAAGAGTTAATTGTACTCGATTCATCTTCTAAAGAGTAAATGGTACTCGATAAATCTTCTACATCAAAATAAAACTAATTTGTAACTCTAAGTGTAACGATTATTGAAAACTTGTTGGCCAAGTAAAGAGTTAATTGTACTCGATTAATCTTCTAACTCAACATAAAACTAATCCGTAACTCTAAGTGTAACGATTATTGAAAACTTATTGACCAAAGAAAAGTTAATTGTACTCGATTCATCTTCTAAATCAACATAAAACTAATTCGTAACTCTAAGTGTAACGATTATTGAAAACTTTTTGACCAAGCAAAGAGTTAACTGTACTCTATTCATCTTCAAAAGAGTTAATGGTACTCGATTAATCTTCTAACTCAATATAAAACAAATCCGTCACTCCAAGTGCAACGATTATTGAAAACTTATTGACCAAGTGAATAGTTAATTGTGCTCGATTCAACTTCTGAAGAGTTAATGGTACTCGATTAATCTTCTAACTCAACATAAAACTAATCTATAACTCTAAGTGTAACGATTATTGAAAACTTGTTGACCAAGTAATAAGTAAATTGTACTCGAATCATCTTCTAAAGAGTTAATGGCACTCGAATAATCGTCTAAATCAATATAAAACTTTATGAAGATATGGAAGAGACTTGTTTCAAAGATCAACAAATATTTACATGACAACAATGAAGTTTATCCAGAGACAGATTTTTGTTTAGCACAAGGGCATGTGTCCGATGGATGGTTAAATTAAGATAATCCAAGTCCAGCTCAATTATTTGACTTCAGAGATATGGATATACAAGATGCAAATTGATATCATTCATAATCTTTTGAAATTCTGATGGTGCATTTTTAAGTCCAAAAGGCATAACATTCCATTCATAATGTCCAAAGGGTACAGTAAAAGCTGTCTTACATACTTAGTGTTTTCGATTTTGATATTGAATTTATTAAAGGAGAAAATAATTCTTTACCAGACTTTTTAACTCGTGAATTTTTACAAGGAAATTAATTTTTTTCAGATGGATCAAAAAACAAGAACTTCAAAGGATTATTCTGCCAAATGTCGGCAGATAACCCAATCTCGACAAACAATTTATGTTGATTTATAAGATTTATCGAGTACCATTTACTCTTTACTTGGTCAACAAGTTTTCAATAATCGTTACACATAGAGTTACTGATTAGTTTTATGTTGAGTTAGAAGATTAATCGAATACCATTAACTCTTTTGAAGATGAATCGAGTACAATTAACTCTTTACTTGGTCAACAAGTTTTTAATAATATTTACATTTAGAGTTACAGATTAGTTTTATATTGAGTTAGACGATTATTCGAGTGCCATTACCTCTTTAGAAGATGATTCGAGTACAATTTACTTATCACTTGGTCAACAAGTTTTCAATAATCGTTACAATTAGAGTTATAGATTAGTTTTATATTGAGTTAGAAGATTAATCGAGTACCACTAACTCTTCAGAAGTTGAATCGAGTACAATTAACTCTTCACTTGGTCAATAAGTTTTCAATAATGGTTACACATGGAGTGACGGCTTTGTTTTATATTGAGTTAGAAGATTAATCGAGTACCATTAACTCTTTCGAAGATGAATCGAGTACAATTAAACAATATACCAGATAATGAATTATAAAGAGAGTACTTTAGTAAATTAAAAGATTTAATTATTGAAGAAGAATCTACAAAGAAAAAGATACCTATACATGATAATTTTAGTTTAAATAAATTATTTGATAAATACCCCAGTCCTAGTATGTCTAGGAATGTAACTACAAGAGATTTACAAACTGAGATAAATATTCTTAAAAGACAAATTAATAATTTAGAAAAAGATATAATTACTTTAAAGGAAGATAATATTGAAATTAAAACTACAATGATATTAAAAGATAATAATATTGATATTACAAATATACCAAGTACAAGTCACATAGAAGAAAAAGATGAGGATATTATTGATCATAACAAATTTATAAATCAAATACAAAGAATTGATTTTCAAAAACAGTTAGAATCATCTTCTGAATAGTTAACGACACTCGATTAATCTTCTAACTCAACATAAAACTAATCCGTAACTCTAAGTGTAACGAATATTGAAAACTTGTTGAACAAGTAAAGAGTTAATAGTACTCGAATTATCTTTTAAAGTGTTAATGGCACTCATCTTCTCTTCTAACTCAACATAAAACTAATCAGTAACTCTAAGTGTAACAATTATTGAAAACTTGTTGACGAAGTAAAGAGTTAATGGTACTCGATAAATCTTCTAATTCAACATAAGACTAATTCGTAACTCTAAGTGTAACGATTATTGAAAACTTGTTGACCAAGCAAAGAGTTAATTGTACTCGATTCATCTTCAAAAGAGTTAATGGTACTCGATTAATCTTCTAACTCAATATAAAACAAATCTGTCACTCCAAGGGTAACGATTATTGAAAACTTATTGACCAAGTGAAGAGTCAATTGTACTCGATTCAACTTTTGAAGAGTTAATGGTACTCAATTAATCTTCTAACTCAACATAAAACTAATCTATAACACTAAATATAACGATTGTTGAAAACTTGTTGACCAAGTAATAAGTAAATTGTACTCGAATCATCTTCTAAAGAGCTAATGGCACTCGAATAGTCGTCTAACTCAATATAAAACTAATACGTAACTTTAAGTGTAACGATTATTGAAAACTTGTTGACCAAGTATTGAGTTAACTGTATTCGAATCATCTTCTGAATAGTTAATGACAGTCGATTAATCTTCTAACTCAACAAAAAACTAATCAGTAACTCTAAGTGTAACGATTATTGAAAACTTGTTGACAAAGTAAAGAGTTAATAGTACTCGAATTATCTTTTAAAGTGTTAACGGTTCTCGAATTCTCTTCTAACTAAACATAAAACTAATCCGTAACTCTAAGGGTAACGATTATTAAAAAGTTGTTGACCAAGTAAAGAGTTAATTGAACTCGATTCATCGTCTAAAGAGTTAATTGTACTCGATTAATCTTCTAACTCAACATAAAACTAATCCGTAACTCTAAGTGTAACGATTATTGAAAACTTGTTGACCAAGTAAAGAGTTAATTGTTCTCGATTCATCTTCTAAAGACTTAATGGTATTCGATTAATCTTCTAACTCAACATAAAACTAATCAGTAACTTAAGTGGAACGATTATTGAAAACTTGTTGACCAAGTAAATAGTAAATGGTACTCGATAAATCTTCTAAATCAACATAAAACTAATCCGTAACTCTAAGAGTAACGATTATTGAAAACTTGTTGACAAAGCAAAGAGTTAATTGTACTCTATTCATCTTCAAAAGAGTTAATGGTACTCGATTAATCTTCTAACTCAATATATAACAAATTCGTCACTCCAAGTGTAACGATTATTGAAAACTTATTAACCAAGTGAAGAGTTAATTGTACTCGATTCAACTTCTGAAGAGTTAATTGTACTCGATTCAACTTCTGAAGAGTTAATGGTACTCGATTAATCTTCTAACTCAATATAAAACTAATCTATAACTCTAATTGTAACGATTATTGAAAACTTATTGACCAAGTGATAAGTAAATTGTACTCGAATCATCTTCTAAAGAGGTAATGGCACTCGAATAATCGCCTAACTCAATATAAAACTAATCTGTAACTCTAAATGTAAAGATTATTGAAAACTTGTTGACCAAGTAAAGAGTTAATTGTACTCGATTCATCTTCAAAAGAGTTAATGGTATTCGAGTAATCTTCTAACTCAACATAAAACCAATCAGTAACTCTAAGTGTAACGATTATTGAAAACTTGTTGACCAAGTAATGAATAAATGGTACTCGATAAATCTTCTAAATCAACAGAAAACTAATTCGTAACTCTAAGTGTAACGATTATTGAAAACTTGTTGACCAAGCAAAGACTTAATTGTACTCGATTTATCTTCAAAAAGAGTTAATGGTACTCGATTAATCTTCTAACTTAATATAAAACAAATCCGTCACTCCAAGGGTAACGATTATTGAAAACTTATTGACCAAGTGAAGAGTTAATTGTACTCGATTCAACTTCTGAAGAGTTAATGGTACTCGATTAATCTTCTAACTCAACATAAAACTAATCTATAACTCTAAGTGTAATGATTATTGAAAACTTGTTGACCAAGTAATAAGTAAATTGTACTCGAATCATCTTCTAAAGAGTTAATGGCATTCGAATAATCATCTAACTCAATATAAAACTTATACGTAACTTTAAATGTAACGATTATTGAAAACTTGTTGACCAAGTATTGAGTTAACTGTATTAGAATCATCTTCTGAATAGTTAACGACACTCGAATAATCTTCTAACTCAACATAAAACTAATCAGTAACTCTAAGTGTAACGATTATTGAAAACTTGTTGACCAACTAAAGAGTAAATGGTACTCGATAAATCTTCTAACTCAACATAAAACAAATCTGTAAGTCTAAGTGTAATGATTGTTGAAAACTTGTTGACAAAGCAAAGAGTTAATTGTACTCGATTCATCTTCAAAAGAGTTAATGGTACCCGATTAATCTTCTAACTCAATATATAACAAACCCGTCACTCCAAGTGTAACGATTATTGTAAACTTATTGACCAAGTGAAGAGTTAATTGTACTCGATTCAACTTCTGTAGACTTAATGGTACTCGATTAATCTTCTAACTAAACATAAAACTAATATATAACTCTAAGTGTAACGATTAATGAAAACTTGTTGACCAAGTAATAAGTAAATTGTACTGGAATCATCTTTTAAAGAGTTAATGGCACTCGAATAATCGTCTAAATCAATATAAAACTTCTCTTCTAACTCAACATAAAACTAATCAGTAACTCTAAGTGTAACGATTATTGAAAACTTGTTGACGAAGTAAAGAGTTAATGGTACTCGATAAATCTTCTAAATCAACATAAAACTAATTCTTAACTCTAAGTGTAACGATTATTGAAAACTTGTTGACCAAGTAAAGAGTTAATTGTATTCGATTCATCTTCTAAAGAGTTAATGGTATTCGATAAATCTTCTAACTCAACATAAAACTAATCAGTAAGTCTAAGTGTAACGATTATTGAAAACTTGTTGACCAAGTAAAGAGTAAATGGTACTTGGTAAATCTTCTAAATCAACATAAAACTAATTCGTTACTCTAAGTGTAACGATTATTGGAAACTTGTTGACCAGGCAAAGAGTTAATTGTACTCTTCTTAACTTCTAAAGAGTTAATGGTACTCGATTAATCTTCAAACTCAATATAAAACTAATCTATAACTCTAATTGTAACGATTATTGAAAACTTGTTGACCAAGTGATAAATAAATTGTACTCGAATCATCTTCTAAAGAGGTAATGACACTCGAATAATCGTCTAACTCAATATAAAACTAATATGTAACTCTAAATGTAAAGATTGTTGAAAACTTGTTAACCAAGTAAAGAGTTAATTGTACTCGATTCATCTTCAAAAGAGTTAATGGTATTCGATTAATCTTCTAACTCAACATAAAACTAATCCGTAACTCTAAGTGTGACGATTATTGAAAACTTGTTGACCAAGTAAAGAGGTCATTGTATTCGATTCATCTTCTAAAGAGTTAATGATACTCGATTAATCTTGCAACTCAACATAAAACTAATTCGTAACTCTAAGTGTAACGATTGTTGAAATCTTGTTGACCAAGTAAAGAGTTAATTGTACTTGATTCATCGTCTAAAGAGTTAATGGTACTCGATTAATCTTCTAACTCAACATAAAACTAATCCGTAACTCTAAGTGTAAAGATTATTGAAAACTTGTTGACCAAGTAAAGAGTTAATTGTACTCGATTCATCTTCAAATGAGTTAATGGTACTCGATTAATCTTCTAACTCAACATAAAACTAATCCGTAACTCTAAGTGTAAAGATTATTGAAAACTTGTTGACCAAGTAATAAGTAAATTGTACTCGAATAATCTTCTAAAGAGTTAATGGCACTCGAATAATCATCTAAATCAATATAAAACTAATCTGTAACTCTAAATCTAACGATTATTGAAAACTTGTTGACCAAGTAAAGAGTTAATTGTATGAGATTCATCTTCAAAAGAGTTAATGGTACTCGATTAATCTTCTAACTCAATATAAAACTAATCTGTAACTCTAAGTGTAACGATTATTGAAAACTTATTGACCAAGTGAAGAATTAATTATACTCGATTGATCTTCTGAAGAGTTAATGGTACTCGATTAATCTTCTAACTCAAATAAACTAATCTATAACTCTTAGTGTAATGATTATTGAAAACTTGTTGACCAAGTAAAGAGTAAATGGTACTCGATAAATCTTCTAAATCAACATAAAACAAATCCGTAACTCTAAGTGTAATGATTATTGAAAACTTGTTAACAAAGCAAAGAGTTAATTGTACTCGATTCATCTTCAAAAGAGTTAATGGTACCTGATTAATCTTCTAACTCAATATATAACAAATCCGTCACTCCAAGTGTAACGATTATTGTAAACTTATTGACCAAGTGAAGAGTTAATTGTACTCGATTCAACTTCTGTAGACTTAATGGTACTCGATTAATCTTCTAACTAAACATAAAACTAATATATAACTCTAAGTGTAACGATTAATGAAAACTTGTTGATCAAGTAATAAGTAAATTGTACTGGAATCTTCTTTTAAAGAGTTAATGGCACTCGAATAATCGTCAAAATCAATATAAAACTTCTCTTCTAACTCAACATAAAACTAATCAGTAACTCTAAGTGTAACGATTATTGAAAACTTGTTGACGAAGTAAAGAGTTAATGTTACTCGATAAATCTTCTAAATCAACATAAAACTAATTCTTAACTCTAAGTGTAACGATTATTGAAAACTTGTTGACCAAGTAAAGAGTTAATTGTATTCGATTCATCTTCTAAAGAGTTAATGGTATTCGATAAATCTTCTAACTCAACATAAAACTAATCAGTAAGTCTAAGTGTAACGATTATTGAAAACTTGTTGACCAAGTAAAGAGTAAATGGTACTTGGTAAATCTTCTAAATCAACATAAAACTAATTCGTTACTCTAAGTGTAACGATTATTGGAAACTTGTTGACCAGGCAAAGAGTTAATTGTACTCTTCTTAACTTCTAAAGAGTTAATGGTACTCGATTAATCTTCAAACTCAATATAAAACTAATCTATAACTCTAATTGTAACGATTATTGAAAACTTGTTGACCAAGTGATAAGTAAATTGTACTCGAATCATCTTCTAAAGAGGTAATGACACTCGAATAATCGTCTAACTCAATATAAAACTAATATGTAACTCTAAATGTAAAGATTATTGAAAACTTGTTAACCAAGTAAAGAGTTAATTGTACTCGATTCATCTTCAAAAGAGTTAATGGTATTCGATTAATCTTCTAACTCAACATAAAACTAATCCGTAACTCTAAGTGTGACGATTATTGAAAACTTGTTGACCAAGTAAAGAGGTCATTGTATTCGATTCATCTTCTAAAGAGTTAATGATACTCGATTAATCTTGCAACTCAACATAAAACTAATTCGTAACTCTAAGTGTAACGATTGTTGAAATCTTGTTGACCAAGTAAAGAGTTAATTGTACTTGATTCATCGTCTAAAGAGTTAATGGTACTCGATTAATCTTCTAACTCAACATAAAACTAATCCGTAACTCTAAGTGTAAAGATTATTGAAAACTTGTTGACCAAGTAAAGAGTTAATTGTACTCGATTCATCTTCAAATGAGTTAATGGTACTCGATTAATCTTCTAACTCAACATAAAACTAATCTGTAACTCTAAGTGTAAAGATTATTGAAAACTTGTTGACTAAGTAATAAGTAAATTGTACTCGAATAATCTTCTAAAGAGTTAATGGCACTCGAATAATCATCTAAATCAATATAAAACTAATCTGTAACTCTAAATCTAACGATTATTGAAAACTTGTTGACCAAGTAAAGAGTTAATTGTACGAGATTCATCTTCAAAAGAGTTAATGGTACTCGATTAATCTTCTAACTCAATATAAAACTAATCTGTAACTCTAAGTGTAACGATTATTGAAAACTTATTGACCAAGTGAAGAATTAATTGTACTCGATTCATCTTCTGAAGAGTTAATGGTACTCGATTAATCTTCTAACTCAAATAAACTAATCTATAACTCTTAGTGTAACGATTATTGAAAACTTGTTGACTAACTAATGAGTAAATGGTACTCGTTAAATCTTCTAAATCAACATAAAACAAATCCGTAACTCTAAGTGTAATGATTATTGAAAACTTGTTAACAAAGCAAAGAGTTAATTGTACTCGATTCATCTTCAAAAGAGTTAATGGTACTCGATTAATCTTCTAACTCAATATATAACAAATCCGTCACTCCAAGTGTAACGATTATTGTAAACTTATTGACCAAGTGAAGAGTTAATTGTACTCGATTCATCTTCTGAAGAGTTAATGGTACTCGATTAATCTTCTAACTCAACATAAAACTAATATATAACTCTAAGTGTAACGATTAATGAAAACTTGTTGACCAAATAATAAGTAAATTGTACTGGAATCATCTTTTAAAGAGTTAATGGCACTCGACTAATCGTCTAAATCAATATAAAACAAATATGTAACTCTAAATGTAACGATTATTGAAAACTTGTTGGCCAAGTAAAGAGTTAATTGTACTCGGTTCATCGTCTAAAGAGTTAATGGTACTCGATTAATCTTCTAACTCAACAAAAAACTAATCCGTAACTCTAAGTGTAAGGATTATTGAAAACTTGTTGACCAAGTAAAGAGTTAATTGTACTCGATTCATCTTCTATGGAGTTAATGGTATTCGATTAATCTTCTAACTCAACATAAAACTAATCAGTAACTCTAAGTGTAACGATTATTGAAAACTTATTGACCAACTAAAGAGTAAATGGTACTCGATAAATCTTCTAAATCAACATAAAACAAATCTGTAAGTCTAAGTGTAATGATTGTTGAAAACTTGTTGACAAAGCAAAGAGTTAATTGTACTCGATTCATCTTCAAAAGAGTTAATGGTACCCGATTAATCTTCTAACTCAATATATAACAAACCCGTCACTCCAAGTGTAACGATTATTGTAAACTTATTGACCAAGTGAAGAGTTAATTGTACTCGATTCATCTTCTGAAGAGTTAATGGTACTCGATTAATCTTCTAACTCAACATAAAACTAATATATAACTCTAAGTGTAACGATTAATAAAAACTTGTTGACCAAGTAATAAGTAAATTGTACTGGAATCATCTTTTAAAGAGTTAATGGCACTCGAATAATCGTCTAAATCAATATAAAACAAATATGTAACTCTAAATGTAACGATTATTGAAAACTTGTTGGCCAAGTAAAGAGTTAATTGTACTCGATTCATCGTCTAAAGAGTTAATGGTACTCGATTAATCTTCTAACTCAACAAAAAACTAATCCGTAACTCTAAGTGTAAGGATTATTGAAAACTTGTTGACCAAGTAAAGAGTTAATTGTACTCGATTCATCTTCTATGGAGTTAATGGTATTCGATTAATCTTCTAACTCAACATAAAACTAATCAGTAACTCTAAGTGTAACGATTATTGAAAACTTGTTGACCAACTAAAGAGTAAATGGTACTCGATAAATCTTCTAAATCAACATAAAACAAATCTGTAAGTCTAAGTGTAATGATTATTGAAAACTTGTTGACAAAGTAAAGAGTTAATTGTACTCGATTCATCTTCAAAAGAGTTAATGGTACCCGATTAATCTTGTAACTCAATATATAACAAACCCGTCACTCCAAGTGTAACGATTATTGTAAACTTATTGACCAAGTGAAGAGTTAATTGTACTCGATTCAACTTCTGTAGACTTAATGGTACTCGATTAATCTTCTAACTAAACATAAAACTAATATATAACTCTAAGTGTAACGATTAATGAAAACTTGTTGACCAAGTAATAAGTAAATTGTACTGGAATCATCTTTTAAAGAGTTAATGGCACTCGAATAATCGTCTAAATCAATATAAAACTTCTCTTCTAACTCAACATAAAACTAATCAGTAACTCTAAGTGTAACGATTATTGAAAACTTGTTGACGAAGTAAAGAGTTAATGGTACTCGATAAATCTTCTAAATCAACATAAAACTAATTCTTAACTCTAAGTGTAACGATTATTGAAAACTTGTTGACCAAGCAAAGAGTTAATTGTACTCGTTCATCTTCAAAAGAGTTAATCGTACTCGATTAATCTTCTAACTCAATATAAAAAAAATCTGTCACTCCAAGGGTAACGATTATTGAAAACTTATTGACCAAGTGAAGAGTCAATTGTACTCGATTCAACTTTTGAAGAGTTACTGGTACTCTATTAATCTTCTAACTCAACATAAAACTAATCTATAACTCTAAATGTGACGATTGTTGAAAACTTGTTGACCAAGTAATAAGTAAATTGTACTCGAATCATCTTCTAAAGAGTTAATGGCACTCGAATAGTCGTCTAACTCAATATAAAACTAATACGTAACTTTAAGTGTAACGATTATTGAAAACTTGTTGACCAAGTATTGGGTTAACTGTATTCAAATCATCTTCTGAATAGTTAATGACACTCGATTAATCTTCTAACTCAACATAAAACTAATCAGTAACTCTAAGTGTAACGATTATTGAAAACTTGTTGACCAAGTAAAGAGTTAATAGTACTCGAATTATCTTTTAAAGTGTTAACGGCTCTCGAATTCTCTTCTAACTCAACATAAAACTAATCCGTAACTCTAAGGGTAACGATTATTAAAAACTTGTTGACCAAGTAAAGAGTTAATTGAACTCGATTCATCGTCTAAAGATTTAATTGCACACGAATAATCTTTTAACTCAACATAAAACTATTCCGTAACTCTAAGTGTAACGATTATGGAAAACTTGTTGAACAAGTAAAGAGTTAATTGTACTAGATTCATCTTCAAAAGAGTTAATGGCACTCGAATAGTCGTCTAACTCAATATAAAACTAATCCGTAACTCTAAGTGTAACGATTATTGAAAACTTATTGACCAAGTGAAGAGTTAATTGTACTCGATTCAACTTCTGAAGAGTTAATGGTAATTGATTAATCTTCTAACTCAACGTAAAACTAATCTATAACTCTTAGTGTAACGATTATTGAAAACTTGTTGACCAAGTAATAAGTTAATTGTACTCGATTCAACTTCTGAAGAGTTAATGGTACTCGATTAATCTTCTAACTCAACATAAAACTAATCTATAACTCTAAGTGTAACGATTATTGAAAACTTGTTGACCAAGTAAAGAGTTAATTGTACTCGATTCATCTTCTAAAGAGTTAATGGTATTCGATTAATCTTCTAACTCAACATAAAACTAATCAGTAACTATAAGTGTAACGATTATTGAAAACTTGTTGACCAAGTAAAGAGTAAATAGTACTCGAATTATCTTTTAAAGTGTTAACGGCTCTCGAATTCTCTTCTAACTCAACATAAAACTAATCCGTAACTCTAAGGGTAACGATTAATAAAAACATGTTGACCAAGTAAAGAGTTAATTGAACTCGATTCATCGTCTAAAGAGTTTATGGTACTCGATTAATCTTCTAACTCAACATAAAACAAATCCGTAACTCTAAGTGTAACGATTATTGAAAACTTGTTGACCAAGTAAAGAGTTAATTGTTCTCGATTCATCTTCTAAAGAGTTAATGGTATTCGATTAATCTTCTAACTCAACATAAAACTAATCAGTAACTCTAAGTGTAACGATTATTGAAAACTTGTTGACCAAGTAAAGAGTAAATGGTACTCGATAAATCTTCTAAATCAACATAAAACTAATTCGTAACTCTAAGTGTAACGATTATTGAAAACTTGTTGACCAAGCAAAGAGTTAATTGTACTCGTTTCATCTTCAAAAGAGTTAATGGTACTCGATTAATCTTCTAACTTAATATAAAACAAATCCGTCACTCCAAGGGTAACGATTATTGAAAACTTATTGACCAAGTGAAGAGTTAATTGTATTCGATTCAACTTCTGAAGAGTTAATGGTACTCGATTAATCTTGAAACTCAACATAAAATTAATCTATAACTCTTTTGTCAATCAGGTACAGTATCAATCTTATCAATTTGCATCTTGTATATCCATATCTCTGAAGTCAAATAATTGAGCTGGTCTTGGATTATCTTGAATGAACCATCCATCGGACACATGCCCTTGTGCTAAACAAAAATCTGTCTCTGGATAAACTTCATTGTTGTCATTTAAATATTTGTTGATCTTTAAAACAAGTCTCTTCCATATCTTCATAACTCTTTTAAGAATAAGGCTGAAGATTTCTTTGAAAGCCTTAGAAATGACAAAAATTTACAAAGCCAATTTTTTGAATTTATGAGTCAAAAGAGTACAAAATCAGATGAATCTACTTCTAATGACCCATATGATTTACATGAAGGACATGATCCCTTTGACTTGTGAAGATGGAATACATTACAAAAGACTGTGGTTTTTGGTTAGCCAGAAATCATATTTCAAGATGTGAAAGATTTTAATGATGATTCTAATATAGTTAACTCAATACTTGGTCAACAAGTTTTCAATAATCGTTACATTTAAAGTTACGTATAAGTTTTATATTGAGTTAGATGATTATTCGAGTGCCATTAACTCTTTAGAAGATGATTCGAGTACAATTTACTTATTACTTGGTCAACAAGTTTTCAATAATCATTACACTTAGAGTTATAGATTAGTTTTATGTTGAGTTTGAAGATTAATTGAGTACCATTAACTCTTCAGAAGTTGAATCGAGTACAATTAACTCTTCACTTGGTCAATAAGTTTTCAATAATCGTTACCCTTGGAGTGACGGATTTGTTTTATATTAAGTTAGAAGATTAATCGAGTACCATTAACTCTTTTGAAGATGAATCGAGTACAATTAACTCTTTGCTTGGTCAACAAGTTTTCAATAATCGTTACACTTAGAGTTACGAATTAGTTTTATGTTGATTTAGAAGATTTATCGAGTACCATTTACTCTTTACTTGGTCAACAAGTTTTCAATAATCGTTACACTTAGAGTTACTGATTAGTTTTATGTTGAGTTAGAAGATTAATCGAATACCATTAACTCTTTAGAAGATGAATCGAGAACAGTTAACTCTTTACTTGGTCAACAAGTTTTCAATAATCGTTACACTTAGAGTTACGAATTTGTTTTATGTTGAGTTAGAAGATTAATCGAGTACCATAAACTCTTTAGACGATGAATCGAGTTCAATTAACTCCTTACTTGGTCAACAAGTTTTTAATAATCGTTACCCTTAAGTTACGTATTAGTTTTATGTTGAGTTAGAAGAGAATTCGAGAGTCGTTAACACTTTAAAAGATAATTCAAGTACTATTTACTCTTTACTTGGTCAAAAAGTTTTCAATAATCGTTACACTTAGAGTTACTGATTAGTTTTATGTTGAGTTAGAAGATTAATCGAATACCATTAACTCTTTAGAAGATGAATCGAGTACAATTAACTCTTTACTTGGTCAACATGTTTTCAATAATCGTTACACTTAGAGTTATAGATTAGTTTTATGTTGAGTTAGAAGATTAATCGAGTACCATTAACTCTTCAGAAGTTGAATCGAGTACAATTAACTTATTACTTGGTCAACAAGTTTTCAATAATCGTTACACTAAGAGTAATAGATTAGATTTACGTTGAGTTAGAAGATTAATCGAGTACCATTAACTCTTCAGAAGTTGAATCGAGTACAATTAACTCTTCACTTGGTCAATAAGTTTTCAATAATCGTTACACTTAGAGTTACGGATTAGTTTTATATTGAGTTAGACGACTATTCGAGTGCCATTAACTCTTTTGAAGATGAATCTAGTACAATTAACTCTTTACTTGGTCAACAAGTTTTCAATAATCGTTACACTTAGAGTTATGAATTAGTTTTATGTTGAGTTAGAAGATTATTCGAGTGCCATTACCTCTTTAGATGATAATTAGAGTACAATTAACTCTTTACTTGTTCAACAAGTTTTCCATAATCGTTACACTTAGAGTTACGGAATAGTTTTATGTTGAGTTAAAAGATTATTCGTGTGCAACTAACTCTTTAGAAGATGATTCGAGTACAATTAACTCATTACTTGGTCAACAAGTTTTTGACAATCGTTACACTTAGAGTTACGAATTAGTTTTATGTTGAGTTACAAGATTAATCGAGTATCATTAACTCTTTAGAAGATGAATCGAGTACAATGACCTCTTTACTTGGTCAACATGTTTTCAATAATCGTCACACTTAGAGTTACTGATTAGTTTTATTTTGAGTTAGAAGATTAATCGAATACCATTAACTCTTTTAAAGATGAATCGAGTACAATTAATTCTTTACTTGGTTAATAAGTTTTCAATAATCGTCACATTTAGAATTAATGATTAGTTTTATATTGAGTTAGACGATTATTCGAGTGTCAATAACTCTTTAGAAGATGATTCGAGTACAATTAACTCTTTAGAAGATTTATCGAGTACCATTAACTCTTTACTTGGTCAACAAGTTTTCAATAATCGTTACACTTAGAGTTACTGATTAGTTTTATGTTGAGTTAGAAGATTAATAGAATACCATTAACTCTTTAAAAGATGAATCGAATACTATTAACTCTTTACTTGGTCAACAAGTTTTCAATAATCGTTACACTTAGAATTACAGATTAGTTTTATGTTTAATTAGAAGATTAATCGAGTACCATTAAATCTTTAGACAATGAATCGAGTACAATTAACTCTTTACTTGGTCAACAAGTTTTCAATAATCATTACACTTACAGTTACGGATTAGTTTTATGTTGAGTTAGAAGATTATTCAAGTGCCATTACTCTTTAGAAGATGAATCGAGTACAATTAATTCTTTACTTGGTCAACAAGTTTTCAATAATCATTGCACTTAGAGTTACAGATTAGTTTTATGTTGAGTTAGGATATTAATCGAATACCATTAACTCATTAGAAGATGAATCGAGTATAATTAACTCTTTACTTGGTCAACAAGTTTTCAATAATCGTTACATTTAGAGTTACGGATTACTTTTATATTGAGTTAGTTGATTATTTGAGTATAATTATAATATTACTTGGTCAACAAGTTTTCAATAATCGTTATACTTAGAGTTATAGATTTGTTTTATGTTGAGTTAGAAGATTAATTGAGTACCATTAAATCTTCAGAAGTTGAATCGAGTACAAATAACTCTTCACTTGGTCAATAAGTTTTCAATAATCATTACACTTGGAGTGACGGATTTGTTTTATATTGAGTTAGAAGATTAATCGAGTACCATTAACTCTTTTGAAGATGAATCGAGTACAATTAACTCTTTGCTTGATCAACAAGTTATCAATAATCGTTACACTTAGAGTTACGAATTAGTTTTATGTTGATTTATAAGATTTATCGAGTACCATTTACTCTTTACTTGGTCAACAAGTTTTCAATAATCGTTACACATAGAGTTACTGATTAGTTTTATGTTGAGTTAGAAGATTAATCGAATACCATTAACTCTTTTGAAGATGAATCGAGTACAATTAACTCTTTACTTGGTCAACAAGTTTTTAATAATATTTACATTTAGAGTTACAGATTAGTTTTATATTGAGTTAGACGATTATTCGAGTGCCATTACCTCTTTAGAAGATGATTCGAGTGTCATTACCTCTTTAGAAGATGATTCGAGTACAATTTACTTATCACTTGGTCAACAAGTTTTCAATAATCGTTACAATTAGAGTTATAGATTTGTTTTATGTTGAGTTAGAAAATTAATCGAGTACCATTAACTCTTCAGAAGTTGAATCGAATACAATTAACTCTTCACTTGGTCAATAAGTTTTCAATAATCGTTACACTTAGAGTTACGGATTAGTTTTATATTGAGTTAGAAGATTAATCGAGTACCATTAACTCTATTGAAGATGAATCGAGTACAATTAACTCTTTATTTGGTCAAAAAGTTTTCAATAATGGTTACACTTAGAGTTATGAATTAGTTTTATGTTGAGTTAGAAGATTATTCGAGTGCCATTGACTCTTTAGATGATAGTTAGAGTACAATTAACTCTTTACTTGTTCAACAAGTTTTCCACAATCGTTACACTTAGAGTTACGGAATAGTTTTATGTTGAGTTAAAAGATTATTCGTGTGCAGTTAACTCTTTAGAAGACGATTCTATAACAATTAACTCTTTACTTGGTCAACAAGTTTTTAACAATCGTTACACTTAGAGTTACGAATTAGTTTTATGTTGAGTTGCAAGATTAATCGAGTATCATTAACTCTTTAGAAGATGAATCGAATACAATGACCTCTTTACTTGGTCAACACGTTTTCAATAATCGTCACACTTAGAGTTACGGATTAGTTTTATGTTGAGTTAGAAGATTAATCGAATACCATTAACTCTTTTGAAGATGAATCGAGTACAATTAACTCTTTGCTTGGTCAACAAGTTTTCAATAATCGTTACACTTAGAGTTACGAATTAGTTTTATGTTGATTTATAAGATTTATCGAGTACCATTTACTCTTTACTTGGTCAACAAGTTTTCAATAATCGTTACACATAGAGTTACTGATTAGTTTTATGTTAAGTTAGAAGATTAATCGAATACCATTAACTCTTTTGAAGATGAATCGAGTACAATTAACTCTTTACTTGGTCAACAAGTTTTTAATAATATTTACATTTAGAGTTACAGATTAGTTTTATATTGAGTTAGATGATTATTCGAGTGCCATTACCTCTTTAGAAGATGATTCGAGTACAATTTACTTATCACTTGGTCAACAAGTTTTCAATAATCGTTACAATTAGAGTTATAGATTAGTTTTATATTGAGTTAGAAGATTAATCGAGTACCACTAACTCTTCAGAAGTTGAATCGAGTACAATTAACTCTTCACTTGGTCAATAAGTTTTCAATAATGGTTACACTTGGAGTGACGGCTTTGTTTTATATTGAGTTAGAAGATTAATCGAGTACCATTAACTCTTTCGAAGATGAATCGAGTACAATTAACTATTTGGTTGGTCAACAAGTTTTCAATAATCGTTACACTTAGAGTTACGAATTAGTTTTATGTTGAGTTAGAAGAGAAGTCGAGTGCCGTTAACACTTTAAAAGATAATTCGAGTACTATAAACTCTTTACTTGTTCAACAAGTTTTCAATATTCGTTACACTTAGAGTTACGGATTAGTTTTATGTTGAGTTAGAAGATTAATCGAGTGTCATTAACTATTCAGAAGATGATTCGAATACAGTTAACTCAATACTTGTTCAACAAGTTTTCAATAATCGTTACACTTAAAGTTACGTAGTAGTTTTATATTGAGTTAGACGACTATTCGAGTACCATTACCTCTTTAGAAGATGATTCGAGTACAATTTACTTATCACTTGGTCAACAAGTTTTCAATAATCGTTACAATTAGAGTTATAGATTTGTTTTATGTTGAGTTAGAAAATTAATCGAGTACCATTAACTCTTCAGAAGTTGAATCGAATACAATTAACTCTTCACTTGGTCAATAAGTTTTCAATAATCGTTACACTTAGAGTTACGGATTAGTTTTATATTCAGTTAGAAGATTAATCGAGTACCATTAACTCTTTAGAAGATGAATCGAGAACAATTAACTCTTTACTTGGTCAACAAGTTTTCAATAATCGTTACACTTAGAGTTACGGATTAGTTTTATGTTGAGTTAGAAGATTAATCGTGTACCATTAACTCTTTAGACGATAAATCGAGTACAATTAACTCTTTACTTGGTCAACATGTTTTTAATAATCGTTACCCTTATAGTTACAGATTAGTTTTATGTTGAGTTATAAGAGAATTGGAGAGCCGTTAACACTTTAAAAGATAATTCGAGTACTATTAACTCTTTACTTGGTCAACAAGTTTTCAATAATCGTTACACTTAGAGTTACTGATTAGTTTTATGTTGAGTTAGAAGATTAATCGAGTACCATTAAATCTTCAGAAGTTGAATCGAGTACAATTAACTCTTCACTTGGTCAACAAGTTTCAATAATCGTTACACTTGGAGTGACGGATTTGTTTTACATTGAGTTAGAAGATTAATCGAGTACCATTAACTCTTTTGAAGATGAATTGAGTACAATTAACTCTTTGCTTGGTCAACAAGTTTTCAATAATCGTTACACTTAGAGTTACGAATTAGTTTTATGTTGATTTAGAAGATTTATCGAGTACCATTTACTCTTTACTTGGTCAACAAGTTTTCAATAATCGTTGCACATAGTTACTGATCAGTTTTATGTTGAGTTAGAAGATTAATCGAATACCATTATCTCTTTTGAAGATGAATCGAGTGCAATTAACTCTTTACTTGGTCAACAAGTTTTCAATAATATTTACATTTAGAGTTACAGATTAGTTTTATATTAAGTTAGACGATTATTCGAGTGCCATTACCACTTTACAAGATGATTCGAGTACAATTTACGTATCACTTGGTCAACAAGTTTTCAATAATCATTACAATTAGAGTTATAGATTAGTTTTATATTGAGTTAGAACATTAATCGAGTACCATTAACTCTTCAGAAGTTCAATCGAGTACAATTAACTCTTCACTTGGTCAATAAGTTTTCAATAATCGTTACACTTGGAGTGACGGATTTGTTTTATATTGATTTAGAAGATTTATCGAGTACCATTTACTCTTTACTTGGTCAACAAGTTTTCAATAATCGTTGCACATAGTTACTGATCAGTTTTATGTTGAGTTAGAAGATTAATCGAATACCATTATCTCTTTTGAAGATGAATCGAGTGCAATTAACTCTTTACTTGGTCAACAAGTTTTCAATAATATTTACATTTAGAGTTACAGATTAGTTTTATATTAAGTTAGACGATTATTCGAGTGCCATTACCTCTTTACAAGATGATTCGAGTACAATTTACGTATCACTTGGTCAACAAGTATTCAATAATCATTACAATTAGAGTTATAGATTAGTTTTATATTGAGTTAGAAGATTAATCGAGTACCATTAACTCTTCAGAAGTTGAATCGAATACAATTAACTCTTCACTTGGTCAATAAGTTTTCAATAATCGTTACACTTAGAGTTACGGATTAGTTTTATATTCAGTTAGAAGATTAATCGAGTACCATTAACTCTTTAGAAGATGAATCTAGTACAATTAACTCTTTACTTGGTCAACATGTTTTTAATAATCGTTACCCTTAGAGTTACGGATTAGTTTTATGTTGAGTTATAAGAGAATTGGAGAGCCGTTAACACTTTAAAAGATAATTCGAGTAATATTAACTCTTTACTTGGTCAACAAGTTTTCAATAATCGTTACACTTAGAGTTACTGATTAGTTTTATGTTGAGTTAGAAGATTGATCGAGTACCATTAAATCTTCAAAAGTTGAATCGAGTACAATTAACTCTTCACTTGGTCAACAAGTTTTCAATAAACAAATCCGTCACTCCAAGTGTAACGATTATTGAAAACTTATTGACCAAGTGAAGAGTTAATTGTACTCGATTCAACTTCTGAAAATTTAATGGTACTCGATTAATCTTCTAACTCAACATAAATCTAATCAGTAACTCTAAGTGTAACGATTATTGAAAACTTGTTGACCAAGTAAAGAGTTAATAGTACTCGAATTATCTTTTAAAGTGTTAACGGCTCACGAATTCTCTTCTAACTCAACAAAAAACTAATCCGTAACTCTAAGGGTAACGATTATTAAAAACATGTTGACCAAGTAAAGAGTTAATTGTACTCGATTCATCGTCTAAAGAGTTAATGGTACTCGATTAATCTTCTAACTCAACATAAAACTAATCCGTAACTCTAAGTGTAACGATTATTGAAAACTTGTTGACCAAGTAAAGAGTTAATTGTTCTCGATTCATCTTCTAAAGAGTTAATGGTACTCGATTAATCTTCTAACTCAACATAAAATTAATCAGTAACTCTAAGTGTAACGATTATTGAAAAATTGTTGACCAAGTAATGCGTAAATGGTACTCGATAAATCTTCTAAATCAACATAAAACTAATTCGTAACTCTAAGTGTAACGATTATTGAAAACATGTTGACCAAGCAAAGAGTTAATTGTACTCGATTCATCTTCAAAAGAGTTAATGGTACTCGATTAATCTTCTAACTCAATATAAAACAAATCCGTCACTCCAAGTGTAACGATTATTGAAAACTTATTGACCAAGTGAAGAGTTAATTGTACTCGATTCAACTTCTGAAGAGTTAATGGTACTCGATTAATCTTCTAACTCAATATAAAACTAATCTATAACTCTAATTGTAACGATTATTGAAAACTTGTTGACCAAGTGATACGTAAGTTGTACTCGAATCATCTTCTAAAGAGGTAATGGCAATCGAATAATCATCTAACTCAATATAAAACTAATCTGTAACTCTAAATGTAAATATTATTGAAAACTTGTTGACCAAGTAAAGAGTTAATTGTACTCGATTCATCTTCAAAAGAGATAATGGTATTCGATTAATCTTCTAACTCAACATAAAACTGATCAGTAACTCTATGCGCAACGATTATTGAAAACTTGTTGACCAAGTAAAGAGTAAATGGTACTCGATAAATCTTCTAAATCAACATAAAACTAATTCGTAACTCTAAGTGTAACGATTATTGAAAACTTGTTGACCAAGCAAAGAGTTAATTGTACTCAATTCATCTTCAAAAGAGTTAATGGTACTCGATTAATCTTCTAACTCAATGTAAAACAAATCCGTCACTCCAAGTGTAACGATTATTGAAAACTTATTGACCAAGTGAAGAGTTAATTGTACTCGATTCAACTTCTGAAGATTTAATGGTACTCGATTAATCTTCTAACTCAACATAAAACTAATCAGTAACTCTAAGTGTAACGATTATTAAAAACTTGTTGACCAAGTAAAGAGTTAATAGTACTCGAATTATCTTTTAAAGTGTTAACGGCTCTCCAATTCTCTTATAACTCAACATAAAACTAATCCGTAACTCTAAGGGTAACGATTATTAAAAACATGTTGACCAAGTAAAGAGTTAATTGTACTCTATTCATCGTCTAAAGAGTTAATGGTACACGATTAATCTTCTAACTCAACATAAAACTAATCCGTAACTCTAAGTGTAACGATTATTGAAAACTTGTTGACCAAGTAAAGAGTTAATTGTTCTCGATTCATCTTCTAAAAAGTTAATGGTACTCGATTAATCTTCTAACTCAACATAAAACTAATAAGTAACTCTAAGTGTAACGATTATTGAAATCTTGTTGACCAAGTAATGAGTAATTGGTACTCGATAAATCTTCTAAATCAACATAAAACTAATTCGTAACTCTAAGTGTAACGATTATTGAAAACTTGTTGACCAAGCAAAGAGTTAATTGTACTCGATTCATCTTCAAATGAGTTAATGGTACTCGATTAATCTTCTAACTCAATATAAAACAAATCCGTCACTCCAAGTGTAACGATTATTGAAAACTTATTGACCAAGTGAAGAGTTAATTGTACTCGATTCAACTTCTGAAGAGTTAGTGGTACTCGATTAATCTTCTAACTCAATATAAAACAAATCTATAACTCTAATTGTAACGATTATTGAAAACTTGTTGACCAAGTGATAAGTAAATTGTACTCGAATCATCTTCTAAAGAGGTAATGGCACTCGAATAATCGTCTAACTCAATATAAAACTAATATGTAACTCTAAATGTAAATATTATTAAAAACTTGTTGACCAAGTAAAGAGTTAATTGTACTCGATTCATCTTCAAAAGAGTTAATGGTATTCGATTAATCTTCTAACTCAACATAAAACTAATCAGTAACTCTATGTGTAACGATTATTGAAAACTTGTTGACCAAGTAAAGAGTAAATGGTACTCGATAAATCTTCAAAATCAACATAAAACTAATTCGTAACTCTAAGTGTAACGATTATTGAAAACTTGTTGACCAAGCAAAGAGTTAGTTGTACACGATTCATCTTCAAAAGAGTTAATGGTACTCGATTAATCTTCTAACTCAATATAAAACAAATCCGTCACTCCAAGTGTAATGATTATTGAAAACTTATTGACCAAGTGAAGAGTTATTTGTACTCGATTCAACTTCTGAAGATTTAATGGTACTCGATTAATCTTCTAACTCAACATAAAACTAATCAGTAACTCTAAGTGTAACGATTAATGAAAACTTGTTGACCAAGTAATGAGTAAATGGTACTCGATAAATCTTCTAAATCAACATAAAACTAATTCGTAACTCTAAGTGTAACGATTATTGAAAACTTGTTGACCAAGCAAAGAGTTAATTGTACTCGATTCATCTTCAAAAGAGTTAATGGTACTCGATTAATCTTCTAACTTAATATAAAACAAATCCGTCAATCCAAGGGTAACGATTATTAAAAACTTATTGACCAAGTGAAGAGTTAATTGTACTCGACTCAACTTCTGAAGAGTTAATGGTACTCGATTAATCTTCTAACTCAACATAAAACTAATATATAACTCTAAGTGTAAAGATTATTGAAAACTTGTTGACCAAGTAATAAGTAAATTGTACTCGAATCATCTTCTAAAGAGTTAATAACACTCGAATAATCATCTAACTCAATATAAAACTTATACGTAACTTTAAATGTAACGATTATTGAAAACTTGTTGACCAAGTATTGAGTTAACTGTATTAGAATCATCTTCTGAATAGTTAATGACACTCAATTAATCTTCTAACTCAACATAAAACTAATCCGTAACTCTAAGTGTAACGAATATTGAAAACTTGTTGAACAAGTAAAGAGTTAATAGTACTCGAATTATCTTTTAAGGTGTTAATGGCACTCAACTTCTCTTCTAACTCAACATAAAACTAATCAGTAACTCTAAGTGTAACAATTATTGAAAACTTGTTGACGAAGTAAAGATTTAATGGTACTCGATAAATCTTCTAAATCAACATAAAACTAATTCGTAACTCTAAGTGTAACGATTATTGAAAACTTGATGACCAAGCAAAGAGTTAATTGTACTCGATTCATCTTCAAAAGAGTTAATGGTACTCGATTAATCTTCTAACTCAATATAAAACAAATCCGTCACTCCAAGGGTAACGATTATTGAAAACTTATTGACCAAGTGAAGAGTCAATTGTACTCGATTCAACTTGTGAAGAGTTAATGGTACTCAATTAATCTTCTAACTCAACATAAAACTAATCTATAACTCTAAATGTAACGATTGTTGAAAACTTGTTGACCAAGTAATAAGTAAATTGTACGCGAATCATCTTCTAAAGAGTTAATGGCACTCGAATAGTCGTCTAACTCAATATAAAACTACTACGTAACTTTAAGTGTAACGATTATTGAAAACTTGTTGAACAAGTATTGAGTTAACTGTATTCGAATCATCTTCTGAATAGTTAATGACACTCGATTAATCTTCTAACTCAACATAAAACTAATCCGTAACTCTAAGTGTAACGAATATTGAAAACTTGTTGAACAAGTAGAGAGTTAATAGTACTCGAATTATCTTTTAAAGTGTTAACGGCACTCGACTTCTCTTCTAACTCAACATAAAACTAATTTGTAACTCTAAGTGTAACGATTATTGAAAATGTGTTGACCAAGCAAATAGTTAATTCTACTCGATTCATCTTCGAAAGAGTTAATGGTACTCGATTAATCTTCTAACTCAATATAAAACAAAGCCGTCACTCCAAGTGTAACCATTATTGAAAACTTATTGACCAAGTGAAGAGTTAATTGTACTCGATTCAACTTCTGAAGAGTTAGTGGTACTCGATTAATCTTCTAACTCAATATAAAACTATTTTATAACTCTAATTGTAACGATTATTGAAAACTTGTTGACCAAGTGATAAGTAAATTGTACTCGAATCATCTTCTAAAGAGGTAATGGCACTCGAATAATCGTCTAACTCAATATAAAACTAATCTGTAACTCTAAATGTAAATATTATTAAAAACTTGTTGACCAAGTAAAGAGTTAATTGTACTCGATTCATCTTCAAAAGAGTTAATGGTATTCGATTAATCTTCTAACTCAATATAAAACTAATCAGTAACTCTATGTGTAACGATTATTGAAAACTTGTTGACCAAGTAAAGAGTAAATGGTACTCGATAAATCTTCTAAATCAACATAAAACTAATTCGTAACTCTAAGTGTAACGATTATTGAAAACTTGTTGACCAAGCAATGAGTTAACTGTACTCGATTCATCTTCAAAAGAGTTAATGATACTCGATTAATCTTCTAACTCAATATATAACAAATCTGTCACTCCAAGTGTAATGATTATTGTAAACTTATTGACCAAGTGAAGAGTTAATTGTACTCGATTCAACTTCTGAAGAGTTAATGGCACTCGAATAATCGTCTAACTCAATATAAAACTAATCTGTAACTCTAAATGTAACGATTATTGAAAACTTGTTGACCAAGTAAAGAGTTAATTGTACTCGATTCATCGTTTAAATAGTTAGTCGTACTCGATTAATCTTCTAACTCAACGTAAAACTAATCCGTAACTCTAAGTGTAACGATTATTGAAAACTTGTTGACCAAGGGAAGAGTTAATTTTACTCGATTCATCTTCTAAAGAGTTAATGGTATTCGATTAATCTTCTAACTCAACATAAAACAAATCAGTAACTCTAAGTGTAACGATTATTGAAAACTTGTTGACCAACTAAAGAGTAAATGGTACTCGATAAATCTTCTAAATCAACATAAAACTAATTCGTAACTCTAAGTGTAATGATTATTGAAAACCTGTTGACAAAGCAAAGAGTTAATTGTACTCGATTCATCTTCAAAAGAGTTAATGGTATTCGATTAATCTTCTAACTCAGAATAAAACTAATCAGTAACTCTAAGTGTAACGATTATTGAAAAATTGTTGACCAAGTAATAAGTAAATTGTACTGGAATCATCTTTTAAAGAGTTAATGGCACTCGAATAATCGTCTAACTCAATATAAAACTAATATATAACTCTAAATGTAACAATTATTGAAAACTTGTTGACCAAGTAAAGAGTTAATTGTACTCGATTAATCGTATAAAGAGTTAATAGTACTCGATTAATCTTCTAACTCAACATAAAACTAATCCGTAACTCTAAGTGTAACGATTATTGAAAACTTATTGACCAAAGAAAGAGTTAATTGTACTCGATTCATCTTCTAAATCAACATAAAACTAATTCGTAACTCTAAGTGTAACGATTATGGAAAACTTGTTGACCAAGCAAAGAGTTAACTGTACTCGATTCATCTTCAAAAGAGTTAATGGTACTCGATTAATCTTCTAACTCAATATAAAACAAATCCGTCACTCCAAGTGCAACGATTATTGAAAACTTATTGACCAAGTGAATAGTTAATTGTGCTCGATTCAACTTCTGAAGAGTTAATGGTACTCGATTAATCTTCTTAACTCAACATAAAACTAATCTATAACTCTAAGTGTAACGATTATTGAAAACTTGTTGACCAAGTAATAAGTAAATTGTACTCGAATCATCTTCTAAAGAGTTAATGGCACTCGAATAATCGTCTAAATCAATATAAAACTAATCTGTAACTCTAAATGTAACGATTATTGAAAACTTGTTGACCAAGTAAAGAGTTAATTGTACTGGATTCATCGTCTAAAGAGTTAATGGTACTCGATTAATCTTCTAACTCAACATAAAACTAATCTGTAACTCTAAGTGTAACGATTATTGAAAACTTGTTGACCAAGTAAATAGTAAATTGTACTCGATTAATCTTCTAAAGAGTTAATGGTATTCGATTAATCTTCTAACTCAGAATAAAACTAATCAGTAACTCTAAGTGTAACGATTATTGAAAACTTGTTGACCAAGTAAAGAGTAAATGGTACTCGATAAATCTTCTAAATCAACATAAAACTAATTCGTAACTCTAAGTGTAACGATTATTGAAAACTTGTTGACCAAGCAAAGAGTTAATTGTACTCGATTCATCTTCAAAAGAGTTAATGGTACTCGATTAATCTTCTAACTCAATATAAAACAAATTCGTCACTCCAAGTGTAACGATTATTGAAAACTTATTGACCAAGTGAAGAGTTAATTATACTGGATTCAACTTCTTAAGAGTTAATGGTACTCGATTAATCTTCTAACTCAACATAAAACTAATCTATAACTCTAAGTGTAACGATTATTGAAAACTTGTTGACCAAGTAATAAGTAAATTATACTCGAATCATCTTTTAAATAGTTAATGGCACTCGAATAATCGTCTAACTCAATATAAAACTAATCTGTAACTCTAAATGTAACGATTATTGAAAACTTATTGACCAAGTAAAGAGTTAATTGTACTCGATTCATCGTTTAAAGAGTTAATGGTACTCGATTAATCTTCTAACTCAACATAAAACTAATCCGTAACTTTAAGTGTAATGATTATTGAAAACCTGTTGACCAAGGGAAGAGTTAATTTTACTCGATTCATCTTCTAAAGAGTTAATGGTATTCGATTAATCTTCTAACTCAACATAAAACTAATCAGTAACTCTAAGTGTAAAGATTATTGAAAACTTGTTGACCAACTAAAGAGTAAATGGTACTCGATATATCTTCTAAATCAACATAAAACTAATTCGTAACTCTAAGTGTAATGATTATTGAAAACTTGTTGACAAAGCAAAGAGTTAATTGTACTCGATTCATCTTCAAAAGAGTTAATGGTACTCGATTAATATTCTAACTCAATATATAACAAATCCGTCACTCCAAGTGTAACGATTATTGTAAACTTATTGACCAAGTGAAAAGTTAATTGTACTCGATTCAACTTCTGTAGAGTTAATGGTACTCGATTAATCTTCTAACTCAACATAAAACTAATATATAACTCTAAGTGTAACAATTAATGAAAACTTGTTGACCAAGTAATAAGTAAATTGTACTCGAATCATCTTTTAAAGAGTTAATGGCAATCGAATAATCGTCTAACTCAATATAATACTAATCTGTAACTGTAAATGTAACAATTATTGAAAACTTGTTGACCAAGTAAAGAGTTAATTGTACTCGATTCATCGTATAAAGAGTTAATGGTACTCGATTAATCTTCTAACTCAACATAAAACTAATCCGTAACTCTAAGTGTAACGATTATTGAAAACTTATTGACCAAATAAAGAGTTAATTGTACTCGATTCATCTTCTAAATCAACATAAAACTAATTCGTAACTCTAAGTGTAACGATTATTGAAAACTTGTTGACCAAGCAAAGAGTTAACTGTACTCGATTCATCTTCAAAAGAGTTAACGGTACTCGATTAATCTTCTAACTCAATATATAACAAATTCGTCACTCCAAGTGTAACGATTATGGTAAATTTATTGACCAAGTGAAGAGTTAATTGTACTCGATTCAACTTCTGAAGAGTTAATGGTACTCGATTAATCTTCTAACTCAACATAAAACTAATATATAACTCTAAGTGTAACGATTATTGAAAACTTGTTGACCAAGTAATAAGTAAATTGTACTGGAATCATCTTTTAAAGAGTTAATGGCACTCGAATAATCGTCTAACTCAATATAATACTAATCTGTAACTCTAAATGTAACTATTATTGAAAACTTGTTGACCAAGTAAAGAGTTAATTGTACTCGATTCATCGTACAAAGAGTTAATGGTACTCGATTAATCTTCTAACTCAACATAAAACTAATCCGTAACTCTAAGTGTAACGATTATTGAAAACTTATTGACCAAATAAAGAGTTAATTGTACTCGATTCATCTTCTAAATCAACATAAAACAAATTCGTAACTCTAAGTGTAACGATTATTGAAAACTTGTTGACCAAGCAAAGAGTTAACTGTACTCGATTCATCTTCAAAAGAGTTAATGGTACTCGATTAATCTTCTAACTCAATATATAACAAATCCGTCACTCCAAGTGTAACGATTATTGTAAACTTATTGACCAAATGAAGAGTTAATTGTACTCGATTCAACTTCTGAAGAGTTAATGGTACTCGAATAATCTTCTAACTCAACATAAAACTAATATATAACTCTAAGTGTAACGATTAATGAAAACTTGTTGACCAAGTAATAAGTAAATTGTACTCGAATCATCTTTTAAAGAGTTAGTGGCAATTGAATAATCGTCTAACTCAATATAATACTAATCTGTAACTCTAAAAGTAACAATTATTGAAAACTTGTTGACCAAGTAAAGAGTTAATTGTACTCGATTCATCGTATAAAGAGTTAATGGTACTCGATTAATCTTCTAACTCAACATAAAACTAATCCGTAACTCTAAGTGTAACGATTATTGAAAACTTATTGACCAAGGGAAGAGTTAATTTTACTCGATTCATCTTCTAAAGAGTTAATGGTATTCGATTAATCTTCTAAGTCAACATAAAACTAATCAGTAACTCTAAGTGTAACGATTATTGAAAACTTGTTGACCAACTAAAGAGTAAATGGTACTCGATAAATCTTCTAAATCAACATAAAACTAATTCGTAACTCTAAGTGTAATGATTATTGAAAACTTGTTGACAAAGCAAAGAGTTAATTGTACTCGATTCATCTTCAAAAGAGTTAATGGTACTCGATTAATATTCTAACTCAATATATAACAAATCCGTCACTCCAAGTGTAACGATTATTGTAAACTTATTGACCAAGTGAAAAGTTAATTGTACTCGATTCAACTTCTGTAGAGTTAATGGTACTCGATTAATCTTCTAACTCAACATAAAACTAATATATAACTCTAAGTGTAACAATTAATGAAAACTTGTTGACCAAGTAATAAGTAAATTGTACTCGAATCATCTTTTAAAGAGTTAATGGCAATCGAATAATCGTCTAACTCAATATAATACTAATCTGTAACTGTAAATGTAACAATTATTGAAAACTTGTTGACCAAGTAAAGAGTTAATTGTACTCGATTCATCGTATAAAGAGTTAATGGTACTCGATTAATCTTCTAACTCAACATAAAACTAATCCGTAACTCTAAGTGTAACGATTATTGAAAACTTATTGACCAAATAAAGAGTTAATTGTACTCGATTCATCTTCTAAATCAACATAAAACTAATTCGTAACTCTAAGTGTAACGATTATTGAAAACTTGTTGACCAAGCAAAGAGTTAACTGTACTCGATTCATCTTCAAAAGAGTTAACGGTACTCGATTAATCTTCTAACTCAATATATAACAAATTCGTCACTCCAAGTGTAACGATTATGGTAAATTTATTGACCAAGTGAAGAGTTAATTGTACTCGATTCAACTTCTGAAGAGTTAATGGTACTCGATTAATCTTCTAACTCAACATAAAACTAATATATAACTCTAAGTGTAACGATTATTGAAAACTTGTTGACCAAGTAATAAGTAAATTGTACTGGAATCATCTTTTAAAGAGTTAATGGCACTCGAATAATCGTCTAACTCAATATAATACTAATATGTAACTCTAAATGTAACTATTATTGAAAACTTGTTGACCAAGTAAAGAGTTAATTGTACTCGATTCATCGTACAAAGAGTTAATGGTACTCGATTAATCTTCTAACTCAACATAAAACTAATCCGTAACTCTAAGTGTAACGATTATTGAAAACTTATTGACCAAATAAAGAGTTAATTGTACTCGATTCATCTTCTAAATCAACATAAAACAAATTCGTAACTCTAAGTGTAACGATTATTGAAAACTTGTTGACCAAGCAAAGAGTTAACTGTACTCGATTCATCTTCAAAAGAGTTAATGGTACTCGATTAATCTTCTAACTCAATATATAACAAATCCGTCACTCCAAGTGTAACGATTATTGTAAACTTATTGACCAAATGAAGAGTTAATTGTACTCGATTCAACTTCTGAAGAGTTAATGGTACTCGAATAATCTTCTAACTCAACATAAAACTAATATATAACTCTAAGTGTAACGATTAATGAAAACTTGTTGACCAAGTAATAAGTAAATTGTACTCGAATCATCTTTTAAAGAGTTAGTGGCAATTGAATAATCGTCTAACTCAATATAATACTAATCTGTAACTCTAAAAGTAACAATTATTGAAAACTTGTTGACCAAGTAAAGAGTTAATTGTACTCGATTCATCGTATAAAGAGTTAATGGTACTCGATTAATCTTCTAACTCAACATAAAACTAATCCGTAACTCTAAGTGTAACGATTATTGAAAACTTATTGACCAAGGGAAGAGTTAATTTTACTCGATTCATCTTCTAAAGAGTTAATGGTATTCGATTAATCTTCTAAGTCAACATAAAACTAATCAGTAACTCTAAGTGTAACGATTATTGAAAACTTGTTGACCAACTAAAGAGTAAATGGTACTCGATAAATCTTCTAAATCAACATAAAACTAATTCGTAACTCTAAGTGTAATGATTATTGAAAACTTGTTGACAAAGCAAAGAGTTAATTGTACTCGATTCATCTTCAAAAGAGTTAATGGTACTCGATTAATCTTCTAACTCAATATATAACAAATCCGTCACTCCAAGTGTAACGATTATTGTAAACTTATTGACCAAGTGAAGAGTTAATTGTACTCGATTCAACTTCCGTAGAGTTAATGGTACTCGATTAATCTTCTAACTCAACATAAAACTAATCTATAACTCTAAGTGTAACGATTATTGAAAACTTGTTGACCAAGTAATAAGTAAATTATACTCGAATCATCTTTTAAATAGTTAATGGCACTCGAATAATCGTCTAACTCAATATAAAACTAATCTGTAACTCTAAATGTAACGATTATTGAAAACTTGTTGACCAAGTAAAGAGTTAATTGTACTCGATTCATCGTTTAAATAGTTAGTCGTACTCGATTAATCTTCTAACTCAACGTAAAACTAATCCGTAACTCTAAGTGTAACGATTATTGAAAACTTGTTGACCAAGGGAAGAGTTAATTTTACTCGATTCATCTTCTAAAGAGTTAATGGTATTCGATTAATCTTCTAACTCAACATAAAACAAATCAGTAACTCTAAGTGTAACGATTATTGAAAACTTGTTGACCAACTAAAGAGTAAATGGTACTCGATAAATCTTCTAAATCAACAGAAAACTAATTCGTAACTCTAAGTGTAATGATTATTGAAAACCTGTTGACAAAGCAAAGAGTTAATTGTACTCGATTCATCTTCAAAAGAGTTAATGGTATTCGATTAATCTTCTAACTCAGAATAAAACTAATCTGTAACTCTAAGTGTAACGATTATTGAAAAATTGTTGACCAAGTAATAAGTAAATTGTACTGGAATCATCTTTTAAAGAGTTAAAGGCACTCGAATAATCGTCTAACTCAATATAAAACTAATATATAACTCTAAATGTAACAATTATTGAAAACTTGTTGACCAAGTAAAGAGTTAATTGTACTCGATTAATCGTATATAGAGTTAATAGTACTCGATTAATCTTCTAACTCAACATAAAACTAATCCGTAACTCTAAGTGTAACGATTATTGAAAACTTATTGACCAAAGAAAGAGTTAATTGTACTCGATTCATCTTCTAAATCAACATAAAACTAATTCGTAACTCTAAGTGTAACGATTATTGAAAACTTGTTGACCAAGCAAAGAGTTAACTGTACTCGATTCATCTTCAAAAGAGTTAATGGTACTCGATTAATCTTCTAACTCAATATAAAACAAATCCGTCACTCCAAGTGCAACGATTATTGAAAACTTATTGACCAAGTGAATAGTTAATTGTGCTCGATTCAACTTCTGAAGAGTTAATGGTACTCGATTAATCTTCTAACTCAACATAAAACTAATATATAACTCTAAGTGTAACGATTAATGAAAACTTGTTGACCAAGTAATAAGTAAATTGTACTCGAATCATCTTTTAAAGAGTTAGTGGCAATTGAATAATCGTCTAACTCAATATAATACTAATCTGTAACTCTAAAAGTAACAATTATTGAAAACTTGTTGACCAAGTAAAGAGTTAATTGTACTCGATTCATCGTATAAAGAGTTAATGGTACTCGATTAATCTTCTAACTCAACATAAAACTAATCCGTAACTCTAAGTGTAACGATTATTGAAAACTTATTGACCAAGGGAAGAGTTAATTTTACTCGATTCATCTTCTAAAGAGTTAATGGTATTCGATTAATCTTCTAAGTCAACATAAAACTAATCAGTAACTCTAAGTGTAACGATTATTGAAAACTTGTTGACCAAGTAAAGAGTAAATGGTACTCGATAAATCTTCTAAATCAACATAAAACTAATTCGTAACTATAAGTGTAACGATTATTGAAAACTTGTTGACCAAGCAAAGAGTTAATTGTACTCGATTCATCTTCAAAAGAGTTAATGGTACTCGATTAATCTTCTAACTCAATATAAAACAAATTCGTCACTCCAAATGTAACGATTATTGAAAACTTATTGACCAAGTGAAGAGTTAATTATACTGGATTCAACTTCTTAAGAGTTAATGGTACTCGATTAATCTTCTAACTCAACATAAAACTAATCTATAACTCTAAGTGTAACGATTATTGAAAACTTGTTGACCAAGTAATAAGTAAATTATACTCGAATCATCTTTTAAATAGTTAATGGCACTCGAATAATCGTCTAACTCAATATAAAACTAATCAGTAACTCTAAATGTAACGATTATTGAAAACTTATTGACCAAGTAAAGAGTTAATTGTACTCGATTCATCGTTTAAAGAGTTAATGGTACTCGATTAATCTTCTAACTCAACATAAAACTAATCCGTAACTGTAAGTGTAATGATTATTGAAAACCTGTTGACCAAGGGAAGAGTTAATTTTACTCGATTCATCTTCTAAAGAGTTAATGGTATTCGATTAATCTTCTAACTCAACATAAAACTAATCAGTAACTCTAAGTGTAAAGATTATTGAAAACTTGTTGACCAACTAAAGAGTAAATGGTACTCGATATATCTTCTAAATCAACATAAAACTAATTCGTAACTCTAAGTGTAATGATTATTGAAAACTTGTTGACAAAGCAAAGAGTTAATTGTACTCGATTCATCTTCAAAAGAGTTAATGGTACTCGATTAATATTCTAACTCAATATATAACAAATCCGTCACTCCAAGTGTAACGATTATTGTAAACTTATTGACCAAGTGAAGAGTTAATTGTACTTGATTCAACTTCTGTAGAGTTAATGGTACTCGATTAATCTTCTAACTCAACATAAAACTAATATATAACTCTAAGTGTAACGATTAATGAAAACTTGTTGACCAAGTAATAAGTAAATTGTACTGGAATCATCTTTTAAAGAGTTAATGGCAATCGAATAATCGTCTAACTCAATATAATACTAATCTGTAACACTAAATGTAACAATTATTGAAAACTTATTGACCAAGTAAAGAGTTAATTGTACTCGATTCATCGTTAAAGAGTTAATGGTACTCGATTAATCTTCTAACTCAACATAAAACTAATCCGTAACTCTAAGTGTAACGATTATTGAAAACATATTGACCAAATAAAGAGTTAATTGTACTCGATTCATCTTCTAAATCAACATAAAACTAATTCGTAACTCTAAGTGTAACGATTATTGAAAACCTGTTGACCAAGCAAAGAGTTAACTGTACTCGATTCATCTTCAAAAGAGTGAATGGTACTCGATTAATCTTCTAACTCAATATATAACAAATTCGTCACTCCAAGTGTAACGATTATGGTAAACTTATTGAACAAGTGAAGAGTTAATTATACTCGATTCAACTTCTGAAGAGTTAATGGTACTCGATTAATCTTCTAACTCAACATAAAACTAATTCGTAACTCTAAGTGTAATGATTATTGAAAACCTGTTGACAAAGCAAAGAGTTAATTGTACTCGATTCATCTTCAAAAGAGTTAATGGTATTCGATTAATCTTCTAACTCAGAATAAAACTAATCAGTAACTCTAAGTGTAACGATTATTGAAAACTTGTTTACCAAGTAATAAGTAAATTGTACTGGAATCATCTTTTAAAGAGTTAATGGCACTCGAATAATCGTCTAACTCAATATAATACTAATCTGTAACTCTAAATGTAACTATTATTGAAAACTTGTTGACCAAGTAAAGAGTTAATTGTACTCGATTCATCGTACAAAGAGTTAATGGTACTCGATTAATCTTCTAACTCAACATAAAACTAATCCGTAACTCTAAGTGTAACGATTATTGAAAACTTATTGACCAAATAAAGAGTTAATTGTACTCGATTCATCTTCTAAATCAACATAAAACTAATTCGTAACTCTAAGTGTAACGATTATTGAAAACTTGTTGACCAAGCAAAGAGTTAATTGTACTCGATTCATCTTCAAAAGAGTTAATGGTACTCGATTAATCTTCTAACTCAATATATAACAAATCCGTCACTCCAAGTGTAACGATTATTGTAAACTTATTGACCAAGTGAAGAGTTAATTGTACTCGATTCAACTTCTGAAGAGTTAATGGTACTCGATTAATCTTCTAACTCAACATAAAACTAATATATAACTCTAAGTGTAACGATTAATGAAAACTTGTTGACCAAGTAATATGTAAATTGTACTGGAATCATCTTTTAAAGAGTTAGTGGCAATTGAATAATCGTCTAACTCAATATAATACTAATCTGTAACTCTAAATGTAACAATTATTGAAAACTTGTTGACCAAGTAAAGAGTTAATTGTACTCGATTCATCATATAAAGAGTTAATGGTACTCGATTAATCTTCTAACTCAACATAAAACTAATCCGTAACTCTAAGTGTAACGATTATTGAAAACTTGTTGACCAAGGGAAGAGTTAATTTTACTCGATTCATCTTCTAAAGAGTTAATGGTATTCGATTAATCTTCTAACTCAACATAAAACTAATCAGTAACTCTAAGTGTAACGATTATTGAAAACATGTTGACCAAGTAAAGAGTAAATGGTACTCGATAAATCTTCTAAATCAACATAAAACTAATCTGTAACTCTAAGTGTAATGATTATTAAAAACTTGTTAACCAAGCAAAGAGTTAATTGTACTCGATTCATCTTCAAAAAAGTTAATGGTACTCGATTAATCTTCTAACTCAGTATAAAACAAATTCGTCACTCCAAGTGTAACGATTATTGAAAACATATTGACCAAGTGAAGAGTTAATTGTACTCGATTCAACTTCTTAAGAGTTAATAGTACTCGATTAATCTTCTAACTCAACATAAAACTAATCTATAACTCTAAGTGTAACGATTATTGAAAACTTGTTGACCAAGCAATAAGTAAATTATACTCGAATCATCTTTTAAATAGTTAATGGCACTCGAATAATCGTCTAACTCAATATAAAACTAATCTGTAACTCTAAATGTAACGATTATTGAAAACTTGTTGACCAAGTAAAGAGTTAATTGTACTCGATTCATCGTTTAAAGAGTTAGTGGTACTCGATTAATCTTCTAACTCAACATAAAACTAATCCGTAACTCTAAGTGTAACGATTATTGAAAACTTGTTGACCAAGGGAAGAGTTAATTTTACTCGATTCATCTTCTAAAGAGTTAATGGTATTCGATTATTCTTCTAACTCAACATAAAACTAATCAGTAACTCTAAGTGTAACGATTATTGAAAACTTGTTGACCAAGTAAAGAGTAAATGGTACTCGATAAATCTTCTAAATCAACATAAAACTAATTCGTAACTCTAAGTGTAACGATTATTGAAAACTTGTTGACCAAACAAAGAGTTAATTGTACTCGATTCATCTTCAAAAGAGTTAATGATACGCGATTAATCTTCTAACTCAATATAAAACAAATTCGTCACTCCAAGTGTAACGATTATTGAAAACTTATTGACCAAGTGAAGAGTTAATTGTACTCGATTCAACTTCTTAAGAGTTAATGGTACTCGATTAATCTTCTAACTCAACATAAAACTAATCTATAACTCTAAGTGTAACGATTATTGAAAACCTGTTGACCAAGTAATAAGTAAATTGTACTCGAATCATCTTCTAAAGAGTTAATGGCACTCTAATAATCGTCTAACTCAATATAAAACTAATCTGTAACTCTAAATGTAACGATTATTGAAAACTTGTTGACCAAGTAAGGAGTTAATTGTACTCGATTCATCTTCAAAAGAGTTAATGGTATTTGATTAATCTTCTAACTCAACATAAAACTAATCAGTAACTCTAAGTGTGACGATTATTGAAAACTTGTTGACCAAGTAAAGAGTTAATTGTACTCGATTCATCTTCTAAAGAGTTAATGGTATTCGATTAATCTTCTAACTCAACATAAAACTAATCCGTATCTCTAAGTGTAACGATTATTGAAAACTTGTTGACCAAGTAAAGAGTTAATTGTACTCGATTCATCTTCTAAAGAGTTAATGGTATTCGATTAATCTTCTAACTCAACATAAAACTAATCAGTAACTCTAAGTGTAACCATTATTGAAAACTTGTTGACCAACTAAAGAGTAAATGGTACTCGATAAATCTTCTAAATCAACATAAAACTAATCTGTAACTCTAAGTGTAATGATTATTAAAAACATGTTAACCAAGCAAAGAGTTAATTGTACTCGATTCATCTTCAAAAAAGTTAATGGTACTCGATTAATCTTCTAACTCAGTATAAAACAAATTCGTCACTCCAAGTGTAATGATTATTGAAAACTTATTGACCAAGTGAAGAGTTAATTGTACTCGATTCAACTTCTTAAGAGTTAATAGTACTCGATTAATCTTCTAACTCAACATAAAACTAATCTATAACTCTAAGTGTAACGATTATTGAAAACTTGTTGACCAAGCAATAAGTAAATTATACTCGAATCATCTTTTAAATAGTTAATGGCACTCGAATAATCGTCCAACTCAATATAAAACTAATCTGTAACTCTAAATGTAACGATTATTGAAAACTTGTTGACCAAGTAAAGAGTTAATTGTACTCGATTCATCGTTTAAAGAGTTAGTGGTACTCGATTAATCTTCTAACTCAACATAAAACTAATCCGTAACTCTAAGTGTAACGATTATTGAAAACTTGTTGACCAAGGGAAGAGTTAATTTTACTCGATTCATCTTCTAAAGAGTTAATGGTATTCGATTAATCTTCTAACTCAACATAAAACTAATCAGTAACTCTAAGTGTAACGATTATTGAAAACTTGTTGACCAAGTAAAGAGTAAATGGTACTCGATAAATCTTCTAAATCAACATAAAACTAACTCGTAACTCTAAGTGTAACGATTATTGAAAACTTGTTGACCAAGCAAAGAGTTAATTGTACTCGATTCATCTTCAAAAGAGTTAATGGTACTCGATTAATCTTCTAACTCAATATAAAACAAATTCGTCACTCCAAGTGTAACGATTATTGAAAACTTATTGACCAAGTGAAGAGTTAATTGTACTCGATTCAACTTCTTAAGAGTTAATGGTACTCGATTAATCTTCTAACTCAACATAAAACTAATCTATAACTCTAAGTGTAACGATTATTGAAAACCTGTTGACCAAGTAATAAGTAAATTGTACTCGAATCATCTTCTAAAGAGTTAATGGCACTCGAATAATCGTCTAACTCAATATAAAACTAATCTGTAACTCTAAATGTAACGATTATTGAAAACTTGTTGACCAAGTAAGGAGTTAATTGTACTCGATTCATCTTCAAAAGAGTTAATGGTATTTGATTAATCTTCTAACTCAACATAAAACTAATCAGTAACTCTAAGTGTGACGATTATTGAAAACTTGTTGACCAAGTAAAGAGTTAATTGTACTCGATTCATCTTCTAAAGAGTTAATGGTATTCGATTAATCTTCTAACTCAACATAAAACTAATCCGTATCTCTAAGTGTAACGATTATTGAAAACTTGTTGACCAAGTAAAGAGTTAATTGTACTCGATTCATCTTCTAAAGAGTTAATGGTATTCGATTAATCTTCTAACTCAACATAAAACTAATCAGTAACTCTAAGTGTAACCATTATTGAAAACTTGACCAACTAAAGAGTAAATGGTACTCGATAAATCTTCTAAATCAACATAAAACTAATCTGTAACTCTAAGTGTAACGATTATTGAAAACTTGTTTACAAAGCAAAGAGTTAATTGTACGCTATTCATCTTCAAAAGAGTTAATGGTACTCGATTAATCTTCTAACTCAATATAAAACAAATCCGTCACTCCAAGTGTAACGATTATTGAAAACTTATTGACCAAGTGAGGAGTTAATTGTACTCGATTCAACTTTTGAAGAGTTAATGGTACTCGATTAATCTTCTAACTAAACATAAAACTAATATATAACTCTAAGTGTAACGATTATTGAAAACTTGTTGACTAAGTAAAGAGGTCATTGTACTCGAATCATCTTTTAAAGAGTTAATGGCACTCGAGTAATCATCTAACTCAATATAAAACTAATCTGTAACTCTAAATGTAATGATTATTGAAAACTTGTTGAACAAGTAAAGAGTTAATTGTACTTGATTCATCGTCTAAAGAGTTAATGGTACTCGATTAATCTTCTAACTCAACATAAAACTAATCCGTAACTCTAAGTGTAAGGATTATTGAAATCTTATTGACCAAGTAAAGAGTTAATTGTACTCGATTCATCTTCTAAAGAGTTAATGGTATTCGATTAATCTTCTAACTCAACATAAAACTAATCAGTTACTCTAAGTGTAACGATTATTGAAAACTTGTTGACCAACTAAAGAGTAAATGGTACTCGATAAATCTTCTAAATCAACATAAAACTAATCTGTAACTCTAAGTGTAATGATTATTGAAAACTTGTTGACAAAGCAAAGAGTTAATTATACTCGATTCATCTTCAAAAGAGTTAATGGTACTCGATTAATCTTCTAACTCAATATATAACAAATCCGTCACTCCAAGTGTAACGATTATTGTAAACTTATTGACCTAGTGAAGAGTTAATTGTACTCGATTCAACTTCTGTAGAGTTAATGGTACTCGATTAATCTTCTAACTCAACATAAAACTAATATATAACTCTAAGTGTAACGATTAATGAAAACATGTTGACCAAGTAATAAGTAAACTGTACTCGAATCATATTCTAAAGAGTTAATGGCACTCGAATAATCATCTAAATCAATATAAAACTAATCTGTAACTCTAAATGTAACGATTATTGAAAACTTGTTGACCAAGTAAAGAGTTAATTGTACTCGATTCATCGTCTAAAGAGTTAATGGTACTCGATTAATCTTCTAACTCAACATAAAACTAATCCGTAACTCTAAGTGTAACGATTATTGAAAACTTGTTGACCAAGTAAAGAGTTAATTGTACTTGATTCATCTTCTAAGGAGTTAATGGTATTCGATAAATCTTCTAACTCAACATAAAACTAATCAGTAACTCTAAGTGTAACGATTATTGAAAACTTGTTGACCAACTAAAGAGTAAATGGTACTCGATAAATCTTCTAAATCAACATAAAACTAATTCGTAACTCTAAGTGTAAAGATTATTGAAAACTTGTTGACAAAGTAAAGAGTTAATTGTACTCGATTCATCTTCAAAAGAGTTAATGGTACTCGATTAATCTTCTAACTCAATATATAACAAATCCGTCACTCCAAGTGTAACGATTATTGTAAACTTATTGACCAAGTGAAGAGTTAATTGTACTCGATTCAACTTTTGTAGAGTTAATGGTACTCGATTAATCTTCTAACTCAACATAAAACTAATATATAACTCTAAGTGTAACGATTAATGAAAACTTGTTGACCAAGTAATAAGTAAATTGTACTGGAATCATCTTTTAAAGAGTTAATGGCACTCGAATAATCGTTTAAATCAATATAAAACTAATCTGTAACTCTAAATGTAACGATTATTAAAAACTTGTTGACCAAGTAAAGAGTTAATTGTACTCGATTCATCTTCTAAAGAGTTAATGGTATTCGATTAATCTTCTAACTCAGAATAAAACTAATCAGTAACTCTAAGTGTAACGATTATTGAAAACTTGTTGACCAAGTAAAGAGTAAATGGTACTCGATAAATCTTCTAAATCAACATAAAACTAATTCATAACTCTAAGTGTAACGATTATTGAAAACTTGTTGACCAAGCAAAGAGTTAATTGTACTCGATTCATCTTCAAAAGAGTTAATGGTACTCGATTAATCTTCTAACTCAATATAAAACAAATTCGTCACTCCAAGTGTAACGATTATTGAAAACTTATTGACCAAGTGAAGAGTTAATTGTACTCGATTCAACTTCTTAAGAGTTAATGGTACTCGATTAATCTTCTAACTCAACATAAAACTAATCTATAACTCTAAGTGTAACGATTATTGAAAACCTGTTGACCAAGTAATAAGTAAATTGTACTCGAATCATCTTCTAAAGAGTTAATGGAACTCGAATAATCGTCTAACTCAATATAAAACTAATCTGTAACTCTAAATGTAACGATTATTGAAAACTTGTTGACCAAGTAAGGAGTTAATTGTACTTGATTCATCTTCAAAAGAGTTAATGGTATTTGATTAATCTTCTAACTCAACATAAAACTAATCAGTAACTCTAAGTGTGACGATTATTGAAAACTTGTTGACCAAGTAAAGAGGTCATTGTACTCGATTCATCTTCTAAAGAGTTAATGATACTCGATTAATCTGGTAACTTAACATAAAACTAACTCGTAACTCTAAGTGTAACGATTTTTAAAAACTTGTTGACCAAGTAATGAGTTAATTGTACTCGAATCATCTTCTAAAGAGTTAATTGCACACGAATAATCTTTTAACTAAACATAAAACTATTCCGTAACTCTAAGTGTAACGATTATGGAAAACTTGTTGAACAAGTAAAGAGTTAATTGTACTCTAATTATCATCTAAAGAGTTAATGGCACTCGAATAATCTTCTAACCCAACATAAAACTAATTCATAACTCTAAGTGTAAGGATTATTGAAAACTTGTTGACCAAGTAAAGAGTTAATTGTACTCGATTCATCTTCAAAAGTGTTAATGGTACTCGATTAATCTTCTAACTCAATATAAAACTAATCCGTAACTCTAAGTGTAATGATTATTGAAAACTTATTGACCAAGTGAAGAGTTAATTGTACTCGATTCAACTTCTGAAGAGTTAATGGTACTCGATTAATCTTCTAACTCAACATAAAACAAATCTATAACTCTAAGTATAACGATTATTGAAAACTTGTTGACCAAGTAATATGATAATTATACTCGAATCATCTTCTAAAGAGTTAATGGCACTCGAATAATCATCTAACTCAATATAAAACTAATTCGTAACTCTAAATGTAACGATTATTGAAAACTTGTTGACCAAGTAAAGAGTTAATTGTACTCGATTCATCTTCTAAAGAGTTAATGGTATTCGATTAATATCCTAACTCAATATTGAACTAATCAGTAACTCTAAGTGCAACGATTATTGAAAACTTGTTGACCAAGTAAAGAGTTAATTGTACTCAATTCATCTTTTAAAGTGTTAATGGTACTCGATTAATCTTCAAACTCAACATAAAACTATTTCGTAACTCTAAGTGTAACGATTATGGAAAACTTGTTAACCAAGTAAAGAGTTAATTGTACTCTAATTATCATCTAAAGATTTAATGGCACTCGAATAATCTTCTAACTCAACATAAAACTAATTTGTAACTCTAAGTGTAACGATTATTGAAAACTTGTTGACAAATTAAAGAGTTAATTGTACTCGATTCATCTTCTAAAGAGTTAATGACACTCGAATAATCTTCTAACTCAACATAAAACTAATCCGTAACTCTAAGTGTAACGATTATTGAAAATTTGTTGACCAAGTAAAGAGTTAATTATATACTCAACCAATAAAGATAAATGAAATTATATATTTAAAAGAACTATTATAGGCATTTGTATTATATGGAATTAAAAAATTAAACTAATTGAATTTAAAAATATTTCATATTAGTTTTGTAAGACAATAATCTATTTATGTGTCTGCGAATTGATCTTCACATATAAATTTCATTGATTATTTGAAATTAAGTTAACTAGTATAAGTCCCGTTAACAAGTATATAAATGTAACTATTTATATATTTTGATATAAAAATATCAAACACGAAAAAAAGGGGAGGATTTCGGTCTGACTTTTTACCTGTTTGACTCACGATCATAGAATTTACATATTTCGAGTTTGATATGAAAATGTTAATTTACAAAAAAAAAAAAATTATGTTCTCATAATATTTTAATCTCATTTGGTATACCCGTATGATGCATGGACATAGAAATTTGAAGTGTTAGTAATTTTTTGATATAAAAATAACGTTATTCATGAAAAATAATATAGTTCTTCAAAGTTATTTCAATTTAATCTACTACTCATAAAATTTATGAATTTTTTTTTTCATTATATGTTGTCTGTTTACTTTACTAATTGTTTTCGTCACAATTGAGCTGGAAAAAACTTATGAAAATTTATGTTCAATAATTTATTCATTATGAGCATAAAATAGTGATATTATTGTGTATTATAATCAAAAGTCTTGATAATATTTCAACCTCAGTTGATATCCTGATGTAACGAATAAATTTCAAGTGTTAGTAATTTTTTTATATAAAAATGATGATTATAAAAAATCATATAGTTTTTCAAAGTTATTTCACTTTTATCTACTACCCATATAATTCATCAATTTTAATTATTTGCAAATTTTATTTTATATCAATTCTATCTCAAATAACACTGAATTTTGTAAATTATATCAATTAAATATCAAATATAAAAATAATGTATAATTATATTATAACCATCATGTGTATAACATGAATGTAATATTTGCAAATTTTGGTTTAATTTAATCAATTCAATCTCATATAACACTCAAATTTGTAAATTATATAAATTACATATCAAATATAACAAATAATTAATAATTATAGTACATGTTAACAATTCAATTTACTACTCTAGTAGTCTAGTTGTTTGAACGAATAAATGTATAAAATACAAAAATCTATTTTTAAAAAAGTTAACAAAATCTATAAGACACATATTTAATAGTAATTATACAAAATTTGTTGTATAAGTAATTCAAGATGTCTTCAAAAAGTAATTCAACTTCTCTTCAAAAAAAATATAAAATAAAAAAATAAAAAAAGTAATTGAATTTGGTGGCCAGTGCACGTTTGGCCAAAAACGAATTGGGTATATTCTCATAAGCCTTACGACATGATTGGTATGATGGAATGTAATTAGATGTGAATGAAATGAACTCAATAATGGAATAGTGATGGGAAATGAATGGTATAAAAATATTGATTCATGTGATTGGTATGACAAAGGAATAGGAATGAATGAAATGATTATTATAATTATATTTTATGATTGATAACTATAAATAAAATGTATAATATTAAATCAATCTTTATTAGATCAAATTACCTTCCACTATAATTTTATTTAATATTCATATTCAATATATCACTCAAATTTAAAATATTTGGCATATTTAAATTTAAAAATAATTCTTTTTACAGAAAATTAATCATTGTACTAATATTAAAATATATTATATTTATATATTTTATTTTTTAATTTTATTATTAGTTTACTATTTTTGTATTATTTACATATTCTTAAAGTAGTTAAATAATAATATATTTTTCATATTTTTTATTAATTATTCTATATGATTTTATATTATTAAAATCTTAATATCTTATTTTATATTTTTAAAAAAATATTTTAGTTATAATTTATTTATATTTTTTTAAATAATTTATTATCTATACTAATATTCATTTATCTTACAAATATATATAGATAAATCAATATCAGAACAAAAATTATTTGTATTATTAAAATTATATTCATATTATTTTATTATGTTTTTAAGATTTTATATTTATGAATTATTTTCATACTATTTATGTATTTATTTATTTTTTGCTATTTTTTATATTTGTATTTTATATTTATTTTAAATTATTAGTTATTATTTTATAATTTTTATAAATAATTTAATATTATTTACGAAATTTTATATAATAATTCGACTTTAGAAAGTTAATTTGTAAAAACATAAAATAAATATGATAATTGTCAAAATTAATAAAAAAATGTTCATTTTCTTCACGATAGGAATACGTAATACCATGGGGGTAGGAAGGAATGGTCATTCCCTCATCCATGGTAATACCAATTCATGCGGGAATCACCATTCTCATCTATAAAACATATCAATCAAAGGAATATGAATGAAGGTAAGAATGATGATTTCATTCCCACCTCATTCCATCATACCAATCATGCCATTAGAGATTCAACCCACATCCCCAAAATCAACCCTCAATAACCCTTGTCGCTTTCTCCCATGGATGATCCCATTTTGGCTGAAAAATTAAATGCCGACTATGTCTTTGACTACACGCCCATCCGAATCCTTAACCCTCATTTGCCAGTACTGTAGCACCCCGGACCAAAACGAAACATAATTTATTAACTAAATATTTAAACTCAGGATTTAATATATATGTGTGTATGTTTTAACTGTTTAAATACGTGCGTTTCAGATAAGTGTTTAATGTATGCGATGGATAATTTACCGAGACATGGGATAGGAGATATTTTTATATCACTAGATGCGTTTTAGAAAAACAAGAAAATAGAAACGGACTAGAGGTTAATCGGGGATCTGTAGCTTAAACGGCATTAAAGAGAACAAAACACGGGGTTTCGGAAATATCAGAAGATATTTACCAAGATATTTACCGAGATATTTACGGTGAATAGTAACTTCTGAAATCTATAAATAGGAGCTCACCCCAGTTCATTTTCACCCCTTTCTTCGAACGAGCCAAAAAGCGACGTTTACACGTAAGTCTCTCTTCTCTCTCTTTTCTTTTTCGGCCTCCGGCGCGCCACCACCGCCGGGACGGTGGTGCCGCCACTTGAGTTCACCGGAATATTTTGAAGTTGTCAGTTTCGACCGATTTTCGCACACAACGTAGGTTTTGACGAGTCGAATCTAGAACAAGTCTCGGATTTCTATTCCGACTTGTCGTTCGCCGGAAAACGGCGAAAAATCTTTGCAAAACCCTAAACCCTAACCCTAGCCAACTTTTCTCTCTCCTCGGTTTTCTCTCGTTTCCTTCATCCTTTTAATCGGAGATGTTGTCGGGGGTTCTCATGAAGACGAGGGTGAGTTGTTGAGGGGACGACGCCGCCATGCGTGGTGGTGTCGGAGTTATGACGGGTTGATTATGTTTATATGCATGTGTGTGTGTGTTTGTGTGTGATCTCTGTTGGGGGCGGCACCGATGGTGCCGCCATAAGAAAAGTGATGACCGAGGGTCGAGGGCCCGGTCGAGGTCAACCCTTGATATCAATGTACTTTCAAACTTCATATACATTGTTGAGCTCATATCAACACCGAACGAGCTCGTGTCTTATCCAATCTTTAGATCTTTCGACTCGTCGCGTATACGTTTATCAATTTAATTATAATTAATAAAGATCTAAGTACAACGTAACTTGTGTAGATGATTTATTGGATTAAGATTGAGTTACTCGATTGGTTGAGCTTGCATACTTGTTGGATTTGTGCTTGCATGCTTGGTTGGATTGAGCTTATGATATCGGACCTTTGTTGCTAGCTTACGCAGGAAAACCACCTAACGAGGTGGGGGTAACTTATAACTCTTCTTTTGTTTACAATTTTCCCTAAGTAAACGTATGATTGAGGAATACTAAGTGTTGTGTTTATACTTGTTGTGCCATGATATAACTGTGAAAGGACCGAGGTCCTTTGATCATGCATTCTGTTCGTCCCCTGCTATTTTCTACTACTCTGTAGAGGTGTCGTGAGCCTCTTGAAATGCACTAGCGGTATGAGACCGTTCATAGGATAAGACGGAGGAATTCCGCACCTATTTGTCCCTTGCCATTTCTAATATCTGTTTTGCAATTTAAGTACTGTGACAACGTGACTGTAGGTTAGCTTTTCGGTATTTAATTCTGTCATAAGTTATATGAGGTGGATTTTATCCCCACGAGTGTATTCCACACACTCACCCCTTAATCTGTACTCACACTATAGGCGATGATGAACAAGAGGAACCCTAGACGGAGAGAGAGATGGTGTTATCTTTTGTATTCGCATGATTAGACGATGTAATGCAAACACTTTTCAAACAATGTTTTAAACAGCTTATGTTTTGTAATATGTTGATATATATAAGGATGTGAGATCCTGAAGATTTTTCCGCTGCGTATGATGTTTTATATCGGTAGCGAGACCGATTGCTAACGGTAGAGGCCGTATGTTTATAAGTGAGAGATTCACTTCGTCCCTTACCTCATTCTTCTGTCGTCCCTTGCTTATTCTTTTTGTTGAGTATGCGTCCCTTGCTATTTCTATCTTCACGCTCAATGGTAAAACTCTGATAAAATGTAAAAAGATTTTGGGGCGTGACAAATGGTATCAGAGCCATTCTAACATTGAGAACGTGCGTGAGTTGGTTTTAAAAAGGAGGAAAATGTGATTTTAAAGATGTGATTTGGAAACATGAAAGGGTTTTTGAAAAGAGATAGATAGGCACTGTCCTCTCTCCATAGGTGACCCTCCCTGATATAAGTATGCGGATATGTATGTTTGCTTGTTAAGTATTATTTTGCTTTGAACCGTTGAGTTTAGAAGGGAGCGTTGCGGGTATGAGTATATGATGTTGGGAATTCATGTAAAAATTAACTTGGCAGATGAATAGGAATCGTCTTACGGCTAGGATGAGTGTACCTGTTTTTGAGACTAGAGAGCAATGACTTCGACGTCACTTCTATGAGAGTAGAGTGACAGACGATAGATCGGTGGGGGAGCATATAGCTAGACTCCTTCACTGTTGGAGAGAGATTGGGGGTATGAGAAGCATAATCGATGGAGTGCAGGCTTGTCTGCACATGATTCATACTCTACCTCAGGATTGGATGGGGACAGCTCGTTTGGTTTATAGAGACGAGTTAGTGTTCTCGTTCGTAAACCTTGTGCCTATTGCCAATTTTGGTAATGTAGCATGGCGGATGTTAGAGATCTGGGGCCGACATGGCTTACCGACTGCTCCAGAGCCATCACCCTACGATCCTCCCAGTAGTAGCTCGGAGTCAGAAGAAGAGGAGGATCCGGAAGAAGATCCAGAGGAGGATCCCGAGGGGGGACAGGAGTCTCCGCCGCCTCCCGCTAATGTAGCATAGACTGTTCGGGAAGTTGTAGTTATATGTATATGTATGGTGTAGTTTTTACATCGTAGATAGTGTACATACATCTTTTGTTATAATGTAGTACTACCCTTTTTGATGCTACTATGTATATATGCACGTATAACTTCTCGTTTATTATAGGACATTGCGTTTAAGTTTCATCACGAGTAATATGTTATCTCTTATATCTATAGTAACGTTAATTATCCCAACGACTTATACGTATATACATAACGTAACAGATTATGTCGAGAGGTAGACCTCGAAAGGAGCCACAACAATCAGTCAATCAACCGGAACGTGAGGAGAACACCAACGTGGGGGATCTGATTACCGTGTTACGAGGATTAGCGCAACGTTTTGATGATGATCGAACTGTCCCCCGGTCAGCAAGAAATGACCCGAACCATATTTACGAGCAATTTCGGCGATTTAATCCGCCGACTTTTAGCGGAAGGGGAGAACCGACTGAAGCGGAAGAGTGGCTAAGGTCACTCGACCGGCTGTTTGGGCATCTAACATGCTCAAAGGAACATATGGTCAGTTGTGCCATCTTTCAACTCACGAAAGAAGCGGGTCATTGGTGGGACTCATACGAGAGGACCCTATTGCCAGCTGAAAGGGAGGCAATGACTTGGGAGGATTTCAAGGAAGTGGTGTCTAGTCACTTTATTCCTCAGCCATACCAAGATCAGAAGGAGACGAAGTTCCTTCACCTCAAACAAGGGAATTCTACTGTTGGAGATTACGAACGGCGGTTCAACCAGTTGAGCCGGTATGCTTCACACCTGGTGGACACTGATCTGAAGAAGGCATGAAGATTCGAGAGAGGCCTTCGCCCAGAGATCAGCATGATCTTAGTTGGGCAGGAAACGATGATGTATGCAAGAGTCGTTGGAAGAGCCCAGGAGATCGTCTCCCGAATGGTTTGGATGTTGCGCCGCTTAAACGAGTCTTCCCTGCACCTGTTAAGAGGAAATGGACTAGCCCGAGCCAGAGCTTTGCCCCGAATAAGTTTCTGAGGGCAAGCAACACCCCATTTCTTCCCGTTTCCCGACCTGGAAATCCATGCCCTAAATGTGGCAAGGCGCACACGGGACCGTGTCAGCGAGAGACACGGAGTTGTTATAATTGCAGAGCGCCAGGGCACATTGCGGCGAATTGCTGGAAGGTGAGGAGTACGCCGGCTACAGGGCCGAACACAAGGTCGGTGGCAGGTAGAGCGAGGGCCTTCGCTCTTACTCATCTGGAGGTCGTAGAGGGATCGGAGACGATGGCAGGTATGTTATCAGTATCTGATATACCTGCTTTCATCTTGTTTGATACTGGAGCGACGCACTCCTTCATATCTGTCAACTTCTGTAAAATGCTGAAGCATGTTGACGGTAGGATAGTCGCTCGAACACTAGAAGTTAGTATTCCCTCGGGAAAGATGGTGAGGACAAAACACCTTTACCGTCATCTTAAGATTGTGTTTGGAGATAAGATCCTTCTAGCTGACCTCCATGCTCTGGAGATGAAGGATTTCGATATCATTTTGGGAATGGACTGGCTAGAGTCCAATTACGCAGTAATTAAGTGCCGAGAGAGGGAGATAGTTTTCCAAACACCGGGAGAGTCGGAGTTTACATTCCACGGGACTCGAGTCAAAGTCGACTTAAGGATCGTCTCGGCCATGAAAGCGACCCAGATGCTTAGCAAAGGAGATTGCGAAGCTTGGTTAGTCAATATGGTGAACTCCGAAAAGGAATTGATTCCTATCGAGAAGGTACCGGTGATAAAGGAATTCACGGATGTATTTCCAGAGGATTTACCTGGTCCTCGGCCGGATCGATAAATGACCTTTGAGATAGATCTTATCCCAGGATCAACACCGGTGTCTAAAGCTCCATGCCGAATGCCGCCGAAAGAGTTGCAGGAATTGAAGGTCCAACTGTAGGAACTGCTGGATAAGGGCTTCATCAGACCGAGTGTGTCGCCTTGGGGAGCACCCATGCTATTCGTAAAGAAGAAGGATGGCAGCTTTCGGATGTGTATTGATTACCGAGGGCTGAACAAGAGAACGATAAAGAACAAGTATCCACGGCCTCAGATCGAAGATCTCTTTGATCAGTTAAGAGGTGCTAGTGTGTTCTCAAAGATTGACTTGAGATCTGGATATCACCAGATGAAAGTCAAAGACGCTGATATATCCAAGACAGCATTCAGAACGAGGTATGGCCACTACGAGTTTGTAGTAATGCCATTTGGAGTAAGTAATGCTCCGGCTGTCTTCATGGATTTGATGAATCGTGTTTTCCATCCTTATCTGGATCTCTTTGTCATAATGTTCATAGATGATATTCTCATCTACTCGTGCGACAGAGAGCACCACGACAACATCTTAGAATCGCACTGGAAGTACTAAGGAAGGAGAAGCTTTACGCCAAATTCAAAAAGTGCGAGTTTTGGATGGACAAAGTAGGTTTTATAGGTCACATCGTTTCTGTAAAGGGGATCGAAGTAGATCCTGAAAAGGTGGCAGCTGTCAGCAAGTGGGAAACTCCAACGAATGTAAAGGAAGTTCAGAGTTTCGTCGGCTTAGCTGGATACTACCGAAGGTTTATAGAAGGATTTTCGAAGATTGTCACTCCAATAACTCGACTAACAAGAAAGGATGTGAAGTTCCAATGGAGTGAGCAATGCAAGAATAGTTTCCAGGAACTGAAGAGAAGGCTGACAGAAGCACCAGTTTTGATAGTTCCAGATGTGTCTAAAGACTTCGTGGTCTACAGTGATGCATCCAAGCAAGGATTGGGGTGTGTTCTGATGCAGGAAGGAAAGGTAGTGGCGTATGCATCACGCCAGCTGAAGGTCCACGAATAAAACTATCCGACTCATGATCTAGAGCTAGCAGCGGTAGTACACGCCCTCAAGATTTGGAGGCACTACCTTTACGGCGTGAAGTGTGAAATCTATACCGACCACAAAAGCCTGAAGTACTTCTTTAAGCAGAAAGAGCTCAATATGAGGCAAAGAAGATGGCTAGAGTTGGTAAAAGATTACGATATTACGATTCACTACCACCCTGGAAAGGCGAATGTGGTAGCTGACGTCCTTAGCAGAAAGAAAAAGGGAGTGGTGACATCGATGATCACCAGTCAGCACCACTTGATCCAGGAGATGTCAAAGCTAAATCTAGAGATAGTCTCATCTCCGATTAGCATTGAATCCAGGATGGCGACGTTATTCGTAAAACCCACGCTACGTGATCGAATCGTGGAAGCTCAGAAAGAGGATAACTTTCTAATAAAAATGAAAGCCCTTATAGATAGGGGAAGAGCCGAAGGATTCACTTTGGCTACCGATGGAGCTCCGAGTTTCAGAGGAAGAGTGTGCGTGCCTAAGAATGAAGAATTAAGAGAAGAAATTCTCAAAGAGGCGCATTGCACACCAATGACTGCACACCCTGGCGGTACAAAGATGTACCGAGACCTAAGGGTGAACTTTTGGTGGAGAAATATGAAAAGAAATGTAGGAATGTTCGTTAAGAGGTGTCTCATCTGCCAACAAGTAAAAGCAGAGCATCAACGACCGGCTGGGATGCTAACACCTCTAGAGATACCGGAGTGGAAGTGGGAACACCTAACCATGGATTTTGTAGTTGGGTTGCCGACAACCAGACGAGGAAACCACGTCGTGTGGGTAATCATTGATAGATTAACGAAATCTACCCACTTCTTACCAATCAAGATGACATTCGGACTAGATAATTTAGCACGAATATATCTTGAAGAGATAGTCCGGCTGCACGGCGTACCAGTTTCTATCGTATCCGATAGAGATCCACGTTTCACTTCCAGGTTCTGGCAGAGTATGCAAAAGGAGTTGGGAACCAAGTTGTCATTCAGCACAGCTTTCCACCCACAGACTGACGGACAATCGGAAAGGACCATATAGATTTTGGAGGACATGTTGTGGGCTTGTGTTCTAGATTTTCCCGGGAGCTGGGAAGATCACCTGTGCTTAGTAGAATTCACCTACAACAACAGCTACCAATTGACTATTGGTATGGCGCCTTACGAAGCTCTATATGGAAGAAAGTGCCGCTCACCCATATGCTGGGACGAAGTGGGCGAAAAGAAAATCTTGGGACTCGAATTAGTAGAGCAAACGGTCGAAGTAATAAAAAAGATTTGGGAAAAGATACGAGTAGCCCAAGATCGACAGAAAGCATATGCGGATAAGAGACGGAGGGAACTGGAATTTGAAGTGGGAGTTGAAGTTTTTCTCAAGGTATCTCCAACTAAAGGAGTTCATCATTTTGGAAAGAGGGGGAAGCTGAAGCCGAGATACGTGGGACCGTTCGAAATTCTAGATCGTGTTGAAAAGATCACGTACCGTCTAGCTTTACCTCCGAACTTCACTGGAGTACACAATGTATTCCACGTTTCTATGCTACAGAAGTACATATTCGATCCACAACATATAATCGAACAAGAAGACATAGAACTGGAAAAGGATTTGACGTACGAGGAAGTCCCGATAGCTATCTTGGACAGAAAAAAACGATAACTAAGGAATCGGGATTTGTCTATAGTAAAGATCCAGTGGAGTCGACATGGAAAGGAAGAGGCAACTTGGGAACTGGAAGACGAGATCCTGAGAAAGTACCCCGACTTACCTTTCATAGGTACCCGTTTATCTTCCTTCTTATAGTATGCGTTTAATTTTGAGGACGAAATTCTTTTAAGGGGTAAGGGATGTAGCACCCCGGACCAAAACGAAACATAATTTATTAACTAAATATTTAAACTCAGGATTTAATATATATGTGTGTATGTTTTAACTGTTTAAATACGTGCGTTTCAGATAAGTATTTAATGCACGTATGAGATGGATAATTTACCCAGACATGGGATATGAGATATTTTTATATCACTAGATGCGTTTTAGAAAAACAAGAAAATAGAAACGGACTAGAGGTTAATCGGGGTTCTGTAGCTTAAACGGCATTGAAGAGAACAAAACACGGGGTTTCGAAAATATCAGAAGATATTTACCAAGATATTTACCGAGATATGTACGGTGAATAGTAACTTCTGAAATCTATAAATAGGAGCTCACCCCAGTTCATTTTCACCCCTTTCTTCGAACGAGCCAAAAAGCGACGTTTACACGTAAGTCTCTTCTCTCTCTTTTCTTTTTCGGCCTCCGACGAGCCACCACTGACGTCGCCGCCGGGACGGTGGTGCCGCCACTGGAGTTCACCGGAATATTTCGAAGTTGTCAGTTTCGGCCGATTTTCGCACACAACGTAGGTTTTTATGAGTCGAATCTAGAACAAGTCTCGGATTTCTATTCCGACTTGTCGTTCGCCAGGAAACGGTGAAAAACCTTTGCAAAACCCTAAACCCTAACCCTAGCCAACTTTTCTCTCTCCTCGATTTTCTCTCATTTCCTTCATCCTTTTAATCGGAGATGTTGTCGGGGGTTCTCATGGAGACGAGGGTGAGTTGTTGAGGGGACGACGCCGCCATGCGTGGTGGTGTCGGAGTTATGACGGGTTGATTATGTTTATATGCATGTGTGTGTGTGTTTGTGTGTGATCTCTGTTGGGGGCGGCACAGATGGTGCCTCCATGAGGAAAGTGATGACCGGCGTTGGTGATGCGTCGGTGGGTTGTGACGATGGGTTTCCGGCGATCGAAGGTCGTCGGCCAAGTGTTTTTGAGGATATGTGTTTATGTATATATATGTTATGTGTATGAGGGTTTGGTGTTGGAAAGGGGTTTGGTTTCATATCGGAGTGTAGTAGTTGGAACGAGTAGGGTGGAACGGGGTAGCCGGAGGATCGAGAAGGGAAAAAGTCGGGCTGCCGGGGGAAGGCTGCTGGGCGCAGGCTGGTGGCGCGCGGTCGTGCCCCAGCAAACAGAAGTTGCTGGAGGCTGGCGCACGGTCGTGCCAGGGGGCACGGTCGTGCGCGGTCAGGCAGAGATTTCTGGAAGCTGGCGCACGGTCGTGCGCGGCCAGGGCGCGCCGGGAGTGGGCGCCGGGTGCGAGACACGTGTCGGGTAACGCCGTGTTTCCAATCCTTTCCCGTTCCTTTTCCTTTATATCCTTTACTATCGAGTCTTAGCCGATGGGAAGTTGTCGACCGAGGGTCGAGGGCCCGGTCGAGGTCAACCCTTGATATCAATGTACTTTCAAACTTCATATACGTTGTTGAGCTCGTATCAACACCGAACGAGCTCGTGTCTTATCCAATCTTTAGATCTTTCGACTCATCGCGTATACGTTTATCAATTTAATTATAATTAATAAAGATCTAAGTACAACGTAACTTGTGTAGACGATTTATTGGATTAAGATTGAGTTACTCGATTGGTTGAGCTTGCATACTTGTTGGATTTGTGCTTGCATGCTTGGTTGGATTGAGCTTATGATATCGGACCTTTGTTGCTAGCTTACGCAGGAAAACCACCTAACGAGGTGGGGGTAACTTATAACTCTTCTTTTGTTTACAGTTTTCCCTAAGTAAACGTATGATTGAGGAATACTAAGTGTTGTGTTTATACTTGTTGTGCCATGATATAACTGTGAAAGGACCGAGGTCCTTTGATCATGCATTCTGTTCGTCTCCTGCTATTTTCTACTACTCTGTGGAGGTGTCGTGAGCCTCTTGAAATGCACTAGCGGTGTGAGACCGTTCATAGGATAAGACGGAGGAATTCCGCACCTATTCGTCCCTTGACATTTCTAATATCTGCTTTGCAATTTAAGTGTTGTGACAACGTGACTGTAGGTTAGCTTTTCGGTATTTAATTCTGTCATAAGTTATATGAGGTAGATTTTATCTGTAGCGCCCCGGATCAAAACGAGCATAATTAATTAATTAAATATTTTAACCTATGATTTAATAATTTTGTGCGTATGATTTAACTGTTTAATTTAATTTCGTGCGTTTCAGATAAGTGTTTAATGCACGTTTAAGAACGATAATTTTTATTAGACGTGGAACGTAGGATATTTTTATATCGTTAGATGCGTATCGAGAAAACGAGAAGATAGAAACGAACTAGGGGTCAATCGGAGACCCGTAGCTCAACCGGCGATGAAAAAGACAAAACATGAGGTTTCGGAAAAATCGGAAGATATTTACGGAGAATGGAAACGAAGATATTATCGATGAATAGTGATGCGGAAAAGTCAACCGATGAACAGTAACTTGGATATTTCTCATGAATAGGAACTTTCCGGAATTCTATAAATAGGGGCTCTCCTGATTCAATTTTTCACTGTTTCTCCGAACGAGCCGAACGCGCCGAAAAATCGTAAGTTCTCTCTCTTCTCTCTCTCTCTTCGTTTTCTATTTTCTGGTCGGCGGCGCCACCGCCGGCACCGCCACCGGTGCGGCGCCGCCGCCGCCGGTCGATCGCCGGAAAATTTCAACGTTGTCGGAATCGGACGATTTTCACACACGACGTTCGTCTCGACGAGACAATTCTAGAATAGGTCTCGGAATTCAATTCCGATTTTTCGTTCGCCGGAAAACGGTGAAAAACAGCCTTAAACCCTAACCCTCATCACCCTTTCTCTCTCCTCTGTTTTCTCTCTATCTACTCTTTTTCTCGCCGGAGCAGTCGCCGGAGTTGTGGCTAGTGGTGTGGTGGAGGTGCCGGAGGGCCGGTACCGCCGTGGGCGGCGGCGCCGGAGCTGAATAGGTTGTGTTTGGATGTATACGTGCATGTGTGTGTTTTTGGAGGTGTATCAGTGTGTGTGTGTTGTGTGGCTCGCTGTGGGGGCGGCGCCGCCGTGTGTGATCGGTGGGCCGGCGACGGGAGGTCGCCGGCGAGGCTTGGTAGTGGTGGCCGGCGGCATGTGGCCGCCGGCCAGGTCAGTTTGTAAGCATGGTGTGTGTATGTATCTATGTGTGTGTGTGTGTATGGAAGCATCTGTGTGTGTGTATCGGGCGGCGGTTGGTGGTGGCCGGCGACTGGGGGTCGCCGGCCAAGGTCACGGTGGGAGTTGGTAGTCGCCGGCGGCAGGTGGCCGCCGGCCAGTGGGAGAAGTCAGTGTGTGTGTGTATGGATCGGGTGTGTGTGTGTGAGCTCAAGCTTGTGTGTATAGGTTGTGTTGGAGGTTGGGTTTGGCCGGAATGGGTTGCCGGCGACGGGGAGTCGCCGGCGGAGGTACTGGGAGTGGTCGCCGGCGACGGGAGGTCGCCGGCCGGAGTTTTGGTTGGGGTTGAAAATCTGGGAAAAACAGGGTATCGAAGGGTTTTGAGCGTAATTTCCGGGCACTATTCATGCCGGAATCCGGGGATGGATGGCCGGAGGTGGTAGCCGGCTGTGTGGAGTATCCGGAAAGGTAAGTGATGGGGGCTGGAGGCGGAGCCGCCGTGCCGGGCGACGCCGGGAAGTGGCCTGCTCGAGCAGGCCACCGTCGGGTAACCTGGGCAGAGGCTGGCCGAGAAAACTCGACCAGTCGGGTTGGGTCGCGCCTAGCTGCCGAGAAAACTCGGCAGCCGTCGGGTGCCGGGTGCCGGCGCGCACGGTGCGCGCCCGTCGGGTGCCGACGCGCACCCGACGCCGTGTTTTCGATCCGAACCTCGTTTTCTTTCCATCGTTCATCTGTATCGAGTCGTCGATGACGAGACGTCGTTGATCGGGGTCGTGGGCCCGGTCAAAGTCAACCCTTTGACCAAAATTACCATTTTACCCCTAAACTTAAAATGCTCCGTTCGAGCTCGTTTCAACTCCGATTGAGCTCATTCTTTTTGCGTTGGGATCCTTGTTTCATTTCCTATCTATTCAGCCCCTTATTCAGATCTGATCCTCTCATTTCTTGAATTCCATTCTTTAGATCGTTCGATCCGTCGTGCCGTTAATGACCGATTTCCAACGGAACCTTTTACAGCTTTAATTATAATTTATTAAGGATCTAAGGAACGTCATAACTTGTGTAGGCTACTTGTTGAGTTGAGCTTTGTGATATCGGATCCTTTGGTACTCGCTTGTGAAATCTGATCCGTTGGTACTCGTTGATCACGTGGTAACCACCGAACAAGGTGGGGGTAATTTCTATCTCTTATCTGTTTACAGTTTTCCCTATTTAAAGCATGATTGGCGAAATACTAAATGCTGTGATTATATGCTTTGAATACATGATCATGATATATTGTGAAAGGACGTGGGTCCACATTCATTCTTGCGTAGGGTCGGGAGATGCCCGTACCTGAGTTTCCGTAGGGTTGGGAGATACCCGTACCTGAGATATTGTAGGGTCAGGTGATGCCTGTACCTGAGTTTCCGTAGGGTCAGGTGATACCCGTACCTGAGATTGAGTAGGGTCGGGTGATACCCGTACCTGAGTTTATGTAGGGTCGGGTGATTCCCGTACCTGAGTTTTGTAGGGGTAAGTCAGGTAATACCTGCACCTGAGCTTTGTAGGGGTAAGACGGGGGATACCCGCACCTGAGTTGGGTTGCGAAATACATGCTATGCATTTTATGTGCTGTGATAATATGATTGAATGTTACCATTCCTGTATTTGATATCTGTTGATTGTTAAAAGAGCCGGATTTCTTTCCCCACGAGTGTATTCCACGCACTCACCCCCTTAATCTGTACTCACACTACAGGAGCTAATGAGCATGATGAACCCTAGATGGAGAGAGGCGGTGCTGCTTTTGAACTTGTGATTTTTAGAGTGTGTCGCACAAACATTTTCAAAACAATATGTTATAAGTTTATTCACGTTTTGTAACTAATTCTGAGTATTCTGGGAACGAGAGATCCTGATGTTATTTCCGCTGCTTTATTATGATATTTATATCGGTAGTGAGACCGATTATTTTCGGCAGAGGCCGATTGTTAATATGAAATAGGATTTTTATCGTCCCTTATCTCTTTCTTCTGTCGTCTCCTGCTTATTCTTTCTGTTGTGTATGCGTCTCTTGCTATTTCTCTCTTCACGCTCAACGGTAAAACTCTGATAAAATACGAAAAGATTTTGGGGCGTGACATTATCCCCACGAGTATATTCCACGCACTCACCCCTTAATCTGTACTCACACTACAGACGATGATGAACAAGAGGAACCCTAGACGGAGAGAGAGAGATGGTGCTATCTTTTGTATTCGCATGATTAGACGATGTAACGCAAACACTTTTCAAACAATGTTTTAAACAACTTATGTTTTGTAATATGTTGATATATATAAGGATGTGAGATCCTGAAGATTTTTCCGTTGCGTATGATGTTTTATATCAGTAGCGAGACCGATTGCTAACGGCAGATGCCGTATGTTTATAAGTGAGAGATTCACTTCGTCCCTTACCTCCTTCTTCTGTCGTCCCTTGCTTATTCTTTCTGTTGAGTATGCGTCCCTTGTTATTTCTATCTTCACGCCCAATGGTAAAACTCTGATAAAATGTAAAAAGATTTTGGGGCGTGACAAGTACAGGAAGTCATTCCAGAAGCCACCAATCGACTGCTTACCCATCTGAATCCTTGACCCTCATATACCAGTACAGGAACCTTCATTCCAGGAGCTACTAATCAACGATCCCATGGATGATAATCTGATACCGCAGATGGCTCTGTTGCCGCCTCCAGATGAATCGGAGGGAATTCCTAAGTACTTCACAGTGAACTGTAGGGCTTACGAGTACAATGTTAGGATGTATACTATAAGCCTAGCTTTTGTATGAACATCTTTTTGATATGAGAATCATTTTGGTCAAATGTTTGCATTTTATATTTGTTATATATGTTAATGCAATTGTCCAGATTAATCTATATTGTAGATAACATGGTGTATGGTGCCACACAGAAGATCATGCTATCAGTTCCTTATAAATTATAAATAGTAGCTCACAACCAAGATGGATTTGGACAAACTATTGGAATGGTTGTAGTGTAATTTGGTATTAGTCTGTCTTGACTATAAAGTTACACTAGTACATTTTGTATATATTGAGCAGGACCATTTGAGGTTGTTCGATTTGTACTAACTATATAAAAGAACTAGACCTCTGTTATTATGGATGTGCGTCTTCTTAATCCCTATATAATAACGGGCACGTGTACTCAATGTTTGTTTCTTTAATTTGTCAATGGCTGAGATTTATTCATAAATCAATAAGCTCGGTGAATTGGGAGATATCACTGTTTATATGGTGTGTTATTGATTATAGAAGGAATCGGTGTCCTAATTATTTAGGATGATGATGTCCCCTTGAGGAGCTCATAAAGATTATCATGTAAACCCTGCAGGTAGATTTAGTCCGGCATGATAATAAAGATGAGTGGTACTACTCTTGGAATTAGATGTAAATTAATTAAGTTGTCAGTAACTTATTTAATTTACGGACATTCGGTATCTTAAATACGGGGAAATAAACATACACATAATAAGAAGGAGCCCATATTGTAATATGGGATTGGGGCGGTAGTTCAATTATGACTCCTTAGTGGACCGAGTTATAATTGATGGACTTAAGCTTGGTGTTCGGGCCGAACACAGGACGCCTAAGCCCATCAGGAGGCCCAACCCTAATTCCTCCTCTAGGTCCCTATTGTAGCCTATATATACCCTAAAATCAGCATCTCCCTTAATATATACTCTCAATCTCACGCGTACAAAATGTACAGAATCGTGAAAGGAGAAAAAGGGACGAGATCGGAGTCCTTGGAAGATCGTCGCCCACACAACGTCCAGGAAAAGGGTTGGGAATACAGCAGAAGATCGAGGGGTCTAAACTTCGATCTGTTCATCTTCAAAAGGTATGGTTTCTTTCCACTACGCATATTTTTATGGAACCTGATTCCGATTGCATAGGGCCGATTATCCATCGATTCCAACATACAAGAGTCGACTCGTAAGTTATTTTTTCAGTTAATTTAATCAAACAATTTGTCACGCCCCGTTTTACGTTACTGTAGAATATCAGAGTCTTTAACAAATTTCCTTTTTGGGCGTCCAACAACTAAACAAACATACCTTTAAATGAGAGTAAAATTTTTTCTTAAAAGAGATAATGGCAAATAAAATAAACCATCTCAAGTAGCTTTATTTTATAACAAACATAAACTTTGTTAACAACGAAAGAAAATATGTCACTTCGTTGTAGGATAGCAAAATAACCTAACTTCGCAAAACCATACATATTAACAGTATTTAGGATCAACAAAAAGACACCTCTTTCATTCCCCGACTAGACGACTGTCACCTGTAAAACAAAATCATTTAAGGGGTGAGTGCACAAAATCACTCAGTGGGGTGGTATGGTGAACAATTACTACACTTAAAACACATAACCATAACACTCCACAGCACATAAATACTGTTTTAAGGCCGCCTTTTTGAAAATACGATTCTGAGCTGCCATGAAAACATTTTTACGTGGCTTTTAGCCACCTTGGGGTTAGTGTGGATCTGTGCCACCATGGTGTTTGTGTGGGTATAAGCCACTCCTGAAACAATCACTCCCATAACACTCTCGCTCATCTCACCCATATTGCACATTCACTCTTGTCACACAACAAACACATGATGCCATGTTTTCAACTCAACCACGTTCAACTCATATCAGTTAATTACTGTACTTTATAGCACTTAATCACTCAAATGGAAAAGCAAAAATTTTCCCATAACTTACACTACACTTCACCACTCAGAAAGTATAATACCTTTCACTTTGCACAACACATTTAGACTTTCAAGTTATAATCAAATACATACAATAATTGTACACAAGAGCGCACATTGTTCACATTATGTAATTTATAAGAATTTACCCCCACCTTAGACAAATGATGTCTCTGGCAACCGCTACTGTTCAAGAAAAACTAGGAGATTCCTCGCCGGTGATTCCTATAAAAGTATAAGAATAGAACCTATTTTAGCAGCTTAAAGAAATTGCTCACAGCTTGGCTAAAACGTGAATTAAGACATTCCTAGATAGGTTCGATGATCAAGATTTATGAGTAAGAATCTTGAATGTAAAAGGAGAGAACTCGTACTACATGGCAAGATGGTTTTTCGTGCAAACTAGGACTTACAACAGAAAAATAATACTAAACTTACTAAAATAAAATTAAATCCGGCTAAATGAATCAGCTTTGCAAAATAAATAACTCTTACAAAATAAATAAATCTTGCGAAATTAAACTGACTTGGCAAGGTAAATGAATCTTGCAAAATAACTCATTCTTGTGAAATTAAATCAATTTTGTACAACAACTCAATCTTGCAAAGTTGCATTTAATTTGCAAAGTTGAACTCAATTTGCAAAAATTAAAACTTAGTTTGCAAAGTTAATTTGCTGAGCTAAAACAATTTGCAGAGTATAAAAATTAATCTTTGCCAAGCTAAAATAATTGAACTTGATATGCATTTTGCAAAGCAATGATGAACACATAAAATAAACCCTTGCAAACTAAAAGATGGCCCTCTTTTCCAGCTCCTAAATCTGTTGTGACCAGCCCTTTTCTGTTGTTGCTACCGCCGACTCCGGCGACCCGCGTCGCCGACGACTCACTCCCGACTGGCCACCCTACTACCACCTACCTAGACAACCCACAAACACACACACACCCACTCTACAACCCAACCAAACACAGTCCGAAGGATGGCTGCTGACCAGCCCTAGAACAAACCCGGTGCGCCCCGACTCAGCGCCCAGCGCTGCCGCGCCCTTGCGCCCTAACGACTCTCCCCCCAGCCAAACTCCCGACTCACTTGGTGGCAGCAACGACCAAAAATAGGACAGCCATAACAGACTTGAGATGAAAGAGAAAGAAGGAGAGAGATATACCTATGAAAGAGAAGGAGACTCGAGAGGGAGAGGAAACGAGAAGCAAGAAGACTGTGTAATACTATTATCTTGCAACCCTTTTTAATTACCCCCCATTTTCACACACAAACCAAATAACATAACAGGTGTCATGTGCATTGATAAAAGAAGCAGGTGGTGGCGTGATGGTGTAAGGCTGAGAATTGAGCAAGCAATAAATAAATAAAAATGTTTCTTCTTTTCTTAATTAATTAATTACTGGAACTTTTAACTATTTACTACATATAATTACTTAGTCCTCTATCTAATTAATTATTTGAATACATGTACATATATATATTATACTCTAATTAATTAATTTGGGTGTTATACAATTAGTATAAATTATTGTGAGTCTGTTGCTAAATAAGATAATTTGTTATTGTAGTACCTTCTTGCCTTCACATCAAAATTGTTTGGAACTGCTAAGAAAACCCTAATACAAGTGCAGCTACGCGAAAATGGTGACATATGCCCAGTTATATTTAAATATCGACAGATCTTGAGAAGGAAGAACCTATGTGCCAGCTAGGGACAGGATGGGAAAGTGTGGTACAACAATTGGGTATAAATCTAAATGATTATGTCATCCTGGATAGGGATCGTAGTATACGGCGAAGGCTCCATCTATGGATGATAAGGGTGCATGACTATACTGTGAAGGTGAAGACGGAAGAGGATGACCTGGTTTGACCCTCTTTCTATTCTAGTTTTATTTATTGTTTGTGAACCTCTTGAATTGAGGAGAACAAAAAATTTATGCGTTTGCTGGTATTATAGTGTCATTTTGTTGGATTTCTGCTAATGCTTATCAACATTTCAGGTTTACGCATCCCATAAGGGGTGAACAAACAATTTATGTGTTTTGCTTATATTGTAGTTTAATTTGTTGGTTTTGGGATAATGATGTGTAACGCTTCTGGTTTAAGGTTCTCATCATGTGTGAATTATGTTTGATTGTGATCTTTGGGTTGAGATAGATTTAGGTAGTATGCATTGGTTTTGTTCTAGATTTAGATTGCAGAAATAAAGATTTTTGCAGTGCTATGATTATGCTTACACCTAATTAGGTATGCTTATTAATATTGTTATATTTATCCAAAATAATGAGCACCTAAGTTTAGTTTATCATTCAATAAGTCAAAGAAGAGGGAACGATGATCCTTTTTACTTAGTGTATCTAAGTGTTGATTATAAAAATTTACAATTATTATAAAATTGAGGTTTCAATTTTTTTAATGGATCTACAACACTTTCTAAATTGTACATAGATTTAACAAGGAATTTCAACAATAGTTTTTCATTGTTATTATTAGTTTAAGATTAACAAGCGCGAATGAAATAACCATCCATTATTTTAAGATTAAAATTTTATCAATATAATACATACATAGTTAAACTTCAAATAAAAGCAAGCAATGATTTCAGGAAAACAAAGTTTCAAATAACAAACTATAATTATAAAACAAACAAAACAGTCTTGTTAATGTTATTGTAAAAATTAAAATATTAACTGAGTTAATATAGAAACTCAAATGAACAAATCACACCCCGCAGTATAATAATACCATATCATGAATTACAATTGGAGTAAAAAAAATATCATGCTTGAAATTAAGTATTAAAAATACAAAATAGTTACTAACGATATTACGTTGACGGATAGAATGCGTATAAAATACGGTAACAAACTTCAACGAATAAATACAATTTCATACTTAAAATTCAATTTAAGTATACATAAAACCATACACCATACAACCATGTTAGAAATTCAGTTATCCTTGTGACATACATTGATTACTTTTACAAAATCCAATAATTTAATGGACAATTATAAGAAATAATTTATCTCTGAAGATATTATATTGATGGATTGAATGCTTACAAAATCATTCATTGAGACTTCAATGAAGAAATAAAAATTAATGTATATAATGGGGGAGCTTAACCTTTGAATTCTACAAGGTGTTTTTTAATGGATTCAAGAGCAAAGACACATTTCATTTAAGGCCAACATAAATTATATAACAATTTTCTTCAATTGAGACCGCCTTAGCCACTTCAAAAGTTAAAATAACGATCTTCCTCATACACAATAAGTTGTGCACCAAAAGAATAATGTAGTTGAAAATTCCCTCTGAGGTTATGACTATGATACCTGGACAAAGGACAAATTGTTATTGGAATAATAAATTTGAATAGAAACTAACATATCGATGAATAGTAGAGTACCATTACATGCAAAATGATCAGGATTGAGGAGTATAGTGAAATGACTTATTATTAACTGTCACGTCCCGTTTTTCATTCTTAAAAATTATCAGAGTTTTCATTGTGGGCGTGAAGAAAGAAGGGGAAGAGACGTGCATGATATAAAATAAAAGGAGGTAAGAGACGATCATAAGAAAAATGAGGTAAGAGACAATCAGAAATATTACATATAAACCTTCGGATACAACCGATTTCAAAGGGTTTGAAAACTTTAAGCAGCGGAAATACATCAGGATCCATTACATAAAAGAATGACATTTTAATTTTACAAAACGTGGAACAATGTTTAGAAAGACAGATCCGGAAAAAGACAACAGGGAAAAAGATCACGGCTGACATGGCACCGCTCTCTCTACACTTCTCCTCTTTCATAAATTTCTGTAACATGAATTATAGAATAGGGGGTGAGTGCGTGGAATACACTCATGGGGATACTTTCACTGTTTTATCAGTTATTAAACCGATAACAGACAAATTAATTCAACCATAAAATAGAACAATAACACCTATATAAAATCGACAATTAGACACAACACATATAATGCATAGCACATAATTAGGTTCATTAATGGACATACAACCCATGACTCATTAATAGACACACAACCCAATGGATACTCAGCCCATGACTCACTAATGGACACACAACATAATGGACACACCGTCCAAGACTCACTAATGGACACACAGCCTAATGGACACTCAGCCCAAGACTCACTAATGGACACACAGTCCAATGGACACACAACACATCCCTATCAAATTATCGTAATATAAACACAATATTCATAGCATATAATCACCTCGTATAAGATTCAACAGTTCAAACATTAAATAGGGAAAATAATAAACAGATAGAGTTTAGAAATTACCCCCACCTTGTTCGATGGTTACCACGTGAGTTGTCGAGTAACAATTATCAAGTATCACAAAGCACGATCCGACTGATAGCCTACACAAGTTACAATGTTTCTTAGATCCTTAATACGTATAAATAAAGGTATAGATGATATCGGAGAAGATACGATCGATAAAGACGAGACAGATCAGAAGATCTAAAGATTGAGGATGAAGAAACAAGTGTGGAAGGTAAATCCAATAATCTGATGAGGAAGAGGGAAAGATTAGGATTGCAACGGAAAAAGAATGAGCTTAATTAGAGTTGAAACGAGCTCAAACGGAGCATTTTAAGATTGAGGGGCGTTTTGGTAATTTTGGTAAAAGGGTTGACTTTGATCGGGACCCCCGACTCCTGGTCGACGACATATCATCGCCGACGACTCGACGATAACATACGACAAAAAAAATGCATTTCATATCGCAAACACGACGCCGCGCGCGCACCCATCACACGGCGTCGCTCGCTCGTGCGTCCCGTCACCTGGCGCTGTGCGCCCAATTACCCGATGTCTCCTGGCATGCGCGCCCAACGCCTCCCAGCGTCGCGCCCCGCACAGCAGCAGCCCACTAGCACATCCAGCAGCTCCCAGCTACGGCAGCACCGTCCCCACCTGACCCGTCGGTGACCCCAGCACCGGCCACCACCACCACCGACCACCACCACCTCCGGCGGCCGTGAATAGTACCCCAAAACAGCCCCCAAACATCACACAAACACACACATGCATGCACACAACACCTCGCACCACCACCTTTTCCACCACCATTTTAGCTCCGACGCCGCCGCCCACGATGGCGCCATCACCCCCAACTAATAGCCCATCATCCCAGGAAGGTCAGCCACCACTCCGGTGAAGGAGGAGAGAGAGAGAGAGAAAACCGAAGAGAGAGAAAGGGTGGAAAAACAAGGGTTAGGGTTTTCCGACGACGTTTTTGCCGTTTTCCGGTGAAGTAGACATTGGAATGGAAATCCGAGACTTGTTCTAGATTCGTCTCGACGAGACCTACGTTTTGTGTGAAAATCGGCCGAAACCGAGAAAAATGATTTTCCGGCACCGGCGGCGGTGCGTCGGAGACCAGAAAATAGAGGAGAGAGAGAAAAGATGGAGGAGTGAGACTTGCAATTTTTCCCAATTTTTGCCTCGTTCGGAAAATGGTGATTTTCCGGTTCGAAAACACCCATATATATAAACTTCCGAAATCACTATTCTTCATAAAAATCTTGGGTTACTATTTACCGAAAATATCTCGGATTACTATTCATCGAAATATCTTTCATTTTTCCGAATCTTTGTATTTCACCCTTTTCTTCGCCATTTGAGCAACGAGTGTCCGATTGACCTCTAATTCATTTCTATCTTCTCATTTTTCCATTACGCATCTTATGATAAAATTATAATCTATATTTAGCGACTAAATTACACTTCCATTTAAAACATGCAAGGGTTAACACACAATATAAAATAAATCGATTAAGGGTTTAATTATTTAATTAATCAATTATGCTTCATTTTTTATCCTGGGCGCTACATTGACGACATACCAAAAAAATAAAAAATTTCTAGAAACTTCTTTGGAAATGAAGTGACTACAATATGAAATGAACGTACTATTAACAATAATGGATACATAGTTAAATTGCTTAATGATGAATTAAACACTCTCTGAAATTCGTAACATCTAGTGATTGATTACATGTACGTACATATGTTACTGAATAAATGGTAGTGGAGTTATTTGGTATCATTTTATTAATTATGACATGTAGAAATGGTTGCCACATGCCAGGTTCCACTGTGGATCCTAATTTTATTTCAAATGACAAAATTGGGAGATCAACTGTGTGGATAGTGCACATCAAAGTATTCATTTTGGTAGGCAGTCAATTATTCCAATGCTCAATCTAATTGGTCATTTTAGTGGCGTGCATAGTCTGTGCTCATCATTGCAGCCACAAAGAATACATGAATACGGTGAACCCACATTTAAGCACTACCAATAAATTTAAATAGATAGTAGTCTCAATTGTGCAGCTACAAAGTAATTGAAAAAAAATTAATAATAAATCAGATTGTTCCTGTACTTTGAATAATTAATAATAAACCAAATAAATCGCTAATCGACTTGGATAAAACTACTAGACAATTTCTATATATCATTTCTATTCAGCAACTGTTCATGCATTTATCTTCCAAATCATAACTTTATATTCGAACTAGCATAAGTCCCCGTGTAATAAACATTATTTTAAAATATGCATAAACTGAGCTTATCATAATTAATTGTAAATCTCAAAATCGTAAAAAAATTTATCATATAATCTTATAAAAATGATATAATAATAAATTGTTGATAACTTTGAAATATTTACCTTATCTATGCTCTATTAATTCTTATTAAAAATCATAAAGATTTGTAATATATCTTTAATATAATAATGTCACGCCCCATTTTAGTTCTTAAAAATTATCAGAGTTTTCATTGTGGGCGTGAAGAAAGAAGGGGAAAGAGACGTGCATGATATAAAATAGAAGGAGGTAAGAGACAAACATAAGAAGAATGAGGTAAGAGACGATTACATATACAGAAAAAGGAGGTAGGAGACAATTATCAAAAGAATGAGGTAGAAGACGAACATAATCATTACATAAAAACCATCGGATACAACCGATTAATTAAAACATTAGCAGCAGAATACAAACCCTTCAGGATCCATCATCCATAGTATAAACGAGGTTATATTTACAAAACGTGAATTATAAAAATCATTGTTTAGTTGTTGTGAGTTAACAGACTTTAAAATAAACACGTTCGGAATAGGGCACCGTCCCTCTCTCTTTAAGGTTCATTATGCTCGTCAACTCCTGTAACGTGAATTACAGACTAGGGGGTGAGTGCGTGGAATACACTCGTGGGGATAAACTCCGCATCTTATAACAATCGATAGATATATAAATCAGAAATACGTAACATTCAACACATTGTCACAGCACGTAAAATGCATAACACGTATCTCGTAACTCATCCTTTAGGTGCGTGAATTTCTCGTCTTACCCTATAAAATGGTCTTAAATACCGCTGATGCATTTACAGGACCACTAAACCTTCCAAGTAGTAGAGGGGGTAAGAAATAGTTTTTTTACGGACCATAAGTCCCTTCGAACATGCAATGTGGACCGAGGTCCTTTCACAGTATATCATGAACACATAATCATAGCATATAATCACTGCATTTAGTATTCCGCAATCATATATCAGAATAGGGAAAACTGTAAACAAGTAAAGATTTAGAAATTACCCCCACCTTGTTCGGTGGTTACCACGTGAGTAGCGAGTATCAAATATCGAGTATCACAAAGCTCAATCCAACTGATAGCCTACACAAGTTACAATATTTCTTAGATCCTTAATAAGTATAATTAAAAAATAAATGATTTTCGGAGAAGATACGATCGTTAAAGACGAGACAGATCAGAAGACCTGAAGATTGAGGTTGAAAAAACGAGGGTGAAAGTTCAATTTAAAAGGTTGAGATGAAAAAGGGTAAGATTTGGGTCACAACAGAAAAAGAATAAGCTCAATCGGAGTTGAAACGAGCTTAAACAGAGCATTTTAAGTTTGGGGGTATTTTGGTAATTTTGGTCAAAGGGTTGACTTTGACCGGGACCCACGACTCCCGATCGACGACATCTCATTGGCGACGACTCGATGATAACGTATGATGAAAAAAAAAGGGATTCGTATCGAAAACACGACGTCGGGCACTTTTCTCGGCAGCCTCAACAAGGACGCGCGCGCCAGCACCCGACGTCCCTCGACAGACTCGGCAGCACTTGACAGCTGCGCGCCCGGCACCCAGCGTCCTCGACAGACTCGGCAGGCCGACTCCCGTCGCGTGCCCAATGCGCGCGCGCTTACCCAGCGTCGCGCCCAGCCATTTGGAAACTTGCAGCAACCTCCAGCTGCGGTAGCGCCGCCCAGCGCCGTGCCATCTTGTCCGCCGGCGACCCAACACCGACCACCCCCACCGAACTCCGGCGTGAATAGTACTCTGCCCAAGCCCTTAAACACACACGCATATACACACACCCCTTCAACACAGCTTAGCCGGCGACCACCAGCCGGGCCACCCACTTCCTGACCTCGCCTGCGCATCACCAGCGCCGCCTCCATAGCATACATACACAACACACACGTTTCACACACACACACTGTTGTTGTAGCGCCCCGGACCAAAAACGAAGTATAATTGATTAATTAAATATTAAATCCTTAATTTAATTATTATGTGCGTTATTTTTTACTGTTTAATTTAATTACGTGCGTTTCAGATACGTGTTTAATGCAAGATTTAGATGGAAATATTTTCTCATTTAAAACACATTTTTTCTCGTTTTCTCTTTTTAAAACAAGTTTGAGCAAGTCCAAAAACGATAGAACCTAGCTTTGATACCATCTATCACGCCCCATTTTCGTTCTTAAAATTTATCAGAGTTTTCTTTGTGGGTGTGAAGAAAGAAGGGGAAAAGATGTGCATGATATAAAATAGAAACCTTTGAAAACAGAAACCATACGATTTTTACATAAACAAAACCTCGGCATCTAGCCAAAATAAAACATTACAGCGGAAAAACATCAAGATCCATCATCCATAGGATTAACGAAGTTATACTTACAAAACGAGAATTTTATAATCGTTATGTGACAAAAGACAGAATATAAAAATATCCAAATAGGGCACAATCTCTCTCTCTAAAGCTCAACATGCTCGTCATCTCCTGTAACATGAGTCGTCTCCTATAGTGTGAGTATAGAATAGGGGTGAGTGCGTTGAATACACTCGTGGGAGTAATTTCATATTTTAACGTTCATTAAACAGTTAAGTCTTTTGAACACTTACAATTACAAGAATTAAAGACAGTGCGTAGAATGCATAACACCTAACATAAGGACACGTAGCATAGAAATGGACCGTAGTCCCTTCGTAGAATAGATATGGACCGTAGTCCCTTCGTAGTATAATATTGGACCGTAGTCCCTTCGTAGTATAGATATGGATCGTAGTCCTTTCGTAGTATAGATATGGACCGTAGTCCCTTCGTAGTATAGATATGGACCATAGTCCCTTCGTAGTATAGATATGACATGCATGTATATCCTTATAATCCACCATATGTAAGCACGGCACATGAAACTCAACATTTCATAAATCTTATATTCATATAGTATAACGATTAAGATTCGTTTCATAAACAGAAGTTTCACATAACATGTAACTATCATTCATGCATTTAATAATGGAAACATAAGTGTTAGGGTTTAGAAGTTACCCCCACCTCGTTCGGTGGTTACCACATGAGTTGTCAAGTAACAAAAATCAAGTATCACAAAGCACCTTCCAACAGATAGCCTACACAAATTATAACGTTTTTTAGATCCTAAATATGTATAATTAAAGTTATAGACGATATCGGTGAAAAATACGATCGATAGAGACGAGTCGGAATGGAAGACCCAAAGATTGAGGTTGAAGAAATAAGAGGGGAAGGTCGGTTCAGTATACTGACATGAAAGAGGGGGAGATTTGGATCGCAACGGAAAAAGAATGAGTTCGATCGGAGTTAAAACGATCGGTAAAAACGAGACGGACCGGAAGATCTAAAGATTGAGGATAAAGAAACGAGAGTGGAAGTTAAATCCAACAATTTGATAAGATAGAGGAAAAGATTTGGGTTGCAATGCAAAAAGAATGAGCTCAATCGGAGTTGAAACGAGTTCAAACGAAGCGTTTTAAGATTGAGAGACGGTTACCCGGCGCCGGCGCGCGCGTCCAACACTCTAGCTCCCGATGCCAGAAAGCCTCTCAACCATTTTCTCCCCCTCCCAAATTCCGGCCATGGCCGGCGACCTCCCATCACCGGTGACACCATCTGGCATGACAACGCAACGAGGCGTCGCCCCAACACTCAACTCCTGTCGGCGATCTCCCATCGCCGGCAACCAACAGCCCAAACACATATACACTATCACGTAAAAACACACACACACACAACCACTTTCCACCACCACTTCCGGCCCCGGCACAGCCGCCCACGGCGGTGCCACCATCCCCAACTGATAGTCCGACATCCCAGGAAGGTCAGCCACCACTCCAACGAAGGAGGAGAGAGAGAGAGGGAGAGAAACAAGGAGAGAGAAAGGGTTGAAAACATGGAATAGGGTTTTCCGGTGACGTTTTTGCCGTTTTCCGGCGAACGAGACATCGGAATTGAAATCCGAAACCTATCTTAGACTCATCTCGACGAGACCTACGTTCTGTGCGAAAATCGGTTGAAACCGATAAAATTTAATTTTTCCGGTGATGCTGGTGGTCAGAAAACAGAAAATCGAAAGAGAGAAGGGAGGAGAGAGAGACTTACGTGTTTTCATTGATTTTGCCTCAGTCGGAAAAACGGTGATTTTTGAATTGAAAACGCCCTTATTTATAGAAAACACTATTCACGTAAAAATCTAAAAGTTACTGTTCACGGTGAAAAAAATCTTGTGTTACTATTCACCGAAAATATCTTTCGATTTTTCCGAAACTTCATGTTTTGCCCTTTTTGTCGCCGTTTGATCTATGGGTCTCCGATTGACCCCTAGTTCGTTTCTATCTTCTCGTTTTTCCATTGCGCATCTAATGGTATAATAAAATCCTATGTTCCATGTCTAGAAAATATTTCCATCTAAATCTTGCATTAAACACGTATCTGAAACGCACGTAATTAAATTAAACAGTAAAAAATAACGCACATAATCATTCAATTAAGGGTTTAATATTTAATTAATCAATTATACTTCGTTTTTGGTCCGGGGCGCTACAGTTGCAGCTCCGGCGCCGCCACCTACGGCGACGCCGCCCCTTCAGCAGCTCACCCTCACCTCTAGGAGATCCTCCGGTGACTACTCCAGCGAGAAGAGGGAGAGAAACAGAAGAGAGAAAAGACAACAAGGTTTAGGGTTTAGGGTTTGGAGGCGGTTTTTCACCATTTTCCGGCGAACGAGACATCGGAATTGAAATCCGAGACCTATCCTAGACTCGTCTCGACGAGGCCTACGTTTTGTGTGAAAATCAGTCAAAGCCGATAAAGTTGAATTTTCTAGCCACCGACGACGACGCCGGCGCGGCGGCTTCGCGCCGGAGGTCAGAAAACAGTAAAGAGAGAGGGAGGAGGGAGGAGGGAGGAGAGAGAGACTTATGAGTTTTCGTTGATTTTGCCTCGTTCAGAAAAATGATGATTTTTGAATCGAAAACGCCCATATTTATAGATTTTCCGAAAAACACTATTCACCGGAAAAATCTAAGTTACTGTTCACGGTAAAAATTTTGGGTTACTATTCACCGTAAATATCTTTCGGTTTTTCGAATCTTCGTGTTTTGCCATCTTCTTCGCCATTTGAGCTACGGGTCTCCGATTGACCTCCAGTTCATTTCTATCTTCTCATTTTTCCATTACGCATCTAATGGTAACATAATAATCTATGTTTCGTGACTAGAAAATATTTCCATCTAAAACATGTATTAAACACGTATCTAAAACGCATATAATTAAATTAAACAGTCCAGATTAACGCACATAATAATTTAATTAATGGTTTAATATTTAATTAATCAATTATGCTTCGTTTTTTATCCGAGGCGCTACAAATAAGACAATATACATATGATATATTTTTCCATACAATAACATTTAAGAAGTATAAAATTTATGAATTCATATACTTTCTATTAAATTCTACAAATTAAGAACAAAAATATGATTTATAAAAATGATATAAAAATATATCGTTTATACTTATACTTATAAGAATTTAATAAAAAAACTTTGTATTTCATAATGCTCAATTAAATAAATAAATCTTCATTATTAATCTTGAAGAATAGATAATCGATGCTATTTATAAGAGTGATAATATGTCGATGAAGAATTTTTTTCATATATATTTTACATACTTTGACTTTTTAATTATGAAATTTCATTGTCATCTATATAAAAATCAACTAATCTCATTTCTACTTTTTAAAGTAAAGATACAAATATTCATTATTTTAAAATTTGTATATTACAAATATTTAATTTTTTTAATTTATGTATATTCATGGTATGAAAATCGTTTTGTATAAATACAAAAATTGAGGAAAAAAATATGATTGTAGTTGATATTTTATAAAGTTAGCATGATTTGTGTATACATGGTAATAATATCATGTCATGAAAAGTTGTGAATAAGAAATTGTACCTTAATCTAAATCATTTTATATATCCACGAAAAAATTAGCGATAACTTTTGATTTTAAGGCATCAAGAAAAAAAAAAGATTTCTAAATTTTTTGATGGTATATTAAATTTAGAAATTTTATTTTGGAATAATATATAGTAATATCTATATTTTAAGCTCATTATGAATAAGTTATTAAACATATATTAAATAGTCAAACAATTGTGACAAAAATAATTAGTAAGATAGTCAAACACAAATGATGAAAATAATAAATATTTAAAATTGATGAATTATATGAGTAGTAGATTAAATTGAAATAAGTTTAAAGATCTATATGATTTTTCATAATCATCATTTTCATATTAAAAAATAACTAACACTTTCACACAGATACCAAATGAGGTCAAAATACTATAAAGATTGGATTATAATATACAATAATATCACCATTTTATACTCATTATGAATAAGTTATTGAACATAAATTTGTATAAGTTTTTTTCAAGTTAATTGTGACAACAACAATTAGTAAAGTAGACAGACAACGTATGATGAAAATAAAAATATTTAAATTCATAAATTATATAGGTAGTAGATTAAATTGAAATAATTCTGAAGAACTGTATTATTTTTCATGAACAATATTTTTATATCAAAAAATTACTAACACTTAAAATTTATTTGTTCATGCATCACACCGGTATACCGAATGAGATTGAAATATTATGAGAATTTTTTTTGGTAAATTAAGATTTTCACATCAAACTCGAAATATTTAAATTTTATGGTCATGAGTCATAGGTAATAAATCAGACCGAAATTCTCCAAAAACATTTATTATTTTTCGTGTTCACTATTTTCATATCAAAATGTATAAATAATAAAATTTATATGCCCGTGCATCGCACGGGACTTATACTAGTAATATATAACCACATTTGCATCTTCCCAAATTATTTTTTTTATAATACTACAATCTTTTTTGAACAAATATGTATACATTTAAAGTTAACTGAGCAAGCTAATTTATTATACTAAATTCAACGCTGCTAATAAAAATTACTAAATAATGTGAAAAACATATCTAAAATTTTTAAAATAACACACCCTTACACACTTTTCATATAAAAACCATTTTATATAAATTAAGAGAAAAATATGAATAAACAAAAAAGAAAAAACTATAATAAAAGTAGTCAAATTAAAAATAATTTTCTTGTTAGTTAATTCACTTAATGTCTTTAATTTATTATAAATAAGTAAACATTAAAAGCATTAAGCTTTCATGAAAAGATCTAATTGGTGATTCCAAGCTTAAATATGCCTTCTTTGAAATGTATGGAAACATTTAAAGCTGCAAAAAATTATTACATGGCTTTCAATTTTAATTTCATTTGAATCCAACTTATAATTCAAGTTTATAGATCGCAAACTCCTCTAAAACTTTTTAATGATTTTTGTTGTTCTCTTATGTGGATTTTCAATTTTTGCTGGAATTACAAGAGCCTTCAACCAGTTAAAGATATAATAAGCATTTTCAATAAATTTTATTGCATATAAAGGCATACTACAACCAACAACATTTAATATGATTAAGAAAATAAATTTTGACATGGTTAATTGTCTTGGAATGCCTATATAAATACTTGTAAGTTTTTTTACAATATACACATTTTGTTTCATTGCCCGACGCCAAAATCTCATTTCAATCTCCAGCCCCACCGATTCAAAAACAATCCAGCCGCTTACTCACTACACAATGGTCAGTCAGTACAGAGTCCTTTCATTTGAAGATTTACTAGGAATATGAATGAAAACTAAATATGCTTCCATTGTTTTATACAAGAAAACATCTGTTATGTCATCCACTCAAACAAATTACTTTTAATAGTTATGGGCAACAAGCACATGGTGTTTGGATGATTAATACTTCCAACATTGATTAATTTTGCATGCAATAATACTTCTATTCACATGCTATTTTCAATCATTCTTCGCAGCGATAAGAGAATGAGTTGATGCAAGAACAACTACGTCTGCTCACATAGTACGGTGAAGGATGTATGAATGACTGGTATTACTATAGTACAAACAGTTGTTTGCTCTTCAAAATTTTCATATAGATGAATGGAGGATTGAGATGCTCATGTCATGCGTAAGGATACAAACTTGCCTTCTTGAGCTCCAGAGCCATCATGTTATGAACGATTCGGAGAAAACCATCACTAAGGAGCTCTTGCAGGCAAGACGCATAGTTGAGGAGGCCATAAAAGAGTACGAAGCTTGTCTATTAAGAATATGATGCTCACACATAAGAGTTGTTTGAAAATATTTGTCATCCATTATCTCAAAGTTATTATCTTTTTTTGTTATCTTATCAATGAAATTAATATTATTTTTAATTAATCTATATTTTTCATTTATTTTTTATCAAATTAATGAATGAGTTGGTCGTATTATTTATTTAATTCATTTAATAATCAGCAGTACCTTGTAAGTAAGTAAAGCGATTTACTTTACTTTTTAATAAAAGAAATTAACTCGAGGATCTACCAATATTGTAATGATACGCAATCTGTAAGCTGACTCGAATTACAATATGACTAAGCAAGGGATACTATAATAGTTGACTGAGTCTAATGTTGATTTGACTTATTGAAATTTATCAATCATGCTAACCCTTTATATCTCCTCCATAGAAGAATGGAAAGTACAACCAAAATAAAAGACTAAACGGAAGGAAACAAAGCCTAGATGCATACCAATATTAGGATCGCTTGATGCCAACAAATCAGTGGTCTCATCTAGATTTCTCCTCAATCTAAAAGGTGAGTTTTTATCATAAGAAAATCAACACATTAAATCAGAAATGGTTCAATACAACTTATGTCGCTGATCTTTTAATGGGAATATATGATGTTGGGTTTTAGACTTCTCAGATCACATATATGTAAAAGTCCATGTGTTCGATTAATTCTCATTTTCATCTGCTAATCATCCAACTATCATGTGTAAAATTTCAAATACATCATATGTAAATATATGCAAGCCATGATTAAATTCTAAAATCATGTAATTAAAATTATCGATTAAGTGTTACAAACCATTATGTGATGGTTGAGAATGTATGCTGCTATTGAAAATTACAAAATAAGAAATTAGTATGTTCAACTTCTTTGTATCATATGTTTGTGCAAGTTTACTAGGCAAATAAATGAGTGTGTCCCAATTTCCAGGTGTAGAGGATCGTAGTCATTATGTAGGAAATCAAAAGTTGAGATGGAGGACATCAACTTTGGAAATACACTTCCTGAATATACAAATATCCATCATTCTAGGAGCGATGAATATAGATCAAGAGTGCATTCATACGATGAATGAGATGACTGGGAAAACAGATACAATACAGAGTCTAGATCCATGGACGATAAAACAGAGGAAATGCTTATTCGTGTGGTTGGCAAGGACGTCTGAGAGTAGACTTCTAAAGATTTAATTGGACAAACATTTGAGAGTGTGGCTCAGACAGAGTCCTTCTATAAAGTATATTCAACCAAAATTAGGTTCGGCGTACACATATGTACTCTTGAAGTAGGTCGATAATATGGAATCATTATGCGATGTCGATAGGTGTGCAGCCGACATGACACAAGAGCTACCAAGTACATTCGAAAGACTAATAGGAAAAGAGAGCCCCGACCATTAACAAGGTGCTGGTGCAAGGCATGTTTTGTGGTCAGATATTAGCCGGACAGTGGAAACTATAGGGTCATAACATTCAACCATGAACATAACCACAACGTTTCAAATACAAAGTATATATGTTCATTTTTTTAGATCCAATAGGGAGATCGATGACAGTCAGGGCATGGAGATAAATACTATGAAAAGTGTATGGATATAAACTAGCTAGATTATGGACTTCATGGTTACAACATTAGATGGTTTTGATAAGGTGGGATTCACGCATTAGGATCCATACAATTATGTTAGTGTAGATCATGAGCAAACAAGAAGACTTAACGCAGATGCAGAGACAACAATAGCCTATCTAACAACCCTTATGGATAATGATCTTGGATTTGTATGTCAAATATGATGTGGATGACGAGAACAAGCTCAATAGACTATTCTGGGTTGACTCCCGATCCAGATTATTATACAAACTTCAGAGATGTGCTTGTCATTGATTCAACATACAGGACTAACGTTTTTAGGCTTCTACTTGTGGAGTTTGTAAGTTTAAATAACCACTACACCATAGTAGTATTTGGGTGTGCATTGATATCAGAGGAGACCACTGATGCCTACACATGGGTGTTTCGGGCATTTAGACATTCAATGGGTGGACGACAACCTATTTATGTTCTCACAGATGGTGATAGGGCCATCCAAAGTGCATTAAGTTGTGTCATGCCACAAACAAGACACCGACTATCTAGTTGGCACTTGATACGGAATGTGAGAGCAGTGTCCTCCGATGAAGACTTCCTTCATGATTTTAGAAAAATCATGCTCAATGAATACACTGAGGACAAATTCGATGAACAATGGTTTTTATTCACAAATAAACACAGGGTTACAAAGAATATTTGGATAAAGGAGATGTATGGAAGGAAGAAAAGATGGGCAACGATATTCTTTAAAGGTGCATTCTTTATTAGGATGTCAACGATCTCGATGTGAATCATTTTATAAATAGCGAACTCACATTGTACAAATTTGTCAAACAATTCGACAGGACAGTGGGCAAACTTAGACAAACTGAGATATATCATGACTGTCAACGACCAATCCATTCCACAATTGCGAACACATCTTGAGTTGCTAGAAAAATCAACAGCATAATTTTACAGTAGGCCTGTTTTTAGGAAGCCTAGTGATGTATTGTATCAATTATTCTTCTTACTAATATGTCATTACAAGATTTTTGACAAACAAACTTCAAATCACCTTACAGGTACGTATTGAGATCAATAAGGAGTCCAAGTTTACTCCACTAAGTATGAAGAATGAGGACACAGAAATGGAAGTGGTTCTTGTTAAATATGGGGATGAATCAAGCAGGATGACAAGGGTAAGTATACATAGTTTAGATAAACTTCCATCTTATACACTAAGTTTGAATCTTAGTGGTGGCCGTGTAAACATATGTTTTGTGCCATGGAAACAATGAATTGGAAGACAATTCCCGAGGTCATGCTCAAAACAAGGTGGGCTAAAGAGACTAGTTTGAAGGTGATAGATGCATCAACAAAATAGATGATATCAACTCAATAATTGAAGGACATGAGATTCGGCTCATTGAATTCCAGGATATACCAACTTTGTCCTGTTGCATCCGAGAGCGAGGAACTTTATAATATTACAATGAAGGAGATTGAGGACATAATAGCTACATTACTTAGGAAACAAAAAAAGAAACAAGTGGTGTAACCAATCAATGCAGACTCGCAACAAACCACAATAGCATAATTAGGGATCCAGAAATTGTGAGAACAAAGGGATCATTACAGCCAAATACAATCAGCAGCAAGCGTAAGAGGTGTTGTGGAAAATGTAAAAGAACTAGACACAACAGATCCAATTGCATAAAAACATAACGAAGAACAGGAAGAAGGTATGGATGATGAAGATATTTTCTTGTAATAATATGTACATGCCTTCATTTACTAAAACAATGCCAAATCAATGATAATAATCATGAACTTGTATTGATCATGACATGACTTCACAAAGCACAACAACTAATTCTATTAGGTGTACTATTAAAAATAATGGTTACTCGTGCATATTAAGAATTCAACAATAGCACATATAGCATATAAATGTAATCACCAACAAAACATGGTTTAACTGGATAAATAATAAAAACAGCAGAAAACAAAAATAGAAATTAAAGTTTTTTGGTTAAGCAAACGTCTAAAATATGAATTGTATCCTCGAAGACGTGGCCAGACTCCTTTAGCACCCTCCGACAATCCAGAACTATATCATCCTACAATTTAACAATAATGACCTTGTACCCCATAATAAACTCTTCCACCTTACAAAATTCCTCAACTGCAGACACCTTTGGTTTTTCAATTACTGTACGCCCTTTATTGCTCATTAGGAAGGAATCTCCAGTTGAGCATTCATTAGAATACTTGACTGAAAGCTCATCCACTTGCGTAGAGAGCTCTTGTTTTGTCTGCTCTAACTTTCGAATGGTATCATCCATCAATTTGATCTGAATAATCTTTTCATTTAGTTCATGCTTAGCTTCTTCAACAAAACTTCGATAATGTTGAAGTCTCTTATCCATCACCGCATTGTAATATAGGAGCTACAAAAACATAAAATCAATCCTTAGTGTAGAAATCAATAACTATTTCAGAGTCATACAAAAATAAGGAAAACATGTAGCGCCTAGAATAAAACGATGCATAATTTGATGATTTAAATAATTTAACCTTAATTGTGTGATTTAATTTTGTGCGTTTCAGATTAATCGAAATAATGCATAAAATAATTTCTGGTATGTTTGATTAAAATTATAAAAAAGTTTAATTGAATCGAAAAAGTAGAATATATGTTATGGGGATGATCACGTTTGAAAAACGAAGAAAAAGAAACGAGAATCGGGTCAGTCGGAGGCCCGAGGCCCAAATGGGGCCCAAGCCCATGTCTCAAGTTAAGGGTTGAAGGATAAAGTGTAACACACACATGGTTTAACCACATTTTTTGCAAAATTCACCAAGGTAAAAATAAAATTAACTCTCTATCACCCTCTTCTTCCCTCTGTTTTCTGGCAATCGACGACCGGAGCGCCGCTGCGTCGCCGCTGCGCCGGAGGTGGCGCCGCTGCCGGAGCCAGCCACCTCCTTCCCTTTTTGTTCGAACCTTATGTCAAAACGAAGCTCTTGCCGAGCCCATTTCGAATTAGAGCTCGGATTCCCCTTCACCACCGGATCCACCGTAGATCGGCCAGAGAAAGTCCAGCAAACCCTCTCTCTCCTCCTTCTTTCTCTCTCTTCCTCTCCACCTCATCTCTTCTCCATTTTGGGTCGATTTATACATCAAATTGAAGCTCTTGCTGAGTCTGTCATGAATCCAGGCTCGGATTTTTTATCAGCCGCCGCCTCCATAGGCAATGGCCGATCAAAGTTTCGGCAAATGCAACTTTCTCTCTCAATCTCTCCTCGCAGCTTTCTCTTTCCTCATCACTTTCTCTCTCTTCCTCTCTTCCCTATTCCTTAGTCCATTTATATATCAAATTGAAGCTCTCGCTAAGCCCATTACGAATATGGGCTCGGATTTCTGATCGGATATCTCCTTCACCGGCAATGGCCGGTTAAAATTCCGGCGAAAATCTTTCTCTCTCCTCTTTCTTTCCTCTCTCTCTCTCTCGATATTTCTCCGACTGCCGCCGTGAGTCATCGTGGCCAGTACGAGGTGCACCGATAAGTGTGTGTGTGTGTTGGGGTATTGGCCGGCGACGTGGTGTCGCCAGCGGTGGTCTGTGGCGGCGGTGAAGTGGGGCAGTGGCAGTGGGGGTGTGTTGGGGAGGTAGGGACCTCCGTGCAATTTTCAAACTCCTGCGGGACTTTTCTGCAAATCCTAGAAAGTTTAGGATCCTTATAATTTAGTCCCCCAACTCTCGGATTTTACGTTTTGGTCCTCCAACATTTAGAAACTATATTTTCATCCCTAGAAGTTTTCAAGTCTCTGATTTTCACCCCTAAAACTTTCGGATATTGCATTTCAACCCCCCAAAGTTCCAAAAATTTCACGTTCACCTGTGGACTTCTCTGATATTACAGATATACCCCTGGTAAAGTCAACCCTGACCAGAATTTACGATAATGCCCATGTATCTTTAAAAACTCCATTTTAACTCGTTTCTCGTCCGTTTATGCTCATTTTTTCGCTTATCGAACTGTAATCAAACTCTCTTTGTTATGTGATCAAGTTCTAAGCTTTTGAATCATTTTTTCTTCCATCATCATTTCTTTCTGAGAGAGTTCTTTAAAAGATTAATTAACGATCATAACAAGAAACTAATAGATTACGTTTGCATGTATAGGCTATCGCAATTAGGAGCGTTCGTGTATTTCTTTAAAGCTTGCATCACATGAAGAGAAACACCACTTATTTAGGTGGGGGTAACTTCTAAACTTAAACTACTTTCACGTTTCCGTACTTAATATGTTTTGATATATTGATGAAATGCTTATATGTGAGTCAATGTTATTATATATATATGTATACTATGTATTGTTGAACATTACGTGCCTTGGATTATGTGTTGTGATTTAAATGATCATGCATACGATTTTATATGTTATACAATGACAGAAGTCTACGTTCATCACGGAGGGACTGGTGATCCGTAAAAAGTACCAACGGTGATGAAACCGTTCATAGGGTAAGACGGAAAATACCCGTACCTATATGATGTTATGTGCAATGCATTGTTATGTGTTATGTTTACTTGATGTGTCGATACTTGCTTGCGTAATTTGAATATTTATATAACTCTGGAAATAGAAATTACTCCCACGAGTGTATTCAAACGCGTTCACCCCTATCTGTACTCACACTACAGGAAATGATGAAAATTAAGACACGCATCGAGGGAGGTGCCGTATCTAGTGACACTTATGTTTTAATTATTTTTGGATGTCGAACAATACTTTAAAAACATTTTATGTTTGTAAAACTGTTTGCTACTTTTGATGGATCCTGATTTGTTCCGCTGCTAAGTTTAAAATGTTTTCTTCCGGCGATGTGCCGATGGAGTTGTATATGTAAAGAAAATCTTTTACCTTGACTGTTTTATGTTGTTCGATTTGTATGATGATCTTTTAAGAACTTTGTTTGTTTAATTTATTTGTAAACTTTAAAAGGTATGTCTCTTTCTTCATTTCTACCGCATGCCCACATATAAACTCTGATATTTTAAAGTATAAAAATGGGGCGTGACAAAAAGAATCAACATTATGCAAATGGATACCTGAACATAATTAGTCGCTGACTTTTGAGATATATCATGGTTAGAGATAGACCTGATACCATTGAGATCAATAGGGTTCAGAATGAATTGTCTCATGTTCATCTATACCAAGCCACTAACATCGGTATCACAATACAAGAACATGTTGCACTCGTTGAATCCACCTGATCCAACAGGCTGGTCAGACTCCATGGTCTGATGTGGCCTTTTGGAAGATGATGTCTCATGAGACCCACACATGTTATGTACATCAGATAGATGTGGTGTATTCTCAAGAAAAATCTTAATTGCATTGTTTCCAACTTCACTATTGGATTGAATATTCACTTTCTCAGCTCGGGAGCCATCCTCTACTTTGATTGTTGGTTCGAATGCAGTCATGGATTTGATTGTTGGTATGTGTGACTTGGTCTCTTGGGATCTATTCTAAAATCAGACAGTTTATACTTTCGACAAGAAGTTGAATGTCATGTCGGGGTTTGGTAAGGGGAATAGGGAGTACAGATTGAGAGACGCCAAACCTTCTTGCTTAACAAAGAAAAAATTTCTTTTCCAATTCAGAGGGTTCCGGGGTACATTGGTCTGGAACTTACAATTTTTGCATTGAGCAAAACAAAAGAATGGAGTATCCTTGATACGGAAGATAGAGAATAGAGCGTGAAAGCTTTCAACACTCACATGCAATTTACGTGATCCTAAAACATTACAGAAGGAGTTGAAAAGGGGGATTGCATTTGGTACCAACTAGCTAATGCAAATACCAAAGTTGGAGCATATCTCAAGAAGTAAGGTTGAAAGGGAAGAGTTAGTCCACTCCTAAAGTACTCGACGTATAAGGTGATATGACCATCTGGTGGATACATCAACCTTTGAGTTTCGTCTGGCACTTTGTATTTCAGATCACCCTTAGCTAATCCCAATTCATTGCATAATTTAACTATACTCGAAGCAGTTGCAAGAGAGGGTTGTGTCTAAAATGATTCAGAATCACCGTTATCATCATCAACAGATCTCTCCTTGTTAACATTTCCACTAGGGATTGAACGTTCACTAGATGCTAGGGCAAATGCATTGGAACCGGTGTACTATTTGAAACCTCCATCCATTTGTGACATTGATTGAATTGGTTTTCTATTGACACTAATTCAATTGGGATCTCAATTGAAGAAGAATATAGAGTTATGACATGTTCACATCTTTGCATGAATTTTTAAACAACAATGTTTCACTATCAAGCCGACTTAATATAAATTTCACATATTTATTACAAATTTAATTTCCTAAACATGCCTCATATATATATATATATATATATATATATCTTGTGTTCAAATGAAATATGTGGATTAAATAATTCATTTAAAGGTGGATTACATATTACGCATTCAAAATTAAATGTGGATTAAAATTACGCATTCACAATTCAAAAAAGTTTAAAAAATAAAGAATGTGAGCATCTTACTTGTCATAGTTCACTTCGTCGATGCACGGGAATCTATAAAATAATTGAGAATAGTTAATGTGTCGGATTTACAATGGGTATACAAGAATAAACTAGTACGAATAACACGGAAAAAATAATGTCAATGCGATGAAACTGTTAAGTCAGAAAACACTTAATTTTAATGAACTAGATCGTGATGTAATTTATTTAATGAAAACAAATTCAATTTTAAAAATTACGTGACAAAAGATATTAATAACATGCTTAAAAAAATTCAATTTTAAAAATTACGTGAGAAAAAATATTAATCACATGCTTAAACAACAATTCACGGCTGGTGTGTTGTTGCCGTCACCCAAAAATAAAATATTCACCTAAACTAACCCACTAGTGTAGTAGGATAAGTAAGGGATCGAACCAACAGAGAATAGTGTAATTCAATTAAATAAATTCGTGTATGAAAGCAATAAAATAAGGGGTTTGGTTGGTTTGATTCGTTGAGTAATCATGCAACAAATAAATTGTAATAAGAACACAATAAGATGAATAAGCAATGTAGTAAAACGATCTAGCCCTTGGATAGCCTCCCCTAGAATGATTCTTCCAAATTAATTAGTAACCCCGATTAACTAGGTCCTATCTCGAATCTCGCCCCTAAACCAGTGGTACGACCAAACTAGTTCGAATTATTTCTTAAGTTTAATTAATTAGAAGGTACGACCCCTAATTAATTTACCCTATGAATAACCCCAAAATATGTATTCAAGATTCAATTCATAGAATGCATTAACAATCCAAAATAATAGGACGAACTAGACCATGAAAGCGGAACGTCCGAATCATGCAACCTAGACCTTGTTATCCCAAGAGCTACAAACTCTATTGGTACTATGATCACACAATATAACAATTACGGATTATACGTGTAATCTAGCTATGAATAATAAATCAATCAAGTAAGGTGATCAGGCTTACACAATTAATAAATATCTCATGCATAGCATAAACCAAATAACAAGGAAATCGAGATAGAGTAAAAAATCGTTACTAAATTAACAGTCGAATCATTTAAGGTTTCGCTTCTCTTTGGACTAGAACAATAATTTAGCCTCTAAGAATGGCTATGAACATCACAAAAGTCACGAAAGAACTCTCTCTCAATGTTTTTCTCCCTCGGCTGCTAAAATTAGCCTCTGCCCTATATACTTAAGCCCTAAGATGTAATTCAGGAACTAATGGGCCAAGTCTAATGGGAGTGACAGTTCAACATTCACATCACAACACTGATCCCTTTAGTGTTGGGCTTCTTCTTCACTTTCGGCATGTTGGATTTGCACTTCTCACATCCTAACACTTGGCTCATTTAACCTATTATCATAGAATATATCAAAATGACCTGAAATTCATGAAAAATACAAAATCAATGCCAAGAGTCGAATATAGCAATAATTGGGTAACTGTGAGAAAATAGTGAATAATTAGATGCAAAAATTGTCACATTAACCATGTAAATAACACACAAAATCCAACTTATCAAATCCCCCCACACTAGAACATTTTATTGTCCTCAAGCAAAAACTATATCACAAAAGAGGGTACTTCAATGTATAAAAGACTCATATGATTTCACAAGGCTCATACGCATACTCGAGAGTTCAAAACATGAATAGTTGACACACCCTTATATATTCCTTGAAGTCGAATCTTTGAGATGAACTCATAAGTTGTTTATCCCTCTCAATAACCACAACTTTCAATTTTCAATTAATCACGAAGACATCTCATCAATCATTGGGTACTTATGCCACATCCACAATCCCCTAAAAGACAACCTCGAATCACTTAGTTCAATCTTCCTTCAAAGTTCAAATCTCATCAGTGTCCTTCTCCAATCATTTTTTTAAGTTGCAATGTTTTTTTTTCTTTTCATTTTCAGCTTTTTTTTTAAACGAGGGCTCACAGCTCCACTCTACTTTTTGGGTTTTAGCTTTTTGGTCTTAGCCCCAAAAGCAGGCAGCTATATCGGCCCCTCGTTATTTTTTTCTTTTCAATTCATATTCAACTTCACTCCTTTTTATTTTTCCTCCAATCCTCAAAATATTTTTCTTTTCGACTTAGGACACCAATCAAGATTTTTCCCTTCTCAAGAAAATCAAAATAAATTCACCAATAATTAAGTAATCAAGTACATCATTTCAGAGCATTAGCAACCAAGAATCTATTCAATCTCAAGGATTAGCATATGAATATCAATCAGTTCACTAATCGGGACTCGCAACTCACAAATTCAGCCAATTTTTAACAAAAACTCCAACAACCAAGAATATATTAAAAATCGTCAACTACACATGCCTCAAACATCCACAAGTATTCACACCACCACTTCATAAAAATAAACCGAAAATGTATTCTAATAATTCACACCCCCACTTAAACAAGTGCTAGTCCCTAGCACATAATGCAACATATATATAAAAGATTCAAGTTCTAAAATGAAATACAAAGTAAGTGGATCGGGGTTACCCAATCAAGGAGTGATGTGTTGTGCTTTTAACAACCGTAAAATCTCCAAAAGCTGAGTGCCTTGATGTTTTTGGTTTGCCTTTATGCTGTCCAAAATATTAGGTTGCCTCCCAACAAGCATCTTTGTTTATTGTCGTTGGCTCGACTTAGGAATTCTTATTTCAAAGAGTTAGATCCTCGAAATCCAAATTTTCAACGTGCTCTGACACTGAGGGGGTTAGTGTTGATCAATTTTAGGAAGTTTTCAAAATTGCAAGCAGCTGCACGTTTGAAAAATTTTCCAATAGTGGCTCTGCCTCTTTGGCCCTCTCCATATGACTGAGATGGTTAGCCACCGAGTTCTCGATGCCATTCTTATCTTTAATTCTGGGATCAAACACTCGATACCGATTTTCCAACCCAATGGTCTTAGCGCCCTTATTCTCTCCTTCCAGATTTTGCATGAATTTTTCCTCCAATTTATTCCTGCAATCAAGCTCAAAAATCTCCTGCACAATTAGCTCAATAACACTCAAAGCACAAAGAGAGTCAGATTCATTAGGGTATTTCATAGCATCAAATATATTAAATTGAATGATCTCTCCATCAAATTCCATATTTAGGGTTCCCTCACGTACATCTATTTTTGTTTGGGAGGTATTCAAGAATGGTCTCCCCAACAAGATAGGTGTGGAATTTCCAGAGTTCCCATCCATATTTAACACATAAAAATCAGCAGGAAAAATCAAATGGTTTACATGTACCAGAACTGTTGGAACCGACAGATCGCCAGCCCTATGCAATCGGAATCAGGATCCATAAGGGTATGATAATACACAGTGAAAAAGAGTCATACCTTTCTTGGAGACTGGTGGAGTCGAACGGAGATTAGACCTCTCGATCTTCTGCTGTATTCCTAGCCCTTTCCTTGGACGTCGTGTGGGCGACGATCCTCTAAAGACTCAGCAGTCTCGTCTCCTTTTTCTTTCTCACAATTCTGTATTTTAATGTACGCGTGAGATTGAGTGTATTGGGAGGTGCTGACTTTAGGGATATATATAGGCTACAACAGGGACCCAGATGAGGAATTAGGGTTGGGCCTCCTAATGGGCTTAGGCGTCCTGTGTTCAGCCCGAACACCCAGCTTAAGTCCATCAATTATAACTCGGTCCACTAAGGAGTTATAATTGAACTACCACCCCAATCCTATATTATAATATAGGCTCCTACTTATTATGTGCACGTTTATTTCCCCGTGTTTAAGATATTGAATATCCGTGAATTAAATAAGTTACTAATAACTTAATTAATGTACATCTAATAACAAGAGTAGTACCACTCATCTTTACTATCATGTCGGACTAAATCCACCTGCAGGATTTATATGATAATCTTTATGAGCTCCTCAAGGAGACATCATCATCCTAAATAATTAGGACACAGATTCCTTCTATAATCAACAACACACCATATAAACAGTACTATCTCCCAATTCACCGAGCTTATTGATTTATGAATAAATCTCACCCATTGGCAAATTAAAGAAACAAACACTGAGTACACATGCCCATTATTATGTACGGATTAAAAAGACGCACATCCATAATAACAAAGGTCTTGTTCTTTTATATAGTCAGTACAAATCGAACAACCTCAAATGGTCCTGCTCAATACACACAAAATGTACTAGTGTAACTTTATAGTCAAGACAGACTAATACCAAATTACACTACAACCGTTCCAATGGTTTGTCCAAATCCATCTTGGTTGTGAGCTACTATTTATAATTTATAAGGAACTGATAGCATGATCTTCTGTGTGGCACCACGCACCATGTTATCTACAATATAGATTAATCTGGATAATAGCATTAACATATATAACAAATATAAAATGCAAACATTTGACCATAATGAATCTCATATCAAAAAGATGTTTATACAAAAGCTAGGCTTATAATATACATCCTAACAAGAACATCCTCAACGACTCCAGCTGGGTATGTGTGGCTTCCATCTGCTAACTAAATAACCACCCTAGTTGTCTTCAATGGCCCAATACCTAGCTGCTCATAGACGGACCAAGACATAACGTTAATAAGCTCCAAGGTCCAGCATAGCTTGCTCGACCTTGTGATCTCCTATCATGCAAGGAATTACAAACATGTCAGGATCATTTCTTTTAAGAGGCAACTTCTTTTGAAAGACAACAGATACAGTCTCTCCCATGATAACCCTCTCATCATTGGCCAACTTCCGCTTGTTAGTACACAATTCCTTCAAAAATTTGGCATATCTTGGAATTTGCTTAACTGTCTCCATCAATGGTATGTTAAGCTCAACTTTTCGAAACAACTCCAGTGTTTGTTGATCCTTGATGCCTTTTCCAATTTTCTTCAACCTGGAAGGAAAAGGTAATGTAGTAGCATCAATAGGAATCAAATTTTTTAATTTTACCTCATTTTCCTACTCTGGTACACTGACACTAAGAGAGTCAATGTCTACCTGAACATCCAGCTTTTTTTCTTGCTCGATCAGCTCGTTCTCAGCCCCTAACTGGTCTTTAGGCACCTCAAAGTGCTCTTCTTCTGCTGTAACGGTCTTCTCGCTATTTTTCTTAGGTGATGAAGTCACTTGTAATTGTTTTCCACTCCGTAAGATGACTGTACTCACATTCCTAGGATTGGTCTCGAGCTGAGAAGGTAACTTGCCACTATCCCGTGCTCGTAGTTGACTAATGGCAGTAGCCAATTGGCTTATTTGTGACTCCAAACCCTTCACTGCTACTTGGGTCTCATGTTGAAATTTCATGGAGTCAGATGCCAAAGTCTTCATCATGTCTTCCAAAGATGATCCGAAATCTTTCTCACTTATATGTTGTCCAGAATTCTCAAGACTCCGATCAGTCCTTCTAAACAATTGAAATTTCCGATCTTGATATTGAGGTCTTTGATTATCTACCTGTTGATTGTTTTGCTGGTTCCCATATCGAAGGTTGGGATGATCTCTCCACCCTGGATTATAAGTATTAGAATATGGATCATACCTTCAACCATGAGAATTCCTAAAACCAACTGCATTGGCATGCTGTTCTATCTTATCATTCAGGACCTGACAATCATTTAGTGTTGCAAATTTTACATGGGCGGGCATCGGGAGTTTTAACCTTCATTAACATTTCCATCATGCTTGCAATCTTTTCTAAAGCACCATTTTTTGGCTCCTCAACTGATCTGGTCATAGCATCACGTATACCAAACTGCTGGGTATTTGTTGTCATGCTAGAAATCAATTCTCGTGCAGCTGTTGGTATCTTTCCCATCAAAGCTCTTCCACTGGCGGCATCGAGCATGTTCTTATCTGTGAGGGTGAGTCTCTCATAGAAGTATTGGATAAGAAGCTGATCAGGCTATGAGACGTTTGAAGCGTTCCCAATACTCATACAGTGTCTCTCCTATTCCTTGCTTAGCTCCCGAAATATCCTTACGAAGCACTGCAACTCGTGTAGCTGGGAAATAATGTTGGAGAAAAACCTTCTCCATATCGTCCCATGTATTGATAGTTCTCGGTGGCAAATAATATAGCCAATCTTTTGCAGTGTTCTTTAGTACAAAAAGAAATACACTCAGCTTAGCATGCTCTTCTGTAACCCCTGTTGGTTTCATACTTGAGCACACAACATGGAACTCCTTGAGGAAAGTATGTGGATTTTCACCTGCAAGACCATGAAAAGAAGGTAATAAGTGAATAAGTCCATATTTAAGTTCGAAATTGACATTGGCATCAAGAGTAGGTATGGTAATATAAAGAGGTTGATGATTTATGGTTGGATTTGCCAACTCATTCATTATCCTTTCTTGATTCTCTGCAGCCATTGGTGCAGGCTCTAATTCTTCACTAGTGTCACTCCCTTCGTCACTACTCGTTCATCCTGTTGATGTAAAATCAATTCACCGACGTAAACGAGCTTCTTTCCTAAGTCACCTGGCTTCCTGTTCTACCTCCAGGTTAAATATAAATTGTTCACCTCGGTTTGAATGAGTGATCATCCACTGGAAACAACAAACTGAACAGAAATTGAACAAACACTGAGGGGGTGATAGGCTGTGTAATTGCATGTTTTTCATTATTGTTTTGCATGATTTTAGAGCGTATATTACACTAATTGTGTTGTTTTTATGTGTTTTGATGTCCTAGAGCTTATGAGTAAGGTTAGCAGAGAAATGAGATGAAAATGGAACCAATTTCAGACTTGCAGCTGACTTAGAAAATCATTGTGCGTGAATCCACTTGGTGTTGTGTGGTTAATTTGGTAATGTATTGTTATTAAATGATTTGTTAGCATGCAATTCAAAATCATTGTTGTATCCATTTTGATGTTGTGAGGTTAGTTTGGTGATGTATTATTATTAATTGATTTGTTCGCATCCATTTAAAAACCATTGATTCATCAATTTCAAAATCATTGTCCATTGCCTCAATTTTGGTAATGTATTTATTTTATAAGATTTGCTAATGTATTGTTATTAATTTTTAGGTTCGCATGCATTTTTAATAATTGTTGCATCCATTTTGGTGTTGTGATGTTAATTTGGTAATGTATTGTTATTACTTCATTGATACAAGCATTAAAAATCATTGCATCGGCTGCATGGCATCACCGTTGAAAATCATTGTTGCATCTATTTAAAAATTATTGTTGCATCCATTTAAAAATATTGTACGTTGCATCCATTTTATGTTGTGTGATTAATTGGGTAATGTATTATTACTAATTGATTTGTTGGCATACATTCAAAATCATTTTGCATCCATTTAAAAATCATTGTTGCATCCATCTGTATTGTGTTGTTAATTTGACAATGTATTGTTATTAATTCATTGATGCATGCATTCAAAATCATTGCATCGGCCATATGTCATCACTGTGCAAAATTAAATCATTGTTGCATCAATTTAAAAATCATGTCAATTGCATCCATTTTGGTATTGTGTGTTAATTTGGTAATGCATTATTATTAATTATTTATTGGCATGCATTCAAAATCATTGTTGCGTCCATTTTGATGTTGCGATGTTAATTTGGTAATGTATTGTTAGTAATTGATTATACATGAATTCAAAATCATTGCATCAGTTGCATGCCATCACCGTTCACAATCGTTGTTGCATCCATTTAAAAATCATTATGGCATTACATCCTATTTTAGCGGATTGCATATGATTTATGATTTACCACAATTTTTTGATTATAAAGATTAGCCATTTTCAGTTTTGGATTTGATTTCAATGGATATTCGTATCTCAACAATATATGGCGTAGATTTGGATTTCATATGCATGTTGCACATTATATTCACAAAATATTATCTAGGTAAAATAGAATATTAAATCTATAAAATAAATATTTGATTTCATCTTCGGTTACCATACAACATAATGCCACCATCATCCGGATCCCATGATGTGGATGTCTTAATACATGATTAACATTAAAATAATTCATTGTTTATACACGTTTCATTTCAAATATTAAATATTAATAAATTCAGAATGAACCAATATTTTTGTGATAATTCATTTATAATGGTTTGGATTTATATATATAAAATAATTAATTTTCAATGATTATTTAAATCAATACAACTGTTGGTGTAATTTAATTCATGCAAACGAAATGCATGTAATATTAAGTATTAATAAATTCAGAATGAACTAAAAATTTTGTGATAATTCATTTACAATGATTTGGATTTATACATACAGAATAATTGATTTACAATGATTAATTAAATCAATACAATCGTTGGTGTTGTTTAATTCATGCAAACGAAATGCATGTAGCAAGATCAATACTTTTACCATAATTCATTTAAAATGGTTTGGGTGTGGTGTGATGCAAGCAAAATCAAATGCATGTTCAAAGGGCCTATTGCAACCCAAGATTTAAAATGAGTGTAGAGAGGACCAACAGTCAAGCCCACAACCCAAAACACAAAAGTTACCTTTCAAATGAGTAACCACAGTAAAAAAACACCAGTATATTAATACAATGGTGATTATAGAATTACCTTATAATATAAAGGTATGACTAACATAACATAGAGGACAGAGCTAAAAAAAAAGTAAAAGTGTCCAGATACGGGTCAACTCTATAACGTCTAGGACAAAACGATGCATAATTGACGAATTAAATATCAAACCCCTAATTATTTGATTTAACTATGTGCATTTCAGAAAAATGATATAATACATAATTAATTATCGGAAGTAAAGTTTAATCAAAAATCATAGGTTATAATTTAATAATGATATCGTAAAACGAAACCCAAGGGTATCGCAGTCAAAAACCGCAAGTTAAAAGGTTAAAGGATGACTCGCTAAGGGTTCGTGGCCGAAAACACGAAGTATACGAAGAATACGAAGAATCAAAAAAGAGATATTTTCGATCAAAAAGTAAAAAGTAAGATATTTTATAAAAAGGTAAGATATTTTTGTAAAAGCAAAGATATTTTGAAATTGTGTATATATAATACGAAACGAATCGTAAAAAGTGATAATTCGATAAAAAGTGAAAAAGGGTAAGATATTTTTATACCGATTAAAGCTTTCGCCGAGCCCGTTCCAAATCCGGACTCGGTTTTCCGTTTCGATGTCGCTTTCGCCAGGAAACGGTCGGTCAACGGCCGACAAATCCTCTTTCTCTCTTCTCTCTCCCTGTCGGATCTCTCTCTCTCTCTCTCCTGTTCTCTCTCTTCTCCCCCCTCTGCTGTCCGTCGCCTGTGTGTGTGTGGGTGTTGGGTGGCATCGCCATATGGTCTGGTGCGCATGTGTGCGTGAGTCGTGTGCTTGTGTGTGTTTTGGAGGCGGTGTTGTGCAGCGCCGTCGTGCTTGGGCGATGGGTGTGTGGCTGGTGCAAGATGCGTCGGCGTGGGTGTGTATGTGTGAAGGGTCGCCTGCGACGGGAGGTCGCCGGCGACACGTTGTGTGTGTGTGTTTACGTGGGTGTGTGTGTATGTGTATGCTTGGGGGCGCCACTGTGTGTGGTGGCGCCGTGTTGTGTATTGGCCGGCATGACGGATGCGCCGACGAGGTCTGGGGGGTTGTGGTGGCACTTGGTGGTGGTGGCGCCGGAGTTGGGGATTTAGGGATGGCGCTTGCAGCGCCACCGTTGTTACTGTTCGCTGCTGGTTTGTTGGGCGTGTCGGGGGTGCCGTGGTGCGCGCGCATGCGGGTGCAGGGTCGAGGGCACTGGTGCGCACGTCGGGGGCCGTGTCGGGGAGTGTTGCGCGTGCGACAGGAGTGCTACACACACGCCGGGTGTTGTGAGCACGCTGTGTGCGTGCCGAGCGAACACCGTGTACGCTGGTTCGCTCGGGCATTGTGTCATCGTATCACTGACGATGGGAAGTCGTAGGTCGGGTGTCGGGTTATGTGTGTGGTGACAGGGTGGGGTCTCGGTCAAAGTCAACCCTTTTCTGATAAATTATGAAAACACCCCTACACCATTAAACGCTCTGTATAAGCTCATTTTTCCTCCGTTTTAACCCGTTTTTCTTCCGTTCAAACTCTAATCTTACCCCTTTCACCCTTACATGTTTAACCTTCCACTCTCGTTTCTTCATCCTGGATCTCTAAAGCTTTCGTTTTATTTCGTTTCATCTCGTTTTCCCTATTGCTTCTTCGAGAGTTTATATAATTAATATATACGTAATTAATGTAATATAAGAAACCTCTTTACATGTGTAGGCTCTCAATCTAAACAACCACTCTAAAACTTGTTATTCTGTTTTACTCACGGTAACCACCAAACAAGGTGGGGGTAACATCTAATCTCTAAATGCTTTACATTTCTATATTTAAAGTATAATGATGATGAACGAATGCATGCATGTAAACTTGATGTTATTAGAATGCTAATGATAGCTATGAATTTGTTGAATCTTATGTGCATTGGGTTATGTACTGTGTTTTATTTGTTCATACATATGTTATGAATATGTTAAATGAGGACAGAGGTCCACGACCACGTTTTGGATGGACTGGTGGCCCGTAAAAAGCACCAACGGTATTAAAAAATCGTTTATAGGGTAAGACGAACTGCCCCCGCACCTATCTATAGCTACATGTCATTATGTCATGTGCTACGCATTCTATGTATTGTGTTTAATTGTTGTATTTGTAATTGTTTAAACGACTTAACTACTTAACGAACGTTAAAATATGAAAATTACTCCCACGAGTGTATTCAACGCACTCACCTCTATCTGTATTCACACTACAGGAGATGAAGAGAATCAAGATGTATAGAGCGGGTGGTGCCATATCAAGATTTCTCTTTTTGCTTCCAAAACTTGTTGAAACAATATTTTAATATATCACGTTTGTAAAAGATAAACTGTTCTTCTTTTCGTTATGGATCCTGTATGATGTTCCGCTGCTATGTTTAAATGTTCTGTTTCGGCTAGATGCCGAGGATTGTATATATAAAATCGTATGTTATCGGTTTCCAAGGTTTCTGTTTATAAAACGTACGTCTCTTTTTCCGTTCTTCCTGCACGCCCACAAAGAAAATTCTGATATTTTATGTTTGAAAAAGGGGCGTGACAAACTCACACCCGGACCCGATCCTAATGCATGTGTCCATCAAGTGCACATGAGTGCTACTCATCAGATTTTACCCAGCCATAATGGCAAGATTGTTAGACCACACAAATTGTGGTTCGAGTTCGAATCCCATCCACTATACTTTCTTTAATTTTTTTAATTTAAAGATGAGCACCACCTCAGCGTCAGTGATGTGCACAATGTTTGCTATATCGGCCCAATCAGGTGCTGCCACAGGCGCCACCTACCACATCATTTGTACGTCACTTGTTAACAAGTTCCGACGACGGCATCAAACTCCGGAGAAAGTTCTTGCCATTGACATAAACATGCATAAAATGAGTAAAACAAATACTACTACAAGCACCATGTATCCCATAATCATACGTGTCCAAGTGGTTAAGTTAACACTTCCTTAACAAGGTGGTCATTTGTTCAACTCTCATTGAGCATAGTGTTTTAATCTTTTTAATTGCAGACTCCGACAAACGACGGATGCACAAACTCAGGCGGTGGTCATCATATCAGGAGTCGTAGAGAGAAATTTAGGGAGAGAGAATTGGAGAGTCGTATAATATTCTATTGAGATTAGTAGGAGAGATGTTATATATCCTTATATTAGGCCAGGGGGTCCTAAAACTGACCTAAGTTTCCAACATGTATAAATTCTTAAAAAGTAAATAATTGGAATCAAAATTTGAGCTCTAAAAAGACACTTAATTGAGATTGGATGAAATACTTTAATTGTATTATAAAATGTCTTAGGCTATTTATACAAGTAATTGAATTGAATTATGTTATAGTGTAGAACCATTTGGTTCCAATCAAATTGAATCATTCAGAAGCTTCACGTTTTCTTATCAATCTCGAGTTTATCTAGTTCACATCAATCAAATTGAATATGAACTCAAAAAATTAAGTTTAATCGACTTTGAGAGGAGCTTAAGCTAAATATATTTCCATCAAACTCGAACCTCATGTTATATCGACTCGACTCAATTATACGTACTCTAATTGTTTTAAGAAGAATTGATATGAAAAACATTCTTTAAATGTATAGATCGAATCAAGGAAGAAAATATCGCGATAAATCGGCGATATATCGCCGATTTATCGCGAAAAAATGCCAACCGATATCGATATGCTCGGACGAATTTTTCTGTCAAAATATCGGCGATATATCGATATCGGTCACTCTGTGCACAAAATATCGGCGATATAATATTAAATATAAGCACGAATTAGTAATAGAAATATAATTGGAATACGAGATACAATATTTAATGCAAATTACAATGAAAGTTACTAAAACACATAAGCATTACAACATATTAAATTTAAACTAATATTACACGTCATGCTAAATTTACTAGAACAAAAACATAAACGAAATGCATTTAAACTCCATATATAATATGAATATTCCAATTTGAGTTTGAAGGGTTGGAGATGGTGGCAAATTTGGTGGCAAATTTGGTGGCAAAAACAAGATTTGAGTCCAAATTTGAGTCCAAGGGTTGGAGATGGCCTCATAACATACAACGTTTATATAATAGTTTATCTCTATATTTGTTGTAAATATATAATTTTATTTGGAAATTTAAGTTCAATATATGTATTAATGTTACTTATAATATTATATAAATTACTAGATATATTTTTCAAATTTTTTCAATTTTTTGAGCAAAAACTGATATATCCACCGATATCGATATATCCGTAAAATCAAGGTACCGATATATCCACCGATACCGATATTTTTATCCTTGGATCGAATAAAAATATCAACTCAATTCTTCCAACATCTTGTTAAATAATTAATCCAATACTATTGTTTCACTTCAAAATTTCAAGTAACATGCCCACAAATGCTATTCCGGAGAACGGATCCAAACAGAGCATAACAGATGTGGTACGTTGCCTGCAACTTGTAGGGTATGATTAGGTAAAATGTTGTATCATAACAACAGATCTTCATTTAATAGTTTATGATATTAGGTAAGCATCACATGATCCAAGAACAATAAATCAATATTAGGACAATTAAAGATCTGGTTGTCAATTCATTATAACATTGTTGTTTTTTTTAATAAATAATATAATAACATATCATTATATGCCAAATTAATTATTTGTCAAGTTATTATTGCACCAATTATTTCCTTAGAGGCTACAGATCCAACTGTCCAAGTGTTTGTGTGTTTTGTTTATTTATTTACTTTTATAAAATTATGCAAAGTGAAATTAGTAGACTTTACTTTTTGGCCCGACAACCTTTTGCAAAGTGAGACATGTATATGCAATCACAGAGTTAGCTCCTCATTTACACTATCTATTAAATACCTTTATTAAATGCTCCCAACTCTTTTCATTCTGAAAGTTTGATTCCTTGTATAGTCTGTCTTAGCTTTTGAATCCAATTTTATAAGAGTAATATTATAATTTTTATATTGTAATAATATAATATTTATGTTATATTAATATATAATTTTTATGTACAAATATCATAATCTTTAAGTGAACAACTTAAACTTTTTTCAGTATAAAAATTCATGTAGTATAGCTGAACATTTATGTTATAATAATTTAACCTTTATGTAATATTAGTATAACCTTTTATGTACAAATATCATAACATTTATGTACTTAAAGAATAACATAAAGGTTATATTATTATAACAGAAAGATTAAATTATTATGCTTAAAAGTTATATTATTACAATATAAAGGTTTAAAAATGTATTATAGATATGTAATACACTGTAAAAGGTTATGCGAACATAACTAAAAGGTTATACGATCATAATAAAAAGATCAGGCGCGCGGGTTAGGGTTGGAGCGTGGACCTGAGTGTGTGTGGGCGCGTGAATGAGTGTGGGGCGCATGAAAAGCACCGTCGGATCGGGTCGACCCAATTGCACTATTCCCGACCCTGCACCTGGTGCATATCAATATTTGTGATTTTCTAACTTTTTTTTTAAATGGAATGTTAAATTTACGACATATCAATTTGAAAATAACAATTCGATCCATTTGAGTTAATATCACGTGAATTATAAATATCAATCAAGTTTATTTTAATTTCAACATCAGCTGCTTGACCTTTATTATTTTCCTAAATATTAAAACTAACACTATTTTTTTTATTTTTAGAGTTGATTTCCTATGCACCAATCGTATGGATCTAGGATCCATGTAATCGGGTCGATTCGGATCCGTGGTTTTTTTTGATTCATACGCTGAACTTTATGGTATATCAGTGTGACAATTCTCTTATATTAATATTACATTTATATACAAATATCCTAACATTTATATAATACTTTAACTTCCAAAAAAAAAAAAATCGCTACAATTTGTACATATATATACCCTTATGTGATATTACTCATACCATTATTTGATATTACTCATACATTTATATCAACATACTCATATTTTTTATGTATAATATATAAATGTACAACTAACATAACTGAAAAGTATAAACGTATTACAGTCTAAAATTATTTAAAATAAAGCTAACGCTATAAAACATGTATGACTAACATTATTAAAAGGTATGACACGTGGTAGCAAGTTAAGCGTGGAAATTAAGGTACATGGGGGCGCGTGAGAGTACATGGATGCGCATTAGAGGTGGTTTCGATCGGTTTGATCTGAATGCATGGATTTAAGATTCATAAACTAGGTGTCAGGGAGTTATTGTGTTACTTTTATGCACAAAATGTGAATGCAATTGTAACGCCTAGGACAAAACGATGTATAATTGGTTAATTAAATAATTAAACCCCTAATTGTTTGATTTAATTATGTGTGTTTCAGAAAAACGATATAATACATGATTAAATTATCGGAAGTATAGTTTAATCGAAAAGCATAGGTTATATTTTATCAAAAGATTCGTAATCGAAAGTCAAAAAGATAGAAATGAAAATGGGGCCCATCGGAGACCCGTGGCCCAAATCATGAAGAATACGAAAAATTGATATATACGTATATATAGTACAAAACGAGTCATCAAAATCATAAATCGAAACAAAAAGTAAAAAAAGGTAGATTTTCTCTCTCTTCTCTCTCCTCTGTTTTCCAGCCGGCGGCCGCCGCGCCACCACCGCCGGTGTTGGAACATTTTTCTCAACTTCGGCCGATTTTCACACCTCTTATACTTTCGACGAGCCCGTTCCAGATCCGAGCTCGGTTTTGCATTTTGACGTTTCCTTTGCCGGGAAACGGCCAGTCAAACATCGGAAAACCCTCTTTCTCTCTCCTCTCTCTCTTCTTTCCTTGTTGATCTTTCTCCCGTCGGTTCCCTCTGTGTCTCGCCATTGTTTGTTCTTCGTCGAGGTGTGGGTGGTGTCAGGGGGCACCGTCGTGGGCAGTGGCGCTGTGGCCGTGGGTGTGTATGTTGTGCAGTGTGTGTAGGTGTGTTTGTTGTGGGCGGTGCTGTACAGTGTCGCCGTGCTCGCCGAGGGGTGTGGGTGGCCGGCGCAAGGTGCGCCGGTGGTGCGGGGTGGGTGTGTGGCCGGTGCTGGGTGCGCCGGCGTAGAGTGAGGGTGGTGGCGCGCACAGCTGCTGGTTGGGCGCGCTATGGGGCGCTAGGGCTGCTAGGCACGCACGCGGGCGCCGGGTACTTGTGTTGCGCACGCTGTGTGTGCGCCGGGGGTCGGGGCACGCTGTGTGCGCGCCGGGCAGACGACGAGTGCACTATGTGCGTGCCGGGCTGGGTGTTTGGCGCGCTATGTGCACGCCGGGTACCGTGTGTTGCGCATGTGTACTCGGGTGTGTGTATCGTCGTGTCGCCGACGACAGAAAGTTGTCGTCCGGGAGTAGGGGTATGTGTGTGTGATGACGGGAGAGGAGTTTTGGTCAAAGTCAACCATTTTCTGATAATTATGAAAATGCCCCTACACCTTTAAAAGCTTTGTTTAAGCTCGTTTTTCTTCCGTTTTAGGTCATTTTTTTTTCGTTTTAGCTCGTTTTTCCTCCATTCAAACCCTAATTGTTTCCCTTTCACCCTATGATCACATGTTTAACCTTCCACACTCGTTTCTTCATTCTTGATCCCTAAAACTTTCATTTGATTCGTTTACCATATTATTTCTTCTTCAAGAGAGAGTTTATATAATTAATTATATGTAATTATCGTAGTAACGAAACTAAGAAACCTCTTTACATGTGTAGGCTCTCAATCGGAACAAACACATTAGAACTTGATACTTTGATTTACACGCGGTTACCACCGAACGGGGTGGGGGTAACTTGTAATCTCTATATATTTATGTTTTCCGTATTTGATATATGAATTGTTGTACCCTATGTGTCGTGATTATATGCTGTGAATACTGTGTTCATACTATCATACTGTGAAAGGATTAAGGTCCACGTTCATGCCTCGAAGGGACTGGTGGTCCATAAAAAGCACCAACGGTATAAAAACCGTATTGTATGCTTCGGAGGGACTGGTGGTCCGTAAAAAGCACCGACGATATAAAAACCGTATTGTATGCTTCGGAGGGACTGGTGGTTCGTAAAAAGCACCAACGGTATAAAAACTATGTGTAGGGTAAGACGGGAAATATCTGCACCTATTTGTAATTATGTGCTATGCATTTTACGTGCTGTGAACTCATACATGTTTGATTTGATTAACTATTAAATAAATATTAAAACATTGAAAGTACTCCCACAAGTGTATTCAACGCACTCACCCCTATCTGTATTCACACTACAAGAGATGAAAAATTCAAGATTTGTAGAGAGGGGTCTATATCAGATTTCCTCTTTTTGCTTTCTAAAACTTGATGTCGAAGCAATGTTTTTAATATTTCATGTTTGTAAAGTTATACTATACTTCTTCTATGTTATGAATCCTAATGTATTTCCGCCGCTTTGTTTTCAATGTTTTCTCTCGGCTTTGTGCCGAAGGTTTTAAACATGTAACAATCGTATCTTTAAACTATTTCCGAAGTTTCTGTTTTAAACGTTGTTTCGTATCTGCTTGCTATTGTTTGATATATCTGAAACCTTTAAAACGTACCTCTCTTTTCCCCTTCTTCCTACACGTCCACAAAAAAAACTCTAATATTTTAAGTATGAAAACGGGGCGTGACAGCAACTGTTTGTAGAATCAGTACAAAAAATAGTTAATCACCAAATGGAGAATTTAATAATGAATCTGATGTACTTTATTAGTGTCCATCGAAATATATTTACATATTCGCAGCTGTATTTCTAAGGAATAATATTATTACAGTCCAATTTAGGATTAAACAAATTTATCTTTCTCGTACTTCTAAAATCAATTTGTAATTTCTCTTGCATGTTTTAATATGAGAAATAGTTACGAGGGATGTCGTGAACAACCGTGGCATGTGAAGGAGGGCCGGACCTTATATTAGACTGGTGAGTCAATCAACTCAAGTCCAAAAATGATACAGATATTTAAGGACCTAAAAATATTTATAAATAATTAAGTGTCGTTATCCAATAGAGTAGCCCCTCTCTGTGTCATGAAGGGACCTAGATCAATTCCCATGAGGCCCAACGTCCCCCTTTATTTATTTATTTTCCTTATTTTATTCATTTATGTTTGTTAAAATAACTCTAGATTTATTAATTTGATTTTATTACTTTATTATATATTTTTAGTACGAATATAATGTTTTTTCTGCATTTATCTATGCATGTTTTTCTTTTAAAATTTTTATTGACAAAATAATTCATGATTGGCTAATTTACGTTTTTAATTTAAATTTATAATTCTAACATTATTAATGTCTGTTTAAATTGTATAATGTCTATTTTCTGTATTCATCATTGTATATATAAAATTTTAGTGATAAAGTAATTAATGAATTGTTAATTTAAGTTTATAACTTAATTTAATATACATTTCTAGTATCATTATAAATGTCTTACAAGTACTATTTGGGATTACATAAAAGAAAAAACAAAATCTAGGATAGATAAATTAGATCAAAGCAAATTGGATTTAATTATTTTATTTTTAATTGCTCTTTCTTATGGGTATGTCTCCTGTGAGACCATTTCATATCCTAGTGTCCATCTCATAGTATCTATTTGTTAGATCGTCTCATATAAATTGTAGTTGTGTTTTTTTACGATAATATTAATATTTTAAATATTAGAAATGTTTCAAATGCTTACAATCTTTGTCAATTTTATATAATTGATAATAGGGGTCTATTTTCAAATTTGACATAGATTAAAATATTGATAGGTCCGATCCTAATATTGATAGGTCCGATCCTAGCCAAGGTGAGGAAAGTATTCAATTAAAAGATAAATAATATAAAATAGTAGATGTGGTTACATGGCGAAGTATACAATACTTTTAATTTTTGGATTAAGTTATTGATAAAAACAATATTCATTATAGAATATGAAGATCAATTTCCACCTTGGTCTATAATATCATTGAATCTAATGTTTTCGCCTTGATAAGTTGCATTACTTTAGGTATTTTGGGGATTATTTTCATATAAAAGTATCCATTCGTGAGATTTCTGTATAGAGTTTATTATCTGATAGTTTTCTGTAAAACAGTTGCACCATGTAATTGGAAGCGCACAGGTCGGATCGGATCGGATTCGATCTAGATGTGCACTCATATTAATTTTTTTTTTTCAATTTATGCGTTAACCTTTATTTTATATTAATTAGCCTATATGTTATATTAAAATAAACTTTACGTACAAATATCACAACCTTTAAGTGATGGTACTTGTACCTTTTTCAGTATAAAATTTAACAATAATAATAATAAATAAAATTAAGAATAATTTCGAAGTACACATTTCTAAAATATATAAATTTAAAATTCTCTAACTAAATTATTCTGTAACCTTTGAATATCGGCTACCATCATCCACCGTTCACGCACCACGTCCTAAATTCTTTGCGCTAAAAATATTTCAATATAGAGGGGTGAGTATTTGAAATACACTTAGTGGGATATCCCAGAGCAACACCAAATAAATTCAAATAAATAAAATATAGCAAACATACACATAAAACCATAACAATCAAACAAAATACTTAGTTAGGTTCTTAGCCGCTGCCATAGATACATTTCTTTATCATACATTCACATTGATCTTGCATACAACAAACATTTAATCACAATATTCATCACATTGCATCGCTTAGCTCATAGTATATTATTCATATAGTAAAACAGATCTCATTCGCATATCCATACGATTTCACACTTCAAACTATCAGGGAAGCATAAATGCAGAATTAAACAAGTTACCCCATCTAAGAAAAAGTTGGAGTGTCTGTTCATAAGTTGTCACGCAAGCCAAGATAATTCATCTTTTCTCGTTTTCTACATCGTACATTTAAAAGGTGTTATTACCTTGTCCAGTTATAAGTTCGTTATTTAAGACCACTCGTAATTAGAATATGACCTTTAAGGTTTTCCTTGTTTACGAGAGAGAAAGAAACGACTTTCCATAGACGTTAAGGTTTAAATAATAAAAGAAATGATTTTAAGGTAAAAATAGGATTTGAATGAAATTATAATGAAAATGTGTTTTTTAAAACATTAGAAAATTTAATTAGGCTTTAAATAGATCTTGAAAGATTTAAATTTAGTGTTTTTAGCAATGTTAATTATAAAATTATGACTTAAGTTAGATTTTGAAGACTTGAAAATAGTTCTAGAAAAGTTAACTATAAATTGTAGGGCTTAAAACAATTCTTGGAGATCTTTAAAATAATTTAAGATAAGATAGTTATGTAATTTAGGGTTTAAATTAGATATTAGGAAACTTTCAAGTATTCATAGAAGGCTAATTATGAAATTATGGCTTAATTAGACCAACTATAAGGTTTAATTTATAAAATTGAACTCAATTAAATGGAATTAGAAGTCAATTAGGGAAAATGATTTAATTGCATAATGTGTATAGTTAATTTTTGTCGAAGAGGATCAAATTTCAAATTATATAGGTTGATTCTTGACTTTGGGGGTTAAATTGTAAAGTTCATAATTATTTTTAGGTCATTAGGTCATTTTTTAACAATATGAGGGTTTTAATTGAATGTTTAATATTTATATTTAGGTTCTTCGTTCATTTATTAAATTCTTAGGGGTCAAGTTATAATGTCCATAACTATTATTTAGGTCATTATGTCATATTGAAATTAAGAGGGATTTGAATTAATATTTTCACAAGTTAATTAATTGCATAAAGGTCCTTAAGTTGAATCTAATTTACAGAATTAGAACCCAACTCCAAAATCTTAACACCAGTCGTCATCTACCCTCCATTCCACAAACACCAGATCTGCCACGGCCGGTGACAGCCCCCGTCCCCGGCGCCCAGCAACAGTCCCATTCTTAGCACCCATCAACAACCCCCGTCCCCGGCGCCCAGCAATAGCCCCATTCCCAGTGCCCAGCAACAGCCCCATTCCCGGTGCCCAACAACCATCCCATCTCCGGCACCCAGCAACCCTTCACCTCCACCATGGTCGTCCTGCCCCGCTGTTCCTTTCCACCATGGCTGGCGACTTCATGTTGCCGGAAACTCACGTGACGCCCGCAGCCACCAACATACCCTTCAACACAAAACAAGACCCAACAAACCACACAACACCTATCTCACACACACACCATCGCAGGAACTTACAACATAGCCCATCTCTCTCCGCCTGCTCGTCTGACACCCCTCCACCATGGCTGGCGAGTCGGCGGCAACCCCCACTTATATTAGCAGAAAACACGCGCACACAACACAAACGAGAGAAAGAGAGAATGAGAAAAGAGCCGAGGCTTTCACCATTTTTTACTGGCGAAGCCAATGGCAAGGCGATGAATAGATTTGCAATGGGCTTGAAAGAGCTTCATTTCGGTGAGAAGATTGGCCGGAAAATAGACGTCATCGTGGCAGCAGCCAGTGTCGGTGGCGGAGTCAAAAGTGGAATGAGAGAGAGAAAAGTTCTTGGATAGCTGACTTCAAGGAAACCAATGTCAAAATTCAACTTATTAAAGAATTAAAATATGGCTAGAAGTTAAGATCTGAGTTCACTCGGGTGAGCTTGGGTCACATGTGGTCGTGTCACATGTTTTTTTACTCGAAATTAGACTCGTTTTCGATTAGAACTCATACCCAAGTTCGATTTTACCTTACCTAGATATAAATAAGAACTTTAGAAGACATTAGAAGGAGAGGATAACCCTATATACACAAAATACATCTTGAGAACAAGTAAGAAAGCAAAAAATTGAAGATTCAAGATCAAAGAAGAAGTAACACAATCTCGAATTCACTAATTTTTTTCTTTGATTTTTTAATTTATAATTTATAATTTATTTTTGGCTATACGAATATGATTTATTTTGTAATTCACAATATCGTTTTATAATTTATTTTGCTATACAAATATGATTTTTGGCTAGGGATCTTGTGTTAGGGGAAATGAGTAGTTCTATGAATATTTAGTTGAATTTCTAGTTTTAATCTTTACTCCAATCCATAATATTTTATTCATGCTTTTTCGTGCTTTTTCCTTGTATGATTCTTTGCCAAATTTATGCATGATTTAATTAATTAGATGAGATCGAGAGATGATGTCTAATTATAGATTAGTGAATGCATGACTCAATTAATTGCTAGATCAAGAGATTGGTAATAATTAGGGTGATAATACGATCATAGGACATTTGAGAGTTGGTTATTAATTGCGAGATAGAGATACATACATTAATAATCAATCTACGGGTTAAGTTGCTCAGGAGAGAGTTTAATCTATAGTTGTGATTGCTCACATAAGATAATTTGAAATTGAGAAATATTTTTCTAGAATAGTAAACTTGCTTGAAGTAGAACGAAATGTAGCCTTACGATCCTTGTTTGAATCTTGATATTTCTTAAAGAAACCAATTTTCTCATTTCAATACCCAGATAAAATTAGGTGATATAAATAGGTAGTTAACTTTGTTCTAAATTACACAGTCTCTGTAGGATCGACTTTGCTCATCCTATCTATGTTTACACCATGAACTTGCACAATAAGCTAGAAATAGACATCAAACATGCCTAGATTCAATTTACCACTTTGGTAGAACTCTTTATTAAATATTTTCTGGATTAGCCAATTCGATATGACTTTTCAATACTTGGTTGAATTTTAATCAAATATGATATAAATTGACCACCATGGCCAAAGCTTAGTAGAATATATAAGTTGCAGGCACTGTAAAGATCAAGGGGATTACTTGACGAACATTTCCATCGATAACCTATGATTTTCCATCAGTAAACAAATTACCGACAAATTCACCTACTAAACATTCCATTGAAATTTATCTCGTTAACACTTTGTCAATGGAATAAATAGTCTGTCAGTAAATAATTTACCAACGAAATGAAAATATTAATGCGGAAAATCAGCAGTAAAAAATTCACAGATTTTATGATCGACTTTTTAAATTGGCGAAGAAAAATTTCATCATCAAATAAATAATTAAATGAACTAAAAAATAAATCATTTTACCAACAGAATAAAATCCATCTATAAATTTGAAGAATACCGAATGTTAAAAAAAACTTGTGTCCATTGGTAATTATTTTTAAATATATTATTTTATTCAAAATTTGATTCAAATTATGTATTATTAATAAAAATTAATAACAATAAAATGAAATGGAAATTTATTTTCAAATTCGAGAAATGTAATTAAATCAAATTCATAATTTGAAAAATGTATAAATTTATTTATAAATAAAAATTAAATTGTTAAATATAATAAAAAATTAATGTCTATCACTCATCATCCTCATATGTCTATCACTCATCATCTCTCAAACTTAGGATTCTGGGTTGGGGGATTAGTTATGATCGAAGTTGTTACACTGGCAGAACTAGTCGATTCGCCTACTTCGAACTGGGCAAGAAATTGCTCCATCGTATTTTTTTGGGTTGTGACTTCCGTCTACATATCCTTCTGTCGGCAGCGAAGCTCCGTGAGGTTCTCCTTATATTCCTAATAAGCCTATTCTTCAACTGCTCATCTCTTACACTCGAGCAACTTCTGAAGGTCCTCCTCTCTATAGGTGGTGTAACTTGTCATCGACCGTCTGTTACCGATAAATCTCAACCCGAACATCTAGCCCTTCTACACACTGGTTGTCTTAGTGTACAACCTATCAACATCCATATGGCGGGACTTTGGTTTTCTCTACTTATCTATCTTTCGGCTCAATACAACAGTAGGAATTAAAGAATGTTGAGCTTCTTGATTTGATGAAGATGATGAATTAGGTATGAACCGGTAATCTTCAAGTTAGAGAGATAACTTAAATTTATAAGAGAGTTGGATTACAACCATTAGAGAGGTTGAATTTTGAATTAGGCATGCTCCTTGATTTTAGGTTTTCTTTGTCCTTGTTGTCCAAGTTCTTCAGTAAAGTAGGCTGCTTTTCTGAAAAGGCAATTGTAGCATTTAAGGTCAATGGTACTTGATTGACAGACGATACTTATGGGACTAGACCTTATTCTTTTTATGTCTAATGTAAACTTCACTTATCTTCTACAACATTTTCTTTGATTCTCTTGACTTTAGGAATAACAAGACATCATGTGTTCAACTGAATATTCATATCTTGTCTTCAGTTACCTTTGGTTGTGGTACATCTTTTGATTTGTACAAGGATGATCTGAACAGTCGTCTTTGCGACTGGTATTAGACTTTAGTTATTAATATGTTGGGATATTTCTGTTAGACTTTTGATGTAATAACTTTGTATAGGAAGTTAGAGTACCCCATTTTTCCACATTGTTTGAGTGGAACTTAGTTTTGTAAAAGTTTACTTTCTGGAAATGAAGAAGTATCGGATGTTGATTTTCAGCAAGGAGAATCTGTAAGCAGAAAGAGTAAGCAAAATTAGCAGGCTGAATCAGTAAGCAACATACATAATTTAGTAAGAAAAATTGGAGGCTTTCTGCAGGATTCAAAAATAGGAAGCTGTTGAGGAATCAGCATGCAGGATTCAGAAACAGGAAGTTGTTCCGGAATCAGTAAGCAGACGCAGATCACAAAGCTGGCACAGAACAGTAAGTAGTTACTGTAACCTAAGCAAGAAGCTGTAAGTTTGTCTTAACTTATTTATTTCAGTACGAGGAAGTAATAAATACAGTACGAGGAAGTAATAAATACAGTACAAGGTTTCTGCATTATCAAAGTAACCAATAAATGGAAGTTAGCACCTGACCAATGAGGTGATGCCATCTGGACCGTGGACCTGCAAAAGCACTATTGCCAAGAAGTGGTGCTATTAATACGGAACAGAGTAGGATATGTCTTATTTTCCCAGTTTCTCTATGCGCAATAAATGCGAAGATCATGAAGATCAATATTTGAATTTTTACAAGGACCATGTCTCTCTTCAATGGATATATTCCTACAAGTATAAATAGAAGGTGAAGATGACCAAGTAGACTACTGAACTTACTAATATTTTTCTAAGCAATCAAATTCTCAAGCAAAATACAAGTTTGCTAACAGTTTAGTCACTCAACCTTCAGAAACAGTCTAGCCCAAGATTTCGAGCTCTCATGTTCTTAAGACTGATTTCGAAAGTACAAGTTGAAGACCATATACTTTTAACCTATTTGCTGTGTGCTAGGTTGTTTTAGTTGGTGTCCTTATTAGTGGGAAGGATTTAGATCCTTACTAAGTGTTTGTTTAGTTTTTCAATAAGGCTATTTACTCTGTGTGAGTATTTGTACCCTATGTGGGATTAGCCTAGGAATCTCATTGATTCTAGTAGGTGTTGTCTCATTAGGAAGACGATTGTAAAGTTGAGACTTGTAAACCAATCTGACCTAGTGGAGTTCCTCCTGTCTAAAGGAGAAGAGTGGACATAGAAGGATTACACCACCTTCGAACCACTATAAACCTTTGTGTGTTTATTGCTTTACTTACTTGCTGCACATCATATATATATATATATATATATATCTTGCTCCTAATGCTAAAAAGTATTCTGTTAAAATCATACTTGGAAAAGGAAAACTATTTTTTAAAAGAAACTTTATCTGAAGTTTCTGCTGCATACTGTGAAAACTGAGACAGTTAGATGAACAAGCATACTGCCAGCTTACTGAATAGAGAGAGTTGTTGTATTCTCTCTAGAATCCAGCAATCTGCTTACAGAAAAGTTTTAAAACATAAAATTTTATAAAGGTTCATTCACCCCCCTCTGAACCTCTGACCACTTGGGACCAACATAATGTGTTCTTGACTTCCACATAATATTTTCTTCATTTAAAAAATTATTGGGATACTTCAGTTGTTATATTGATGAGACAAACAGTTTGCTTAGGGATGTCAGTACCTAAGTTTCCATACTGATTGACATGGTCTTAAGTTAAAAGATCATGTAATGGTTTTCCAAGTGATAAGGAAAACCAACCTTAGAAGATATAGGAAGATATCTTCTAGGAGTCAGCAAGCTATAGGAAACAAGCTGGAGAGAGTATCTGCTCGGAGTAAATATGATGCTGCAAGAAGAAGACAGTAAGCTGTAGGAAACAGCATGCTGGAAGCTGCATGGAGGAAGCAGAAAGCTACAAGCAGGAAGCTACCAGCAAATAACAGGAAGCAACAAGTTATAGGAGGCAGCAAGCCAGAGGCAGCAGAAAGCAGCACCAGGAAGATCATGCAATGTGAAGAGGAGTAAAGCTAACTGATATCAAGTAACCGTTGCATGAACTTTAGCTCTGGACCCATACCGACTTAACAAGTCTGCAAGAATGTAAGAGAGGTCCAGAAGTAAATGTTGGGTGCATTAAATGCACATGTCAGAAACATTTAATGCGACCACAGAAGATCTTGGAAATCAAAGCTTGAATTCAAAATGGAGAAGTATCTTCCTTCAACGGATACTTTCTTCTAACGGATACATTCTCAAGATCTATAAATAGAAGGTGTGGCTGACTAAAGACATAGCTGGACAGAGTTAAATGGAAACTCAGATATATTCCAAAGCTTCTCAAGCTTATCCATGTTCAGCCACTCAACCTTCAAGGATCAATCTACCTCAGCAATGGAGCCTTCATGTTCAAGACCGATCCAAGCTCACATCAGTTGAAGAACCCCTTTTATCTTTTAACCATTCGTGTTGTGTGCGCTAGGTTGTTTTAGGTGTACTTAGTTAAGAGGATAATATCCTTGCTAAGTGTGTAGTCTAGAAGTAGGCTACTTGCCCTTTGTGGGATTGTACCATTTGTGGGTTGTTGCCTTCGACTAGAATCTGGGATTCTAGTAGACGTAGCTTGTTAGGAAGAAGTTTGGAAAACGAGGCTTGTAATTCGAACTGACCTAATGAAGTTCCTCCTTGTGAAGGAGTAGAGTGAACGTAGAAGGCTTACACCACCTTCGAACCACTATAAACCCTTGTGTGTTTATTGTTTTGATATATCTGCTACATTGCATTCTATTTATATTTATCTTGTTGAGCATTACATAAGCATCATGCATAAAGTGTTTTGAAGAGAGCATACTTGAACAGAAAACTATTTTTCTAAAAGAAACCCTATCATTGTTTATTCCGCTGCATATTGAGAAAGCTGGGTTAGAAACCTGAATCAGCATTCTGACAGGTTTCTGATCAAGTCAGGTTGTTGTTTCTTTTAAGAATCAGGAACCTGTATCTCTGATAGATTTTAAAGATCGAAAAATTGATAATGGTTTATTCACCCCCCTCTGAACCTCTGACCACTTAGGACCATCAAGTGGTGCCAGAGCAAGTTGGGTTAAACACCAACTTGACTTGTAACCTACCCCAATCCACCCATTTCTGCATGTGGAAAAACCTTTTTCGTTTTAAGACCAAAATTCATCCTTTAGCACGAGCATAATCACATCAGAAGTTGTTTTGTTTTAGAAAGCTAATTATAGGATTCTCAAAAAGAAAACTGATCATAATCAGCAAGTTGTGGCTGAGGATGCTAGAAAGGAGAGACGACACCTCAACAGAAGGAAGCCCAATGACTCCCACAAAATCTTTAAGAAACCTCATCTGAGAGAAGAATGCATGAATTTAGGGGTAAATACTGTCTACCGCAAACTTTTAAATAATGCAGAAGATCTCACTGATTCAAACAGTATATACACTCAGAACTCAAGCAAAACAGTAAGCTGTATCAAGATCTCAAGTAGGCACACTATCAACCAAAGAACTAGTGGTATCTCTAGGGGAACAACACTCATGATGATCAGGTTGCTATTGAAGCAACTAAGAAGGTTACTGAGGTGACAAAAGCTACAACTTTTTATAGTAGTCAAAGTCACTAAGGAAGTAACAGGACAACAAGTTTCAGCTGCTCTCAATAAAGTATGTACTGTGCCGAGAAAGGGTTGTTGAAGTAACGAAAGTTGTGTCTTTTATAATAGCAGACGTTACTAAGAAATCAACAAGTATCTTTGGACCACCAAATAAGATCAAACTTAAAAGAAATGTCTGAGTCATACCACTCCCCACAATGCAAATCCTATCAAAAGAATGTGAGGAATACAAGTTCAATCCCATGAGTAAGATGGTATAAGTTCCTTAAGTAAGGGGGAACCCATTCCTCTTTTATCATTGGCTTTCATCTTTCTTTTATTTTCATATTCGGCATGCTGATATAGGATGTTACTACTCTTCATATATGTATGAAACATCCCCACCTAACATGTTCCATCAAGTGGAATCAGTATTTCAGGATACTTTAAACAGGATAAGGAAGGATACTGCAAGAAGAATATTAGCATGTGTAAAGGAGTCTGAATAAGTGAAGATCAGCAAGTTGGACCATCAAGTGAAAAACAGAAAGCAACGAGCAAGTTTAAATATCAACAATCAAGAAGGAATGGGAAATCAGCAAGTGCTTACCAGGAGACATAAAGCAACGAGAAGGATCAGGAAGTTGCGTACAACAAGAGATACAAATCATCTCGATCTAAGAGAAGCAGCTTTGAAGACAAAATCTCTAGAGGAGGCGGATAGTCAAATCACAGTTAAATCAAGATCTCCTTAGGCGGCTGATGTAAAGTCTATCTTAAAGATAAATCTACCTTTTCAAAAGGAAGCATGCAGTTACTCTAATGTGACCCTAGAAGATCAACTATTTGCAAAAAGGCCCCTCCACCTTTTTTGAATCAATCGTTAGATCGTGCGTTTTGACTCCCAACCGTTTGATCGAAGAAAACGCTCACATCCGCCTATTTATACTCGAGCCATCTACCATCTTTTCTCAAACGCTCTTCATTAAAATATGAGCACACATAACTCTCCATGAAAAACACAGTTACATCTATGGGGATGAAGATCCTAGAAGGAGAATGAAAAGATGATGAAGATGGCGAAGAAGAAAAGAAAGATGAGGAGTCTCTGATGACCAGGAAGAGGAAGAAGCTTTCAAGGGATGATGAAGAAACGGTCATCACGGGTGTTGAAGCTTATCCCATCAACCCCGCGGCTCTCACATAAAGGATGGATATTTTCTATGAAATGGATGCCATCAGAAAGGTGTTCGTGATGCCGGAGATCCCTCGTAATCTCCTCTTTAAGATGATTGAAGATAAAGAAAATAGGCGAGCATATATCCTCATTTATTTGACACAGGTCCGACTTCCTCAACACAGAGAAGATATGAGACCGAAGCCCATGAGGAAGCCTTTCACATCAAATATTGATGTGGAAGTTATTCAATATGGCCAATCTTTAGACAGAGAAGACATCTGCTGTCACTCATGGAGATAAAACCGAAGAACGACAGTGTTTCTTGAAGGATGTCGGCAAGAATGGCTGACTGTCCAAGGATACTGTGTCAGCAACTTCGAACTGGTCACTAGGCATAGGAAAAGACCCTCATCAGCAGATATATTGTGATGAAGGGAAAGCCAGACAAGTAGTCAATGAGCCAAGATTAACGTGTCTTGGACGGCGATGAAGCTGCATAGGTGACTGATCTAACCACCGATCAGGTACTCCTAAGCAGTTAAAATGATGCTGACAAAAAGGGGAAAGAGTTTCAAGTCAAGAGTCACTGCCGAAGCCTTATAGCAAGAGGGAAGCAGAGGATTGTTTAGTCATCAGATAGCTCCTATCACCTCTGAGACAGCAAGCTAATCATCCAAGAAGTCTTGAAGGATGTAGCACGCTGATGGCTGATGAAAACATGCTGAAGAAGGCATGCAGAGATCAGAGATAGTAGAGAGGGAGAGAAAATACTCTCCAGGTAGAAGAAGTATGGAAACAGCAAACTGCCAAAAATTGAAGAAGAAAGCTGAAGCTTGATGAAGATGTAGCAGCTTACTTACATTTACAGTTGTTCTAGGATGAACTTGTATTTGTACATATACTCAGTTTCAATAAAGAGCATTCATTGTTTTTATGACTCTTGCCTTTATTATGTTTTGTCATCATCAATATAAAGGGGGAAATTGTTGGGACATTTCAATTGTTATATTGATGAGACAAAAATAGTTTGCTTAGGGATGTCAGTACCTAAGTTTCCATACTGATTGACATGGTCTTAAGTTAAAAGATCATGTAATGGTTTTCCAAGTGTTAAGGAAAACCAACCTTAGAAGATATAGGAAGATATCTTCTAGGAGTCAGCAAGCTGTAGGAAACAGCAAGCTGAAGAGAGTATCTACTCGGAGCAAATAGGATGTTGTAAGAAGAAGATAGCAAGCTGAGGAAACAGCATGCTGGAAGCTGCACGGAGGAAATAGAAAACTACAAGCAGAAAGCTGTCAGCAGACAACAACAAGCAGCAAGTTGTAGGAGGCAACAAGCTGAAGGAAGCAGCAAGCCAGAGGCAGCAGGAAGCAGCACCAAGAAGATCATGCAGTGTGAAGAGGAGCAAAGCTAACTGACATCAAGTAACTGTTGCATAAACTTCAGCTCTGGACCCAAACCGACTTGACAAGTCTGCATGAATGTTAGAGAGGTCCGGAAGTAAATGTTGGGCGCATTAAATGCACATGTCAGAAACATTTAATGCGACCACAATCCTTGCTAAGTGTTAGTCTTGTGTAGGCTTATAACTCTGTGTGAGTTTTGTACCCTATGTGGGCAAGATTCCTACCAGCAAGTGCTGAAAGCTGCTCAGCTACTTCAATCTGCTATGGAAACTCATGAAAATGATGTATCAACTTCCATGAATAAGAGTGTTGAAAAGCATAAAGTAGTTTTCAAGAGATTACAAAAGTCCATTCAGATTGTTGCTTCGAAAATCAAGAATCTAATCAACCAGGAATGACAGAATATGTTCAATGAGAGAAGAAAGATGAATTTAGACATGAAGAAAAAAAATAAAGATATTGCCAAATATTTTAAAGATATTAATGAAACTCTCTCTTCTCATGGCACTGTATTAGAGTCTGTATAAAAAGATGTCCCAACATAAGGCCAAAGATACGACAGATTAGTAACAGCTTGGGCAATATCAAATTCTTCATTGGCGAAATGCATGACATGCTGACCAACTTATTTGGCCTAATATGAAAGGTAGGTAGAGACAAAGGACCGGGCGGAGGACTAAGCAGAGGCAAATGTAAGAGCCCTATGAAGAGAATGGCATCGATTTTTATGATGCCAAAAAGAGGAAGATAAAGTGGAGGAAGAAGAATATGTAGAAGATGAGAAGCTAGAAAGAAAAGAAAAAAGACTATTGATACTGACCGCAATCCTTCCAAAACAAGGAATAATGATGAAGGGCAAGGTTGAGTCGGCATTGCAGTAGCGACACCTAGTAACACTGTCGGTAGTATAGTTAAGGTTACAACAACACCACCAAATCAACAACAGTAACAACGATGATTAGAATAGCAATAGTAGCACAAAAAGATAGAGGTTGATGATCCTTTCAAAAGGGGATCTCAGTCCTACAAGGATCGAAAGGGTGTTGAGTAGAGAAATGCTGACAAGAAAGCTATTGAGAAAAGAAACAGAGAAGAAGAAAATGTTTGGATAGATAGACTATGGGCTAATATTAAGGGGAATAGCTATGATGAGAAGTGTTGATCAAGCACTAGCTACCTATCCACCTCAAGATCTTCCATGTCTAGATCCAAACAACGTTTTAGCCAAAATTTCAGTCTTTCTAGACTAGAGACCTTGTAGAGAAAATCATGCATGAGACATGGAGATCTCAACAAAGTTACCTTGTCTACTCATAGGAATCCATCCCTTGAAGAAATCATTATGTTCGAGAGATCTGAGTACTTGAGGTACTTCAGATATTTATGCACACAGGGATCCTTTGAGAAGTTCAATAATTGCAAGAATATCATAAGATTTTATGAAAAGCTGGCAAGAGATGAAGAGTTGGTAACACAAAAGTAATTGATCAAGAAGGTCAATGAAGGATAGAGGATTTCATTTTGTGAAGACTTCAGGCTCAGGTAGATTCATGATTCGAAAATGAAGAGAAAGTTTAAGAGACATATATGGAGTTCATAGAGACCTGGTTTAAGAGAACCAAGCATAAGAAGGTTACTACTGAAAGATCTACAAAGTGGTCTATCTTTCCACAACAAAACTAAGATGTTGTAAGAAGAATGAAGATCGGAGGATACATTAAAGAAGCTTACAGCATTATAAGTTATGTCTTTTGTTATAATTTACTATTTTACAATATATAATGAATCAAGTTACCTTCTACTAAAAAAAAATCACTTCTTGTTATCTCACTACATGCTTAGTTTATACTTTTTTTTTATATTTCTTATTCTGGATGTTAAGATCAAATAGCTCTGATACACAATTTTTACACCCAGGACTTAGATTTTATCTTCACAATCTATGTTGGTTTGATTCTTTATATTAAACTGTTCACAACATGTATTTTACCACAATTGATTGTACATCTATATAGATTGAAGTATATTCTGATACTCGATCTTTCCTTTCGCAATGATTGCATAATATAATGGTTTTATCATCATAAAAAATGAGAAATTGTTAGGAAATTGATTTTTAGATTTTGATGAGACAAAACACAAGTGTAATAGAAAATTAGAGTACCCTATTTTTCATGATGTTTAAATGAAATTAGTATAGGTTTTGAGTCTTTAGTATAGGTTAAAGAATGGAAGATAACAAGTCAAGAGCTTGCTGTAATTGTATGAAAACAGTTGTTGCAAGCTACTCAAAATAGAAACTGCTGCAAGCTAGAAAGATATAGCACTATAAGCAGACTACTGAAGACTTGTTGTATAGAGATTCAGGTTATAGCAACTGGTTGTTGCACTCATTTGCCTTAGACAAAATTCAATAAGGATAAACATGCAGACCAGTCACCAATACAGTATAAGGAAGATTAATATTAATCCAAGGATTAGTCTTTTCAATGGACATAAAACTAGTCAGTAGAGACAAGTTGTAGGTTACAGAGTTGTAAGCCAATGACAAGTTGCCACCTGACCTGACACACTGCATAAAGTTGCAACATGGAACAATATAATTAAATTCCACCTGAATAAAAAGACAAAGCACATTTAATGTCACCCTTGAAGAACTATAAGACCTTGTGTGTTTATTTCAGTTTATTGTATCTTGCATATCTATTTGTTGTTTTCTATATTCTATCATACAACATAAAAAGACTATTAAAATTCATATTTCAAAAGGACCCTATAGACATTAAAAATCATTTTTTATTGCACGAACTCTCAGACACTACTAGCTTCACCACTCGATACATAGTGTTGCACAAAGTTTTACATACAACGTTGTAAGTTCTAGTAAGTTATAGCATTTAACAAAGTTAGAAAATTTTGAAAAATCTATAAAGGTTTATTCAATCCCCCTAACCTCTATGCCACTTGAAACCAACAATTCCATTATTTAGCTTCTTTTTTTTTTAAACTGATATTGATTTTAATAGTGGTTCTATCTATAGGCCCCTAGTAATCTCACTCAACAGTCTACTCAAGCCTCAACCATAGCAAATCCTACATAACCTTCTGGTGTACAAGATCAGGTAAGAAGATCATTCTTCTTCCAATTAAAATATAATATTTTAGTTATTTTATACTTATTTTGGCATCTTATTGATCCTTGTTAACAATTGCATGAATTTGGAGACCCAATAAAAAAGAAACCTATATAGCAGAATAATCCTAAACAAAGATTAATGAGGAAGGATTGAGGATTGATGGGAATTTAAGCTTTAACGGGTTTTGTGAACAATTTTTCTTTTTATATTATGAAGTTGTTTGGGGTACATATTTTGACAATAGGTTGCAATCATGCTTTTTTTGTTGGTTGGTGCTTTTACAAACACACAACAAACTGTAAATTTTTGTAAGCATGTGACGCTTAATTAGACTAGTGGTGGGTATATTCTTTGTTTGTCATTGATAGGTTGACATTTGTTTTTGGTTTGTCTACCCATTGTTTTGGCACATAATGATGTTCTTTATTTGGTTATATGGTTAATTATCAATCTATAAATACAAATATTGAATGAATGATATCTTCAAACAATTACTTTTGTTACTTGAGATTCCTTTTTTACCTTGGTGATGCTTAGTTTGGTATTCCGGGTATTTGAAAATATTTCAAGCATTCACATAGTAAAAAAATTCACTTACTTAACAACAAGACATTAACAGGTTTGCAGAGCATAAAATTTATATTTACAAGTTTACAAATAATAGAGAAAATAGCCGAATAGTTGTAGGAAATTTTTGCAAATAATTACTAAAAGGTTTAATTAGTTTTGAAAGAAATACTACTTGAGAATTACAATGACAAAAAGGACCAAAACAATGAAAGTGATTAATTTATAAAGTTCTTGATTTTTATCGAGCTTTTCAATCTTTAGTGAGAGATCCATTGAATTTGGAGAGCAACTATATAGAACTATTATCAGCTCCAACAGTAGAAGAGTCAACTTCTTCTTTCAAATCTGGCATTTGCATTTCTCTTGTACAATTCTTCCATCCAATCGATGTGAGTTCCAGCCAAGCAAAATATCCACATTAAAATGATCAGCACATGCAAAATAATTTGCCCAATATATCTTTAGATGGGCCAACAACTTTAATTTCAATATTTTTACGATCATAGCACTTTTGGTTACTATACCTTAAATCTAAAGTTTCTTCCTTTTTCGATATTTATTTCCTAGATATAGAAGAAATTTCTCCTATACAAATTGTAGTAAAATGAGTATACACATAAAATACATTTGCTACAAAATTACTGTATAAATAAAAATATTAAACATAATAACAGATAATAATAAACACTAATCAAATAATAAAAAATTGTTAATTAAAATTGTACAAGAAACAGTAGAATGAAATTCAAAAAAATCGACAAAAAATGAGTATTACGTTACTTTGTTATGAAAATGATGTTTGGTGCAATTTTTACAATCAAAGATGTAGCGCCCCGGACCAAAACGAAACATAATTTATTAATTAAATATTTTAACGCATGACTTAATAACTATGTGCGTATGTTTTGACTGTTTAATTAATTACGTGCGTTTCAGATACGTGTTTAATGCACGATTTAAATCGATAATTTTTCTAGATGTGGAACATAGGATATTTTTATGTCATTAGATGCGTATCGAGAAAATGAGAAGATAGAAACGAACTAGGGGTCAATCGGAGACCTGTAGCACGAACGGCGACGAAAAGGGCAAACCCGAAGTTTCGGAAAAAAAAAACCGAAAGATATATCCGGTGAATAGTAACATGGGAAAAGTCAACCGATGAACAGTGATTGAGATATTTTGGATGAATAGTAACTTTTGAAATTCTATAAATAGGGTCTTCCCCGATTCATTTTTCACCGTTTTTCCGAACGAGCCGAACGTGCCGAAAACTCGTAAGTCTCTCTCTCCTCCCTTCTCTCTCTCGTTTTCAGTTTTCTGGTCGGCGGCGGCGCTGGAGAAGGACAGTATGTATATATGTATGTTACGTGCATGTGTGTGTATTGAGGTGTGCTAGTGTGTGTGTGTGTTGCATGCTGTTGGGGGCGGCGCCGTGCCGGAAAGGTTGGTCGGCGTTGGTGATGTGCCGGCGGTGGTCTCTGGTGGGTGGCCGGTGACTGGAAGTCGCTGGCAAGTGAAACCCGATGTGTGTGTGTGATATACCATGTGCGTGTGTGTCTGTGCTCCTGTGTGTGTGTGCGCGCGCGGCGGCTGTTGGTGGCCGGCGACCTCCAGTCGCTGGCCAAGGTGACGGTGGGTGGTGGTGGTCGCTGGCGGCAGGTGGCCGCCGGCCAGAGTAGGAAGGCAGTGTGTGTGTATGCGAGAGGATGTGTGAGTGAAGGAGTATATATATATTGTGTATGCATGTTGGGTTGGCCGGAAAGGGTTGCCTACGACGGGGGGTCGTCGGCCGGGGCTCTGGGAGTGGTCGCCGGCGATGGGGGTCGCCGGCCGGAGGATTTTTGGGTGAGGTTTGGTTTTCGAAAAACAGGGTATCGAAGGGTTCTGCGGAGTATTTTTCAAGCACTATTCATGTCGGAATCCGGCGAGGCATGGCCGGAGGTGGTAGCCGGCGGTGCGAGGTTTCCGGCGAACCTGGGGGTAGCGACAGGATGCGGCACCGGGAAGTGGCCTGGTCGAGTAGGCCAATGTCGGGAGGAGCCGGGCGCCGGCTACCGAGACGGGCCACCCACTGCCGAGAAAACTCGGCAGCCTGCCGAGTGCTAGGAGCCGCGCGTGCGCCAATGCGCGCCCGTCGGGTGCCGATGTGCACTCGACGCCGTGTTTTCGATCCGAACCTCGTTTATTCCGTTGTTCATCTGTATCGAGTCATCGCTGATGAGACGTCGTTGATCGGGGTTCGTGGGCCCGGTCAAAGTCAACCCTTTGACCAAAATTTCCAAAATACCCCTAAACCTAAAATGCTCCGTTCGAGCTCGTTTTAACTCCAATCGAGCTCATTCTTTTTCCGTCGTGACCCAAATTTCATTTCCTATCTTCTCAGCCATTTGGACAGATCTGTCCCTCTCATTGTTTGGACTCCAATCTTTAGATTTCTCGATCCGTCGCGTATTTAACGATCGTCTTTACTCCAGAATTAGTTATCACTTTAATAAAACTTATTAAGGATCTAAGAAACGTTATAACTTATGTAGGCTACTTGTTGGATTGAACGTTGATTTATCTGACCTTTGGTATCCGCTACTCGAGCTTTGAGTTATCAGATCTTCAGTCCTCACTACTCACGTGGTAACCACCGAACAAGGTGGGGGTAATTTCTATCTCTTTATCTGTCTACTATTTTCCTTATTTATTTACATGACTGAGGAATACTAAGTGTTGTGTTTATATTTACCGTACCATAATATAACTGTGAAAGGACAGAGGTCCACTCTGATCATGCATTCCTTGCTACCTTTTACTACTCTGTTGTCTCTTACTATTGCTAACACTCTGGTGGAGGTGTGGTGAGCCTCTTGAAATGCACTAGCGGTATTGAGACCGTTTATAGGGTAAGACGGGCTGATCCCGCACCTATTCGTCCCTTGCCATTTCTAATATCTGCTATGCATTTTACGTGTTGTGACAACGTGACTTAAGGTTATTTTATTAGTATTTTATATCTGTTGAGTCACAAGAGACGGATTTTATTCCCACGGGTGTATTCCATGCACTCACCCCCTTATTCTGTACTCACCCTACAGGCGATGATGAGCAAGGGGAACCCTAGATGGAGAGAGAGATGGGCTATCTTTGGTTTCGTATGTTTGAACTGATGTAACACAAACATTTTCTAAAACAAGTTATGTTTTGTAATATTTTGATACATGTAAGGATGTGAGATCCTGATGATTTATTCCACTGCGTATGACGTATTTTATCGGTAGTGAGACCGATTGCTATCGGCAGAGGCCGATTGTTGATAAGTGAAAGATTCACTTCGTCTCTTACCTCTTTCTTCTATCGTCTCTTACTATTTCTTTCTGTATGAGTTGTGTGTCCCTTGCTATTTCTCTCTTCACGCCCATGTGAAACTCTGATAAAATATGAAAAGATTTTGGGGCGTGACAAAAGAGATGCAAGTGATTTATTGATAAATCAATTACCACTTAAAAAATTATCAAAAACCAACAAATTTTGCACTTCTGGCAAGTGTAGTGCACTCCCGTTATTTTTGACAATTTTAGAAAAAAACGTATTGTTTTATGAGTATCTCACATGTTACCATTGTCATTTCTATAATAGGGGGGACCGTCGTCGACTTTTCAAAATGCAAGGTGGTTCTATGCATTTTACCCTTTCTTTCTCTAAGAAGATAAAATAAATTACTGCTCATTTGAAGTTTTCATTAACAATGTAATCTCATTTTTTATCTCTATTATTATAATTTTTTTTTCCATGACAAGACAGTTTTAGGCAAGAAAATAACAATTTTGTAATTCCCTCTAAATGTGCTACTTTTATATTAGTATAGTTAGATATGTATAATTTAGATATGTATAATTTTTAGTTTTGTGTCAAAAAAATATTACATTAAACATTATATTATTTTTATAAACTTGCAAATAAATTTCTCCAGCTCCTAGAATATTGAGATAATATTTAATTGCAACTTCCTAAATGATTAGTAATACACATAAAATTATTAGTTTTGATGATTAATAGTATTATAGAATACTGTAAGTCGTCGAAACTAATAATTTTAAGTGTATTACTAATTTATGACTATGCTGACTTGTGAGCTGGTCTGTTGATCAGAGTTGACAGGTAATACTTTAAGTCATCAAAAGTAATAATTTTATGTGTATTACTAATTATGACTATGTTGACTTGTGAACTGGTCTGCTGACCAAAGTTGAGAAGATTGATCTATATTGACTAGATATTGACAATTCATCTCACATGAGGAGATCCATAAAAGGATTTTCAAATTTTTATGATGTTATTATGTTCTTTGAATGAAAGATTTGTCTGGATAAGCCGGTATGTATCGCTCTCAATCTGTAGCACACTAGTTGTTATGCTTGTTTTTGTTTTTCAAGAAAAGGAAAATTTATTTTTCAATAAAAAACATATCAAAACATTAATTAATAAATAAATTATTACAATTATGCATCCTATAAATAGAACAAAATAATAAAAACAAAACATTTACAGCTACATATATTACTTAATAACAAAAAAAGTAATATTATTAAATTTCTATAATTATAAAAAAAAAAAAAACACTTTAAAATATAGCGTATTGGTTTTACAACAAACTACCTAAATATACACATTTTTAATATTACTCATAAAATATAAATAAATGTTTAATGGTCCTCTAACTTTTCAGTTGTATGGTTTTTGTCCTTTGATTATCGACTTTTTATTAATTCTTTAATTTTCAAAGCTTGTGATTTTAGTTCAGTAACTTGTTGTTTATTTGACATTTAAACATATCATCTATTTTTGCTTTAATGTACAAGATACCAACCTATTTCAATTTTGAATAATTTTAAAACTAAAATAATTATGATTATAATTTGTAAATTTAAAAATAAACACTTATCTTAAATTAGTATGTAGATGTTTTAATTTCATTAAATGTATTTTAAAAATATATTATGTAAAGATGATAAGTATTTGGGATATCAAATAAACAACAACCAAAATCACTTTGACTTGTGATTAAGGTTGAGACTAAAAATTAAGAAATTTTAAATTTGTTAGACTCTTTGTGAACTAATTGACTAAAAATTTTAAGAAATGAAAGTTAGAGGATAAAAAAAATTCGTAAATTATACTTTTACCAGTCTCACTTAATTATCTTTTTAGAGGACAAAATTTCAATTATTTGTTTTTTTAACTTTTTATTTCAACTTTATATCAAGATTAGTTTTGGATTCTAAAAATATTGATTAGTTTGGGATATATTTCTCAGTTTTTATGTTGTTTAATTATTTATAAATACTTTAAAAAAACTCTTAATTAAGATTGTGGTGAGTACTCAACTAACTTGCTCAAGATAGCGTAAGGGTGTTTTGCAATGACAGGTCCCTATTCGGATTTGGGAAGACAAAGTCACAATCATGTTTCTTATGAGATTAAATCCTATATTTCTACTTAATTTTTTCATTTTCATCTACTTTTCTATAATTTTTAATATCAATATACACAACATCATCTACTTTTTCTACATTTTAATTGAATAACACCCTTTAAAAAAATCTTAAAACACACACAAGATTATTAAAATTCACCTAAAATCCAAATTCAAATTTCCATAATCCACTTATGAGACCATCCAAACATATCGTCATAACATGGATATTAATAAAAAAAAAAGGAGACAAAGAAGAAAAAAAGGAGTAAACAGCTATATTTGAAGAATAAAGATCGAAAATGATAAAATGTCACATCGTGTATAACTTTTAATATGTCCACTAGTTAAATTAATAGAGATACTAGATTTTTGATACAACAATCGTCGACACATGTTAATATACCCATAGTGTATAGGGTAACATAGATGGAACAAAGATGGAATAAAGATAGAATCATACAAGCATAGAAAGTATGAGAGGTGCGAAACGGCTAGCTGCTAGCTAGCATCATCAGAAATATATTTGATTATTGGGGCCCACCAAATGGCTCAAGCACTGACGGTGGGATAGGAGATTTATTTGTCTACAAAGTACAAACGACGCAGGTCCAGCTAAACTTGGCAAAAATCCTTTACATCCTTAATCATCGCCGCTCTACCTCAATTGTCTTCTTTCTTTGGTTTCTCACCTCAGTGGTCCCACACCCACATCTCCAGCTGTAACTATGAATCCATTTATCTTTCCATAAAAAACAAATTAAAAAAGAAGACATTTATTATATATAATTTTGTTTGTTACCACCCTCTTCTATTTTTATATTATCTCTTTTTCGTCCAGGAATTAAAGCATTTATATATGAATAAAACTATAATCGTGAATACATCTATGATAATTATATGTTGGAAATCAAATTTACCCCATTGTTAATAAATATATTATCATATCTAATATCACTCTAATTGTGATAGTATTAAAAATAATAATAATAATTGGGAGATTATCAAACTATGGTCAAAGCTAAACTTAGTAAACTTAGGAAAATCTATAGTAAATGAGTTTAAGCATATCAAAGTTGTTGCTCTGGGTAATGTTCTAGGACACCCGCGTTCATTGTTATTGTGGTGTTACTAGTAACACCCCGATAAAATTCTTTAAAATTTATTAATATGTTAAAAGGGGTTCACATGTCACTTATTTAACGTTTTGGTTTTTCTTGTTTATAAATGTTTTATTTGATATATATAAACAGAATAGTCGGTATAAATAGTTTATTTTAGCCCATAAAATATTTCCATTTAGAGAAAATCTTATTTATTAATTTTCATTTTGTATTTATTATATAGAAACTCAAAATAATGATGTAATATATAACTTATGAAATCCAATTTATGACATTTAATTTTGCATTTATTATATAGAAATTCAAAAACAAAAATATATAAATAAATAAATGGAAAGGAGATTACAAGAGATTAGGTGGAAGGGAGTTGGGTAGGGATGATATATTTAATATTTTTATCATTTTTGTGAAGTGCCATAACTATTTTATTTTAAATCAATTTTTAATGTATGATCTATCAAATTTTGATCATTATTTAATGATATTTAATTTGATATTCATTATATATATATAACTAAAAAATTGAAGAGTAAGTCTCTTGTGAGACCGTCTCACGAAATTTTAATGCATTGCGTGAGACGGGTCAAATCACAACCCAATTACCCACCACCCAAACCCTACAATTCATATATTTTTTGTGGGTGATGGGGCTCCGTTTCACGGAAACTATCCGTGAGACCGTCTCACATGAGTTTTTGTGAAAATTGAAATGTATGTTTGTGAGTTTGAATGATTTGTTATTTCTTTTAAACGTGATTTTATGATAAATGGCAAGTATTATAAGTAATTTATTGGAAATAAAATTATAATGTGGAAATAAAAAAAATACAAATGGAAATGAATTAAAGAATTGTTCTTAATAGATCGCATACATAAACTTAAATAAAGTAATATTTGTAAAAAAATAGATAAATAAAATATAATTTCAAATTAAACAACTTCTTCATACTTTTAATGCATATGTTTCACATTTATCCTTCTTATTCGAAATTTTATTTGTTGTCATTTCTTTTTTGCGTATTTATACTTTTTATGGAGGTGCCCCGTAAGGGGTGGAACAAGGTTGATTTTTTTATAGTTTTTTTTTTTTACAAATCATAATTTCATCATTCTTAGTGCGGATATATTAATATGTCAAATATATCATTATTATTTATAGTTTTATTATTATTTATAATTAAGTGCAATTTTAAACAATCTAAACATATATAATAACAAAATGATCACTTATTGTTTTTCCAAAATAGTAAAATCCAGTCAAAAGTCAACAATTCATCTTTTTATTTTAGTTTTATTAAATGTTTTTTATTTTTTATTAACAAATAATATATTTTTAAGGAAATTCCTTAAAATGTGGAATTATTGTATATTTATTTTCCTTCTTATCTTTCTAACTCTAATCACACCTACCATATTTTTAGGAGATTTGAATTAAACTATTTGTTATTTATGATTATATTTATAGAAAAATATTGAATGTTTTTTTTATATCTATCTTAGTTCAAAATTTTGAATCACGTCTACAACATTTTGTGGAGATTTTGATTGATCATTTTCTTTTATTTTTAATAAGTCATTATTATAGGAAAATGTTGAATGTTATTGTAATCATCTTAATTCAACATTTTCCTTTTTTATTTACTTTATTTCCTCATCATCTATACTTTTTCGTAAAGAAAATTATCAATTTATATCTATTAACTAAAATTTTCAAAGCATACAACATGGTTTCATGTATATAATTGCTCAAAAATAATTAAGGTGTTTAATTGCTCAAAAATAATTATGGTGTTTATCTATACACAAAATTTTGTTGATTTTTTAAAATGAGATACGTTTTTTTTTTTCTTTCAAAAGGTTTAACTTTTCAATCATTATAAATCCTATTAACAACACTATTTATCTACATATATACTAAAATACAAAATCTCTCAAAATAGAAATCTTAATTTCCTCTCACCGAAAACCTCCTTTCTAAATATGTAATAATAATTTTTTTACATTTTATAGTTGTCTGATATCATATCTTAAATAATGTATATCGATAAATGTAATGTCCCGTTTCTTTCTATAAATAATTTTTTTTAACTAAGGCGTTACGTACAAAATTAACCCATTTTATAATAATAAAGATAATTAAAAATCAGAAATAATTATGAAATACAAATTTCTAAAATTTATGAAATAAAACATGTTCTCCTGCAATCTTTAGAATATTGGCTACCAGCATCCACCGCTTGCATGCTACGCACAAGAATTCCTTAAACTGAAACATTTTTAACATAAATGGGTGAGTGCATAGAGACACACAGTGGGGTTGGGCTTGTGAGCAGTTAAAACATAAAATAAAAACATAGATATATAGTTTATCAAGCACATAGTTGCGGGTCTGAGCCGCCTTGGAAAACATTGTCGTGGTTCTAAGCCACCGTGGTGCGGTTCTGAGGAGCCTTGGAATACATTTTTGTGGTTCTAAGCCACCTTGGTGCGGTTCTGAGCCGCCTTGGAATATATTTTTGTGGTTCTGAGCCACCTTGGTGCGGTTCTGAACTGCCTTGGACATTTTATTATATAAACACGTTCATTCACTTTGTAAATAACACACATTCATTTTTGTCACGTAGTAAGACATATAATACAACGTTCATAGAATAATCATATATATTTCACGTATGCATATAACTTCACGTTAAACCACTAGAAAATATAAACGAGGAAGCAAGTAATTTACCCCCACCTTAAATGTTGTTTGAATTTGCATTATCAGTGATGATTCGAATCTTAGAGAGTTTGTCCTTCCCTCGTTTCCTTCAATGCCTCCGACTACAACGGCACACACCCACGCTCATCCACAGCATCGCCGACCACGATGGCTTACGTCGACGACACGACTTGTTGTCATGAGAAGAGAAGAAAACGTGAGGAAAAATAGAGAAGAGAGAGAGGGTGGCAGAGTGTTGAGAAAAAGAGTAAAGAGAGATTGGCAGAAAGATTTTTTAGAAGGAAAAATGGGTATCATTTATCGTAATCCCACCGCCACCACCTTGTCTAATGCTTCCTAGGTAAGTTTGATCTTTGTTTATTATTATTATTATTATACTGCATTATCATCATTACTCAAACTTTGACAATCTCCTTTGCATGCACGTCAATACACGTACATATTATAACATTAGTAATATTAGTGAATATTTTCATATATATACATGTAAGGCACGTGTGTGTATATATATATATAATTAGAAATTAATTAATTACATGTGAGCCCCTAGATTGTTTCAACTAAAGTACCTTCATTGAAATTAAGAGTTATTCTCATTTTGAAGTTGGACAATAATTCATATAAAAATTAGTTAATTAACTTATATAAATAATTATTCTAAAACAAGTGCTAATATATAACTGAGTTTGAAAATCAATTTAGCATCAACATCCAAGCTTAATTAATCATACATAATCACATAATCAATTTATCCTAAAATCTGTTTAAACTTAAATATAAGCATAAAGAAATCGAAACTCTGTTAAGTTTTATAAAATAATTTCAAGAAAATTTCATATCAAAACTCATTTGATTAATAAGCTTATTTAAAGAGAATTCCATAAACTAATAATCAATCAAATACCTTATGCAATGGAAGGAAACATTAGATATCTAATTAAGACTTGTTATAAAGGTAAATTGCTTACCTTTTGAGCTTTGAGAAGCTTTCATCTATCCTGTTTCTTTTCTTTCTTCTTGAATATATATATATATATATATATATATATATATATATATATATATATATATATCTTTTTGTTTCTTCTCACCATTCAATTGATAGTTATTAAAGTGGTTCCTTAGTTTTTTGATGCATAAGCATAGCACGTGTAAAATTGTGGAAAAATGTTGAATTTCTCATCTAAAATTGTAGCTGTCTTACCCATTATTTAGTCACTTGCATATTTATTTATTTATTTACTTATTTATTAATTTTCTTCATTCCATATTTTTTTAAGTATTAAAATATTTTGTGTGTGTATGTATATAATTTCTGCATGTGTGTGTATATATATAATAATAATAAAAGTTATATAGGCCACATTAATTAAAGGCACATGCAAAATTATATAATAAAGTGTGAATGATTGTATATTTGGTCAAATCTTACATTTTCCAGTACATCAATTAGTTTCATAATTTCTACGAAGTGTCCTTTTCCTATTATTTTCTTTTTAGCTTATACTTATTTATATTACTATTAATATTATTATTATTTACATCTCATTTTCAATTCTTGAAAATTCTTGCTATATTTTACGTAATCAAAATTTTAATTTGGGGTGTTACAATAAATATGAAATATTTATCACCTATCATGAATTTATTATTCATAATCATAAAGTCAAACGATATGATTTTGTGCGATATTTTTTATGAATATATGATTCTATTCATTATATATATGTTGCAATGGTATTGATGATAATTTTCATGTCAATACTATCTTTTTATGTTGAATTTAATATAAAGCTTGCATTCATTGTGAATTAGTATTATTTTTAGAAATGTGGATATTTGTCTGCATATCAATACCATTTCCTTGAACAAAAAATTATTGGATATTCTAAATACATATTTTTTAATCGAAATATCCTCATTCATTGTTAAAATAATTAATCATAAAAATTTATATTTAAACCTACACACACATATATCTATAACAAATTTATAACAAGAAATGGTTAAGTATTTATTTAGATATTATCATTTATTTCTACTTTCATCTATAAAGAGGCATTTCGATTTTTATTCCCGATGTTGATAAATTTATTGAAGATGTGCTCTTTAAATTGGATGTCAATGAAAGACAATGGTGTCCATTTTATTCATAATGCTCCAATTGATGTTTTGAATTCCTCAAGCATTGTCATCATTAATGTTTGCCTCTATACCTTTATAATTAGTGATGCAAAATTTAAATCTTATTGTATGTTTTTCAAAGAAATTTCTTATCATTCTATGTTTTCTCATACACACGTATATTTATATAGTCTTTTCTAAAAATATTTTTTGGTGCTACTTTTTTATTTTTTTTATTTTTATGTCCCTATATTTTGGTGTTATACCTAATAACTATAAATTAGAGTATAATAAAGATATTAATGTTGTGGAAATTGTATAAATCATTTTTCTTTAGTTTCTTAGATGTTTTAATAGGTAACTCATTTTTGTGATTAAAAAATTTACTCATTATTAAATAAAAAAAACTTCATCAAATCTTCTTTTCAAAATTTCTCACATAAATGAATATGTCAAATTACTTCATACATTACTAACTGTCAATTACAGAATCGGATTCTAATAAAAGAAACATTTACTTTGTTGTAATGATTAATGAATTGAATTCGTAGAGAAGTTGTCAATGATTATGGAACTGTTTGCAAAAATTATGCTTCAAAAGAAGTGACTTAATTTAGTGAACATTATGTAGAATTATTAAATAATAAAAGTGGGAAAATATTGAAATGAGAAGTAAATATTTGTATAAAAAGGGATATTAGTGCGTTTGGTAAAAAAAAGTAAAAAATCACATGATATTGTTAATCAAAAATCATCCAACTTTAAGTCTCGTGTATTATATTATATACATATTATGATTATAAAATTAAATGTGTAATGTAATAAGTAATATAAATTAATAAATCTTTTAATCATTATAATTTATTAAGTAGAATAATATATTTTTAATTGAAAGATATTAGTATTTGACAGTAATAGTGAAGTGAGAAAATTAATTACAGATGTGTATATGGAAAATTTTCAAAATTTATATATTGTATATTTGTTATACGATATATATTCATTTGAATTAATTTAATATGAATTATTTTTTTCAAAAAAATCTATACATTATATATGTGGAAATGTGTCTTTCTAACCAGCAACTGTAACAAAACAACTTTTTTAATCACTTCATAAAAAAAAAAGTTTTTTCTAATGTCTAAATGCCCTTCAGATTCGTGCCCTTATCCAATTTTTTCTAATGTCTAAATGATCTAACTCAAGTTTCATGATCTAACCCGAGTTATTTGATTTAACATGAGTTTCATAATCTAACTCAAACTTCGTGATCTAACTCTCACTACTTAACAATTGTAATCCAACTTGAGCTTCGAGGCCCAATATGAGTTTGGTAATCTAACATGTGTGATTCATGATCTAACTTAGCGTACGTACCTTTATGATCTAACTATCGCAACCTAACCATAATGATCTAATTAACTTGAGTTTCGAGATCTAATATGAGCTTGTGTCAAACCTGAGAGTTTTGTGATCTAATATGAGTTTCATGATCTAACTTATAGTACTTATCTAATAATTGATACCTAATATTGGACTCTGCACCCTTGGAGAGGGTTTGAGAGTTAGCATCATGTCTGGTCAGCAGGTTGGTCTCAATAGAATGTTAGTCTCAAAATCATGAAATTGTGTCGGCACCAAGAGGGTAATGGAGACAAATAACATAGCTGAGATGACCTAAAATTGTGTCGGCACCAAGAGGGTAATGGAGACAAATAACATAGTTGAGATGACCTGCTGAGTACCAGTTGAGCTCAAGGTCATGGTGTTGACTCTTATGTTATAAGGAATAAAAGTAAAACCTTACCTATTAACAATTGCTTTTGGCATAGTGGTAAGCGCTAGAAGTCCAACACCTAATCATCGAGATCTAACTTGAGATTTAAGATCTAATATTATCTTCATTATCTAAATGAGTGAGAACATTTCTTCTTAGCCAATTCACTGACTTAAGTTTAAGAGTCGTTAAGTAATTTGGTCACGTGTTGTTACAAAAAATGTATTTTTAATTTTTTACTATAGATATTAGGTAGAAACACTTTCCGCCACTATTATATATTGTGTATTTATAATAATATGTATATGTTTATAATAATTATAATGATCATAAAAATTATTGACACTATGATATGATATCCTCGTGCATCACGCGGGCCCAATGTTAGTTTTATTTAAAAAGATAGTAAGAGATTTTGATGTATTTGATAAGCATATATGTATTTTATTGGATTTAGAATAATTGATTTATTTGTGTTAGTTGGACCAAAAATTTCATTTAAATTATGTGTATTTATATTTATGTATACTAATGAAATATAATATTTATTTGTCCAAATGCTTAAATTTATATCGTTTCCAATACACAACATATTTTTAGGTATTAAATGTAGTTATTAACATTTCAGTTACCATGAATAATTATATAATATACGAAAAACAATGCAACACACATGTACACTACTAGTATATATAAAGATGTATTAGTGAGATAATGAGATCCAAAAGTAATATATTATTTTAAAATAAAATGAGGAAAATACTAATAATATGATATGATATATATATATATATATATATGTGGTCATTCTTTTATATAGAGAAAGAGATATTTCTCTATATAAAAGAATGACCATATATACAAATGTCAAGCCTACAAATTTTTCATATTAAATATTTTTTTACAAATTAAATATAATTAATAAATAGAATTTGAAAATTAATTAATGGTTTCAAATTTAATGTTCATAATAAACATTACTAATTAATATAGAAATTTTAATTAATTTTTTTTTTAAATATATAACACATGCTAGACTTTAAATATAGAAATCTTTACATATTTTTAACTTTTTATTTAAAAAATTATAGATATATATATATATATATATATATAAATAAATAAAGAAGGAAAAGACTAAAATAAAGGTGGGGTGATTAAAAAGAATTATTCAAACATTTCAAACTTTTGAAACTTACTAATTAATGAATAATGAATATTTTTATGAATACATGTTTTAAACTAATCTATAAAATTTATTTGAGAAATTTTGACTTTCAAATTTTTTATTATTTAATTGAAAAGTTAATTTGAGAGGATTATTCTAAAATTTAACAATACCAAACTAACAAAATGATGGGAAATTGAATGATATAATAGACAATTTGATGTTGTGTAAAATCATAAATATATGGTTTCTTATATAAATAATATTAATTTTTTTCTAATTTTATTACATTTAATTAAAAATTTTAAATCACGTTTTTTACATAGACCAAATACTATATATATATATATATAGAAATATATATATGAGGTCCACATTAATGAATGTTATTAACATCCATCAATGTGAGTGTTTTGATTATTTTATATATGTAGAAATATATTGAATTTTCTAAAAGCTATAAATAAAAATTGTCATAATTTAAAAAATAACTCTTTTATTTAAGTTGGTACTAGTATATAGTTTTCATCCCATCGTTGCTTCTACTTCAGTGACTACTACAACTGCTACATGTGCTGCAGCTGCTTCAGCTTCGGCTCTTTCTCTTTCTCTATAGTTTTTTTCAAGAGTTGGATTCGGCTTAGTGATGACTGGTGATCCTTCAGTGATAACGTACCACATCTCATCATGAATAACTGAGAGATGTGCCTCCATTCTGATCTTCCAGTCGTCATATTCTTCTATGAAAAATATAGGAAGCTTGTGATGTGAGAGATCCATGTTTATGCTAAAGAATGAGTTTTGGAAAGTAGGAAAGGAAAACAGTTTTTACAATAGAAACGAGTAGATCTGGGTAGGTGACCAGAAAAGTTGACTTTTAACTCAACTTGCTCTGATACCACTTGTTGGTCCCAAGTGGTTCAAAGGTTCAAAGGGATCCATCGATTTTTCTTTTAAACACTTTTATGAAGTTTGAGCGTTGTATTCTATTGCAGAATACAACACTAAATGTAGTGTAAGCTGGCCGGAAATGTTGTACAACTTACTGTATCGGAGTTTTGTATGCAGTGGAAATAATCTTGATAGAGTTTCTTTTTGAAAACGTTTTCTCAAATATTATGCTCTTTGTTAAACTTCGAATACAAAATGATAAGATATAAGATGCAACACAGATATGATAAGAACAGAAAAAGAACATACAAGGCTTATAGTGGTTTGAATGTGGTGTAATCCTTCTACGTTCACCCTACTCCTACTTCGAGGAGGAACTTTGTTAGATTAGATTGAATTACAAGACTCGTCCTAACAATCTATCACCCAAACAAGGTTTTCCCTATAAGGATTTAACTTCCACTCAGGTTGCTCGAATCCATAGGCTAACCCATACAGGATCCTACTAACTCACATAGAGTTACTGCCTTAACAACTTAAGACAAAAACACTTAACAAGGATCTAAATCCTATCAACTGAGGACACCACTAAAACAACCTAAGCACACAACATAAAGGTTAAAAATATATAGGTTTTCTTCAACTAGTTCTTGAAGCAGTCTTGATGACTCTGGAGCTTGATTACACGAAGGCTTTATTGCTTCACTAAGAGGTTGTGTGACTAAAAATGTGACACCCTATACTCCTCTGACGTATATTTAACAATAAAATATTCATCATGTAGACAGGTTATACTGACATTTCATTTATCCATATAAGTATAAGAATATTATTTAAAGACTAATATCGTATAAAATTAAAACACACAACCAATATCTCAACATATGTCATATTAAATACAAATCATGATACATGTGTTCCAAAATGCAAAATGAGGAGGAGGAGAAGGTTGCACGAGGCATCAGCCGGCCGACCTGGTATAGCATGACGCCTATATATACAAACCACCCCAAAAGAGCTATTGAACCTAAAACAATGTATATATGCGATTTTTATGAGTCGCAACTCAGTGAATATAAACCGTTAATTTAATTACACAATAAGCCAATAACAATCATTAACATTAATCATAAACATATGCAAATGCCACTATGTCCGGTTTATTATTCTGTGAACTGCTCAAGCTTGGATCTGTCCCGGGATTTCCAATATGCCATTGTGTATAGACCCGTAGGTCTCCAATATGATTTAGACCCGTAGGTCTCCATTGTGTATATAGACCCGTAGGTCTCCAATATGAATTTGACCCGTAGGTCTCCAATATGATTTAGACCCGTAGGTCTCCATTGTGTATACAGATCCATAGCAAGACAGTCACATGCCTTTTAATTTCGTGCAATTGTAATGCAACACAACAATCATCTGAACATATGATCACGTATACATTTACCAATATATCATTCGATCCCATGACAAACTCATATAAATACATATTCCTTATATACCAAACGTTGCATATAAATCACATCACATTGCATATAAATCATATATACGGTTTATACTCACCTGGCTATGATAAATAATTCGTTTGTCGCTCTGATTCCTCTTCCCGTTCTATAGCCCGTGCTCCTATATGATTCAATGTAATTTAATCTAATTGTCCCCTTAAGATATATTTCTATTATGCAATGAAATGCAATGCATATATGCTTTATTAGCCATGTTCAGTATTTTCCCTATAATTTGAGTTATAAAATTCCGAGTCGAGTAAGGTAAAATTCTGTAGGAACTTAACATATAGTTCTACAACTTTCATGTTAAGCATTTTTCAAAATTCAGTTTCCAATCTGCTTAAAATTAAGCCACAATCACATTATACATATATAATACTAAATTCTAGCAACCTTTATTCTTTTGACATTATCTCACTCAATATTTAACCGAGACATCTACGGTCTTCTTCTGCGTTTAGCTAAGAGATAGGGCTATAACTTTCATGTTTTAAATTTTTCCTAATTCGGCCTATAAAGCTACCAAAATATCCGATGAATTACGAGAACTGGATATATATAATTCACTAATTTCTTTGTACCTTTTTGAGTCAATCTTTGAGAATTCACTCCGATCAAATCGAAGAACAAGTCACCACGAGCTCCCTCTCAAAATCTGAAGAAAAACGGTGAAGAAACGAACCCAGAATCACAAACCCTTTTTTTTTTTTCTTTTCTTTCCTTTCTCTGTTCTTTTTCCTCTGCTCTTTTTTCCTTCTCTGTTATTGTTTTCTTTTCTGTTGTACTCTCTCTCTCTTTTTCTTTTTATTTATTTATTTACTTACTCCACTGAATCCACCGCCTCACTACCTTTCTTTTGCTTTCCATTTTCTTTTTCTTTTCTTTTATTATATATATATATATATTATAATATTAATTAAATTTTATATTTCTTTTATTCTTTTCTATATTTCTAATTGATTTATACTATTTATTTTCAAACCAAGTATTATTCTAAATTCTTTACGAATGTTAATATGATATGTTTTTAATGCATTATGAAATGAATGCATGCATATATGCCAAATGACGTGTAGGTTTTGGGTCGAGGATGTTACAATTCTCCCCCTCTATAAGAATTTTGTCCTCAAAATTCATTATTCCACTATTCAATATACCAGTAAGAAGATCAGTTACCAGTGAATAAATGCGGATATAACTTTCTCATCTTTTCTTCTGTCTTCCAGGTTGCTTCCTCTATACCATGGTTTCTCCAGATAACTTTAACCATTGGAATTTCTCTATTCCGCAATTGTTTGATTTTGAAATCTGCTATCGAGACTGGTTCTTCTATATAACTTAAGTTTTCTGCAATATGTACCTCTGAATCCCGCAATACATGTGAAGGATCAGATCGATATCGTCGCAACATGCTAACATGAAAAACATTATGAATCTGAGCCAATTCTGGAGGTAATGCTAACTCGTATGCCAATGGTCCAACTTTTCCAATGATATCATATGGCCCGATATATCGAGGGCTTAACTTTCCTTTATTACCGAATCTCATAACACCTTTCCAAGGAGAAACTCGTAAAAATACTTTATCACCAACCTGATATTCCATCTCTTTTCTATGTTGATCAAAGTAGCTCTTTTGTCGGTCCTGTGCAGCCTTCAATTTACTTTTAATGACATTGACTTTATCAATTGTGTACTGAACAATTTCTGGCCCTTCTAAAATTTCTACACCCTTTTTATCCCAATATAGTGGACTTCTGTACTTTCTTCCATATAACGCTTCATACGGTGCCATTCCAATGCTATTGTGAAATTGGTTATTATAAGCAAATTCCATCAATGGAATATATCTATCCCACGAACCTTGAAACTCAATAACACAAGCACGTAACATCTCTTCTAACGTCTGTATAGTTCTTTCTGATTGACCATCTGTTTGAGGGTGAAAAACTGTACTGAAATGTAATTTCATCCCCATAACTGTCTGAAAACTTTCCCAAAATCGAGAAGTAAATCTCGGATCTCTATCTAAAATAATGGACATTGGTATACCATGGAGTCGTACAACCTCTTTGACATACTTCTCTGCCAATTGATCTAATGAACAACCCCAACGTAAAGGTAAGAAATGTGCTGATTTAGTCAATCTATCCACGATTACCCAGATAGCATTATTCCCTTGTTGCATTCTCGGTAATCCCAAAACAAAGTCCATCGTAATCCGCTCCCATTTCCAAATCGAAATAGACAGGGGTTTTAGCGTACCTGCGGGTGCTTGATGTTCTACTTTAACTTGCTGACAAGTAAGACACCTAGAAATAAATTCAGCAACATCTTTCTTCATTTTTGGCCACCAGTAATGTTGCCTCAATGTGTGGTACATCTTTGTTGTGCCTGGATGCATAGCATACGGTGCATTGTGTGCTTCATCTAAAATCTCTCGTCGTAAATCATCAATGTCTGGTACACATAACCTGGTGCCAAACATTAATGTGCCATCTTGTAACTCAAATGGTGTGTCTTTGCCATGTTGCACCTGTTCAATAATTTTTGTCAATTTTTCATCTCTGTTTTGTGCATCTTGTATTCGCTGTCTCAATACCGGACGAATTTCCAATGTAGCAATCAGTACTCCATCTACAACTAACTGTAGTCTCGTGTTCAAACTTCGTAGAGTAATTAAATCTGAAAATGGAGTCATATGCATATGTGCCACTGTACCATCGGACTTCTGACTCAACGCATCAGCTACAATATTGGCCTTTCCCGGATGATACTCTATCGTGTAATCATAATCCTTCAATAGTTCCATCCAACATCTCTGTCGCATGTTCAGTTCTCTCTGACTCATCAAATACTTCAAGCTTTTATGATCAGTAAATATCTGGAATGTCTCTCCATAAAGATAATGTCGTCAAACTTTTAAAGCAAATACTACTGCCGCCAACTCTAAATCATGAACAGGATAGGAAACTTCGTGTGGTCGTAATTGTCGTGACACATAAGCAATTACTTTCCCATTCTGCATTAGGACACAACCAAGTCCTTGATGTGAAGCATCACTGTAAACGACAAATCCCCCAGTGCCTGTAGGAATTGTGAGTATCGGTGCTGTAGTCAAACGGTGCTTTAACTCATCAAAGCTCTGTTGGCATCTGTCATTCCAATGAAATGGAACATTCTTTCGCAGCAGTTTTGTAAGTGGCGCTGCTATAATGGAGAATCCTTCGACAAACCGTCTGTAGTATCCAGCCATACCAAGAAAACTTCGAACCTCTGAGACTGTCGTCGGCATCTCCCAGTTTACCACTGCCTCAATCTTTCTAGAATCGACCTCTATGCCTCGTCCAGATACTATGTATCCCAAAAATACCACATGATCCAACCAAAACTCACATTTACTCAACTTTGCGTATAGTTGTTTTTCTCGCAAGATTTGTAACACTGTCCGTAAATGATCTGCGTGCTCCTCTGTACTCTGTGAGTATACCAGTATATCATCAATGAAGACAATGACAAATCTATCAAGGAAAGGTTGGAACACTTTATTCATTAAAGTCATGAATGCTGCTGGTGCATTGGTCAAACCAAATGGCATCACCAAAAATTCATAATGCCCATATCGAGTTCTAAATGCTGTCTTCGGAATATCCTCTTTGGCTATCTTTAACTGATGATATCCAGATCGAAGATCTATCTTGGAAAATACTTGCGCCCTCTGTAGCTGATCAAACAAATCATCTATCCGTGGTAATGGGTATTTGTTCTTCACTGTCACTTGATTCAGCTTTCGGTAATCTATGCACAGTCGTAATGTACCATCTTTCTTTTTCACAAAAAGTACTAGCGCACCCCAAGGTGATACACTAGCCCGTATATACCCTTTTTCTAACAATTCCTACAATTGCTTCTTTAATTCCTGTAACTCCAATAGAGCCATCCGATATGGAGGAATAGAGATTGGTGCGGTACCTGATATCAATTCTATGGTGAACTTTATCCCGGTAAATCCTCTCTAGCATATATCTATCTCTGAACACAGTGAGAAAATCATCCCAAGTAAGGATTGGTGGCTGTACTGTAGCATGTGGAACTGTCTCCCACCAATCATACACATCCCCTTGTAAAAGTGACGCTGCAAAGTCAAACCGTTCCTCTACAGTGCATCTCATCATGGCAAAAACTCTCTCTATTCTTTTGAGCCACGTCTCAGCTTCAGCAGGATCAGTAGTCCCATAAAAGTCAACTGCTCCTAATTTACGGAGCTCCTTGAAATTTCTACTTCTGGAACCTATACCTGGTCCCTGTACCTCTTGTTCTGCCCGTTTAGGTGAATGTTGTGCAGGCTCATGTGATGCATGTAATGTATGAGATGCCTCTATCGATTGACGTGGCGCGGCTGAACCTTCTCTCCTCAATGATTCATGCTCATGAATGTCCATGTTTCCTATTTATTTAAATGCAATATCAATATCAATTACATATGATGTGTAATGCTTATGAATGCATAATGACACCGAGGAATCATATCCCCGCTTTGATACCAAACCAAACTGTGACACCCTATACCCCTCTGACGTATATTTAACAATAAAATATTCATCATGTAGACAGGTTATACTGACATTTCATTTATCCATATAAGTATAAGAATATTATTTAAAGACTAATATCGTATAAAATTAAAACACACAACCAATATCTCAACATAGGTCATATTAAATACAAATCATGATACATGTGTTCCAAAATGCAAAATGAGGAGGAGGAGAAGGTTGCACGAGGCATCAGCCGGCCGACCTGGTATAGCATGGCGCCTATATATACAAACCACCCAAAAGAGCTATTGAACCTAAAACAATGTATATATATGATTTTTATGAGTCACAACTCAGTGAATATAAACCGTTAATGTAATTACACAATAAGCCAATAACAATCATTAACATTAATCATAAACATATGCAAATGCCACTATGTCTGGTTTATTATTCTGTGAACTGCTCAAGCTTGGATTTGTCCCGGGATTTCCAATATGTCATTGTGTATAGACCCGTAGGTCTCCAATATGATTTAGACCCATAGGTCTCCATTGTGTATATAGACCCGTAGGTCTCCAATATGAATTTGACCCGTAGGTCTCCAATATGATTTAGACCCGTAGGTCTCCATTGTGTATACAGATCCATAGCAAGACAGTCACAGGCCTTTTAATTTCGTGCAATTGTAATGCAACACAACAATCATCTGAACATATGATTACGTATGCATTTACCAATATATCATTCGATCCCATGACAAACTCATATAAATACATATTCCTTATATACCAAACGTTGCATATAAATCACATCACATTGCATATAAATCATATATACGGTTTATACTCACCTGGCTATGATAAATAATTCGTTTGTCGCTCTGATTCCTCTTCCCGTTCTATAGCCCGTGCTCCTATATGATTCAATGTAATTTAATCTAATTGTCCCCTTAAGATATATTTCTATTATGCAATGAAATGCAATGCATATATGCTTTATTAGCCATGTTCAGTATTTTCCCTATAATTTGAGTTATAAAATTCCGAGTCGAGCAAGGTAAAATTCTGTAGGAACTTAACATATAGTTCTACAACTTTCATGTTAAGCATTTTTCAAAATTCAGTTTCCAATCTGCTTAAAATTAAGCCACAATCACATTATACATATATAATACTAAATTCTAGCAACCTTTATTCTTTTGACATTATCTCACTCAATATTTAACCGAGACATCTACGGTCTTCTTCTGCGTTTAGCTAAGAGATAGGGCTATAACTTTCATGTTTTAAGTTTTTCCTAATTCGGCCTATAAAGCTACCAAAATATCCGATGAATTACGAGAACTGGATATATATAATTCACTAATTTCTTTGTACCTTTTTGAGTCAATCTTTGAGAATTCACTCCGATCAAATCGAAGAACAAGTCACCACGAGCTCCCTCTCAAAATCTGAAGAAAAACGGTGAAGAAACGAACCCAGAATCACAAACCCTTTTTTTTTTTTTCTTTTCTTTCCTTTCTCTGTTCTTTTTCCTCTGCTCTTTTTTCCTTCTCTGTTATCGTTTTCCTTTCTGCTGTACTCTCTCTTTTTCTTTTTATTTATTTATTTACTTACTCCACTGAATCCACCGCCTCACTTCCTTTCTTTTGCTTTCCATTTTCTTTTTCTTTTCTTTTATTATATATATATATTATAATATTAATTAAATTTTATATTTCTTTTATTCTTTTCTATATTTCTAATTGATTTATACTATTTATTTTCAAACCAAGTATTATTCTAAATTCTTTACGAATGTCAATATGATATGTTTTTAATGCATTATGAAATGAATGCATGAATATATGCCAAATGACGTGTAGGTTTTGGGTCGAGGATGTTACAGAAAAATAGAGAGAGGGATGCTTGAGTACTTGCTCTTGTGCAAGTAAACTTTGAATATCAGTTTTTCAGTCCTTTCTTTAATCATCTCTTTCTCTATTTATAGATGTAATAAATGTGCCCATTGAAGAGACACACTTCATTTGAATTTGAATTCCCTTTGATCGTTCTTGATCTTGCAATCAATTTCTTTGAAAATTTCGGAATTTTTTTTTTGTCTTATTTTGCAGCTCATTTAATGCGACTGTGAAGCGCTTCAGAGTTGTTGTAATCTGTCGGTCCACGTGTCGGTGAGGCACTGGTTCTTCGTACAGTTCGATCATTTGTCTCTACTAGCTATATTTGACAAGTTGTGTTCTCGGATGATAGTGATCTTCCTTATACAATATTGTTGTGCACAACTATCTCTTCCTGCTCTCACTTTTGGAATGTTGTGCCAACTTACTGCAACCTGAAACTGCAGTGAAACTTTATGTTCCCTTACTATATTCCTGCTTGCTGCTTGCTATATTTGTTGCTTATTGTATGCAGTATCCGATAAGATTTCTCTATTGTATCCGATTGCTACCAGAAACTTTTGTCTTATTGAATTTTGATTTTCTCCATTCTTCGACTTAGACTTTTAAGACTTGAAAACTAATCTAAGTATGGAAAACTAAACTAATCTAAGACTTAAACAGTATCAAAAAATGGGGTACTCTAAATTCCTATTACAATACTATTTTGTCTCATCAAAATCTAAACATAAATTTCCCTAACACTTATTTTGCTAGAGAGAAATTCATTTAGATTTTCACACATCAGCCTATCATATTCTTCTTTATCCCAACTAATTCTTTCATATAAATATCGATTTTCATCTTCTAAGATTTCTATAGTTTCTCGTGAATTATAAGCTTCTCTCAATTTCATGTAATCTTGCCTTAATTCTTCAATTCTTTCTTCTAAAGTCATATTACTAGGTGGTCTACTAGATTCATGCTCAAATGATACTTCATTCTCGGAGGTGTTAGAGATATATAAATGTACCTGGTCGTCTTTTGCCATAAGACATAATAGAGGTTCGTCTTCTGAGGATGTTGTTTCACTTAAGCTGTCAGACGATGATTCGGTGGTTTCTACTGGCTTGTTGTCAGCTATCATTGCTTGTCTTCGATCTTCACATCTTTTCTCCTTGCGACGTTCTTGCTCTTCTGTTCGACTTGGTGCCTTTTTTTTTTAGGAATTGTCTTGTCCTTTTGTAGTATCCAAGTTGGTGACAATTGTAGCAGATGACTTCAAATGGTTTTCTTTCATCTGTCTTGTCGAGTTCTGTCAACGTATCTTTTCTTGTCGTTAGGTTTGTAGTTTTCACCTCTTTTGAATCTTTTTGAAATTCGGTTTATATTTCGAGTAGTTCCTATTGAACTTGCCGAGTCTCTTAAAGATTGAATCCGTAAATGGATTTATTACTTAAAGATTCAAAAAATAAAAATAAAAATCATGTTTGGAATATCACATTTTTAGCTTTATTGTTACTATAGATAATTATTAATATTTTCTATTTTTTCTTTTGTTTGTGTTTTCTTTTTATACATGAAGTGCATCAATCATATTTTGGAATGAATATATATATATTTTTAATAATTAGAAATCCCAAGATGCCAAACAAAATCTTAATTTTATGGATCATTACATGATAATTTAATCATTTAAGCCTCTAATCTATATAAGTTTATTCTTAAAACTCAATTTGATAATTTAATCTCTCTTGAATCAAAGTGCGATAATTTAGATAACATTTACTCTAAATTCTTCCGCCTAAAATGATAATAACTCTTTAATTTCTATATGTATTCTCATTTTTTGTTATATTATAATTTTTCTTTTGAAGATTCTAATTCGTTTGTTAATTTTTAGAAAAAAAAGGTCATTTCCCATTATATAACAAAATAAGGAAAATATTAGTTTTTTTAGTTTCTAAAATTTTACAATTTTAGAATTTTAGTCATTTATTTTAGTCCTACTAATTATTAGTTAGATTAATCAGCCATAATAGATAAATGCGCCATGTTATTTGCTTGATAATAAAATTTATGGTTGATTTTTTTTCTTGTTTTTTTAAATCTAAATAATGCTTGTTTGGTAGTTGAACTTTGTTTTGAAAAATAAAATACATTGATAATAATAATATAATTATTTATTCTAAATTTTTTAATAAAAATAAAATAGTTATTTGAAAATGATATGCAGACCTTTTCCTTTTGTGATGATGAATTAATACAATTTATTTATAAATTTCTATATTTATTTTAGATTTTTTTAAACAAATAGTTTGATTGTTACTTAAACAATAATATATTATATTAATTTGTTATTGTAATTAATCAGAATGCAAACAATGACTTATTAAAGTATTCAAGTTAAAAAAAAAAGTAATTCATATATATCCTACAGTTCACATAGTTTTAACTTCAAATTTTTGTATTATTATCTTAAAATTAGTTGAACGTAAGATTTGAAATTTGGTAAGTTTAATTATATATATATATATGTATATATATATAGATAATTGCAGAAAAGAGCCGTTGGGGACGTGGCGGAGCCAAACTTGATCACATGCAAAAGGGGGCCACAACAGTCTGTATAATCGCCACATTTTTGTTGGGTCTTGCATGGACCCACTCTAATGTGGAAGGACCTTCATTTCCTTTCGCTTTCCTTTCTCCTCCTTTCTTCTTATTTATACCGCTCATCCTTTCACTCTCACCTCCACTGCACCTTCTCTCTCTCTCTCACTCTCGCTCACTATCTCTCTCTCTACACCAGCCATGGATAGAAGAACCGGGTTTCTACTCACATTGATTTGCCTTGTAGTTGCCACTGTCGGCGGTCAATCCCCGTCGGCTGCCCCAGCCAAGGCTCCCGCCGCCGCCAAGGTTTCCACCCCACCAGCTGCTTCACCTTCTACAGCTACTCCTCCTACTAAACCCACTACACCAGCTCCCGTCTCGGCTCCAGTCTCAACTCCCCCGGCGGCGGCTCCTGTTTCTACTCCCCCGGCTGCGGCTCCAGTGAGCGCGCCGCCAGCTCCTGTTCCAGTGAGCTCGCCACCGACAGCCGCGGCTCCTGTTCAGTCACCGCCAACTCCAGCTCCCGTAGCCGCGACTCCACCAGCTCCGGCTGCTACCCCGCCGACTGAGGCTCCGGCTTCTGCCCCGCCGACTGAGGCTCCGGCTGAGGCTCCGGCTTCTGCCCCGCCGACTGAGGCTCCGGCTCCAAGCAAGAAGAAGGGCAAGAAGCACGCAGCTCCTGCTCCAGCTCCCGAGATGCTCGGCCCACCCGCGCCGCCATCTGAAGCCCCCGGACCCAGCGCTGACGCCACTTCTCCTAGCCCTACCTCACTCGCCGATCAGGTGTGTACTTTTATCCTCTACACTTGCTAACGTGCACTGAATCAGTAATGTACTTCCAGATCTACAACATTTTTCGTCATTTCTGTTAGATATAAACTTGATCTGCAGATTTGGTGCACTAATTAAGGATAAGACAAAAAATAAAATAAAAAATCGGTTACTAATTTGCGTAATTAGTGGTAAACTAACTAGTTTCCAGATCCAAGTTCCAACCGAGTTTCGTGTCCGCATTGTCGCTTTGCTGAAGAAGCAAAGCGGTGTTGTTTGGCTGTAATTAGTAAAATATGAGCTGTGTCGGCACGGTGTAGCATAATGACCTTTCATCATCTTTATGATAATGTCTCACGTCATGGTCCCCTCCATTTCCATGGTCCTTTCTACAGCATTGCTTTCAAGTACCATGGTAGTAAACATGGTTGTCTGAACTAACCATGGTAAATCAGCTAAGCACCCTGCATTCTCTTCAATTTTAGCATTGGGAAAACAACTTTAGTCTAAGACTTGTTGACTTGGCCATAGGGTTTAAGTATCCCATTATATAAGATAACATATTAACATAATTGGGATGTTTGATTTGAATCTAACCATGATTTCTCTAATAAACTTTTCCAAATAAGCACATGTTACACATCTAATGATGTGATGAACAATATAAGTTATGTAGCATGGAATATTTGATAGTGAGTCCGTCTTGTTTATCCTTGTTATGCTTCATTTTTATATGTTACTTATCTGTAAAAAATTGAATTGTTTTTTCCTAAATCTGCCATATTGTTAATTAAAACCCTGTTTAAATTATGTAGTATAAAATCTCGTAAACTATTAGGCACAGGACCCAAGAATGAAACAATTAAATAGATGACCAATCGTGTTAATTTCAATTTCAATTATTATGAATAGATCTCCAAATCTTAGATCTATAGTGAATACATATATGACTTGAAATTCAAAAATTTAGATCTAATTCAGACAAGCTCACACTTATTTATTGTGATATTGCAGAGTGGGGCAGAGAAATTGATGAGCATTCAGAAGATGGTTGGTGTTAGTTTGGGAATGGGCGGGGCCCTGTTTGGGTGGCTCATGTTCTTCTAGAATACATTATTTATTTGTTTTTTTTGTCTGAAAAATTTTAAGTAAATTTCGTAGCCCTCCCTCCCCATGTGCATTATGAGTTGGATTCATTCACATATACCTTTTCTCTCTGTGCATATATATTTATGTCAGATTTCACGGGGATTTGCCAGATTTTGGCTCTTTCTCTCTCTCTTGGATTCTTTGTTTGTTTGGGGATTGAAGAGAGAGAGAGAGGAACATTGGAGGGGAAGACTTTCTGCTTTTTGTTGTATTTTACTGCTTTTTGTCCACTTTATTTTGGTCTTGTTTCTTATAGACTCATTAATTTTATTTATTATTTCTTCAGATTTGTTGCCTCTCTTTTCTTTTTCTTGTCCCATCTTTTATCATGCCTAAAGTTAAATGAAATCTACCTTTGATATTTAATTTGAGATTTGTTTGAATTATACAACTTGAATCAAATTATATCATTGTTTGGATCTTCTTTAACATTTGATGTTATATCTGAATCGTATTATATAGCATTTAATACACATCATGTATCAATTAGCAATGTTATATAATACCCATGATGGTGGTAATTAATTTGGAATATGAGATATTACAAACAAATCAAAACAATTTTTTTCATGAGAGGAAGACAAATTAAAAGAGGAATTCAAAACAATCGGTTCGAGTTATTGACATATCAAAAATGGGAATCAAAACAACTTTATAACTTAGAATCAAATTATAATAAAACGAATCAAAACAATCGATTCGAGTAGTTCTATAAATCAGGTGCACAAATTTAAATCTGTGCAACTGAGCGTGGAAGGGTCGGGTCCGATTCGACACGGATCCGTACCCAAGTTAAATTATCTTTTTAATTTATGCGGTAAGTCGGTAACCTATATAATATGAGATGAGTATCAAAATAAAGTAATGTAAAATGATTGTATCATTTTTTTGATCGACATATAAGATCTTATTTTGATGAAATTAATATATGAAAATCAATTATTTGTCTCATGTCAAGCGTGACATGTATAAACCTGATGTCTAGCTTCTGTTTCTTTTTTTTGAAAATATTCTAACTATATATTAAATAAACTAAAATGCTACAATCTTCAAAAGCAATTAGCTACTGTCTAGCTTCTGTTTGTTTGTCCTACTCATATTTTGTTTTGTTTGAAATGTATTGGCACTACAAGAAAATTGGAATTTAACAGTGAAAATTTTCGTCGCTAACCACATAATTTTCGTCACTAATATGATTTAGTGACAATTGATTTTTGTCGCCAGGCTCATCGCTATGGCAGCGTCACTAACCATATTTGCAACAAAATATTAGTACTTCGTTGCGAAGTTTTAAACAAAAAAATTTTGTCGCTAACCTTGCAAATTTCGTCGCTAAAACTAGAATTAGTGACGAAATTCATACATGATTTTTGTTGCTAAGTTGTCAACAAAATATTATTAGTTCGCCACAAATTTAGTGGTTCGTTGCTAAAATTGGTTTGCGACAATAATATTATAAATTCGTCACTAACATTTGCGACGAATTGTATAAATTTTGTCGCTAATGGAAAATTTTATTTTATTTATTAGCGATGACTTTTATGCATTTCGTTGCTAAAATAAAATATTATTGCACCTTTATTTCTTTTGGTTTTTGGTTATTTTTACCTATAAATATTCAATATCAAGCTACAATATGTAATATTTAATAATAAAATCAAATCAAAGATGTCAGATGAATTTTATAGAGGCTAAGTCAAAATAAGTATATCCAATCCAATACAATTCATCAACTTCTAACCCTAGTTAACATTTTAAATGTGTTCTAATACAAAAGAAAATCAATAGTAATGCATCTCGTTTGATTGATCATCAACCTATAAAAAAAATATAGAATAAATATTAGTACATAGAGAATTGTAGACACTACCAATGAACCTTAAAAAATTATATCAACCATTTAAAATTACTTAAGATTCTCAGTGTTGGTGAGTGGGGTGACTTCTCTACTCATAGGAATACCAATCAAAGAAGCAATGAAAAGAAAATCAACCAAAAAAACCATACCTGCAAACACGTTTAAAATCATTTTCTGGAACCTGCAAAACATTCAAAATCATTCAAAATCAAAGCTCCTTCTGCAACTTGCAAAACACGTTCAAAATCAAAGTCATCACAAAAGAGATGTATATATTCAACAAATCTTGAAAAATCATAAATGTATCAATACATGTGAGACAAAACTCTTGCACAACTGATTTCTTTTTGGGGTTACATTGGAACCATTCACCCCAAAACAATTGAACCTTGTATCCGAAGTTATAAAAAATTTGCAGAACATCCTTGAGAACTCCAAAAAAGTCCAAATTATCCCCTTCATTAGATGATGGCACACTAATCCCACTATTTTGGGAAGTTCGATGAGCATCACGAGATTTTGTATGGTAGTGAATATCATTGATAATACAAGCATCATACAACTGCAATTCACTATCAGGTCCCAATGCTAGAGAATATAATTCATTTATTGCCTCTGGATCCTCAAGTGATCTTAATCTAACCATTTTGTCTCTAAACCAATTTGGAAATTCCAATTCATGACATTGACGAATGCTACTTTGATCAGAAATTCTATTTGAAAGAATTCTCAAATGTTCACTGCATAATAACACACAATAATTAGAACATATAACCAAATGCTTGCAAAATAAAAGTAGAAAAGGTGAAAAACTTACTATCTATATATCTCAACTTCCTTGCAGTTATTGAGTACATACCAATGTACTTTCTTTAGTAATTCCCAGGATAGCTTGTGATTTCTTTGAATACCCATCACCCTTACTTGTTGTGAGAATACACTTAATTTGCATGAGATGACATGATTAATATCTTTGTTTCGTTCATGTCTAGTAAATCTTGTTTCCATTTGATTCATATACATCGATGAGAAAGTCAATGCTTCATTCACAACATATCCCTCTACAATAGAACCTTCTGATCTTGCGTTATTCCGAACATACTTCTTTAATGTACCCAAATATCTTTCAAACGGATACATCCATCGTGATGAAACTGGTCCTGCTAATGTAGCTTCACGAGGTAGGTGAACAACCAAATGAATCATGATGTCAAAAAATGCCGAAGGGAATATTCTTTCCATTTTACATAAAATTAGTACTATATCCTCCTCAATCTTACTCAAATCACCAATTTGTAAAGTTTTTGCAGTAAGTTTTTGAAGAATTCATTCAACTCAACAAGTGTGGTGCATATGTCTTTAGGTAAAAACTTTAGTATGACAGCTGGAAGTAATCTTTACATAAGAACGTGACAATCATGTGTCTTTAACCCATGTAACTTTCCATCTTTCACATTCACGTTCCTTGAAATATTTGCTGCAAAATCATCTGGGAACTTCACTAATTTTAAGAAACGACAAAATTCTCGCCGTTCTTCCAATGTCAATGTATAACTTGCATGTGACTTGCTGATTTTATCCCCTATTTTCTTCAAAATACAATTCACTTCTTATATTCATATCTTGCAAGTCTAGTCGAGCTTTGATTGTATCCTTCGACCTTCGACTTGCCATCAATGCTTAACAATGTTCCAACTAAAGCATCACAAATGTTTTTCCCTATATGCATAACATCCAAATTGTGCCTCAATTTCAAATTTGACCAATATTCTAACTCAAAGAAGATAGACTTCTTAACCCAATTTGAAGTACTCATTAATCACTTTCTCTTTCCAGTCACCGAATTGTCTTTACCAAATATAACTTGAAGTAATGAATTTAACTTAGTTAAAATCTCATTACCATTGAAGGTGCGGGGTGGACCTTTATTTTCAAATTTTCCATTGAAACTCTTGTTTTTTCGCCATGAATGTATGGAATGTAAGAATCGATGATGGCCTGTATAACATATATTGTTGTGCAAACGACAAGACATAATATCTTCAAGGCATACAGGACATGCTTTATAACGTTTAGTGCTCCACCTAGATACTGCTCCATATGCTGGAAAGTCATGAATTGTCCACATTATTGCAACACGTAATTGAAACACTTGTGTAGTCGATGCATCATATGCTTCCACCCCTTCCTCCCATAAATCCTTCAATTCATTGATTAAGGGACGCAAATATTCATCTATCTCTTTTCCACGCGCTTTCGGACCAGGAATTAGAAGAGACATCATCATGTAAGATGGTTTCATCATTTTCCATGGTGGCAAATTATATGGCAGGAGTTAAACAGGCCACATACTATATGCATTTAACATATTTCCAAATGGATTGAATCCGTCAGTTGCCAACCCCAACCGAATATTTTTGGGATCATTAGCTATATCCTTATGCAATTTATCAAAATTCTTCCATGTTTTAGCATCAGCAGGATGTCTTAGTACACCATTTGTCTCAATTCTTTTCTCCTTGTGTCATCTCATTTTCTTTGCAGTGTATTTTGACAAAAAACAATCGCTTGAGTCTTGGCTTCAACGGAAAATATTGAAGTATCTTTTGAGGGATTTTTTTCTTGTTCGCTTCATCATACTTGAAACGAGACTCCTTACATACTGGACATATATCTTTATCCTCATTTTCATTCCAGAACAATATACAATCATTCTTACAAGCATGTATAGAATCATAACCCAATCACAACACTTTTAACATTTTTTTTGATTCATAATGAGAGCTAGGGATAACATTGAGTTTTGTAAATACTTCTCGCAACAACTCAAGCAACATATCAAAAGACTTGTTGCTCCAACCATTCAAAATTTTAATATGCATCAGTTTCACTAGGAAACTAAATGCAAAAAATTTTGTGCACCCTGAATAAAACTCTCGATGTGCTTCTTCAAACATTGACATGTACCCTTCTCCCAAAGCCTCTCCAGTTTCATTTTCAACATTATTTGATTGAAACCCACTATTGGCAATTTCAGCATCCCTTAAATCGCCAAGTATGTCAATGAAAGTATCATCTCCTTCAAGGTCTTGCACGTGTTCAACTTCATCTATGGGGCTTGTATGATCACTTGGTCTACTAACTTCTCCATGCAAGGTCCATACATTGTATAATTTGAAAAACCCATGACTATAAAGGTGTTCTCGAACATAACTGAAGTCAAACTCATACAAATTTGTACACCTTTGATAAGGACATTGAATCTTGAATAAATTTTCATCTATCATGTAATTTTCAGCAAACTCTAAAAATTGATTTAGACCTTTTATGTATTCTAGAGTTAAACGATTCAGATTCACTATCCAACTTCAATCCATGGTTTGTACTAATCTGTTAAAGAAATAAATATATATAGATGAACATGTTAAACTATTGTTAATGTCAAAATGAAGGACAAAACTAATAAATTAATGAACACGATAAACTATTGTTACGACATATTGTATTCTGAACCAAGACCAATATATATAGAAATGCCTCTTAAATGATGAAATCAGGTGATCAGACAGGGAAAAAAAAGGTCATGTGGACTGATAAAGATGCATCTCATATTGTTGCTAGCTGTATTAAATAGTCATGATTAATTTCTACAAGAAATCTTAGGTTTTCCTATTTACACCATAATTTGTTATAATAGCTCAAAAAGTAATCTTAATTGCTCAAACAAATACTTGAAGGAAAACAAGAGCACTTAAGTCATGGTCATACCAGCACGAAAAACAAAATTAACTTAGAGAATGAAATCAGTATATTCTTCAGTTATAAGATCATGAATAGGAAAATTAAATTGAGAAGAAAAGAGGCTATGATTGGAGAACCTGGGCCTTGATTACAAGTGTGTTTATTGTTGTAGGCTACTCAGTTACAGTGACTGAAATAAGAACAATCCTAGATCCTATTTACGAAGTTAAAAAACTACAATTAGCAAGTTTAATACATTTTTTTAATGGTAGAACAAGTGATAGCACAAGAAAGATCGAAAAGTGAAAGACACTTCACATAAGCAATAACAAACTTAGCCTTAATTCCACTATTTGGGGTTGGCTAAATGGATCATTTTTCAGCTGAAAAATTAAGCTCTCAATTAGATAAAAAATGATTGACATACAAGTTTTCAGAAACATGGTAACTTACCAAGAAACCTTGCTGATCAGGGAAAAACAGCTAAATAATTATTGTGATGTAGGATTCCTTATCCTCCAATAAGTTAGCTAGTCAATGTCAGACACTCTAGCAACAAATTTTCCATCAAGTAGAATATTTATAGACTTTTATTACTAAGAGTTTCAAGAATTCTAAATGATTACGAAGAATGCTCCAGGGTTAAGAAGAGTTCTACTTGCTGGACGCAGATACATTCATGGAGCTAATGAAATTCTTGTTAACTTAGACAAGAAAGTTGTGGGTTATTGATTCGGGGAAGAGGATAAAAGAGGAGGAAACACAAGCACACATTCAAAAACTCTCTCACTCTAAGGAATCCACCAAAAAGATTAGAGTAAAACAAGTTTAAAGACTCAAAATATATTTTATTTATGTAATTCAATCCTTGTCAAAACACTACAAGAGTATGACTATTTATAAGAGCCAATATATAGTTCTAGATATTAGATTAATGACACTTGACTCTACAACTTTATTGCACAAAATTCATCATCTTCTCATAATTTCGGATAAACCTGCCACCTTCCAGAAAATAGGGCATAACTTCCTCTAGAAAACGCCAAATGCTTCTCTGTTTGGGTCATTGGAAACTACACTCATAGGGCTTTGAATCCACGTATGCCAATCAGCCCAATAATTCCCATACAAAAGCAGTTTATTGCTCAAAGTTTCTAGACTGGATTGTTTTTGCAGAAATTCCATTTCCCTTTATTGGCCAATTCTTTTGATCATGAGAGTTATTTTCTTCCTTGGATCAGTTATAGCACAATTTGAGCCAATTTATAGAAGGCATTCCTAGAGTTCATGTCTCAAAAAATCTGATTTCGGTATCATTCAAAATCTATTTTCTCTTGGCCTGATGATGGACCATAAGTATTCCTACATGTTTTAGTTGCTTAAATATACTTTGTCTCAAAGAAATTGGAAATAATTTTGGATCTCACTTGATACGTTTGCGGAAGCATATATTATATAGGTTACATAATATTATACACACCGTCATAAGGTTCACTCATAGTTTCATAAAACACTACAATAACAGAAGAAAGACGAGAATGTAGGGCATATAAATATAAATTGATAGTAGAATAGGAGTGTGATTTGAGTTCATGCTGATACAACACCAACTCCATTCCGAATTGATTGAATATAAATTGTTACTAAACCACGCTACAATTCAGGGCCCCCCTGAAGCAGACTTGTGTAGTCACATTCCAAAGATTATCATTCAATGGTCCTCATGCATGTTTTAGTAAAATAAACCATGAAATCAAGAGAACCAAATCAAAAGAAGTTCATGCACAAGCTTCAGATCACTAGTCTACTTATCCAGCATAAAGTCTGTCATCCATTTTCTCCAATGACTGAATCGTTTCACGATTCAAACATAAACTTGCAAAGGATCAAAAGCGAATTTGTGCTGTGTGCCAACTCACAATAGAAGCTTAAGGTTCAGTCTTCTAAGTATAAGTAGAGCAAATGTAATACAAAGAAGGAAATAAGAAGAGCACATGGTGTACATTGCACAAGAACTCATCAAGTCTACAGTGAGTATTACAACTATTAATACTTTATCAGTTGATAATGGATAACTCTCTGCAGAAGTCATATGATTTATTTTTCACCATTATAATATGTTACATCATATTATATACACACCTTCACATAAGATTCACATATAATTTCATAAAACACACGACAACAGCAAAAGAAAGAAGATAACGCAGAGTATAGAAATATAAATTGACAGTAGAATAGAAGTGTGATTTGAATTCATACCGACACAATTAAAATATAAATTGCTACAATTAAGCTCATAAAGCATAAAAAAGCTGAAATAAACAGACAAAAAATGAAGCTGAAAAGACAATTTGAGAGTCATTTGTCAATTTCATCAGATTATTCATAGATTTCACATTAAGAAGTTGTAAAAAACCAAAACCGAGCAAAAATGAAAAAAGGTGTAACAACCAAAATTAAAATTTGACTATATAAAATATAACAAGAATTTTCAAAAATTGAAATGAGATTTAAATAATAAAAATAGTAATATAAATAAGTATAAACTATTAAAAAAAAAAATAAAGCTAACATTTATTATATGTATATATAATTACACACGCACCCAGCATATATTTCATAATTTACATTATATGCACACGTGTTTAAACATAATGGCTAATAATCGGCATAATCTTAATACTATATTAATAAGATAATGATAATGCATAATGATAATAATTGAATAAATAAATAACAAAAAGGGTGGAACCTTACCTAAGAAGCTACGGAGGCGGTGGTGAGGCATGGATATATATGCATACACGTCTTGCTCTCTCCATCTCGCTGCTTTTCTTTTCTCTCATTCTCTCAGCCTGACAGGATATTTCTCTCCCTCATCTTCCTTGTGACCTCTTTCTTTCCCTTTTTCTGGTGCGAGTGTGTGCCATGGTGAGGAGAGTGCGATGTTGGTTATCGAGGTTGTGTCGGGTGTACTCGGTGTGTGTGCTGTGTCAGAGTGTTTGCGGGCAACGTGTGGTTGCCGGTCGAAGCATGACGGCGACAAGATTGGGCTGGGCGGCTGTGAAATTAGAGTAAGGGGCTTGTTGTTTATAATTAAAGTTAAATTGATTTACTTTGTTTAAGAGATCTACTGTTAATTGGGATGATGAAGTAAAGTTGAGTCGCAAGAAAAGTTTCATATAAAATCTTGCCATAATTAATTAAAGAAAGTCTTAGGACAACGATTTATGTTTTGCAAGTTTCAGCTGTTAGGATGTATACTATAAACTTAGCTTTTGTATGAACATCTTTTATGGAATGATAATCACCTTGGTCATATGTTTACATTTTATATTTGTTATATATGTTTATGCAATGTCCAATTAATTTATATTATAGATAACTTGGTGTGTGGTGCCACACAGAAGATCATGTTATCAGTTTCTTATAAATTATAAATAGTAGCTCACAACCAAGATGGATTTGGACAAATCATCGGAATGGTTGTAGTGTAGTTTGGTATTAGTCTGTCTTGACTATAAAACTACACTAGTACACTTTGTGTGTATTGAGCAGGACCATTTGAGGTTGTTCATTTTATACTGACTATATAATAGAACAAGACTTCTGTTATTATGGATGTGCGTTCTCTTAATCCCTATATAATAACAGCCACGTATATACAATATTTGTTTCTTTAATTTGTCAATGAGTGAGATTTATTTATTAAATCAATAAACTTGGTGAATTGGGAAATAGTATTGTCTATATGGTGTACTGTTTATTATAGAAGGAATCCGTGTCCTAATTATTTAGGATGATGATGTCCTCTTGAGGAGCTCATAAGGATTATCATGTAAACCCTGTAGGTGGATTTAATCCGACATGATAATAAAGTTGAGTGGTACTACTTTTGGAATTAGATGTTAATTAATTAAGTTGTCAGTAACTTATTTAATTAACGGACATTCGATATCTTAAATACAGAGAGATAAACGTGCACATAATAAGAAGGAGCCCATATTAAATATGAGATTGGGACGGTAGTTCAATAATAATTCTTTAGTGGACTGAATTATTATTGATGGATTTAAGTTATGTGTTCGGGCCGAATACAGGATACTTAAGCCCATCAGGAGGTCCAACCCAATTCCTCCTCTAGGTCCCTGGTGTAGCCTATATATAGCCCTTTTCCATCAACGCCTCAAATACACAGATCACAGAAAACACGTGATAGTGAGAAAGAGAGCAGAATTGAGATTTCTCGAAGGATCGTTGGCCACACAACATTCGAGAAAGACTGTAAGAATACATCAGAAGATCAAAGAGGTCTATAAGGGTATGATTTCTTTCCGCTGCGTATTATTTTTGGATCCCGATTCTGATAGCATAGAGCCGGTGATCCGTCGGTTCCAACATCAGCATGATTTGAGTTAGGAAATTATGTATTTATTTGTAAGCTTTATTGTTGTTAGAATAAGCAACTAATAATTTGATGATGTATAGGATTATTTTATTATTTCAACGTCACCCTTCATAGTTCATGAGATAAATAACACAAATATTAATTAATTGGTAGGAATGAGAATGAAAGTGTTGATAATATTTACACAGTAATCTAGCAATTTTGATGTATGGTGTGATTAATTAATTAATTAAATTTATTGTTAGATTAAGGAATTTTTTTACACTTTCTCGTAATTATTATAAAATTTATAAAAAAAAAAAAAGAGATTACATCTAATGGATTAGTGTCTATTGGTCTAATCTGAACCATTAGCAATGTACGCATTCAAGTTTCTTTAATTTTTAAATCGAAGGATAAATAATGAGGTTTGAATGGTATTTTATTATCTTTAATTATGGATTAATTAATTTGTAATTTTAGCAAAATGAATTATGATATATGAGAATCAAGGAATTACGTTGTTACCAATAGATGTAGTTAGATGGTAGATATTAGAGAATATAAATTCTGAAATTTCTAAATTTCTTAAATCTATTAAATTTAAAGCTCTTATCAATAATAATATGAGTGAATATATATGATTAAGCATAATTTCTCATTGGACTGATTATGAATTCATGGATAAGAGTCCATAAGTTATTACTAGTTTTTATCACATACCTTAGTTTTATAATTTCTAATTAATTTTCACTTCATAGAGGAGTGCTTAAAGGGTGATTCCAAGCTTCGAGATAACATTAAGGATTTCAGGTAAGTAGAAATCCATTTGCAACTACAATGCATAGACATAGTATCTTATCTGTTTATTTGTGTTATGTGATAATAGTATATGTGAATTTGTGTTTCTTGATATTGGTGATTATTCTTTATATGTGGTTAAAGAGAATGTTTTAGTATTGAATTTGTTCATAGCATTCATGAGCATAGATAGTTGTATGTATAGAAGACATGTTGAGTCTGTGTGCACATCATATCATACAAAGAGCAAAATTAAAGCAAAGTTGACCACTACTAGTACATCGAGGCCGGTAACGGCTTTCATAGTAAAAGTGTGCCTATGGCATGCGAGCCGTGGTTATGGTTCGAAGATATTGGGCCATAAACATGACTTTAAAACAAAGTAAAGTAAAGTACAGAGATTATTGAGCTAACTCCTTTCCGATGTACTATAGATGGGTCAAGGGCCCAACATAGTAAAAGATATCAAAGCCATGCATTCACAATATTCTTAAAGTCCTTATAGCCATTTGTATGACAGTGCATGCATGATTTCTGCTTACTGAGCTTATTAACTCATATAGTTTATGCATTGTAGGTGAATTTACTAATGTATAAGCTCATGGACTTACTGACTGTGCTGTTGAGTTCCTACGAGTTCGGAGATGGTGTACATGGATGACGACCTGTTGGGCTATGTTATGGGTTTATTTTACTTTAAACAATATTTTGAGAAAGTACTTGAACTTCTTCTGTTTGACCCTCTGATATATACAAGTATGTAAAGTATAAAAGTAGGTATGACTTGACTTTATGATAAATGCTACGAACCATGTTATATATTTTCGGGTGCAAGAAAAGTTATTTGTTACAGCGTTTAAAAAGAAAAAAAAATCACACTCACTTACAGGTCTTTTAATATAAAAATCTATTACATGACTAGCTATATTAGAAATGTGGTCGTGACAAAAGGAAAAGATAAAACTCACTTGAAATGTGTAATTCTTCAGAACACGAGCTGCAACAATTACTGATTTAGAAATCCCTCTTTCCTCTTCAATGAAACAATCAAACCCTATCTTAAAAGTATTGACGGAATGGGGGAGGAACCTGCGGTGATGGAGAAAGCACTTAGTGATGTGTGTTAAAATACATGAAATATGCATTTACTTAGTGCATAGTATGTGATAAAATGCTGATATATTGGAAGAAAAGTTTGATTTCTATTGTCATTTTTAATTAAAAAGGCATGGTTATTATTTACTGCCTCTTTCATGATAATATTTCTCATCTCTACTGTTGTAAATGCAAACTTTAACTTGCATGAAAAATAGAATGAGCTGTCTTTCCATTAATATCGTTGTGAAATTGTCAAATTATTGTTGTTGATATCCCGTTTTGGTTCTCATTTATAATGATATGGTTCAAATTCCTGTAAGAGCTAAATTCAGAATTGAAGAATGTGCAGATGGGGTAACTGCCATCTTTCCATCTGTATGGTCTGTGTTTATTGGTTTGGTTGATGTTCTATTAAATTATAAATCTGAAATGTGATGGTTTCTAATCATATTTTCTCTCCTAGTCTTACATGTCCTGTATATTAATTCCATTATTTTCCTTCCCAGATAGCCAATTTGGAACTAAGAGAATTTCTGGCCTCTGATGAGAGTGAATCAGAGATGATGACGATAATGAGAATGAGGAAGACAAATCTGTAAAAAAATGCAAGAAGCGAAATAAATATTGTGCTCTAATTCAATTAGGGAATGGCTCTGATGGAGATGATGAAGATGATAATATTGGGAAGGAAGAAAACAAGTTAAGTGGGAAATTATCAAGGTAAGTATTATACTTGAAAGAAGAAATTGTTGGGTTCTCACTCATACTTAATAAATATAATTGATGTGATAATTTTTTTTTTTTGATTATATTGTAGGGTGTTTGAGATGGATTAGTTGAAGTTGTGTTGAAGAGGGATGAGGATCTGGAATTTGGTAGCCTTTGAGGTGGAGTTCTTGAAGATGTATAAAAGGAGAGACAAAAATCTTGAACTTTGTAGTTTTTAAATGGAGTTGTTGTAGTAAACTTTATGTTATATTGATTAATCTTAACAATGCACTGGAAGTTCTTTGTAATGTGACAATGTTTATGGTTGCAATTAAAAGTTCAAATACTTCAAATTCGTACATTTTTTATTTGTGATTTACTAATTATAAATCGGAAATTAAAATACAACAGATTATAAAAGTGTTGTAAATATAAAAAACAAAACAAAAACATGGGTATGAAAGCCATTGTGGAAAATGATAATGACAACGGTTATTAACCCTGGTAAAATCGTTGTGCACCTGTTGTAAATACAATCTCAAATACTTGGTTGACCGTTGTCCCAACCGTTGTCGTTATTGTCTACGATAACAATTATTAACCGTTGTGGTTGAGGGGGTCTACGACAACACTATCTTCCACAACGGTAAAAATCTGTCTATGACAACTGTTAATAACCGTTGTTGTTGTGCATTTTTCTTGTAGTGTATATGTTATACAGGTATGACCTTAATATTATATTAGTAAAACCTTTATGTACATATATCATAACCTTTAAGTGAATAACTTGAGACTTTTTTCAGTATAAAAATTCATGTAGTGTAGCTGAACCTTTATTTTATCATAATTTAACATTTATATTATATTAGTATAACTTTTATGTACAAATATCATAATATTTATCTACTTAAAGAATAAAATAAAAGTTATATTATTTTTAATAAAAATTTATAAGGTATAGGTCTATAATACACTGTAAAAGGTTAAACTAGCGTAAAACATAAATGTTATGCGAACATAATATAAAGGTTATGTGAACACAATTAAAAGGTTGGACTAACATAACTAAAAGTTAGGCACCCGTGGAACAAGAGTTCAAACGCGGACCTGGAGCTTGTGGGTGCACGTGTGGGCGTGTGAAAAGCACCGCCGGGTCGGATCGATCCATACACCTGGTGCACGATTTCCGACCTATACACTTGGTGCACATAAATAATTTTATTAGAAAAAGGATCAAATGAGTACATAAAATTAAATTAAATCAAAATTTTACGAATAATCAACAATGGTCTACATTTTATAATCTGTGAAAAAGAAAGTTTAACACATTTTCCTCGTAAAATGAAAAGATATGTGAACACATATATAATTTATACATATTATCTCATTTTTATAATATTATCAGTTTATTAATCGGACCTCAATAAAGATTTTCCTTGGCAATAGTAAAATGGTAGAAGCTGTTGTTTTCTACAAGTAGCATTGAATAACAATTGCGTCTTCCTTCCCAATTGGAATCAATAGAAAATGCAAGGCCCATTATAGTGAAAAGATGGACTTGGAAGTAATGGGCCATCAAAGAATCATGGGAGCCCAATCTAAGGCTACCAAGTACTTATCATCTTAGAAACTCATCAAACCAAGGATATATCAACAATAAAAAACCAAACCTTTTTTTCATCAGCCCAGGCCCAATGAAGGTAGTGATTTTACATCTTCACAATCTCAATTTTACAAACATGATTTAATGTGACTGAGCGCCATGCTTTACTACGTTACAAGTCCCAAGTAAAGAAAAAAAATATATATATATATATATATATGTAAAAATATATCATTAATGTACATTAAAATTAGCAAATTTATTTTTTAACTAAAAAATTAGCAATTATTAATAATTATAGTTTGTATAAAAGTTATTTTATTTCTTCTTATGAAGAAAGTGATATTTCTTATTTTCTTCTTACAAAAAAACAAAAAGTGATGTTTCTAGCAACGCCAAAAACAAACTACGACTGGGGCAATATGTATGGATGGATGTGTCCATCATATAGGTCATACCTTTTATGGAAAATAATTGTCGCTCAACTTTATCTCAAAGGACAATGTGTGTAGTGGTTTTTTTTTTTTTTTTGGGGTAGAATTTGGTACCCTTTTTAGTGTAGTTTGATCTTTGAAAAAAAAAATTCATCTTATTTTGTACCTTAAAACTTTTAATTATCCTTTTACCTTGACTCTGTAATAAAAATTATAGGGAAATTCTAGTATACACAATGTATGCATACACTGGTTTTTTTTACTGCAGTCAAAGTTCATGGGGTGATTCTTGTGCCCCTAAGATCCGTGCCCCCGACCCGGCCCCTAATTGTGATAGAATAGGTTTGTTTGACCTAAAACTCCACACCTCATAGCAGCCACCTTCGGCATGGCTAATTTGCATTCTTCTAGGCAGAGCGCACATGTTCATCTTCTCGATCGGAGCACAGGCTGCCTGCGGAGCAACCTTCGGGGTCATCCCCTTCATATCTCGGCGATCTCTGGGCGTCATCTCCGGCATGACCGATGTCGGCAGGAACTTCGGGTCTGGCCTAACTTAGCTGCTTTTCTTCACGAGCTTGAAATACATACATGGGGATAATGATTGTGGCGTGCACTCTGCCGGTGACGACGAGAGTGATAGGCTGCAATAACCTTTATTCCAAAATGTTGAAAACCTGATTAAGATAACAGGGGAAGCAATGATCCATAGTTTCTTGTTTTCACTTAATATTCTCTTCTTCATGCCATCCTCTTTATCTGTAATCTTGTTTTCCATTTAATAAGGATTACAATTTTGGTGTTTCTCTTCTGCAATTTGCAAATAAAGTTGGCATGAATGTTACACAATATAGATATTGTGTAATACTTGAAAGGTATTTATACCATAATCTTTTTTGATTCTTTGTTGACAAATTTCCATTCTTTCTTTTACGTGTAATTCCAAAGAACTCTAATCCATTAGCCTCCAATCTATCCATTCAACAGAACATAACTCTTTTTTCCTAGCAACAGTTCCAAGCCAACCACCTAAAATTCCACCACTTTTCTTAATTGGTTGCCCCAAATTATTAATCTCCACAACAACACATTCACTTTTAGGTAGAGTCCAAACGTCTTTGGCATGGGTTGCCCTATGTTTTTTCCGCACATTACCTTGACTATCTAAATATAAACAAATATATACTCGATTGTTAGAGTCATCAATAAATCTTTATGTATAGTTAATGAAAATATTTAAAAAATGTAGCGCCCCAGATCAAAACGAGCATAATTGATTTATTAAATATTTAAACTCACAATTTAATATATATGTGCGTATGTTTTAACTGTTTAAGTATGTGCGTTTCAGATAAATGTTAAGAATAAGTATGAGATGGATATTTATCTAGAAGTGGAACATAGGATATTTTTATATGACTAGAAGCGTTTTGGAAAAACGAGAACATAGAAACAAACTAGGGGTCAATCGGAGACCCGTAGCTCGAACGATGATAAAAAGAGTAAACCACGAGGTTTCGGAAATATCAGAAGATATTTACCAAGATATTTACCGAGATATTTACGGTGAATAGTAACTTCTGAAATCTATAAATAGGAGCTCACCCCAGTTCATTTTTCACCCCTTTCTTCGAACGAGCCAAAAAGCGACGTTTACACGTAAGTCTCTCTTCTTTCTCTTTTCTTTTTAGGCCTCCGGCGCGCCACCACCGGCGCCGCCGCCGGAGCCACCGCCGGCGCGGTGGTGCCGTCACCGGAGTTCGCCGAAATATTTCTAAGTTGTCGGTTTCGGCCGAATTTCGCACACGACGTAGGTTTTGACGAGTCGAGTCTAGAACAAATCTCGGTTTTCTTTTCCGACTTATCGTTCGTCGGAAAACAGTGAAAAACCACATCAAAACCATAACCCTAGCCAACTTTTCTCTCTCCTCGATTTTCTCTCTTTTCCTCCGTTCTTTTAATCGGGGATGTTGTCGGAGGTTTGCATGGAGACGAGGGTGAGTTGTTGGGGGGACGACGCCGCCATGCGTGGTGGTGTCGGAGTTGTGACGGGTTGGTTACGATATATGTATGTTTGCGTGTGTGTGTGTTTGAGTATGATCTCTGTTGAGGGCGGTACGAGTGGTGCCGCCATGAGGAAAGTGATAACCGGTGCTGGTGATGCGCCGATGAGTGTGACGATGGGTCTCCGGCGACCGAAGGTCGCTGGCCAAGCGTTTTTGATATGTTTGTGTTTGTATATATATATGGTTGTGCGTGTGAAATGAGCTTGGGGGAGTTTGGTTTAGTATCGGAGATGTACTAGTTGGGACGAGGAGTATGGAACGAAGTGGCCGGAAACGCCGGATGGAAACGAGGTTGCTGGACGCAGGCCGCTGGCACGCGGTCGTGCCGTGGGGTACGGTCGTACCCCAGCTGGCAGAAGCCGCTGGGGGCCGGCGCACGGTCGTGCTAGGGAAGCACGGTCGTGCGCGGCCAGGCAGAACTTGCTCGGTGTTGGCGCACGGTCATGCGCCATGGGGCACGATCATGCGCGGCCAGGGCGCGTCGGGAGTGGGCGCCGGGTGCGAGATGCGTGTCGGGTAATGCCGAGTTTCCAATCCTTTTCTGTTCTTTTTCCTTTATATCCTTTACCAATGAGTCTTAGCCAACGGGAACTTGTCGACCGAGGGTCGAGGGCCCGGTCGAGGTTAAACCTTGATATCAATGTTCTTTCAAACTTCATATACATTGTTGAGCTCGTATCAACACCGAACGAGCTCATTCCTTATCCAAGCTTTAGATCCTTCGACTCGTCGCGTGAACGTTTATCGCTTTAATTATAATTAATAAGGATCTAAGGGGGCACCGTAACATGTGTAGGCTATATTTTGGATCGAGTATTTGTTGGATTAGGCTTGCGTGCTTGTTGGATCGAGCTTGCGTTATCGAACTTGTGTTTTATATCGACTCACGTGGTAACCACTATACGAGGTGGGGGTAAATTCTAACTCTTCTTCTGTTTACCGTTTTCCCTAAGTAAACGCTTGCATAAATGAGGAATACTAAGTGTTGTGTTTATACTTGCTGTGCCATGATATAACTGTGAAAGGACAGGGGTCCTCCGATCATGCATTCTGTGGCGGTGTCGTGAGCCTCTTGAAATGCACAAGCGGTGAAATACCGATATAGGATAAGACGGGGGAATCCCGTACCTATTCTTCTTATACACCATTTCTACTACTCTGTGGCGGTGTCGTGAGCCTCTTGAATGCACAAGCGGTGAAATACCGATATAGGATGAGACGGGAGAATCCCGCACCTATTCTTCTTATACACCATTTCTAATATCTGCTTTGCATTTATACGTGCTGTGATAATGTGACTGTAGGATAGCTTTTCGGTATTTAATTTTGACACGAGTTGTGCGAGGTGGATATTATCCCCACGAGTGTATTCCACGCACTCATCCCTTAATCTGTACTCACACTACAGGCGAGGACGAGCGTGAGGAACCCTAGTTGGAGAGAGAGGAAGTGCTGATCCTGTTTTGTTGTAATGAGACGATGTCTCTTAAACATTTCTTAGACAATGTTATGTAACATTCTTTTGATGCACTTATGGATAAGAGATCCTAATGTATATTCCACTGCGTATGATATTATATATCGGTAGTGAGACCGATTGCTAACGGCAGAGGCCGTATGTTGTAATATATCGGTAGTGAGACCGAATGTAATCGACAGAGATTGGTTTTGATGAGTGAAAGATTGATATTCGTTCCTTACCTCTTTCTTCTGTTTTCCCTTGCTTCTTTCTTTCTGTCTTGATAAGCGTTTCTTACCTTTTTCTATCCTCACGCCCGAGTAAAAACTCTGATAAAAAGTGAAAAGATTTCGGGGCGTGACAAATGGTATCAGAGCCGTTCTAACATTGAGAACGTGCTCGAGTTGGTTTTAAAAATGGAGAAAATGTGATTTTAAAGATGTGGTCTTGATGAATCTTAAAACGAGAAATGGTTTTTGAAAGGATGTAGATAAGCACTATCCTCTCTCCATAGGTGACCCTCCCTGATATAAGTGTTGTGAAGCATGAATGTTTGCTTGTTAAGTGTTAATTTGCTTTGAACCGTTGGGTTTAGAAGAAAGCGTTGCGAGTATGAGTATACGAAGACAGAAACTCATGTAAAAATAAACTTGTCAGATGAATAGAAATCGTCTTACGGCTAGGATGAGTGTACCTATATTTGAGACTAGGGAGCAGCGACTTCGACGTCACTTTTATGAGAGTAGGGTGACAGACGATAGATCGGTGGGAGAGCACATAGCTAGACTCTTCCACTGTTGGAGAGAAATTGGGGGTATGAGGAGCCGGATCGATGGAGTGCAGGCTTGTTAGCACATGATCCATACTCTACCGCAGGATTGGGTGGTGAGAGCCCGTTTTGTACTTAGAGACGAGCTAGTATTCTCGTCCGTGAACCTAGTGCCTATTGCCGATTTTGGCAACGTAGCACGAAAGATGCTTGAGCTCTGGGGTCTACATGGCTTACCGATTGCTCCAGAGCCATCACCTTACGATCCTTCCATTAGTAGCTCGGAGTCGGAGGAGGATCCAGAGGAGGATCCCGAGGATGATCCCGAAGAGGATCCCGAGGAGGACGTCATAGAGGTTGATGATCCTCAGGAGGGACAGGAGTCTCCGCCACCTCCCGCTGGAGTAGATTAGATGTTTCGAGTAGACTTGATATGTATATATATGCTACGCGAGATACGATAATCTATATGTATAAGTATGGGGTAGCTTTCGCATTGTAGATAGTGTACATACATCTTTTGTTATGGTGTAGTACTACCCTTTTTGATACTACTATATATATATGCACGCGTATCCTCTTGTTTATCTTACGAAGCTTGCGTTTATGCCTTATCACAAGTAAAGTGTTATCTTATATATCTACGATATCGTTAATAAACCCAACGACTTATACGTATATACATATCGTAACAGAATTATGTCGAGAGGTAGACCTCGAAAAGAGCCACAACAACCGGTCAATCAACCAGAACGTGACGAGAACACCAACGTGGGAGATTTGGTTACCGTGCTACGAGGGTTAGCACAACACTTTGAAGTGAACCAAACCATTCTACAGTCAACAAGGAATGACCAGAAATCCATATACGAACAGTTTCAGCGATTCAACCCGCCGACCTTCAGCGGAAAAGGAGAACCGACTGAAGCGGAAGAGTGGCTAAGGTTACTCGACCGACTGTTTAGGCAGATGATGTGCTCAAAGAAACAGATGGTCAATTGTGCCATCTTTCAACTCACGGACGAAGCGGGTCACTGGTGGGACTCGTATGAGAGGACACTATTGCCGGCTGAAAGAGAGGCAATGACTTGGGAGGATTTTGAAGAAGTGGTGACTAGTAACTTCATACCTCAGTCATACCAAGATCAGAAGGAGACAGAATTCCTTCACCTCAAGCAAGGGAGCTCTACTGTCGGGGAATACGAACGACGGTTCAACCATTTGAGCCGGTACGCTCCACATTTGGTGGACACTGATTTAAAGAAGGCTCGAAGATTCGAGAAAGGCCTTCGTCCGGAGATTGGCATGATCCTAGCTGGGCAGGAAGCGATGACATATGTGAGTGTCATGAGAAGAGCCCATGAGATCGCCTCCCGAATGGGTTTGAACGTTGCACCCATTAAGAGGGTTTTCCCTTTTCCTACCAAGAGAAAATGGACTGGCCCGAGCCAGAGCTTTGCCCCGAATAAGTTTTCGAGGGCAAGCAACGTTCCACTCCTTCCGATTTCCCGACCTGGAAATCCATGCCCTAGATGTGGCAAGGTGCACATGGGACCGTGTCAGCGAGAGACACGGAGTTGCTTCAATTGCGGAGTGCCGGGGCACTTAGCGGCCAATTGCTGGAAAGTGAAGAATGCGTCGGCTATGGGGCCGAACACGAGGCCGGTGGCAGGTAGAGCGAGGGCTTTCGCTCTTACTCGTCCACAAGCCGCTGAGGGAGCGGAGACGATGGCAGGTATGTTATCAGTATCTGATATACCTGCTTTCATCTTATTCGATACTGGAGCGACGCATTCCTTTATATCTGTCAACTTCTGTAAACTGCTGAAGCATGTTGACGGTAGGATAGTCGCTCAAACATTAGAAGTTAGTATTCCCTCGGGAAAGACGGTAGTGACAAAACACCTTTACCGTCATCTTAAGATTGCGTTTGAAGATAAGATCCTTCGCGCTGATCTCTACGCATTGGAGATGAAGGATTTCGATATCATCTTAGGAGTGGACTGGCTAGAGTCCAACTACGCGATAATCAGGTGCCGTGAAAGAGAGACAATCTTCCAAGCACCGGGCGAGTCGGAGTTTACATTCCACGGGACACGAGTTAAAGTTGACTCAAGGATTGTCTCGGCCATGAAAGCAACCCAGATGCTTAGCAAAGGAGATTGCGAAGCTTGGTTAGTCAACATGGTAAACACCAAGAAGGAATCGACCATTATTGAGAAGGTGCCGGTGATAAAGGAATTCACGGATGTATTTCCAGAGGACTTACCTCGTCCTCCACCGGATCGACAAGTGACCTTCGAGATAGAGCTCGTCCCAGGATCGGCACCGGTGTCTAAGGCTCCTTATCGAATGGCGCCGAAGGAGTTGCAGGAATTGAAGGTCCAACTACAAGAACTACTGGACAAGGGCTTTATCAGACCAAGTGTGTCGCCTTGGGGAGCACCTGTACTGTTTGTGAAGAAGAAAGATGACAGCTTTCAGATGTGTATCGATTACCGAGAGCTGAATAAGAGGATGATAAAGAACAAGTATCCACTGCCTCGGATTGAATATCTCTTCGATCAATAAGAGGTGCTAGTGTGTTCTCAAAGATTGACTTAAGATCTGGATATCACCAGATGAAAGTCAAAGACGCCGATATATCCAAGACAACATTCAGGACGAGATACGGCCACTACGAGTTCGTAGTGATGCCTTTCGGACTAAGTAATGCTCCGGCTGTCTTCATGGATTTAATGAATCGCGTTTTCCATCCTTATCTGGATCTCTTTGTCATAGTGTTCATAGATGATATTCTCATCTACTCGTGCGACAGAGCGCACCATGAACAACATCTCAGAATCGCACTGGAAGTACTAAGAAAGGAGAAGCTTTACGCCAAATTCAAGAAGTGCGAGTTCTGGATGGACAAAGTGGGTTTTCTAGGCCACATCGTTTCATCACGAGGGATCGAAGTAGATCCTGAAAAGGTGGCAGCTGTCAACAAGTGGGAAACTCCAACGAATGTGAAGGAAATTTGGAGTTTCATCGGCCTAGCTGGATACTACCGAAGGTTGATAGAAGGATTTTCAAAGATTGCTACTCCAATGACTCATTTAACACGAAAGGATATGAGGTTCCAATGGAGTGAGCAATGCGAACGTAGTTTCCAGGAACTGAAGAGAAGATTGACAGAAGCACCAGTCTTGATAGTTCCAGATGTGTCCAAGGACTTCGTGGTCTACAGCGACGCATCCAAGCAAGGATTGGGGTGTGTTCTGATGCAGGAAGGAAAGGTAGTGGCGTATGCATCACGCCAACTGAAGATCCACGAACAAAACTATCCGACTCACGATCTGGAGTTAGCAGCGGTAGTACACGCCCTCAAGATCTGGAGGCGCATTGCACGCCAATGTCTGCCCATCCCGGAGGTACAAAGATGTACCGAGACCTAAGGGTGAGCTTTTGGTGGAGGAATATGAAGAGGAGTATAGGGATGTTTGTCAAGAGGTGTCTCACCTGCCAACGAGTGAAAGCAGAACATCAACGACCGGCTGGAATGCTAACTCCTTTGGAGATTCCAGAGTGGAAGTGGGAGCACATAGCCATGGATTTCGTGGTTGGGTTGCCGACAACCAGACGAGGAAACCACGCTGTATGGGTAATTGTTGATAGACTAACAAAGTCTACCCATTTCCTACCAATTAAGATGACTTTCGGACTAGATAAGTTAGCACGAATATATCTCGAGGAGATAGTCCGACTGCACGGCGTACCAGTTTCTATCGTATCCGATAGGGATCCACGGTTCACCTCTAGATTTTGGCAAAGTTTGCAAAAGGAGTTAGGAACCAAGTTGTCTTTCAGTACAACTTTCTATCCACAGACTGACGGACAATAAAAAAGAACCATACATGTCTTGGAGGATATGTTGAGGGCTTGCGTTTTGGATTTCCCTGGGAGCTGGTAAGACCACCTATGCTTAGTAGAGTTTGCCTACAACAACAGCTATCAAGCAACCATTGGTATGACGCCTTACGAGGCCCTATACGGAAGAAAGTGTCGATCACCTATATGTTGGGATGAAGTGGGTGAAAAGAAAATTTTGGGACCCGAATTAGTGGAGCAGACGGTCGGAGTAATAAAGAAGATTCGGGAAAGGATACAAGTAGCCCAAGATCGACAGAAAGCGTATGCGGATAAGAGACGGAGGGGACTAGAATTTGAAGTGGGAGATGAAGTTTTTCTCAAGGTATCTCCTACTAAAGGGGTTTATCGTTTTGGAAAGAGAGGAAAGCTGAAGCCGAGATACGTAGGACCATTCAAAATTTTAGATCGTGTTGGAGAGGTCGCGTATCGTCTAGCTTTACCTCCAAACCTCGCTGGAGTTCACAATGTATTCCATGTTTCTATGCTACGGAAGTACATGTTCGATCCGCAACATGTAATCAAGCAGAAAGGCATAGAACTGGAAACAGATCTGACGTACGAGGAAGTCCCGATAGCTATCTTAGATAGAAAGCAACGACAACTAAGAAATCGGGATATGGCTATAGTAAAGATCCAATGGAGCCGACATGGGAAAGAAGAAGCAACCTGGGAATTGGAAGACGAGATTTTGAGAAAGTACCCTGACTTACCTTTTATAGGTACCCGTTTATCTTCCTTCTTATAGCATGCGTTTAATTTCGAGGACAAAATTATTTTAAGGGGTAAGCGATGTAGCGCCCCGGATCAAAACGAGCATAATTGATTTATTAAATATTTAAACTCAGAATTTAATTATATGTGCGTATGTTTTAACTGTTTAAATATGTGCGTTTCAGATAAATGTTAAGTATAAGTATGAGATGGATATTTATCTAGACGTGGAACATAAGATATTTTTATATCACTAGAAGCATTTTGGAAAAATGAGAACATAGAAACGAACTAGGGGTCAATCGGAGACCCGTAGCTCGAACGACGATAAAAAGAGTAAATCACGAGGTTTCGGAAATATCAGAAGATATTTACCAAGATATTTACCGAGATATTTACGGTGAATAGTAACTTCTGAAATCTAAAAATAGGAGCTCACCCCAATTCATTTTTCACCCCTTTCTTCGAACGAGCCAAAAAGCAACGTTTACACGTAAGTCTCTCTTCTCTCTCTTTTCTTTTTCGGCCTCCGACGCGCCACCACCGGTGCCGCCGCCGGAGCCACCGCCGGCGCGGTGGTGCCGTCACCGGAGTTCGCCGGAATATTTCTAAGTTGTCGGTTTCGGCCGAATTACGCACACGACGTAGGTTTTGACGAGTCGAGTCTAGAACAAATCTCGGTTTTCTTTTCCGACTTGTCGTTCGCCGGAAAACAGTGAAAAACCACATCAAAACCATAACCCTAGCCAACTTTTCTCTCTCCTCGATTTTCTCTCTTTTCCTCCGTTCTTTTAATCGGGGATGTTGTCGGAGGTTTGCATGGAGACGAGGGTGAGTTGTTGGGGGGACGACGCCGCCATGCGTGGTGGTGTCGGAGTTGTGACGGGTTGGTTACGATATATGTATGTTTGCGTGTGTGTGTGTTTGAGTATGATCTCTGTTGAGGGCGGTACGAGTGGTGCCGCCATGAGGAAAGTGATAACCGGTGCTGGTGATGCGCTGATGAGTGTGACGATGGGTCTCCGGCGACCGAAGGTCGCTGGCCAAGCGTTTTTGATATGTTTGTGTTTGTATATATATATGGTTGTGCGTGTGAAATGAGCTTGGGGGAGTTTGGTTTAGTATCAGAGATGTACTAGTTAGGACGAGGAGTATGGAACGAAGTGGCCGGAAACGCTGGACAGAAATGAGGCTGCTGGGCGCAGGCTGCTAGCACGCGGTCGTGTCGTGGGGCACGGTCGTGCCCCAGCTGGCAGAAGCCGCTGTGGGCCGGTGCACGGTCGTGCGCGGCCAGACAGAACTTGCTGGGTGTTGGCGTACGGTCGTGCGCCATGGGGCACGGTCGTGCGCAGCCAGGGTGCGCCGGGAGTGGGCGCCGGGTGCGAGACACGTGTCGGGTAATGCCGAGTTTCCAATCCTTTTCTGTTCTTTTTCCTTTATATCCTTTACCAATGAGTCTTAGCCGACGGGAAGTTGTCGACTGAGGGTCGAGGGCCCGGTCGAGGTTAAACCTTGATATCAATGTTCTTTCAAACTTCATATACATTGTTGAGCTCGTATCAACACCGAACGAGCTCCATTCCTTATCCAAGCTTTAGATCCTTCGACTCGTTGCGTGAACGTTTATCGCTTTAATTATAATTAATAAGGATCTAAGGGGGCACCGTAACATGTGTAGGCTATATTTTGGATCGAGTATTTGTTGGATTAGGCTTGCGTGCTTGTTGGATCGAGCTTGCGTTATCGAACTTGTGTTTTATATCGACTCACGTGGTAACCACTATACAAGGTGGGGGTAAATTCTAACTCTTCTTCTGTTTACCGTTTTCCCTAAGTAAACGCTTGCATAAATGAGGAATACTAAGTGCTGTGTTTATACTTGCTGTGCCATGATATAACTGTGAAAGGACAGAGGTCCTCCGATCATGCATTCTGTGGCGGTGTCGTGAGCCTCTTGAAATGCACAAGCGGTGAAATACCGATATAGGATAAGACGGGGGAATCCCGCACCTATTCTTCTTATATACCATTTCTACTACTCTGTGGCGGTGTCGTGAGCCTCTTGAATGCACAAGCGGTGAAATACCGATATAGGATGAGACGGGGCAATCCCGCACCTATTCTTCTTGTACACTATTTCTAATATCTGCTTTGCATTTATACGTGTCGTGACAATGTGACTGTAGGATAGCTTTTCGGTATTTAATTTTGACACGAGTTGTGCGAGGTGGATATTATCCCCACGAGTGTATTCCATGCACTCACCCCTTAATCTGTACTCACACTACAGGCGATGACGAGCGTGAGGAACCCTAGTTGGAGAGAGAGGAAGTGCTGATCCTGTTTTGTTGTAATGAGACGATATCTCTTAAACATTTCTTAGACAATGTTATGTAACATTCTTTTGATGCACTTATGGATAAGAGATCCTAATGTATAATTCCACTGCGTATGATATTATATATCGGTAGTGAGACCGATTGCTAACGGCAGAGGTCGTATGTTGTAATATATCGGTAGTGAGACCGAATGTAATCGACAGAGGTCGGTTTTGATGAGTGAAAGATTGATATTCGTTCCTTACACCTTTCTTCTGTTTTCCCTTGCTTTTTTCTTTCTATCTTGATAAGCGTTTCTTACATTTTTCTATCCTCACGCCCAAGTAAAAACTCTGATAAAAAGTGAAAAGATTTCGGGGCCTGACAAAAAACGCATATACTTTCAAGATTTAGTTTTAATATGAAGGATTGATAGTACCTCTTATTTTAATATCATAGAAAACTTACTCGATAGAATCATCTTCAGGTTCATCACTTTCATGCTCTAGACTATCAGGTGGTTGGGTCTCATCGTCATCACATGATTGAGTCTCATCATTTTCATCGGAACTTTGTTGGATAGCTTCTATACTTTTGTCATTGTTTATTTCTTCGGCCCGTGGACGACGTTTGTTTTCCATGTCAAAATAGACCTAAAATAACAAAAACCAACCTATCAAATAAGTTAAGATTAAACCTATTTTTTCAAGAATTGAGTTAATATGTCCATTTGCACACAAAAGAAAAGGAAAAATGGGAGAATCGAAATATAAGAGCTTAAAAAATAGTATTGAATTCAAACTATAGAGTGCTATAAAGGTTGATCAAACTGAGAAACTAACTTTAAATATGCATATGTAATCTGATGTGCAACGAGTGTGTAATCAGAGTACAATAGAAATTGAAAAGCAAAGGTCATTGATATAACTATGCCGATAATTACAAGGAAAATAAATCTTAGATCTTTCTTCAAAATCATAAAATCTGCACATATAAGTAATTAATTCTAAGAATCTAGCCACCTATGTGTACCAATCTGTGCAGAAAGTGTATATGTGGGTAAATAGATATAGTTTGCACTTGTATTGTACCAATCTTCCAGTCATATCCTTAGATGGAACAATTGCCAAATCATGTTTATCACAATCTTCTAGGTCAGTACTATCATGTCAACATATGCCTATGTAAATGTTAATTTTGAATAAATACAACAAGAAAATCTTTGGATTACAAAACAAACATTTAAGATCCTTGAAATATCAAACTAGATTGCTCAAAAAGAGGGAACAATTAATGGTTACAGTTACATAACACTGAAGTAGATGTATAACTTAAGATTTAGAAACATAAGTGTGAGATATGGAACTTCCTCATATAATTAGTTGAAATTTTAGAAAGAAACAACGAAATATTTTAGAAGTCTTTATCTATGCACAATGTTAAGACATTTTCTTTCCCATCCTAGAGTCTTCCTCTATACCTAATGTCACAATATTTTCCTTCCTATTCTTGTATTAGGAAGGATACACAAAGAGTTGTGTATCTATAGAATAACTATTTTCAGGGTATTGCAGCCTTATCAAGACATTCTTCTTTCCATGTCAACTATAAGACATAAAACTCTTAATAGAAATCATACTGTACTAAATGGTTTTATTTAAGGTTTTGAAAAATACAACATTCAGTTCAGTTTAGATTATTTGTCCTAGTTAGCCAAACCAAGCAAAGACAAATAGCAACCTGTGTTTTCTGTATATAACTTGGTTTAGATTGTTTGTCCCGGTTAGCCAAACCTAACAAAGACAAATAGTACCCTGTGTTTTTTGTATATTACAAGAATTTTCAACATAGTAACTAATTTTTGTTATCATGTTAAATAGGTTGTAAAACTAAAATCTACACACATAAAAATTTAAGGAAATTGCAAGCTAGTCTTACGAAATAGAGAAATAACAGTAGCAAGAAAAATCATCCCAAAAACATCATAACCGAAAGTAAGAAGATTACCAGTTTAGTGTTTTTTTTCGAGAGAAATAGCAGTAAAGAACGCAGAAAATCAGAAATCTCAAATCTGGATTTGCAAAAAATGAATGATTGAAGCCTTTACAATAAGATGAATATAAATTCGAGGTAAAATCTGTATTCCCAAATCTCAGCGATTCAAAGTGTGTATTCCAAGCATGAACATATACTGCTGCAATTTCTGAATTCCAGGCTTCAACACATACTAGAAGACTGATTTCCATATCTAAAATCCCAAATTGCAGCCCTACTATGTAGAATCAATTTGAAACCAAGCCTCAATCTAAGATCTAATTTAGAGAGAATCCTCAAATCGCAACCTCATTAAGCATCGAATTGAAATATCAGCTGATTTGATTGTTCTTCCTACATAAAAAATACCTAATTTGAAGCTCAAATCATGAAGATGGTACGAAATAAATAGAGTAAAAAAGGATTTTATACTCAGCTAAAATTGAGATGCGAGATGCATTTTTTTCCATCGTACGCTGTCGTCGAGTCATCAGCGATGAGATGTCGTCGACCGGGAGTCGGGGGTCCTGGTCAAAGTCAACCTTTTGACCAAAATTACCGAAACGCCCCTCATGTAGCACCCCGGATCAAAATGAGCATAATTTATTAATTAAATATTTTAACGCATGACTTAATAACTATGTGCGTATTTTTGAACTGTTTAATTTATTATGTACGTTTCGGACGGATAATTTTCGTGGACATGGTATATAGAATATTTTCATACCATAAGATGCGTCTTGGAAAGACGAGAAGATAGAAATGAACTAGGGGTTAATCGGAGTCCCGTAGCTTGAACGACGACGGAAAGGGCAAAACCCGAAGATCCGGAAAACCGGAAGATATTTACGTGAATAGTAATGTTGAAAAATCAACCGATGAATAGTGATGGGATATTTTGGATGAATAGTGATCCGGATATTTTCGGTGAATAGTAACTTCTGGATTTCTATAAATAGAAGTAGTTTCGACTCGAAAATCACCGTTTTCCCGAACGAGCCGAACGCGCCGAAAACTCGTAAGTTCTCTCTCTCCTCTCTCTCTCTTCGTTTTCTGTTTTCTGGTCGGCGGCGCCACCGCCGGCGGCGCCGCCGGCGCGGCGGCGCCGCCGCCGGCCGGTCGCCGGAAAATTTCAACGTTGTCAGAATCGGATGATTTTCGCACACGACGTTCGTCTCGACGAGACGAATCTAGGATAGGTCTCGGATTTCAAATCCGATTTCTCATTCGCCGGAAAACGGTGAAAAACGGTCTCCAAACCCGTTTTCTCTCTCCTCCTTTCTACCTTGTTTCTTCACCGTTTTGGGTAAACTCAAACTCTAGATTGAAGCTCTCGTCGAGCCCGTCACGAAACCGGGCTCGGATTTCTGAACGGATCTCTCCTTCTCCGGAAATCGCCGGTCAAAGATCCGGCCAACTTTTCTCTCTCCTCCCTCCCTCTTCTCTCTCCCCGACAGCTTCTCTTCTCTCTCCTCTCGCCGGAAAAGTTGCCGGACAGCGGCTGAGGGTGTGTGTGATGGTTGGAGGTGGTGGCCGGTGACCGGTGGTCGCCGGCCGGAGTAGGAATGGGCTGGAAGGGTTAGGGTTTGCTTGGTTGGAGTGTGTGTGTTTATGTATATGTACGTGTGTGTATATGGAGACTGTATGGTTGTGTGTTGCGCGGCCTACTGGTGGTGGCCGGCGACGAGAGGTCGCCGGCCAGTGGTTCCGGCGGCTGGTGGTGGTGGCCGGCGGCGGGTGGCCGCCGGCCAAGTCTTGTTGATGTGTGTGTATCTTGCATACATGTGTGTGTATAAGCTTGTTGTTGGTGTGTTTGGAGGTGGCCGGAGAGGTCGCCGGCGACGGGGGGTCGCCGGCTGGGGTGCCCGGAGGTCAGGAAAGGGTCGACGGCGACTGGGGTCGCCGGCCGGAAGATTTGGTGAAGGTTTGGTTTTTCGAAAAATGTGACTTCGAAGGATTTTGCGGCGAAGTTTCCGGGCACTATTCATGCCGGAATCCGGAGATGGACGGCCGGAGGTGGTAGCCGGCGGTGCGAGGTATCCGGCGAGGTAGGTGGTGGCGGCTGGAGGCGGCGCCGCCGCGTCGGGCGACGCCGGGAAGTAGCCTGCTCGAGCAGGCCACCGTCGGGAAAGCTGGGAAGGTCCTGGCCGAGAAAACTCGACCAGGTGTGCGCCGGGTGCAGCAGCTGCCGAGAAAACTCGGCAGCCGTCGGGTGTCGGGAAGCCGCGCGCACCGTGCGCGCCCATGCGCACCCGTCGGGTGCCGACGCGCACCCGACGCCGTGTTTTCGATCCGAACCTCGTTTTCTTTCCGTTGTTCATCCGTTTCGAGTCATCGCCGACGAGACGTCATTGACCGAGGGTCGTGGGCCCGGTCAAAGTCAACCCTTTGACCAAAATTACCGTTTTACCCCTAAACTTAAAATGCTCCGTTCGAGCTCGTTTGAACTCCGATTGAGCTCATTCTTTTTGCGTTGCGATCCTTATTTCAATTCCTATCTTCTCAGCCAATTGGGCAGATCTGACCCTCTCATTTCTTGGACTCCAATCTTTAGATCTCTCGATCCGCCGCATAGTTAACAATCGTACTTTCGCTGGGAACGTTTATAGCTTTAATTATACTTTATTTGGGATCTAAGGAACTTCATAACTTGTGTAGGCTACTTATTGAGTTGAGCCTTGTGATATCGGATCCTTTGGTACTCGCTTGGGAAATCTGATCCGCCGATACTCGTTGTTCACGTGGTAACCACCGAACGAGGTGGGGGTACATTCTAAACCTTAAGCTTTAAGTTTCTGTTAATAAATGCATGAATGATTATAAATGAACGCGTGATATGTGTTACGTGGGGGTAACTTCTAAACTCAACATGTTTATTGTTTTCCATAATTGATGATTTTGCTATGATATTGTACGATATGAATTGTCTGCGTGACCGATATTTGTCTGCGTGACCGATAATCGTCTGTGTGACCGATAATTGTCTTTGTGACTGATAATCGTCTTTGTGACCGATAATCGTCTGTGTGACCGATATTTGTCTGTGTGACCGATAATCGTCTTTGTGACCAATATTTGTCTATGTGACCGATAATCGTCTGTGTGACCGATATTTGTCTGTGTGACCGATAATCGTCTTTGTGACCGATAATCGTCTGTGTGACCGATATTTGTCTGTGTGACCGATAATCGTCTTTGTGACCAATATTTGTCTATGTGACCGATAATCGTCTGTGTGACCGATATTTGTTTGCGTGACCGATAATCTGTTGAACTCTACGTGCTGTGTTGATATACTGTATATCTTACGATGGTGCGATAGAGTTGGCCAGAGTGTCCTTTGGGCTGTGAGTCCTTTTGGTGAGTCATGGGTTGTGTGTCCGTTATGAATCGAGTTATGTGATGCGTATATTATGTGACGTGTTTAATTGCTAAGCTATTGTATATGTTTAATAATTTAAAACTTGGAAAGTATCCTCACGAGTGTATTCAACGCACTCACCCCTTAATCTGTACTCACACTACAGGCAAATAAGAGAATCTCGACGCGTAGAGAGAGGGGTGTCCTATCAGCTGTATCGATGATTCCGATTTTGTCTTTAAACCTATGTTGATTCGTTTGTAAAATGATGTTCCACATTTTGTAAAATGTTATATGTATTTCTCATCTTTGTAAAAGATCCTGATGTTTTTTTTCCGCTGCGTAAGGTTTCAAACTTCTTTTTATCGGTTGAAACCGATGTTCTTTTCTTGTCTCCTCATTTTCTTTCTTTTATATATCATGTACGTCTTTTTCCCCTTTCTTTCTTAACGCCCAAAAAATGAAAAACTCTGATATTTTGACGAAAAGATTTCGGGGCGTTACAGATGGTATCAGAGCCTAGTTCTACCCTTTGTAGGACTTTGCTCAAGCTGGTTTTTATTTTCAAACGTGTTTCAAACGAGAAAAACGTGTTTTAAAACGAGAAGATCTTTTCGAAAAGAAACAGATAAGCACCCTCATCTCTCTACGCGTGTCTCACCCTAACCAGGAGTGTTTATCTGCTATGTGTTATCTGGCTTATCTGATGAAGATCGGTAAAGGTTTGAAGAAGTGTTAAGGATATAGTTTCATGATGGAAAGGGTCTTTCAAAACCTTCTTGACGTCATTACAACCACGATAAAAAGATCATTTAAAAACCATCTTGATGTCACTACAATTGACACACTGCTTTTGTCCACCGCCACAAAGGCCGCTGACTGTAACTGCGTGAGCTCATGTGGGTAACCACAAGGGCCGTTGACTGCAGCAACGTGAGCTTGTGTCGTAAATGGTTGATTGCATTAGTAGAGATTATGTGACTGACAGTTGAGATTACCATTGGCCTTTGTTTACAACAGGGTGAGCTAGTTGGTGTGTTTTCCGGTTCGTGGTTGTGATACGTAAGGTTGGTTTTGAAACTCGAGGTCTATAGGAAACTATGTGTGGATGTCTGTGATGCATTTTATGATGTTTTGTTGAGATTGTGATTTATCTGATTAGTCTATACACGTTGGGTATGTGCTATCCAACATGATCATGTTATGCTACGATGATAAATGGATGACGGAAAATCTATTGAGATTATGATATGATTTATGGAGTAATGTTTACGGGTACTGTAGTACCAATTATTGATTTTATCTGATGTTAAAGATTTTTGGGTTATATGGGGTAAAGTATAAGGGTTAGTTCTTGCTGTTTGTCTTTAGAATTATGCCTCGAGGTCGACCACGAAAGGTCCGGCCACCAACTGCGAATCCGCCAACTGTAAATCCACCAGAACCAAATGTTGATGCTCCGCCAACAGTGAATCCACCAGAGCAAAATGTAAATTCACCAGAACCAACTGTGGATGTTACAAGGATGGATTTGGTGTCCATTCTTAGAGGACTGGCACAACACTTCGAGATGACTCGAACCACACCCCCGCCAATAAGGTCCGATCCGAATTTGATATATGAACAGTTTCGGCGTTATAATCCACCGACGTTCAATGGAAAAGGTGAATCAGCTGACGCCGAAGAGTGGCTAAGGTCACTCGACCGGTTATTTGGACACTTGACATGTACACAGGAGCAGAAGGTCTCCTGTGCAATTTTTCAGCTCACCGAAGAAGCGAGTCATTGGTGGGACTCGTATGAGCGGACCCTAGTGCCAGCTCAAAGAGAGGAGCTGACATGGGAGGATTTTAAGGAGATGGTGACTCAGCACTTCATACCTCAATCCTACCAAGACAAAAAGGAAACAGAGTTTCTACATCTCCGTCAAGAGAGCTCGACGGTGGGAGAGTACGAGCGGAGGTTTAACCAGTTGAGCAGATACGCAACTCATATGGTGGACACTGATACCAAGAGGGCCCGACGTTTTGAAAAAGGTCTTCGCTCGGAGATTAGTTCAATTTTGGCAGGTCAAGGAGACAGGACCTATGCCAATGTCTTGGAAAGAGCCCAAGAGATCTCCTCTCGTCTGCACTTGGACGTGTTACCACCCGAGAAGGGTGATGAGATACTTGGAAAAAGGAAGTGGATCGAGTCAAGTCAAAGCTTCGATCAAAACAAACTTCCAAGGACTGACAATGTTCCACTTCCCCCAAATCCTAGACCAGGGAACCCATGTTCCAAGTGTGGAAAGTTGCATGCGGGACTCTGCCTCTATGGAATTCGGAAATGCTACAGATGTGGAGAACCAGGACACATTGCATTAAACTGTCAGAAGATTGGAAATTTAGTAGCTGCAACATCGAGGCTGAGGCGAGAGGGAATTCGGAAATGCTACAGATGTGGAGAACCGGGACACATTGCAGTAAACTGTCAGAAGTTTGGAAACTCGGAGGTTGCCAAGAGATAGATTATGGATGATGAACAGTTAGTATTATACCAGTAGAAGGATATGTAGTGGCTCGTACCTTGTAATAGTGTATGTAATCCTTTTGTATAATGTACGAGTTGGCCACCTTTCGGCTTATATATATACATATTTTATACCAGGTCGTCTTTTGCTATTCGATGGAATCCACATTTACTTCTTTCCTCGTGATTCGTGTTTTATTTCTCCTCACCTATAGTTTGTTGTGACACCGATCTGTTGAAACATGAGAACATTTTGGTAATCGCTAAAACTTTAGAAGTTAGTATTCCATCGGGAAAAACGACACGAGCGAAACACCTGTACCGACACCTAAAGATCGCTTTGGAATATAAGATTCTTCTAACTGATCTTCATGCTTTAGAGATGAAGGATTTTTGACATAATCCTGGGAATGGACTGACTAGAGCCCAATCACGTGGTAAACAAGTGTTGTGCAAGAGGAATTATCTTCCAAACACCGAGAAAGTTGGAGCACACCTTTCATAGGGTATGAGTTAAGGTTGACTTAAGAATTATCTCGAACATGAAGACAACCCAGATGCTTAGCAAAGGAAATTGCGAAGCTTGGTTGGTCAACATGGTGAACCCTGAGCAAGGATCGACTTCTATCGGAAAGGTGCCGGTGATAAAGGAATACATGGACGTAATTCCAAAGGGTATACCTGGTCCTCCACCGAATCGACAAGTGACCTTCGAGATCGATCTCATTCCTAGGATCGGCACCGGTGTCAAGAGCTCCATATCGGATGACACCGAAGGAATTACAAGAACTGAAGGTTCTATTACCAGAACTGTTGGACAAAGGTTCCATCGGACCAAGCGTGTCGCCTTGGGGAGCCCCAGTACTTTTCGAAAATGAGAAGAATGAGAAGCAGAAATGTGGATCGGTCAGGAAGGATCGAGAAAGAATTGGAAAAGCTCAGGACCGACGAAAGTTCTGATCATCGAGCTTAGCTAAGTAATCAAAACCTGCAAGTTCCTCGACGAGAAATGGAAAGAAAGAAGCAACACGGAGATAAGAGGATGAGAGGTTTGACAGAGTATCTCGTTTCGATGTTCCTAAGTACGCATACAATTTCGAGGACGAAATTATTTTAAGGGGTAAGGGATGTAGCACCCCGGATCAAAATGAGCATAATTTATTAATTAAATATTTTAACGCATGACTTAATAACTATGTGCGTATTTTTGAACTGTTTAATTTATTATGTACGTTTCGGACGGATAATTTTCGTGGACATGGTATATAGAATATTTTCATACCATAAGATGCGTCTTGGAAAGACGAGAAGATAGAAATGAACTAGGGGTTAATCGGAGTCCCGTAGCTTGAACGACGACGGAAAGGGCAAAACCCGAAGATCCGGAAAACCGGAAGATATTTACGTGAATAGTAATGTTGAAAAATCAACCGATGAATAGTGATGGGATATTTTGGATGAATAGTGATCCGGATATTTTCGGTGAATAGTAACTTCTGGATTTCTATAAATAGAAGTAGTTTCGACTCGAAAATCACCGTTTTCCCGAACGAGCCGAACGCGCCGAAAACTCGTAAGTTCTCTCTCTCCTCTCTCTCTCTTCGTTTTCTGTTTTCTGGTCGGCGGCGCCACCGCCGGCGGCGCCGCCGGCGCGGCGGCGCCGCCGCCGGCCGGTCGCCGGAAAATTTCAACGTTGTCAGAATCGGATGATTTTCGCACACGACGTTCGTCTCGACGAGACGAATCTAGGATAGGTCTCGGATTTCAAATCCGATTTCTCATTCGCCGGAAAACGGTGAAAAACGGTCTCCAAACCCGTTTTCTCTCTCCTCCTTTCTACCTTGTTTCTTCACCGTTTTGGGTAAACTCAAACTCTAGATTGAAGCTCTCGTCGAGCCCGTCACGAAACCGGGCTCGGATTTCTGAACGGATCTCTCCTTCTCCGGAAATCGCCGGTCAAAGATCCGACCAACTTTTCTCTCTCCTCCCTCCCTCTTCTCTCTCCCCGACAGCTTCTCTTCTCTCTCCTCTCGCCGGAAAAGTTGCCGGACAGCGGCTGAGGGTGTGTGTGATGGTTGGAGGTGGTGGCCGGTGACCGGTGGTCGCCGGCCGGAGTAGGAATGGGCTGGAAGGGTTAGGGTTTGCTTGGTTGGAGTGTGTGTGTTTATGTATATGTACGTGTGTGTATATGGAGACTGTATGGTTGTGTGTTGCGCGGCCTACTGGTGGTGGCCGGCGACGAGAGGTCGCCGGCCAGTGGTTCCGGCGGCTGGTGGTGGTGGCCGGCGGCGGGTGGCCGCCGGCCAAGTCTTGTTGATGTGTGTGTATCTTGCATACATGTGTGTGTATAAGCTTGTTGTTGGTGTGTTTGGAGGTGGCCGGAGAGGTCGCCGGCGACGGGGGGTCGCCGGCTGGGGTGCCCGGAGGTCAGGAAAGGGTCGACGGCGACTGGGGTCGCCGGCCGGAAGATTTGGTGAAGGTTTGGTTTTTCGAAAAATGTGACTTCGAAGGATTTTGCGGCGAAGTTTCCGGGCACTATTCATGCCGGAATCCGGAGATGGACGGCCGGAGGTGGTAGCCGGCGGTGCGAGGTATCCGGCGAGGTAGGTGGTGGCGGCTGGAGGCGGCGCCGCCGCGTCGGGCGACGCCGGGAAGTAGCCTGCTCGAGCAGGCCACCGTCGGGAAAGCTGGGAAGGTCCTGGCCGAGAAAACTCGACCAGGTGTGCGCCGGGTGCAGCAGCTGCCGAGAAAACTCGGCAGCCGTCGGGTGTCGGGAAGCCGCGCGCACCGTGCGCGCCCATGCGCACCCGTCGGGTGCCGACGCGCACCCGACGCCGTGTTTTCGATCCGAACCTCGTTTTCTTTCCGTTGTTCATCCGTTTCGAGTCATCGCCGACGAGACGTCATTGACCGAGGGTCGTGGGCCCGGTCAAAGTCAACCCTTTGACCAAAATTACCGTTTTACCCCTAAACTTAAAATGCTCCGTTCGAGCTCGTTTGAACTCCGATTGAGCTCATTCTTTTTGCGTTGCGATCCTTATTTCAATTCCTATCTTCTCAGCCAATTGGGCAGATCTGACCCTCTCATTTCTTGGACTCCAATCTTTAGATCTCTCGATCCGCCGCATAGTTAACGATCGTACTTTCGCTGGGAACGTTTATAGCTTTAATTATACTTTATTTGGGATCTAAGGAACTTCATAACTTGTGTAGGCTACTTATTGAGTTGAGCCTTGTGATATCGGATCCTTTGGTACTCGCTTGGGAAATCTGATCCGCCGATACTCGTTGTTCACGTGGTAACCACCGAACGAGGTGGGGGTACATTCTAAACCTTAAGCTTTAAGTTTCTGTTAATAAATGCATGAATGATTATAAATGAACGCGTGATATGTGTTACGTGGGGGTAACTTCTAAACTCAACATGTTTATTGTTTTCCATAATTGATGATTTTGCTATGATATTGTACGATATGAATTGTCTGCGTGACCGATATTTGTCTGCGTGACCGATAATCGTCTGTGTGACCGATAATTGTCTTTGTGACCGATAATCGTCTTTGTGACCGATAATCGTCTGTGTGACCGATATTTGTCTGTGTGACCGATAATCGTCTTTGTGACCAATATTTGTCTATGTGACCGATAATCGTCTGTGTGACCGATATTTGTCTGTGTGACCGATAATCGTCTTTGTGACCGATAATCGTCTGTGTGACCGATATTTGTCTGTGTGACCGATAATCGTCTTTGTGACCAATATTTGTCTATGTGACCGATAATCGTCTGTGTGACCGATATTTGTTTGCGTGACCGATAATCTGTTGAACTCTACGTGCTGTGTTGATATACTGTATATCTTACGATGGTGCGATAGAGTTGGCCAGAGTGTCCTTTGGGCTGTGAGTCCTTTTGGTGAGTCATGGGTTGTGTGTCCGTTATGAATCGAGTTATGTGATGCGTATATTATGTGACGTGTTTAATTGCTAAGCTATTGTATATGTTTAATAATTTAAAACTTGGAAAGTATCCTCACGAGTGTATTCAACGCACTCACCCCTTAATCTGTACTCACACTACAGGCAAAGAAGAGAATCTCGACGCGTAGAGAGAGGGGTGTCCTATCAGCTGTATCGATGATTCCGATTTTGTCTTTAAACCTATGTTGATTCGTTTGTAAAATGATGTTCCACATTTTGTAAAATGTTATATGTATTTCTCATCTTTGTAAAAGATCCTGATGTTTTTTTTCCGCTGCGTAAGGTTTCAAACTTCTTTTTATCGGTTGAAACCGATGTTCTTTTCTTGTCTCCTCATTTTCTTTCTTTTATATATCATGTACGTCTTTTTCCCCTTTCTTTCTTAACGCCCAAAAAATGAAAAACTCTGATATTTTGACGAAAAGATTTCGGGGCGTTACACCTCAATCTTAAAACACTCCGTTTGAGCTCGTTTCAACTCTGATTGAGCTCATTCTTTTTCCGTTGCGATCCTAATCTTTCCCTCTTTGTTATCAGATTGTTGGATTTACCTTTCACACTCGTTTCTTCATCCTCGATCTTTAGATCTTCCATTCCGTCTTATTTTTACCAATCATTTCTTCACCGAGAAAGTCTATACCTTTATTTATACGTATTTAACATATTAAGGATCTAAGAAATATCGTTACTTGTGTAGGCTATCAATTGGATCATACGCTTTAGTTTTGATACTTGTTACTCGACAACTCACGTGGTAACCACTGAACAAGGTGGGGGTAACTTCTAAACTCTATATGTTTATTGTTTTCCATATTTGATATATGATCTGTTGAACTCTACATGCTGTGATTACTATATACATGCATACATTATGAATACGATAAATGAGGACGGATGTCCAAAATTATGTTAAGGATGGACTGGTGGCCCGTAAAAAGCACCATATGTTAAGGATGGACTGGTGGCCCGTAAAAAGCACCATACGTTAGGGATGGACTGGTGGCCCGTAAAAAGCACCATACGTTAGGGATGGACTGCTGGCCCGTAAAAAGCATCGAGTTATAGTTGAGTGCTCTTAGAGCTGTGTGTTCTTAAAATTATGTGCTATGCATTCTATATGTTGTGACTATTTACCAAACTTGTATATGTTTGATTTGTTATACCTACCTAATAACTGTTAAAAATATGAAAAGTATCCCCACGAGTGTATTCAACGCACTCACTCCCACATCTATTCATGTTACAGGAGATGATGAGCATGTTGAGCTTTAGAGAGAGAGAGAGATGGTGCCCTATCTGGATATTTTTATATTCTGTCTTTTGTCACATAACGATTATAAAATTCTCGTTTTGTAAGTATAACTTTGTTAATCCTATGGATGATGGATCCTGATGTTTTTCCACTGCTATGTTTTCTCCCGGCTTTGTGCCGAAGGATTTTTATCATCATGTAAAATTTACTTCCGCTGTGTAAGGTTTCAAACTCTATTTTATCGGTTGTATCCGATGTTTCAAGTGTACCACTTCTTATCCTCCCCTTTTTCCTTCTATTTTATATATCATGTACGTCTTTTTCCCCTTTCTTTCTTCACGCCCAAAAAGAAAACTCTGATATATTTTAAGTGCGAAAACGGGACGTGACACGAGAGGAGCTGGTGATGGCGGGCAGGGGCTGGCAAGGGCTAGCAGGGGCCGACAGGTGCTGGCGAGGCTGGACCGGTGGGGCTGGGTTGGGAAAATCTAAATTTCACTCGATAGTGCAAAGTTGGTTATTTTCAATTAAAATATGTAACATGAGTTTTTTTTTCTTTTTTTGTTTTGGAATTGAAACATTTTTTTTCTTTGCGCCAGAAAGAGTAATTAGTAAATAGAGTATATGATTGATATCTAACTTGCATTATTTCATTTAAATATTCTTTTATTTTATAAAATAGAAAAGTAAAACAACAATTTCATGTATACAACAACAATAATATTGTCAATAACAAACTAAGTATTTTTATTCTACTACCTGTATCAACTATATGAATTATATATTCGTCATCATTTTCTCTGTAGATACATTTAAGTGTATCATATTTTTTTTCTTTTTATATCTTTTTATTCTCCTCCTCATTTCAGTTTAAATTTATATACATCTCTATAATTAATAGAGATATCTAAAGTTTTTCTAAACACATGTTCCAACCATTTTAAGCGTAATATAGTTAACGATGCAAATATTTAAAGTGCTTGTAGGCATCACAACAATTTTAAATAGTGTGATAATTAAATTTTTCGACAAACACACATACATATAGTGTTCTTATAATTTTTGTTAAGATTCAACTTGTTAACGACACAAACAATAAAAGTGTTTGCAAGCAAATCAACTCTTTTAAATAACGTGACGATGAAATTTTTGAATTCAAAACTTCTGAATAGCGTTGTGACATTTTTTTAAGCATCATATTGTTAACAATATATACAATAAAAGTGTTTGCAAGTATCGCAACACTTTTAAATAGCGTGAAAATTTAAAAAAGCCTTTTGATTTAGTTTGAAACTGATGCTAGAATTTATAAAAAAAAAATGAAAGAGTAGTGTATATAAAAGGTGATCAACAGGGGATATTCTAAAGAACTAGTGTAAGACTTGAGCCAAGAAAGTACTCTTAAAATGTTTCTAGAACTACAGTTAAGAAACATTATTTCGAATGCAATTTAACGGTTATTTATACTACAACTAATAGGTTAATAGATGATCAACATGCAGCCGACTTGTGCTAGCATTATTTATTATGAGTAATGGCAAGTGATATAGATGATGGCCAACTAAGCTATGTTGTTGTGTACTTGAGTCACAAAATTAGAGAGCAAGGGTCTTCAAAATAAGGATATTTGTCAAATTCACATCTGAAACTTTATAAATAAGCAAGAAAAATAAAGAAAATGCACATACAACCATTAGCATTTAGAGCAATTGGTTTTATCTAAGTCAAACATGATTTTTATTTGGATATGTTTGTTCAAGAATTACAGTGTCAAGTTTGTGATTACGTACAATGGAATCCATAAGTAAACAAGTTAATACTAAAAATCTTGAAAACTAGTCCCCTTATTAATATGTTAGTATACCTTATATTAGACCTACATACAAGGAAAATGTTAATCTATTAAAGGTGATATCTCATAAGGCTGAACATAAAAGACCACAAGTTTGGAAAATAGAGAAAACCTTCACTATGTCTAATTTATGCTGATTAATTTACATGGTTAAAACTTAATGCATTGTGATAGAACAAACCAAAAAATCAATTCTCATCTCACCTATTAAGAAAAAAGAGGGGAAATTTCCAATCACAAGGTGTTGTTTGTGATAAACATGTAACAAAGTAAACTGTCGATAAACACAACATCTTGTCTTTTATTGAAATTAATCTAAATAAACAACAATTACCAACCAAAATATCTCCCCAGTAATACAAGTGACTGATTTTAGTCAAACATCATCCATCCCAGTTTTGCATATTTACCATCTCAATTCAATCAGAAGTCAAATGATGCAGATGAAGACTACACAAAATAAACTCCATAAGGATATATGATCTTCAAGGAATTTCAAATTTGATAACTCAATGCTAATAAAATTTAGTATTATTTTAATATTAACTGGTCCGACGTACTTAAAAAACCCACAAGCTATAGCAAGATTAATTGTGTACTTTGCAATGTATCTCTTGATTCACAAATTATCATTTTCAGGTGCACTGCTTCCGAGAGGCCTTCTCAATGATTTCATCTTGTCGGTAGTTTGCCAAGTTCTACAAATTACCCGTCAAGAGTAGCATATGCATTAAGTGATTTACCAAATGTAAAATCTTCAGTATCCTACAAAATAAAGTTTGGTAGATTAATATGTCCTCATCTATATGGTTATTCAAATGCATCATTTTTCGTACACTAATTTCATGACTATGCATAGGACACAGAAGCATCTACTTTACATACAGTCCTTTTACATCAAGTCCTGAAGAAAGAAGTTCTGCAGACACTACAAGAAAAATGCACATAGACAAGGGTTACTACAAGAAAAATGCACATAGACAAGTGTTATTAACCCTTGTCGTAGCTATATTTCAACCCTTATCATAGATGGTGTTGTCGTAGGGTCAAGAGAATTTCACTCATAGAAAACAGTTATTAACCGTTGTCGTAGACCTATACGACAATGGCGGAGACTTTTCTATCTACGGTGTTGTCGTAGGGTCAAGAAAATTTCACTCATAGACAGTGGTTAATAACCGTGTTGTCGTAGAGTCTACAATACAAGAAGTTCACCATGTCAACATACCACATCGTCATAGTGCTGACACATCATCATACCACATCATCATGTCAAAAATTGGGCGCTGACGTCATCATGCCACGTCGTCAAAGTGCTGACATATCATCACGTCAAATATTGCGCGTTGTCTGGGATTCAAACCCGAGTGACAAGGTGGTACTCCAACCACTAGACAACTAGTGCTTTATGTAGTAATATTCTACATGCATTTGTTTTATTTCAATTTTTGATAGTTTTCAATTTTCTATTATCACATATTTTTTGTTAATTTTTATTTTTTTTATTTTTAATATATTTTAAAAGGTTAAAAAAAAATATATTTATATATAATTTGAAGATTAATGACTAATTAATATGTTTAGTAATGTTTAATCTAATTTCATTTTAAGACAATTATAAAATATACTACTGCATATTTTTAATATATTTTATGAAGATACTATTTTTTAAAATTATGAGTTTGTTCATATAAGATAATATTAATGCAAATAATATAAGATAACATCATAAAATAATTAAACTTTTCAAATTTAATTTAATAAAAAAACAATTAATATTATCACATATTTTTTGTTAATTTTTATTATTTGTATTTTTAATATATTTTAAAAGGTTAAATATATATATATATATAATTAGAAGATTAATGACTAATTAATATGTTTATTAATGTTTATACATTAATATTAGAAACTCTTTTTATATATATACTAATTAATTTGTATTCATTCTTATTTCTGTTCTATTTATAATTAGTTTTAAGTAATCTAGCTTTTATTTGTGTTTCATTATTTCTTAATTAATTAATTAGCATTTTGGTTTAATTTTCAAAATAATTTTTGGTTTATAATCTGTTGTACATATTTTCTAAAATTTCTTTATAATGAAATAAAATTTAATTCTCAAAATTAGTTTATTTCATTAATTTAATTCAACAATTTATAGCATTTCTTCTTTCATTTTAAAAAATATATATTGTAATATTTGACTTTTTTTTAAAAAATTAATTAAATTAGTCTACGACAATGCTTCTACGAGGCTATGCCAATGTTAGAAAACAACCCTTGTCTTAGAGTCCTAGGACAACACGTCTACGACAATGGCAAGTTCAAACCCTTGTCTATGAGAGAATTTTTCTGGCAAAGACAACGGAAGGGCCTAGGACAACACATCTACGACAACGACAAGTTCAAACCCTTGTCTATGAGAGAATTTTTTGGGCAAAGACAACGGAAGGGTCTTAGGACAACACGTCTACGACAACGACAAGTTCAAACCCTTGTCTATGAGAGAATTTTTCGGGCAAAGACAACGGAAGGGTCCTAGGACAACACATCTACGACAACGGCAAGTTCAAACCCTTATCTATGAGAGAATTTTTCGGGCAAAGACAATGGAAGGGTCCTAGGACAACACGTCTACGACAATGACAAGTTCAAACCCTTGTTTATGAGAGAATTTTTCGGGCAAAGACAACGAAAGGGTCCTAGGACAACATGTCTACGACAACGGCAAGTTCAAACCCTTGTCTATGAGAGAATTTTTCGGGCAAAGACAACGGTTTTGTCTACGACAACGACAGTTTAGACTAAGACAAGGGTTTTTCTTGTCTTAGGGGTGTAGTCTATGAGAGAATTTCTTGTAGTGAGAATGAGAAAATATATGAAGAGAACCTGAAGCATAAAATCCACCCATTCATTTTCAAACGATCTTTCGTAATAGAGTTTTAGGCAAGAACTGAAGGAGGAGGATTAAATTCAAATTTTCACTTAAAAAAAGTATATAACTGTAATGCCCAATTCTCTAATCACATGCATCTTACATTGAAATGCATTCATGAGCATTCAATCTATATTTCTAAGCATCTTATTACGAAATGCGCTGAATTCTCAAGTATATACCTATTTTATGATCTAATTAGTCATGATTACTTTATCTATGCATGATATTATTATGGCGTTCCAACTCTATAGCCTAATATACTCTGTTTAGTGCTTCTTCTTTTACAGTGGAAAGGTTTGGCTTGAGAAGAGAAGATAGATGTGCTGAAAACGGTTATAAATACACTAAATGTATAATATCTCTAAAATGACATTCCTAGATTAACTTGATTATACTTCTTATTTATGAATTTCATTTCATTTATTTATAATTCTAAAGTAAGTAAGATGCTGCAATTTGATTGGTTAGTTGACTAGGGTGCACCAAAAGCACTTTTAATGTGTTGCACTAGATTATTTTGATCTTTCCTCCAACACCAACCTTTTTCTAAGGCAAAAAACATGGCATATGACACATTTGACGCCTATACTAGTTCAGCTAATTAGGACAAAGCAAGTGTTTGCCTTTAGCATGGTCAAATATAGTAGGAAATGTCATTTTATGCTCATTTTATACTTTCTTTTGTTCACATGAGACTAAAAAATGACCAGCCTCTTCTCCTCTTCCTTTTTTCAACCTTAGAACCCCAAATACCATACAAAAACTGAAATATATCATGGAGGTTGCATATGAGATGAATTGAAGCTAGTTGGTGACTCTTTTGATGAAAACGTTGCATCCTTAAGCTTAATTGTTAGGTCTGATCCTATCTTTGTGTTTTATGCTTAAAATTATGTTTATATGATGATTACATGATCTGATTTTATATGTAGTATTATGAAGATGAATTGAAGATAACTAAGTTAGTTGAAGTAGTTTAATTAAACTTGTGAATCTGATAAGTTGTGGCTGATTCTATTGATGCTTGGTATTGTTATAATGATTGAAAATATGCTTGAAGAGTTAGAGGATATGTAACTCAAGTGGTTATTTAGGTTAAGTTATGCAAGAACGTAATTGGTTCGGTTCATGTGAGTTTTTATTATTGCAAAGTTAGGGGCTGCCCTATTAGTGTTCTTAATTTATTGAATTAAAGAATGATATTAAGATGAATTATAAGTTTTGATGTGTTTAGTTGAATGATAGTGTCTCTTCATTGAATGAGCATTTAAAGGTATGTATATGCATGCTTGATCCTTTTAGGTTTATAAGCACATCGTATCTTCCCCAAGGGCCAAACACTTCCACTATTGTACTTGCTTTGAATTCGAGGTAAGTTGAAGCTTTTATTTGCTGCATTGCAAGAACTAATTGATATTCATGTAATTTGAATGATATGTGAATGATTGTTCTATGTCTATGATTGAATGGTATGTGAGATTAACGTGATACATGATGCATATAAAAGATGTTTTGAAAGAGGAAGTATGGTACTTGATTGATTGAGAGTAGGCAAATGACTATACGGTCTACAGATGATAGTTGAGCTATCGGAGAGTAGACACAATGTGTACGGTCTATTGATGTTGGTTGAGTACTAATGATAGTGCTTAACTAACAAAGAGTAGATATCATGATATGATGATTGGCCAATCTTAATGAAACGCTTATACGGCCTACTGATATTGATTGAGTACCAGTCTTTCGGGTACCATACAAAGAATGTTTTTAGAATAAATGAGTATGGAAAAGCATATTGCATGACATGATTCATTATACGTGGTTGTGTGCATAAGTTTCAACTTACTGAGCTTATTGCTCATTAATAAGTTTTTGTAATGCAAGTAATGATGTGCAGTGATAATTGGTCTCCTAAATGACCAGTCAATTTGTTCATATGTCATGCTCGAGATGAACTTTTGAAGCTTATGTTTAGTTACTTATCTTTTGGACAATTAAACCATTGAGGGTCTTTTGCTGTAAATAGATATTTTAGATTCCATGTATAAACGATGATATATTTCAATCGACAAAGTTCCTTTCGAGTATTATGAAGTTCTCTTGCATGAATTAAATATTGGGGACCTTCTTTAATGGCTGGCTGCGTTTTCAAGTTAAGTCAAGAATCTAACATTCTCATACATGTGTTTCTTAAAAGTATTTCGAATTAGTAAAGCCTGGGAGTGTTACAATAACCTCTCCAATGCGACCCATAGCCTGTGAGTCAGAAGATATGATACTTATGGCCCCCATATCATGCAAAATGTCTTCTGCAGCTATTGTTTTAGCATGAATTCGGGACTCAGCAAAAGCAACATCCTCTCTGATATCCTTGTCAACATATTGATTATAGTGTCAAGTTTGTGATTACGTACAACGGAATCTATAAGTAAACAAGTTAATACTAAAAATCTTGAAAACTGATTCCCTTATTAATATATTGGTATGCCTTATATCAGACCTGCATACAAGAGAAATGTTAATCTAATAAAGGTGATATCTCATAAGGCTTAACATAAAAGACCACAAGTTTGGAAAATAGAGAAAACCTTCACTATGTCTGATTTAAGCTGATTAATTTACATGGTTGAAACTTAATGTATTGTGATAGAACAAACCAAAAAATCAATTCTTATCTCACCTATTAAGAAAAAAAAGAGGAAATTTCCAGTCACAATGTAGCACCCCGGATCAAAACGAGCATAATTGATTAATTAAATATTTAACATATGACTTAATAAGTATGTGCGTTTACTCTGACTGTTTAAATTACTTACGTGCGTTTCATATACTTGTTTAATGTGTGATTCAGATGGATAATTTTCTTGGACATGGTATATATAATATTTCTATACCATTAGATGCGTCTTGGAAAGACGAGAAGATAGAAACAAACTAGGGGTCAATCGGAGACCCGTAGCTCAAACGACGACGAAAAGGGCGAAATACGAAGTTTCGGAAATATCAGAAGATATTTACGTGAATAGTGAAACGAGATATTTTGGTGAATAGTAACTTTTCCAATTCTATAAATAGGAGCTCCCCCAATTCATTCTCACCCTTTCTTCGAACGAGCCTAAAGCGACGTTTACGAGTAAGTCTCTCTCTCCTCCCTTCTCTCTCTCTCCTCTCTTTCCGTCTCCGGCGCGCCACCGCCGGAGCTGCCGCCGGCGATCGCCGGAAAATTCAACTTGCTCGGTTTCAAATGGTTTTTGCATAGTTTATAGCTCTCGTCGAGATGAGTCTAGTGTTGGTCTTGTTTTTCCATTCCGACGGTTAGATTGCCAGCAAATCGCCGATCAACTGCCGGAAAAACCTAAGTTTGGAGTCTACCACATTTTCTCTCTCCTCGTTTCTTACTTTCTCTCTCTCGTTTTCCTAGCCTGAGTGGTAGATAGCCATCCCGGAGTGTAGGACCACAGGTTGGGGGTGGTGGAGCCGCCGGGGGAGGCGGCGTGGCCGGAGTTGTGTGTGGGTGGTTTTGGGTGAGAAGCTTGGGTTTGTGTGTGTGTGTGATCTCTGTTGGGGACGGCACAGATGGTGTCGCCATGGGAAAGGTGATGGTCGACGCTGGTGATGCGCCGACGAGTCTTGACGATGGGTTTCCTGCGACTAGAGGTTGCCGGCCAAGTGTTTAAGAGTGTGTGTGTTGTATATATATGCATGTTTGTGTGAGTTTTGAGGTTGGGAAGGGTTTGTTCTCACACCGGAGTTCGTTGGGGGTAACCGGAGATGGAGGAGGTTGGAACGGGGTTGCCGGTGAGTCGTGGAGGTGGTGGCCGGTGACGGGAGGTCATTGGCAAAAAGCTGTGTTTTCAGGTGTTTTGTCGTGCACGGGCGCGCGCGGTCGCGCATGGTCGCGCTCGCGCCAAGAGGAGCTACTGGACGATCGCGCACGGTCGTGCGTGGTGGCACGGTCGTGCCCGGGGAGGAAATGACCGTGTGCGGTAGGGCAGTTGCCGGAGAATACCCATCGATCTTAAAATGCTCCGTTCGGGCTCGTTTCAACTCCGATTGAGCTCATTCTTTTTTTGTTGCGACCCTAATCGAACCCTCTTTCATCTCAACCCATTAAACTGAACTTTTACCCTTGTATCCTCAATCCCAATCTTTAGATCTCTCGATCCGCCGCGTTGTTAACGATCGTTTTTCCACCGATAATGTTTATAGCTTTATTTATATGTTATTAAGGATCTAAGAATACTGTAACGTATGTAGGCTATCAGTTGGATCGAACTTTGAGGCAGGAGGTTTGAGACATGAGACTTTGGAATGTGTTTACTGTTTTCCCTATGTGATATATGAATTGTTGAACTCTACGTGCTGTGTTTATATACCGTGTTTATCTTACGATGGTGCGATAGAGTTGACAGAGTGTCCAGTGGGCTGCGTGTCTAGTAGTGAGTCGACAGAGTGTCCAATGGGCTGTGTGTCCTTGGGCTGCGGGTCCAGTAGTGAGTCGACAGAGTGTCCAGTGGGCTGCGAGTCCTTTTGTGAGTCATGGGTTGTGTGTCCATTTATGAATCGAGTTATGTGTTTTGTATAATACGTGATGTGTTTATTTGCTGAACTTTTATATATGTTTAATACGTGATCGGCTTGACAAATCTTAAAACTTTGGAAAGTATCCCCACGAGTGTATTCAACGCACTCACCCCTATTCTGTACTCACACTATAGGAGAAAAAGAGAATCTTGACGCATAGAGAGAGGGGTGCCCTATCAGCTGTGTCCTTTGTCCGGTTTTGTCTTTAAAGCTATGTTGAAATGATGTTCCACGTTTTGTAAAATGTTAACTGTATTTCTCTTTCTTTGTAAAGGATCCTGATGTTTTTCCGCTGTGTAATGTTTTAAACTCTATTTTATCGGTTGCATCCGATGTTTTAAGTGTATCACTTCTTATCCTCTCTTTTTCTTTTTATTTTATTTCATGCTCGTCTTCTTCCCCTTTCTTTCTTCACGCCCAAAAATGTAATACTCTGATATTTTAAGTGAAAGATTCTGGAGCGTGACACATAATGTGTTGTTTGTGATAAAACTATACCAAATTTCAAGTATAGTGATGATCATCACTTCTATGTCCAAACAATGTGAAAACATTAAAATAATGAGGAGTTACACGTGGAGATGTATTAGTAGATAAATTATTGAGATCACTCCAATATCCACTTTATATCATATTAAAGTTTCTTTCTATTTTGCTTATATCATATCACCGTAGTTTTACCTGAAAGTTCAAGTGCACTTGATACAGTTATATTCAAGATCAAGAAATTATGAAGTAGTTAATATCTATAATTTGAATAACTGTAATGAAATGTCTAGCTAGAAAGATAAATCATAACATTTTTGCGCTAAGGTTCTTCTTGCAGGCATTTCAAGTGATGCCTAGATATACTTTCAAATTAGGTGTACACTTATTTTTCTTATTAATGTACCTGTTGCAGCTTCCTTACAACATGTTCTTGTATTGTATTAACAATCGTTGTTATCATCTTCATCTTCTCCATCGAGCCTAGCCCAATTGCTGCAACTGGATTCGTTGTTAGTTACATTCACATTGTGAGGCATGCATTCCATGTAAGTATTATCATCCTCTTATTGTGATCCCAATCCCATATCATACAAATCCCCCGGTTTTGTATAAATCACTTGAGACCACTCATTATTTTTAGGATCTTGTACATAAAATACTTGTTTTGCTTGTGATGAGAATATAAACGGATCATCCTGAAGAGAGTTTCCTATGTGTATTAGCCTAGACAAGTTCAGCAATAGACAACCATTTGAATCCCTTTCCAATCCTCTTGTTGTATTGACATCAACCCAATCACACCTAAACATTATAATCTTAAACATTCTATAGTAATCTAACTCAAATATATCGTTAAGCACACCGTAATAAGATTTTCCATCCACTACAACTACTCCACTATTTTTGTTTTTCGTAATCTATCACAAGTTTTTGTATGGTATCTAAAACCATTAATAATAAACCCACTAAACCGTCGAGCAATGTTGTTTAGTCCTCGAGCAATGGTTACTAATTCATTTGAACATTTATTTTTTACCATGATTAGAACCTGACATATCATATATTCAATAATTATAATTTTTGAAATTTACTTATATATATTACATAACTGTACTAATGAAATAAATATTTTAGATTAGATTCTTACTTGGTTTAAAAGTCATTCTGGAAATTTTTCCAATAACCATTTTTGTTCAACTCTCTGGGTTGTTCGATTTGGGCGATAAGATCTCCTTTGTGATGTCAAAAATTCACTGAATTACACTTTATAATTACTACCCTAAACAATTATAAAGATAAAATTCAAAAACACTTAATTATCAAATATAGGGTAAATACCTACGATAGGAGGATATTTGTTCATAATGAAGCAGCATATATCCATGGGCTTGTGCCAAAGTCATGTCATCAAGAACCACACTTTCAACTTTCCCTATTATACATCCACCACTTGAGAAAAGAAAAATCTCTCCATTGTCAACATTATCGAAATTCCTTCGAGTACGAGAAAATATAGTTTCACATCTTGAAGATAACATTAGCAAAATGTTAAACACTCGTTTGCAATAAAACCTTTAGTAATGGATCCTTCATGCTGAGCTCTGTTTCGCACAAGAGATTTTAAAATCACCAAGTCCCTTCAAAATGTAAGTTGATCAACATTTGCACATAAGAATTCATTCAAGTGAAATACATTATGAAACTTCAAATAATATTAAAATGTAACCTGTCAATAGGATGCATCCATGTATAGTGTATGGGACCACCAAGCATAGCCTCTTCAGCTAGATGTATAATCAAGTGAACCATAATAGTAAAAAAACCAGGGGTAAAAATCTTCTCTAGGCGGCATAATGTTACTACCACATTTTCTTGTAATTATTTAAGCTTTTCCAGATCAAGGGTTTTAGAGCACAACAACTTAAAGAATGACGACAATTCAAAGATGACGACTACCAAATAAGGAGGTACAGAAGCTTGTAAAGCTATTGGAAGAATATCTTGCACCAAAATGTGAGCATCATGACTTTTGAAGTTAATGAGCTTGCGTTCTTTGAGATTTACACACCTTGATATATTAGACGCATATCCATCAGGAACCTTGAGATTTTTTAGCACAATTAAGAATATGAATTTTTCTTTTGCATTCAAACTGTAGCATACATGAGGCAAATGGGCCACATTATTAGGTCTATTAATAGGATGAAGCTCATGTCTTATTCTTACTTCTACCAAATCAAGTCGTGCCTTGTAGTTGTCTTTACTTTTACCTTCAAAATTCAATAAAGTATTGATGATGTTATCATGGACATTCTTCTCTATGTGCATCACATCTAAGTTATGACGCAAAAGATTAAACTCCCAATATGGTAGTTTAAAGAAAATACTCTTTTTCTTCTACATGCAATGTTGGTTTCCTTGTGACATTTGTTCTAATATTCCCTGACCAGTAGTTATATTATTAACATTAACATTTTCTTCGAAGAAACCATCAACATCATCAAACACACCTACAACTGATTGCTCATTATTGGTGGTCGCACCTGTAGATTTTTCCATTTTTTCCCTTGTTCTTTTGGTTGATGCTTGTTTAGTTTTCCTATTAATGAATCTGACCCCAGACAGTTATGTTAAGACGTCACTACCAGAAGATGAAGAAGAAGCAGACCATAACTTTTTAGTGCCATCAAATTCATCACTTTGAAAGCGAAAATGATGATTTGGTGGTAGCCATCTGCGGTGTCCCATATAACAAAACATTTCCCCATGTTGTAACCATCGAGAATGAGTTGAATTTCCAAAACAAGGACATGCAACATGACCCTTGGTACTCCAGCCCGATAAATTAACATAAGCAGGGAAATCATTGATGGTCCATAATAAGGCTGCTCGTAGTTTGAAATTTTGACCACTTGAAGCATCAAATGCATCTACACCTTCCCATAGTAGCTTTAATTCCCCAATTAATAGTTCTAAGAAAATATCAATATCATTTCTTGGACCTTTTTCTCCTGGAATAACCATTGAGAGTATCAATGATGACTGTTTCATACAAACCCAAGATTCCAAATTATATGGGATCAGTAATGTCATGTCCCGTTTTCTTTCATAAAAATATTAGAGTTTTCCTTTTTAGGCGTGAAGAAATAAATAGTAAGAGACATTTAAAAAAAACAGAAGAAGGAGGTAGGAGACGATAGAAGAATGAGGGAGGAGACAATATGAATCATTCATATATCAATAATCGGTTTAAACCGATTAACATAACATTTGCAGTGGAAATACAACATCAGGATCCATCATCCAAAACATATACGAGTTTATGTATTACAAAACGTGAGTTATAAAAATCATTGTTTGAAAATGTTGTGAGACATCAACTTAAATACTCAAGTCCGGATAGAGCACCACCTCTCTCTCTAAGGTTCACCATGCTCGTCATCTCCTGTAACGTGAATTACAGAATAGGGGGTGAGTGCGTGGAATACACTCATGGGGATAAAATCCATATCTTATAACAGTTGTTAGATATATTATACAGAAAATGTAATATTCAATCACGTTGTCACAACACATAGAATGCAAGACACATATCTCGTAACTCATCCATTAGGTGTGGGAATTTCCCGACTTATCTTACCAAACGGTCATAAATATCGCTAGCGCATTTACAGGACCGCCAGACCTTTTAGGTGGTAGAGGGGGTAAGAGACAAAGTTTTTTACGATCCATAAGACCCTCCGAATATGCAATGTGGACCGAAGCCCTTTCACAGTATATCATGAACACATATACATAGCATATAATCACTGCATTTAGTATTCCTCAATTATACTTCAAAATAGGGAAAACTGTAAACAGTTAAAGAGTTAGAAATTACCGCTATCTTGTTCGGTGGTTACCACATGAGTAGCAAGTATCAAAGATCAAGTATCTCAATGCTCAATCCAACTGATAGCCTACATAAGTTACAGTGTTTCTTAGATCCTTATTAAGCATAATTAAAGCTATAAATGATTCCGGAGAAAGAACAATCGTTAAGGACGCGATGGATCGAGAGATCTAAAGATTGAGGGTGAAGAAATGGGAGTGGATGTTCATTTTATAAGGCTGAGATGAAAGAGGATGAAATTTGGGTCACAACAAAAAAAGAATGAGCTCAATCGGAGTTGAAACGAGCTCGAACGGAGCGTTTTAAGTTTGGAGGTATTTTGGCAATTTTGGTCAAAGGGTTGACTTTGACCGGGACCCACGACTTCCGGTCAACGACATCTCATCGGCGACGACTTGATGTCAACGTACAACGAAAAAAATGGGATTCATAACACGAACACGACGTCGCGCGCGCACCCGTCACACGGCCAGCGCGCGCCCACCTGCGCCTAGCGCACATCAGCGGTTGTCCGCCGGCGACACCAACTCCGGCCGCCACTGTCTCCGGTCACCCTCCGGCGTGAACAGTAACCTTTCTAGAATAAAACCCCCACCCAAACCCCAACACACACACACTTTCATATAAAACACCACACCCAACACAGCCCTTGGCCGGCGGCCACCACCACCCAGGCCTCACTGGCGCATCACCAACGCCAGCCTTCAGTAACTCATGGCAGCGCTGCCAGCGCCGCCCTCAATAGCATGCACACACGCACACACACAACATAACACATACACACACACACCCCCACTCATTGCCCAGTCCCGGCGCCGCCACCCACGGCGACGCCACCCCTCCGGTAGCTTCCCACGCACTTCCAGGTGCTGCTCCGACGTCGGCTCCGGCGAGAGAGAGGGAGAGAGAAAGAAATCAGAGAAGAGAGAAAATGTGACAAACTAGGGTTTAGGGTTTGGAGGCGGTTTTTCGCCATTTTCCGACGAACGAGAAATCAAAATTGAAAATCGAGACCTATCCTAGACTCGTCTCGACAAGACCTACGTTCTATGCTAAAATCGGCCGAAACCGATAACTTTAAAATTTTTCGGCCACCGACGGCGGCGTGCCGGAGGCCAGAATCAGTAAAGGGAGAGAGAGGAGAGAGAGGAGAGAGAAACTTACGAGTTTTCATTGTTTTCGGCTCGTTCGAAAAAATGGTGATTTTTGAATCGAAAATGCCCCTATTTATAGATTTCTCGGAAATCACTATTCACGTAAAAATCTTAACTGTTCATGGGTAAAAATCTTGGTCACTATTCATGTAAAAATCTTCATTACTATTCACCGTAAATATCTTCCGGTTTTCCGTAACTTCGTGTTTTGCCCTTTTTGTCACCGTTTAAGCTATGAGTCTCCGATTGACCCCTAGTTCGTTTCTATCTTCTCGTTTTCCCATTACATATCTAATGATATAAAAATATTCTATATTCCAAGACTAGAAAATATTTTCGTCTAAATCATGCAGTAAACACGTATTTGAAACTCACGTAATTAAATTAAATAGTCAAAATTAACGCACATAATTATTTAATTATGGATTTAATATTTAATTAATCAATTATGCTTCGTTTTAGGTCTGGGTAGATCCCTTACCCCTTAAAAGAATTTTGTCCTCAAAATTAAACACGTACCTAGGAAAGGTAAGTCGGGATATTTCTTCAGAATTTCATCTTCTGATTCCCAAGTCGCCTCTTCCTTCCTATGACGGCTCCATTGAACCTTCACTATTCCATCTCTCGATTTCTTAGTTGTCGGTTCTTTCTATCCAAGATGGCTATTGGGACTTCTTCATATGTCAAATCTTTCTCAAGTTCTATGCTTTCTTGATCGATTATATGGTTCAGATCGAATATATACTTTCGTAGCATAGATACGTGAAATACGTTGTGTACTCCAGAGAAGTCTGGCGGTAGAGCTAGACAATACGCGACCTTCCCGACTTGATCTAAAATTTCGAATGGTCCCACGTACCTCGGCTTCAACTTCCCTCTCTTTCCAAAATGATGGACCCCTTTAGTGGACGATACTTTGAGAAAAACTTTATTTCCTATTTCAAACTTCAGCTCCCTCCGTCTTTTGTCTGCATATGCTTTCTGTCGATCCAGGGCTACTCGTATTCTTTCCCGAATCTTCTTTATCACCTTGACCGTTTGATCCACTAATTCGGGTCCCAAAATCTTCTTTTCGCCCACTTCATCCCAATAGATAGGTGAGCGGCATTTTCTTTCGTAGAGAGCTTCATAAGGCGCCATACCAATTATCGATTGGTAGCTATTGTTGTAGGCAAACTCCACCAAGCACAGGTGGTCTTCCCCGCTTTTGGGAAAATCTAAAACGCATGCCCGCAACATATCCTCCAGGATTTGTATGGTTCTCTCCAATTGTCCATATGTTTGTGGGTGAAAAGTTGTACTAAAGGACAACTTGGTTCCTAACTCCTTTTGTAGACTTTGCCAGAATCTGGAGGTGAACCGAGGATCTCTATCCGATATGATAGAAACCGGTACGCCGTGTAATCGGACAATCTCCTCAAGATATATTCGTGCCAACTTGTCTAGTTTGAAAGTCATCTTGATTGGTAAGAAATGGGTAGACTTCGTTAGTCTATCAACGATTACCTATACGACGTGGTTTCCTCATTTGGTTCTCGGCAAACCAAACACGAAGTCCATGACAATGTGTTCCCACTTCTATTCGGGTATCTCCAAAGGAGTTAGCATTCCAGCTGGTCGTTGATGCTCTGCTTTCACTTGTTGACAAATAAGACACTTATTGACGAACAACCCTATGCTTCTCTTCATGTTTCTCCACCAAAAAATTTCCCTTAAATCCCGATACATCTTTGTACCTCCAGGGTGTGCAATGTGCCTCTTCAAGAATTTTTTGTAACACCCCGAACCAAAACGAAACATAATTTATTAATTAAATATTTAAACTCAGGATTTAATATATATGTGCGTATGTTTTAACTGTTTAAATATGTGTGTTTCAGATAAGTGTTTAATGCATGTATGAGATGAATAGTTTACCTAGACGTGGAACATAGGATATTTTTATATCACTAGATGCATTTTGGAAAAACGAGAAGATAGAAATGAACTAGAGGTCAATCGTAAATCTGTAGCTCAAACGGTGATGAAAAGAACAAAACACGAGGTTTTGGAAATATCAAAAGATATTTATGGTGAATAGTAAACGGGATATTTATCGGTGAATAGTAACTTTCAAAATCTATAAATAGAGGCTCCTTCAGTTCATTTTCACCCCTTTCTTCGAACAAGCCAAAAAGTGACGTTTGCACGTAAGTCTCTCTTCCTTCTCTCGTTTCTTTTTCGGCCTTCGGCTCGCCACCACCGGCGCCGCCGCCGGAGCCGCCACCGGCGCGGTGGTGCAGCCATCGGAGTTCGCCGGAAAATTCCAAAGTTGTCGGTTTCGGCCAATTTTTGCACATAATGTAGGTTTTGACGAGTCGAGTCTAGAACAAGTCTCGGAATTCTATTCCGACTTATCGTTCGCCGGAAAACGGCGAAAAACCTTTGCAAAACCCTAAACCCTAACCCTAGCCAACTTTTCTCTCTCCTCGGTTTTCTCTCTTTTCCTTCATCCTTTTAACCGGAGATGTTGTCAGCGGTTCTCATGAAGGCGAGAGTGAGTTGTTGGGGGGACGCCGCCGCCGTATGTGGTGGTGTCGGAGTTATATCGGGTTGGGTATGTTATATGCATGTGTGTGTGTGATTTTATGTGTGTGTTTGGGTGATCTCTGTAGGGGGCGACACAGGTGGTGCCGCCATGAGGAAAGTGATAACCGGCGTTGGTGATGCACTGACGTGGTGAGACGATGGGTTTTCGACGACCGAAGGTCACCGGCCAAGTGTTTTTGGGATGTATGGGTTTATGTATATATATGTTTGTGTGTATGAGATGAGGTTGGGGGAGTTTGGTTTAGTATCGGAGATGTACTAGTTGGGACGAGGAGTATGGAATGAAATAGCCGGAGGACCGGGAGGAGAAGAAGCCGGGCAGCCGGGGGAGGCTGCTGGGCGCGGTCATGCCGTGGGGCACGGTCGTGCCCCAGCTGGCAGAAGTCACTGGAGGATGGCGCACGATCGTGCTTGGGGAGCACGATCGTGCGCGGCCATGCAGGAGTTGCTGAAGCTGGCGCACGGTCGTGTGCCAGAGGACACGGTCGTACGCTGCATGGGCACGCTGGGAGTGGGCGTCGGGTGTGAGACGTGTGTCGGGTGACGTCGTATTCCCATTCCTTTTTCTTTGTGCTTTATCATCGAGTCTTAGTCGACGAGATATCGTTGATCGAGGGTCGAGGGCTCGGTCGAAGTCAACCCTTGATATCAATTTACTTTCAAACTTCATATACATCGTTGAACTCGTATCAACTCCAAACGAGCTCGTTCCTTATCGAATCTTTAGAGCTCTCAACTCATCACGTAGTTAACAATCGTCTTTCTTCTGGAAGAAACGTTTAACGCTTTAATTATAATTAATAAGAATCTAAGGACACCGTAACTTGTGTAGGCTTTTTATTGGATTGAGCTTGTGTTATCAGACTTTTGAGACTAGCGACTCACGCGGGTAACCACCGAACATGGTGGGGGTAATTTCTATCTCTTTATCTGTTTACTGTTTTCCCTATTAAATACATGAGGAATACTAAGTGTTGTGTTTATAATTGCTGTGCCATATAACTGTGAAAGGACCGAGGTCCGCTCTGTTCATCCCCTGCTATTTTCTACTACTCTGTTGAGGTTTGGTGGTCCTCTTGAAATACACTAACGGTAGTGAGACCGTTATATAGGATAAGACGGGGGAATCCCGCACCTATTCGTCCCTTGCCATTTCTAATATCTACTTTGCTTTTATGTGCTGTGATGACGTGACTTAAGGATTATTTTACTAGTGTTTTATATCTGCTATGAGTCACAAGAGGTGGATTTTATCCCCACGAGTGTATTCCACGCACTCACCCCTTAATCTGTACTCACACTACAGACGACGATGAACAAGAGGAACCCTAGACGGAGAGAGAGATGGTGATATCTTTTGTATTCGCATGATTAGAACGATGTAACATAAATTTTATCAAACCATGTTTTATGTATTTTGGGTTATGTAATATTGTGATACATATAAAGATGTGAGATCCTGAAGAATGATTCCGCTACGTATGATGTTTTATATCAGTAGTTAGACCGATTGTTATCGGCTGAGGCCGATTGTTGATAAGTGAGAGATTCACTTCGTCTTTTATCTCTTTCTTCTGTTGTCCCTTACTCATTCTTTCTGATTGTGTTATGTGTCCTTTGCTTTTTCCATCTTCACGCCCATGTGAAAACTCTGATAAAATGTGAAAAGATTTTTGGGCGTGACAAATGGTATTAGAGCAGTTCTAACATTGAGAACTTGCTCGAGTTGGTTTGAAGTGGGAAAATGTGATTTCAAAAGTGTGATTTGAAAACGTGGAAGGGTTTTTGAAAAAGATATAGATAGGCACTATCCTCTCTCCATAGGTGACTCTCTCTGATATAAGATTTGTGGAATATGTGTGTTGCTTGTTAAGTGTTATTTCGCTTTGAACCGTTGGGTTTAGAAGAGAGCATTGCAAGTATGGATATATGATGATAGAAACTCACGTAATATTACTTGGCAGATAAATAGGATATACAGAACGGGTAGAGGGAGGGGAAGAGCCCTTATTCCTGAGACTCGAGAGTAGCGACTTCGACGTCACTTCTTTGAGAGTAGGGTGACAAACGATGTGTCAGTGGGGGAGCATATAGCTAGACTCCTCCACTGCTGGAGAGAGATTGGGGGTATGAGGAGTAGGGTCAGCGGAGCGCAGGCTGGTCTGCACATGATCTATACCTTAACACCTGAGTGGGCAGTGAGGGCTCGCTTGGTTTATAGAGACGAGATAGTGTTCTCATCCGTGAATTTGGTGCCTGTCGCCGATTTCGGCAACGTAGCACGGCAGATGCTAGAGCTCTAGGGCCGATATGGCCTTCCAACTACCCCGAAGCCATTACCTTATGATCCTCCCAGTGGCAGCTCCGAGTCGGAGGAGGATTCGGGGGAGGGCCCAACCTCCAAAGCTGAGACTGTCTTTTCTTCCGCTACTAAATAGCCCCGATCTTGATACCTTGATGCTCGGCCCGGTTTTTTTGGTATCGTAGGGGAGGGATGGGAGTTCTCGTGGCTCTCCGGGTCCCTCTTTTCTTTCACCTAGATCTTTTGGAGGAAGATCTAGAGGAGGATCCCGAGGAGATTGACATAGAGGGGGATGACCCTCAGGATGTACCGGGACCTCCGTCGTCTCCCACTGATGTAGAGTAGATGGTTGGGAAAGACATTGTTATGTATATATTATAAGCTACACCTGATACGTTATTCTATATGTTTAAGCATAGGAAGGTTCTTACATCGTAGATAGTGTACATACATCTTTTGTTATGGTGTAGTACTATCCTTCTTATGATCTTATATATATATGTATATATATCTTTTGCTCATCCTATGAAGTTTGTGTTTACGCCTCATCACGTGTAACGTGTTATCTTCTATATTTATAACGTTATTAATAATTGCAACGACTTATACATATATACATATCGTAACAGAATTATGTCGAGAAGCAGACCTCGAAAGGAGTGACAACAACCGGTCGACCAATCGGAACCAACGTAGGGGATTTGGTTACTGTGCTACGAGGGTTAGCACAACATTTTGATGTTAACCGAGCTACCCCACCACCCGCTAGAACCGACCCGAACATTATTTTTGAATAGTTCCGGCGGTTTAATCCGTCGACTTTTGGAGGAAAGGGAGAACCGACCGAAGCGAAAGAGTGGCTAAGGTCACTCGCCCGACTGTTTGGGCATCTAACGTGCTCAACAGAACAGATGGTCAGCTGTGCCATCTTCCAACTCACGGATGAAGCGAGTCACTGGTGGGACTCGTACGAGCGAACCCTATTGCCCGCTCAAAGGGAAGCGATGACTTGGGAGGATTTCAAGGAAGTGCTGTCTAGCCACTTCATTCCTCAGACTTACCAAGACCAGATGGAGACAGAGTTCCTTCATCTCAAATAGGGGAGTTCCTCTGTTGAAGATTACGAGTGGCGGTTCAACGGTTTGAGCAGGTACACCTCACATCTGGTGGATACTGATCTTAAAAAGGCCTGAAGATTTGAGAGAGGCCTTCGTCCAGAGATCAGCATGATCTTAGTTGGGCAGGAAATGACGAAGTATGCAAGGGTCGTTGGAAGAGCCCAGGAGATCGTCTTCCGAATGGGTTTGGATGTTGTACCGCTTAAGAGAGTCTTTCCTGCACCTGTCAAGAGGAAGTGGACTGGCTCGAGCCAGAACTTCATCCCGAATAAGTTTCCGAGGGCAAGCAACGCCCCACTTCTTCTTGTTTTTCAACCTGGGAATCCGTGCCTTAGGTGTAAAAAGGTACACACAGGACCGTGTCAGCAAAAGACACGGAGTTGTTTTAACTGTGGAGCGCCGGGGCACATAGCGGCCAATTGCTGGAAGGCAAGGAACATGCCGGCTACAGGGCAGAATACGAGGCCGGTGGCAGGTAGAGCGAAGGCTTTCACTCTTACTCGTCCAAAAGCTGCTGAGGGAGCAGAGACGATGACAGGTATGTTATCAGTATCTGATATACCTGTTTTAATCTTATTTGATACTGGAGCGACGCACTCCTTCATATCTGTCAACTTCTGTAAACTGTTGAAGCATGTTGACGGTAGGATAGTCGCTCGAACACTAGAAGTTAGTATTCCCTCGGGAAAGATGGTAAGGACAAAACACCTTTACCGTCATCTTAAGATTGCCTTCGAGGATAAGATCCTTCTAGCGGATCTCCACGCTTTGGAGATGAAGGACTTCGATATAATCCTGGGAATGGACTGGCTAGAGTCCAATTACGCGGTAATTAAGTGCCGTGTGAGGGAGATAGTCTTCCAAACGCCGAGAGAGCCGGAGTTTACTTTCCATGGGACTCGAGTTAAAGTCGACTCTGTAGCGCCCCGGATCAAAACGAGCATAATTAATTAATTAAATATTTTAACCTATGATTTAATAATTTTGTGCGTATGATTTAACTATCTAATTTATTTAGTGCGTTTCAGATACGTGTTTTAATGCGAGGTTTAGATCGATAATTTTTTATTAGATGTGGAACATAGGGTAATCTTATACCATTAGATACATATCGAGAAAACGAGAAGATAGAAATGAACTAGGGGTCAATCGAAGACCTATAGCTTAACCGGCGATGAAAAGGGCAAAACACGAGGTTTCGGAAAACCGGAAGATATTTCGGTGAATAGTAGCGTGGAAAATTCAACCAATGAATAGTGATGAGATATTTTCACGTGAATAGTAACTTCTCAAAATCTATAAATAGGGCCTCCCCCATTTCATTTTTCACCGTTTTTCCGAACGAGCCGAACGCGCCAAAAACGAGTAAGTCTCTCTCTCCTCCCTTCTCTCTCTTGTTTTTAGATTTCTGGTCGGCGGCGCCACCACCAGCACTGCCGCCGTCGGTCGGTGGCCGGAAAATTTCAACATTGTTGGAATCGGACGATTTTCACACACGACGTTCGTCTCGATGAGACGAATCTAGGATAGGTCTCGAATTTCAAATCCGACTTCTCGTTCGCCGGAAAATAGTGAAAAACAGCCTTGAAACCCTAAACCCTAACCCTTGATCACCCTTTCTCTCTCCTCTCTTCTTTCTCTCTCCATCGCGCCGGAGAAGCTGCCGGGGGTCGCCGGAGGTCGTGGCCAGACGCTGGAGTGCCGGCACCGCCGTGGGTGGCGGCGCCGGAGATGGACAATAGCTATATATATATGTATGCATGCATGTGTGTGTGTTGAGTGGTGTTTGAGTGTGTGTGATCGTGCATGCTGTTGGAGGCGGTGCCGGGTGGCACCGCCGTGAGGGAAGGGACGGCCGGCGACGGGAGGTCGCCGGCAAGGTGGCTTGGTGGGTCGCCGGCGGCTGGTGGCCACCGGCCAAAGAGATATCAGTGTGTGTGTGTGGAATCGGGTGTGTGTGTGTGAGCTCAAGCTTGTTTGTATGGGTGGTGTTGGAGGTTGGGCTTGGTTGGGAAAGGTTTCTGGCGACGGGGAGTCGCCGGCGGAGGAGCTGGGAGTGGTCGCCGGCGACCGGAGTCGCCGGCCGGAGCTTTTGGATATGTGTTGGATTTTCAAAAAAAATAGTGTATCGAAGGATTTTGCGACGAGATTTCAGGTACTATTCACCACCGGAATCTGGAGATGGACGGCTGGAGGTGGTAGCCGGAGGTGCGAGGTATCCGGCGAGGTAAGTGGTGGTGGCTGGAGGCGGCGCCGCCGCGCCGGGCGACGCCAGGAAGGAGGCGCGTTGAACAGCCACCGTTGGGAAAATCTGGGCAAGGCTGGCCGAGAAAACTCGACCAGCCATCGAGCCATGCACCCGCTACTAAGAAATCTCGGCAGCTGCCGAGACGGGACACGACGCTGTCGAGAAAACTCGGCAGCTGCCGAGCTATGCGCCTAGCCGCCGGCGCCGGGTTCGTGCGTGCCGACGCGCTCACGATGCCGTATTTTCGATCCGAACCCCGTTTTTTCCACCGTTCATGTTTTTTCGAGTTATCGCCGATGAGACGTCGTTGACCCAGGTCCGTGGGCCCGATCAAAGTCAACCCTTTGACCAAAATTACCATTTTACCCCTAAACTTAAAATTCTCCGTTTGAGCTCGTTTGAACTCCGATTGAGCTCATTCTTTTTGCATTGTGATCCTTATTTCATTTCCTATCATCTCAGCCCCTTGGTTTGAACTTCCAGCCTCGTCTCGAAAGTTCCAATCTTTAGATCGATCGATTCATTGCGTATTTAACGACCGTTTTCTGACAGGCCCTTTTTCAGCTTTAATTATAATTTATTAAGAATCTAAGGAACGTCATAACTTATGTAGGCTACTTGTTGAGTTGAGCCTTGTGATATCGGATCCTTTGGTTCTTGCTTGTGAAATCTAATCCATCGGTACTCGTTCATGTGGTAACCACCGAACAAGGTGGGGGTAATTTCTATATCTTTATCTGTCTACTGCTTTCCCTATTAAAAGCATGATTGAGGAACACTATATGCTGTGAATACATTTCCTGTGCCATATTATTACTGTGAAAGGACTTCGGTTCACATTGCATGTTCGGAGAGTCTTATGGACTGTAAAAGAATTTTCTCCCCCTCCTTCTAATACTCTGAAAAGGTCTGGCAGTCCTTGAAATACGCTAGCGGTATATGAGACCGTTTACAGGATAAGACGGGAAAATCCCACACCTATGCGTCCCTTGCTATTTCTAATATCTGCTCTACATTTTATGTGCTGTGGCAACGTGACTTCAGTTTATTTTATAGTTTTTATATATCTGTTGAGAGTCACAAGAGACAGAGTTATTCCCATGAGTGTATTCAACGCACTCACCCCCTTAATCTTTACTCACACTACAGGAGCTGATGAACCCTAGATGGAGAGAGGCGGTGCCGCTTTTGAATCTGTGATTTTAGGATGTATCGCACAAATATTTTCAAAATAATATGTTATAAGTTTATTCATGTTTTGTAATTATATTTTGAGTATTCTGTGAACGAGAGATCCTGATGTTATTTCCGCTGCGTATGATGTATATTATCAGTAGTGAGACTGATTGCTATCGGCAGAGACCGATCGTTGTTAAGTGAAAGAATCACTTCGTCCCTTACCTCTTTCTTCTGTCGTCTTTAATCTCTTTCTTTCTATTGTGTATGCGTCTCTTGCTTAATCTCTTTCTTTCTATTGTATATGCGTCCCTTACGCCCAACGGTAAAACTCTGATAAAATACGAAAAGAAAACGGGGCGTGACAGACTCAAGGATTATCTCGGCCATGAAAGCGACCCAGATGCTTAGCAAAGGAGATTGCGAAGCTTGGCTGGTCAATATGGTAAACTCCAAGAAGGAATCGATTCCTATCAAGAAGGTTCGGGTGATAAAGGAATTCACGGATGTATTTCCAAAGGAGTTACCTGGTCCTCCACCGGATCGACAAGTGACCTTCGAGATAGATCTTATCCCGGGATCAGCGCCGGTGTTTAAAGCTCCTTACCGAATGGCACCGAAGGAGTTGCAGGAATTGAAGGTTCAACTACAGGAGCTACTGGACAAGGGTTTCATCAGACCGAGTGTGTCGTCTTGGGGAGCACCTGTGCTGTTCGTGAAGAAGAAGGATGACAGCTTTCGGATGTGCATTGGTTACCGAGAGCTGAATAAGAGAACGATAAAGAACAAGTATCCACTGCCTCGGATCGAAGATCTCTTTGATCAATTAAGTGGTGCCAGTGTGTTCTCAAAGATTGACTTGAGATCTGCATATCACCAGATGAAAGTCAAAGACGCTGATATATCTAAGACAACACTCAGAACGAGGTATGGCCACTACGAGTTTGTAGTAATACCATTTGGAGTAAGTAATGCTCCGACTGTCTTCATGGATTTGATGAATCGCATTTCCATCCTTATTTGGATCTCTTTGTCATAGTGTTCATAGATGATATTCTCATCTACTCGTGCGACCGAGCGCACCATGAACAACATCTCAGAATCGCACTGGAGGTACTAAGGAAAGAGAAGCTCTATGCCAAATTCAAGAAGTGCGAGTTCTGGATAGACAAAGTGGGTTTTCTAGGCCACATCGTTTCTACACAAGGGATCGAAGTAGATCCTGAGAAGGTGACAACTGTCAGCAAGTGGGAAACTCCAACGAATGTGAAGGAAGTTCGGAGTTTCATTGGCTTAGCTGGATACTACCGAAGATTCATAGAGGGATTTTCGAAGATTGCTACTCCTATGACGCGCTTGATAAGAAAGGATGTGAAGTTTCAGTAGAGTAAGCAATGCGAAAGTAGTTTCCAGGAACTAAAGAGAAGACTGACAGAAGCACCAGTCTTAATAGTTCCAGATGTGTCTAAAGACTTCGTGGTCTACAGTGACACATCCAAGCAAGGATTGGGTTGTGTTCTGATGCAGGAAGGAAAGGTAGTGGCGTATGCATCACGCCAGCTGAAGATCCACGAACAAAACTATCCGACTCACGATCTGGAACTAGCAGCTGTGGTACACGCCCTCAAGATCGGGAGGCACTACCTTTATGGCGTGAAGTGTGAAATCTATACCGACCACAAAAGCCTGAAATACTTCTTTGAGCAGAAGAAGCTCAATATGAGGCAAAGAAGATGACTAGAGTTGGTAAAAGATTACGATATTACGATTCACTATCATCTTGGAAAATCGAATGTGGTAGCTGACGCCCTTAGTAGAAAGTGAAAGGGAGTGGTGACGTCGATAATCACCAATCAGCACCATTTGATCGAGGAGATGTCAAAGCTAAATCTGGAGATTGTCTTATCTCCGATTAGCATCGAATCCAGGATGACAGCATTATTCGTAAAACCCATGCTACGTGACCGAATTGTGGAAGCTCAGAAGAAGGATAACTTTCTAATGAAAATGATAGCCCTTATAGATAGTGGAATAGCCGAAGGATTCACCTTGGCTATCGATGGAGCTCTGAGCTTCAGAGGAAGAGTGTGCGTGCCTAAGAATGAAGAATTAAGAGAAGAAATTCTCAAAGAGGCGCATTGCACACCAATGTCGGTACACCCGGGAGGTACAAAGATGTACCGAGACCTAAGGGTGAACTTTTGGTGGAGAAATATGAAAAGAAGTATAGGGTTGTTCGTCAAGAGGTGTCTCATTTACCAACAAGTGAAAGTAGAGCATCAACGACCGGCTAGGATACTAACACCTCTATAGATATCGGAGTGGAAATGAGAACATATAACCATGGATTTTGTGGTTGGTTTGCCGACAACCAGATGAAGAAACCACGCCGTATGGGTAATCGTTGATAGATTAACGAAGTTTACCCATTTCTTGCCAATTAAGATGACATTTGGACTGGACAAGTTGGCATGAATATATCTTGAAGAGATAGTCTGACTGCACGGCGTACCAGTTTCTATCATATTTGATAGAGATCCACGGTTCACTTCCAGGTTCTGGCAGAGCTTACAAAAGGAGTTAGGGACCAAGTTGTCTTTCAGCACAGCTTTCCACCCACAAACTGATGGACAATTAGAAAGGTCCATACAAATCTTGGAGGATATATTGCGGGCTTGTGTTTTGGATTTTCCCGGAAGCTGGGAAGACCACCTGTGTTTAGTGGAATTTACCTACAACAATAGGTACCAATCGACTATTGGTATGGCACCTTACGAAGCTCTATACGGAAGAAAGTGCCGCTCACCTATATGTTGGGATAAAGTGGGTGAAAAGAAAATTTTGGGACCCGAATTAGTGGAGCAAACGGTCGAAGTAATAAAGAAGATTCGGGACAAGATACAAATTGCCCAAGATCGACAGAAAGCATATGCGGACAAGAGACGGAGGGAATTAGAATTTGAAGTGGGAGATGAAGTTTTTCTCAAGGTATCTCCTACAAAAGGGGTCCATCGTTTTGGAAAAAGAGGGAAGCTGAAGCCTAGGTACGTGGGACCGTTTGAAATTCTAGATCGTGTCAGAGAAGTCGCATACCGTCTGGCTTTACCCCTGAACTTCGCTGGAGTGCACAATATATTCCATGTTTCTATGCTACGGAAGTACATATTCGATCCACAACATACAATCGAACAAGAAGACAGAGAATTGGAAAAAGATTTGACGTATGAAGAGATCCCGATAGCCATATTGGATAGAAAGCAACGACAACTAAGAAATCAGGATATGACTATAGTAAAAATCCAGTGGAGTCTCCATGGAAAGAAAGAAGCAACCTGGGAATTGGAAGATGAAATCATGATGACGTACCCCGTTTATCTTCCCTTTTATAGTATGCGTTTAATTTCGAGGACGAAATTCTTTTAAGGGGTAAGGGATGTAACACCCCGGACCAAAACGAAACATAATTTATTAATTAAATATTTAAACTCAGGATTTAATATATATGTGCGTATGTTTTAACTGTTTAAATACGTGCGTTTCAGATAAGTGTTTAATGCATGTATGAGATGGATAGTTTACCTAGACATGGAACATAGGATATTTTTATATCACTAGATGCGTTTTGGAAAAATGAGAAGATAGAAACGAACTAGAGGTCAATCGGAGATCTGTAGCTCAAACGGCGATGAAAAGAACAAAACACGAGGTTTCGAAAATATCAGAAGATATTTACGGTGAATAGTAAACGAGATATTTACCGGTGAATAGTAACTTTCGAAATCTATAAATAGAGGCTCCTTCAGTTCATTTTCACCCCTTTCTTCAAACGAGCCAAAAAGCGACGTTTGCACGTAAGTCTCTCTTCCCTCTCTCGTTTCTTTTTCGGCCTCCGGAGCGCCGCCGCCGGAGCCGCCACCGGAGTTCGCCGAAAAATTCCAAAGTTGTCGGTTTCGGCCGATTTTCGCACACAACGTAGGTTTTGACGAGTCGAGTCTAGAACAAGTCTCGGAATTCTATTCTGACTTATCGTTCGCCGGAAACTTTATATTCGCATGATTAGAACGATGTAACACAAACTTTATCAAACCATGTTTTATGTATTTTGGGTTATGTAATATTGTGATACATATAAAGATGTGAGATCCTGAAGAATGATTCTTCTGTGTATGATGTTTTATATCGGTAGTGAGATCGATTGTTATCGGCTGAGGCCGATTGTTGATAAGTGAGAGATTCACTTCGTCCCTTATCTCTTTCTTCTGTTGTCCCTTACTCATTCTTTCTGATTGTGTTATGTGTCCCTTGCTTTTTCCATCTTCAAGCCCATGTGAAAACTCTGATAAAATGAGGAAAGATTTTGGGGCGTGACATTTTTTCTCTTAATTTCTCATCCTTGGGCACGCACATTCTTCCTCTGAAGATCAAAGCTCCATCTGTAGCCAAGGAGAAACCTTCGGCTCTTCCATTATCCATAAGAGCTTTTATCTTCGTTAGGAAGTTATCCCTCTTCTGGGCTTTCACAATTCAGTCACACAATGTGGGTTTTACGAATAACGTCGCCATCCTAGCTTCGATGCTATTTGGTGACGTGACTATCTCCAGGTTCAGCTTTGACATCTCCTCGATCAGTTGGTGCTGATTGGTGATCATAGACATCACCACTCCCTTTCTTTTTCTGCTAAGGCCGTCAGCTACCACGTTTGCTTTTCCAGAATGGTAGTGGATCGTAACATCGTAATCTTTCACCAACTCTAGCCATCTTCTTTGTCTCATATTGAGCTCCTTTTGTTCAAAGAAGTATTTCAGGCTCTTATGGTCGGTGTAGATCTCGCACTTCATGCCATAGAGATAGTGTCTCCATATCTTGAGGACGTGTACCACAGCTGCTAGTTCCAGATCGTGCGTTGGGTAGTTCTGTTCGTGAATCTTCTATTGGCGTGATGCATACGTCACTATTTTCCCTTGTTGCATCAAAACACACTCCAAACCCTGTTTGGATGCGTTACTGTAGACCACGAACTCCTTAGTTACGTCTGGAACTATTAAGACTGGTGCTTCTGTCAGTCTTTTCTTCAGTTCCTGGAAACTACGCTCACATTGCTCACTCCATTGTAACTTCACGTCCTTTCTTGTCAAGCGAGTCATTGGAGTGGCAATCTTCAAAAATCCTTCTATGAATCTACGGTAGTATCTAGCCAGACCGATGAAACTCCGAACTTCCTTCACGTTTATTGGAGTTTCCCACTTATTGACAGCTTCCACCTTTTTAGGATCTACTTTGATCCCTTGTGAAGAGACGATATAACCCAGGAAGCCCACTTTGTCCATCCAGAATTCACACTTCTTGAATTTTGCGTAAAGCTTCTCCTTCCTTAAAACCTCTAGTGCGATTCTGAGATGTTGTTCATGGTGTGCTCTATTGCATGAATAGATGAGGATATCATCAATGAACACAATAACAAAAAGATCAAGATAAGGATGGAAGACTCGATTCATCAAGTCCATAAAGACAGCTGGAGCATTACTCAATCCAAATGGCATTACTACAAACTCGTAGTGGCCATATCTCATCCTGAATGATGTCTTAGATATATCTGCATCTTTGACTTTCATCTGGTGATATCCAGACCTTAAGTCAATCTTTGAGAACACACTGACACCTCTTAATTGATCGAAGAGATCTTCAATCTGAGGCAGTGGATACTTGTTCTTTTTGTTCTCTTGTTCAGCTCTCGGTAGTTAATACACATCCGAAAGCTACCATCCTTTTTCTTCAAAAACAGCACTGGTGCTCCCCAGGATGACACACTAGGTTTGAAGAAACCTTTGTCCAAAAGTTCTTGTAATTGGACCTTCAGTTCCTATAATTCTTTCGGTGCCATCCGATAAGGAGCTTTCGACACCGGTGCTGATCCTGGAACGAGATCTATCTCGAAGGTCACCTATCGATTCGGTAGAGGACCAGGTAAATCCTCAGGGAATACGTCCGTAAATTCCTTTATCACCGGCACCTTCTCGATAGTAGTCGATTCTTTCTCAAGATTTACCATGTTGACCAACCAAGCTTTGCAATTTCTTTTGCTAAGCATCTGGGTTGTTTTCATGACCGAGATAATTCTTGAATCAACTTTTACTCGTGTTCCATGAAATGTGAATTCCGGCTCTCCTGGTGCTTGGAAGATGATCTCCCTTGCATGACACTTGATTATCGCATGATTGGACTCTAGTCAGTCCATTCCCAGGATTATGTCAAAATCTTCATCTCTAAAGCGTGAAGATCAGCTAGAAGGGTCTTATCCTAAAAAACGATCCTAAGGTGATGGTACATGTGTTTTATCCTTACCGTCTTTCCTGAAGGAATACTAACTTCTAGGGTTTGAGCGATTATCCTACCGTCTTTATGCTTTAGCAAGTTACAGAAGTTGACAGATATGAAAGAGTGTGTCGCTCCAGTGTCAAAAAGGATGAGAGCAGGTATATCACACACTGATAACGTACCTATCATCGTCTCAGCTCCCTCAGCGGCTTTTGGCCGAGTAAGAACGAAAGCTCGCGCTCTGCTTGCCACCGACCTTGAGTTCGGGGCTGTAGCTGGCGAGTTCCTCACCCTCCAGTAGTTGGCCGCTATATGCTTCGGTGCCTCACAGATGAAGCAGTTCCATGTTTCTTGTTGACACGGTCCCATATGTACCTTTCTGCATCTAGGGCACGGGTTCCCAGGTCTAGGAGCGGGAAGGAGTGGAGCGTTGCTTGTCCTTGGGAATTTATTCTGTGTAAAACTCTAGCTCGGCCCAGTCCACTTCCTTTTTGCAGGAGCCGAGAAGACTCTTTTGGGAGGTATAACATCCAAATGCAAATGAGAGGCGATCTCCTGAGCCCTCTCGATAACACTTGCGTATGTTATCATCCCCTGCCCAGCTAGTATGGATCCAATCTTTGGACGAAGGCCTTTTTCAAATCTTTGGGCCTTCTTGATGTCGGTATCCACCAAGTGTGAGCGTACCGACTCAGATGATTGAATCGCACCATCGAGCCTCCCTAATGGAGGTGTAGAAACTCCATTTCTTTCTTATCCCGGTAGGATTGAGGGATGAAATGATGAAAAACCACTTCCTTAAACTCCTCCCACATCATTCCCTCTTTTTGAGCGGGCAGCAGAGTCCTCTCAGACGAGTCCCACCAGTGACTCGCCTCGTCTGTAAGCTAGAAGATTGCACAACTGACCTTCTATTCTTTGGAACACGTTAAGTGCCCAAATAGTCGGTCGAGTGACCTTAGCCACTCTTCCGCGTCTGCTGGCTCCTCCATCCCATCGAACGTTGGTGGGTTAAATCGCCGAAACTATTCATATATGAGGTTAGGATCGGCTCTTGCTGGCTGTGGGGTGGCTCGAGTTACTTCAAAATGTTGTGCTAACCCCCTTAGCACCATCACTAAGTCTCCTACGTTAGCATTCTCCTCCCGCTCCGGCTGATTAGCCGGTTGTGGTTGCTCTCTTCACGGTCTTCCTCTTGACATTGTTTTGTTACGATATATATATATATATGTATAAGTCATTGAGATTACAAAATACTACTATAAATGAAGAAATATACGCGATATACGTGAGGAGACATAAACATATATTCCATAAGATAAGGGAGGAATTATACGTGCATAATATACATAGAAGCATAATATGGGTAGCCCTACACCATAACAAAAGGTGTATATACACTATCTATGACATAAAAACTACCCTATACATATAGAATATTTTATCGTTTGTGGCATAATATATACATACCATAAAAGTTCTCTCGTGACATCTATACTACTGCAGCGGGAGACGGTGGAGGCCCCGATAGTCCTGGTGCCCCGTCCCTAAGGTCGCCCATCTCCGGGTCATCCACCCCAGGATCGTCGTCCTCCAACTCAGAACTACTGCTAGGCGGATCGTAGGGTCCGGACTCCGGAGCAGTCGGAAGGCCATGTTGGCCCCACAGCTCCAGCATCTACCTCGCCACATTCCTGAAGTCGGCGATGGGTACGTGATCTACCGATGAGAATACTAACTCATCCCGATAGACTAAATGGACCCTAATCTCCCACTCACATGGTAAAGTATGGATCATATGCAGACATGCCTGAACGCCACTGATCCTACCTCCGGTACCCCCTAACTCCCTCCAGCAATGCAAAAGTCTGGCGACGTGCTCACCACCGATATATCACCCGTCACTCTACTCTTATAAAAATATCATCGGAGTCTCTCCTCACGTGTCTCTATAACCGGTATCCTCCCCCTAACAGTAACATAAATCCTATTCATTTGTGAAGTATAAATTACATGAGTTTTTTATCATCAATCTATATCCGTAACATCTCTTTTTAAACCTTAACAATCTTTATCACGCTAGCAAGATATCACATAACAGGTAAACACTCTTTTCCGCAAGTCTTAAGATCAGGGAGAGGCTCCTATAGAGAGAGAATGGTACTTATCTATTTCTTTTTGAAAATATTTTCAAGTTTTAAAAACACATTTTTCCCATTTTCTCTTTATAAAGCAAGTTTGAGCAAGTTCAAAAATGATAGAACATTGCTCTGATACCAAACTGTCATGCCCCATTTTCTTTCATAAAAATATCAGAGTTTTCCTTTTTGGGCGTGAAGAAAGAAATGATAAGAGACATTTTTATAAAGAGAAGAAGGAGATAGGAGATGACAGAAGAACGAGGTAGGAGACGATGTGAATCATTCACATATCAATAATCGATTTCAACCAATTAACATAACATTCACAGTGGAAATACAACATCAGGATCCATCATCCAAAACATATACGAGTTTAAGTATTACAAAATGTGAGTTATAAAAATCAATGTTTGAAAATATTGTGAGACATCAACTTAAATACTCAAGTCCGGATAGAGCACCACCTCTCTCTCTCTATGATTCACCATGCTCGTCATCTCCTATAACGTGAATTACAGAATAGGGGGTGAGTGCATGGAATACACTCGTGGGGATAAAATCCACATCTTATAACAGTTGCCTCTATATTATACAGAAAATGTAACATTCAGTCACGTTGTCACAACACGTAAAATGCAAGAATATATTATCTCGTAACTCATCCATTAGGTGCGGGAATTTCCCGACTTACCCTACCAAACGGTCTTAAATACCGCTAGCGCATTTACAGGACCACCAGACCTTTCAGGTGGTAGAGAGTGTAAGAGACAGAGTTTTTTACGGTCCATAAGATCCTCCGAACATGCAATGTGGATTGAAGCCCTTTCACAGTATATCATGAACACATATACATAGCATATAATCACTGCATTTAGTATTCCTCAATCATACTTCAAAATAGGGAAAACTATAAACAGTTAAAGAGTTAGAAATTACCCCCACCTTGTTCGGTGGTTACCACGTGAGTAGCAAGTATCAAAGATCAAGTATCTCAATGCTCAATCCAACTGATAGCCTACATAAGTTACAGTGTTTCTTAGATCCTTATTAAGCATAATTAAAGCTATAAATGATTCTAGAGAAAGAACGATCGTTAAGGACGTGACGAATTGAGAGATCTAAAGATTGAGGTTGAAGAAATGGGAGTGGATGTTTAGTTTATAAGACTGAGATGAAAGAGGATGAAATTTGGGTCACAACGGAAAAAGAATGAGCTCAATCGGAGTTGAAACGAACTCGAACGGAGCGTTTTAAGTTTGGAGGTATTTTGGTAATTTTGGTCAGAGCGTTGACTTTGATTGGGACCCACGACCCCCGATCAACGACATCTCATCGGTAACAACTTGATGATAACATATAATGGAAAAAACGGGATTCATATCATGAACACGACGTCGCGCGTGCACCCTTCACACGGCGTGGCACGCTCGAGCGCAGCGCACCCGGCGCCGTGCATATTTCTCGACAGCTCGGCAGCTCTCAGCCCATGCTTCTCGGCAATAGTGCGTGCCAGTACCCGACGCTTGTAGGCGGACTCGGCAGACTCGACAGGCGTCCTCGGCAGCTTCGGCAGTGGGCTCGGCATTTCTCGGTGGCCTCGACGCCCCTCGGCAGGATGCGCGACCGGCGCGCGCCCACCTGCGCCCAGAGCACACCAGCGGCTTCCAGCAGCCGCCTGTTGGGGCGGCGCCACCCGACACCGTCCCCACCTGGTCCGCCGGCGACACCGTCTCCGGCCACCCTCCGGCGTGAACAGTAACCTTTCCAGAATAAAACCGCCACCTAAACCCAAACCCCAACACACATACACACTTGCATATAAAACACCACACCCAACACAGCCCTTGGCCAGCGACCACCTGTCGCCGGCCACTACCACCTAGGCCTCGCCGGCGCATCACCAGTGCCGGCCTACAGTAACTTACGGCGGCACTACCAGCGCGGCCTTCCACAGCACGCACACACGCACACACAACACAACACATACACACACACCCCTCCTCACTGCCCAGCCCCGGAGCTACCACCCACGGCAGCACCGCCCCTCCGGCCGCTCCCCACGCACTTCCAGGTGCTGCTTCAGCGTCGGCTCCGGCGAGAGAGAGGGAGAAAGAGAAATCAGATGAGAGAGAAAAAGTGACAAACTAGGGTTTAGGGTTTGGAGGTGGTTTTTTGCTGTTTTCCGGCAAACGAGAAATCGGAATTGAAAACCGAGACCTATCCTAGACTCATCTTGACGAGACCTACGTTCTGTGCGAAAATTGGCCGAAACTGATAACTTTGAAATTTTTTGGCCACCGGCGGCTCTGGCGGCGGCGCGCTGGAGGCCAGAAATAGTAAAGGGAGAAAGAGGAGAGAGGAGAGAGAGACTTACGAGTTTTTGTCGTTTTCGGCTCGTTTGGAAAAATGGTTATTTTTGAATCGAAAATGCCCCTATTTATAGATTTCCCGGAAATCACTATTCATGTAAAAATCTAAAAGTTACTGTTCATAGGTAAAAATCTTGGTCACTAGTCATGTAAAAATCTTCGTTACTATTCACCGTAAATATCTTCCGATTTTCCGTAACTTCGTATTTTGCCCTTTTCGTCGCCGTTTAAGCTACGGGTCTCCGATTGACCCCTAGTTCATTTCTATCTTCTCGTTTTCCCATTACGCATCTAATGATATAAAAATATTCTATGTTCCAAGACTAGAAAATATTTCCATCTAAATCATGCAGTGAACACATATCTGAAACGCACGTAATTAAATTAAACACTCAAAATTAACGCACATAATTATTTAATTATGGGTTTAATATTTAATTAATCAATTATGCTTCGTTTTAGGTTCGGGGTGCTATAAGTAAAATAGGCCAAGTGCTATATATAGTGCTCATCATTCGGAATGGGTTAAACCCATCACTTGCTAGTGCTAACCTTACACTACGAGGATCAGAAGAAAATTCTGGAAATCTATTCTCAAACTCTTTCCTTATTTTTCCATCAGCTGGATGCCTCAATTTTCCATATTTTGTACGACCTTCCATATACCATCACATGGAAGATGTAGTTTTTGAAGATAAGTAAAGTCGTTTTAGTCTTGGGATTAAAGGAAAATAACGTAGAACTTTAGCTACCTTTTTCTTCCTTGACTTATCTTCATCCTCAACTATAGTAGCATCATCATCTTCTTTGTTCACTATCTACCATGAAGATGAACAGATATCACAAGTTTTAACATTCACTTTATCCCTCTAAAACAACATACAATCATTAGGGCAAGAGTCAATTTTCTGATATCTAAGATCCAACTCCCTAATTATCTTTCTGGCTTCATAATAAGATGACAGTAGTGAAACACTTGATGGAAATGCATCTATCAATAACTCAAGAAACATGCTGAAAGACTTTGTTGACTAACCATATAGACATTTTAGGTGGAATAATTGCAATACAAAAGAGACTTTAGAGAAATTTACACATCCCAGATACAATTCTTGATCTCTTTCTTTCTCAAAGGTTGGATATTTGTTTCTTTCATTATTTATAGTAAACTCTTCATCGGTAGGTTGCTCCTGATCAGTTGGATTTTGTCTTTCATTTAGTGTTATCAAATTTTCATATGCATCTCTAGTTGCATATTATGTTCAAGTATTTCTCCAAGTGCATCTCGAAGAAGTCCACTCATGTGATAACCACCATCAAGATTCTCTTTAATATTTCTTGAAATTGACTCATAGAACTGGAATAATTATCCGATGAAGAACAAATATTTTCACCACGGAACACCCAACAATTATAACCTGCTTGAAAACCATCCCACACCAAGTGCTCTTGAACAATCTTAGCTTCAAACACAAATCTATTAAAATATCTTCGACATGAGCAACAAATTTTTCCATTAATTTATGAGTTATCGGCAGCAAATTTGATAAAATTCGACAATCCATCTGTAAATGCTTTAATTGATCTAGGCTTTTCCATCCAACTTTTGTCCATTACTACAAAATCAATCCAACTTTTGAGTTGCTAATTCATATTTCCTACATGAAATCAATGTTATTTCATGAAGAAGAATGACTGAAAAAATAGATTTGAAATCAAGTTTATATACTTGTTCAAGTTCATCACTCTATTCAAGCTTAAAAACCCAAAAGGTTCTTCTTATTAATAAAAAAAGGTTAAAACATCATCAATAATCGACTTATCTGACAAATAAAGAAATTGATAATCTAAAGCAATGGTTGCACTTTTATCTGATATTATTATAAACTCTCAACGATCAGATATACAATCATGTGACAAACTAATAGGAACAATAAGCAATACTAAATTAGTCAAGTATGCTAAACCAACAGAAGATTTTCAAAATACAAGAATTAACAGTAAAATTCACACATCACACTTTAAACCCCTAAAACCATTAGGAATCAATCATTACACAAAACTAGCAAAATTGTTAGAAACTTATATCAGTAGCACTTGTGTGTTATAAATCACGGATGGGTCAAATATTTGTAACTAGAAGAGGATTTTTAAGAAGTGTAAATGCACCAAAATAGCCAAAGAAGATATAGTAGAAAGTAGTTACAATAGGAGCTAGAATTGAAGCAAGGACTTCTCCAAATTAACCTAGAACATAAAAGAATAATAGCAGGTATCTGCACTAATCTTTGACTCCCCACATGAGTCTTTGCTATTTGGTCAAAGAAGATCATGATAATGAAAATTAATCTTAAAAATTAAGAAAAATCACGTTGGAATCATAAAATTTCCAATTTCTACCAAAATAATTAACAAAAAAATAGTAATTTCAAACCTAATTTGGAAGGAATTTAAAACCTGATTGGCAAAACTAAGAAAAAAAAATAACAAAAAAAAAACAGAGATGTAACGCCCTGGACAAAACGAAGCATAATTGGATAATTAAATAATTAAAACCTTAATTGAAATATTTTTTCTATGTGTGTTAATTTTGGGTGTTTAGATTTATTTATGTGTGTTACAGATATGTGTTTGATGCCGGTTTAGAGGAACGTAATTTTTAGACATGAAACCTAGAAGATTTTTATATAATTGGAAGCGTAACGGAAAAATGAGAAAATAGAAACGAACTAGAGGTCAATCGGAGTTACGTAGCTCAAGTAGTGAAGGAAACAGTGAAAACGAAGAATACGATGTATACGTGACAAATACGAAGGATAGCATATGAGATATTTATGGTGAATAGTAGTCTCTTTTGGAAGAGTATATATAAGGCGTTTTTAAGTCGATAAGTCACACGAGCTCATAATCGAAAAATACGTTAAGTTTTCTCTCATTTTTCTCTTTCTTTTTCCGGCGGCCGCCGCCTCGCCGCTGGTGGCCGAAAAAGTCAACTTGCTCGGAATCGAACGGTTTTCTCATAGGTCGTAGCTTTCGACGAGGTGAGTCTAGTGACGGTCTTGTTTCTCTGTTCCGACGGTTAGATCGCCGGTCAACCGTCGGAAAAACCTAGTTTGGAGTCCATCACCTTTTCTCTCTCCTCGTTTCTTGTTTTCTCTCTGTCATCTTCCTTGCCGGAGTGGTAGATAACCATCCTGGAGTGTTTGATCATGGGTTGGAGGTGGTGGAGCCACCGGAGGGGCGGTGTGGCCGAAGTTGTGTATGTGAGTGTTTTGGGTTGGGCTTGGGTTTGTGTGTGTTTTGTGTGTGTTGTTCATGTTGGGTTGTGTGTTGTGTGTTGTTGGGGTGTTACCGGCGATGGGAGGTTGCCGGCCATGGTGGTAGAAGTGTTGCCGACGACGGGAATCGCCGGCCGGAGTAAGAGAGCTTGGGAAGGAGATGGCGGCGCTGCTGTGTAGGCTGGTCCGTGCAGGATAGTGCGCTAGGGCACGGCCATGCGCCAGAAGTGAGCGACCGTGCGCGGCCACTGGAAGGTGGCGCACGGTCAAGTGTTGTGGGGCACGGTCGTATGCAATTTTGCACGACCGTACGAGAGGAGTGTGTGTGTGGGGTTTTGCCGAGTGCGTCGTGTGCGCACCGGCGAGCATTTTCGTGGTCGTTTCAAGTTGTTTATTTCCGTTGTTTTGTCAGGAGTCGGGGATCTCGGTCGAGTCAACCCTTTTACCAAGTTTTACCTTCCACACTCTTCTCGATATCCTTAATCTTTGAGTCTTACTTATCCGTCCCGTCTTCTCGATCGTTCTTTTCTTTATTTATATTCGTCTTTTAATCTTTTGAGGATCTAAGATATCACGATACTCTTGTAGGCAATCTGTTGGATCGTACACATTAGGCTTGACTCTTTATCTTGTCAGATCACGTGTTAACCTCTTATCGAGGTGGGGGTAATTTCTAATTCTTAAGTTGTTTACTGTTTTCCCTATTTTGATGCTCGTTTGAGAAATGCTAAATGCTGTGTATTTTAAGTGTTGTGTCATACTTAATATTGTGCATGGGCTGCGGTCCACCTCTGATCATGCATTCATCCCCTACCCCTATTATACTACTCTTGAAGGTTTGGTGGTCCTGGAAATGCACCAACGGTAATGAGACCGTTTTTATAGGATAAGACGGGGAATACCCGCACCTATTCGTCCCTTACCATTTCTAATGTCTACTGTGCTTTTACGTGCTATGACAACGTGCCTCTTTGTTGTGAACTTTCGGTTTACTATATATACAACTTTGTTGAATGTTATAAGATGCAAAGTTTATCTCCACCAGTGTATTCCATGCACTGACCCCTTAATCTGTACTCACACTACAGGAGATGACGAACAGTAGAGCAGTAGAGAGAGAGATGGTACCACTTTTGAGATTTTCATAAAACGTATTTTACGAAGAACCAAGAAACAATGATCACAATCTTTTGTAATGTAAATATAACTCCTGTAATTTCTGATGATGATCGATCCTGTTAGTATTTTCCGCTGTGATGATGTTTGAGAATTGGCTGTGACCAATGTTTTGTATGATATGGAGTCGGTTGTGCCCGATATGTTATGAGAAAGATTCTGATGTCTTCTATCCTCTTCTTCTTCAGATCATCCCTTGCCTTCTTCTTCTTTTGCATGCCTCTATTTTTAATTAAAACTCTGATAAGTTTGTATGGAAGAAACCGGGGCGTGACAAGAGAGATGAGAAAATACCTCAGGTATGCTGGAGACGGCGATGAGTGGGATGAGAGGGGCTAGCGATGGTGGGCAGGGCGGGACGAGGGCTGGCAGGGGATAGCAGATGCTGGCGAGGCTGGACCGGTGGGGCTGGGTTGGGAAAATCTAAATTTCACTCGATTGTGCAAAATTAGTTATTTTTAATTTTTTTTTTTGGAATGGACACAATTTTTTTTTCTTTGAGCCAGAGAGAGTAATTAGTAAATAGAGCATATGATTGATATCTAACTTGCATTATTACATTTAAATATTGTTTTATTTTATATAACAAAAAAGTAAAACAACAATTTCATGTATACAACAATAATAATATTTTCAATAACAAACTAAGCATTTTTATTCTACTACCTGTATCGACTATATGAATTATATATTCGTCATCATTTTCTATGTACATACATTTAAGTGTACCATATTTTTTTCTTTTTATGTCTTTTTATTCTCCTTCCAATTTGAGTTTAAATTTATATACATCTCTATAATTAATAGAGATATCTAAAGTTTTTCTAAGCACATGTTACAACCATTTTAAGCGTAATATAGTTAACGATGCAAATATTTAAAGTGTTTGCAGGCATCACAACACTTTTAAACAGTGTGATAATTAAATTTTTCGACAAACACACATACATATAGTGTTCTTATAATTTTTGTTAAGATTCAACTTGTCAACGACATAAACAATAAAAGTGTTTACAAGCAAATCAACACTTTTAAATAGCGTGATGATTAAATTTTCTAATTCAAAACTTTTGAATAGCGTTGTGACATTTTTTCAAGCGTCATATTGTTAACGACATATACAAAAAAAGTGTTTGCAAGTATCGCAACACTTTTAAATAGCGTGACAATTAAATTTTTTGATAGTCACACTATTTAATAACATTGTAACATTTTTTGTTAAATGTCATATAGTTAGCGACGCAAACATTAAAAGTGTTTGCAAGTATCACAACACTTTTAAATAATGTTATAATTAAATTTTTCGACAATAACACTTTTGAATAGTGTTGTGAAATTTTAAACAAAATGTCATATAGTTAACGACACAAACATTTAAAGTGTTTGCAATTTTCACAACACTTTTAAATATTGTTATAATTAAATTTTTTGACCATAACACTTTTGAATAGTGTTGTGACACTTTTTTGTTAAGCATCATATTTGTTAACAACACAAACAATAAAAGTATTTGCAAGCATCACAATACTTTTAAATAGCATGACAATTAAATTTTCGACAATATTATTTTTTTAAGCATCATATTGTTAACGATACATACAATAAAAATATTTGCAAGTATCGCAACACTCTTACATAGTGTGATAATTATATTTTTCAACAACAACATTTTTTAATAGTGTTGTGAATTATGTGTCAAGACAAACTAACTTATACAATTTTAAACCCAAAATAAAAAGTGTTATTGATTTAGTGTCGTATAAAATTAAATATTACTGCTTTAATGACACAAGCGGAAAAAGCTTCACTAAAGTTTTTCTTCATTGCGACACTTTATAAAATATGTCAACACTGTTTTAAAATTATGACGCTTTTATAATAATGTCTTTAAATTTTAAAAAATGCTTACATTTTTTTTAATGTTAGTAAAATTCATACCTTAAGTACCCTTTTTTTTAAAATGTCATAAAAGTTTTCTTTTTAATAACACATTTTACAAGTGTCACTAAATTAATGTAGCTAGACAACTATTTTGTTGTAGTGAGAATACAAAATACTGATTGCAGTTCTGCTTCTACATGATATTTTGATGCCTTTTGGATTCTTCTCATGGTACAACTGCTATAGCAACTGCACATGTTAAGAGAAGAAATAAAAAGGTTGGTTAACTCTAGCTTTCCATATTGGATGATTTTGACAATCCTACCTCTTCGTTTTATTAGTGATTTGGATATGGTTAGTTTATACACTCTATCAAATTTTGTCATCGACTTTTGTTTCTACCTTTTATGGCGATTAATATTATGCTCTTGGAACGGTATACTCGGGATTTGGTGACTAAGATAGATAAATTGCTTCGACACATTGATTTACAAATTAATTTCTTGCTTTCTAGCTGGAAGCACCTCAATAAATGTTGAAAAATGAGAAGATTTTGTTGTTGTATTTGTTTGGTACTTTCTTTGATCATACCAATTCGTTGTCCATGGATTTTGTTAACCTAATCTTTGCAGCAACTTCATTTGTAGCGCCCAGAACAAAAATGAAGCATATTTGGTTAATTAAATATTACACCCTCAATTGAATTATTTTATTTATGTGCGTTAACCCTTGACTGTTTAATTACATGCGTTTCAGATTATTGATAAATGCATGTATTAGATGGAAGTATAATTTAGTCACGAAACATAAATTATAATTTTACCATAAGATACGTAATGGAAAAATGAGAAGATAGAAATGAATCAGAGGTCAATCGGAGACCCGTAGCTCAAATGGCGATGAAAAGGGAAAAATACGAAGATTCGAAAAAACGAAAGATATTTTCGGGAAATAGTAACCCAAGATTTTTACATGAATAGTGACCCAAGATTTTTACCGTCAATAGTAACTAAGATTTTTTTGATGAATAGTGTTTTTTGAAAATCTATATATATGAGCGTTTTCGAGCCGGAAGATCACCGTTTTTCCGAACGAGGCTAAATCGATGAAAACACATAAGTCTCCCTCTCCTCCCTCTTCTCTCTCTCTCCTCTATTTTCTGTCTCCGGCGTGCCGCCGCTATGCCACCGCCTGTCCCGGAAAATCAATCTTGTCAGAACGTAGGTCTCGTCGAGACAAGTCTAAGATAGGTATCGGATTTCAATTCCGATGTCTCGTTCACCAAAAAATGGTAAAACATCACCGAAAAACCCTTTTTCTCTCTCTTCCTCTCCACCTCGTTTCTTCTCCGTTTTGGGCCAACTCATACTCTAAGTTGAAGCTCTCATCGAGCCCGTCACGAATCCGGGCTCGGATTTCTGAACAGATCTCTCCTCTTCCAATAATCTCCGATCAAAGATCCGACCAAAATCTTTCTCTCTCTTCCCTCCCTCTTCTCTCTTCCCGACTGTCCTCTCTCTTCCCCCTCGCCTGAAACTGAAGTATAGGGAGGTAGCTGGGTGTGTTTGTGATGGGTTGGTGGTGGTTGCCGACGACGGGAGGTCGCCGATCGGAGCTGGAAGTGGGCTGGAAATGTGGTGGTTTGCATGGGATTTATGCGTGTGTGTATAGTGTACTGTGTGTGTGTGGTGTGGTTGAGGGCTGAGTTGGGTGGGTTGGTTGCTACCGGCGACGGGAGGTCGCCGGCCAAGATATGGTGGTGTCGTTGGCGACTGGAAGTCGCAGGCCGGAGCTAGGTAGAGAAGAGAGTATGTGTGTATGCATGCATGGGTGTGTGTGTTTGTTGCTATTTTGGGGGGGTTACTGTTCATGCCACTAGCGGGGTGGCCGGATAAGGTGGTGGCCGGAGCTGGGTCGCCGGCGAACCAAGTGGGGGCGGCGTTGCCGCAGCAGATGGCGGCAAGAAGCTGCTGGGCGCGACGCCGGGAGGCGCTGGGCGCACATGTCGGGTAGCACGTACGCGCGACGGGATCTGGCGTGCACATTCCTACCGAGAGCTACCGAGAAGCGTGGGCCGAGGCTACCAAGAAATGCAGGGCGCTGGGTGCGCTGGCACGCACGATGCCGATTAACGGGCAGTGCACGCGTGCGTGATGTCGTGTGACGGGTGCGCGCACGGAGCCGTGTTTACGATACGAAATGCATTTTTTCCATCGTACATTATCATCGAGTCGTCGGCGACAAGATGTCATTGACTGGGAGTCGGGGGTCCCGGTCAAAGTCAACCCTTTGACTAAAATTGCCAAAATACCCCTCAATCTTAAAACGCTCCATTTGAGCTCGTTTCAACTCCGATTGAGCTCATTCTTTTTCCGTTGCAATCCAAATCTTACCCTTTTTCATATCAGCCTATTGGACTGACCTTTCACCCTCAATTCTTCAACCTCAATCTTTAGATTTTCCATTTTGTCTCGTCTTTATCGATCGTATCTTCTCTGATATCGTTTATACCTTTATTATTACACATTAAGGATCTAAAAAACATTGTAACTTGTGTAGGCTATCAGTTGGATCGTGCTTTGTGAAACTTGAAATTTGTTACTCGGCTACTCACGTGGTAACCACCGAACAAGGTGGAGGTAATTTCTAAATCTTTATATGTTTACAATTTTCCCTATTTTTTACGCATGATTGGTAAAATACTAAATGTAGTGATTATATTGTCATATTTATACTGTGAAAGGACAGGGGTCCACATTCATTTTCTTTAGGACTTATGGTCCGAGAACTCTTCTACTAACAAAGGTTTGGTGGTCCTGTAAATGCACCAGCTGTATATGAGACCGTTTTGTAGGGTCTGAAAATACTCGCACCTGAGATGTAGGGGACGAGAAATACCCGCACCTGAGATGTAGGGGTAAGTCGGGAAATACCCACACCTGATTTTGGGTTACGATATACGTGTTATGCATTTTACGTGTTGTGTCTAAATGCTGAATGTTACGTATTTCTGATTTATATATTTGTCGAATGCTATAAGATGCGGAGTTTATCCCCATGAGTATATTCCACGCACTCACCCCTATTCTGTAATTCACGTTACAGGAGATGATGAGCATGTTGAGCTTTAGAGAGAGAGGTGGTGCCCTATCTGGATATTTTATATTATGTCCTTTATCATACAACACTTAAACAACGATTTTATAATTCACGTTTTTGTAAGTTTATATTCGTACTTCTTATGGATGATGGATCCTGTAAGTTTACTTCTGCTGCTAATGTTTTGAAATCGGTTGTATTCGAAGGCTCATATGTAATATTTCTGATCGTCTCTTATCTCATTCTTCTTATGATCGTCTCTTACCTCCTTCTATTTTATATCATGCACGTTTTTTCCCCTTCTTTCTTCACGCCCAAGAAGAAAACTCTGATAATTTTTAAGTGTAAAAAACGGAGCGTGACATCATTTTAACATTCTATGAAACATAATATAGAAGAAATAAATTGGATCCCCCCAATGTGACGAATTCTTTACTTTTGTTGTTCTATGATTTGTAGGAAATAATTTTTGAGGTTATGTGAGAATCAAAAGAGTGAAGACTAATTTTATTTTCTTACTTAATTTTGATAAAGTAGAACAAAAATTAGTATTGAGAATCCACACAAGATCGTATTTCATTTATTGTCGTTTCCATTTTCTAAATTATTACAATTCTACACTACAAGAAAAATAGGATACAACAACCCCCAAAAGACAACGCTTTTTATGAATTTGTGTAGTCTTTTCAAAATTTACAATCCTTTTTCCAAAAAGCGTTGTCTTTGTTCAAAAAATTCGACCAAAGACAATGGTTGTTTTGGATAAGACAACACTTTTTTCATAGGGTTGTTAAATAGCGTGTTTTTTTAAAAATAGACAACGCTTTTGTGCAACGCTTTTTTCAAAGTGTTGTCAAATAGCTTATTTTTTAAAATATAGACAACCCTTGTATGCAACACTTTTATGCGTTGTCTTTTCATAGTACTTTTTGACCAATAGACAACCCATTGTGCAACGCTTTTTTTATGTGTTGTGTTAATTATAAATTAATTGTTTTTTAATTTAATAAAATTTAAAAAATGTAATTAATTTATAATGTTATCTTATATTATTTGCATTAATATAATCTTTTATGAAAAAACTCATAATTTTAAAAAATAGTATTTTTATGAAATACTATTTTGAATTAATTAAGAAACTAAACCTAAAATATTACTCTCACCCTTTTATATAATAATACAAAATTTATATATTATTTTAAAACATAATTTGAAAATTATGTTTTATAATTCATAAATTATGAATGTTTCTCTAAAATAAAAATAAAGATAAAATGAGTTTGGTTTTAAAATTAATACAAAAAATATAAATTATTTTATAAAATAAAAAAAAAGATATATATAAATCATATATATCAATTAAAATAAAGAATAAAAAATAAAAAATTGAGTATTAATTAAAGTTGGCCGTAGGGTCGAACCATAGACCTCAAGTGGGAGAGCATCACCAATTTTACCAAACATATTTTTGCTTATTATTTTCCAACATTTAATATTAATACGCAAATGATAAATTCTTATACACAATTTGCACTTGGGTTTTTCAAATACCCAAACTTCTCCATCAATCCCTTTCCACCCCACCAAAATCCAGTGCCTTGCCGCCCAATTCTCCATCCCTTTCCACCACCAAGACCCACTGTCTCGCCGCCCAACCACTACACTTCACCGCTCAACCCACCGTCGGTGCTTAGTCGTCGCCGTCCTATCTTCCGACTCTGTTTTCTCTTCATCTCACCGTCGCCCAAAATCTACCGCCGTCCCGAGTAGAATCACCACATCCCTCTTTTCTTCTCTTCTCATCGACCCGCCGCAGGTTCGCCGCTAATACCTCTCTCTCTCACACACACATAGAGAACTGTCTTCTTAATTGACGATTCAATGCCCGAATTTAATTATTTCAAATTTTAGGTCACAGGTCTTATACAATTTAGGCGAATACAATTTCATATGATTTTAGGGTTTAGGGTAAGTTATACATGCTTCATTAGAAGTCAGTTTTTCTCTTTAAATTTATTGGATTTTTTTTTGTATTGCATGTGTTGTTTCTCCTTGCTTCATCTACCTGTGTATAACTTCTGAATGAATGCTCTCTGTGAGGGTCTTTTGATTGGTTTAAGATTGTTTTCTGTTATGAGGATTTTTGTTGGTTTTAACATGTATTGTTATGTGTTATGATGGCAAAGTCTCTTTTGGGATAGCTAGTCTATGGATAGGTTCTGCAGTTGTCTTTGAACTTCCTATTGAAGCTTTTTGTTTACAATCTTTTTGTTTATAAGTGTTCAGTGAAATCATATCTTATTCTTTCCTACTAATTGTATAGCAATATTAGTTTAGTTGTACAATTAACTCTTCTAAAATCAGATCATTGTTTGTTGAAATGATCTCTAAGTTTCTTGCATTCATAACTAATTTTCTAGCCTTCTTGTTGGATGTTTCTAGAGTCTCTTATGCTGCAACTTTGGGTTCAGAATTATTTATCAGATAAGAGCATGTGGCATCTAGTATGCTCTATAACTCCTTCAACATCACATATTGATTAACTTATGCAACAAATCTTATGCGAAATCTGATTGGGATTCATCGCATTCTTTACTCTGTATTGGTCATGGACCATCATCACCTAATAAAGAAGCGCTTTCAAAATTATGAAGCATGCTAATGGTAAACTATAACTTTGAATTCACTACAATTCTTCATTATTCTTTTAATGTTATGATATTTTTTATTTGCATTGATTGATTAACATGCTTCTGATGTCTCCATTTTGTAGAAACAAATGATATCTTCATCCTTGCTGCTAAGGTAATTTCCCGATGAATTGGTTGTAACCAGGAAGTTCAAATTGTGACCGAATGATTCTCTATGGTTTGAGAAAGTTTATTCTTTTGTAATGAGATTTATATTGTGTTGTGAGTAGTAATTAGTAAATACAAATTATGGAATGCAAACAAGCATTGAACTGCCGGTTGCTCTATTTCACACACCCCACAAACAAGAGAAAAAAGAACTGGTGCTTTAGATGATGAAACAATGTCTGTCAAGACTTTTTTTTTCCAATGGTAATATCATTTTCGGTACAGTCTTTATTTTCGGTATAGTTCAATGCAAACAAGCATTGAACTGCCAATTGCTCTATTTCACACACCCCACAAACAAGAGAAAAAAGAACCAGTGCTTTAGATGGTGAAACAATGTTTGTCAAGACTTTTTTTTTCCACTGGTAATATCATTTTCGATACAGTTCAATGCAAACAAGCATTGAACTGCCGGTTGCTCTATTTCACACACCCCACAAACAAGAGAAAAAAGAACTGGTGCTTTAGATGGTGAAACAATGTCTATCAAGATTTTTTTTTCCACTGGTAATATCATTTTCAGTACAGTCTTCATTTACTATTCTACAAGCCATATGCTCTGTAAGGATCATTTGATTACAGTTCATGAGTTTTTAATGGATTTTATGTTAGTAGATGATTATGTTGTACTTTTGCATATCGTTCAAATTAGACTAGGCATTAGTAAATCAATCTCTATAAACTCAAAATGTTGGCAGAAAATATTATCTTAGTCTTGGCTTAAGCTTGATTTCATATATTGATCAATAATTTCATTAGCTTGTCACCTGGTACTTTGCTTGTGAAAATATTTGCATTGTTTTATTGAGATCTCTCATTTTATGTTTTGCTTCTACCCCAGACAATTTCATTTACCATCTTGAGATGCAGAAAGTTGAAAACAGCTTATGTTGAACAACAAGGGAATGATACTTCCAATCCATGCAACAGTTGTGTATTCCCTTTGTTAGTGGAGGCATGAAAGCCAGTGTTTGTGGGATTCAAGAGAAGGTAATTCTGATAAAATTTTCATGATATTTAGACTCTAAAAAATATACTTGGTGTTTTCATGATATTCATGAATATTAAAATTTCCTTAAAGCAAAGAAATAGCCACAAGCAGCCCGCATTTTGTGAAAATCATGTGCTCTGTGGTGTTTTTATAGGTGGTGGGACTGTGTTGCTCTGCCAGAAGATGTTGATTCTTGTGATGAAGCTGGATTCAGAATGCAGATAAAGGACTTCGCATTTGAGGTAATCCTCAATAGTTCTAAAGCAATATCTAAACATACTTAATATTGTTTAAGGATGGTTTTGTTTTAACCTTGATAGTTTGTTATGTAATGCTTTCTCGTACTGTTTCACCCCTGTTTGTTTGCATCTACATACATATGTATCCCATAGAAGATTGAAAAGTATGAACTTTTTCATGTTTTATCACATTCCATGCCATGTTGGATTCTTGTATTGTTGTTTTCCTTAATTCTTCAGAGCAGCTTGACCAATAACACTAGATAGAGATGTTTACACAGTCCAAACTCTAAAATTCTGTGGAATTATTAAAGTTAGCAAGAACATCCTGTGTTCGAGTAGCCATCCAGCCTCATCACTTAAGAAAAGGTTGAGCGGTATGTCAATCTAAATTCAAATGTATGGAATTTGAGAACAAAATTATGTTAGGATAGTTATAAAAATTTCAAGCGGAAGGATAGAGGTTTGGATAGAACTTTGAAAGGAAGGAGAATAGAATGGTTGTGTGTCCATAAATAGAAAGGACTTGCCAAAGGCACAAATTGTTGAGACTTCAAAGGGTTCATTTTATTAGTTTAACTTAATATTCTTTCTTGTGTCTAATTGATCCAACATCCAAAACTAGGCTATAAGAATGACAAGTTAAACTTTTAATAGTTTCACACATAACAACATAAAATATCTATAGAGTGTTGTTCAAAATGTATCCCTCTAGAATATCCATCCATTGTATCTGGAATTTTAGGAAACTTGAGTTTCTCCAAACTTATGCTAATTTATTATTGCACTTTACATGCTTGGCTAGAATTTTGGTGGACTTGGCGCTCTTAATTATTGGCTTTCACTCATTTAAAATGAACTCAATGTACAATATTTCATATTATATGAGAAACCATCAAGAGTCTCAATCTGCATAAAGTTCAAATTTCAACTTATTATTACTGAAATTTTATATTTTGTGTCATGATGTGTCTTGATTTGAAATGGTCACTGGGCATTGTTGCAACTTTGTTTTTGTGCTTTAGCATGTCAATGGTCTGAAGGCTCAACAACACTGACACACACTAATCATGTAGCAACTTTAGATTTTTGGCTACATAGCTTCAACATAAGTAGTCCAGCAAAATCCTCTTCTGTTGAGAATGTGGATGTTGTCCATATTTCTATAAGTGTATCCTGATTTTTTCATTTCTTGAGTACATTTCAAAATGTAGAGTTATTGTGTGCATTTGAGAACTTACTCTCTATACTAGCATGTCAAGACAACTTTCTATATAAGCTAAGGTTTAAAGTATTTTGCAGTTCCAAATTTTCTCTCATGGAAACTAATCTAATAACTTGTTTTTAATATAATAACTTGTTTTTCTCTCATGGCAACTAATCTAATAACTCGTTGGACGTTTTGCTCAAACTATTTGTTTATGAGAAATTGTACTTCAAAGATGTTATAATTGTATGAGTGAAGATGGAAAATGAGTCAAGGTAAGTAGTAAACTGCATGATAGATAGTTTCCTATTGATCTTATGTGCTTATTAACAAGATAATTATAGTAAATATGACTTCGAGTGGCTGATTTGGAGAGTTTCAGTTTTGATAATTATAGTAACTGTTAACAAGGTTTTGCAGCCTTTTGTTTTGTTGACTTCAAGTTTGAAGTTGTGACTGATTTGTTTTAATTATTAATTCCATAGATTCCATTGGATTCTAACTGTCATCAACCCCCACAAGCAAACTTGTCATTTGTTGGACCCTCTTTATCATCGTTTACATTATCAAACTTGGAAAAAAATTTATTGATTTGTAAGTTTCAATTTAAAAAGTTTAGTACATTTATGTTCACTTATTTTATGTTACATGTACGATGATTAATACTTTGTTTTGTCATGAAGGGCCTTGAGAATGTTCAATACAGAAATTGGAAAGAATGGAAAAAAACAACCTACATGGGAAGTAGTCAAGGTATGTATGGTGAAGATGTGAATAATACGTTGATACTCATGTTTATTTTATCATCACCAAGCATATCTGTAAGTTGATACAAATAGTTAATTGTAATGTAGGCTCCTTTGCAACCTGACACCAAACAATGTGGTTTTTTTATCTTGTGGTACATGAGATAACTTATTGAAAATGATGCAACTGTGGACATGGTTTCATTGCGTTCAATTGTGAGTAACTAATTTCTATTTAGTTTGCATATTGTATACTTCACCAAAATGAAATGAAGTTGATTATTGACTATATTCTTTTTTCAAAGTTTACGCATGTTAAGTGCACTAGTGCTGATATTGATGAAGTTCGTGTTGAATGGGCTGATTGTGTTCAAGAACATATAAATGGGTAGAACAAGGTGACTACTATATTTTAACTTGCAACGCTTTCTTTTGAGTATTTAATATGATCACGTTATGATTTTTAGGTGTTCATGTTAACTTTGTTCTTACATTTGACAGATTGTGGGGACGTAGGGAGTACATGTGAAGTTCGTGATCCTCATTTTTGTGAAGGTCGTGATGTTATTCAAACAAATATGAACATTTTGTTATTGTTGGAGTTTAAATTTATAGACGTAATGTTTTGTGATTTCAAGTGTTAGGATGAGACAATTATTAGGAGGATTTATGAATGTTACGTTTGATATTGACGATGTTTATATGTTCTTCTAATGTATTTTTTAGTTTAAATAATTAAATTATATTATTATATATATCCAGCAAAAAATATGAAATTAATTGTAAAAAATGTGAATAAACAAAAGAGACAACACAAAAAAGGGTTGTCATAAAGAAATGACTACACCGTAAAAAGCGTTGCATTTGCGTTGTTATTCTAAAAAACCACAATGCTAAAAAAGCGTTGCACAAATTCTGGATGTAATCAATAGAGACAACGGTTATAAGCGTTGTATATATTCGTGTTGTTGTACTTCAAAAAGACAACGCTTTTTAAGCGTTGCATATATTCGTGTTGTTGTGCTTAAAAAAGACAACGCTTTTCAAGCGTTGCATATATAGTTGCACAAAATCAGAAAAGACAATGCTTTCGTGCCGGTATAAAAGCGTTGTCGTTTCTAAATAAGACAATGCTTTTTACCATTGTTAAATAGTGAAAAAAAATTCTGCAATGCTTGATACGACAATGGTCAAAATCAGGATTTAACAACTGGTAAAACCCGTTGTTAAATAGCGAAATTGTTGTAGTGCCACTTTCTATTACAGTGATGATGATGAGCTAATAGTGAAATAAAATATAAGATTGAAATTCAACATAAAACATTTTTAAGGATTGGGGACCTTGCACCCTCGCCACAAATTAAGATTAAGAGTAAAATGGTTTATCAAAGTTGCCGGTGGTCGGAAAATTTCAAAGTTGTCGGTTTCGACCAATTTTTGCATACGACGTAGGTCTTGATAAGATGAATCTAGAATAGGTCTCGGATTTCAATTCCGATTTTTTGTTCGCCAAAAAATGGCAAAAAACTGCCTCCAAACCCTAAACCCTAGTTTTCACCACCTTCTCTCCCTCTTCTGATTTCTCTCTCTCTCTTCTTCCTCTCACTAGAGTAGTCGCCGGAGAAGCTGCTGGGGTTGCGGTTGAGCCGCCGGAGGGGCGGCGCTGCCGTGGGTGGCGATGTCGGAACTGTGGCAGGCTGTGTATGTATATGTCGCATGAGTGTGTGTGTTTAGTGTGTGTGTTGTGTATGTGTGATGTTGGAGGGTGGTGCTGGTGGCGCCGCCGTGAGCTACTGGTAGGCGGCGCTGGTGATGCATCGGCGAGGCCTGGGTGGTGGTGGCCGCCGGCTAAGCTGAGAAGATGTGTCTATGTTTATATGTATGCATGTGTGTGTAATGTTTTGTGTGTATGTGCATGGCTGCCAGGTGGATCAGGGTAGGGTCAGTTGCCGGCCGGAGCTGGAAAGGTTAGGGTTGGTTTTACATGTGTGGGTGTTTAGGTATGTTTGGGGCTGATTTTGGGCACTGTTCACGGTCGGTTTCCGGTGAAGGATGGTCGGAGGTGGTAACCGGTGGTACAGGATTGCCGGCGGACAAGATGGTGGCGGCGCTGCAGCGGATGGTGCCGGGAAAAACAGTAGGCGAGCAGGGTCGAAGCCAGGAGGCCTGGGCGCAAGCCTGGCTAAGGCTGCTGAGAAACCTCGGTCCCTACCGAGGGAAGCTGCAACGCTGCCGAGAAACCTGGACAACTGCCAAGAAGTGCTGACCTGCTGCCAAGAGCTGTCGAGCGTGCCTGTCGACATTGTCGAAAAAATGCACCAGCTGCCGAGTTTTTCACCAGACGTCGGGTGCGCGCGTCCCGTCGTGTGACGGGTGCACACGCGACGTCGTGATTTCGATCCAAATCCTATTTTTTCCATCGTATGTCATCATTGAGTCGTCGCCGATGAGATGTCGTTGACTGGGGTTTGTGGGCCCGGTCAAAGTCAGCCCTTTGACCAAAATTACCAAAATACCCCCAAACTTAAAATGCTCCGTTTGAGCTCGTTTCAACTCCGATTGAGCTCATTCTTTTTCCATCGTGATCCAAATTTCATTCTCTATCTTCTCAGCCATATACACTGATTATCCACTCTTGTTTCTTCAACTCCAATCTTTAGATCTCTTAACTCGTCGCGTCTTTAACGATCGTTTTTCCTCTGAAATCCTTTATAGCTTTAATTATAATTATTAAGGATCTAAGAAAGATCTAAGAAAGATCGTAATTGTGTAGGCTACTTGTTGGATTGAGCATTGAGATATTTGACCTTTGGTACTTGCTACTCACATGGAAACCACCGAACAAGGTAGGGGTAATTTCTATCTCTTTATCTGTTTATAGTTTTCCCTATTTATATGCATGAATGAGGAATACTAAATGCTATGATTATATGCTATGATTATGTGTTCATGATATACTGTGAAAGGACTTCGGTTCACATTGCATGTTCGGAGGGTCTTATGGACCGTAAAAAAATTGTCTCCTACCTCTTCTACCACCTAAAAGGTCTGGCGGTCCTGTAAATGTGCTAGCGGTATTAAGACCATTTTAGGGGATAAGATGGGGAATTTCCGCACCCCACGGATGGGTTACAAGTACATGTCTTGCATTTTATGTGCTGTGACAACATGAATGAATGTTACATTTCCGATACTTTATATTTGTTAATTGTTATAAGAGGCGGATTTCATCCCCATGAGTGTATTCCATGCACTCATCCCCTATTCTGTAATTTACGTTACAGGAGATGACAAGCATGATGAACCCTAGGAGGAGAGAGGTGGTGCTATATCTGGGCTTGTATATTTAGGCTGATGTCACACAAATATTTTCAAACATTGTTTTAATTAATTCTGGTTTTGTAATAATTTGGGATATGATTCCGATGTTGGATCCTAATGGTATTTTCCACTGCTATGGTATGTTGAGATTATCGGTTGAAATCGATTGTTGATATGTTAATGTTTCACATCGTCCCTTACCTCTTTCTTCTATCGTCTCCTATCTACTTCTTCTGATTATGAAAAATATCTCTTACCATTTCTTTCTTCACGCCCAAAGGAAAACTCTGATATTTTTTTATGTAAGAAAACGGGGTGTGACAAATGGTATCAGAGCAATGTTCTAACGTTATGAACTTGCTCGAACTGGTTTTAAAAATGGAAAAAATGTGATTTTAAAACGTGAACTGTTTTGAAAAGATATAGATAGGCACCATCCTCTCTCTATAGGAGTCTCTCTCTGATCTTAAGACTTGTGGAAAAGAGTGATTACTTGATAATATGATATAAACTATTTAGGACTGACGGGGTATTAGGGATATTGTTTCGAGATGAAAAGATCTTTTAAAACCCTCTTGACGTCACTACAACCACGATAAAAAGATCTTGTAAAAACCTCTTGATGTCACTACAGTCGACACACTGCTCTGAGCCACCACCACAAAGCCGCTGACTGCAGCAGCGTGAGCTAGTATGCGAGTATGGCCGTTCGCAGAAGTTAATGTTGTGTGACTGAAAGTTGAAACTACCATGACCCTTGTTTACAACAGGGTGTGCTGATGAGTGAGTTTTCCAGTTCGTGGTTGTAATGCGTAAGATTGGTTTTAATACTTGAATTCTATAGGGAACCATGTGTAAGTGTCAGTAAAGTGGTTCATGATGGTTTGGTTATGTTGTGTTTTTCTGGTTGGTTTATGCGATGGGTATACGATACCTTACAACTTTATGCTAACCTGATAAATGAATAACAAAAAATATTTTAAGATTATTATATGATTTATGGAGTGATGTTTACCGATACCATGATACTTATTATTAGTTCAACTATTGTTATAGATTGTTGGGTTATGTGGGGTAAATTATAAGGGTTAGTTTTCATGTGTAGTCTTTAGAACGATATGTCATGAGGTCAACCACAAAGGAATAAGATGTCAATGGAAAATCTGTAGGAACACGACATGCACGCCACGAGAAGAGATTTAGGGCGGTGCCCGAACAGAGGAACTTGGCTCGATGTTTAGAGATCACCCAAGTTGCGCTGTCACCATCGTCGAGGAATACCATGAGCTTAACTATTGAACAGTTCCGACGATTTGATCCACCGACCTTCAATGGAATAGAAGAACCGGTTGAAGCTGAAGAATGGCTAAGGTCGTTGGATCGACTCTTTGGACATTTGGCATGTACAGAAGAGCAAAAGATCTTTTGTGTCGTGTTACAACTCACCGAATGAGCCAGCTGCTGGTGGGAGTCACAAGAAAGGACTATGTCACTGGAATTTAGGAGCGCTATGTCTTGGGGTTCGTGGGCCCGATCAAAGTCAACCTTTTGACCAAAATTACCAAAATACCCCCAAACTTAAAATGCTCCATTTGAGCTCGTTTCAACTCCGATTGAGCTCATTATTTTTCCGTCATGACCCAAATTTCATTCTCTATCTTCTCAGCCATATACACTAATTATCCACTCTCGTTTCTTCAACTCCAATCTTTAGATCTCTTGACCCGTCGCGTCTTTAACGATCGTTTTTCCTCCGAAATCCTTTATAGCTTTAATTATAATTATTAAGGATCTAAGAAATACCGTAATTGTGTAGGCTACTTGTTGGATTGAGTGTTGAGATATTTGACCTTTGGTACTTGCTACTCACGTGGAAACCACCGAACAAGGTGGGAGTAGTTTTTATCTTTTTATCTGTTTACAGTTTTCCCTATTTATATGCATGAATGAGGAATACTAAATGCTATGATTATATGCTATGATTATGTGTTCATGATATACTGTGAAAGGACTTCGGTTCACATTGCATGTTCGGAGGGTGTTATTGTGTCACGCCCTAGAATCTTTTAGAAAAATTATCAGAGTTTTTCTTTTTGGGCATGAAGAAAGAAAAGATAAGGGACACTTTTTTTTTGTACACAGAAAGAAGTAGTAGAAGACGACAGAAGAAAGAGTTAAGGGACGATGTGAATCATTCACATATCAACAATCGGCCTCTGCCGATAGCAATCGGTCTCAATACTGATAAAATACAATATTCGTAGCGGAACAATTCATCAGGATCCATAAATAGAAGGAGAAGAGTTTATCTTTTACAAACGTAAATTATTAAAACAACGTTTCAACGTTAAGTTTTGAAAAAGAAACAAATGGCGAAGACTTGATATGGCACCATCCTCTCTACGCACCTTGACTCTCGTAATTTCCTGTAGTGTGAGTACAGAATAAGGGGGTGAGTGCATTGAATACACTCGAGGGGATAGTTTCCATATTTTAACATTTATTATGTAGTTACACAAATCAATCATAAATATATGTTCGGCAAATAAACACATCACAAATAAAGCATAGCACGTAATCGTTTCCTTAACGGACGACCTAGCCATTTCCAAGCTCATTTCCAGCTAGCGGTGTATTTATGGACCACCCAGTCCATCCTTTGCGGTATATTTACGGACCACCCAGTCCATCCATTACGGTGTATTTACGGACCACTCAGTCCATACCTATCGGTGTATTTACGGACCACCCAGTCCATCCATTGCAGTGTATTTATGGACCACCAAGTCCATCCATTGCGGTGTATTTACGGACCACCCAGTCCATCTCTAACGGTGTATTTACGGACCATCCTGTCCATCTCTAACGGTGTACTTATGGACCACTCTGTCCCTTCCCCAAAATAAAAAAATACGCTCGCAATATTCACAGTAAATAGGGTTCAACATTAAGATTCAACATTTCATATATCAAATAGGAAAAATAGTAAACACATAGAGTTTAGAAGTTATCCCTACCTTGTTCGGTGGTTACCATATGAGTAGCGAGTACCAAAGATCTCGTGCCTTAGATATCGTGTCTCAAATCTCGTGTCTCAAAGTTCACTCCAACCAGTAGCCTACATAAGTTACGGTGTTCTTAGATCCTTAATAATATATAAATAAAGTTATAAAATGATTCCGGAGAAAAACAATCGTAAAAGGCACGTCGGATCGAGAGATCTCAAAATTGAGGTTGAAGAAACAAGGGTGAAAAGTTCAGTTCATAAGGCTGAGATGAAAGAGGATGAAATAAGGGTTGCAATGCAAAAAGAATGTGCTCAATTGGAGTTGAAACGAGCTCGAACGGAGCACTTTAAGATTGAGGGGTATTTTGGTAATTTTGGTCAAAGGGTTGACTTTGACCGGGCCCACGACCCTCGGTCAACGAAGTCTCATCAACGACAACTCGATGTTGATGTACGACAAAAAAAATGAGGTTCGGATCGAAAACACGGCATCGCGTGCGACGAGGCACTCGCGCACCCGGCGCCTGGTGAAAAACCCGGCGGGCTTGGCACATCACTCGGTAGCTGCCGAGTTTTCTCGGCAGCGGGCAACACGGCGCTCGGCAGCGGGCAACACGGCGCTCGGTAGCCTCACTCCCCGGCGCTCCCGTCACCCGCGCGCTACCCAGCTCCCGTCGCCCGCGCCCACGCGCGCCCGTCTCCTGTCACCCGTGCACGCCTATCTCCTGCCACCCGGCACCCGCGCGCACACCTGGCCCCCGGCACCCAACCCCGCGTGCACATCCCGTCCCCGACACATACCCTGGCGCGCACATTCCGTTCCTGACGCATACTTCGACACCCGGCGCTCGTCCACCAGTGCACACCCGCGACCCGACGCACCACCACTAGCACAGCTGCCGGCCGGCGACGGCTCTGGCGACTTTTCCGACGGTGGCGGCTCCGGCGACTTTTCCGACAGCAGCGGCTCCAGCGACTTTTCCGGCGACGGAAAAAGAAAGAGAGAGAGAAGAGAGAGAAACTTACATGTTCGCGTCGCTTTTGTTTTCGTCGGCCGAATGAAAATTTTGAATTGACTACCCCTATTTTAAAAGTTACTATTTACCAAGTAAATTTAAATTATCATTCATTAAAATATTATTTTTCCGTTTTACCGTTCATCCGGATTTTACCCCCTCATTTTACCTAATCTTCATATTTGGCTCTTTTGTTCACCATTTGAGCTACGGGTCTTCAATTGACCCCTAGTTTATTTCTATCTTCTCGTTTTTCCATTGCGCATCTCATGGTATAAAAATATTCTATTTTCCAAGTCTAAGAAATTTATCGATCTAAATCATGCCTTAAACATATATCTAAAACGCACAGTCAACACCTACGCAAATAATTATTAAATTATAGGTTTAAATATTTAATTAATCAATTATGCTTCGTTTTTTATCTGGGGCGCTACATATGGACCGTAAAAAAATTGTCTCCTACCTCTTCTACCATCTGAAAGGTCTGGCAGTCCTGTAAATGCGCTAGCGGTATTGAGACCATTTTAGGGGATAAGACGGGGAATTCCCGCACCCCACGGATTGGTTACGAGTACGTACCTTGCATTTTATGTGTTGTAACAATGTGACTGAATGTTACATTTCCGGTATTTTATATCTGTTAATTGTTATAAGAGGCGGATTTCATCCCCACGAGTGTATTCCACGCTATAGGAGATGACAAACATGATGAACCCTAGGAGGAGAGAGGTGGTGTTATATCTGGGCTTGTATATTTAGGCTGATGTCACACAAACATTTTCAAACAATGTTTTAATTAATTCACGTTTTGTAATAATTTGGGATATGATTCGGATTTTGGATCCTGATGGTATTTTCCGCTGCTATGGTATGTTGAGATTATCGGTTGAAACCGATTGTTGATATGTGAATGTTTCATATCGTCCCTTACCTCTTTCTTCTGTCATCTCCTATCTACTTCTTCTGATTATGAAAAATGTCTCTTACCATTTTTTTCTTCACGCCCAAAGGAAAACTCTGATATTTTTTTATGTAAGAAAACGGGGCGTGACATTGAGACTACCATGGACCCTTGTCTATGACAGCATGATCTAGTGGGTACACGAACGTTATATGTAAAGCAGCAACTAATGCTTGAGGTCTATGGGGACCATGCATGGATGTTTTGTGATATGTTTATGATGATTTCGCTTAAAACATGTTTTCATAGTTAGTATATGCATGTTGGTTATATGATATTCTACAATGTGAGGTTATGCTATGATGACAAATGAATGACAGAGAAATCTATTGAGGCTATTAATTGATTAATAGGATCACGTTATTTGTGGAATTGCATAGACGTAAATGTTAAATATAGATTTGATAAAATAAGACGATAGTACAACCTAGCTGCTTAGATTGGACATCAAATTCTTTGATTTTTATGAACAGAATAATGTTGAAAATTTCATAATAAACAGAATCTCAAGGTTTGCATAATTAATAATAACACGTTTTAGGCTTAGAATTTATCAACCACAGGCGGGACGACTTTGGAGGAAGAGCAACGACTATTATCGTGCGAGACTAAATCGAACCAAAAATATGCTACCCTAATTTTTCCTCATTTATGTGTATCAAATATTTCATTCTAAGTTCACTTCTTCCATACACTTCTTCTTAACCGATGCCCCAACTTGAAGTTTTCCCTGTAATGTTGAATTATACGAGTATTAAGATCTGAACCATTACTCGACATCTCCTTATTTTCTTATATTTACATAAATTACATTTTAAATTTTATTTGTAAATTTTAATTACTTAATTTTTACATTCTTTTTTAGTTTTAAAGTTATATGTTTATTATAATAAATTGAAATGTTGTTCGATTAGAAACGTAGTATATCAATTTATCTGTTATTTATAATATCCTACATTTCTAGAATTAAATAAATTGGGTAACACAATAACTATACTTCCATTATATAAATATTAAAATTATTATATATTTCATGTATGTTTTTAAACCAGTATCTATATTTTATGTGAAGATAATATATTAAGTTATGAAAGTTGTTTGTTGGATTTTTATAATATAGTGTCAAATATTAACTATTATTATGTATTAATTATATATATTAACATTTTATTTAGCTACTTATGTAGTGTAGAAAAACTATATTAAAATTCTCTTAATTATATTTAGTAACATTAATATAATCTATTTATAGAAAGTGCTCTTTTTTCATATTGACTCATTCATGGGCTTTTTAAAAATCTTTCTTTTAATTTGTTTAAGCTTTCTTTCATTTTAATATACTTTTTTTGTGATGTTAATATTTTCAAAATGAGTTTGAGGCAAAAAGTCCTGGGCTTGGTGGTTTTAAGTGACTTATGTAATAAGGTTTTTGTATTAGAGATAGATTGTATTATTTACTTTTACCTTGCAAAATAGATATAAGTAGTTGAAATGGGAGACTTTTCCTCCTAAATTATAATCAAATCTTCAAGAAATAATAGAATTGTTCTATCCAATTCTCTTACGTAATTTACTAATTTATAAAAAGTATTTTCCATGTACTCAGAATCTTGTTTTAATCATAGTGATGTACTACTTAATGTATATAATTTTTTTAGAATGAAAAAAAAAACCACAATATATTTACTATTTTATATCGAAATTAATCTTCATCATAACCGTAGATAACATAAAGATTTATTAAAATCTCATCTTATTGTATAATAAATTTTATGACATGTAATATAACAATCCATGCATCCCACAAATGTAGTTGCACTTCTTCCACAATTATTTATGTGCCCAGGTGCACGAATCCTAAATCCATGCAACTGGGTCAACTTGACTAGGGGTGAATTTCAGGTGCCCCATACGCCCCCATATCCGCGCCCACAATATTATCATGCACACTTAACATTTTCATTATGTTCGCGTAACCTTTATTTTATGTTAGTTTAACTTTTACATTATATTACAGACATATTCTTTTAAACCTTTATGTATAATATTATAACTCTTTTGTTATAATAATTTAACTTTTATGTTATAATAATATAACCTTCATGTTTGTCTTTTAAGTTAAAGTATTACATAAAGGTTATACGAATATAACATAAATGTATAGCTATACTACATGAATTTTTATGCTGAAAGAAAAATATAAGTAATATCATGTTTTCTAATGAATTTGGGGAAATGGAAGAGATGGAGACAATAGAAACTATAAAACTTGCGTGACTTAGGTACGAACTCTGGTCGTCACACAATCGGCACCTTAATATATGTGGGATACTACTTGAGCTACAAGATTCGTAGTTATAAGTAATATCACTTAAAGGTTATGACATTTGTACATAAAAATTATACTAATATAACATAAATGTTAAATTATTATAATATAAAGGTATAACTATACTACATAAATTTTTATACTGAGAAAAGTATAAGTAATATAACATAAAGATTATGAAATTTGTACATAAAGGTTATAGTAATATAACATAAAGGTTAAACTAATATATATATATATATATATAAAATAAAGGTTACAATATAAATAATATTATATCATTTATATTAATATAAAATATAAATTAAAAAATTAAAATATCAAATAAATAATAAAATTAATTACATAAATAGTATAAAATAATAAATGAATCTAAAAATGTTAAAAACATAAAGATAATATGAATATGATATTAATAATACAAATAATTTTAGTCAAGTATAAGATTTATCTAATTGTTTTTAAATATATACAAATAAGATATATTTGTTGTACCCTTAACCCGAGTTGAAAAAAACTTGACACGTGGAGGACTAGAGATTGGCCGAGCTAGGTATCTACCCAACCTGAGGTTAGTCGAGATAGTTGCCGACCTGACCAGAGGTTGGCCAAGCTACCCAACCAGAGTCTAGCTATGTTAGGTACCGACCCGATCAGAGATTGGCCGACCCGACCAAGCTATGATGGAAAATTGATTTTGAAATCATTGTATCCGAAATAAATAGAGAATTTTTCTCTCATTCTTATATAAAAAAACATTCTGGCCAACTAGAATTGACTGACCAAAATAAGTTTAACTAATTTGTCTGGTTAGGCATCGGGCACCATCTTCTGTTAATGTAATTCACTTTTAATATTATTTTTTGATCCAGTTCAATCAACCCAAATCAATCTATTTTGTTGTTAGACTAGAATTTGTGCTCTACAAAATCTGACGCCAATATTTTGGCACTAGAGAAAGGGGGATTGTCATGACAGAGCATAGCACACTGACTACCCTCACAATGAACGATGGTGAAGACCAGAACGTTCCACCGGGCTTTCAAGCTCAGAACTTATTATCGGGCGGGTCCATCAAGCCCCCATAGACCACTTCTCAGGAGAAATATCTTTGGACATTCCCATCGCTGGAGGAACTTGACAAACTATGATGTCCTCAGACGAGATCAGAATAGTGATGGCCCAACTAGGAGAGTGGTTGAAAGAGGCCGAAGTGAGAGAGAAGAGTCATAAGATTCAAGAGCTTGAAGAAGACACCCAATCTTTGGATGAGCCAAAATCCAAAATAAGAGACTTCAATAAGACCCCAATGGATGAGCTAAGAGTAGAAAGGACCCCATCACCTAAGAAAGTCCGAGCAGAGCTACCGACCAAGAGCAAAATTGTGCTCAATAGGATAGGGTCGAGCTCAGCGCTGGAGTTCAGAAAATCACCAAGGAAACTGAAATTCAAGGAAGAAACTTACCAACATGATGATAGAAGAGTTGAATAGAATGCGAGATATCCTCAAATATATGATGAGGAAGAATAAAATTTAAAAAGGAAGCTAGCTGAGATTCAAGCTAGGAAAGTAGGACCAGAGAAAGACGACTAGAGAAAGACTTCCCTCTTCACAGACCAGATTTCAAATAGGGTCATCCCAACTAATTTCAAGGTGCCCCAGATTGGTCTCTACAATGAAGACACAGACCCTAGCACACACCTAAATAAATATGTATTATAGATGGAACTACAAGATGTTGGGGAATAACTAATGTTCCAGACATTCACTTTAACACTTGGAGAATGAGCTCAAAGATAGTTCCAATCTCTTCCAGATAAATCCATCGGAAGTTGGAACGAGCTAGTTGAATTATTCCTAACATAGTTGATGGGATTAAAAATGAGGTTAACCCCAAAGAACATCTTGTCAATGTTAAGTAATGTAATGACGAATCATTAAAATCTTATTTGGACAGATTCAACAAACTTGTGCTAGAAATGGAGCAGGTCTCATATGATGTCGTTATCATGGTCATCATGCCCAGTCTAAGGACCAAGATAAAGTTTTGGTTGTTAGTTTGTGATATAGGACCAAAAACATATCATGAGTTCCTAAATCGAGCATAATGATTCATTGGGGCTGAAGAAGAGCTTGGAAGAGCTCAAAGATAAGAGAAATTATACCCCAAGGCATCGTGCTCCATTATTGAGTCGACTAAAGAAAAATCAATATGTCGAGCTTATTTACCAAGCCGACTAGAGAAAAATCTATACGTTGAGCTCATTTATCGAATCGACTAAAGAAAGAGGCCACATGCCAAATCCGAGCTGACTAGGCTTGGATAAAAGATGAAGACTACGGCCACACCAAGCGGGTCAGGCTTGGGTTAAAGATGAAGGCTTCGGCCACATCCGAGCCAATGAGGCTTGGATGAAAGACGATCGTTATAACCACATTCGAGCCAATAAGGCTCAAATGAAAAACGAAGGCTCTAGCCTAATCCGAGCTCGTTTGAGCTTGGATAAAAAGAAAAGGCTATGAGCTGATCTAAGCTCGTTGAGCTCGGATAAAAGAAAAAGGCTCCGGCCCTATCCGAGCTCTTTAAGCTCGGATAAAAGGAAAAAACTCTGCCTCAATTCGAGCTCGTTAAGCTCGAATTAGAAGGAAAAGGCTCTGGTCCCATCCGAGCTCGTTGAGCTTGGATAAAAGGAAATGGTTCCGGCCTGATCCAAGCTTGTTGTGCTTGGATAAAAGATAAAAGCTTCGGCCTTATTCATGCTCGTTGAGCTCGGATAAAAGAAAAATCTATGGCCATATCCGAGCTCGATTAAGCTTGAATAAAATGAAAAAGCTCCGGCCCCACCTGAGCTTGTTTGAGCTCAGATAAAAGGAAAGACAACGGCCTCATCTAAGCTCATTGAACTCGAATAAAAGGAAAAGGTTTTTGCCCAATCCAAGCTCGTTTGAGCTCGAATAAAAAGTAAAAGCTGCGGCCCCATCCGAGCTCGAATAAAAGAAAAAAACTATGGCCCCACCCAAGTTCTTTTAAGCTCGGATAATAGGAAAAGGATATGGCCATACCCGAGCTTGTTTGAGCTTAGGTGAATGGCGAATGCAACAACCACATCTGAGCTCATTGAGCTCAGATAGAATGAAAAATGTTAAAACAACACTTAGGCTAACTAAACTCATGCATAAACTAAGTTATCTACCCTAGGCTACAGAACAAGACGGGCTCAAGAAGCCAAGGCCTAAGACGATGATGGCCGAGCTAACCTCATTTGGCACAAGGTTGGAAGCCCTCGAAACCCTAAAAACGGCCAAGCCAACCTGGCTTAGGTTACAGTAGAAGGCCCCTACCGAGGCCGAGCCGAGCCGGGCCGGGCCCTGTGTAAAGCCCCCAAACATGGCTGTGCCAACCTGACTTAGACCACGGCCAGAGGACTGACGAGTGTACTAGGCTCCTAGTAAAGCTGAACTGAGTCAGTATACAACCAAAGCTCTTAACACATGGTCGAGCCTAACTGACACGGACCATGTCGACCAAAAAAAGTTTAAAACAATCTAGCTCAAACATAGTTGAGGTAAATTTATCCTTCACACCAAAAAAATCATCCATAACAAAGATGGATCGAAAAAAATTTAAGCATAGCAAAAACGACTATGGCCGAGCCAACCTAGTTCGGGCCACGACTGAAGGCCCCAACAAATGGCTAAGCTGACTTGGCTCAAGCCAAGGCTAAAGGCCCCAACAATGGCCTAGCCGACCTAGCTCAGATAATGAGCCCTAGCTCAGATAGTGAGCGAATACCTGGGTAACAGCTGAATCATCGACCTAAGCTCAGATGGTGAGCAAAGACCTCGGTAGCACCTGAGCTGACCTAGCTCAGATGATGAGCAAAGACCTTGGCAGCGACCTAGTCGACCTAGCTCAGACCGTGAAGGTAGACCTTGACAAAGCTCACCTATCTCAAATAGTGAAGGTAGACCTTGACAGTGGTCGAACTCATTTATCTCGAACGACAAGCAAAGACCTCAACAATGGCCGTGACAACCTTGCTCTAATGGCATGCGAATGCCTCGACTATTGCCGAGCCAAGGAAGGTTTGAGCTAAACTATGCAAAGTAAAAAATACACAAATATAAGCTACCCGACAAATCAAGCTAAATACAAAAAAGTAAGACAACAAACAAAAAAATGAAATACAAAAGCCTCACTAATTGGGGCTAGATGAGCCAAAGAGTGAGCTGAGGCTAGATATGCTAAGATATGAGTCGACCCAGTTTAAGAAAAAAACAAAGTTTTAACTGAAAGGCTTCAAGCACTAAGCACGAACTAAACCAGCTTGAAAAGTTAAGACATAGCGACCAAGGCCGACTAAAAGCAAACCAATCAAAACCATCTAGGGTTGGGGCTTGGATGAATGAAAAATCACAAAGGGCAAAGCAGAGTAGAAGACTCAAAACTACAATGCAATCAAGACCTAAAAACAAGTACAAGCCTAACTAAGCAAACGAGTTAGTTAAATATAAACATCATATGAGCCAAGCAGACAATAAAACTTCATTGGTGCTCGACCCCGACCAATAGCAAAGCAGGCCAGCTTGGACCATAAGGGATCATTCCCGAGCAATGATTGACCTAGTTAAATAATTCAAGGATGACCAAACTTATTTGGTGAAAGTTCTAAGCAGTGCAAGCATTCCTACTTGGGAGCCGAGTTTAGCTAAGAAAAATATTAGCTAAGTTCCACATGTTGAAAAAGATCCATTCATCGGTTGTCACCTCCTACTTAAAGGCAAATGAGCTAGATCAACTAAGAAGACCAATGAGTTAAAACCTCATAGAGAAAGTTTTGAGTCAAATTACATAAGAAAAAATATATAAGTGAGAAAGTTTTAAGTCAAATTACATAAGAAAAATTTTATAACACTACAAGAAAAATGGTATTTAACAACCCTCCAAAGACAACTTTTTTTATGAATTTGTGTTGTCTTTCTGGAATTAACAACCCTTTTTCCGAAAAGCGTTGTCTTTTTTAAAAAAATACGCTGAAAGACAACACTTTTTACATAGGGTTGTCTTTAAGCGGATTTTTTTAAAAAAAGACAATGCTTTTGTGCAACGCTTTTTTCAAAGGGTTGTCTTTCAGCGTATTTTTTTAAAAAAAGACAACCCTTTTTATGCAACGCTCTTTATGCGTTGTCTTTTAGTTGATTTTTTTTTAAAAAAAGACAACCCTTTTATGCAACGCTCTTTATGTGTTGTCTTTTAGTTGATTTTTTAAAAAAAAGACAACCCATTATGCAACGCTTTTTTTATGTGTTGTGTTAATTGTACACCTTTTCATAATATTAATTGTTTTTTAATTAAATTAAATTTGAAAAGTTTAATTATTTTATGATGTTATCTTATATTATTTGCATTAATATTATCTTATATGAACAAACTCATAATTTTATAAAAATAGTATTTTTATAAAATATATTAAAAATATGCACTAGTATATTTTTTAGTTGTCTTAAAATGAAATTAGATTAAACATTACTAAACATATTAATTTGTCATTAATCTTCCAATTATATATATATATATATATTGTTAACATTTTAAAATATATTAAAAATACAAATAATATTGTGATTCTTCAATAATATTTTAGGTATTGAATAAATCTATGTACGTAAAAATATATGTAAATAAATTTATGTACGTAATATGACAAATAATCCAACAAAGTAAAGAATTATATTTTAATTGAGTCACATTTATATTTTGTATATATCGTGAGTGCATTAACATTTTGAGTTTTGAACATTCACATATTAGCCATTGAAATCGAGTTAAATATAGTAACATATCAAAATTGGAAATCAATGACTTATATTAATAAGTAATAAAAAATTGAAAATATCAAAAATTGAAATAAAACAAATACATGTAGAATATTATTACATAAAGCATCATTGGTCTAGTGGTTAGAGTACCACCTTGTCACCTGGGTTCGAATCTCTGACCACGCGTAATATTAGATATGATGACGTGGCATGATAACGTCAGCACTATGATGACGTGGCATCATCACTATGGTGATGTGGCATGCTGACGTGTCAGCACTTTGATGACATGGCATGGCATGCTGACGTGTCAGCATTGATGACGTGTCAGTGCTATGATGACGTCAGCATCCTATTTAATAGTTAATTAAAAAAGACAATGCTTTCATGCAACGGTTTTTTATGTGTTGTCGTATCTAGAAAAGACAACCCTTTTAGTGCGTTGTCTATTAGTGAAATTTTTTTTGCAATGCTGGATACGACAATGCTTAAAATTTGGGAAAGACAACTGGTAAAAATCGTTGTCTTTTAGTGAATTTCTTGTAGTGTAAGTTATGGCTGGTAGGATGACCGAGCCGAGCACAAAGTATGAAAGTATATAGCATGAATATGTCATCAAAGTGGTGGACCTCAAGTTCAAAATTCATTCACGAAGAACAAAAATGCTCGGGTCAAGTCTTCTACTTGGTCTAGGTCCCGACACATTCTTAATCTGCACCATGACTTAGGGGCTACTTTTGTACCCTTAACCTAAGGTGAACAAAACTGAACATGTGGAGGGCTAGAGGTTGGCCAAGCTAGGTACCGACCCAACCAGAGGTAGGCCGAGCTAGGTGCTGACCCAACCAGAGATTGACTGAGCTAGGTTCCGACCCTACCAAAGGTTGGCCGAGCTAGGTGCTGACCCGACCTCGGAGCTCAACCGACCAGAATCGTCAATGAACCAAAGTTGGAAGACCTCAGATGAGCTGAGATGAACGGAAGTCAGAAGACCTCAGATTAGCCTAGGTGAGGTGAGGTGAGCCAAGGTGATTCAAGATCGGGACACCTCAAATTTGCCGAGGTGAACTAAAGTTCAAAGACCTCAGATGAGCCGAGCCCAGAAGAATCAGGACTAAGTCGACTAGGGTTACAAGTCCAATATTTGAGCTAACCAGAGATAACAAGGTCAACCTAAGAACACAAGCCTACTAGAGATTTATCGATCTTAGTAGACCGACTAAAGATAGAATTAACCCCGACCCAAGCACAACTCGGCCGGACTCCTACCCAGTTAAGGAGGCTGACCAAAGAGGGTCGATCCGAGGTCATAAGTTGACCTGAGAATTGAGCCAACCAAAGATGAATCTTTAGAGAACTAACCGGGGATTCAGCCAACCAGAGATGGTCGAGCCGACCAGAAATACAAGAACATAGAAGATCTAAGAATACTTAGCCAATCAGAGAATCGATGGTCCATGCAAGCCGTAAGGAAGAGCTAGGATCATGAGTCTACCAAAAACTCACTAAGCTTTCATGTCATCCAGTATAGACCTAAAGTACTAAATATGAGAAGATGATCAGAGATCACTTAGGTCATCATCCTAGAAGAATTCAAAACACTTGGAAGTTTATTTCAAGGTAAGATCTTCAAAGAAGGAAACAAATCAAGATTATATCATATTTGATTTAGATAGGATCAAATCCATATTTTTCTTATCTAGATCCTAAAATTAAGGAATTTAGTTCTTATTTCCCAAGTAATGTATCTTAGGCCAAATCTATAAATAGGGTCTCAATTATCATTCAAAATGATGGAAATTTGATTCCGAAATCATTGTATCCAATGATGCCGTTAAAATTATTTAAGCTTATATGTTGATACTGAACTGATTTGTAGGTTCATTTAAATATACAGACTTGTCTATAATAATATTATTTATATAAACCAATTTGCAATTATTATATGAAGTACGGAATTTTAAAATCATGAAAATTGTTCTTAATTTTCCTAGAATTATTTTAGTTAGAATTTTTATTATACTAACATAGTAAAATACTTTGTATATTATTTTTAATCACAAAAACTCATGTGAGACTGTCGCACATGCGACGACCATACTTATAGCAGAAAAAAGATATATTTATGGCTATAAAAGACATACTTGAATAACTCATGTTTTTACTGTAAAAAACATACTTAAAAAACATATACTTATACCTGAAAAATACATACTTATACCTGAAAAACACATACTTGAATCTCGTCGCATGTGAGACTGTCTCACAAGCGACCAACTCATTTTTAAATTGGTTGTATAGGCACAAAAGAGACTAGAAGTTTCAAAATAATCATTCTAGAAAGATAAAGTAGAAATTTATTGCTACTACAATGTATGAACATAGTATTTGTAATACCTCAAATTTCTAATTAAAAGTTTCCCTACGAATACAGTGAAACCTCGATAAATGAATGTTCGATAAACGAATAACCTCGACAAATGAATAATTTTCTTCGATCCCGACTTGGGCCAATGAGGTAAATGAATGTTCGATAAACGAATAACCTCGCTAAATGAATATTTTTTTCTAGTCCCAAGGGTATTTATTTATAGAGGTTTCACTGTAATAAACTTTTATTTATTCATCATGAATTTTATTATAACCTATAGTGAAATTAGTTATGTGCTATTTTGAAATACTATGTCTAATGTGGTTAGGACTCTAATAATTAGTGGATGAAAAATAAATCTCTAGAACTTAAATTAATTTAATTGAGATAAAAAATAAATAAAGTTGTTGAGAAATATAGGGAATCCACGTACGTCTACTGAAGGGAGAGAGAATGAATCAAAATCATATAATTAGGTTTCAATAATCTCACTTAAGGATTTACCTATTAATTTAGCCGCCAAATAAAAAAAAAAAATACGAGAACAGAGAGAAGGGAGAAGTGAAATTGTGAAGCATTCTTGAAGTCTAAAACTTGGAGCCGGTCACCATCAGGTATTATTCTTAATTAATCTAGTTTTTATGCCTTTATAAGTATGTCTTCATTTATGATAAACAATTATGGGAAAAATTAATTACTAATCTAAGGAAGAATAAAAAAAATTGGAGCCTACAGTTTTGTTCTTGTTGATGGAAAAGAAAATAAAATGGTAGAAGTAGTTTTGTACATAATCTCCATTAATTAGTTTAAAGTTATGGGATCTGCAATTCTAGTTTTTGCATGATATATATAATATATTATTTTGTATGTCTCGAATTTATGCAGTTTTAGAAAATTGTAAGAGTAATAATAGTAACTAGCTAATACCCTCGGAATTATAATAATATTATATGTACCCTAGTTATTAATATTCATTTAGTTAACTTTCAAAAGTAGTTCAGTTTGAAATTAATTTCTTTCTTCTTCTTTATATATATATAATATATTAATTTAGGGATAGTACTGATGATGAATGATGAGAATTGGAATTGAATCTGTACATATTTCATAAAGTAAGATAAAGGAAAATGAAAGGAAAATTAGTGAAGATGTTACTGTATTGATAATTTAGATTAATACCATATTATCATATCAACATAAAAAGGAATAATTATTTGAAACAGGACTAAAGGAATAATAATGATAATAACAATATTTTTGCAAAGCATTGGCATGGTTTACAGGTTTAGTTTATAATTTAGTTGGTTTGGTTAGTTTCTGAATTTTGGTTAGAATTATCAAATCATTATGCATAATGGTGAGTGACTAACTAGTTAATATCAATACTGATGCATTCCAATTTTCATAACATTCAAATTTAAGAATAAATAATAAGATTAGTTTGGAAGCTTAAAACCATAAGAAGAAAACGAATGGATGCTAAAACAAAAATATATTAATACTAATTTTAATATTAGATGATTAAATTCTTATTATTTTTCTTTACAAATTGTTTACATTTTAGATTCAGTTGATAAAGTTTAGAAGGTGTTTAAGAATCTAGAGGTAGAGTGAATTTTGGAAGTTTTAGGTTAGTACATCTCTCACCTGCAGTATGATGTTGAGAATAGGGAATAGACGGGAAAAAGAACAGAACAATTCTCAATAGCAACGTATGATAAAAATAGTCCAGGAGGTAACCTCCTTCCCAAGCCTACGGCTGAAATCCAACAATGATCAATCCCCCTTAATCTAGAAACCAAAGAAATACTTAAAGAGTTCTAAAGCCCAAAACAATAAGGCCCACTCTGATTAACGAAAATAAAGCAGTAATTAAAACAATAGATAATTAAAACAATAGTTAATAAATAACCCCTATGAGCCATGATCATGATCGGACCCCTTATTCTTCTTACGCCTTCAATACACGATCGTATCAATTCCCCTTCCCTTAAAAACAGTCTTGTCCTCAAGGCGGAAATTAGGAAATTGAGCACGGAAGTCCATCTCGTCCACCCAAGTTGCTTCATCATCCGACAACCCCACCCACATACCAAGACTTGTGAAACTCGCTCCTCATCTCGCTATACATCCCTGAAACGCAGAACCTCCTGTGGAGTGAACTCAGGTGTGTCATCATTCAATTCGGATAGAAGGAATGGCTTAGCGAGCTGGTTTCCAATCACTGTTTTAAGTTGCGAAACATGAAACACAAGGTATGAGAAGAACCAAACGGTACGCTGCCTTACCCACACGCTGAGACATCTCAAAAGGTCCGAAAAAAATACGGCGTCTGCTTGACATTCATGCGTTTAAACAGAGAAGCTTGGCGATAAGGGTGAAACTTCAAAAATACCCTCTAGCCTACCACGAACTCCACATCCCTCCGATGCTTATTTGCAGACCTTGTCATACATTCTAGTGCTTGCTGTAAATGATAGCGCAAGATGGCATCTCTATCCACTAACTCATCTGCCACCGCCTTAGCCTTAATCTCCCCTGGAAGAAACTGGACCAAAGTCGGAGGAGGACGGCCATACATAGCTTCAAATAGAGTACACTTCGTAGCCGAAAGATAGCTGGTATTGAAGCAATATTCTGCCCAAGGCAGCCATTGAGCCCAATGATGAGGGTGTTCAGCCACAAAACACTGTAAATACACCTCTAGACACCGATTCATAACCTCAGTTGCCCATCCATTTCAGGATGATACGCAGAGCTCATCCGAAGCTGAGCACTTTAAACAACTCCTTCCAAAATGAACTTAAAAATACCGGATCTCAATCAGAAGCTATCGAACGTGGCACCCCATGAAAACGAACGATCTCCATAGCAAAGATGGTTGCTACGGACCGAGCCGTATACGGATGAGTCAACCTAATTAAATGTGTTGCTTTTGTCAACCGATCCACCACAACCAAAATAGTATCCCACTGTTGGGATCGAAGAAGCCTATAAATGAAGTCCATACTTATATCTTCCCATACAACTATTGGAACGGGAAGTGGCTGTAAAAGACCAGTCGGAGTATGTGTATCTATCTTTTAACGTTGACAAATCAAACAGTCTGCTACAAATTTGGTCATGGATTTCATCATACCCGGCCAATGCACATTGGCAGCCAGCCGATGATAAGTCCGAAGGGCACCAGAATGGCCCCTGCAAGCGTGGCATGAAATTCAGCAAATAATTGAGTCGTCCAGGTAAAAGCAGCGGGAATGATCAAATGGTCTTTGAAAAACAACACCCCATTAATCAAAGTATGGGGCTTATCGACCTCTTTCCCTTGTTCTAAGGCACGAATGATAGCCTCATTGTAGTGCCCAGGACAAAACGAAGCATAATTGGATAATTAAATAATTAAACCCTTAATTGAAATTATTCTATGTGTGTTAATTTTGGGTGCTTAAATTTATTTATGTGCGTTACAAATATGTGTTTGATGCCGGTTTAGAAGGATGTAATTTTTAGACATGGAAACTAGAAGATATTTATATAATCGGAAGCATAACGGAAAAATGAAAAAATAGAAACGAACTAGAGGTCAATCGGAGTTTCGTAGCTCGAGTAGTGAAGAAAATAGTGAAACGAAGAATACGACGTATACGAGACGTATGCGAAGGGTAGAATACGAGATATTTATGATGAATAGTAAGTCTTTTGGAGGAGTATATATAGGTTGTTTTAAGTCGATAAGTCATACGAGCTCATAATCGAAAAACATGTAAGTTTTCTCTTCCTTTTCTCTTTCTTTTTCCGGCGGCCGCCGCCGCCGCCGGTGGCCGGAAAAGTCAACTTGCTCGGAATCGAATGGTTTTCATATAGGTTTTAGCTCTCGACGAGGCGAGTCTAGTGACGGTCTTGTTTTTCCGTTCCGACGGTTGGATCGCCGGCAAATCGCCGGTCAACCGCCGAAAAAACCTAAGTGGAGTCCATCACCTTTTCTCTCTCCTCGTCTCTTGCTTTCTCTCTCTCGTCTTCTTTACCGGGGTGGTAGATAACCATTTCGGAGTGTTTGTCTTCGGGTTGGGGGTGGAGGAGCCGTCGGTTGGTGTGGTCGGAGTTATGTGTGTGTGTGTGGTTTTGGGTTGAGCTTGGGTTTTGGTGTGTGTTGTGTGTGTTGATCTTATTTAGGTTGTGTTTTGCGTGTTGTTGGACGTTGCCGGCGACGGGAGGTCGCCGGCCATAGTGGTAGAAGGGTTGCCGGCGACGGGAGTCGCTGGCCGGAGCTAGAGAAAGAAGATGGTGTTGGTGGCGTGCTGGTGTGGGCTGCTGCGCGTAGGACTGTGCACTAGGGCACGACCGTGCGCTGGGGCATGGCCGTGCGCCAGGAGTGAGCGACCGTGCATGGCCACTGGAAGGTAGCGCACGGTCGAGTGTTGTGGGGCACGGTCGTGTGCAGTTTTGCACGACCATGCGAGGGGTTTTGTGTGGGGGGTTTTACCGGGTGCGATGGGTGAGCACCGGCGAGCATTTTCGTGGGTCGTTTAGAGTCGTTTGTTTCTGTCGTTTTGTCGAGAGTTGGGGGTCTGAGTCTTGTCAACCCTCTTACCAAGTTTATCTTTCACACTCTTCCCGATATCCCGAATCTTCGAGTCTTTCTTATCCATCTCGCCTCCTCGATCGTTCTTTTCTTTATTTATATCCGTCTTTTAATCTTTTGAGGATCTAAGCTATCACGGTACTTTTGTAGGCTATCTATAGGATCGAACGTTATAGGCTTGACTCTTAAATCTTGTCAGATCACGTAATAACCTCTTATCGAGGTGGGGGTATTTTCTAATTCTTAATCTGTTTACTGTTTTCCCTATTTTGATGCTCAATTGAGAAATGCTAAGTGTTGTGTTTTATAAGTGTTGTGTCATACCTTATATTGTGCATGGGCTGCAGTCCACCTCTGATCATGCATTCGTCCCCTACCCCTATTCTACTACTCTTGAAGGTTTGATGGTCCTGGAAATGCACCAACGGTAATGAGACCGTTTTAATAGGATAAGACGGGGGAATACCCGTACCTATTCGTCCCTTACCATTTCTAATGTCTGCTGTGTTTTTATGTGCTATGACAACGTGCCTCTTTGTTGTGATCTTTTGGTTTACTATATATACATCTTTGTCGAATGTTATAAGATGCAGAGTTTATCTCCACCAGTGTATTCCATGCACTGACCCCTTAATCTGTACTCACACTGCAGGAGATGACGAATAGTAGAGCAGTAGAGAGAGAGATGGTGTCACTTTTGAGATTTTCATAAAATGTCTTTTACGAAGTTTCAAGAAACAATGATCTATATCTTTTGATATGTAATATATTCTGTAATCTCTGATGATGATGGATCCTGATAGTACTTTTCCACTGTGATGATGTTTGAGAATCGGCTGTGACCGATGTTTTGTATGAAATGGAGTCAGCTATGTCCGATATGTTATGAGAAAGATTCTGATGTCTTCTATCCTCTTCTTCTTCTGATCGTCCCTTACCTTCTTCTTCTTTTGCACGTCTCTGTTTTTAATTAAAACTCTGATAAATTTTTGTATAGAAGAAACTGGGGCGTGACACTCATAAACCGGATCCTGTCTAACCTCCTCCTTCAAAGAGTCCCACTCCAACCATCTAGGGACTAAAGTTTTCCCACATTTGGCCTCTGAATCACGTCTTGATAAGGCATCAACGGCAGCGTTTGAGGCTCCTATTTTATACTCAATATCGAAATCAAACCCCATTAGTTTAGAGACCCAATATTGCTGAGCTGGGGAACTAATTGACTGCTACATTAAATGTCGAAGACTCCGGTGATCAGTCCGGATTAAGAACCTTCGCCCCACTAAATATTGTCGCTAATGAAGAACTACCAATACAAGGGCCATCAACTCCTTCTCGTAAGTTGATTTAGCTGAATTTCATTCGGAAATAGCTTTGCTAAAGTAAGCCACCGGTTTACCCAATTGCATTAATATGGTGCCAATTCCCCTTCCCGATGCATCACACTCCACACAAAATTACACAGAAAAATTGGGCATAGCCAAGATTGGGGCAGTAGTGATGGTTGCCTGTAATGCCTCAAAAGCTGATTGTGCATCCGAATTCCAATAGAACCGAGAGCTTTCTGTCTCTTTACGTAATAAGGATGTAAGAGGTAAAGCCAATTTCCCATAATTCTGAATAAATTGCCGGTAACACCCCGTTAAGCTTAAGAAACCCCTCACTCATTTCAAGGTCTTAGGTGTTAGCCACTGAAGAACCGTCAACACTTTGTTGGATCCACACACAGCCCCTCAGCCGACACCACGTGCCCAAGATAATCAATTTCACATTGTGCCCACGAACATTTTTTTGGGTTCACCACAAAGGAAGCCGAGGCCAACAACTCCAAAACCTCACAAAGATGAACTAGATGTGTCTCTCTGTCTAGACTATAAATTAGTATATCATCGAAAAACACGAGCACATATCTTCTAAGTAAGGGTCGGAACAAGTCGTTCATCACAGACTGAAAAGTAGATAGTGCATTCCTCAGCCCAAATGGCATAACTACAAATTCATAATGCCCAGAATGGGTTCGAAAACCCATCTTTGGAATGTCTTTGGGGGACACTCGGATCTGATGGTAACTCGCTCGAAGATCCAATCGTGTGAACCACGAACCACCGTGCAATTCATCCAGCAAATCCTGAATGATGGGTATGGGATAATTGTCTGATACTGTCTGCTTATTGAGTTCATGGTAGTTGATAAAAAATCGCCAGCTTCCATCTTTTTTGTGCACTAATAAAACCGGACTAGAGTACATACCTGTACTTAGCTGAATTAACCCTGCAGCGAGCATCTCGTCTGCAGCGAGTAGTATTATATCTATAAGGCCATATGGACATAGGAGAAACACTCGGTAGAAGAGGAATTCGATGATCGTTATCCCGGAATAAAGGCAGCCCAGGAATTGCTGTCATCACGGATGGAAATTCCTCCATTAATTTCTTGATATCTTCTAGGATTTTGTTAATCTGTTCAACCTTGGTCGTGGCAAGTTCTGAGACCCATACTATCCAGCACTAACTAACCTCAAGCAGCTTGAGAACTTCAATCGAAGACAACTGCTTTCGGGTCAGCCTCGGATCGTCCTGTAAACAAACCGACCTATCTTGATGATAAAAGTTCATCTTAAGGCTGCTCAAACGGCCCAAACATCTCCCGAAGTGGCAAGCCAAGAAATTCCTAGGATCATGTCGACACCATTGACTGGAAATATATAAGTTGAAACAGAAAACTTGACCCCACTTAATTTTACACACACATTTGAATAAATTCCTGATGTATGGTTTTGCTTCCTATTCCTTAATAGAACTGGTAGGGTTGTTGCGCTATCAACCGAAAGTTTCAATTGATCAACTGATCCGGAAGAAATGAAGCAATGGGTTGCTCCACTATCCACCATAACCACCACTTTTCCCATTTGCTAAGCCCATCAATTTCATAGTCCTAGGCCCGTCAAACATAAACATTGTCGTGGCGGATAACTCCAGTACTTGGAATTGAGGGTCCTAGTCATTCAATTCGGCCTGTGCAAATTCGGTTTCACTAGGGTCAACCTCGTCATCCTCATCGATTGGCATAATTCGCAGTGACTTACTCGCGCACATATGAGTCAGTGAGTATGGTTCTTTGCACTTAAAACATAAGCCCTTGGATTGCAGATTCATGTAATCTGAATATATCATTTGCTTAGTGGGTCGTCCTCGAGTAGGAGTCGACGAACCCATAGATTCAGTAGCTTGCTACGTGCTCGACTCTTTCTGATTGGCCGACTGGGATTGGTTGGAAGTGTACCCCCTCCTTGCCGTAGATTACCAGGGGACAAGAAGGATTGTCCACCCCCATCATACGAATCGGACCTAGGATAAAAGGAATGATTTTGATAATTATTAAACCGTTGTTGGCGAGGGGGCGCCAACTCGCACTCAATTTCCCGAGCAAGATGCATGGTTGCACAGATTTTCTCGGCATCCTTGCTACTTATTCTGAGACGAATATCCTCTCATAACCCATTCAGAAATAAACCCAGAGCAATGGAATCCGAGAGATTTGTTATGGACGTCATTCTCGATATAAATAGATCAACATACTCATCAACCGAGGCGGTTTGATGGGTGGCCGCCAATGCCTAGTACAGGTTTGATCGGGGGTCATCCTCGTACCGTCGTAATAGTTCGATGGTGAATTTTCACCACCCCATGTCCAGGTAACGGGTGAGGATCCACTGCAACCATTGGAGAACAGTTCCCTCTATAGAAATCAAAGCCAATTCAATTTTCATGTTCTCAGGGATATTATCCATATGGAAAAACTATTCCGCACGGGCAATCCAAGCAAAAGGATTGTCCCCTTGGAACCCAAGTAATTCCAGTTTTGTCGGGACCGCCACTGGATACATCGGAACCGACATAGAGGCAATGCTCACTATCGCTGCAAGTCTCGTCGGGCCTGATGTCGATGTTTCTCCGGTATCCAACCCCTTCTCCCTGAGCACACGACTGAAAAGGTCCTGAATTCCATTCAGACTCATCTGCAAACCGTCAATCCTGGAATCCATAGTCTTAAAATTGGACTGGAGATCGTTTATTCCCTTATCCAAGTCGGCGATATTGTTCTCCACCGCCTCCATACGAGATTCACTTCTCATCATCTTAAAGATCCGACAGGTCGGACCAATTTGTTGAGAACAGGGAATAGATGGGAAAAAGAACGGAATAATTCTCAATAGCAACGTATGATAAAAACAGTCCAAGAGGTAACCTTCTTCAAAGCCTACGGCCGAAATCCAACAATGATCAATCCCCCCTAATTTAGAAACCAAAGTAATACTTAAAGAGTTCTAAAGCCCAAAACAATAAGGCCCACTCTAATTAACGAAAATAAAACAGTAATTAAAACAATAGATAATAAATAACCCCTATAGGCCTTGACCACGATCGGACCCCTTATTCTTCTTGCGCCTTCGATACACGATTGTGTCATATGAGTAGTTTTGTTTTATCTGTTTAATATTGATGCAAATTTTACGTGAATGTCTATTTATATTTTCTGTGAGTATACTTCAATGATTTGCTAAGTTATGTGTTTTGTGAGTTTTATTTATGCTTTTCTGTGAAATGAAGAGTTGATTTGCTAAGTGATGTGCTTCCATGTGTTTTTTATCAACACAAAATGCTAGTTAATCTTGCTTTTATGAAAAGTGAGAAAAATATTTTGAAATAGATATTATATATATATATATATATATTTCATATATTTTTAAGAGATTGGTACCAGGCTTCTAGACCGCCCACAAGAAAAAGTTAAGGGCTCCTAGACTGTCCTATTAGTTATTAGTTGCTCTGTTTAGATTTGGTGGCTCGAGACCCCGGATTCTTCGAAGTTGCACTCATTGGTACCATATCTAGGCCCAATGTATATTATTTTCAAGTATAAGATTTATGTACATTTATTTTATTAGTTGATTTCTTATGTTTTCAAAAGTTTCAAAGAAAAGTGTTTTGTGAGATAGGTGATGTACTTGCTGAGCATTTTGCTTATAGTATTTACCTCATACTACAGATAAATGGTAAGGGGAATGTGTGATCCAAAAGGGTAGTAGCTTTGAAGTGTGATTGGTGGTGACAGCGCAAACTCGAAATTGATTTTAAGATTTTTCTAATTAAGTTTTCATGCTAAGCAGACTTTAGCTTTTGAGTTCGTTGGCGTAAAATTTTATTCAAAAGATTTAATTCCTTGTTTTTGGATGTTTTAAACCGTTTTAAAACTCTAATATGTTTCTTAGAAAAGTTTGTTTCTATTGCTTTCTCTTAAAAAAAATCTTCACGAAGATTTGTTTTTATAAGTGGGAAAGTTATGCTTGATTTAGTAGAAGTGACTACCCTAATAGAAGAGGGTATTACAGTATTTCATGATAAATATTGATTGAGTGATATTATGTGATTTTACTTATTTTATAGAATTAACGTGTTTGATTGATGCAATGGGGAAATATATTGGTGTTGCATTACGAATATCATTCACAAGCACCAACACGTGCATATGTAAATGATTAAAGTTATATGATTTTATATGTACGAAATGATATTAAGAAGAAAAAATTATATTGACCACTACTAGTGCACCGAGGCATGTAAACCATGTTTATGATGTATGGATAGTCGATGACATGTGAGACATCGATATGGATTGATTTGTTCAGTCAGTGGCATGTGAGAAATGGATATGACTATATGATGAATGATTTTATGTTGAGCTCTATTGGGTGTCAAATAGATAGTGGTCAAGGGCCTAACGAAGGAAAACTGTTTTGAAATAAAGGTTTTATTCCATTAGCATGCATCAGTGACATCATACATTATTATACATTTAAAATGTTCGTATTATTCATGTTATGTGCATAATTTCTGCTTATAGAGATTCTGCACATATAGTTTATGTGTTGTAGGTGAACCTGATGATATATAAGCTCATGGACTTACTGATCATGTTGTTGAGTTCCTTCAACTTTAGATATAGTGTACATGAATGACGCCCTGTCGGACTACGTATGCTATGAATTTATTTTGCTCTAAATAATATTTTATACTCACACACTGATATGTATAAATATGAATATACAAGTGAGTATGGTTTGACAATATATATGATACATGCTATAAAATATATATTATAGTCTTAACAGATTTGCATGTGAATTAAAAAAGTTATTTATGTTATTACATTAAAATAAATAACACACTAAGTCTTTTAGTAAGAAAATATATTACGTACAAGCCTAGCTATGTGAAGAGTGGGCGTCACAAGTGCATCTTTCAATTTCAGCAAAGAAGTTAGAATCCGTTAGCGTTATTCTTAAATGAAACTAACAAAATGAAATAAAAAATTTGCTTTGTTAAGAATAAAGACTTTAATTCTTCAAAATGTCTTCAAAGAACAAATACTATGAGACAAATTTATATCTTGTAAGAACATAATTAAGATGAAGGATGGGAATACCATATTTCCACACTCTTTGTACGTTACTTATTATTTATTTATACTCATTTAGCAAAATATCGAATGGAAAAAACTTGCCACACACGGATCTGCCATTTATGAAGCATTGACCTTTGGATCAATTGGCGTTACGGGGAATATCTTCCAAATCCTAGTGTCAATGATTTGCAAGGGTCACATGCATTAACTTTTTTCATATGAGATGGTTTAATACAAATTCTTATATGAGACAAAATTTTATATAAAATTGATTTGACCATGATGAATGAATTAACAGACATTTATGTATCCATATCAACTTCATTTTACATAAAATTTCACGTGAGACAGTCTCACATAAGATTTACTATCATTTATATATGTGCCCTCAACTTCGACATAAATATTTTATATGAGTCTTTATAATTATAGATATAACTCTATAAAACGGACCTTCGTTATATATAACCCAAATCAATTTTTGTTTTTATGTCATGAGTTATGAGTTGAGTTGTCTCATAAAAGATCAGTAAAACGGTCTCACAAAAATCACATTTTTTGACAAATTATAAAAATCCATAGTTCTCGATTTTATTTTATATAAAAAAATTATTTTAGTATATCAATACATGTATATATATAATATGATATAATCATTGTACACCTAATATGCATGTTGTAATAAAATACAATTTTTTTAAATATAAATTAAAGATATAATAAAAAAATATGATTTGCGTTCGAATTTCCCAAGTTTAACTAACATTATAAGCTGTCTCAATCTTGCAACTGGTCTTGAATCAAATCTCGTGGGTATCATGCCTAAATTAATTCTTGATTTTAAGATATCTACTTTTCTACTATAAGATTATTAAATTAATGTTCATAAATAGATTTGGTAATATTTGAACCCAAGTATTACGGAATCTGAAATCTCATAATACTCACTTAATCGACTTCATTTAAGTACTTTATTTCAATTTACGTGACTATGTATAATTTAGACAAAATTGGTAATCTCTTTTCTTTTTAATTTCTGCTTTCTGTTGAAATGTACAGTTTTGTACAGTTTTGAAATGTATATAATTTAGAAATGTACATAGAAATCTAAATTATATAATCAAACATGTCTTACTTGAATTTATATCTAATTTACATATCTAAACTCGACCCATGAACCCTAAACACCAGTTGATTGTGACAAGAAATTACTAATAAGCATGCACAGTCCAAATGTGAAAGCATATATCCTGCATTAATTGAGCTAAAACATTGTATAGTCAAACGAAGGCCCCATCAAGAAAAGTCACTCACCGTCCTTAGCCAACCAAACCAATCCTTATATAAAGTTCAACATACTTAGGCTTTACACATCCCATTTCAATTCTTTTAACTACTCATAAGTTGTATATATATTTCTTACAACATTCAACAAATCAACAACCATGAAGGCCTCAACCTTAGTACTATATACTCTCATGATAATGCTTGTACTTTGCTTAAATTCCAAAGTCGTCGTCCAATCAAGATCCCTTCGTGCAGCCTCTACTACAAAGAATGATGTTTGGGAGATCATAGTCAATCATATGAAGCTGTTTACGAGTTTGAGTTCATCAAACGACCGCCATTTGAAGGCTATGAAGCGCGTTTTTATTCAAGTTTCCGGCCCAGACACAAGGGGCAGTGGCCACAAATGAAGAAGAGAAGATTTCGAATTGTAACTCAACTTTTCTTTGATATATATATATATATATATATATATATATATATATATATATATATATATATATATGTTGCCTCATAAAATGGAGGGATAAATAAAATTCAATATGCAGGGGTAGCAATTGTAACTTATATATTATTCAGGTGCTGTGGTAATTGTTTCATTTTTTTTGTTGTCATTCAGATAATCTATGATATCACTAGCTGATCTGCAAATGTTTTTTCCTTGAATTGAATGACAATCGAAAAGATACCTAGTTTATAAACACATTAGGAAGTTGCATTGTAATTATAAGGATAAGTTATTACATATTAACATAATAACATTTATTTGCTTATAAGTTCGTTTGGAGGAACAACTGTTTATCTACTTTGTATTAGATTCTTAATGTGGAAATATGGAGAAGAAGAAAAAAAAAAAAGAAGGAATATTTTAATTTTCATCCTATAATTCACATATTGTCTACTTTTTATCACCAATTTTATGTATTCAAATTTTGATCCTCTAATTATCTATTTTTTGTTTCCAATTTTGATATGATTTAGTTTGCTGAGCAATTCGATTATAGCCTACGTGGATATCAGATTGCTTAATGTCGCATTTGGTTGTCTAACTATCACATTTTCCTAAATTGTATGCCACATAAGCAATTCCATCACTCACATAAATCGGTCTTAAATTATAGAGCAAAATCGAACCAAAAAAAAATAAAAATGATACATAGATCACCACAACTGAAATAAGCAAAATAAAATCGTAAAAAAATTTGACAAAACCTAAGTTATAGGATGAAAGATTTCAAAATTGCAATTTTCCACATAAAAAACAAAAAACTGCAGGGAGTAAATGAGTAATGGATTGAAGTAGTGTTTTCACATGATATAGACTCAAGCAATCAAATTGAAAGATATTCATAACATCAAATTTGTTTCAATACAGCTAATAAAACTCAGAAATTTATTCCTACACAATTACATACAAACATGAGGTAACAAATACAAGGTGAACAACATAAACAATAAGCATCCAATATTAGGATCATCTAGCCTCATCAAGTTTCAATTGAGAAAACACCTCTGAATCATCAAGTCTCCTAGCATTTGAATAACTCTTGGAGTTGAGTACCTCTTCATCTTCTTCAATGGCAATTCTGTCAACCACAGGCATAGGCACACACCACGAAACCTCGTTCGTGCTATCTTCATACGATTCTTTAGGAATGGCAGAGTGTTGGAGTTTCAAACAGTATTCTAAGTCCCATAAAACATCAACCATATTAGGCCTCTCAGCTCCAAATTCTTGCAAACACTTCTCCACAGTCTCACCAAACTTCCTCAAAGAATTTGGGTTTATTTTTCCCACAAGAAACGGATCAACGATCTTGCCTATCTCACCCATTCTATGCCATGACATAGCCCAATCAGCCAAGTTAATTTGCTCTCTACTAAGCCTAGTATCAATAACTGGCCTTGCACAAAGCACTTCAAGAAGAACAACACCAAATGAGTAAACATCTGACTTCTGAGTTAGCTGTAAGCATCTAAAATACTCTGGATCAAGATACCCAAAACTCCCTTTCACTTCAGTACTCACATGAGTTTGATCAAGAGGGCCCGAACGAGAAAGGCCGAAATCAGCCACTTTAGCTACATAATTCTCATCAAGCAAGATGTTGGTAGACTTGATGTCTCTATGAATGATTGTCCCTTTTGAGCCAGTGTGAAGATAGTGCAAACCTTTTGCTGCACCAATGCAAATCTCAAGTCTCTGCTCCCACAAAAAGTGACTACTCTTTGGCCCCATGTCGTAAAGATGTTCCCTTAAAGCTCCATTCTCCATGAACTCATACACCAGTATCATCTCATTGCTTTCATCGCAGTATCCAATCAAAGAAACAAGGTGATGGTGGTGAATCTTGGACAATAGAATTATCTCTGTGTGGAATTCGTGGAGACCTTGTCCGTGGCCTGTTTCACTTCTCTTAATTGCAACTTTTGTGCCATTTCTCAGCTTTCCTTTATATACTTTCCCAAAACCTCCTTCTCCAATGATCAAACTCGGATCAAATTGTTTGGTCGCAAAGAGAATCTCAGACAAAGGAACCTTAAGGCCAAGGTTAAGATCAGCAAAGGGAGAGCCACCTGTGCTAGTTCTTACACTAGTTCTTACACTAGTTCTACTATGCCAACTTCCTCCATTAATTTGCCCCAATGGCCATTCAAAAGCTTGAACAGATATCCACTTCTTCTTTTTCAAACGAGCAATGAACACAATCAATAAAACTAGAATTAAAATCACACCTCCAACACTTGATCCAACAATGATAAATAGACCTTTTCTAGTTAAACCTTTGTGTCCTAAACCCAAACCCCTGTCCCCAATCAGCTCCATGATCTCTACTCCATTCAAAAACGCGGTTTTAAAACTCGATTCATTGCTAGGACCAACGCTAACATTCACAAAACCAGAATCATCCGAATAAACTACGAAATCTTTGTAAAATGGAACAGCTAGAAAAGGAGAAAAACCATAAGGATACATATCTACACCGTACTTACCATAGATATACAGATTGAAATGAAAAAGCTCGTTTGGGGTTGGACTAACAATGTCACAGAAATGCAGTCGAACAAGATGTCGAACGCCCTTTCGAACATCAAAATGCCACGATATATTGAACTCACTTAGACTGTTTGGATTATCAATGTTCATTTCTTTAGCAGTTTGGTAAACAGAATCAGGGGCATCAAATCTTGTAGCACTTCCACTTTGATAATTAGGCCTATATGTATAAACTTTACTGTTTCTAGCAGTGCCATTGATCAACAAATAAGCATCATCAGGAATCCAATACCTCAACATGGTATCATTATTCGGAGTAATATTTGCCCCTCCGACATTGATCCTATGTACTACATGCATTGCATTGTTTAAGATACCCTTATAGTTCTCATCGGACCCTTGTCGAGTTACATGAAGAGCAGAATTGGGAATGAAATCTGGTGCTAGAACTACTTCGAATGCATTGATGAAAGCGAAAGATTGATCGTCATAAGGAACAAAATCAATTTTCAACTTCCCTTGAGAAGCGTCTAGAAAGAACTCTTCAATTAGTGGGAATTTCTGATTTTCGAAATCGAAATCAGATAAGAGCAAAAACCCAGAAGCAGAGACACTGAAACGAGGATTAGGGTACGAGGGAAAAGGGAAGAAATGTAAGCGTACCAGATAAGTGCCACGTAGCTCCAAATCAAGCTCATAAGAAGATGATTTTCTGAAAATTCTTGCAGATTGATAGAGTTTGTCAGGTGATGAAGTGGGATCTTCAACTCCTTGGCTATGATCACCTGATGATGATAATAGATTCTCATCGCTGGTGAAGTTTTTGCCGTAGACTGTGAGACTGGAATTTGAGCCACAGTTGATGAAGTATTGATCGGGAAAAGTGTAGGAGGTTGAAGGAGAGAGAAGGGAAGAGAAATTGAAGAGAAAGAAAATGAAGAGAGAGGATAATTGCTTGTGGGGTTGAAGAATTTCCATGGAATTAAGTGTGGTGGTGGAAGATGGAGTGAGCAATTATGTGGAAATAATTGGGCAAAAAGGGGTGGAGGGACAAGCATTGCAACTTGGATTTAATTGGTTAGAAGAGGATGAGATTGACTTGAAGTGGACTCATGTTGCTTGCTTTCTATGGAAATTCTATTGATATTAGATTATAATTGTCAATATAATCCATCTTAGTTTTACTCACAATTAATGCACAATTGATGTATTGTGATGATTTTACATTCAACATATGAAATGACTAGTTGAGTACACAAATTACAATTAGATTGACAATCAAATCATACTTATTATACAATTATTTGATGATTTTTTTTTAAATTGAAATGTGAGAAAAGTCAACTCACGCATTCCACATTGCACATGAGTTTAGTAATTTTTTTGATTGGGTCATACTAATCTATAGTTTCCTTGATTTATTAAAACTAATGTTTTAAAATATAACTAAAAAATTGAATGAATAATCAAATTAGACAGTACTTATTTCATTAAAAAAAAAAAATCAGAAATGGAATAATAATACCTATTTGATACTTACATACATATTGAGTATAAATAGAAAGTGCGGAATAGTTGCTTTTGTAATTTGATTACAAGCTACAACATATGACATATACTAGGCTAGTTGGTAGTATATAGTTCAAGTCCTTGTAATCTCAATCATAACAAATCAGACCATTCTTTTTCCTGCTTAATCGTCTCTAGAACCCCATCGAATGCAATATCAAATGCATCCTTAAAATTCCCTAATCCTTCTTCTCTAATCCCATAAATAATCCTTGGAATAGTCTCAATCACTTTCTCTCTCTTCCTCCTAATTTCATCTTTGCTGAATCTCATCAAAACTTCCTTTATCCTCTCAGTCCCATTCCTAACTTCCTCATGGTCTATATAAACCGAGTAACTCTCCGGTTCACCCGGCAAGAACCACTCATACTGATCATAAGCCGTTCTCTTCCAGAAAAAAACCGGCACCGAACCGGCCACCATACAATCGAAAACCGACCGCCGAGTCAAACTGTCTCCTCTCGGCTGCAAGCAGAATTCCGACCCCAACAAAGACTCCAATATTACCGACGAGTCAGTGGAACACTGAGTCAACGCGCAGTCCACAACTCGACAGAGTCCCGTTTCGTTTTTACAGTAACTCAGTAGCAGTTGCCGGAAATCATGGCTGACCCATTCGCGTGTGGCCCCGATGAAGGTGAACGAAGTGGAGCGATTATAATTGCGTACGAAATTTTGCCAATTTCTGACGATTTCACCGGTTTTGGGGTGGAATCCAGTGGGGTAGGGTACACTGACATCTCGTGAGTCCCCCGGCGCCCTCTCTATGATGAAACGGCTGACTCTCTGCATCTCCGGCATGTTGAGAAAAGTGGAGCCCCAGATTTGTCCCGGGTCAGTTAGCCGGCGGAAATCCCATGTGATGCGGCCTATCGTCATGAAATGATCGGAGCCGTTGGATCTCTTCCAGTACTTTTGTTTCTGGACCCACTGTAGCATCATCTGGCAAAGCTGATCGCGCTTTGACGTGTCGTTCATCCATAGGTACTTTCCCACTGCGAGTCCAGCGTAAAACGGGATGTAGTACGCCGCAGCCGATTCCGGCTCCAGTGTCCTGCATTTATGGTTCAAAATTCGCTGGTGAAATATTAACTCCGAGGCGAACTGGTTGGTTCGGTACCACGATTCAGCGAGATTTTCCGGCAAGATGCGGCGGAGCTCGGTGGCGGGTCTGCCGATGCCGTGGCCGGCGCCGATTCCACATTGCCAGTTCCAGGGGTCTAAATCGGTACAATTGTGTAATAACAAGTCTCTGTTGAACATGGGAGGGAGGTCGTAGGCGTAAACCCTGCCGGAGGAGCATTCTTGCGGCGGCGAGACGGCGGCGCGCCGGTCGGGGAAACAGGGTGTTGAAGTACGAGTGATAGAAATTATAAAGAATTGGATGAAGAGGAAAGAGATGAAGATCCAAAAACGAGGGTGGGAAGAAAAGTGGGTGTGCAACAAATTCAGAGTGGTGTTGATGAAATTGAGAGGTTTGGGTTTCTTCTGGGTTTGGATCTCCGGCGAATATGCTGTAAGCATAACTGAAATTGTTGATAGTTAGATTTGAGAAGGAGAAATGAGTGACTAATGAAAGAAATTCCTTTTGGCCTTTGCTCTGTGTTTAGGAATTTAGAGGAAGAGGAGATGATCTGATCACCGACAGGGGACAACGTGGGGCGTTTTGATTAGGGTTTTCAGGTTTGGTGGGGAAATTTAATTAAAGGATGGAGCCAAGGATATTGTGAATAGGAAAATCCATTTTCAAGATACATTTTTTGGAAAAAGAAAAAAGAAATAATAGGAATGAATCACGTCGTAATTATTTTTTAATATATAAAATAAAACACAATGGTGTATAAATTCCCTTATTTTGGCATGTACAATATTAGTAACTTATTTGATGATTACTTTAATAAAGTGAAGAGGGTCTCACTCAGATTTTATGCAAAAGGAGGCCATTTACTTTGTCGATCATTGACTCATTCCTCGAGATTTTAGGAAAAAAGTTACCGCTTCTTTAGTTGTCCAATGGTTACTTATATATATTTGGAAAATTCTTGTAATAGTTTTGATGCTAAAATAAAAAAAATTGTAATAAGAATATCTAGAGCCTTTCTTTTTTTTTTTTTTTTTTCTCTTGGTAGAATTTTGAATAATTTGCTCGTAATTTAGAACATTTATATTTAAACATGTAAAACTAGAGTTGAACATCTCCCATGATGCCACATAGGATATTAAGAGCTTCCAAAATTTGTCAACTATTGCACATTTGTCCTCCACTTGCCATTTATATGTCATTAGTATAATATTAACTTTAATTTTAAATGATGCAATAATTAATTTTTTTCGAATTGTCCATTACCCATCCTATTATCATTACATTAAGAAAGTTAAATATTTTTAGTGATCATTACTTTCCTTATATATCAATATTTACTTTATTTGTTGTATTTTATAATTAGATCATTTTTTGTGTAGAAATATTTAACATTATAAGAAATACAAAATTAATTAAATCACTTGCAAAGAGATTGTTGTTAATAGTTTAAGGTATATCTTGTTCTGAGATGATTTATCAATGAATTTTGTTTGTGCATGGGGCTTTGGCAGCGGTATGATGTCACTTTGTGGTGGTGGTGGACTGGTGGTAGAGGAGAATGATGATGAGACGATGGGGTAGAGAGTGATTGAGTTGGTTTTATATCAACTAAAAGAGTTTCTTTGTACTTATTTTTGTTTGTTTTTCAAGCGTGGTTGTTGATTTTCTTATTTATTTTTCGTGTTTTTTGTTCTTGGGAATCTTTGTGGAAGAATTAGTGAGAAATCCTTAGATTTGGGTAGAACAAGTGCAAAAATGCCTGAAAGTTTAAAGAAGAAGTTAAGAAATGAAAGAAGGCAAAAATATGAGGAGACAACAAAATGAGGGAAAATAATGTGAGACCGCGGTTCGGTTTGAAGGAGATCGTGGTTCGGTGCACAAAACTGGATGCGGAAAATGCGACTTGCAGTTAATTTTGATGTTCTTTTTCGTAAAAACTTCTTATACTATTTAAGGACAACTAAAAAAATATAATTCCTAAACCATAGTTTTGATTTTCCTCTCTTTAAAACCTTATTTTAATTTGAAGAATCTTCTATAGAGGATAGTTATTTACTCAAATTGAAAATTGCAAGTACAAGGTTGAAGGAGACTATCAATCTTTTCTCCTCTTTGTTGGCAATCGTTTATTTTGATGGGAAGAAACTTCAAATTCGGTTATCTCTTTTCATAAATCTTGTGATTGATATATTTATTATGTTTTTTATGATTATGAGTGGCTAAATATTTTGTATGAGATTTTAGTTTGAATTTGCTCGTACGATGTTTTTATGGTATTAAATCTTGATAAAGTTTGAGATTATTTCCTATTTAGTTTTTGGATATCAAACGAACCACCTCAGATTGAATTTGAATATTATTTGTCTTTGATTGTGTATGATTTGATTGGTCATCATTATTTGCAGTTTAAATAATACATAGACTTATAGGTACAAATGATCGGACATGATTTCTAATCTGGCTTAGTAAATAAGTGTAGATTAAAACACTTGGTTTGAGTTTATCTAGATGGTTCGTAAATGCCTTGTTTATATTCAAATCCTTTAACAAGCGTATTGTTTATAGGAATGAGTTAATAGATTGTAAGTTTAGAATCTTCTGCCATGAAACAAAACTTTATAGTTTTAGTGGATGAATCAATAATCTAGACTTGATTTTGCATGTTTTAGATCCCATAAATTTATCGTATGTGTAAATGAAACTGAAATTCGCATACTTCATCATATCTTTATTTTTCTTAAGTTTGATAATCTTGTTTAGTTTTCCTTTGAAATAATTTCGTTTAATTCATCAAATCAATCTTAAACCATATTTGTTTGCTTTCATATTTACAAGTAATATAATCTTATAATTGAATCACACCATGAGCCCTTAAGAAATCGATCTTGAGATAAATCTATTAGGGCGCGTTTGGTTCGATGGATGAGATAGTTAAAATTGTTAGGATATGATGGGTTAGCACTGTTCACAAAGTTGTGATGAGATGTTATTTGTATGTTTGGATTGAAAGTTAAATAATAGGTTTAATTTAATTTGTATGTTTGGATTGAGTGTTTGTGTTTTTTTCAAATTGGTTAATTTAACTAACTTTTGTTTGGTTGATGGGTTTATTAGATATATTATATAAATTGTCGCTTATACCCTCCATCCTTTTTACAATTAATTATTAATACAAAATATGAGCTTCTAGCCTTCCAAATCAGATCCCCTGTACCAAATATTCATGTACCACGCGTGTACCACATCCCAAAACACGTTATATTGATTTTCAAATTAAAAGCGGTTACAAATTATAAGTTTTTTTCCAACATCAAAACTACGTAGTTTTAATGTGGCACACAAATGAGACAGAGATTTTGGTACAGAGGATCCTGTCTGCTAGCCTTCTACCTTTTCTTGGCGTGATATTACATCCCTCCTATTTTTCATTTATTATTTCTTTATTTTTCCCAAACAAAAGCATGTAAACAGATAGATGGTGTGTGAGCTTTGAAAAATCACAAAGTTCTTCATTTTACAAACAATTTGGGGATTTTTTTTTGCTTGCAATTTTACAAACAGTTTGATATTCCTTAGGCAACCTACATCTAGAGTCATTGTTCATTATGATGGATTGCAAATATCATATCAGGAATAATATTTAGATCATATGGTTTGCTCCATATCATCGTGGGATGTAAAATATTATCTCCATGTGTATATTTTACTTAACTCGTTATTTGTAATGTTTTAAGAATAATTTCATTTCGGCCGTGGTAAAGTTTGTATTCCTATTCTTTCTATAAATGGATTTTCCATGAGTTGGTGCATTTCGATTGCTACTTCTCCTATCATATTCGTCTAAATTCCACCGTTTGCTAAGTTATGTTGTCAACATTTAGACTAAATATCAATTCCTCTATTTTATCATTTTCCAATAATCCATAAAAATACTATATTTTGCTCTTTTTCTTCAATATCTTCAGAATATTACATAAGTAGATGAAATATTATTATTAAAATTTTGATGTTCCCTTTATCAATGATTATTAAATGACAAAAGATTTAGAATATTTTCATTCTAAGTGAACTTGGTCACGTGATTATGCAAGCAAAGTGTCTACTTAAATTCTACATATTTTTCAATATACAATCATTCACAAAATATTTCATAGCAGAAGAATGAGACAAAATATTTCTTGTCTGTCATATTCTTAAGAATCAATATAGGATTTGCAAGGCTAAAATAGTGCATATTAAAAAGTATGTTATGGAGAAGTGTGCATGGAAAAAAATGGCTCATATTTTCAATGATGCAGATGGAGAATGCTTTCAACAAAGACTGGAATCTTACATCTTTTCTATTGGAGGTAGATATTGTTTGGTGTCACATCCGTAATTATTTGCATCTCTATATCTTCTATTATATAATACATGCATTGCATATTTGCATTTGTGTTTCAATTATCATAGTCTTCAGACAGTAATATGGCACCAAAGGGTGAACTTAGGCAAGAAGATTTTCTTTTCGGTCTTGAGTGGGATTTGAGAATCAACAATACTTTTGTAGATGTACTTGCCGATCAAGCCCGGATGGGCAACTTTACTCCAGGTGCTAACAACTCAAGTGCCATCAAGATGGCCATGTATTTTGTGAACAAATACTATGGCAAGAATTTCGAGTATAAGGAGTGTTGGAAACAGGTAAAGAAACTTAGAAAAAGATATGCCATTTTTTCTAAGATCTTGGACAATTCTGGTATTGTATACCAGCTAGCAACCAACACTGTGCATGCTACCAACGAAACTTGGGCTGCCATTCTAAAGGTGAGTTTTAGTCAATTTCAAGATATATAAGTCATGTTTTAACCAATGTTCTAACTTTAAATCACTATGTAGGAAGATCCTTTCGCATATGCATATACAACGTTTGGTGATCCTAATTGGGATGACCTAAAAATCATATTTGGTTATGTTCGCGCACCAACAATGAATGTCATCCCACCCCAACAAGGAGTCGAGCTCATTAACATACCATCAGATGATTCTGGGGAAGACACCGTCAAAGGTACCGAGTCGAAAGAGGTTATTCATATCTCTTCTAGTGTTGATGTGAGCTCTAATAATGGATTTTGGGATTATGTTGTTGGATACTATGAAGATTCTGATTCAGAAGGTTCATTCAAGTCGTCGTCGTTGAAAACTGAAGCAAGTTCATCAAACGTAAGGTCACATAACAATAAGGGAAAATCCATCCAACGTTCTGCGTCCCCACAAACTCGTGCTAATTATGACCAAAATGGAGGTTCAAAAACTGCCTCATCAGGGTTGAAATGAGCATGGATCCACCTAGGAAGGTCACCTAGAATGTCCACATCAGATTGTGTTTGCTTTTGTTTTATGTTATGTGTGAACTTATATCTATCTATTGTACTCTAATTTAGGTGTTATTTCCAGCCCAATTTTTTTGGATATGTTTGTGTTTTCTAACACAATAGGCTGTTATGTTCTCTCGGATGCAGATTTTTATATTTTGTGTATCTATTGTGCTTTGGTGTTTACGTATGTTTTGGACAACAATGTTATTTAATTGATAACAACATACATGTCTAAAAAAATAATTGATTCATACATCCAAAAAGACGTTCTTAATTTGATGTTTGAGGCAAAGTATAAGATACAACAATATATTTGGGATCCACAAATATATTAAATACAATGAGGTGTAATCTTTCACAATAATTATTATTAATTATAAACCCAATATAAGCCATGGAAAGTATTTACTATTAATAATAAACCAGAGTATTGAGAAATTAAGCACACAAATAATAGGGATTAAGAATCATAAATACGAAATATATTGGAAGACTGTATAACACGCTCATAGAAGACACACATAACATACTTTACTATAGTGTTCAACCAACTACCAAGCTTATACAGTGTACTGAAGTTAGAAGTAATAATAGATTATCAACAAAGCTTTGACATCACAAAAGATCAAAATACACTAGGGTCACAAAAGAAGTACAACAAGTCTTCCACATTAACCATGTACCGACGGCCTATTTGACAAGCAGTAAAAGAGTTGAAGTCAAAGCATAAAGGTTCACAAAACCATTATAATAAACTTGGGCACAGTCTAAGCGGAACCAATCTTCTCCATTATATCATGTACCAACACCTTCTTGCCATCATCAGGTAAGCTGAAAAAGAGTTCCAAGTCCTCAAGATTATTGCACAACACTCGTGCACAACGAACGCGTGTGGTCAACGTTAAATCCTCAAAATCCCCAAGAGCTTCGAAAACTGCTTCACATTTCTTTGATGCGTCAAATTGGCTTCCAACCCTTTCAGCTAAATTTCCCAATTTTTCAGCAAGTTCCCCCATCCTCATATCAGTCTTTTCACAAAAGACGTTCATTGATGCAATCCAGCGTTCGTCAATTACATCATCATTCTTTCTCTTTTTAGCATTGCTCTTGCGTTGAGGCTCTGATGTGCACTCATCCGGACATACTGACATGAAGTCCGAACTTGAAATCTCGTTAAATGCACCAGTAGGAACTTGAGAAGTTGCTCCTCGGGATCCATTCACATCACCAGAGCTATTTAGAAGTTCATTAACCACATCAACAAACCCTTCAGCAGTTGCACCAGTTGCCCTATCCTTCCCGAAAATGTCAATCCAATCTTTATAGAATGGCCACGATTTGAAACGCATGGTCCGTGCGAACGTGTCGACCTGCAATTGAAAGATTTAAAGATATTAAAACCATATCTCTTAATGCAGATTATATATCAACAAACCAAGTTTAAGTCATAACAATATATTACCTTGATGTACTCATTCCAAACATCATCATTAACCTCAATCTGCATAGTTCTATCATTAAATCCAATCCCACTCCTTGAAAGCATGGTAGAGAGTGAAGCATGAAACTTCTTCCAAGCATGAATTTTACTATTAATATGTGGTTCAGATTTGAGGTCAGTTCCGGGAAACTTTTGGGACATGGACTGCTCTAATAAGCTAAGGTACCCAGTTCGGAATCCATTTTCAGATTTGTAACCTCGTGCAACCAAGTCCTTAAGTGAATGAATTAGTTCTTGTTCCTCAGTTACACTCCAAACTCTTCTCGTCCCTCCAGCAGCTTTCTTCCTCCCCATATTCTGTTGTTGTGCAGCCATTATATTCTAATAAATATTTAACCAAAAAGTGTATAAATAATAATTGATGATCCATAAAAACGTAGGAGGACAAAATGATAGAAAAAGGCACACAAAGAAATAAGAGTTGTTAACTGAAATAACTCTCAATAATCTAAAATAAATTCCATCTTTAATTATGCTCATAAGGGCTGGACTGGATTTGAAAGAAAGACAATAACACATAAGACAAAAAAATATTGATGAATGCAAATTAATAAGGCTAGATTTTTTCCTTCAAGAATTGAAGTTTGTAAATGAAATCTCACATAACCATGACAATAGATTCATTACAATTATTATAGTAACTGTATTTTTTATAACAACAATAAGTGTAATTGATGATATCAAAGAAATAATGTACTTGAACTAGAAGAAACTGATCATCACATAAAAAGTACCATGATTTACAAACTTAACATCACATAAATACCACATGATCATAATCCAACACTAACTAAAACAAAATACTAATGTCAGTACAATTAGATGACCATAATATATTATACATGCCAACATAAAGGTATTAAACACCTCTATCATTAAATAATTGCAACGCTAGATTGTCCCTCCAATTTGTCCATGCTTGTGAGGTCTCCACTTGGTCTATATAATCACAATCGGATGCTACATCTGGTTCATTTTCATTAAAAAGGTCTGGCACCTCTTCCTCCATAGGATCTACGGTCATAGTGGTTCGAATAAAATTATGTAGTAAGCAACATGCCATAAGAATACGATTTTGGGCTTTGATTGGATAGTAAGAGTTGCTTCGAAGTATTCCCCAACGTCCTTTCAGAATTCCAAACGAACGTTCAATAACATTTCGTGCTCTCGCGTGCTTTAAATTGAAATATTCCTGATAAGTTTGGGGACCTGCAACAGCCTCATTCCATTCTTGCAGGTGATATCTAACCCCTCGATAGGGAACTAGAAAACCATTTCCATTTGTGTAACCGCCATCACACAAATAATAATTACCTGTGATATTTATCATTTCGTTAGTCTTACAATATGCATGTCTCCTAATATCTTACATCATGTTTATAAATAATTTTAATAATAAATTTTATATCAAATTGGATGTATATACCGCTAGGAACTTTTAATCCATTTGGTCGACTGATTGCATCACGAAGCACCCTACCATCGGCAGCGGAGCCCTCCCATCCCGAAAGTATATATATATAATTCATTTGTCGATCACAAGCAGCTAATACGTTAACCGAAACATTGCCCTTCCTGTTTCTATAACGCAGTTTATCTTGTAATGGCACCCTAATAGGGATGTAAGTACCGTCTATGGCACCAAGGCAACCCTACATTCATTATTTTTTTTCATATCATGAATATATCCAGTTACACAATCAATATATCCTAATCTGCATACTTATAATTAAAACTGAAACTATACCTTAAAATGCTTCCACCTCTCACTCGTACAATCCTCTGTCACAGGTTTGGGTTGAACAAGTAGCACCGTGTGTAACTTCAGTACAACATTAAGAACTGCATTAAAGTGCCTACTAATTGTGTAACCAGATCGCCTGAAGTCATCCTTAACTACCCGGTTTTTTTTATGATGAGCTAAAATACTAAGAAAAATTGCTATTTGTTCAGCAATGTGGACATTGCGGGTGCTGGTAAGTCCTCCTAGATTTTCTACAAGATAACATAATCGGGAAAAACAATCTCGGTTCATACGTAAGTGGTTCCTACGTGTCTCATCACTAAGGTGAGTGGTTCATGCATGTGCTCAACCTGACGGGTAATCTTAGTTCGTAAATTGTAAGAAATATTTCTATTACGATTATTATGGATTTGACGTCGACGCTGTCTAAATCGCATATATGCATGAGACTGTAGCAAGGAGAATGTCTTCAGAGTTGATCTAAGTTGTTCAATTACAACATAGGCAGATTGTAGTGCAACTTGTTGCGCAACTTGTTCCTCCATCTAACAATAAAAAATTCCAAATATAACTCATCAATTAACAATACCAGACTGTTTTTCTTACCCTAAGGAAAATGAATACATATTCAACAATCCCAATTTTTATCTTAAAAAAGTAGGATAAAAGTACATCTTTTCTAAACAGATTTAATCATCTCTTTGTTTAAAACTCATTCTCTCTGTATTTAAAACAGTAACCTTAATTAATATCAATTCAAACAACTAGATATCTTAACACAGAGGTTGAGATGAAGTATTAGAGTTTTGGTAAATTTAGTTCATTATATTTGTATTACAACTCAACAACCTATAAAAGATACAAAATTTTTGTATAAACTATCTATTTCACCAATTATAAAATTCAAAAAAAATCCTAAATTTTATTACACAAATCATAAAAAAAAGAACAATTTGTTTCATCAATGTAACATTTTCTCATCCATAACAAAAGACAATTCACAAACAATGAAAACACCAGTACACTTATTCACTAGTATATCTAAACTAATTTTAACATTAATTTAAAGCTTACATCAGTAATTAACAACACCCTAAAATCCTTACATCAATAAATACCATAATATTTTTTAGATAGCAATTCGAAATTATCAAATGTATACTTGACATTCATCAGTTTTACAAATGATTAAACAAGCTAATATAAACCAAACAATGCATGCTCAGCCATTTTTAATACATATTAAAACATTCCCAGCAGATTGTAAATTAAAATCAAATATGCATAAGTGCTAACTCCAATGAACTAAAGCTTGTCAACATAGGATGAATGAAAACACTTATTTATAGAAGAGAACAAGGTCAAAATCTGGAAAATACAGAATGGAGGATTAACTTAACATATCTCATTTGCCACATTTGCGTTGCTAGTAAATGTTTTCACAAAGGCATAAACTCGTATACTTAAAAATTCAACATAACAAAAATTCATTTGCTAAAAAATTCTAAATCACAAAAACTCGTATACCTAGCTTCGTAAGAATAATTTACTTACTGTGGGTATAGAATAAACAAGCTTCCAAGAACTGATACTCCTCCTCCGATTCTAAGCAAGACCCCCACTACATATTAGCTACCTTCACAATCTCCATCCGAATAAAAATAATTAAAACATGATTTTATGTTTCAGAATTGTAGACGAAAAATCGGTATAAGAGTGTTAATATGACAAAGTAGAAATGGTAAGAAAGAGGACAAGATTCTTCAAATAATTGTTTACCTTCTGATTTCATCGTCGTTGATTTGGGGAATGTTTCAATTGTTCTTCTCCAGAAATGGGTGTTGGCTATTACATAGGGTTAACTTATGGTATTTTTGTTTTTAAAAGAAGTTGTAGGGCATTTATGTCTCAATAGTACATTTGAAAGGGACAATTTAGATATTTACTTTTAAAGTTACTGTAGATCATCTAGAGGGTTAAATAAACCTCCCACATATGGGGGGTTAACTTAACCCACCAATTATCCATTTCTAACCCACACTCAACATGGGCCATTTTTTTAACTCGGGCTTATAACATGAAAAGCAAACAAAGGTTTATGTGGGTTAAAAACCCCTAAACCAACCCAAACCCCTACACCAAACACACCCTTAGTTTACAATTGATTCGCACACCTGTGAGAATTAAATTTGAATCATGAGAGAGAAACTAAAACAACAAGAAAAATATGTAATTTTATTTTTCAGAGTTTAACAGCTACAATTAAAGGTGCTAATTAAATGAAGAATTTTATTTAAAGTATGATATTAAGAAATTTTTTTACACCATTTAAATAATCATATATGGCTAGAATAACACTTTGTGTCTGAATACGAGAAATTAAACAAATAAAAACGATTTGAGTAAGTATCTTTTAAGACCGTCTCACGAATTTTTATTACATTGTATGAGACGAATCAACCCACAATACAATCATCCATAACCCAAATTCTACAATTCACATGTTGTTTGTGTTTGATGAGGCTCTGTTTTACAATAGCTATCCGTGAAACGGTCTCATGTGAAGGGATAAATTTTATAAGAAGATCCAATTCATAGATTAGATCTCAATTCTAAACCCAAATTTTAAAGTTTTTCAATAAGAGGGCTCAATTTAACTTTTTTCTCAATTTAAGGCTTGAAAATTAGATTGAGTTCTCAATTGAAAACAAATATTTTTCTTTTTATTTATATTAATAGATTTATTTATATTTCAATATGTATTTATATTTTAGATAAACTAAAACAAGTTAGTGTAATTTTGGATCGATCTGCATCTGACTTGTATTAATTTATATAGAAAAAAGTAAGAAGAAAAATAAAATTAATTCAATTCATAAATTATAATTTATATTAAATTGATTAATATTAAAATTGATTTTCTATACTTTTATTCATAAAATTAAGAAAATAAAGAAATCTTAATTATATGAATTGCATTAATATATATATATATATATATATATATATATATATCTTGAAATCCTTATAATACATTTATTTTGAAACAAAAAACTTGACTAAAATAATATTTATTTTGAGATCAACATCGTAGTGATTATTCTTTATAAGCGATTTTTATCACAGAAAAGTTAGTACTCACGGTAAATGATACTCTTCATGTCCCAAGACAATGGTCATATTTTTATAAAAATGGAAATAGAAAACTAATTTTATTTTATAAAAAAGATGCTAGAATGGAGGAATGAGTGTCAAGAAATATGAGTAACAGAAAATGACATGTTTGGAGAGGTTTGAGTGAGATGGAAAATTCCTAGCTAACTTTGAAATTCGGGATTGATAAATAAAGCTAAATAGTATAAATTAGTATAGGGGACGTTTAAAGTGAAGTGGAAAATTCCTAGCTAACTTTAAAATTCGGGATTTAAATAAAGCTAAATGGTAAAAATTTAGTATAGACTAAGTGAAATGGAAAATTCCTAGCTAACTTTGTCATTCGGGATTGATAGATAAATCTAAATAGTATAATAATGTATAGACCTCGTGTGATATACTAGATTTATAAATAAATTTGAAATAAATTTTGTAAATGGATTTCATAAATAATAATAATAATAATAATAATACCTGATTTTAGATATGGTTCAAAACAATGAATTTCATGAAATTTGCAAAATATCAATAAATTTACAAAAGGATATAAATAAAATAAATTGTATATAAAATACAAAAAAAGTACATTTCGCATGATTAATTTCAATAATAAAAAAAATTAATAAGTAAAAGCAACTTACTTTAAGAAAAATAAATACTTAGGTATGGAGTTGATACACACATTTCATTAATTTATGTAATATATATATATATATATATTATATTAATGTATATATCTAAAAATTATAACCAAGAGTCTTGTAGCTCAAGTGTAGCACCCCGGATCAAAATGAGCATAATTGATTAATTAAATATTTTAACTTATGATTTAATAATTTTGTGCGTATGATTTAACTGTTTAATTTAATTTGTGCGTTTCAAATATGTGTTTACTGCACGATCAGATCGATAATTTTACTAGACGTGGAACATAGGGTAATATTATATCATTAGATACGTAATAGAAAAACGAGAAGTTAGAAACGAACTAGAGATCAATCGGAGACCTGTAGCCCGAACGGCGACGAAAATGGCAAAACCCGAAGTTTCGATCGGAAAATCGGAAGATATTTACGGAGAATAGTAACGAAGATATTATTGATGAATAGTGATGCGGAAAAGTCAACCGATGAACAGTAACTTGGATATTTCTCATGAATAGTAACTTTCCGGAATTCTATAAATAGGGGCTCCTCCGATTCATTTTTTCACTGTTTCTCCGAACGAGCCGAACGCGCCGAAAACTCGTAAGTTCTCTCTCCTCTCTCTCTCTCTCTTCATTTTCTGTTTTCTAGTCGGCGGCGCCGCCGCCGGAAAATTTCAACGTTGTCGGAATCGGACGATTTTCGCATACGACATTCGTCTCGACGAGACGAATCTAGGATAGGTCTCGGATTTCAAATCCGATTTCTCGTTCGCCGGAAAACGGCGAAAAACAGCCGCAAAACCCTAAAACCCTAACCCTTGATCACCCTTTCTCTCTCCTCTGTTTTTCTCTCTCCACCGCGCCGGAGAAGCTGCCAGAGGACTCCCGGTGACGAGGGTGACATGCTGGAGGGCCGGCGCCGCCGTGGGTGGCGACGCCGGAGCTGAACAGGTTGTGTTTGGATGTTACGTGCATGTGTGTGTAAGTTGAGGTGTGTTGGTGTGTGTTGAGCATGTGGTGGCTGTGGGGGCGGCGCATGGTGGCGCCGCCGTGTGTGAACTGGTGGCCGGCGACGGGAGGTCGCCGGCGAGGTCGTGGGGAGGGTGGCCGGCGACTGGAAGTCGCCGGCCAAGCAAGAATCCGTCGGTGTATGTGTGTGTATTCCATGCGATGTGCGTGTGTGTGTGCTATTGTGTGTGTGTTGAGCGGCGGCTGGTGGTGGCCGGCGACTGGGGGTCGCCGGCCAAGGTGGCGGTGGATGCTGGTGGTCGCCGGCGGCAGGTGGCCGCCGGCCAGAGGGAAGAGACAGTGTGTGTGTATGTATATATGAAAGCATGCGTGTGTGTGTGTTGCTAGGTGTATGAGGGTTGGTGGCCGGAGCTGGGTGGTTGCCGGCGACTGCGAAGTCGCCGGCCGGTGACTGGAGGCATGGGGGTGGTCGCCGGCGACGAGGGTCGCCGGCCGGTGAGTTTTTGGGTGAGGTTGGATTTTTGGAAAAACTGAGCCTCGAAGGATTTTTGCGGCGTAATTTCCGGGCACTATTCATGACGGAATCCGGCGATGGACGGCGGGAGGTGGTAGCCGGCGGTACGAGGTATCCGGCGAGGTAGGTGGTGCTGGCTGGAGGCGGCACCGCCGCGCCGGGCGACACCGGGAAGTGGCCTGCTTGAGCAGGCCACCGTCGGGAAGAGCTGGGAAGAGCTGGCCGAGAAAACTCGACCAGCTGGGTTGAGCCACGCCCCGCTGCCGAGAAAACTCGGCAGCCGTCGGGTGTCGGGTAGCCGGCGCGCACCGTGCGCACCCGTCGGGTGCCGGCGCGCACCCGACGCCTTATTTTCGATCCGAACCTCGTTTTCTTTCCGTCGTTCATCTGTATCGAGTCGTCGATGACGAGACGTCGTTGATCGGGGTCCGTGGGCCCGGTCAAAGTCAACCCTTTGACCAAAATTACCATTTTACCCCTAAACTTAAAATGCTCCGTTCGAGATCGTTTTAACTCCGATCGAGCTCATTCTTTTTTTGTCGTGACTTAAATTTCATTTCCTATCATCTAAGACCTTTAGATTTGAATTTCAGCCTTGTCTCCAAAATTCCAATCTTTAGATCGATCGATCCGTCGCGTTTTTAACGACCGTTTCTCCGCTGGAGTCTTTTACAGCTTTAATTATAATTTATTAAGGATCTAAGGAACGTCATAACTTGTGTAGGCTACTTGTTGAGTTGAGCCTTGTGATATCGGATCCTTTGGTACTCGCTTGTGAAATCTAATCCGTCGGTACTCATTCACGTGGTAACCACTATACGAGGTGGGGGTAATTTCTATCTCTTTATTTGTTTACAATTTTTCCTATTTAATGCATGATTGGCGGAATACTAAATGTTGTGATTATATGCTTTGAATACATGATCATGATATACTGTGAAAGGACGTGGGTCCACATTCATCCATACGTAGGGTCGGGAGAGATGCCGTACCTGAGATTCCGTAGGGTCGGGAGATACCCGTACCTGAGATATTGTGTAGGGTCAGGTGATGCCTGTACCTGAGATTCCGTAGGGTCGGGTGATACCCGTACCTGAGATTGAGTAGGGTCGGGTGATACCCGTACCTGAGTTTCTGTAGGGTCGGGTGATTCCCGTACCTGAGTTTTGTAGGGGTAAGTCAGGTAATACCTGCACCTGAGCTTTGTAGGGATAAGACGGGGGATACCCGCACCTGAGTTGGGTTGCGAAATACATGTTATGCATTTTATGTGCTGTGATAATATGATTGAATGTTACCATTCCTGTATTTGATATCTGTTGATTGTTAAAAGAACCGGATTTCATTCCCCACGAGTGTATTCCACGCACTCACCCCCTTAATCTGTACTCACACTACAGGAGCTAATGAGCACGATGAACCCTAGATGGAGAGAGACGGTGCTGCTTTTGAACTTGTGATTTTTAGAGTGTGTCGCACAAACATTTTCAAAACAATATGTTATAAGTTTATTCACGTTTTGTAACTAATTCTGAGTATTCTGTGAACGAGAGATCCTGATGTTATTTCCGCTGCTTTATTATGATGTTTATATCAGTAGTGAGACCAATTGTTTTCGGTAGAGGTCGATTGTCTAATACAAAAAGGATTTTCATCGTCCCTTATCTCTTTCTTCTGTTGTCTCCTGCTTATTCTTTCTGTTGTGTATGCGTCTCTTGCTATTTCTCTCTTCACGCCCAACGGTAAAACTCTGATAAAATACAAAAAGATTTTGGGGCGTGACATCAAGTGCTACTACATCTTTATAAAAATGCATATCTCAAGGTTGGGGATTTGAACATAGATTCGAACATGGATCACACAAGTTTTGTCACACCCCGTTTTCTTTTCTTAAAATTATCAGAGTTTTTCATTTTGGGCGTGAAGAAAGAAAGGGGAAAAGGACGTGCATGATATAAAATAGAAGGAAAACAGAGAGAATATGAAGTGGTACACTTGAAACATCGGATGCAACCGATAAAATAGAGTTTGAAACATTATGCAGCGGAAAAACATCAGGATCCTTTACAAAGAAGAAAACAGTATAATTTTACAATCGATCAACATAATTTTAAAAGATAAAAAATCGGAAAAAGGACTCAGCTGATAAGACACCCCTCTCTCTAAGCATCATGGTTCTCTTCATCTCCTATATTGTGAGTACAGAATAAGGGTGAGTGCGTTGAATACACTCGTGGGAGTAATTTTCATGTTTTAACATTATTAAGTCGTACACATTTTAAACATATATAATAGTTCAACAAATAGACACATCACATATTATACAAAACACATAATTCGGTTCATTAACGGACACACAACTCATGACTCACAAATGAACACGCAGTCCAATGGACACTAAGCCCAAGGACACTCCGCCCATGACTCACTAATGGACACACAGCCCAATGGACACTAAGCCCAAAGACTCACAAATGGACACTCAGCCTAATGGACACTAAGCCCAAAGACTCACTAATGGACACACAGCCCACTGGACACTAAGCCCAAAGACTCACTAATGGACACTCAGCCCATGACTCGCTAATGGACACGCAGCCCAATGGACACTAAGCCCAACAAACACTCAACCCAACCCTATCACACTATCGTAATATAAACCCAGTATTCTTAGCATATAATCACCTCATATGAGATTCAACAGTTCATACATTAAATAGGGAAAACAATAAACAGATACAGTTTAGAAGTTACCCCCACCTAGTTCGGTGGTTACCACGTGAGTAGCGAGTATCAAATATCAAGTTTCACAATGCACGATCCAACAGATGGCCAACACAAATTACGGTGTTTCCTAGATCCTTAATAACGTATAATTAAAGTTATAAAAGATTCCGGAGGAGAAACGATCGTTAAAGATGCAACGGATCGAGAGATCTAAAGATTGGAGTTGAAGAAACGAGAGTGGATATTCAGTCTAAAAGGCTGAGATGATAGAGGATGAAATTTGGATCACAACGGAAAAAGAATGAGCTCAATCGGAGTTGAAACAAGCTTGAACGGAGTATTTTAAGATTGAGGGGTATTTTGGTAATTTTGGTCAAAAGGTGAGGAAGAGGGAACGATTAGGGTTGCTACGGAAGAAGAATGAGCTCAATCGGAGTTGAAATGAGCTCAAACGGAGCATTTTAAGATTGAGGGGCATTTTCGTAATTTTGGTCAAAGGGTTGACTTTGACCGGGACCCCCGACTCCCGGTCGACGACTCGATGATAAAGTACAACGGAAAAAATGAGATTCATATTGCAAATGCGGCGCCGCGTGCGCACCTGTCACCCAGCGTCGCGTGCGCGCTCTTCCCGTCTCCCGGTGTCGTGTGCCCGGCACGCGGGTCTCCCGACCCCGTGTGCCCAGATCAGCCCCTCAACCGTTTTCTCACCCCCCAAATTCCGGCCATGGCCGGCGACCTCCCGTCGCTGGCGACACCACCTGACACGACGGCGCAACGAGGCGCCGCCCCAACACTCAACTTCGATCGGCGACCTCCGATCGCCGGCAACGAACAACCCAAACACACACACTATCACGTAAAAACACACACACACCAGCCTACACACACCCTCAACCACTTTCCACCACCATTTTCGGTCCCGACGTCGCCGCCCATGGCGGTGTCACCACCCCCAACTGATAGCCCGACATCCCGGGAAGGTCAACCACCACTCCGGCGAAGGAGGAGAGAGAGAGAGAACCGAGGAGAGAGAAAAGATTGAAAAACATGAAAAACAAGGGTTAAGGTTTTCCGGCGACGTTTTTACTGTTTCCCGACGAACGAGACATCGGAATTGAAATCCGAAACCTATCCTAGACTCGTCTCGACGAGACCTACGTTCTGTGTGAAAATTGGCCGAAACCGACAAAGTTGAATTTTTCCGGCCACCGACGCCAATGCTGGTGACCAAAAAACAGAAAATCGAGAGAGAGAAGAGAGGAGAGAGAGACTTACGTGTTTTCGTCGCTTTCAGCTCGTTCAGAAAAATGGTGAAGAATGAATCGAATGAGCCCCTATTTATAGATTTTGGAAAGTTACTATTCACCCAAAAAATCTTGATCACTATTCATCGAAATATCTTTCGTTTTTCCGAATCTTCGAATTTTGCCCTTTTTGTCGCTACTTGAGCTACGGGTCTCCGATTGACCTCTATTTCATTTCTATCTTCTCATTTTTCTATTACGCATCTAATGGTAAAATAAAATTCTATGTATGATTATGATTAAATTAAATTTAGGTGGGTAAATATTTAATAATATGTTGATATGTATCAAAAAGTGGTTTCTCTTTTAATATATATATAGAGAAAGAAAGAGAGAGTAAAGATCAAATATGTATGTTCATTTTAAGATGTGTTAACATACAATTATACTATAAATGTCGTATAATGTGGTTAGATGTAATTTATTATATTATATTGTATGTTAGTAATCATAAAATGATTTTTTAAATTATTTTTATAGAATATGTATATATAGAGATGATATATAGTCAGATGGATAGTAACAATAAATGATATAATTTGTATGGATCATATAAATATAAAGTAATAGTGTAAGACTGTTTGAATTTTATGATCTAATCTTAAAACTATAGTTAAACATACTTTTGAATTTCCAAAATTTTTTGTGCACTTGGTGCAGAACCAAAGATTCGTGCACTTGGATCGACTCAGCCCTCCACGTGTCCGCACGCGCCCTCAGGTTGCGCACAAAATTAGCCTAAACATACTTCCAAGTGTCAAACCTTTATGTTATGTTAAATATATTTTTTAGTAGTGTTAGTCATACATTTTAGTTATGTTAGTCATACCGTTAGTAATGTTAGTTGTACCTTAACCACTACAAAAATCGCGTGAATTACCGATTGAAATTTCCAACGATAAACAATTGGATTTCGTCCGTAATTATTTTGCTGATGGAAATTCCGTCGGTACAAACTGTCACTATTATCCTCGTCGGTAACAAATTTCCGACATAATTATAATTTTTTTGGTGTATTTTCGACGAAAATATCTGTCAGTTCCTCTTTTACCGACGGAAAGCAATAAAGAAAATATGGAAAACCCATGATTTTTTTTCTGTGGTTTTACCGATTAAAGTATGAATTTCCAACGGATTTTTCCGTCATTATGATTTTTATTCACCAACAAAATATTTTCATCGGTGATTTATGGTTTTTATTTACCGACGGATTAATTCCATTTGTAAATTAATATAATTTAATTTTTTTCTGTTTATTTAATTATAATAATAAATTAAAATTTAAAAAAATATAATTATTATTTCTTTATGTAATTATTATTTAATAATAATAAATAAAACGGAAGAAATGAAACCAAATTAATTAAAATAAAAAATATTCAACAAATTTAATTACAAATTAAAAGAAAATTGTTTAATATAAAAAATGTTTATAAATGAGCGGGGTCATTATCATTCCGACGATGGGGATCCACGTCCTCGGCTAGGGTAGGGGAGACACCGGTGGTAGAGGACATCAGACGTGCTCTAGTCAGCTGCTGTAGGAGGGTCTGCTGTGATTGCAGATGTAACGCCTAGGACAAAAATGATGCATAATTGATTAATTAAATAATTAAACCCATAATTGTTTGTTTTAATTATTTGCGTTTCAGAAAAACGATAAAAAAGCATGTTTCATTAATTGATAGTATAATTTAATCGTAAAACATAAGTTATAATGTATCAAAAGATTCATAATCGAAAAATGAGAAGATAGAAATGAATTTGAGGTCAATCGGAGACCCGTAGCTCAAATCACGAAGTATACGACGAAATACGAAGAATTGGAAATAAGATATTTCGATGAATAGTAAAAGTAAGATATTTCGATGAATAGTATGTTATTTCGGAAAAGAGTATAAATAATACGAAACGAATCGTAAAAAAGAATTATTCGAATGAGAAATCGAAAAAGTAAGAATCTTATCTCCCCTTTCTCTCTCTTCCTCTGTTTTCCAGCAGCCGCCGCCGCGCCGCCGTCGGTGTTGGAAATTTTTTCTTGGTTTCGACCGATTTTCGTATAGCTTGTAGGTCTCGCCGAGACGATTCTAGAACAGGTCTCGGATTTTCATTCCGACATCTCATTCGTCGGAAAACGACCAATCAATCATCGAAAAACCCTATTTTTCCTTCTCCTCTCTTCCTTTCTCTCTCCTCTGTTTTCTCTCTCTCTCTCTCTCTCTCTCTCCCTCTTGCCGGAACAGTGGCCAAAGCGCCGCTGCAGATGTGTGTGTCGGGGGGTGGGGGGTGGCGTCGCCGTGGGCGGCGGTGCTGGAGCTGGGCAGAGGTGTTTGTGTGTGAGTGCATGGTGTGTGTGTATGCATGCGTGTGTGTGTATGCATGCGTGTGTGTGTTGCTGGTTTGGGGCTGTTGTGGGCGGCGCTGGGCAGCGCCGCCGTGGCCATGGTGGTGGTGGTGGTGGTGGTCGGTGCTGGTGGCACCGGCGACTTGATGGGGGGCGGCGCTAGGTGGCGCTACCGCAGTTGGGAACTGCTACAAGCAGTGACGGACCCAGGATTTCGGCTCATGGGCCCCAAGTCAATTAATGAAAAAATACAATAATATTAGAGAAAAAGCATATATATATCGCAATCTCAATAAAATCAATGTATTACAACATTTCTCTTCTATTTTTCATATTCTGAAATCGTTGCATAATAGCTTCATTACTAACATTTCTAAATACATCTTTTTCAATGTATGCAACTAAACAATCATTCAACAGTGTATCACTCATTCTATTGCGAAGAGAACTCTTAATGATCTTCATTGCTGAAAAAGCTCTTTCTACTGTGGCAGTGACGACCGGTAATATCAACGAGAGCTTAATTAACAAATAAACCAATGGAGAAACAATGTGCTTCCTTGTAGAGACCATCTTCTAAGCAAGTCCGCCTATTTCATTTACTTCAGAGAAGCTTTTATCCAAGTGCACATCAAAAACAAAGTTCTCAAGTTGACTCTCAAGTTCATATAAAGCAACTGCAGAAAATTCAGATGGATAAAATTTTGCAAGACGAAGCAATTTGCTTTTGTTAAATGTAGCAATTGAGTCTCTAGGATCAAAACATGTCATACATAGAAGCAATTCGGTGTTCACTTCATCAAAATGATGATTTAGCTCTTGAGCTTGCATGTCAATCACAGAATAAAATAATTCAACTCTTTAATGGTGAAGATTAGTGAACGTTTCAATTCTACGCCTTAATCTTCCCCGAGGTGCATATATATCTTCCATGTTTAATAAAACTATCTCATTTTTGCTACAAAATTCTGAAACTTCAGTCAATAAAGCCTCCCAACCATCTTCTCTCAATGCTTGCAAATGACCTTTGGATACTTTAACAAGATTCATTGCATTAACAATATCTTGATCCTTTCTTTGGAGAACTTGTGATAGTTCATGTGTGATTCCCAAAATTTTTCTCATGAGATGTAAATCAAATATAAACTCAAATTGAGTCATGATATCTAGCAAATCAATTACATCGACCCTTTGTGAATCATCATTGCCATTCTCTCCAACATACTCAAGAACATCAACAATAGATGAAAATAAATGCATCAAGTTAATGAGAGTACCATAATGAGAACTCCAACGAGTGTCTCCCGGCCGTTTTAATGTCATTTCTTAATTCAATCCTCTCCTGGTCTTGACTTCATCATTTGCAATGCCTTCAATGACCTTTTCCATTTACTTCTATCGAAGCATATCCATGCACTTGCAAGAACCTCCAACAACATTACATACACGTGTCACAGTATTGAAAAAAGAACCAATACTTGTATGTTTTTTAGTAACGACAACAAGTGTCAGTTGGAGTTGATGAGCAAAACAATGAACATAGTAAGCAACATAATTCTTCTTGAGGAGTAAACTTTTTAAGTCATGAATTTTACCTCTCATATTGCTAGCTCCATCATAACCCTGACCCCTCAAACTAGAAATACTCAAGCCATAAGTGGAGAACAATGATTCGATATCTTTCTCAAGTGAAGCAGCGGTTGTGTCACTAACATGCACAAGACCATGAAAACGTTCAATAATACATCCATTATTATTCACATAATGGATAACCACTCCCATTTGCTCTTTGATGGACACATCTCGACACTCATAAACTAAAATGGAGAAAAAATCATTGTCAAGATCTTTAATGATGACATTAGTAGTCTTAATTGCAGCTGCACTTATAATATTTTTTTGAATCTTCGGAGACGTAAGCTTGAGATTTTCAGGAGCATTACGCAACACAACATTGTTGATTTCTTCATTACATGAAGCAATAACTTTCAAAAGCTCAATAAAATTTCCTTGATTCAATGATTCTTCGAACTCATCATTTTCTCGAAAAGCCAATCCTTGCATAATGAGATAACGCAAGCAAACAATTGATGCATTCAACCTACAATGATATTCAATCTTTGACTGCTCTGATATCCTAGAAAAAGATACGTCAATGTACTAACCTTGATTCATCAAATCTTGACAAGCTAATCTACATTTATTATTATCACTGTTATGATCTCCAACATGATCTCTCAATCTTTCTTTCTTACGTCAAATATTAAACCCCTCAGACACAAAATCATCATGTCCTCTTTCACTACGTCCCGTAGAGAAAAGATAACAATATAAACAAAATGCCACATCTTTTGTTATGCTATACTCCAACCAATCATTAAATTCATCAAACCAAGATGCAACAAATTTACGTTTTCAATTTCCATCTATCGTTTGAGGAAAATCATGCTCACGTGGTTGACATGGACCTTTTAGTAAGTAAACTCTATGAACCTGTTCAATTAAATTAGGTGGATAGCTCACTATGATGGGTCGTAGTGCTGGATCACTCGGAAGATTTTCCATATCAACTTTATTATTCTTATCTTAACTCGATGATAGTTGAGGTTGAACAAGAGGTGCATTGACAGAAGATGATGATGTCTTCATAGTAGGTTGCATTTTTCTGAAGTATCTTTCCATTATCTATAAAAATAAGATAAATAAACTTAATCAGAATCCCTAAACTGCCAAAATTTAATTAGAATCATATCAATGCTAATTGCGAAAATCCCTAAACTCACATTTCAACTTAAATTACTAACACATTACACATATGATATAATTTGCACACTTTTTAACACTAAAGTTGGTTTGAATCATTGATGTTGCTGCATTTGACTACATCACCGCCTAATCTTATTTTTTTCATTCGCCACTACCACTTATCTTTCACTTTTAGCATATTTAATCCCCTTTCTTTAATATTTTGAGCATATTGCATGAATTTTCTTTTCTTTTGTTTTTATTTTTTTGGGGAATTTTTCAAAAGAATCAAATCCATTTCTTCAAACTTTTTCTATTGATGTTTTTTTCATCTTAATTTGACTATTGAGATATAAAATAATAAAATAATAAAAACAAAATAAATCATTCTAAACCAAAAACATCATGTTATTGTCGATTATAATCTCATTTTCATTTATGGAACATCTCGGTTGAACATAAGATAACTTAAAGTATAATAAATCAACAATAATAATGAAAAAAAGATAAAGGAAACAATTAATATAAATAGAACACTTTACCTTGAAATTTTATGGAGAAGCAATTGACAAAAATGAAATTAGGGTTTTTGTGTGTGAGAGAAAGAGGGAAAAATTAGGGATGAAAGATGGAGGAGAAAATAAAACTCTAGCGACTGCTGAGGAAGACCACTGCTGCCTGCTGCATAATAATCTTTTTTTTTAATAAAAAATGTAAAATGACAAAAATACCCCTAGTAATTTTCAAAAATCTTAGGGGGGCCCAGTGCCCCCCTTGGCCCTTGTGTGCGTCCATCGCTGGCTGTAAGTGTTGCAGGCGTTGGGCGTGCTGGGCGCGTACGCCGGGAAATACGGGGTAATTGGGCGCGTGCTGTGTATGCGCCTGGAGACGGGTAGCACGCGCACGAGCGAGCGACGGGTGTGTTGTGCGCGTGGCACCGGGTTTGTGGTGCATGTTGTGTTCGTGTCGTCGTGTGTGTATGCATTGAGTCGCCGGCGACGTGATGTCGTTGGCCGGGAGTCGGGGGTTCCGGTCAAAGTCAACTCTTTTCAAAATTACGAAAATGCCCCCAAACCTTAAAACGCTCCATTTGAGCTCGTTTTAACTCCGATTAATCCCGTTCTTCTTCCATTGCAACCCTAATCTTTTCCTCTTCATCTTAAGATCACCTATTTAACCTTCTACACTCGTTTCTTCATTCTTGATCTTTAGATCCTTCGTTCCGTCTCGTTTTTTCCTATCATTTCTTCTTCGAGAGAATTTTATATAATTATATATATGTAATTAACGGATCTAAGAAACCCTCATTTACATGTGTAGGCTTACAATCGGATCAATACTCTTAAAATTTGATACTTTGACAACTCACGCGATTACTACCGAACAAGGTGCGGGCAACTTCTAATCCCTAATAACTTTACGTTTCTGTATTTAATGTATAATACTGATGAACGAACGCACTCATATGAAATAAATATTATGTTTATTGCTTTCCATATTTGATATATGAATCGTTGAACCCTATGTGTTGTGATTATATGCTTTGAATACTACGTTCATACTATCGTACTGTTCCATATTCATGTGAAGGGACAAGGGTCTACTTTCACATTACGGGGTAGCTGGGGTCCGTACTGTCATAATTACGGGGTAACTAGGATCCGTACGTTCATATTACGGGGTAACTGGGTTCCGTAAATAATAAAGTCAGGGACTGTGTGTCCATTAATGAACCGAATTATGTGTTATACATTATATGTACTGTGTCTAATTGCCGAACTAATATATGTTTGATTTATTTAACTACTTAATACATGTTAAATCATGGAAAATACTCCCACGAGTGTATTCAACGCACTCATCTCATCCGTAATCGCATTACAGGAGATGATGAGAATCAAGATATATAGAGAGGGTGGTGTCATATCAAGACTTCTCTTTTTTCTTTTCAAAACTTAATGTTGAAACAATATTTTTATATTTCACGTTTGTAATGTTTCTGTTTTTCTTTTGAGAGATCCTATATGAGATTTTTCGTTGCTCAAGGTTTGAAATGTTTTATTTCGGCTAGATGCTGAGACTTTGTGTATGTATAAAATCGTATGTTTTCTATTTTTAAAGATTTCTATTTTATATCATGTACGTCCTTTTCCCTTTCTTTCTTCATGCCCAAAAGGAAACTCTGATATTTTTAAGAACGAAAATGGGGCGTGACAGCAGAAGCACCCTCATCTCTTCCTACTGCCGTCGATACTCCTCTTGCTCGTGCTCATACGCTACAATCTCTCCTCGTACCGACAGCTTGTTCGGTCCTCGACTTCTTGCACGATCCGGTTGAGGTCCATCGGATTGGGAGACGTGGCATGAGAGGTGGCCTAACTCGTCAAGGAATGCCTCTTGCCGGCCAATCCTAGCCTGTACACCTACCCCTTATCACACCAGTTGTCTCGATGTACAGCCGAACTAAATCAATGGGATGGGACTCCGATGAGCCCTCCTTCGGCTGACTCATCTGGGACATCCTCTCCTCCAAAGCCTCCTGAAACTAATAAGAAAGTATAAACTATTTTAATAATTAAAATAGGAAAAACAAAATGAAAATACTTACAGCAATTGCCTTGGCCCTACCATCGGTGTACGTCCCATCCTCGCTGGGCCCGTGCAGCCTCTTGAAGAGCTCGTGCTTCAACGCTGAGACATCCTTCTTCTTGGACTGCACAACATTTATTGATTATTCTAACAAATTCAGAATAGTAATCATAAAATTAAAGAAAATTAAACAATAAACTTACCGAGAACCCATCTTAGTACACCTTGGTGTTTGGCGAGACCAGCATCCAACTGAAATCTTTCGCATCGAGATAACTCTCGAACACATCCTTCAGAAGAGATGACTATGATGCGATGACATTATGCTACACAATTGAATTTAATTAGTTATAAATAAAATTTAGTAAATAATAACAAAAAATAGAAATGAAAGTGTACTCACGCTCTACACTCGACCCATATGACTGTTTGGCGAGAGGGACCACCAGGCGCCTATGACACCACCTGCTGTGACGAGGGCTGGTCAGAAATGGGACACATGTGCTAGTAGACGTGCCCCTTACGTTGTATTTGGAGCTGACTCCACTAGTCGAACCACCGAAAGAGCCGGTTGGTGGTAAAGTATGATTCAGAGTACTTTGGTCTGGCTCGGCATCCTGGAGGCGACGACCTCCATCTTGACTGCCTTAAGACGCTTCTCGTTCATGGGAAACTTGACCTCTACCAGTCATCTAACTATGAAAGAGTAAGAGAGACTAAATTTCCTATTTGCAAACTAACTAAACGTAATTTAAACCAATCTAAATTCTAAAAATTAATTAACCCTAAATTCTAAAAATTATAGAATACAAAATTCTACAAAAAAATTCGACAAATTCCGACGAAGTGATACTTATAAACTGAACAGGAAACTAACTAAATTAATTCACCTAATTTAACTAATCAAAAAATTAATGCGAATTTACAAAACTATTTGTCATGCCCACATTCCTAATATAGCCAAACTTTAATAGATTTTCATTTTAAAAGACCTGTAAGTGAGTGTGTTTTTTTTTTCTTTTAAAATGTAGTAACATAAATAATTTTTCTTGCCCCTGAAACTAGTTAAGAAATATATTGCATACTTCATAGCATTTACCATAAAGTCAAACCACACCCACTTATATATACGTACATATTTATTCACAACAGAAAATGAAGATATAACAGAAATCTATGTTCTTCATCAAAATATTGTTTAAAGCCAAAATAAACTCATAGCGTAGCCCAACAGGTTGTCATCCATGTACACCATCTTCAAACCTGTAGGAGCTCAACAACACAGTTAGTACATTCATGAGCTTATACATCATTAGGTTCACCTGCAATGCATGATTTATATAAGCTAAAGCTCAGTAAGCAGAAATTATGCACATAACATTAATAATACAGAATGATGTCGATGATGTATGCTAATGAATGAAAATATTTATTTCAAAACTATTTTCCTTCATTGGGCCCTTGACCACCATCTACTAGGCACTGAATAGAGCTCAATATAACATCATTCATCATAACCATATCCATGTCTCACATACCACCGGCTGAACGAATCAAAGTCATATCTATATCTCACATGCCATCGGCTAAGCATATAATATTGGTAGTCATATCCATGCCTCACATGCCACCGACTGAACAAATCAAGTCATATCTGTAGTACCCCGGACCAAAAATGAAGTATAATGAATTAATTAAATATTTAAACCTATAATTTAATAATTAATTTCGTATGTGTTGACGTGCGTTTCAGATATGTGTTAAGGCCCGAGTTAGATCGATAATTTTCTTAGACTTGGAACATAGAATATTTTATTACCATGAGATGCGCGACGGAAAAACAAGAAAATAGAAACAAACCAGAGGTCAATCGGAGACCCGTAGCTCAAATGTCAAAGAAAAGAGCCGGATACAAAGGTTCGGTAAAACGGAAGGGGTAGAAACTGAAGGAACGGTAAAATGGAAAATAATATTTTAATGGATGGTAATTAAAATTTATTTGGTAAATAGTAACTTTGAAAATCTATAAATAGGGGCTCAGTCAGTTCAAAATATTCATTCGGCCGACGAAAACGAAAGCGACGAAAACAAGTAAGTTTCTCTCTCCTCTCTTTTCTTCTCGTTTTTGGGTCTCCGGCGCGCCACCACCGGCGCCGCCGCCGTGGCCGGAAAATTCACCGGAGCTCCACCGCCGGCGCGGCGGCGCCGCCGCCGGCGGTGGCCGGAAAAATTGAAAGTCGTCGGTTTTGGCCGATTTTCGTACACGACGTTCGTCTCGTCGAGACGAGTCTAGGATAGGTTTCGGATTTCAATTCCGATTTCTCGTTCGCCGGGAAATGGCGAAAAACCGTCTCCAAAACCCTAAACCCTAGCCTCGGTGTTGCGAATGTGATAACGAAGGATTTTCCGGCGAAGTTTTAGGTACTGTTCACCGCCGGAATCCGGCGAGGGGTAGCCGGAGGTGGTAGCCGGCGATGCGAAGTATCTGGCGAACTAGGTGGTGGTGGTGGAGGGCGGCGCCACCGCGCTGGGTGGCGCCGGGAAGAGTGGCCGGCGAGCAGGCCGGCGACGGGAGAGCTGGGCGCGAGCTGCGCGCGCCGGGAAGCCACCTGCCGAGAAAACTCGGCAGCTGCCGAGAGCTGCCGAGCCGTGTCCGCCGAGCTGCCGAGAGCTGCCGAGGAATGCGCCCAGCCGTCGGGTTTTCCCACCCGGTGCCGGGTACGCGCGTGCCACGTCGCCCGCAACGCCGTGTTTTCGATCCGAACCCCATTTTCTTCACCGTACGTCGACATCAAGTCGTCGCCGACGAGATGTCGTTGACCGAGGGCCGTGGGCCCGGTCAAAGTCAACCCTTTGACCAAAATTACGAAAACGCCCCTCAATCTTAAAACGCTTCGTTTGAGCTCGTTTCAACTCCGATTGAGCTCATTCTTCTTCCATAGCGACCCTACTCGTTCTCTCTTCCCCACCTTTCGATCAAAATTACAAAAATACCCCTGAAGCTAAAATGCTCCGTTTGAGCTCGTTTTAACTCCGATCGAGCTTATTCTTTTTCCGTTGTGACCCAAATTTCATTCTCTATCGTCTCAGCTACATGGATTGATTATCCATTCTCGTCTCTTCAACTTCGATCTTTAGAGCTTTAGATCCGTCGCGTATTTAACGATTATTTCTCCACATGAGTCTTTTACAGCTTTAATTATACGTTATTAAGGATCTAAAGTACGTTATAACTTATGTAGGCTATTTGTTGGATTGAGCGTTGAGTTATCTAACTTTTGGTATCCGCTACTCGAGCTCTGAGTTATCAGACCATCGGACCTAGCTACTCACGTGGTAACCACCGAACAAGGTGGGGGTAATTTCTAAATCTTAAAGTGTTTACAGTTTTCCCTATTATGAAGCATGAATGAGGAATACTAAATGTTGTGGATATACGTGCTGTGCCATACTATATACTGTGAAAGAACTTCGGTTCACATTGCATGTTCGGAGAGTCCTACGGGACTGTAAAAAATCGTCTCCCTCACTTCTACTACTCTATTGAGGTTTGGTGGTCCTCATAAAGCACACCAGCGGTATTGAGATCGTTTAATTGGGTGGCGGGCAGATCCCGTACCCATCCTTCTTACCATTTCTAATATCTGCTGTGCATTTTACTTGCTATGACTTTGTGCCGATTGTTATATATCGTTAATCTATATATGCCTGTTGAATGTTATAAGATGCAGATTTTATCCCCACGAGTGTATTCAACGCACTCACCCCCTTAATCTGTACTCACACTACAGGAGCTGGTGAGCATGTCGAACCCTAGGTGGAGAGAGATAGGGCCATCTCGGGACTTTCATAATTAGGTTGATGTCACACATACATTTCTAAAACAATGTTTTATTTAAATCACGTTTTGTAATTATGTTTGATACATGCGATGGATGTGAGATCCTGATGTTTATTCCGCTGCTGTATTTTGTCAAATATATCGGTATTGAGACCGAATATTGTCGGTAGTGAGACCGACTGTTGATATGAGAATGATCCATATCATCCCTTACCTCTTTCTTCTGTCGTCTTTAATCTCCTTCTTTCTGTTGAGATATGTGTCCCTCTCTATTTCTATCTTCACGCCCGTGTGAAAACTCTGATATTTTATGTGAAAGAAAACGGGACGTGACAATATCCATGTCTCACATGCCACCGGGTACCCATATAATATATCATAAGCATGATTACATGCCTCGGTGCACTAGTAGTGGTCAATAAAATACGTTTCATTTTGAAATCATGTCTTGCATGTAGAATGCAATAACTTTCATCATTTACATATGCACATGTTGATGCTCGTGATTGATATTCGTAATGCATCACATATATCCTCCATAGTATCATTCAAACACGTTAATTAGAAGACGTAAAATCGCATAATATCATTCAATTAATATATAACATGAAATACGATGTTCATGCATTGTAGTTGCGAATAAATTTCTACTTACCTCGTCTTCTTAAATAGTTATTCACAACATCTCTTTTCGTTTATGTCAACACAACTAAACAAAATAATGTTTAAAATATTATATGGATTACTGAAAATCAAATTAAGATAAAATAACTTCCAATTATCAAAAGAATTAATAAAATTATAAACTAAACTAACATACTTCAGTTAGATGAAGATACAAATGAGTTAATATTTTAATATGAGGGATTCAACTTAATCATGGTATCTTAAATCATCATATCATTAATAAATGTTTCAGGTTTTGTAAATTAAATTAAGAAATCAAGAAATTTCAAGTTATCATCCAATGAACAGACTCTCTTTTCACTAAAATTTACTAATTTAATTAACTTAAATCATTCTTGATGTTTAATTAGAAAATCTGTAATAACGTGAGAAAAAGAATAACTTATATCTCTTAATTTTGACAACTCACTAATTTGATATTTGTAAATAAGTAATAAAATTATTAAAATAGCTTATGATTGTTTCATATTCCTTTGCAGACTTATTCTTTTCATAATTATCACTCAATTCACTATCAACAATTAATCCAAATCTAAACAAGTTTATCAACTTACGCACACATATATTTATACTAAATTAACTAATTTTTCATTTCAAAAGATAGGGAAATTTTTTGAAGTGCAATCATGAATTATTAAATAAGGACTAACTTGGTTCTTCTCCTCCTTTATTTCTCTCTTATATTTCATCCCCGTTTCTTTCATATTTCTTTGATTTGTTTTCCTTCCTTTTTTTTCTCACTGTTTTTTATTTTTATTCTACTATTATAATTGGTGATAACATGTGAGTCATCGCTTAGATGTACACACGTCCACTTTTTCTTCATATTCATTAACATTATGCGTGAGTCATCATGGCCTTATCGTACTATTAATTTAAATTATTATCTTTATTAATACAATGTGCATTATTCTTACTTTAGTTAACTATTTAAATAAGTATATATATCTATACATAATGTATATGTAGCGCCCGATCAAAACGAGCATAATTAATTAATTAAATATTTTAACCTATGTTTTAATAATTTTGTGCGTATGATTTAACTGTTTAATTTAATTTCGTGCGTTCCAGATAAGTGTTTAATGCACGTTTAAGAACGATAATTTTTATTAGACGTGGAACGTAGGATATTTTTTTATATCGTTAGATGCGTATCGAGAAAACGAGAAGATAGAAATGAACTAGGGGTCAATCGGAGACCCGTAGCTCAACTGGCGACGAAAAGGGCGAAACACGAGGTTTCGGAAAAATCGGAAGATATTTACGGAGAATGGAAATGAAGATATTATCGATGAATAGTGACGCGGAAAAGTCAACCGATGAACAGTAACTTGGATATTTCTCATGAATAGTAACTTTCCGGAATTCTATAAACAGGGGCTCCTCCGATTCATTTTTCACCGTTTTTCCGAACGAGCCGAGCGCGCCGAAAACTCGTAAGTCTCTCTCTCTCTTCGTTTTCTGTTTTCTGGTCGGCGGTGCCACCACCGGCGCGGCGGCGCTGCCCCCGGCCAGTCGCCGGAAAATTTCAACATTGTCGGAATCGGACGATTTTCGCACACGACGTTCGTCTCGACGAGACGAATCTAGGATAGGTCTTGGATTTCAAATCCGATTTCTCGTTCGTCGGAAAACGGCGAAAAACAGCCTCTTAAACCCTAAACCCTAACCCTTGAACATCTTCTCTCTCTCCTCTGTTTTTCTCTCTCTCTCTCACTCTCTCTCGCCGGAGAAACCACCGGAGGACGACCTGGGACTGCTGGAGGGCCGGCGCCGCCGTGGGTGGCGGCGCCGGAGACGAACAGTGTTATATATGCATGAAACGTGCATGTGTGTGTGAATGGTGGTGTATCAGTGTGTGTGTGTTGTGTGGCTCGCTGTGGGGTCGGCGCCAGGTGGCGCCGCTGTGTGTGATCGGTGGGCCGGCGACGGGAGGTCGCCGGCGAGGTGGTTTGGTGGGTCGCCGGCGGCTGGTGGCCGCCGGCCAAAGCTTCATCAGTGTGTGTGTGTGTGTTTGCTAGCATGCGTGTGTGTGTGTGTGGGTGCCACGGTTGTGGTTGCTGGGCGGTGGCTGGTGGTGGCCGGCGACTGGGAGTCGCCAGCCAAGGTGGCGGTGGATACTGGTGGTCGCCGGCGGCAAGTGGCCGCCGACCAAGGTTGGTGTTTGGGTGTGTGTGTTTAACCGTGAGTGTGTGTATGTTTGGACTTGGGAGTATATGCATGGTTAAGGGTGTTTGGTTGGCCGGAACGGGTTGCCGGCGACGGGGAGTCGCCGGCGGAGGAGCTTGGGGTGGTCGCCGGCGACGGGAAGTCGCCGGCTTGAGTTTTGGTTAAAGTTGGAATTTTGGAAAAATGTGACTTCGAAGGATTTTGCGGCGAAGTTTCCGGGAACTATTCATGCCGGAATCTGGCGAGGGACGGCCGGAAGTGGTAGCCGGCGGTGCGAGGTATCCGGCGAGGTAGGTAGTGGTGGCTGGAGGCGGCGCCGCCGCGCCGGGCAATGCCGGGAAGCAGGCCACCGTCGGGAATTTCTGGGCAGGGCTGGCCGAGAAAACTCGACCAGCCGGGTTGGGTCGCGCCTAGCTGCCGAGAAAACTCGGCAGCCGTCGGGTGTCGGGTGCCGGCGTGCACCGTGCGCACCCGTCGGGTGCCGACGCGCACCCGACGCCGTGTTTTCGATCCGAACCTCGTTTTCTTTCCGTCGTTCAACCATATCGAGTCGTCGATGACGAGACGTCGTTGATCGGGGTCCGTGGGCCCGTTCAAAGTCAACCCTTTGACCAAAATTACCATTTTACCCCTAAACTTAAAATGCTCCGTTTGAGCTCGTTTTAACTCCGATTGAGCTCATTCTTTTTGCGTTGGGATCCTTATTTCATTTCCTATCTATTCAGCCACTCATACAGATCTGACCCTCTCATTTCTTGAACTCCAATCTTTAGATCGTTCGATCTATCGTGTCGTTAGTGACCGTTTTCCGACGGAACCTTTTATAGCTTTAATTATAATTTATTAAGGATCTAAGAACACTGTAACGTATGTAGGCTACCTGTTGGATTGACGTTGAGTTATCTGACTGTTGACACTCGATACTCGAGCTCTTAGTTATCAGACTTTCGGATTTATCAACTCACGTGGGTACCACCGAACAAGGTGGGGGTAATTTCTATCTCTTTATCTGTCTACTGCTTTCCCTATTATATGCATGACTGAGGAACACTATATGCTGTGAATACACTTGTTGTGCCATATTATTACTGTGGTTGGACTGATGTCCACCTTGATCATGCATTCTGTTCGTCCCCTGCTATTTTCTACTACTCCGAAAAGGTCTAGCGGTCCTTGAAATACGCTAGCGGTATATGAGACCGTTTACAGGGTAAGACGGGGGAACCCCGCACCTATGCGTCCCCTACAATTTCTAATATCTGCTATGCATTTTATGTGCTGTGACAACGTGACATAAGATTATCTTATTAGTTTTTATATATCTGTTGAGAGTCTCAAGAGGCAGAGTTATTCCCACGAGTGTATTCCACGCACTCACCCCTTTAATCTGTACTCACACTACAGGAGCTGTTGAGCATGATGATCCCTAGATGGAGAGAGACGGTGTCGCTTTTGAATCTGTGATCTTTAGGGTGTGTCGCACAAACATCTTTAAACAATGTATTAAGTTTAACTCACGTTTTGTAATATTTCTGTATATATATTCTGAGTATTCTGTGAACGAGAGATCCTGATGTTATTTCCGCTGCGTATGATTTACATTATCAATAGTGAGACTGATTGCTATCGGCAGAGGCCGATTGTTGTTAAGTGAAAGAGTCACTTCGTCCCTTACCTCTTTCTTCTGTCGTCTCTTACTTATTCTTTCTGTTGAGTTTGCATCTCTTGCTATTTTCTCTCTTCACGCCCAACGGTAAAACTCTGATAAAATACGAAAAGATTTTGGGGCGTGACAGATGGTATCAGAGCAGTTCTAACGTTGAGGACTTGCTCGAACTGGTTTTAAAAATGGGAAAAACGTGATTTCGAAAGTGTGATTTGGAAACGAGAAAGGTTTTTGGAGCGGGTTTTAAAGTGAGAAAGGTGTGATTTGTTTTAAAATGGGAAAGATGTGATTTGAAAACATTAAAAGGTTTTTGAAAATACACAAATAGGCACCGTCCTCTCTCCATAAGTGACTCTCCCTGAACATAATACTTGTGGAATGAGTGTTTACTTGATGTGCGTTACTTTGTTGATACGATATATAAACTGTTTGGGACTGATGGGGTGTTAATGAAACTGTTTTATGATGAGACAATCTGTTAAAACCCTCTTGACGTCATTACAATTACGATGAAAAGATTTTGTGAAAACCTCTTGATGTCACTACAATTGACCCACTGCTCTGAGCCACTGCCACAAAGCCGCTGACTGCAGCAGCGTGAGCTCGTGTGCGAGTATGACCGTTCGCAGAAGTGGTCTTGTGTGACTAAAAGTTGAAACTACCATGGACCCTTGTTTATAACAGGGTGTACTAATGAGTGAGTTTTCTCAGTCCGTGGTTGTAATGCGTAAGATCGGTTTTGACAACTGAGGGCTATAAAAAACTCTTTGAGGATGACCGTAATGTGAATTATAATGTTTTGCGTTTGATACATTTTTCTGGTTTGATTGTGCGAATTGTGTATACGATATCATACATAATAAACGGATAGAAGAAGATCTATTAAGGTTATTATGTGAATTATAGAATAGCGTTTAGTGACACCATGATATTGGTTATTAGTTTGTTTGTTGTTATAGATTGTGGGGATACGTGGGATATATTATAAGGGTTAGTTTTTTTTTTGTATGTAGTCTTTAGAACGTTATCCCACGAGATCAGTCGCATAAAGACTAATCGACAAAGGAGAATACGCTTTAAACACGATATGGATGCCGTGAGAAGAGACTTGGTGACTGCACTGAGAAACTTGACCCGACAGTTCGAAACCACACAAGCGGCACCACCACCATTGTTAAGGAACGATGCGAGCTCAATCCTTGAACAGTTCCGATGCTTCGATCCACCGACCTTCGACGGAATAGGAGAACCGATCAAAGCGGATGAGTGGCTGAGGTCGTTGGATCGATTCTTTGGACTTTTGGCATGCACTGAAGAGCAGAAGATCTTCTGTGCTGTGTCACAACTCACTGAAGATGCCGGCCACTGGTGGAAGAGATACGAAGGGACTATGGCACCAGAACATAGGAGGGCAATGTCTTGGGGAGTCTTCAAAGAGGTGATTAGACAGGATTTTCTACCTCAGTCATATCGTGACCAAAAAGAGGTAGAGTTTATACATATTCGTCAAGGCACCACTTCCGTAGAAGAGTACGAGCAAAGATTTAGCCGACTGAGTAGGTATGCGCCCCATCTGGTAAGCACAAATGATAATAAGGTCAGGTGCTTTGAGAAGGGTCTTCGTTTGGAGATCAGCTCCGTCCTGGCTGGCCAGGGTGCAATGCCTTATGCCACAGTTGTCGAGAGAGCTAAAGAGATCGCTTCTCACCACCACTCAGATGTGGTTCCACCCAAGAGAGCGGAAATAGCGACAGGAAAAAGAAAATGGAACGGTCCTAGTCAAGACTCCGATCAGCACAAGTTCCCTAGGGCCAACCATGTTCCGCTTCTCCCTACTTCTAGACTAAGGAACTCATGTTCCAACTGTGGAAAGTCGCATACGGGACCTTGTCTTCATGGAACTCAGAATTGTTTCAGGTGTGGAGAACCTGGACATGTCACGAGAAACTGTCAGCAGTTTAGACGCTCAACAGCTACATCACCGGGGCCGGAGAACTCCTGTTTCAAATATGGGAAATTACACAGGAGATCGTGCCAACAAGAGATACGGAGTTGCTACCGATGCAGAGTGCCAGGACACATCTCCACAAATTGTCCAAGGTCTAGAAACCCACCAGTTATCACACCAAACTCGAGGCGAGGAGGAATTCGGAAGTGTTACAGATGTGGAGAACCGGGACACCTCGCACTAAACTGTCAGAAAACTTGGAAACCCAGAGGTTGCCGAGAGATAGATTAGGGACGATAAACCTTTAATATTATATGTAAATAGATATGTATGTAAGTGACCCATACTTTGTAGTAGTATTTGTAATCCGTTAGAATGATGTACGAGCTGACCATCTTTTGCCTATATATATATATTCTAAACCAGATCGTATTTTCCTATTCGATGGAATCTACATAACTTCTTCCTTCGCACTTCGTGTTATATTTCTTCACCTATAGCTTTACGGTGGTATTGGATCCGTTGAAGCACATGAACGACTAGGTAGTCGCTAAGGAACTCTAGAAGTTAGTATTCCATCTGGAAAGACGGTACGAACAAAACATCTATATAGTCACCTTAGGATTGCTTTTGAGGATAAGATCCTTCTAGTGGACCTCCACGCTTGGGAGATGAAGGATTTTGACATAACTTGGGAATGGACTGGCTAGAGTCCAATCACGTGGTAATCAAGCGTCATGCAAGGAAGATTGACTTCTAAGCTCCGGACGAACTGGAGCTCGCATTCCAAGGAACATGAGTTAAAGTCAACATAAGGATTATCTCGGCCATGGAAGCAACCGAGATGCTTAGCAAAGGAATTGCGAAGCTTGGTTGGTCAACATGGTAAACCCCGAGAGAGAACCGACTACTATCGAGAAGGTGTCGGTAATCAAGAAGTACATGGACCTATTTCCAAAGAAATTACTTGGTCCTCCGCTGGATCGACAAGTAACATTCGAGATTGATCTCGTCTTAGGAGCAACACCGGTGTCAAGAGTTTCTTATCAGATGACACCGAGAGAATTGCAATAGCTGGAGGCCAGTTACAAGAACATTCGGATAAAGGCTTCATTAGGCCGAGCATGTCGCCTGAGGAGTACCAATGCTCCATGTGAAGAAGAATGATGGAAGCGTCCGGATGTGTATGGATTACCGAGAATGGAGCAAGCGGACCTTAGAGAACGAGTATCCACTGCCTCAAACTGAAGATCTTTTGATCAATTAAGAGGAGCTAGTGTGTTCTCGAAGAATGACTTAAGGTCTGGGTATCACCAGATAAAAGTCAAAGACGCAGATGAATCACCAATCAGTACTACGAGATGAAGAAGGAAAAGAGTAAAGAGCAGGAATACGATCCGGCCAGGAAGGATCGAGAAAGAATTGGAAAAGCTCAGGATCGACGAAAGATCTGAACATCGAGCTTAGCCAGATCATCAAGGAACTTGCAAGCCTGAGAAAGTTCCTTGACGAGAAATGGAAAGAAAGAAGCAACTCGCATATAAGAGGATGAGAGTTTTGACAAAGTATCCAGTTTCGCAGCTTTTAGTACGCGTTTAGTTACGACGTTCTTAGTACGCGTTCAATTTCGAGGACGAAATTATTTTAAGGGGTAAGGGATGTAGCGCCCCGGATCAAAACGAGCATAATTAATTAATTAAATATTTTAACCTATGATTTAATAATTTTGTGCGTATGATTTAACTGTTTAATTTAATTTCGTGCGTTTCAGATAAGTGTTTAATGCACGTTTAAGAACGATAATTTTTATTAGAGTGGAACGTAGGATATTTTTTTATATCGTTAGATGCGTATCGAGAAAACGAGAAGATAGAAATGAACTAGGTGTCAATCGGAGACCCGTAGCTTAACTGGCGACGAAAAGGGCGAAACACGAGGTTTCGAAAAAATCGGAAGATATTTACGGAGAATGGAAACGAAGATATTATCGATGAATAGTGACGCGGAAAAGTCAACCGATGAACAGTAACTTGGATATTTCTCATGAATAGTAACTTTCCAGAATTCTATAAATAGGGGCTCCTCCGATTCATTTTTCACCGTTTTTCCGAACGAGCCGAGCGCGCCGAAAACTCGTAAGTCTCTCTCTCTCTTCGTTTTCTATTTTCTGGTCGGCGGCGCCACCACCGGCGCCGCCGCCGGCCGGTCGCCGGAAAATTTCAACGTTGTCGGAATCTGACGATTTTCGCACACGACGTTCATCTCGACGAGACGAATCTAGGATAGGTCTCGGATTTCAAATCCGATTTCTCGTTCGCCGGAAAACGGCGAAAAATAGCCTCTTAAACCCTAAACCCTAACCCTTGAACATCTTCTCTCTCTCCTCTGTTTTTCTCTCTCTCTCTCTCACTCTCTCTCGCCGGAGAAACCACCGGAGGACGACCTGGGACTGCTGGACGGCCGGCGCCGGAGACGAACAGTGTTATATATGCATGAAACGTGCATGTGTGTGTGAATGGTGGTGTATCAGTGTGTGTGTGTTGTGTGGCTCGCTGTGGGGGCGGCGCCGGGTGGCGCCGCCGTGTGTGATCGGTGGGCCGGCGACGGGAGGTCGCCGGCGAGGTGGTTTGGTGGGTCGCCGGCGGCTGGTGGCCGCCGGCCAAAGCTTGATCAGTGTGTGTGTGTGTGTTTGCTAGCATGCGCGTGTGTGTGTGTGGGTGCCACGGTTGTGGTTGCTGGGCGGTGGCTGGTGGTGGCCGGCGACTGGGAGTCGCCAGCCAAGGTGGCGGTGGATACTGGTGGTCGCCGGCGGCAGGTGGCCGCCGGCCAAGGTTGGTGTTTGGGTGTGTGTGTTTAACCGTGAGTGTGTGTATGTTTGGACTTGGGAGTATATGCATGGTTAAGGGTGTTTGGTTGGCCGGAACGGGTTGCCGGCGACGGGGAGTCACCGGCGGAGGAGCTGGGGGTGGTCGCCGGCGACGGGAAGTCGCCGGCCGGAGTTTTGGTTGAAGTTGGAATTTTGGAAAAATGTGACTTCGAAGGATTTTGCGGCGAAGTTTCCGGGAACTATTCATGTCGGAATCTGGCGAGGGACGGCCGGAGGTGGTAGCCGGCGGTGCGAGGTATCCGGCGAGGTAGGTAGTGGTGGCTGGAGGCGGCGCCGCCGCGCCGGGCGATGCCGGGAAGTGGCCTGCTCGAGCAGGCCACCGTCGGGAATTTCTGGGCAGGGCTGGCCGAGAAAACTCGACCAGCCGGGTTGGGTCGCGCCTAGCTGCCGAGAAAACTCGGCAGCGGTCGGGTGCCGGGTGCCGGCGCGCATCGTGCGCGCCCGTCGGGTGCCGACGCGCACCCGACGCCGTGTTTTCGATCCGAACCTCGTTTTCTTTCCGTCGTTCAACCATATCGAGTCGTCGATGACGAGACGTCGTTGATCGGGGTCCGTGGGCCCGTTCAAAGTCAACCCTTTGACCAAAATTACCATTTTACCCCTAAACTTAAAATGCTCCGTTTGAGCTCGTTTTAACTCCGATTGAGCTCATTCTTTTTGCGTTGGGATCCTTATTTCATTTCCTATCTATTCAGCCACTCATACAGATCTGACCCTCTCATTTCTTGAACTCCAATCTTTAGATCGTTCGATCCATCGTGTCGTTAGCGACCGTTTTCCGACGGAACCTTTTACAGCTTTAATTATAATTTATTAAGGATCTAAGAACACTGTAACGTATGTAGGCTATCTGTTGGATTGACGTTGAGTTATCTGACTGTTGACACTTGCTACTCGAGCTCTTAGTTATAGACTTTCGGATTTATCAACTCACGTGGGTACCACCGAACAAGGTGGGGGTAATTTCTATCTCTTTATCTGTCTACTGCTTTCCCTATTATATGCATGACTGAGGAACACTATATGCTGTGAATACACTTGCTGTGCCATATTATTACTGTGGTTGGACTGATGTCCACCTTGATCATGCATTCTGTTCGTCCCCTGCTATTTTCTACTACTCCGAAAAGGTCTGGCGTCCTTGAAATACGCTAGCGGTATATGAGACCGTTTACAGGGTAAGACGGGGGAACCCCGCACCTATGCGTCCCCTACAATTTCTAATATCTGCTATGCATTTTATGTGCTGTGACAACGTGACATAAGATTATTTTATTAGTTTTTATATATCTGTTGACAGTCTCAAGAGGCAGAGTTATTCCCACGAGTGTATTCCACGCACTCACCCCTTTAATCTGTACTCACACTACAGGAGCTGTTGAGCATGATGATTCCTAGATGGAGAGAGACGGTGTCGCTTTTGAATCTGTGATCTTTAGGGTGTGTCGCACAAACATCTTTAAACAATGTTTTAAGTTTAACTCACGTTTTGTAATATTTCTGTATATATATTCTGAGTATTCTGTGAACGAGAGATCCTGATGTTATTTCCGCTGCGTATGATTTACATTATCAATAGTGAGACTGATTGCTATCGGTAGAGGCCGATTGTTGTTAAGTGAAAGAGTCACTGCGTCCCTTACCTCTTTCTTCTGTCGTCTCTTACTTATTCTTTCTGTTGAGTTTGCATCTCTTGTTATTTTCTCTCTTCACGCCCAACGGTAAAACTCTGATAAAATACGAAAAGATTTTGGGGCGTGACAGTATACATATATTTACATATTAAATTATACACTACAAGAAAAAAGGGCTACGACAAGTGTTTTTAACCCCAAGTGTTTTTAACCCTTGTCGTAGCCATATTCAAACCCTTGTCGTAGCTGGTGTTGTCGTAGGGTCTGAAAAAATCCGCTTATAGACAACGGTTTTTAACCGTTGTCGTAGCCATATAAAAACCGTTGTCGTAGATCATAGTGTTGAAAAAACCCGTTGTCGTAGCCATATAATAACTGTTGTCGTAGATCGTAATATCTTAAAAACCGGTGTCGTTGTGTCTACGACAACGGTTTTTAACCGTTGTCGTAGCCATATTAATAAATAAAATAATATTTTGCCACAAAAGCTTGCCACATCATCACACACGACACACGTCATGCTAGGGATGACATGTCATCATAAGGATCATCACTGAAATCATCATAATCAATATTATGCGTTGTGTGAGATTCGAACCCGGGTGGCCCGGTGGTGCTCTAACCACTAGACCATTAATGCCTTATGTGACAATGTCTTGCATATATTTCTTTTATAATATATTTTTGATATTTTTCAATTTTCTATTATTAATGCATTTCTTTGTTAACTTTTATAAAGTACCATTACCTATTAATATAAGTAATTGATTTCCAATTTTGATATATTAATATATATATATATATAATTGAATGATTAATGACTATATTAATAATAATTAATATAATTTTCAAATTATATATATAATGAATATATTTATAAAATTAATATATTATTCAAATTATATATATAATGAATATATTTATAAAATTAATATATATTTCAAATTATATGTATAATTAATATATTTATAACATTAATGTATTTTTCTCATTAATATATTTATAAAATTAATAATCTATTGTACATATTTTCTAAAATTTCTTTATAATGAAATAAAATTTAATTCTCAAAATTAATTTATTTCATCAATTTTATTCAACAATATATAGCATTTCTTCTTTCATTTTACAAAAAAAAAATTGTAATATTTGACTTTTTTTTTAAATATTAGTCTACGACAACGCTTCTACGAGGCTACGACAACGTTAGAAAACAACTCATGTGACATTGTCTTGCATATATTTCTTTTATAATATATTTTTGATATTTTTCAATTTTCTATTATTACATATTTTTTGTTAACTTTTATAAATTAAGTACCATTAGTTATTAATATAAGTAATTGATTTCCAATTTTGATATATTAATATATATATATATATATAAATAATTCAATGATTAATGACTATATTAATAATAATTAATATAATTTTCAAATTATATATATAATGAATATATTTATAAAATTAATATATTTTTCAAATTAATATATGTATATTAATAATTAATATATTTTTCAAATTATATTTATAATTAATATATTTATAAAATTAATAATCTGTTGTACATATTTTCTAAAGTTTCTTTATAATGAAATAAAATTTAATTCTCAAAATTAGTTTATTTCATTAATTTAATTAATTCAACAATTAATATATGCATTTCTTTGTTAACTTTTATAAAGTACCATTATTTATTAATATAAGTAATTGATTTCCAATTTTGATAGATTAATATATATATATATATATATAATTGGAAGATTAATTAATGACTATATTAATAATAATTAATATAATTTTCAAATTATATATATAATGATTATATTTATAAAATTAATATATTTTTCAAATTAATATATGTATATTAATAATGCATATATTTTTCAAATTATATATATAATTAATATATTTATAAAATCAATATATTTTTCAAAATTATATTGACAATTAATAAATTTATATAATTAATGTATTTTTCAAATTAATATATTTATAAAATTAATAATCTGTTGTAAATATTTTCTAAATTTTATTTATAATGAAATAAAATTTAATTCTCAAAATTAGTTTATTTCATTAATTTAATTCAACAATATATAGCATTTCTTATATCATTTTGAAAAAAAAATATTGTAATAGTTGACTTTTATTTTTAAATATTAGTCTACGACAACGCTTCTATGAGGCTACGACAACGTTAGAAAACAACTCTTGCCTTTGCTTTTCTCATATTTCTAATATATTAGAAAGTCTTTTTATTATTCCTATTTTATTTATAATTAATTTTAAGTAATTCAGGTTTTATTTGTGTTAAGTAATCAACATTTTTTGTTTAATTTAAGCTTATAATTTGTGGTTTATAATTTGTTGTAAATATTTACAAAATTTTATTTATAATGAAATAAAATTTAATTGTCAAAATTAATTTATTTCATTCATTTAATTCAACAATATATATCATTTTTTATATCATTTAATTAAGAAAAAAATTAAAATAATTGTTTTTTTTTTTAATTTTCAGTCTACGACAAGGGTTTTAAAATGACTACGACAACGTTTTCTAACTCTTTTCTTAGGGGTCCTAGGACAACACGTCTACGAAAACGGTAGGTTAATACCATTGTCTATGAGAGAAGTTTTCGGGCTATGACAATGGTTTAAAAATGTCTACGACAACGGTAGCTAAAACCGTTGTCTATGAGAGAATTTTTGGGGCTACGACAACGGTTTTGACAATGGTTGCTAAAAAACCCTTGTCTATGAGAGAAGTTTTTGAGCTACGACAATTGTTTTGACAACGGTAGCTAAAAAACCCTTGTCTATGAGAGAAGTTTTTGATCTACAACAACGGTTTTATCTACGACAACAGAATTTTAGGCTACGACAAGGGTTTTTAGCAAAAACACATGTCGTAGGGGTGTTGTCTATGAGAGAATTTCTTGTAGTAAGCTTACATGTCCATCATATATATAAATTTCACCTTCAAAATTTTATTTTCAAGAACCTAATATTAAATGTAAAAATGTTCATATAAGTTGGGGGTTTTTAATTACTAATAATAAACAAGCAAACTCAAGACTTAACGAGTTTAAATAAATAAAATGAACACGTTATATGATATCCATATAAATTTAACTATTACATAAATAACATACAATAATTCATAAAATGCATGAATGCATGAACTATATTGGTCAATGAGTAACGAGGGACTCGAGTCTCACATCCTCCCCTTCTTATAACAATTTCATCATCGAAATTTAAATTACCTGAAAAGTTATGGATATTCAGTCCTCATATCATCCTCCCTTTACCAAGTGGCTTCTTCTACTAATTGGTTTTTCCATGATACTTTGACCAAAGAGATTTGCTTATTTCTGAGTTCTTTTTCCTCTCGTAGCAAAATTTTCACAAGTCTTTCTTCATAACTCAAATCTGTCTTTATTTCAGCTGGTTCACTCTTCAAAACATGAGATTGCCACATATTTTCTTATCATTAAGATGTGAAATACGTTGTGGATTTGAGACATTGATGCTGGCAAGTCAAGTTTATAGACAACTTCATCAATTTTTTCTATAATGGGAAATGGGCCAACATACCTTGAACAAAGCTTTCATTTCTTACCAAATTGCATTATTCCTTTCATAGGAGCAACATTCAAGAACACTTTATCAACCACTAAAAATTCCAGTGCTCTCCTTCTTTTATCTGCATAGCTTTTCTATCGACTCTGAGCAGTTTTAATTTTTTCCCGAATTTGTTCTACCGTTTTTGTCATCTCTCGGATTATGTCGGGGCCTAAAAGTTTTCTTTCACCAATCTCATCCCAATGCACTAGAGATCGATATTTTCTTCCATGTAGTGCTTCATAAAAAGTCATTCCGATTGTGAACTGAAAACTGTTATTGTATGAGATTCAATCAAAGGAAAATATTTACTCCACCAACCTTGGAAATCTAACACACAAGCTCGTAGCATATCCTCTAAAGTTTGTATTGTTCTTTCTGATTGTCCATCGGATTGTGGGCGATACGCCGTACTGAAGGATAGTTGAGTTCCCAATGCTTTATGTAAGCTCTTCCAAAACATGGATAAGAATCTTGAGTCCCTATCAGAAACAATAGACAGTGGCACACCATGAAGTCTGACAATATCATGTATGTATATTTGAGCGTATCTATCCATAGAATAAGTAGAGCAAATAGGAAGAAAGTGAGAAAATTTATTCAATCGATCCACAATAACCCAGATTGTTTCATGACCCTTAACTCTTTTGGCAATCCTGTTACAAAATCCATAGTAATTCCCTCCCACTTCCATTCTGGAATAAATAAGGATTGCAAAGTTCCTATTAGTCTTTGATGTTCTGTTTTTATTTATTGACGAGTTAAACATTGCTCCACATTGTTGGTCCCAAGTGGTTCAGAGGTTCAGAGGGGGTGAATGAACCTCTATCGATTTTTCTTTTAAAAGTTTTATGAACTTTCTGTATTGTATTCTATTGTAGAATACAATATTGAATACAATACAGTAAGCTGGATGAGATTGTTGTTCAACTTACTATATTAGAGTTTTGTATGTAGTGGAGATAAATGTGATAGAGTTTCTTTTGAAAAATATTTTCTCAAATATGCTTTTTGTCAAACTTGAGTGCAAGATGATGAGATCTAATATGCAATACAAATATGGTAAGAATAGAAAATAAACAAAGAGGGGTTATAGTGTTCGAATGTGATGTAATCCTTCTACGTCCACTTTACTCCTACTTCGAGGAGGAACTTCGTTATGTATGATTAAATTATAAGACTCGCCCTAATAATCTATCACCCAAACAAGGTTTACACCTACAAGGATTCAACTTCCACACAGGTTGCTCGAATCCACAGGCTAACCCACACAGGATCCAACTAACTCACACAGAGTTACTGCCTTAACAACTTTAGACAAACACTCAGCAAGGATCTAAGTCCTATCAACTGAGGACACAACTAAAATAACCTAAGCACACAATACAAAGGTTAAAAGTATATGAAATTTTTCTTCAACTGGTGCTTGAAGCAACCTTGATAACTCTGGGCTTGATGACTCAAAGGCTTGACTGTTTCACTGGGAGGTTGAGTGACTAAAATCTTAGAGAGTAAGATGCTTGAGTACTTGCTCTTAAGAGTGTGAGTTTTGAGTATTAGAGTTTCAATAAATTCTTCAGTTAACCCTTCCTCTATTTATAAATATAAGAAATATGTCCGTTAAAGAGACACACACTTAATTTGAATTTGAATTTCTCTCGATCATCCTTGATCTTGCATTCAATGAATTCCTTGTCTTATTCTGCAGTTCATTTTATGCGACTGTTCTGAGCTTTGGGGTTGTTGAAGTGTGACGCCCCATTCTTGTAAATTACTGTAGAATATCAGAGTTTAAATAAATTTCTCGTTTGGGCGTCCAGATACTTAATAAACATGTACTTTCAAGGTAATTTAAAACTTGCAAATAAAGATAAGTCAATTCGAGCATCCCTATTTTATAAAACGTAAATCGTACACAGCGGAAGAGAAATATTTTTTTTTTCTTTCTAATTATACAACTAAAACTGTACAGCTTTGCAAACTAAGTTTTTCCCCAAAAAGGTTTCAAGAGTACTTTCTATACAATTACATAATATAACACCTCTTTCAATTCTAGTAAAACTCTTTCGTAATCTTTAGAACATCGGCTACCAGCATCCACCACTTGCACACCACGCTCAATGTCTCTTTAAGTTGAAATCATTTTAACATAAAAAGGGGTGAGTGTATGAAGACACTCAGTGGGGTGGGACTTGTGAGCATTTAAAACGTAACAGGTAATATAGACATATAGTTCATCAAGCACATAGTTGTGGGTCTGAGCTGCCTTGAAAAACTTTGCGGTTCTGAGCCGCCGTGAAAACATTTTTGTCTTGCGGAACTTGCCACCAAATACGTCTTGCGGAGCTTAGCCGCCAGTTTTGCATCTTGCGGAACTTGCCGCCATTTATACATATTTAACAAACATAAACATATCACTCAATAGCACATAAATGCGGTTTTGAGGCCGCCTTTGAAAATACGGTTCTGAGCCGCCGTGAAAACATTTTTACGTGGCTTTTAGCCACCTTAATGTTAGTGTGGATCTGTGCCACCATAGAGTTAGTGTGGATCAATGCCACCATGGAGTTAGTGTGGATCTATGCCACCATGGAGTTAGTGTGGTTTTAAGCCACTCTTGAAAACAATCACTCCCATAACACTCCCTCTCATCTCACCCACATTGCACATCACTCATGTCACATAACAGGTACATATTGCCACGTTTACAATTCAATCATGTTCAACTCACATCGGCCAATTATTGCACTTTATAGCACTTGACCACGTAAATGGGAAAAACAGGAATTTCCCATAACTTTCACTACACTTCATCACTCATGTAGTACAAAACATTTCACTTTGTCATCACATCAAAACATTCAGATTATAATCACCGACATATAGTAATGGCACATAAGAACGCACATTGTTCACACGATGTAATTTGTAAGAATTTACCCCCACCTTGTTCAGTGGTAACCCTCGTGAAGCTCGATTCTTTAAATCCTAAATTCGTTCCTTCACCTTAATCAAGTAGTCTCTTGGAAGAACTATTACGTTTCCGGGAACTAGTGTGGTCCTTCGTCTACGTTTCCTACAAGGAAAGAATTTAACTTGCAAGGCGAACTAATCTTGCAAAATAAATTGAACTTGCAAAGTGAATTGCAAATTGTAAAATCCCTCACCAATTGGAAAGAAAATCGTCGTTACTCATCTTCCTCATCCGAGCTCCGATTTATGATCCGTAAAGCCTGTAATGAAGCTCTCGGTGTGAATATTAACTCCGTGAAATTTCAAGCCCATCCGATATTCGATCGTCTAGAAATTGCCCTTGCAATAGGCTGAAATTTACCATTGCACACTGCACTGTCACTTTGTGCCCCGATGCATCTTAGGCCCCTCAAACGGACTCGCCTTAAGGTGAAACTTGGTAGGATTGCTCTTAACACACTAAAGAACACCCCATACGAACAGTTTTAAGAAACCCTTTTGTTAAGACCTTCTGCTTCGCGACTATTTCCGATTCGGGTGCAGAATCGCAGCCCCGACTTCGTAAAATTATTCCTTGGCCGTCCAACCTCGGATGGCTACCAAACTTGGTGGAGACCTTCCCTATATACCCTAGTATATTCCATAAAAACAGTTTTCTAATCCCATCCCCGTAAGTGCCTGAAACGGCATGTCGAGCGCTGCCTGCGCGCAGTCTTCGGCGCAGACCCGATCACCAAAATCTGCTGCAATTAGCTCCTTTCCGTCGCTGCTACCACCGACTCCGGCGACCCGCATCGCCGGTGACTCACACCCAACTGACCACCATACTACCACCTACTAAGACAACCCACACCAACTCACACAGCTACTCTACAAATCAACCAAAAGCAACACAAAAGGTGCCCATCGGCCAGCCCCCCATGCAGACTCGGTGCACCCCCAGTTCAGCATAGCAGGGCCCCCAATGCTCGGCCAGCGCCCCAGCGCCCTGCACACCGCGCCTAGCGCCCTGCACATCAGCAGCCCCGTTCCTCCAACCAAACCATCCTGTCAACACAGCCCTCTTCCGCTGCCCTTCTGCTGCCGCCGGTGACTCCCGTCGCCGGTAATTCATATCCCACAACCCTCATACCTGCACAGCAGCACCTATACCCACACTTCCCAGCAGCAACTTCACTCAAACACAGCACACAAACAGCAGCCGCATACACACACAACAGGGCAGCAGAAAAAGATAAGGAGAGAAGGTGAGCACTATCGGCGAGAGAGGGATGGAAAGTGTACTGCTGCCCTTTTCCTTTCCTTGCTTTTCTTTATTTCTCCTTTCATTTTTCCCTTCCCAGTTTAAGTGTGAATTAGACTAAATGGGTGTCAACCTCCTGGAGAGAGAAAGTGAAGGGGGGGCAGGTGGCAAGTGGCGTGGGAACTGTGATGACTAAGGATGAATTTGATTTTCCTTCTTTGTTTAATTACTTATGCATAATTAAATAAATAAGCTATATATATATAATTACTTAGTTTCTCAACTACTTATGCATAATTAATTTGATCATCAGATTAATATTTTACATCTTAATTAATTTAGATTATGATATAAAAATATCCTAGTTAATCCTTACTTAGGATTAATTAATTAATTCTTGGTTTAATTAAAATTATCACTTAGTTAAATCTTAACTTAACTAAGATTATCCCCTAATTAATTACTTCTTAGCTTAATTAAAATTATCGCTTACTTAATTCTTATACATAGTTAATTAATTAGCAACATACAATCTTAATTAATTAATTCTTATGCTTAGTTAATTAATTAGCAATATATATATATATGTAAAACATTACACCTTAGCTAATTAATTTGGGATGTTATATGAAGTCTGTCGGTCCACGTGTACCGGGACACTAGTTCTACATACAATTCGATCACTTGTCTCTACTGGCTATATTTGACAAGATGTATTCTCGTATAATAGTGATCTTCCTTAGACAATATTATTGTGCGTGCTATCCCTTCCTGCTTCCACTTCTGGAATGCTGCGCCAGTTTACTACAACCTGAAACTGTAGTGGAACTTCCTGTTCACCTTACTGTATTTCTACTTGCTGCTTTATGTATTTACTGCTTACTGTATGCAGTATCCGATAAGATTTTTCTGCAGTATTCGATATGATTTTTCTACTATATCCGACTGCTACAAGGAATCTTCCTCTTACTAATTTTCGAGTTTCTCCATACTTTAACTTAGATTATTAAGACTCGAAAACTAATATGAGTTTCCATTTAAACAACATAGAAAAATGGGGTACTCTAAATTCCTATAACAATACTATTTTGTCTTATCAAAATCTAAACATAAATTTTCTAACAAACATACTTGGCGATATCTATTTTCATACTTGGTCACCAATAATAATGTTTCAAATCTCTATACATTTTAGTAGCTCCTGGATGTACTGAGTATGGTGTTATGTGTGCCTCTGTCATGACTTCTTCCCGAATATGATCTACATTGGGCACACATAATCGACCGTTAAATCGAAAAGCACCATTCCTTGACAGTTGAAAATTAGGCAATACTCCTGAAGTGATGTCTTTCTCTATACCAGCCAAATATTTATCAATTTTTTGCTCCTGTTGGATCCTGTCAATTAAAGTGGGTCAAAGAGTCAAAGATGCTAGTTTGACCTCCACCAATCCCTGCTGAACAATTTCAATGTTCATTTTCTGCAGATCTATTAACACTTGATTCTACATCAAATTCATAGCTGTCATGGTTTATGTTGATTTTCTACTCAGTGCATCAGCAACAACATTAGCTTTACCAGGATGATAATTGATGACACAATCATAGTCTTTCACAAGTTCTAGCCATCTTCTTTGTATTATTTAGCTCTTTCTGGATGAAGAAATACTTCAAACTTTTGTAGTCAATGTAAATGTAACACCCCTTCTAGTAGGGTAGTTATTTCTACTAAATTATGTTTAACTTTTCAACTAATAAAAATATGTCACAAGGATTCATAAAATTTACTTTTTTTTTAAAACAACAGAAATAATTTTGTTAAGGAACATATCAGAGTTTTAAAACAGTCTAAAACATCCAAAAAGAATTAAATTATTGTGTAAAACTTTACGTCGAAAGAACTCAAAACTAAAGTTTACTTTGCATGAAACTTAGAAAACTCTTAAAAACTCTTAACCAATTCCGAGACCGTCACCACCAATCACGCTTCAACACTGCTACCTCCTTGCATCACATCTTACCTTTGCCTTTATCGACAGTATGAGGTAATACTATAAAAAACAATGCTTAGCAAGTACATCATTTATCTCACAAAATATTTTTCTTTACAATTTAATAGAAAACAAGAACATCACAAATAAAAACAATAATATGCACTTGTACTTGAAAATAATATACTATGGGCCTAGACATGGTACTAATGCGCGCAACTCCAAAGAATCCAAGGTAGCTAGCCACCGAATCCAAACGGAGTAACTCAATACTTATAGGGCGGTCTCAAAGCCCTTAACTTCTCTAATGGGCGATCTCGGTGCCCTATACCGATCTCTTAAAATATATAAAATAAAATTGTATACATACATACTCCATCTCAAAATACTTTTCTCACTTTTCGTAAAATAAAATGCTTGCATCTTATACCAGATCAAACATATGAAATCACCACACTTAACAAAACATCTCTTCATATTCACATAAATCATAAATTAAACTCACGAAGCATTTAACTTAGCAACTCATTAAAGCATACTCACATAAAGCATAGATAGGCACTTACGTAATTTTGCATAATCATTAAACAATCAATATAAAACTATTCATACTGCATGTGAGAGATGTACTTACCTGAAGTTTCCAAAACTTACGTATCTCACGATCCTCACACACTTCTAAGCTTTCTCAATCAACTCTAAAACGTGAAGAATAGATTAAAATACAATTAGGATTTATCCTTCTAATGCAAAGGTTAAAACTAATCCACTTCATATAATATTTATAGCTTTATTTATTTTTAATATTTATTTATTTATTTAAATACAGTTCCATTATAAAAGAGATCTTACATGCCATTTAATTATAAAATTTCATGGAATTCTCTTTTCATCCACAAACCCCCAGTAAAGACAGGAAATTTCTCACCCTTTCATCATTTGGTTTTCTTTTAATATAAGCAGTCTTTTTATCCGCCTCTTTAGTTCTTTTAATATAAATTATATTATCACTTTTTGATAAACCACACAATTAGTTTTCTTGACTATGAATATCCATCGTTCTTGTTGCTGTTGGCAGCCTAGTTCATCAGACTATATTCTTTTAAATCACAAACTAGTAAATGATAGTTTTATAGTCTGTTCTTAAACCAAATAGGTGAACTAATTAACTAATTAATCGTACTATGAATTAATCAAATTCTTAGGCTATACACACGTATATGGATAAATAGTGGTCCAAGTCTTACAATTACTTGATAGCATCCCAGACACCTTCATTCTTATTCCTATACATGGAAACTGGACATGAGTATATAAAAATAGTTTATATTAATTAAGTACAATTATTTAGTATTCATCATGAAGATAATTTCTTAAACCAACTAACCAACTGGTTTAGTAAGAGAAACCATTCCCTCTAATGTTCAACTATCCTGCTGCAAACAACAATCTAAATTTAAGGTTAAACCATGTGAATCAATAATTACTCATGTAATGACTTAAATTCTCCAACCACACTGCATAATTAGTTAAGTAATAGCCCCAGCTCTTATAATTACTAAATCCAAGAATTATGGAAATTCATATACAAACAGAAATGCCCAGATTAGCTATTTAAATCACAACCCATCAATTTTAGTATGGCTATTAACTTATTCAAAATAAAATAAAGGAAAGCCCCAATCTAGCCCATTCAATTAACATAAAGGTATTTTACCCCAATAATTACTTACTGATTTGCGGAACATAAAAGAGTGTTATATCCCAGAATTAAATTATGAACTATGCATGAATTAACAAAACTCCTATTATTTATATCAGAAGCAATATTTAATGATTTCCTACTCCGTATGCTCCACCACTCTTGCTTGTTTTTCTTCAACTTCAATTAATGATTAATATGGTATCAAAGTCAATTTCCAGCCTTTCGTCATACCACCACCAAACTTCAGCTTTGCCGCTTTTCAAGTAAGAGTATATGTTTTTCTTTGATTGTTAGTGAATTTGAAGCATTGTTATGACATGATGATTTATATGTGTATGTCTTAGATATAGTGAAAGATAAGAATAATGTTCTTGCACTTAATATAATTCTTATAATGTTACGATTTGATAATTATAAAGGAAAATGGCTAGAGAACGTAGACTTGCTGCTGCAAATGATCAAAACGAAGCAGCACCCCATCCTAATGTGTAAGAAATACTAGTTCAATTACAACAACAAGTCCAACAATAATAACAGCTAATCGATACTCTGATCAATCAACAAACTAATCATGCTGCACCACCAGCCCCTAATAATGATCAACAAGTTCCACCAGTTGCCCTTGTCCCACCAGTTTCCCTTGCAATGGTGGTAAGATAAGAGTCGTACTTAATTCAGTGGCAGAAGTTGAAAGCAGAGAACTTCTCTGGAACAAGTGAACTATAGGATGCTCAAGCGTGGTTTAAGACTTTGGAAAGCATACTAGAATTGTTGGACTGGCCTGAGAATGAGAAAGTAAAATGTGCATCATTTTGTCTTGCTGAAGATGCTAGGATATGGTGGGAAAGAATAAAGGCAAAGAGGAACGTTAATGAAATGACGTGGGTAGACTTTAAAGCTGAGTTCTTTGAGGAGTTCTTCCTTATGAAGGTTACCAACAAGCACTATGATGAGTTTACTGAGTTTCACCAGGAAGAATTATCAGTTGATGAGGCCGTGAGGAAGTTCAATAGACTAGCTCATTTGTGCCCATAACTAGTTAGCACTGAAAATGAGAGAGTTCATTTGATGTTGAAGATGTTGCGACCAGAGATAACTCTTAATGTGACTAGTGGAGTTAATCGTCCACAGACAACAGAGGACCTGATCAGCAGTGCCTTAACCATGGAGCATTACCTTAATGGAATGAAGAAGTTGCAACAAAAGCAGCCAGTGAATGAAAATCGAAGCCGTGGAGGTTTTGGAAGCCAAAGACCTCATGCAAGCAACCAGATTTGGAGGGGAAATAATAACAACAAAAGGAAGCACTGGGATCAAAGAATTGGAGGAGTCAAGATAGAAGGAGGTTCATCATACAAGCAAGCAAAATCTCCTCCGTGTTCTAAATGTAGAAGGATGCATTTAGGAGTTTGCCGACAGAGGATGAGTGGATGTTACACTTGCGGGGTGGAGGGACATATGTCCAAAAATTGCCCTACCAGGGACAATCGTTTGCAACAGCCTAGTCAACATCAGAACAAACCAACTTAACTACACCAGATGCGAGCTGCACTTGAAGGCCCTCACATCAGTCAGGGGAGACTTGAGGCCCCACCAACCCACTTCAGCTAGAGGGGACCTGGGATCCCACAAATGACAGCTGATGCTCATGTTTTCTCACTTACAAAAAGGCAAACAACTAAGACTTCAACAACAGCCACATGTCATATACTTATCCTTGATCATCTTGCTACTGTATTATTTGACACTGGAGCTATGCATTCTTTCATATCTAGTCCATTCGTAAAGAAGTTAGATGTATCTTTGAATGAGTTAGATACCAATTTCTTAATGGCATTACCTTCTGGAGAAGTGATGACATCTACATATTGCTTACATGTTGTACCAATACACATTGCTGAAAGAGAACTCTTTAGTGACTTAGTAGTACTTGATATGCATGATTATGACCTCATTTTGGGGGATGAATTTCTTGAGTAAGTATAGAGCATCCATTGAATGTCGTAAGTGGAAAGTTATGTTTGAACCTGAAGGTGAGCCTCATTTCGAAGTCATTGGTGAGCCGAAGAGAAGAACTAAGAAATTTCTATCAGCCTTAAAGTCTTAGAAAATGCTAGCCCATGGGTGTTCTGATTTTCTAACCTATCTAGTAGATAAGAAGAAAGAAGAAAGATGAAGTATTGAAGAAGTGCCAGTTGTTTGCAACTTTCCTGAAGTATTTCCTGAAGACTTACCAGGGTTACCACCTAAGAAAGAGATTGAGTTTGAGATTAAACTTATTTCGGGTATAAATTCGATCTCGAAGATACCATATCATATGGCTCCAGCTAAGTTGAAGGAATTACAAGAACAATTACAAAAACTCTTGGAGAACGGATTCATTCCGCCTAGTCACTCACCGTGTGGAGTACTGGTTTTTTCTGTCAAGAAGAATGATGGGTCTATGAGGATGTGTATTGACTACCGGGAGCTGAACAAGTTGACTATCAAGAATAGGTATCCTTTACCAAGGATTGACGACCTATTCGATTAGTTAAAAGTAGCAACCATTTTCTCCAAGATTGATTTACGGTCGGGTTATCATCAATTAAGAGTCAAGAAGAGCGATATACCTAAAATAACTTTTCAGACAAGATATGGGCATTATGAGTTTGTGTTCATGCCTTTTGGACTGACAAATGCCCCAACATCATTTATGGATATGATGAATCGAGTGTTCAAGGAATTTCTTGATAAATTCATCATTGTGTTTATTGATGATATACTTATTTACTCGAAATCTTAGGAAGAGCATGCTAAACACTTAGATATTGTTTTACAGACCGTTCAGAAACATCAGTTATATGCCAAGTTCACAAAGTACGAATTTTGGCTTGATCGAGTGGGTTTTTAGGTCACATTGTATCGAAAGATGGGATCATGATAGATCCTGCAAAGATTGAAGCAGTTAGTAACTGGAAGCGACCACAAAATGTTGGTGAAATTCGAAGTTTTCTGGGATTAGCAGGGTGTTATAGGAGGTTCGTAGAGGACTTTTCGAAAATCATCTCGCCTTTAACAACACTGACTAGAAAAGAGAAAAAGTATGAGTGGTCTGACGAATGTGAGAAGAGTTTTGTTGAGCTTAAGAGGAGATTGATAAGTGCACCAATTCTGACTATTCCATAAGGAGATGAGGGCTTTGATATATATAGTAATGCATCAAAGATGGGCCTTGGAGCAGTACTTATGTAAAAGGGAAAGGTGATTGCATATGCTTTGAGACAACTCAAGGATTATGAGAAGAACTACCCTACTCACGACCTAGAGTTGGTAGCAGTTGTCTTTGCACTAAAGATTTGGAGGCATTATTTGTATGGAGTTCAATGTAAGATTTACACCGATCACAATAGCTTGAAGTACTTCTTTATCCAGAAAGATTTGAATATGAGGCAACGTAGGTGGCTCGAGCTAGTTAAGGGATATGATTGTGAGATCCTTTACCATCCAGGAAAAGCAAATAAAGTAGCTGATGCTTTGAGTAGAAAGTCTTGTGCCATATTGATGTCTTTGTCTGAACTATCTCAGCCATTACAAAAAGAAGTGCTCGAATTCAGAATTGAGATAATATCCGAATATCTCTCTACTTTGACATTGGTGCCAATATTGTTCGATGACATACAAAAGAAATAAGAGGGAGACTCGAGTATCCAAAAGATCAAGCATGAAGTACAAGAAGGAAAAAATGAGGATTTTACAGTGTTTGATAGTGGAACACTCTACTTCGGGGATCGTTTGTGTTCCAAATGATGAGGAATTAAAGAAAATGATACTTGAAGAAGCTCACAGTGTACCATACTCAATGCATCCTGGTTCTACTAAGATGTACCACGACCTGAAAGATCATTTTTGGTGGTTTGGAATGAAGAGAGATGTAGTGTAACGCCCCGTTTCCCTTTTATTGGAAATAGGTCTCACCCTTTACATATTTAAGAATTAAAAAAATTATAATTACTTTCTAATATACAGCGGAAGTCTTAAAAGTGAAGACACGAGAGTTATAATTTTTTTTTTAAAACATAACATATATACATATATATCTGTCTATAAACCAAGATTAGTCGTGTCTCACCCACAATTCTAAGAAAAAGTTCGAATCAAAGATCTACATGAACATACACAACAAAACATATATATATAATAGAATATAAGTCTAGGCCCATGATTTATATACTATACATATATACACAACCTATTGTTCTCAATGGAAACATTATTCTAGTACATCAACTTTATAAAGACAGTGAGAAGTCAGCCTAGCCTGCTATACGTCCACATCATCATCTGCCGAGCCTGAATATAATAAAAAGTAACATCATGAGACACCTTTGGAGAGGGATCCCAGTGGGATAACCTTACTATCTAATACATTGAAACAATTAAATCGTTAAGCAAGTACTACATGTCATCATTAAGGAATGTGGGTATTTCTTGCCCACTAAACCTTGCATCATCATCATCATAAAGGAATGTGAGAGTCGCTCGCCCACTAAACCTTGCTTTCATAGACCAGACATTTTTGCCCTCATGGTCGTCGCCGAGTATGGAAGTTACATACTGGTTATAGCTACGGATTTCAGTCGTAGATTTTCATACATAACTTATCAATTCAATTATCATCATATAGTAGAGAGTAGAAGTTACCTACTTGTACGTTGATAGTGCAAAGATTGCTTCTGGATTCACCGATCATCTCGACTGCGCTCGACACACTTAACTGATTAGCCTCTTTATATCATATAACATAATCTTTTATATTTATATTAGGTTACTTTAACCCAAAGCATATTCATACTTATAACTTAATTGTTAAGCATTTAAACTAGTAATTTTGGACCTAAAATGACATATAAAGATGTAATAATTTTAATAATTCACATATAATTCCTAAAATCACATAATTATTCATATAATCACATAACTTCTTTTAGTATAACATGATGAAATTTCATGAATTTTAACTGTTTGTACAAAGAATTAAAAATCACACATTTTAACTAGTTTTTCACTTCAATTTCTGCTGAAAAATGGCCTTCAATGAAAAATTCACCATACCTTATAGAATTGATGAAATGCTTTCATATTTTTACAGTAATCAGGAAACATATTCAAGTATAACATATAAAAATATCAATTGAAAATAAGATTCACATAATTAGTTATGAATTTTCTAAGTTGGCTGAAAACCGGACATAGCACATGCTGAAAACAGACTTTCTTATAAAAATCATCATAAATCGCACAAGGTTCTAAAAATTACATGGTAAATTTCTACATACTCATAAGAACATGTAATACAATATAGTGAAATATGATTTATAAATATGAATTCAATAAATAGTTACTAATTTTAGAACAAGACTGAAAACTGGACATGGTTTAGGTAGAAAACAGGCTATGTTGTAAAATTCGGCATAAATTGTACAAAACTCAAAAAAATACATACTAAATTCCTACATGTACCTAAAAACTGGTTCTAAAACATAGTAGAATATCATACATAAATTCGAAGTATACTGTTCAAGAAAATTATATGATTCAGACCTAAAAATGGGGCAAAAACTGTCTCTGAACAGCTTATCTTAGAAAAATCATAGAAAATCGAGTTTAACTCCAAATCTTCTGAAATTTAACAGAAATGTTCTTCACCTATTATATTACAACCTGTTAAAAGAATTTAGTCTAATTCAATTTTTAAGTCTTTCGAAAAGTTCCAAAACAGAAGCAAAACAGAGCACATCCTTAAGTATATTCTAGAAACAACTTATTTCTCCATTCAAGAAACATAAAATTCCCAACCAATTGCCAAAGAACATCTTTGGACTTTTTAACGTAAGATATTAATCATAAATCATGAGATTTAATGAAGGTATTATGAGAGTTTAGCCAAAAATGCCTTTAGGGTTTGAGGAAGAACTTCGACGTATACTTGATTTTTTCTTTCTTTTGTTTCTCTTCTCTTCTTTGCTTGCTATGTTCAACTACTATGGCTTATTTTGGTTCCCATCATATATCATGGATGAGAGAGAGAAGAAAAAAAAAGTTGGAGAGAGAGATAGAGTAGTATCGAGAGAGAGAGAGAGAGAAAGAGAGATGGAGTAGAGAGTTGTGGAGAGGTTGTGAATATGATCCATCATACATTGTGCAATATCACTTAGTGTATAGGATAAAGAGGTGGCTAAGCTAGGGTCTAGTCATGACTTACCATGGAAGATTTAAATTAAAAAAAAAGTTAAATTAATTTGTTTATCTTGATATTTTGTGAAAAAATCTCATGTATATGTATATATGATAGCTTGTCTCAATTTTTACTTTGGTGTCTTATATCACATATATATACATAAATATATGTATACATTATTAAAGAGACTAACAATAATAGTATAATGTGTAATCATATAAATGAAAGAAAAATTAAATAGCATAAAAGCAAGTATTAAATATTTACGTACTTAGATTAATAAGTATTGTGGTTATTTTAATATTCACTATAATGCATGATCGTTCAAGTAAAATATTTTATTTCATAAAAACACATATAAAGATCATAAGTAAAAGTTCATAAAAAGAAAGCATTTGAAAGCGGTAACGAATAAAGTTAGCATGTAAACTTAATATCATTTTATTCATTTAAATTTAATTATCTTATCTTTGTACTTCCATTCATATGTGTCAAGTGAGTGGAGATCGAGCTCGGTTTCTTCCGTGAGCAATCCTACTAAACCCTTAAAATCTCGAAAGAAAAAACATGTCATAAAATCTTTAAAAAATAAATAAGCACAAAGAAAATTCATAAATCGTAACTTAATGTAATATAAGATCTCACACTTAAATCATTCTTAAATGAACATTAAAATAAATTTTATAAAATATGCAATGCAGGTTTTCTTTAAAAACGGGGTGTTACATGTAGCGAAGTATGTTAGTGCATGTCTTACATGTCAAAGAGTCAAAGTCGAACATCAAAGACCTGGAGGAGGTTTACAACCTATTCAGATACTAGAATGGAAATGGGAGGACATTGCCATGGATTTTATTGTTGGGTTACCGAGAACAACAAATGGTTACGATGCGATTTGGGTGATTATTGATAGATTGACAAAGTCTGCATATTTCTTGACGATCAAAATGACACAATCTATAGAACAACTAGCTCAGCTTTATATAAAGGAGATTGTGAGACTACATGGAGTTCCCAAGATAATTATTTCTGATCAAGATAGTAGATTTACTTCACATTTTTGGGAGTGCATCCAAATGGCTCTTGGAACTAAGCTACGTTTCAGTACAACTTTTCATCCTCAGACAGATGGACAGACAGAGTGAACAAATATTTACGAGCTTGTGCATTGGATTTTAAAGGGAGTTGGTGCAAATATTTGGGTTTGGCGGAGTTCGCATATAATAATAGCTATCAGTCTACAATTGGAATGACACCTTATGAGGTTTTATATGGGAGAAAATGTAGATCACCTATATGTTGGCATGATCTAGGAGAGAAGAAAGAGTTGGAGTCGGGGATATGATAAAGAACGAATATCATTGATGAGACGACTGAGGTTGTCAGAACCATTCGTCAAAGGATTGAAACAACTTAGAGTCGATAGAAAAATTATGCAAATATCCATCGGAGGCCACTTGAATTTGAAGTTAGAGATGCAGTGTTCATTAAAGTAGCTCCTATGAAAGGAGTGATGAGGTTTGGTAAGAAATGGAAGCTTAGTCCTCGATATGTTGGACCTTATGTGATCATAAAGAGAATTGGTAAAGTAGTTTATGATCTAGATCTACCTGAAGAGATGTTGGCTATTCATAATGTTTATATGACCCGAGTCATATAATTCAACCACAAACAGTGCAAATTCGTGAAGACTTGACCTATGAAAATAAACCTGTTAAGATAGCTGTCCGGGAGATGAAGAAGTTGAGAAACAAAGAAATACCACTAGTAAAGGTGATTTGGCAGAATCATCATTTTGAGGAGGCAACTTGGGAGCATGAAGAGGATATGAGACAAAAATATCCCGAGTTATTCTAAGTTTCGAGGACAAAACTTTTATAAGGTATAAGGGATTGTAATATCCCAAATTTCTAATTAAATCTCTTTTATGAATAATAGTTTTTTATTTTATTTTTATCATGGTTTCTTAATAAATTATAGTGAATTAGTTATGTGATATGTTTAGAATTCTTAAATAATTAGTATATTGAAGATCATATTACATTAGATGTAGGATTTTAACATTTAAAAATATTGGTTGAGAAGATTTAGGAGTCCACCACTTAGGATCTCCTACAAGAAAGGAGGATTTGAAACCCTAGATATATAAATACATCATCATATATCACTTGGGAGTTATTAAATACATAAAGTCGTATAAAATAAATAGAACAACAGGAGAAAGAAAGAAAATGAGACGAAGAAAAGGGGAAACTTCATAAGGAAATTCTTTACTGCTGGAATAGTCATAAGGTACCATACATCTTAATTTTGTCTGCATTTAGAAGAGATTTATTTGGTTGATTTAGTCCTTGGAAATCATTAATCATTAATTGAAGTTGAAGAAAAATAAGTAAGAGTGGTGGAGCATACGGAATAGGAAATCATTAAATATTGCTTCTGATATAAATAATGGGAGTTTTGTTAATTCATGCATAGTTCATAATTTAATTGTGGGATATAACACTCTTTTATGTTCCGCAAATTGGTAAGTAATTATTGGGGTAAAATACCTTTATGTTAATTGAATAGGCTAGATTGGGGCTTTCCTTTATTTTATTTTGAATAAGTTAATAGTCATACTAAAATTGATGGGTTGTGATTTAAATAGCTAATCTGGGCATTTCTGTTTGTATATGAATTTCCATAATTCTTGGATTTAGTAATTATAAGAGCTGGGCTATTACTTAATTAATTATGCAGTGTGGTTGGAGAATTTAAGTCATTGCATGAGTAATTATTGATTCACATGGTTTAACCTTAAATTTAGATTACTGTTTGCAGCAGGATAGTTGAACATTAGAGGGAATGGTTTCTCTTACTAAACAAGTTGGTTGGTTTAAGAAATTATCTTCATGATGAATACTAAATAATTGCACTTAATTAATATAAACTATTTTTATATACTCCTGTCCAGTTTCCATGTATAGGAATAAGAATGAAGGTATCTGGGATGCTATTAAGTAATTGTAAGACTTGGACCACTATTTATCCATATACGTGTGTATAGCCTGAGAATTTGATTAATTCATAATACGATTAATTAGTTAATTAGTTCACCTATTTAGTTTAAGAACAGACTATAAAACTATCATTTACTAGTTTTTGATTTAAAAGAATATAGTCTGATGAACTAGGCTGCCAACAACAACAAGAACGGTGGATATTCATAGTCAAGAAAACTAATTGTGTGGTTTATCAAAAAATGATAAAATAATTTATATTAAAAAAACTAAAGAGGCGGATAAAAGGACTGTTTATATTAAAAGAAAACCAAAGGATGAAAGGGTGAGAAATTTCCTATCTTTACTGGGGGTTTGTGGATGAAAAGAGAATTCCATGAAATTTTATAATTAAATGACATGTAAGATCTCTTTATTAATGGAACTGTATTTAAATAAATAAATAACTATTAAAAATAAATAAAGCTATAAATATTATATGAAGTGGATTAGTTTTAACCTTTGCATTAGGTGGATAAATCCTAATTATATTTTCATCTATTCTTCCACATTTTAGAGTTGATTGAGAAAGCTTAGAAGTGTGTGAGGATCGTGAGATACGTAAGTTTTGGAAACTTCAGGTAAGTACATCTCTCACCTGCAGTATAAATAGCTTTGTTTTGATTGTTTAATGATTATGCAAAATTACATAAGTGCCTATCTATGCTTTATGTGAGTATGCTTTAATGAGTTGCTAAGTTAAATGCTTCGTGAGTTTAATTTATGATTTATGTGAATGTGAAGAGATGCTTTGTTAAGTGTGGTCATTTCATAGGTTTGATCTGGTATAAGATGTAAGTATTTTGTTTTACGAAAAGCGATAAAAGTATTTTGAGATGGAGTATATGTGTATACAGTTTTATTTTATATATTTTTAAGAGACTGGTACCGGGCACCGAGATCGCCCACTAGAGAAGTTAAGGGCTCCGAGACCGCCCTATAAGTATTGAGTTACTTCGTTTGGATTCGGTGGCTATCTACCCCGGATTCTTCGGAGTTGCGTGTATTGGTACCATGTTTGGGCCCATAGTATATTATTTTCAAGTACAAGTGTATATTATTGTTTTTATTTGTGATGTTCTTGTTTTCTATTAAATTGCAAAGTAAAATGTTTTGTGAGATAAGTGATGTACTTGCTAAATATTGTTGCTTATAGTATTACCTCATACTGCAGATAAAGGTAAAGGTAAGATGTGATGCAAAGAGGTAACAGCGCTGAAGCGTGATTGGTGGTGACGGCCTCAGAATTGGTTTATGATTTTTAAGAGTTTTCTAAGTTTCATGCAAAGTAAACTTTAGTTTTGAGTTCTTTCGACGTAAAGTTTCACACATGTAGCGCCCCGGACCAAAAACGAAGCATAATTGATTAATTAAATTTTAAACCCTTGATTTAATAATTATGTGTGTATATTTGGACTGTTTAATTTAATTATGTGCGTTTCAAATATGTGTTTAATGCACGATTTAGATGGATTTTTTCTTAGACATGGAACATAGAATGTTTTTATACCATTAGATGCATATGGAAAAAAACGAGAAGATAGAAATGAACTAGGGGTCAATCGGAGACCTGTAGCTCAAACGCAATGAAAAGGACAAAATCCGAAGTTTCAGATAATCGAAAGATATTTACGGTGAATAGTAATGAAGATTTTTATGTGAATAGTGACGAAGACTTTTCAACCGATGAATAGTAACTTAGATTTTTCTCATGAATAGTGTTTTCGGGATTTCTATAAATAGGGGCGTTTTCGATTTGAAAATCACCGTTTTTCCAAACGAGCCGAAAGCGATGAAAACTTGTAAGTCTCTCTCTCTTCTCTCTCTCTTTCCAGTTTTCTACCTCCGGCGTGCCGCCGCCGGCGGTCGCCGGAAAATTTCAAAGTTGTCGGTTTCGGCCGATTTTCACACACGACGTAGGTCTCGACGAGACGAATCTAAGATAGGTCTCGAAATTCAATTCCGATTTCTCGTTCGCCGGAAAATGGCGAAAAAAATGATCTCCAAACCCTAAACCCTAGGTTTTCACCACCTTCTCTCTCTTTTCTGATTTCTCTCTCTCTTCCTCCTCTCGCCAGAGCAGTCACCGGTGAAGCTGCTGGGGTTGTGAGTGAGCCACCGAAGGGGTGGCGCCACTGTGGGGGCGGCGCCAGGGTTGATCGGAGTGTGTGTGTGCATGTGCGTGAGTGTGTGTGTGTGTTTATGTGTGTGTGTTGTGTTGGCTGTTAGGGACGGCGTTGGTGGCGCCGCCGTGAACTACTGGTGGGCCGGCGCTGGTGATGCACCGGTGAGATCGTGGTGGTGGTGGCCGGCGGCAGGTGGTCGCCGGCTAAGCTGTTTATGTTTATGCGTGTGCAATATATATATATGTGCGTGTGTGTATATCTTAAGCTGCTATGTGTGGAGTGGCTTGGTGGGGTGGTCCAGTCACCGACCACGGGCTGTGTTGGTTGGGGTTTGCAAGCGTGTGTGTGTGTTATCATGCTGGGTGTATACATGTTGTTGGGGGTTTGGGGCTGGGTTTGGAAGGTCGCCGGTTGGGGGTCTGGGAAGGGTCGTCGGCGACTGGAAGTCGCCGGCCGGAGCTGGGGAAGGCAGAGGAGTAGGGTAGAGAGCGTGAGGGTAAGGGGAGTTTGGTGGCTGTTTTCTGGCACCACTCTTGCCGGAATCTGGCGAGGGATGGCCGAAGGTGGTAGCCGGCGGTGCAGGCTTGCCGGTGGACGAGGTGGTGGCGGCGTAGGGCGGCGCCTTCATTGCTGGTGGCGACGGGAAGTGAGCTGGGAGAGCAGGGCCGACGCCGGGTGGCCTGGGCGCGAGCCTGGCCGAGCTGCCGAGAAAACTCGACCAGCTGCCGGGCTGTCGAGAAAACTTGGCAGCTGCCGAGGGCGTCGGGTGCCGCGCACGCGAAGCTGCCGATGCTGCCGAGAAATCTCGACAGCTGTCGAGGAACACAAGCCGAGCTGGAGAGAAAGCTCGGCAGCTGCCAAGAAGCCGCTGAGGCCGCCGGGTTTTTCACCTGATGTCGGGTGCGCGCGCGCACGGGTGCACACGCGAAGTCGTGTTTTCGATCCAAATCCCATTTTTTCCATCGTACATCATTATCGAGTCGTCGCTGACGAGATGTCGTTGACCGGGGTTCGTGGGCCCGGTCAAAGTCAACCCTTTGACCAAAATTACCAAAATACCCCCAAACTTAAAATGCTTCGTTTGAGCTCGTTTCAACTCCGATTGAGCTCATTCTTTTTCTGTTGTGATCCAAATTTCATTCCCTATCATCTTAGCCACTTAGACTGATCTGCCCCTCATTTCTTCAACTCCAATCTTTAGATCTCTCGATCCGTCGCGCCTTTAACGATCGTTCTTTCTCCAGAATCTTTTATAGCTTTAATTATACATTATTAAGGATCTAAGAAACACCGTAATTGTGTAGGCTACTTGTTGGATTGAGCCTTGAGTTGTCCGATCTTTGGTACTTGCTTCTCACGCAGAAACCACCGAACAAGGTGGGGGTAATTTCTAAATCTTTATGTGTTTACTGTTTTTCCTATCTAATGCATGTCTTGTGAAACACTAAATGCTGTGAATATACGTGTTGTGTCATACTTTATACTGTGAAAGGACTTCGGTTCACATTACATATTCGGAGGGTCTTATGGACCGTAAAAAACTGTCTCCCCCCCTTCTACTACTCTGAGAGGTTTGGTGGTCCTTGAAATGCACCAGCAGTATTGAGACCGTTTTATAGGGTAAGATGGGGAATACCCACACTTATCCGTCCCTTACCTCTTTCTAATATCTGCTATGCATTTTACGTGCTATGACTTCATGCCGATTGTTACGTATTTCTGATCTATATATATCTATCGAATGTTATAAGATGCGGATTTCATCCCCACGAGTGTATTCCACGCACTCACCCCTTATTCTGTAATTCACGTTACAGGAGAAGATGAGCATGATGAACCCTAGATGGAGAGAGATGGTGTTATACCTGGGCTTGTATATTTAGGATGGTGTCACACAAACATTTTCAAACAATGTTTTAATTAATTCACGTTTTGTAACTAATGATATTGTACATGTTTTTGGATGTGAGATCCTGATGATATTTTCCGCTGCGTATGTTGAGATTATCGACTGAGATCGATTGTTGATATATGAATGTTTCACATCGTCCCTTACCTCATTCTTCTGTCGTCTCCTACTACTTCTTCTGTTTGTGAATATATGTCTCTTACCATTTCTTCTTCACGTCCGTGTGAAAATTCTGATATTTTATGTAAGAAAATGGGGTGTGACACAATAATTTAATTCTTTTTAGATGTTTTACACTGTTTAAAACTCTGATATGTTCCTTAACAAAATTATTTTTGTTGTTTTAAAAAAAAATTATGAATCCTTGTGACATATTTTTATTAGTTGAAAAGTTGAACATAATTTAGTAGAAATAACTACCCTACTAGAAGGGGTGTTACAGTAAATTTCACATCGTTCTCTATAGAGATAATGTCTCCAGATTTTTAGTGCAAATACAACTGCAACCAACTCCAACTCATAGGTAGAGTAGTTCTTTTGATACTCCTTCAACGATCTTGATGCATACGCAATCACCTTACCACTTTGCATCAGTACACAACCCAACCCATTCTTTGAAGCATCACTATAGACTATGAAAGCTCCAGTACTTGATGGAATAAAAAGAATAGGTGCCGATGTTAATCGTTCCTTAAGTTCTTGAAAACTCTTTTCACAAGCCTCTGTCCATTTGAAGGTTACGCTCTTCCTTGCCAACTGTGTCAATGGAGAAGCAATCTTGGAGAATCCTTCTACAAATCTCTATGGTAGTATCCTGTTAAACCAAGAAAACTTCATACCTCTGTGGGAGTTGTAGATTGTGGCCAATTGATAATTGCTTCAACTTTACTTGGATCTACTAAAATTCTTGTTCCAGATACAACGTGGCCAAGAAACACCACTTGGTCTAACCAAAACTCACATTTCTTGAACTTAGCATACAACTGTTTCTCTTTTGAAAACTCTAATAATTTTCTCAAATTCATGACATGCTCTTCTTTGATCTTGGAGTAAATGAGGATATCGTCAATAATAATAATCACAAACTTATCGAGGAAGTCATTGAATATCTGATTCATTAAATCCATGAATGCTGCTGGAGCATTTGTCAAACCAAATGACATCACCATAAACTCATAGTGTCCATATCTTGTGCTACAAGTTGTTTTGGCTATATCTTCTTCTTTGATTTTCAATTAATGGTACCTTGATCGTAAATCAATTTTTGAAAATATAGATGCACTTTGAAGCTGATCAAACAAATCATCATTCTTGGCAAAGGAAATTTATTCTTGATAGTAACTTTTGTTCAAGTCTCGGTAGTCTATGCACATCCTCATTGTACCATCTTTCTTACGAAAAAATAAAACTGGTGCACCCTATGGTGAAAAACTAGGTCTAATGAATTATTTGTCCAACAAATCTTGCAATTGTATTTTCAGCTCTTTCAACTCCATTGGTGCCATTCTGTAAGGAGATTTAGATAGAGGTGCAGTTCCTGGAAGTAGCTCAATAACAAACTCTATCTCACAATTTGGTGGTAGTCCTGAGAGATCATCTGGAAATACTTTAGGATATTCTTGAACCACTGGTACTTCGTAGACTAAGAGACACTGTTGTGCTTCCAAATTCATAACACTTATCAAATAACCTTCATAACCACTTTCCAATAGTCGTTGTGCTTTCACTACTGATATTACTAGAAGTCTAAAGTTTGTCGTTACTCCGATAAAAGAAAAATGTTCTTCTCCAGGTTGCTGAAATGTGATTACTTTTCTTTGGCAGTCTATGGTTACACAATATTTTGACAACCAATCCATACCCAAAATTATATCATAGTCATTCATGTCTAATACAATCAAATCTGCACATAATTCTCAACCTTTAATTGGAATAACACATGCTCTCAATACCTGATTAGTCTATTTCGGATCTCTAGAGGGGATTATTACACTATAATTAGCTTCTATTGTATCAGATATGTCACGTCTTGTTTTCTTACATACAAAATATCAGAGTTTTTCATTTTTGGGCATGAAGAAAGAAAAGGGAAGAAGGCGTACATGATATAAAATAGAAAGAAAAATAAAAGGATAAGAAGTGGGACACTTGAAACATCGGATACAACCGATAAAATAGAGTTTGAAACCTTACGCAACAGAAATCTCATCAGGATCCATTACATAACAGAAGAACAGATGATCTTTTACAAACTTGGAATTTTTAAAAGATAAAAGGAGATAACATGATATGACACCCTCCTCTCTATGCATCTTGACTCTCGTCATTTCCTGTAGTGTGAGTACAGAATAGGGGTGAGTGCGTTGAATACACTCGTGGGGATACTTTCCATGTTTTTAACAGTCATTAGATAGGTATAACAAATCAAACATATTCAAGTTTGGTAAATAGACACAACATATAGAATGCATAGCACATAATTCGAAGAACACACGGCTCTAAGAGCAGTCAACTATAACTCGGTGCTTTTTACGAGCCACCAGTCCATTCCTAACGTATGGTGCTTTTTATGGACCACCAGTCCATCCCTAACGTATGGTGCTTTTTACGGGCCACCAGTCCATCCCTAACGTATGGTGTTTTTTATGGGCCACCAGTCCATCCCTAACATATCTTGGACATCCGTCCATATTTATCGTATTCATAATGTATGTATGTACATAGTAATCACAACATATAATCACAACACGTAGAGTTCAACAGTTCAAATATCAAATATGGAAAACAATAAACATATTGAGTTTAGAAGTTACCCCCACCTTGTTCGGTGGTTTCCGCGTGAGTAGCAAGTACCAAAGATCAGATAACTCAAGGCTCAATCCAACAGGTAGTCTACACAAGTTTATGGTGTTTCTTAGATCCTTAATATGTATAATTAAAGCTATAAAAGATTCTGGAGGAAAAACGATCGTTAAAGACGCGATGGATCAAGAGATCTAAAGATTGGAGTTAAAGAAACGAGAGTGGATAATCAGTTCATATGGTTAAGATGATAGAGGATGAAATTTGGGTCACAACGGAAAATGAATGAGCTCAAACGGAGTTGAAACGAGCTCGAACGAAGTATTTTAAGTTTAGGGGTATTTTGATAATTTTGGTCAAAGGGTTGACTTTGACCGGGACCTATGACCCCTAGTCAACGACATCTCATCGGCAACGACTCGATGATGACATACGTCGGAAAAAATGGGATTCGGATCAAAAACACGTCGTCGCGTGCGTACCCATCACCCGATGGGGCGCGCGCATGCGCGCGCGCACCCAACGTCGGGTGGATTTCTTGGTAGCCTCGGCAGGGCATCTCGGCAGTTGCCAAGTTTTCTCGACAGCTCGGCAGCTCGTCTAGACAACTCGACAACTTCGCACGCGCGGCACCCGGCGCCCCCGGTAGTGGCCGAGGTTTCTCGGCAGCTCGGCACCCAGCGCTCCCGGCATCGGCCCTGCTCGCCAACTGCTCTTCCCGGTGCCACCAGTTGCGGCGGCACTATCTATCGGTACCGCCATCTTGTCCGCCGGCAAGACTGCACCGCCAACTACCACCTCCGGCCATCCATCGTCGGATTCCGGTAAGAGTGGTGCCGGAAAACAACCACTAAACTCCATTCCCTCTCTCACCCTTCTTCCCCAGCTTCGACCGGCGACTTCCAGTCACCGGCGACTCTCCCCAGTCCACCTAGAACACCGGGACGACTTCCAGTCGCCGGCAACCACCCCAAAGCAGCCTAACACACACACAACAAAAGATATACACACACGCACATATATATTAACTCACGCACACCATCATAGCTTGGCCGGCGACTTCCATTCGTCGGCCACCCACCTCAAGACCTCGCCGGTGCATCACAAGCGTCGGCCCACCGTTCCCACACGACGGCGCCACCTGCGCCGCCCACAACAGCACACAACACACGCTCACACACTTAACACACACACATGCACGATCACACACACTCACACAGATTCAGTCCCGGCGCCGCCACCCACAGCGGCGCCATCCCTCCGGCGGCTCACCCGCAACCCCAGCAGCTTCACCGACGACTATTCCAGTGAGAGGAGGAAGAGAGAGAGAAGGTGGTGAAGACTAGGGTGTAGGGTTTGGAGGCGGTTTTTCACTGTTTTCCGGCGAACGAGAAATCGAAATTGAAATCCGAGACCTATTCTAGACTCATCTCGTCGAGACCTACATCGTGTGTGAAAATCGGCCGAAACCAACAACATTGGAATTTTCAGGCCACCGGCGGCAGTGGCGCACCGGAGGCAGACTTACAAGTTTTCGCCGTTTTCGGCTCATTCGGAAAAACGATGATTTTCAAATCGCAAACGCCCCTATTTATAGAAATCCGAAAAATCACTATTCACCAAAAAAATCTCAAGTTACTGTTCACGAGGTGAAAAGTCCGAGTTACTATTCACGTAAAAATCTCCGTTACTATTCATCGTAACTATCTTTCGGTTTTCCAAAACTTCGTGTTTTGCCCTTTTCATCGTTGTTTGAGCTACGGGTCTCCGATTGACCCCTAGTTCATTTCTATCTTCTCGTTTTTCCATTACACATCTAATGGTATAAAAAATTTCTATGTTCCATATCTAGGAAAAATATCCATCTAAATCCTACATTAAACACGTATCTGAAACGCACGCAATTAAATTAAACAGTCAAAATATACGCACATAATTATTAAGTCATGTGTTTAAATATTTAATTAATAAATTATACTTCGTTTTGGTCCGGGGTGCTACAAGGTATCCTATGCAACCTTTTCATGTACCCAGTGGATGCAAATGAATGTGTAGCTCCAAAGTCAAATAATACAAATGTTGAAGTGCCAAGGATAGAAAGTTTACCTGTCACAATAGAAAGTTTACAAGTCACAACAGATGTATTCATTTCAGCATCCTATCTGGTCATGGTAAAAACTCTAGCGGGAACTCTATCTTGTGTCTTCGACTTTAGCTTATTCGGGGATATCCTGGCAATATGTCCCTCTTGACCACAAGTAAAGCATGTTCTTGTACCTAAAAGACAAGCCCTTTATGTGGTTTCCCACAATTACGACACGAAGGTACTGGTATTGGAACCTCGCACTGCTCAATCTTGATACGTTTACTTAGGTCTTCTTGATCATCTCCTTGCTTAGGTTGGAAGTTGGGTTTTGGGTTTTGAAATTAAGGCAACATCTTCTTTTCATTTCCAACCCAATGTTGTCCCTGTCATCTTGTGAATTGACACCATATCTCTTTTGAATGTCTAATTCATTGTTCGGTTTGTTCTGCAACTTGTGTCCTCTCAGCAATTTGTGAATAAGAGACCCCTTGAATTCCTGATATACTCACATCTCTATAAATCTCGGGTCTTAGGACTTTAAGAAATCTTTCTACTTTCAGTACTTCTGTACTAACCATATGTTCGACAAACCTAGATAACTGTTCAAATTTGCAGATATAATCTGAAACAGTCATATCTCCCTGTTTTAGCTGTATAAATTCATTCATCTTCATTATACGAACAGGAGCTGTAAAATACTTGTTCCTAAAAAGCTCTTTAAATCTATCCCAACCCATGGTTACAACATTCTCAATACTCTTTATCATGTCCCACTAGTGTCATATGCTTCCACGCAACATGAAAGATGCACATACTACTATTTCCTCATCTGGAATCCTACTATATTGAAACATGTTCTCTATAGTTCTCAGCCAGTCTTCTGCAGTAGTGGGATCTATAACATCCTTAAATAATGGTGGATTAAGTTTTCTACATCTTTTTCCCACCACTTCCACATGTTCTGCTCAACGTGGTGGTTGATTCATTTCACCCTCTAATTATCCATCCATATTTCTTTGTTGGACTAGTTGTTGAATTTGTTGGGACTGTCGTTCTATTAGTTCTGTTAACCTAGTAATGACAACATCACAGTTATTACATACTTTCCAGTGGATGTCTCTTGTTCTTTGGATCTCTCTCTTCCATTACTCTCTTGATAAGTCAGGTTTTGTGTGTGTTTTACATGCGTTATGTGACTAATTTTGTACTCAATTATTTACTATTTTATTATATTTACCCGATATTTGTCATACTCGTCTCGGTGGCTTTGATTTTACATTTTTCATGAATTCCAGGTTGTTTGCAAGATAAATCAAGTGTGAGAATACAAGAGGCCAGTAGAAGTCGCGTGGGCCGAAAGGGAAGAAGAAGCCCAACACTGAGAGCTTCAATGTTGGGAATGTGAATGCTAGTTGCTTCTGGCATGTTAGCGGCCCAATTAATTAAGCCTAATTCCTTCTTAATTCAATCTAGGGAACAAAGAAAGGAATGTGATGTCATTTTGGAAGGAATAAATAATTTCCATATTTTTGTCCATCTTGGAGAGATTCATGCCACTTATTTTAGGAAGGAGTTAAAGAGGATCTCGGGATTACATTTTGGATCTTGAGAGATTAGAAAGAGGAGGAAGAACACAACTTATCTTTCGTAGTTTTGATAATGATGTTTAGAGGCTAATCTATCTTTTCTAGTCCGAGGAGACGCCAAACCTTGAATGATTCATCTGTTTCTAATTGAGTAGTAACGTTTTCTTACTCTATCTTGATTTCTTTGTTATCTGATCTTATGCTCTGCATGTTTGATTAATGGATTTATTAGGATTGGCCACCTTAATCTATTTGTTAATCAATTCTAGCTAATTCGCATGATATAATCCGTAACTGTTATATTTGTTGGAGTATCGTGGCAATTGGAATTTGATTCCTAGGATAACAAAGTCTAGATTGTATGATTCGAACGTTTCGCTGTCGTAGTCTAGTTTGTCCTATTATTTTGGATCGTTAATGCATCTTGTGAATTGAATCTTGAATACATGTGTGGCGCCCCGTTCCCCTTTTAATTGGAAATAGGTCGTCACCCTTTACTTATTTCACTACAAGAAAACTGCCCAACAGTGACGGAAAAATCCGTCACTAAAACCAAAAATTCTGTCACTAACATGTATTAGTGACAGATTTGTGACGGAAAATTTCTGTCAAAAGGAGCTTTGTCACTAAATTTTAGTGACGGATTTTATTCCATCGTTAAATTTCTGATAGAATTTAGTAACGGATTTGTGACGGAAAATTTCTGTCAAAAAGAGCTTTGTCACTAAATTTTAGTGATGAATTTTATTCCGTCGCTAAATTTCTGACAGAATTTCTGTCACTAAGATGAAAATTTCCGTCACCAGATTTGGTCCTCATTTTGACTTCTGGTTGAGTAGTGACGAAATTAATGACGGAATATTGTGACGGAAAATTCCGTCATTGAAATCGTAGTACTGACGTGTCATGATGACATATCACACCACTGACACGTCAACATGACAATGACATCACACTTGGTCCTCATTTTGACTTCTGGTTGAGTAGTGACGAAATTAATGACGGAATATTGTGACGGAAAATTCCGTCATTGAAATCGTAGTACTGACGTGTCATGATGACATATCACACCACTGACACGTCAGCATGACAATGACATCACACCATAGGACGCTGATGTTAACAATGACATCATCATAGACAATATTATGTGTTGTCTGGGAATCCAACCCAGGACTCAATGTGATACTCTAACCACTAGACTATTGGTGTTTTATGTAATAATATTCTACATGCATTTGTTTTATAAGTATTTTTGATATTTTTCAATTTTCTATTATTACATATTTTTAAAAGGTTAACAATATATATATATATATATAATTGCAAGATTAATGACTAATTAATATGTTTAGTAATGTTTAATCTAATTTCATTTTAAGACAATTATAAAATATACTAGTGCATATTTTTAATATATTTTATAAAAATACTAGTTTTATAAAATTATGAGTTTGGTCAGATAAGATAATATTAATGCAAATAATTATATAAGATAACATCATAAAATAATTAAACTTTTCAAATTTAATTTAATTAAAAAACAATTAATATTATCACATATTTTTAGGGTTTTCTTGATTGTTAATAATCACAAATAATATTATTAATAATCACATATTATCACAAATAATATTATCACAAATTAATTGTTAATAATCACATATTAATTAATATTATCATTTCTTGATTGTTAATAATCACATATTATCACAAATAATATTATCACATATTTAATTAAAAAATAATTAATATTATCAAATAATTATATTTGAATTCATGTAATGACGGATTATTCCATCACAAAATAGTGACGGATTTATGTCCGTCACTATTTTGTGACGGAATAATCCGTCACTACATAATTTTGACGGAAAATTCCGTCAAAAAGAAAAATAAGTATATTTATAATTTTTTAAAAATTCGAATTCATGTAGTGATGGAAAATTCCATCACAAAATAGTGATGTATTTATATCCATCACTATTTTGTGATGGAATAATCCGTCACTACATAATTTTGACGGAAAATTCCATCAAAAAGAAAAATAAGTATATTTGTAATTTTTTAAAAATTTGAATTCATGTAGTGACGGATTATTCTGTCACAAAATAGTGACGGATTATATTCGTCACTATTTGATGATGGAATAATCTGTCACTACATAATTTTGACAGAATTCTTGATGGAAAAGTTTCCGTCAACAATTTCCGTCACAAGTCCGTCACAAAATCTTTTCTGTCACTATTCCATAACAAATTTTTGACAGAATATTTCTGTCACTATCAGGCAGTTTTCTTGTAGTGTTTAGGAACTAAAGAAATCGTAATTACTTCTCAATATACAGCGGAAGACTTAAAATGAAGACACGAGAGCTTTTTTTTTTAAAACGTAACATATATATATATACATATATATCAAACTATAAACCAAGTCTAGTTGTGCTTCACCCACATTTCTAGGTAAAATGTTTAAACAAAAAACCTATATGAATTTACACTACAAAACATATATGCATGACAAGATACAAGTCTAGGCCCATAGTTTATCATACTATACATATTTAAACAACATATTGTTCTCAAAAGGAAACATTATTCTAGTACGACAACTTTAAAGGAATAGTGAGAAGTCAGCTCAGCCTGCTACACGTCCACGTCATCATCTGTCGAGCCTGAAAATATAAAAAGCAACATCATAAGACACCTCCGGAGAGGGATACCAGTGGGATAACTTTATTGTCTAATACATTGAAGCAATTAAATCATTAAACTGTCTCTGAACAGCTTATCTTAGAAAAATCTTAGAAAATTGGGTTTAACTACAAATCTTCTGAAATTTAACATGCATATTCTATACTTCATATAATAGAATGTGGTCAAAGGGTTTAGCCTAATTCAACTTCTACAAGTCTACAAAAATTCTCAAACAACAGAGAAATATGTGGAACAGCAGCTTAAAAAATACACAGCAGCAACATACTTACGTATGCGGGGCAACAAGACAGCAATGTAGCAGCAGACAGTAGCAGAGCTAGAAAAAGACAGAGAGAGAGATACCAAAAGAGGGAAAGATGTCCAAGAGAGAGAGATGAGAGAGAAGAGAAATATGTGTTGTGTGCGTACTGCTCTCTTACTTTCTTTTTTATTTTTCTTTCTTTTTCTCTTTTTCACACTTAACTAGTTAAGTGGGTGTGGTCCTAATTTGGGGAAAGTGAAGGGTGAGGTGGCGTGAATGAGGTGATGACCATGCCATTCATGGCTTTCCTCTCTTTAATTAATTTTCTTACACTTAATTAGTTAATTACTTAGGTTTAATTAATTAATTCTTATACATAGTTAATTAATTAACAATATATATATATATATATCTATATATCATTACACCTTATAAGAAGATCTTTCGATACACAATAAATCAAGAATGCATATTTAAGTAAAATATTTTACCACATAAAATTGCATATAAAAATCATGCGTAAAAATTCATTAAACAAGAACATTCATAACACAACGAGTATGTCTAGCATCTAAACCTAATATTATTTTAAACTTATCTAGTATCTTATCTTTTTACTTTCATCCATGTTTGTCGAGTGAGTTGCTCGGTTTCCTCCATGAGCAATCCTACAAAAACTCTTAAAATCTCGAAAGAGATATTAGATCATAAAAATTTTAAAATCACCAATCATAACATAATTCGTAAAACATAAATTTAAGTAATATAAGATCTCACACTTAAATCATTCATAATTTAACACTAAAAGAAATTTTATAAAATATGCAATGCAGGTTTTCTTGAAAACGGGGTGTTACAACATGTTTTGAGGTTATTCATTGGATATATTGATTAGGGGTCGTACTTGCTAATCAAATGAACTTAAGAAATAATTCGAACTAGTTTGGTCGTACCACTAGTTTAGGGGCAAGATTCGAGATAGGGTGTAGATAAACGAGACTATCTTTTAAATTGGAAGAATCATTGTAGGGAAGGTTATCCAAGGGCTAGATTATTTAATTCATTGTTTTTCTATCCTTATTTGCTTCTGTTTGCAATCTTTTTGTGATGCATGATTTTAATAATTGCTCAACAAACCAATCACCCCCTATTTTTATCATTTTCTCTACTTGAATTTATTCAATTAAATTACACTATTGTTTGTGGGTTCGACCCCTTACTTATCCTACTACATAAGTGGATTAGTCGAGGTGAATAATTATTTTTGGATGTCGGTGACAGCAGACCAAATTTTGGTTCCATTGCCGGGGAATAGTTGTTAATGATTTTTCGACTGCTCAACGGGCCTAGCCATAGCATCATGTGCACCAAACTGTTGAGTATTCACTGCCATATTAGAAATCAGCTCTCGTGCAGTTGTTGGTGTTTTTCCCATCAAAGCTCCTCCGCTAGCTGCATCAATCATGTTCTGATCCGTGAGAGTGAGCCCCTCGTAAAAATATTGGACGAGCAACTGATCACTAATTTGATGTTGTGGACATGAAGTTATAAGATGTTTGAAATGCTCCCAATACTCGTACAGTGTCTCTCCTGAACCTTGTTTAGCACCTGAAATCTCCTTCCTCAACACTGCCACTCGAGTGGTTGGAAAAAAGTGTTGGAGAAATAGTTTTTCCATCTCATTCCATGTATTAACAGTCCTGGGTGGCAGAAAATACAACCAATCTTTTGCAGTGTTCTTTAGTGCAAATGGAAATGCACTTAACTTCACATGTTCTTGATCGTGTTATCGCCGACACAATAAAATTAAATTTATTTCTCTACTCAAACCACTGCAAAGAAGTAGAAGTGATAAGCAAAGGTCGATCCCATGGAGAGCGGACAAAACTAATTATTTTGCATTTAGAGTTCAATCAAGAAAATAGGGGGTTTTTTGGATTCAAAAATCAAGAGAAAACATCAAGAATAAAGCAAACAATTAAAATGGAATTCAATCAATTAAGAAAACACTCGGTTCTCAATTCCATTTCCACCCTCACTCAACTACATAAGATTGATTGTAACAAGTACGACAAGTTATTCGGATTTTTCCTTAAGTATATCTAATTAAAATACGATCGTTAATTAGACCTAATTGTTGGACAACCTAATAAATTAGATTTAATGCAACGACAACTTTGGGATCAAGGAAAATAGATTAGTCTAAGCAACAAATACGTACGATGATTCATTTAACTTAGGTTGTGTTATCCTTAACGATGCTCGACCACTAGTTTGCTACTACGAATCAAGAATAACAACAATTAAGGATTGCAATCTCAATTCTAGCAATAGACATACGCAATTCAATAAAGTTGATAAGGCTAAATCATATACACAAATCATAAACTTTCATCACAGAATAACACAATCAATTTACAAGAATAAATTATAGAATATGTTACTGTAATCAATCAAAGCATAAAAGAGGTTTTGGGTTTCAACTTCCCTTCAAACCAAGCGAAAGTAGTCTAGCCTTGCATATCAGCTTCAAAAACTCCCAAAAGAAAGATGATGGAAAACCTTGTTCTTGCCTCCAAAATCTGCCTTTAAATACGTTTAAGATAGGTCTCAATGTGTCCTGGCCGTGACTTACAGTCTTGGGCCGAAACTTGACCTTCAAGAAATTCTAAACAACTTCTGCGAAATGGCCCAACACGGGCGTGTCAGTCAACACGGGCGCAGCTTGTGTCAATGTATTCTTTCAGCATCTTCAGCTCCAAAATCCAGCAACTTTATTCTTCATTCTCTTATGCTTCACTCCTACACTTGCACTTAGGATTCATCCTCGAAACAGCTCCATTAAGTCCCCAAAATACACAAAAATAAGGAATCGAAAAGATCTACCAAGAAGATTTAATAAGTAGGAAAATATAACAAAATAGCATGAATATGCAACTAAAACCAAACGCCTAAACATATAAAAAGACACAACTTTTCTATTTATCAAATCCCCCAAACTTAGCTCGTTGCTTGTCCTCAAGCAACAAAAGAATTAAAGCACATAGGGAATCAAAATAAAGAAGATTATCACTTGCTCAGATCCTTATCAACACTCATGGGAACTCGAATCCATGTCGGGAACAAAACACAAAAACATGTTGGACTCAATGCACAATCTCGAGAAATCATAAGTTTTGGAAGAGTATTAGAAATCAAACTTCTCATGGACAATTCATCAACTCACTCTACCACTTGCGTCAATAAACATACTTCAACTCCTTTTACGATATCCTTCATCTAATTGAAACTCGTTAAGATTTCACACATAATGAATCAACCCCATTTTTTCTCCAATTTTTTTTCTTTTTCATTTTTTTTTCTTCACTTTTTTTTTCTCTATCTTTTTTTTTCACAGAGACGATGATTCTTCGTCTTATATTTTTTTTGGATGGGGTTGGCAGCTCCACACCACTCTTAGGTTAGTCCATGAATTATTATTAATTTATTCGTTTTTTTTTCCTTTCAAATCTTTGGACCCCTAAAAGCAGACAGTTGATTCCACACCCCATCATCTTTTCACTACTTAATTTTTTTTTCAACTCAACACCTTTATCACCAACCACATCAATTATTTTCCAACCAAGGGGGTTCATCAAAAGTGATCCAACTTTCACAAATTTCAATCTAAACTACTTCCATCAAGAAATTAATAAGTACATCTCAAGATACTAGTAGGCAAAGCAAATCAACTCAAAGTCACTGATCTATTTTCAAACCAATACTATCCTTCCTAACAACAATTTCCCAAGATGACATTCAACAAATTTTAACCAACACAAAGCAAAGCTCAATAATACATTTCCCAACAGATCATCGAATTCCCAAATAACGAAAATACATTGCTCTCGAATCATCATTGCAAGCTCACTTACTCAACATTTTTTTATATGCAAATGCAAACATAATTAAACATGCTAAAGCAAGTAAACGTGCAATCTAACTAATTAAACTTGTAGTACCCCGGACCAAAACGAAACATAATTTATTAATTAAATATTTGAACTCGGGATTTAATATATATGTGCGTATGTTTTAACTATTTAAATACGTGTGTTTCAGATAAGTGTTTAGTACGTGTATGAGATGGATAATTTACCTAGACATGGGATATAGGATATTTTTTTTATATCACTAGATGCATTTTGGAAAAATGAGAAGATAGAAACGAACTAGAGGTTAATCGGAGATCTGTAGCTTAAACGGCGATGAAAAGAACAAAACACGAGGTTTCGAAAATATCGGGAGATATTTACGGTGAATAGTAAACGAGATATTTACTGGTGAATAGTAACTTTCGAAATCTATAAATAGAGGCTCCTTTCAGTTCATTTTCACCTCTTTTTTCGAACGAGCCAAAAAGCGACGTTTACACGTAAGTCTCTCTTCTCTCTCTCGTTTCTTTTTTGGCCTCCGGTGCGCCACCTCCGGCGCTGCCGCCGGCGCGATGGTGCCGTCATCGGAGTTCGCCAGAAAATTTCAAAGTTGTCGGTTTCGGTCGATTTTCACACACAATGTAGGTTTTGACGAGTCGAGTCTAGAACCGGTCTCGGATTTCTATTCCGATTTATCGTTCGCCAGAAAACGGCGAAAAACCTTTGCAAAACCCTAAACCCTAACCCTAGCCAACTTTTCTCTCTCCTCGGTTTTCTCTCTCTTCCTTCGTCCTTTCAACCGGAGATGTTGTCGGAGGTTCTCAAGGAGGCGAGGGTGAGTTGTTGGGGGGACGACGCCGCCGTGTGGGGTGGTGTCGGAGTTATATCGGGTTGGGGATGTTATATGCATGTGTGTGTGTGAGTTTATGTGTATGCTTGGGTAATCTATGTTGGGGGCGGCACAGGTGGTGCCGCCATGAGGAAAGTGATAACCGGCGTTGGTGATGCGCCGGTGGGTTGTCACGATGGGTTTCCGGCGACCGAAGGTCGCCGCCCAAGTGTTTTTGGGATGTATGTGTTTATGTATATATATGTTTGTGTGTGTGAGATGAGGTTGGGGGGTTTGGTTTTGTATTGGAGAAGTAGTGGGGTGGAACGGGGTAGCCGGAGGATCGGGAGGGGGAGACACCGGGCAAAAAAATGAGGTAACCGGGGAAGGTTGTCGGGCGCGCAGGCTACTGGGCGCGCTGGCGCGCGGTCGTGCCAGAGTTCACGGCCGTGCACCAACCGGCAGGGGTTGCTAGAAGCTGGCGTACGGTCGTGCCCGGAGAGCACGGTCGTGCCCCAGCTGGCAGAAGTTGCTGGAGGCTGGCGTACGGTCGTGCTTGGGGAGCACGGTCGTGCGCGGCCAGGCAAAGGTTGCTGGAAGCTGGTGCACGGTCGTGCGCTGTATGGGCGCGACGGGAGTGGGTGCCGGGTGTGAGATGCGTGTCGGGTGACGCCGTGTTTCCAATCCTTTCCCATTCCTTTTTCTTGTACGTTTATCATCGGGTCCTAGCCGATGAGATATCGTTGACCAAGGGTCGTGGGCCCGGTCAAAGTTAACCCTTCGATCTTTTTACCAATATACTCTCCAACTATTATACTTCGGTTGAGCTCGTATCAACTCCGAACAAGCTCGTTCCTTATCCGATCTTTAGATCCTTCGACTCGTCGCGTATACGTTTATCGCTTTAATTATAATCAATAAGAATCTAAGTATACTATAACATGTGTAGGCCATCCGTTGGATTAAGTACTTGGGTTATCTGACTTTTGATACTTGCTACTCGAGCTCTGAGATATCAGATCTGTGGTACTCGCTACTCACGTGGTAACCACCGAACGAGGTGGGGGTAATTTCTAACTCTTCATCTGTTTACTGTTTTCCCTAAGTAAACGCATGATTGAGAAATACTAAGTACTGTGTTTATACTTGATGTGCCATGATATAACTGTGAAAGGACCGAGGTCCTCTGATCATGCATTTTGTTCATCCCCTGTTATTTTCTACTACTCTGTTGAGGTTTGGTGGTCCTCTTGAAATGCACCAACGGTAGTGAGACCGTTTATAGGGTAAGACGGAGGAATTCCGCACCTATTCGTCCCTTGCCATTTCTAATATCTACTTTGCAATTTATGTGTTGTGACAACATGACTATAGGTTAGCTTTTCGGTATTTAATTCTATCATGAGTCATATGAGGTGGATTTTATTCCCACGGGTGTATTCCACGCACTCATCCCCTTAATCTGTACTCACACTACAGGCGATGATGAGCGTGAGGAACCCTAGACGGAGAGAGAGATGATGCTATCTTTTGTATTCGCATGATTAGGACGATGCAACACAAACTTTATCAAACCATGTTTTATGTATTTTGGGATATGTAATATTTTGATACATATAAGGATGTGAGATCCTGAAGAATGTTTCCACTGCATATGATGTTTTATATCAGTAGTGAGACCGATTGCTAACGGCAGAGGCCGTATGTTTATAAGTGAGAGATTCACTTCGTCCCTTACCTCTTTCTTCTGTCGTCCCTTGCTTATTCTTTCTGTTGAGTATGCGTCCCTTGCTATTTCTATCTTCATGCCCAATTGTAAAACTCTGATAAAATGTGAAAAGATTTTGGGGCGTGACAAAACTACATGAAACTATATGAAGCTAAATGCAACTAAAATGAAATGCAACCTATTCTGAACAATAAAATATACCAACTCGACAATAAAACCCTCCCCCCAAACTTAAATGATTGCTTGCCCTCGAGCAACTTAACACAAGATAAGGGAAAGATAAAAAGAGAGAGTTAGTGGTGAACTCACAAAATCAAAGGGCGGATGTTGTTGTTGAGCCCTCAATAGCTCAAGGATAGCACGAACATCCTGCTGAATCCCCTCTTGAACGAACTTTTTTTTTTTGGGTTGCCTCCTATTAAGCGCAATTGTTTAATTACGTTGTTATGCTTGACTTGGCGGCCGTTTGGATGGTCAAGTATAAATTGGACTCTCTAGACCCATTTGCTCCACGTGTGCTTGAAATCCGTCATAATAAGGTTTTAGGTGATGACCGTTCACCTTGAGAACCGCATTTGTTTTCAAGCTTCATATTTCAACTGTGCCATGGGAAGAGACATTAATAACAACAAAAAGACCAATCCAGCGCGAACACAACTTACTTGGGAAAAGCTTAAGCTTTGAATGATATAATAGAACTTTTTGGCCCACGACAAAAGTTTTGTGCGAGATATGCGCATCATGGAAAGCTTTCGTCTTTTCCTTATAGATCATAGCATTCTCAAACGAATCATTCTGAATTTCTTTGAGCTCCTATAGCTGCAATTTTCTATGAGAATGTGCCTCATTAGGATCCATATTGCATTGCTTAATCGCCCAATAGGCTTTGTGCTCGAGCTCTACAGGAAGGTGGCATGGCTTCCCAAATACTAGTCGATAAGGAGACATGCCGATAGGTGTTTTATATGTAGTACGATAGGCCCACAGAGCATCCTCTAATCGCAAACTCCAATCCTTCCTGTTTGGCCAGACCGTTTTCTCCAAGATTGCTTTGATTTCTCGGTTCGAAACCTCAGCTGGCCCGTTTGTTTGAGGGTGATAGGCGGTGGACACTCGATGCATGACAAAGTATTTGCGCAGCAAAGTTTCGATTGTTCGATTGCAAAAGTGTGTCCCTTTATCACTTATGATGGCCCTGGGCACCCCAAACCTTGTAAAAATATTGGACTTGAGAAAGTCTGCAACTACTTTTGAATCATTAGTACGGCTGGCCTTAGCTTCCACCCATTTCGACACATAATCAACGATAAGCAGAATATAGATGAAACCGAAAGACGAGGGAAATGGTCCCATGAAATCAATGCCCCAAACGTCAAAAATTTCACACACAATAATGGGGGTTTGTGGCAATTGATTACGATGAGAAATATTACCTGTGCGTTGGCAATTATCACATGACTTACAAAACATGTACGCATCGCTGAATAAAGTAGGCCAGTAGAAACCGCTTCCCAACGCCTTGTGAATAAAGATGGGGGACACAAGGTTTTGCATAAAATATATTTTACAAAAGTCTAAAATATAAATAAAATTAGCATATTTTTAGGACGACAAGCATACCTTTATTTTCTTTTCCTTTTTCTGTTGATTCTTGTTATATGTTTTTAGTTTTTTGACCATAACCAACCATACGAATTAGTACTGGTTCGATTTCCCTTTTGATGGGCCAATAGACTCATGCAACGCTATTTCTCAAATTAAAGTCTGATCATTAAAATAACGATATTATTTAGGATTTTAAAATAATTGTTTATTTCATTTGGACTCGAAGCGAAGATAAATCATGAAATTAATTTAAGATTTTGATTTAACTTCAAAAGAGGTTAATTTAGGTTAATAACTCATGCAATTTGCCTGATGTGAGGAGAATTGCGTTTTTGAAATTTCAATAGTTATTTTTCATAAAAAAATGTGTTACCATTTGAGTTCGGACAATAAATTTGAACCTTCGAAAAGTATGGGTAGAGCAATCTGAAACCTTTTGATTTAAGCACAAATGCAAAATAAAAATGCTAAATTACATGTATTTTGATATTAACCTTTTATCAAATGATTTGTAACTTATTATGAAACAATCGTATTTGACCACACCTTCTGTTTGTAATTTTGATAAAGTATTAGTATAAGTATATTTTGATATTGAGATTTCTTTCTTTGTTTTAATGTGTAAATATAATTTTTCCAAACAATAGTATTTATTTTTCATTGTAATTTTTAATTTCTATAAATCAAAAAATAAATATATATAGTTGATGTAAAATAAAAATAAAGATGAGTTGGTGGGGGTAATGGAATCACAAGCAATAAGTTAATAATTAACATAAAGATGATGCAAGTTTTTTTTAGTAGAATGTAGCATGTGAGGTCCACATTAATGTAACATTCACTAATGTAGATCTTCTAAGCTAGATTATAAGTTTCTACACGATTTTCAAGTACTGTATATCAACAAGTTTTTAGTAACAACATGTAAGATTAATGATGTTAAACATTATCAGTTGCTAGTTATAAATATGTCAAATATATATATATATATATATATCATTCGAACTAATGATAACTATCCTCTAAATTACCAAATTAAGAGCCAAACTTGAACTGATGTGTAGATGATTAGACGAGTGGAGTGTGATCACATCGATCCACTCATTACCCATCATAAATGGACACCGAATCTTTTTAAAATAAGAAATAGACCCCAATTTCAAGGACACCATAACTCTTCAAAATTATAAATAATTAGTAATCAAGCATGTTTTAATAATTAAATCAAAATTCAAGAAGAAGATTTAATTACGAAAAAGTAAATACTTGATATAGTGGTGCCCACAGTTCGAAAAAAACGGGAATCGGCCAGTTCGAAATCGGGGGTCAACGGTTCGGGGAATCGTCGGTCGGTTCCGGTTCCGGTTCCAAACCGGAACCTTGAACCGGTTTCATCCGATTCGGTTTCGGTTCAGTGTATTGGAGAACCGTAAACCGGCGGTTGGAATCGCCGGTTTTGCCGATTTTTAATTTTTTTTTTTTTGAAAATTTGAGAAAATGACACATGTCGCCGGAGCTCCGGCGAAAAGTATCCGTTGTCGTCGAAATCCGGTGAAAAGTAGCCGTTGTCGTCGGAACCACCGGTTGACCAGCGGTTTTTTTTTTTGGAAAATTCCACATGTACGGCCCGGATCGCTTTACCGTTGGAGATCAACGGTCAAGATTAGTTGACCATTGAAAACTGGCGGTTCGAACCATCAGGCTACTTTTTTTTTTTTTTTTTGCAAATTTTTCTATAAATACCCCCTCCTCAAATTCATTTCTCACACCATTCTTCCAATTCTCTCTAATTCTCTCTCAATTCTCAAGTTTCGATTCAACTTTGTGCTCAATTTCAATTCTATTCTATTTCGATCGAAAATGTCTCGAAGAGGTTCTTCTTCCGCCGGTTCTTCCCATGGTAAATGAAAGAAGCCTATGCCACCACCACAAGATGTTCAACTCGATGAAATTATCGATCAATATACTCCTCACTCTCGTTGAAGTAAGGAGTATGCAAATTTGGAGGAAGATCTCGGAGCTAATACCGCCGCCGCCTTTGCCGAGCAAGAGAATGAGACGAGGAGGCCAATTCAAGAGAGTGAAACACATAGCGGCTCTCGAACTCCTTCGACACTTTGAAGTGATATTTTCTCCATACATTTTAAAAAGGAGAAAGTATCAAATTTGGACGTGGACTACACGGTGACGTGCAACTATTTTGGAAAGAGCTACAAATTCAAGCAGCTATGGAACGTTCAACAACCATTTGATAAAGAAGCATCCGGACAAGATGGGTAGTGACCGCTCTCAAACCCATCTTCCTCGACAAACCGGTTCCAATTTGGGAACCGATGGTAATAACCCTTCTTTCCTTTTTAAATTTAGTCAATTATTTCACAGGAAAGGAGTAGCCGAATTAGTTGCAAAAAAACATATTCCTTTTCAATTTCCAATGGACGATGATTTTGAAGAATATACTAGTGTTTATTTACAACCCGCTAGTAGAAAACATTGTAGGAATACCGTAACACGTGACATAGAAAAAATTTATGGCGAATATAAATATACTTTAATTGAAGAATTAAAAAATTTAACACAACGAGTATCTATTTGTTGTGATGTGTGGAAAGATCCTTATCAAATGCATGATTATTTAGGAGTAACATGTCATTAGATAGATGATGCATGGAATATGTCATGCCCCGTTTTCTTTCACAAAATATCAGAGTTTATCTCATGGGCGTGAAGAGAGAAATAGAAAGAGGCATATCTCATAAGTAGAAAGAATGAGTAAGAGACGACAGAAGAATGAGGTAAGGGATGATGTGAATTATTCACATAACAACAATCGGTCTCAATACCGATAGTTGTAACATAACTTAGCCGCGGAAATTATCATCAGGATCTCACATCCAAAACATACAAATATTACTTTACAAAACGGAAATCAAATTAAAACATTGTTTAGAAATGTTTGTGAGACATCATCTCAAATATACAAGCACCATCTCTCTCCATCTAGGGTTCATCATGTTCATCTTCTCCTGTAAAGTGAATTACAGAATAGGGGGTGAGTGGTGGAATACACTCGTGGGGATGAAATCCACCTCTTATAACAGTTAACAGATATAAAATACTGGAATTGTAACATTCAGTCACGTTGTCACAGCACATAAAATGCAAGGCACATACTCGTAACCCATCCATGGGGTGTGAGAATTTCCTGTTTTATCCCCTAAAACGGTCTCAATACCGCTAGCGCATTTACAGGACCGCCAGACCTTTCAGGTGGTAGAAAAGGTAGGAGAAAGTTTTTTTACGGTCCTAAGACCCTCCGAACATGCTATGTGAACCGAAGTCCTTTCACAGTATAACATGAACACATAATCATAGCATATAATCATAGCACTTAGTATTCCTCATTCATGCATATAAATAGGGAAAACTGTAAACAGATAAAGAGATAGAAATTACCCCCACCTTGTTCGGTGGTTTCCGCGTGAGTAGCAAGTACCAAAGATCGGATAACTCAAGGCTCAATCCAACAAGTAGCCTACACAATTATGGTGTTTCTTAGATACTTAATAATGTATAATTAAAGCTGTAAAAGATTTCGGTGGAAAAACGATCGTTAAATACGCGATCGATCGAGAGATCTAAAGATTGGAGTTGAAGAAATGAGAGTGGAAGTTCAGTCTAAATAGTTGAGATGATAGAGAATGAAATTTGGGTAACGACGGAAAAAGAATGAGCTCAAACGGAGCATTTTAAGTTTAGGGGTATTTTGGTAATTTTGGTCAAAAGGTTGACTTTGACTGGGTCCACGACCCTCGGTCAATGATATCTCGTCGGCGACGACTTGATGATGACGTACGGTGGAAAAAATGGGATTCGGATCGAAAACACGGCGTCGCGTGCGACGGGACACGCGCACACTCAGCGCCGGATGGAAAAACTCGACGGCTCGACAGCATCCTCGGCAGCTGCTAAGTTTTCTCGGCAACTTCACTCGACAGCGGGTCAGCGGGTCTCGGTAGCTGCCAAGTTTTCTCGGCAGCCCGGCGCGTGTCTCGGCAGCTTCGGGCAGTTGCTGAGTTTTCTTGGTAGCCTAGCGCCTAGCGCTTCGGCGTCGCCCTGCTCGACCAACCCTCTTCCCGGCGCCACCAGTTGCGGCGGCGCCGTCCTGTACCGCCGCCACCTCATCCTCCGGTGAGCCTGCACCGCCGGCTACCACCTCCAGCCATCCCTCGCCGGATTCTGGTAAGAGTGATGCCGGAAAATCCGCCACAAACACCCTTCGTCACCACACTTGCCAAAAACAAACCTAACCTTTCCAGCTCCGGTCGGCGACTGGACCCTTCCCAGACCCCCAGCCGGCGACCTCCCATCGCCAGCGACCATCCAAACCCAACCCCAAACCCCCAGCAGCTTATATACACACACGAGCATGCTTACACATACACACACACAAACCCTAGCCAAACCCAGCCATTGGCCGGTGACTTCCAATCGCCGGTGACTCTCCCCCACCACCTTGAACACCAGCCGACTATTGAAAGTCACCGGCAACCACCCCAAAGCAGCCCAACACACACACAACAAGAGCTATACACATACACGCTAGATTATATACACACACACAAACATAACCTGGCCAGCGGCCACCGATCACCGGCCACCACCACCTGACCCTCGCCGGCACATCACCAGCACCGGCCACCAGTTTTCGCACGGCAGCGCCACCCAGTCCACAACAACAACACATACACACACACTAATACACACTCAAAACACACACACATGTGATATACATATCTACACCCATTGTTCAGCTCCGGTGCCGCCACCCACGACGACGTCGGCCCTCCAGCAACACCCCCTCACCACCGGAGGTCCTCCGGCAGCAGCTCCGGCGAGTAGGTGGCAGGAAACAGGAAGAGAGAGAAAAGGTGGTGAAGGTTAGGGTTTAGGTTTTGGAAGTCGTTTTTCGCCGTTTTCTGGAGAACGAGAAATCAGAATTGAATTCCGAGACCTATCCTAGATTCATCTCGTCGAGACCTACGTCATGTGTGAAAATCGGCCGAAACCGACAATGTTGAAATTTTTCGGCCACCAGCGGTGGCGGCGCCGCCCCGCCGGAGACAGAAATTGGGAAGAGAGAGAGACTTACAAGTTTTCGTCGTTTTTGACTCGTTCAGAAAAACGGTGATTTTTGAATCGAAAATGCCCCTATTTATAGAAAATTCAAAAAATACTATTCACCAAAATATCCAATCTACTGTTCGTCGGTTGAAAATTCCGAGTTACTATTCACGTAAATATCTTCCGATTTTTCGAAACTTCGTGTTTTGCCCTTTTCATTGTCGTTTGAGCTACGGGTCTCCGATTGACCCCTAGTTCATTTCTATCTTCTCGTTTTTCCAATATGCATCTAATGGTATGAAAGTATCCTATGTTCCATGTCTAGGAAAAATATCCATCTAATTCATGCTTAAACACGTATCTGAAATGCCCGTAATTAATGTAAACAATCAAAATATACGCATATAATTATTAAATCATAGATTTAAATATTTAATTAATAAATTATGCTTCGTTTTTGGTCCGGGGTGCTACAGAATATGCAAAAATGATTAATTGCACATGCAGAATTTGATGAAAAACATTCTTCCACAGCAATTGCTAGAAAAATAATAAAAATTTGTAATGATTATAATATAGTTACAAAAGTTTTTTCGGTTGGTTTTGATAATGTCGCTCCTAACACCGCTAGTATGCCTACATTAATAGAATTTTGTAGGCCTCCAATAAATGGTAAGATTTTTCATATTCGTTGTGTACCACATTGTTTGAATTTATATGTACAAGATGGTCTAGATGCTTTGCATGATCAAATTAAACCTATTAAGAATGCAATTCATGAAATTGCTAAATCAACAGTATGTCATAAAAAATGGGCCCGATTTTGTAAAAATAATGGAATGGAAGTTAAGAAATTTATGATAGACGTAAAACATAGATGGAATTCAACTTATTTTATGCTTCAAGATTCTTATAATTATAAAGAATTGCTAATTGAATTTTTTGAAGAAAACCCCCATGAAAATATATATTTGTATAACAACTTTTGGGATGCATGTATTAATTTAATTCAACTATTAAAATTTTTTGAAGAAGCCACTAGAGAATTAAGTGGCACTTATTATCCTACTTCTCCATTAGCCTTAGATCATTGTGTCAAAATTGTTTTAAAGTTGAATGCATATTGTAAATGTCCTATTTTAGGTGATACTATTATATCCATGAAAACAAAATGGTGTAAATATTTTTTCGAAATTCCCGATTTATTTTTAATAGCTAAATTATTAGATCCTAGGATTAGAGAAGATGGCCTAACCGAATTATTACGAATGTATTATAGTGTTTTGTTCCCCAATTTTGTGGTAGGAGAATTTGATGCATTTGACTATGTTCCAAATTATATAGAAGTTGTAGGTAGAGCTAGATCAACTTTGTATGAATTATTTAAAGAATATAAAACATCATTAGGGGATGATTGTGGGGATGATTTAGGTTCTCAAAATGTAGATAGTAGTAGTTCTTCACAATATTCATATAATGTTAGTGGTCTTAGCGCATTTTATGATTTTTATGATAACCGAACACAAAAATGAGCTAGGGGGTCTAATTCCACACAAGAATTAGATACATATTTAACTTGTACATTTGAATTTATTTCTTTTGAAAACTCTATGGATCTTTTGAAGTGGTGGCCAAAAAAGATTACCACTTATCCTATTTTAAGTAGTATTGCAAAGGAGATCTTTGCAAGTCCCGCCTCCAACGTCTCCGTCGAGTGCGCTTCTTCAAAGGACGACATATGTTGAATCCAAGAAGGGAAAAATTGTGCGTAGAGAATGTTCAATACATTACTCTACTTGAAGATTGGCTTCGAGCCAAGAAACATCAACAACATCTAGATTCAACGGTCTTAGTGAAGATGCCGCAAATGAGTATGGCTACGATTCCAACACATCCTCCTCCACCGGGACCAACTAAGAAGGTAAGTTTACGAGGTAAGAGAACTACGTGAGCTTTGATTCCTTAATTCAATTTAGGGATACGTAGGCAATTTCATTCTAAGTTTTAAATTCACTTCAAACTTATAATGAAACTCAAGCTCTTTCAATTTTTTTCCCTCTTCTTTCATGTATTAAAAAAAATTATGGACTTAATTGAAATGAACAAAGAATGTTGTATAATAGATGGTGTGTCTCAAAGAAAGGAGGAGATAATGAGATGTGTTGAATTGCACGTCTTATTATGTCCTCCTTTATTTGAGACACATCATCTATTACACAACATTCTTTGCTCATTTCATTTAAGTCCTTAATTTTTTTTAATTAAAACTTAGAAGTTTGTAAGTTGTAATTTTTTGATATTTATACAAAGAAGGTAAGTTTGCGAGGTAAGAGAACTACGTGAGCTTTGATTCCTCAATTCAATTTAGGGATACGTAGGCAATTTCATTCTAAGTTTTAAATTCACTTTTAAACTTAGAATGAAACTCAAGCTCTTTCAGTTTTTTTTCCTCTTCTTTCATGTATTAAAAAAAATTAAGGACTTAATTGAAAGTTGTAATTTGTAAGTTGTAAGTTGTAAGTTGTAAATTGAAAATTAAGGACTTTTTTTCCTCTTCTTTCACTTTCCTCTTCTTTGTAAGCTGTAATTTTTGGATATTTATACAAATTTGTTTATTTTTTAACATAGATAGTTTGTTTTATATTGTCATATTTTATGATCGTAAAAATTTGAGTCAAACCATAACGGAAATATAAACAAAAAAAAACTGGATAAACCGGCGAACCGAACCGCCGGTTATGGTTCAATCGCCAGTTCCAAACCGAAACCGTAACCGAACATGCCCCGGTTCGGTTTCGGTTAGCACTTTTCCGGTTGGCCAAACAGCCGGTTCGGAACCGAAACCGGTGGTTCGGTTAAATCGGGCACCACTAACTTATATCTAAATGGAATTAGATCAAGAGATTAATGAATTTATGTGATGAGATTCAATCTTAGGTGCTTTTGGGAGTTATTTCACTTTATTATAGATCAAGCACGGATACATTCAATAGCATTTAATCCACCGATTAACTAGCTCGAGAGAGTGGTTAATTCAATTTTAGTGATTGAGCATATATGATAATTAACTAATGAACTTGGATTGATTAAAGTGATATTTTTATGAAAATTAGATAAAAACATGTCCTAAAACCTGTCTTGTTATATCTGTTTATCTTGATTGAATTTATCTGTTTTATTTATTTTAGTTTGCTTAATCTGAAAATTGTGATATTTGATAGCCTAGATAAATTTAGAGGTTGAATTTGGGTAATTAATTAATTTCTAATAGTTTATGTGGGATCGACCTTACACACCACGTCTACAATCTACACCGTATACTTGCAGTAGTAGCTAAAAGAATTTAGTTAACAAGTTTTTGACACTGTTGTCGAGGACTAGAGTTTAGGATAATTAATATTCGAATTCTTTTGATTTTAATATAGGTATTTTTAATTTTTATTTTTACTTTTTTGATTTTTAGGGAGTATCTGATTCGTGGATATTGTCAGGTAGTGCGTGAACACTCTCTCAAAAATGTGAACCTAATTGCACTAGATCCAAAGATTTAAGCAACTTGTAGAGGTAGTAAAACACTAAAGCAATTATTCACTTAAATGTCTGATGATTTCCAACGAGATCAAGTACTAAATAATGAAGGAAATGGAATAAGAGCAAATAATATACCACCAGTTATTGCTCAAAGGGCTATTCAAGATCACTTTTAGCCGAGGCAAAATGGATGAGGAGTTGTGAGACCACCCATCCAAGCTAATAATTTCAAATTTAAGCTGGCTCCAATTAGTATGGTCTAGCAGAACCATCTTAGTAAATGTGTTGTGCATGCGTTGTAAATGCGCGCTCAAATACAACAGTTCTGACCGTCGTGCCAACTGTTGTCGTTATTATCTACGACAACGGTTATTAACTGTTGTGGTTGAGGGGGTCTACAACAACACCATCTTCCACAACGGTAAAAAATCGTCTACGACAGCAGTTAATGTTTGTGCATTTTTTTTGTATTGAATATTTGTTCTATGAGGATATTTCAGACAGTTTCTACTAGTTGTTACAAAAGGCAATAGACATGACATAGTCAACACAATAGTACATTCTTCGCATTTGTAAACACACTTTTAGATATTTCAAAGTACTTACCCGAATTTCAAAAAAGATTGTGGATGATACATCATATCTACAGGGTTGGGCAATTCTAGCACTCACTCTTCATGTTGTGGACTCTATAAATGAATACACGATGTAAATGAATATTCAACAAGGGAAGTTGTATTTGTGCTCAGACAATCCTTGCAAGATGAATATAGGAGTGGATCTATTACAGGACATTCATATAATAGAATATCTCAACACAATATAATGCTTAGGTGTTTCCAGTCATCATTTTAACTTGAATGTTGGAACCGTAATTATGTTGTTGAGAAATATTAATCATTCACTCGGTTTTTATAATGGTACGAGAATGGTTATCACAATATTTGGAGATCATGTCTTGTACACAAAGATCATGTTTGGAGAAAATGTAGAAAACACAATTTTAATATCAAGGATGATGCTTACTCCTTTAGATTCAAGATTGTCATTCAAGTTTTAGAGAAGACGGTTCCCACTCATTGTATCGTATGTAATGAACATCAACAAGAGTCAGGATCAGTCTCTAAATCATGTTGGTCAGTATTTTAAGAAATCGATGTTTAGCCATGGAGCGACCAATGTAGTTTACAAAGAAATATTTCAAAATTTGTAAACGACAATGTGAACATTACTCTCAATTTATTGTATTATAAACTTGATCAATTACTTTAGTTTGATAATCCATTTATTTTGTTTGATTTATCGTTCCTTGAATCGGACTACTAACTCTAAAAAAATTAAAGTAATTTAAATGTAATAATACTATAATATACATTTCTTATATTGTTGGGATATTTCAGTAGTTATATCGATGAGACAAAAACAGTTTGCTTAAGACAAAACAGGTTGATTAAAGTTGTCAGCAACTAAGTTTCCATACTAACTAATATGATCTCAAGATACAAGATCATGTTAGAAGTTTTCCAAGTAGCAAGGAAAACTTAACCTTAGAAGACTAAAGACATCTTCTAAGAGTCAGCAAGCTGTAGGAGACAACATGCTAAAGAAAGGATCTGCATAAGAGCATACAGGAAGCTGAAGGCAAAAGGCTGCATTAAGAAAAAAAGGAAGCTGCACAGAAGGAAGAAGGAAGCTGAAAACAGAAAGCTGCCAGCAGTGAACAGCAAGCAAAGTGCAGCAAGCCATGAATAGCAGCAAGCTAGAAGCAGTATAGAGAAAACCATGAAGTAGCAAAACCAACTGATAAGTAACCGTTGCATGGACTTCAGCTCTGAACCTATATCGACTTGACAACTCAGCAAGAATGTCAGAAAGGGTCAGAAGCAAATGTTGGACACATTAAATGCATATGTCAGGATCAACTCAGAAGCATTTAATACAGCCACAGAGAAAGATCTTGAGATCTTTACTTGAATTCAAAATGATGAAGAGTCTACCTTCAACGGATACTTCACTCAACGGATACATTCTCAAGATCTATAAATAGAAGGTGTGGCTGACTAAAGAAGCAGCTGAACATGTAGAATAAGCTAGACATGCTGCACAGAGTCGAGAAAATATGTAGAGATGCCATGTTCAGCCACTCAACCTTCAAGGATCAATCTACCTCAGCTATGGAGCTTTCATGTTCAAGATTGATCCATATTCGCCACAGTTGAAGAAAACCCTTTTATCTTTTAACCATTTGTGTTGTGTGCGCTAGGTTGTTTTAGGTGTACTTAGTTGAGAGAATAATATCATTGTTAAGTTTGGTAGTCTAGAAATAGGCTACTTACCCTTTGTGGGATTGTACTCTTTGTGGGTTGTGGCCTTCGACTAGAGTCTGAGATTCTAGTAGGCGTAGCATGTTAGAAAGAGGTTTGTAAAGCGAGGCTTGTAATTCGAACTGACTAACGAAGTTCCTCCTTGTGAAGGAGTAGAGTGGACGTAGAAGGCTTACACCACCTTCGAACCACTATAAACCATAAGTGTTTATCTGCTTTCATTTACTTATTGCTTTGTGCTTATCTTATTATATCTTACTGATCATATCATAAGCATCCTGCATAAAAGAAGTTTACAAAAGAAGCATGCTTATAAAAGAAAGTTGTTTTTCCAAAGAGAAACTTTATCGTGTTTTATCCATTGCGTATTGAGAAAGCTGGTCAGAAACCTGAATCAGCATACTGTCAGGTTTCTGATCAAGTCAGGTTGTTGTTTCTTTTAAGAATCAGGAACCTGCATCTCTGATAGTTTTGAAAATCAAAAAATCGATAGAGGTTCATTCACCCCCCCTCTGAACCTCTGACCACTTGGGACCAACATATATTTAATCTCATGCATTGCACGGGTGCATTGCTAGTAGGCCTAAAAGTATTAGACAAAGGTAAAAGTTTCGATTTCATATTTGTGATAAAAACTATTGTTTCAAACAATGACCTTATAGGTCCATGACAAGTTCGTCCACCTTATAAATAACTATCAATGTGAATGCAATAGGGTGATTGAGAATGTGAATGCATTGGTGGCAGCAAAGATTTCTTGGTAGGATAACAATATCTTAATGTTGTCTATATATTCTAATATATATTAAGTTGTGTAGTTAGAATTGAAAATTTTCTAGTTATTTTATGTTCAAAGCCTAACAAAATCAAAGTACTTGGTTGAACTCAAATCTACACTAATGACAGGACATAATACAAAAACAAGTTTAAGTACTTGTAGTTATAGTATGTTTCCACTTTCTCTCAAAAAACATAATGCACATTGTCACGCCCCAAAATCTTTTCGTATTTTATCAGAGTTTTACCGTTGGGCGTGAAGAGAGAAAATAGCAAGAGACGCAAACTCAACAGAAAGAATAAGTAAGAGACGACAGAAGAAAGAGGTAAGGGATGAAGTGACTCTTTCACTTAACAACAATCGGTCTCTGCCGATAGCAATCAGTCTCACTATTGATAAAATACATCATACGCAACGGAAAAAACATCAAGATCTCTCGTTCAAAGAATATTCAAAATGTATATACAGAAATATTACAAAACGTGAGTTAAACTTAAAACATTGTTTTGGAAATGTTTGTGCGACACACCCTAAAGATCACAGATTCAAAAACGACACCGCCTCTCTCCATCTAGGGATCATCATGCTCAACAGCTCCTGTAGTGTGATTACAGATTAAGGGGGTGAGTGCGTGGAATACACTCGTGGGAGTAACTCTGCCTCTTGTGACTCTCAACAGATATATAAAAACTAATAAAATAATCTTACGTCACGTTGTCACAGCACATAAAATGCATAGCAGATATTAGAAATAGCAAAGGACGCATAGGTCCGGGGTTTCCCCGTCTTACCCTGTAAACAGTCTCATATACCGCTAGCGTATTTTAAGGACCGCTAGACCTTTTCAGAGTAATAGAAAATAGCAAGGGACGAACGGAATGCATGATCAAGGTGGACATCAGTCCAACCACAGTAATAATATGGCACAACAAATATATTCACAGCATTTAGTATTCCTCAATCATGCATTTAAATAGGGAAAACTGTAAACAGATAAAATGATAGGAATTACCCCCACCTTGTTCGGTGGTACCCACGTGAGTTGATAAATCCGAAAGTCTGATAACTAAGAGCTCGAGTAGCGAGTGTCAACAGTCAGATAACTCAACGTCAATCCAACAGGTAGCCTACATACATTACAGTGTTCTTAGATCCTTAATAAATTATAATTAAAGCTGTAAAAGGTTCCGTCGGAAAACGGTCGCTAACGACACGATGGATCGAACGATCTAAAGATTGGAGTTCAAGAAATGAGAGGGTCAGATCTGTATGAGTGGCTGAATAGATAGGAAATGAAATAAGGATCACAACGCAAAAAGAATGAGCTCAATCGGAGTTGAAACGAGCTCAAACGGAGCATTTTAAGTTTAGGGGTAAAATGGTAATTTTGGTCAAAGGGTTGACTTTGACCGGGCCCACGACCCTCGGTCAATGACGTCTCGTCAGCGACAACTCGATACGGATGAACGACGGAAAGAAAATGAGGTTCGGATCGAAAACACGACGTCGGGTGCGCGTCGGCACCCGACGGGCGCGCACGGTGCGCGCCGGCACCCGACACCCGACGGTTGCCGAGTTTTCTCGGCAGCTAGGCACAGCTCAACCCGGCTGGTCGAGTTTTCTCGGCCAGCCTTGCCCAGTTCTTCCCGACGGTGGCCTGCTCGAGCAGGCCACTTCCCGGCGTCGCCCGGCGCGGCGGCGCCGCCTCCAGCCACCACTACCTACCTCACCGGATACCTCACACCGCCGGCTACCACCTCCGGCCATCCCTCGCCAGATTCCGGCATGAATAGTTCCCAAAAACTTCGCCGCAAAATCCTTCGAAGTCACATTTTTCCAAAATTCCAACTTCAACCAAAACTCCGGCCGACGACTTCCCGTCGCCGGCGACCACCCCCAGCTCCTCCGCCGGCGACTCCCCGTCGCCGGCAACCCGTTCCGGCCAACCAAACACCCTTAACCATGCATATACTCCCAAGTCCAAACATACACACACTCACGGTTAAACACACACACCCAAACACCAACCTTGGCCGGCGGCCACCTGCCGCCGGCGACCACCAGTATCCACCGCCACCTTGGCCGGCGACTCCCAGTCGCCGGCCACCACCAGCCACCGCCCAACAACCACAACCGTGGCACCCACACACACACGCGCATGCTAGCAAACACACACACACACACTGATCAAGCTTTGGCCGGCGGCCACGAGCCGCCGGCGACCCACCAAACCACCTCGCCGGCGACCTCCCGTCGCCGGCCCACCGATCACACACGGCGGCACCACCCGGCGCCGCCCCCACAGCGAGCCACACAACACACACACACTGATACACCACCATTCACACACACATGCACGTTTCATGCATATATAACACTGTTCATCTCCGGCGCCGCCACCCACGGCGGCGCCGGCCCTCCAGCAGTCCCAGGTCGTCCTCCGGTGGTTTCTCCGGCGAGAGAGAGTGAGAGAGAGAGAGAAAAACAGAGGAGAGAGAGAAGGTGTTCAAGGGTTAGGGTTTAGGGTTTAAGAAGCTGTTTTTCGCCGTTTTCCGGCGAACGAGAAATCGGATTTGAAATCCGAGACCTATCCTAGATTCGTCTCGTCGAGACGAACGTCGTGTGTGAAAATCGTCCGATTCCGACAACGTTGAAGTTTTCCGGCGACCGGTCGACGGCGGCGGCGCCGTGCCGGCGGTGGCGCCGCCGACCAGAAAACTAAAAACGGGAAAGAGAAGAGAGGAGAGAGAGACTTACTCGTTTTCGGCGCGTTTGGCTCGTTCGGAAAAAGGGTGAGAAATGAATCGGAGGAGCCCCTATTTATAGAATTTGGAAAACACTATTCACGTAAAAATATCTCGTCACTATTCATCGGTTGAATTGTCCACGCTACTATTCATTGAAATATCTTCGTTTCCATTCTCCGTAAATATCTTCCGATTTCTCCGAAACCTCGTGTTTCGCCCTTTTCGTCGCCGGTTGAGTTACGGGTCTCCGATTGACCCCTAGTTCGTTTCTATCTTCTCGTTTTCTCGATACGCATCTAACGATATAAAAATATCCTACGTTCCACGTCTAATAAAAATTATCGATCTAAACCTTGCATTAAAACACGTATTTGAGACGCACTAAATAAATTAAACAGTTAAATCATACGCAACAAAATTATTAAATCATAGGTTAAAATATTTAATTAATTAATTATGCTCGTTTTGATTCGGGGCGCTACACACACTAAAGTGGACAACATCTAGAATCTAGAGAAAGAGAGTCAAATGTGAGTCTCTGTCTATGTGGAATATTTTTTTGTTTTTTTATCATTCATATTAAATTTCAATTGCTCTTCTAAACTTAACAAATTACAATTTTTTCAACCAAAATAGGCCACACCTAAACATCATGCACTCACTCTCCATTCTCCAATCTCATACATATTAATCTTCACATATTACTGACACCAAGAAATTTGAAAAAAAAAAAAAGGAATGGTTGATAATCATGATTACTCGTTAATTCATTCAGATTCTTTTTTTTCCCATAAGAAATGGCACAACACCAAATAAACACCAATTGCATGATTTAAAAAACTTCAAGAGATAGAAAGAGACAGAGAGAGGAGAGAGAAACCAACCACCACCTCTTTCTCGGTAGGTTTTGCTAGCTCTGGGGACGCCTGATTCGAAATTTAAAAAAAAAAAGTTGAACCTGGTGGTGGCTCTTCCTCTGAACACTCTTGAACACCTTCATTGGATCTTCTACAATCACCTTTTCACGTCTCACCACCACTCTACTACTTCTACAATCAGTTGTCACCTCCTCCACACCTAAAAAATTACCCAAATCGATAGCAGTAAAAAAACAGAGAAATCAAAGTGAACACTTACAAAATCAAACCCCTAAAAACAATAAAGTATAAAAAAAACACAATAAAAATAATAAATCTAATCAAATACTTATAAAATCATAAAATCAGGTCTTATAAACATAGAAACACAACAAAAATCATATGCATGCAGAGAAAAACAAAAAAAACTTTCAAACAGATAATAGACTAAAAAACGAACAAATAATCAATAAAACTTACAATAACAATAAAAAAAATGTCAACCCATCGCTAGAGAGATGCCCAAAGGATTTTACCACTTTGAAAGGAATAAAGAAAGTTGAAGGAGATTCTAGAAAGTATGTTGAGCAGGAGAGCTGTGTGAAGAGAATATCGGTTTTGTTTAAAAAAAAAAATTATATTAACTATAAAACGGGTTATGGAGAAGATTTGCAAAAAAAATTGATTTGGGCTTGAGTTGTTGTTCACCTTGGGTCTCATAGGCAGTTTTACACTTTTATTGGGCCGAATTACAAATGTTCTTTTATTTGAGTTAAGTAGGTCATGAATATAAAAGATCCAACATTTCTCACGAAATGAGATCCTTCAAACGGTTTTACACAAGACTTTGTCTAATAATAATAATAATAATAAATAATAAAATATACTATTTGTGGAGTATAAATTAAAATATATATCATATTTATTCAATTATTATTTATTAAATCGTCCTTAAAACACCATTTTTTATTTCTTTTTTCTTATTTTTTATAAACCATGTATCCATTCAAATGCATAAATCATTTCTTTTTTAACAAACATCATGTTCATATTAAAAAAAAATTCTAACATTACAATTTTTTAATATAAAAAACTCATGCATCACACAAAACCTATAGCAATAGTGAATAATTCATGAAAAAAGAAAAACAAAATTAATATAAACCATCATGCCATAAATTAAAATTTAAAATTAAGAATGCTAATGGCTGATTTTGCAATAATAACCGAGTCAATTAATAGTGTGGTCAAGAAGTCGTGGTCGTAGGTTGGGGCTATGTTGTTTGCTGTTAAGGAAACCATATTACAAGAAATATTGTGACATGACACAATTTAAAATTTCTGGTCAATCAACAAAAATTATGAGCTCGTCACATGAACGGTATAGAAAAGAAAAATATAAATAAAAGTTTAATAAATGAAATAGTTATATTGTTGTAGAATTGACTTCTAGATAAGTATTGGCACAGTGGGTGCACCGGTGCAGCCATCCCATATTTCTGGTTCAACTGCTTTGACTCAACTTTCTGAACATCATCAACTTAGACAATACGTTTACTAGATCTTTAGATAAAATTATTGATGGCCTTATTACATAAATAAAGCAAGACATTAGTACAGGTTGTGATAAATAAAACATATTTAAAATAATATATATGTGTGCGTATGTGTATGTGTATGTATATATATATATATAATGAAATTTTTTTAAGATCACCGCTCGATTGCTACAGGTTTAGTTTGGTAGTATGCACTAATTATATAGTAGCATGACATTTTAATAGACTATTACTTTTTAGATTGTAATGGATCTAACAGACAGAGGCGGTGGCAGGATTTTTACTCAGGGGGCCCGACTAACACTAATGTAGAATGTAAATAATAAAAAAAAAATTAGATTACAAGTAACTTTAATAAATACATCATTTTCGATGTATGCTACCAAACAATCATTCAAAGAGTATTAATTATCCATTACTTTTAACTTTTTGGTGACAAGTTGATGATTTAGACAAACCCTAAATCCACAAAAAAATGAAAATAGAAATAAATTAAAAATAAATTAATAGTAAGACAAAAGAAAAATAAAGAATACAATAAAAAACTAAAAGTAAAATAAATTATATATACATTGAAGATAGTGGGTGGGTCTCACATGGGGTCCCCACTACCCCACTTACCTGTGAAGCAGCACAGCCACAGAAGAGGAGAGAAAAAAGAATGTCAAATTCCCAATTGAATTTGAAGTAGGCTGCTTACTTTCTGCATATATATAAAAAAAAAAATTAATTAAAGGGTATAAGTGAAAAGACTATTATACCCCTGTTTTTTTTATAAAATCTCAGGGGGGCCCAGTGCCCCCCTTGGACCCCATGTCCCTCCGCCCCTGCTAACAGATCACGAATATTTTAGAATGTGTGTCATGAATCTGGGAAGATCATATATCAAGAAAATATGTAAACAACTAATTAAAAAAATAACTGAATTATTAACTTTGGATGAAATTACGAAAATCATCACCTTCTTTTATTTAAGATATAAATTAGTAGTACTCCCGCGCGATGCGCGGTTTATTATGTATTATGACAATATATATACGATTTGCAATAATATAATGAAGTTGTTATATTAAAAGGTTATTCATGACATCTTATTATTTCGAAATTTGTAAAAATCCATATTTTTTTATTGATAATATCAATATTCAACAATTAAATATGAAAATAAAATTGAAAATAATATAATAATAGCTTTGTGTTTGTGAGTTTTAATTTCTAAATAATTAAGAAGTGATTAATTATACTAACTAATATGTTTTGTTCATATTTTTGTTCTTTTATATCTTATAATTATTTTTAGAATTTATAAATAATTTTCTGCATTGTTTTTAGATGGATTTTTTCAAAAAGCATTATATTTATTCCAAAAAAATTTAGTTTATATTTATAAATTTAGGTTTCAAATTAATTTTAAAACAATATTTCTTAGATTTTTGAAACCATTTTTCAGATTTTTTTGGAACATATTATAGTTATTTAAAATAATTTTTAGATTAATTATATCTATTTATTTGAAATAATTTTGAATAAATTTTATCAAATATTTTTATTATTTTTATTTAAAAAAAATTATTCAATTTATTGATTTTTATATCTTACACAATTAATATTACATATATATTTGAATTATTTTTTAAATTTTATTTATTGATTTAAGATTGTTAGACTTAATCTCACAACCTTCTTCTTCTTCTTCTTCTTCTTCTTCTTATTATTATTATTATTATTATTATTATTATTATTATTATTATTATTATTATTATTATTAATTTCAGATTTTATTATTATGTTAATATTTTTATAATAGTTTCAAACTTTTAAACATTTTACAACCCTTCAGAAAATGAAATTTAGATTTTAAAACTATTTTCCACATTTATATATTAAAATTATAAACTAATTTTCAAAATTTTAATTTTTGACAATGTTTAAATTTCATTATTTTCAAAATTTAATAATATCATTAAAATATAATCATATCATTTAAGATAATTTTTTTTGTTTCATCTCTACTCCTATATATAAATTATAAGATAGCTTATTGTGTAAAATATATGTGAAGCTTATTCTATAAGATAATTAAAAGTTATTTAGTTTTTTTTTTCTTTTTTTTCTATTGGTTGATAGTTTGGGAGGGAAAATGACAAATTTGTAAAATTTGTCAACTTCTTTCATTTTATATATAGTATAGATTATTTTATATATCTTAAACCCACGTTTTCAGTATTCAATTTAAGAGTAGAATCAGTAATTCATGTTTTTCAAGATGTTGAATGCTATCTCATTAGTTAATGCTATATTATGTGAGAGTTTCCTGCGACTTTAATTTGAATACGTGAAGAGGAACATAATTTGAGGCAATAAAAATTGTACTAATAAAACTTATATAAGAGGGTCAATCGTATAAGAGTCTTCCATAAAATTTTAAATGAATTGAGCACTGCTCGAAATGATGAAAAATGGGTGGTGTAGTAGCTATAAAAAATAAAAAATAAACACCCAAGCTTTTATGGGATTCTATTACACAACAAAAAACATGTGATATACCGACGAAAATCACCGACGGACGTATTCTGTCGGTGATTACTGACGGAAAAACATCACTAGAAGCAAGAAAAAAATTTCAGATTTATCGACGGATCTCCGACGGAAGTCCGTCAGTAATTACTAATGACAGAAAATGATTTTTACCTCGGAATTCCAACATATTTTTTAATTCTGTCAGAAATATCGTCGATAATTTACCGACGGACATGATTTAGTCAACAATATGTTACCGACGAGTGATATTGCTACGAAATTTACCGAATAAATAGTTTACCGACATATATCTACTTCTACCGACGGAAATTTCCATCGGTAAATTGCCTGATTTTTGTAGTGTTAGTTTAGTCAAGTTTTCAAACACATTATCAATTTATATAAGATTATCATTGGATAGTTTTGGTCGACTAATGAAATAAATACAAATTTAGGTGGCGTGGAAGATATATGAATTGGAATTTCAACCAAGAGTTCTTTGCACTCGTCTCATAAATTGATCAAAATTGCACATAGTTCGATGAAATTATCATATAAATGAATTAACAATTTTAAGAGAGATCTTCAAATAATATTATCGTAATGTTTGAATGATTTGTCCATAAACAAACTATATTTACCATGAGTTAGAGGACCCAACCCAACAAATTATGATGCATTATAAAGTATACATGGACAAAGTGTTGGGTACTCCAAATATTTAATCTGACGAGGGTCAATTTTATTAAATAATCACCATTTATCCAATATGGACATATCTTAATATGTTCATTGTTGATGTGTAAAAATATATTCCTTTTAATATTGTGATTTAAAATTAATATGTCACGCCCCGAAACTTAACCCTATTTTATTACAAAAGATTAATAAATTTAGGAAAAACATTTTTTTTTAAATTATCAGAGTGTCCCCGACAGGCGTGCAGGAAAGAAGAAAGAAAGAAAAGAGAAACAAAGAAGATATATACATATATCGAACTTTATAAGTTAACGATGTACAGCAGCGGATTCAAAAATACGTGTTTAAACCAAAAGAAAACGTAAGCGGGGTGAGTGCATAGAAATACACCCCGTGGAAGCAAATTCATAAATTAACATAAAACTTTAAATCAGATAAACAGTTAATCACAGTAATTACAATGCACAGCACGTAAATGATGTGGGCGCAGGTATATCCCGCCTTACCCCACCACCTTATTCTCTAGGTGATTATTTGGTCAGGGAGACTTCACCAATCCTCCATTTTCCTGTTAGGACTTAATCCCAACCTGTCTTCTCCAAAGACCATGCATATGAACACATATCCTCATCTCAATCCCAGCAACGGATTCAATTCACAGCACGTAGACAAAGCATATAAATACGGACATGTATATCACTTAATAGCATGCTGATATCATCAATCATATTTCATGCTCAAAGTCTCAAATCGTAAATCATATAACATTCTTTATCATATCATAACATATCGAAACCCTAGCATGCGACTATACAAAATAAATGTAAAGTTAAACGTTAATTCAGAAATTACCCCCACTTCAGCCTGGGCGGTGCGATTAATACGTTCTTTTCCTTTTAGTTTTGAGATGTGTTCGGAGCGTTTGGGCCTACAAACACACAATGTAAAATTATTAGATTATGTAATTATTTAAGCGTTTATAATTAAATGCTCGAAAGAAACGATGAATTGGAAACAGAACAGAACTCTACCTGATTAAGTCTAGAAATATAGAGGATTCAAAAAGGAAGGTTTAGAGACGAGAACGGATTAAAATGAATAAGAAACGAAGCTAAACGAAGCGTTTTAGGGTTTGGAGGGTTTGAGGGGTAAAACTGTAATTACAGATAAGTTTGGGGTCAAAACGAAGTTTCTAGAATCTGGAAGGGGTCGAACTGCAATATCGGAAAGTCTTGGGGTGAAAATCCAAGTCTTGAGAAGTTTTGGGGGTGGAAATATAATTTCCAAAACTTTGAGGACTAAAGTGTATAGAAAAGAAGCTAGAGGACCAAACTGAAAATCAACACAACTTGAGGAATTGCAAAGAAGCCCTTAGAGAATATCTAATTCTCAAAACCCACCCCAACCCCCAAACCACAACTGCCCCTCCCGCCATCCGCCACTGCAGCCCCTAGTTCCGACGCCGACGGCCCCTGCCGCCGGCGAACTCACCTCCAGCACCCTCCCTCGCCGGCGCACCGAGCGCCGGCCTCCTCCAACCACAACGGCACCGGAAAAGCTTCCGCCCAAACACCACCTCTCCACCACCAATCCAACCAAACACAGCCTCAAACTCCACCAAAACACATGCTTCGCCGGCGCTCCTTGCGCCGGCCGATAACCCACACGGCGGCGCTGCATGCGCCGCCCCGACCACCCACAACCGGAAGAGAGGCGAGAGAGAACAGAGAGATCAAGAGAGAGAGGCGAGAGAGAGAGGGATCGAAGAGAGAGAGAGCAAAGGAGAGGAGAGAGAAAGTGATTCTGCAGAAACTTTGACCGGCCGTTGCTGGAAATCGGCCGGTCCGATCAGCGATCCGAACCCGGAATCAAGACGGGCTCGACGAGAACTTCAAATTAGACTCAAGATTCGCCCCGATCGGTGGCCGGATGGCCGAGAAACGAAGAGAGAGAAAACGGGGGTTTTTAGAGAGATAGAGCCGAAACTTCATCGGCCGATTGCCGGCGATTGCGGCGGCGGATGACAATTCCGAGCCCGGAGTTGGAACGGGCTCGTCGAGAGCTTCAAGATGGTGTAGGTTTCGATACGTTTCGGTTCGATGAAAATTCCGGCGACGGTGGTCGCCGGCGGCTGCGACGGCGGCGCTCCGGCCGGCCGGCTGCCGGCGAAGAAGAGAGAAGGAAGAGCTTATAACATATACTTACCTTAGGTTAAATTTTAGGATATGGTCTTTTAGTTAGGATTATACACTGTTTTATATTTTAGGTTAATTATTTAATTAAACATATTATAATCTTAAACTTTATATTAAACATTCTTATGATATTAATTAATTTGGGATATCAAACGAACTCCGATTTGATCCATTCTTTTTGCGTTTTGTTCGATTTTTCGTTCTCATTCATCTCGTCCCACTTATGAATTATTTTGTCGACTTTGTATTTTTACGAAATAAATCTCCCAAACGTTAAACTTAATTAAAGTATGCTTATAATTAAATTTTCTGAAACGCACGTAAAATAAATCAAATAATTAGGGGTTTAGATATTTAATTATCAAATTATGCATCGGTAAAATCCTAGTCGTCACACCCCTTACCCCTTAAAAGAATTTCGTCCTCGAAATTCAGAAACGTACCTATGAACGGAAGATCTGGAAACTACTCGTCTTCATACTCCCACGTTGCTTCTTCTACTCCGTGGTGATTCCATTGGACCTTTACAAGAGCCATATCCCGGTTTCTCAACGTACGAATCTTTCGATCTAAGATGGCCACTGGAACTTCTTCGTATGATAGATCATCCCTAACTTCAAGGTTGTTCTGGTCGACCACATGGCTCGGATCGGAAACGTATCTTCTCAACATCGATATATTCCTTTTGTAGGGGATATCTTCAGAAAAACTTTTGTTCCCACTTCGAATTGTAACTCCCTGCATTTTCTATCTGCGTAAGCCTTCTGTTTGTCTTGAGCTGCTTTGATTCGTTCACGGATTTTTCTGATTACTTCGACTGTCTGCTCAACCAAATTAGTTCCCAGCACTTTCTTTTCACCGACTTCATCCCATCACAATGGAGATCGACATTTTCTTTCGTATAATGCTTCGTATGGTGCCATGCCGATTGTTGATTGATAGCTGTTGTTATATGCAAATTCCACTAAGCAAATGTGTTCTTCCCAGCTCCCGTGTAAGTCTATGGTGCAGGCTCTCAACATATCTTCTAGAATTTGAATCGTCCTCTCTGTCTGTCCGTCTGTCTGAGGATGAAAAGCGGTGCTAAAAGCTAGTCGAGTCCCTAGTTCCTCTTGAAGTCTTTGCCAAAATCTTGATGTAAATCGTGGATCTCTGTCGGAAATGATGGAGACTGGCACTCCATGTAGTCTGACGATTTTCTCGAGGTAAATCCAAGTTAGCTTGTTCATTCCGTATGTCATTTTGACTGGTAAGAAATGAGCGGACTTAGTCAGTTTGTCCACAATCACCCAGACGGCATGATTCCCGCGTTTAGATCTTGATAATTCGACGACAAAATCCATGATGACATGTTCTCATTTTCATTCAGGTATCTCCAATGGGGTCAGAAGTCCTGCTGGTCGTTGGTGTTCAGCCTTCACTTGTTGACATGTTAAACATTGTTTTACGAATAATCCGATGCTAGACTTCATGTTATTCCACCAGAAGTTTTTTTTTTTTCTTCAAGTCTTTGTACATCTTTATGCCTCCAGGATGTGCTGATAGAGGCGAACAATGAGCTTCTTCTAAGATCTCTTTTGGTAATTCTTCGTCTTCTGGTACGCATAGTCTTCCTTTAAAAATCAAAGCTCCATTTGGTGCCAGGGTAAATCCTTCTTCCTTTCCAGTATCCATACGAGTCTTCTTCTTCTTCAGGAACTCATCCTTTCCTTGAGCTTCGATTATACGTTCGCGAAGTTTGGGTTTCAGAAACAGTGTTGAGAGTGTGGCCTGGATGCTATCTGGTGGTGTGATTATCTCCAAGCTTAGCTTCGTCATGTCTTTGATTAGTGAGTCTTGAATTGTAACCATTCTTGCTATAGATCCCTTTCCCTTTCTGTTGAGTGCGTCGGCTACCACTTTTGCTTTTCCCGGATGATACTGAATCGTACAATCGTAATCCTTGACCAGTTCTAACCACCTTCGTTGCCTCATATTAAGTTCTTTTTATTCGAAGAAGTACTTCAAGCTTTTGTGATCGGTGTAGATATCGCAACGTCCGCCGTAAAGGTAATGTCTCCATATCTTGAGTGCATGAACGACTGCGGCAAACTCCAGATCGTGTGTCGGATAGTTCTGCTCGTGAGGTTTCAACTGTCTTGATGCGTAGGCCACCACTTTTCTTTCCTGCATTAGAACACACCCTAAGCCTTGTTTAGAAGCATCGATGTAGATAACGAAGTCCTTTGTTGCGTCTGGAATGGTCAGCACTGGTGCTTCCGTCAATCTTCGCTTCAATTCTTGGAAACTGCATTCACATTGTTCTATCCATGGAAGACCACTTTCTCCAACTAGAATTCGCATTTCTTGAATTTGGCGTAGAGTTCCTCCTGACGCAAGGTGTCCAATACGATCCTGAGATGCTGTTCATGTTGAAGTTTGTCACGAGAATAAATCAGGATGTCGTCTATAAAGACTATGACAAAACAATCGAGATAAGGGTGAAAAACACGATTCATCCGATCCATGAAGACGACGGGCGCGTTGCTGAGTCCGAAAGGTATGACCACAAATTCATAATGTCCGTATCTCGTTCTGAAAGCCTTTTTCAATATATTCGTCTCCTTTACTTAGACTTGATGGTATCCCGATCTGAGGTCGATCCTTGAAAATATACTGGTACCTCTTAGCTGATCGAAAGATCTTCAATTCTGGGCAGATGATACTTGTTCTTGATGGTATGCTTGTTAAGCTCTCGATAGTCGATACACATCTGAAAACTTCCGTCTTTCTTTTTCACGAACAACACTGGAGCTCCTCAAGGTGATACGCTCGGATGGACGAAACCCTTATCTAACAGTTCTTAGAGTTGGATCTTTAGTTCCTGTAGTTCTTTTGGTGCCATTCTGTATGGTGCCTTCGACACCGGTGTTGAACCTGGAATGAGGTCGATCTCGAAAGCAATCTGACGTTCCGATGGAGGGCCTGGTAAATATCTGGAAAGACATCAACGTACTCTCTCACGACAGGTACTTTTTCGATAGGATTCATCTCCCGTTTAGAGCTCATAACGTTCACTATCCATGCCTTACAATCGTCGTTCTTGAGAATTTTGACCGCCTTCATTGTTGATATAAATCTTGGGTTGCTTTCGACTGGAGTCCCGGAAAATGTAAATTCTTCGCCATCTAAGTTTCGTAGAATAATCTCCTTTGCATGACATCTAATTACCGCACGATTAGTCTTCAACCAATCCATTCCTAGGATGACATCAAAATCTCTCATATCCAGCGCATGTAGGTTAGCAAGCAAGATTTTGTTTCCGAAAGTGATCTCCAGATCTCGGTATGAATGTTTCGTTTTTATCACCTTTCCAGAGGGAAAGCTAACGTCTAGGGTTTCAGCGACTATCCTATCGTTCTCATGTTTTAACAGATCACAGAACTTGGTAGATATAAATGAATGAGATGTTCCAGTGTCGAATAAAATTAAAGCAGGCACACCACACACTGACAACATACCTATCATTGTTTTCGGTCCTTCAGCTGCCTCTGTTCTGGTGAGAGCGAAAGCTCTTGCCGGTCCGAATCTGGATCTGGGTCTTGGTGCAGCATTTGTTCTTTTTGGCGTCGAGCAAGAGTTCGCTTTATGGCTCGGTTCTCCACAGTTGAAACAATTTGGGCAAAAGGTCGCAATATGGCCTGGTCTTCCACATCGGTAACAAGTCGGAGGCGTCCTCATGCAAGGCCCCACATGGATCCTTCCACAACTATGACAGGAGTTTCTTGGGTTCGGATTCTGAAGGAGAGGAGTACTGTTGGATGGTTGTGGTCGATTCTGAGTGAAGCTTCGACTGGGACCCGTCCACTTCCGTTTTCCGAGTCTCATTTCCACCTTCCTAAGAGGCGCGGTATCTAAGCGTAGTCTTGAGGAGATTTCTTGGGCTCTTTCAACGACTTCAGCATACGTCATCGTCCACTGACCAGTCAGAACGGAACTGATCTCTAAACGAAGGCCTTCTTTAAAATGTCGGGACTTCTTATCATCGGTGTCCACCAGGTAAGGTGCAAATCTGCTCAAAAGATTGAATTTCTTCTCATATTCTTCTACTGAGGCGGTTCCTTGGCGAAGGTGTAGGAAATCAGCTATCTTTCGGTCGCGGTACGACTGAGGCAGAAAATTCTGTCTAACCACTTCTTTGAATACTCCCCAAGACATAACACTCCTATGTTCTGGTGACATAGTCTTTTCGTATGACTCCCACCAGTAGCTAGCCCCTTCTGCGAGTTGAAGCACAACACATGCGATCTTCTGTTCGTCTGTGCACGATAGATGTCTAAAAATCCTATCCAACGACCTTAGCCATTCCTCAGCCTCGATCGGGTCCCCTCTTCCATTGAAAGTCGGTGGATTAAGACGTCGGAACTGCTCGATAGATAAGTTTGCGTCGTTCCTTAATGGTGCTGGTAGTGCGGGTGGTACTACCCCAAAATATCGAACCTAATTCCTCATAACCGACACTAAGCCCCCCTCTGGCGGTTGATCATTCCTGGGTGGTTGGTCTCTCCTAGGGCGGCGACGAGGCATACTATTCTGATAAGAACACGATCCACGCATCACAAAAGCTACTACAAGAATCTTATAACAACGATTCGCAAAGAGCAACGAGCACAACGAGAATTAGAGGGAGAAAAGAAGTCTAACGCGTCGTAGAAAAGAGAGATAAGAGAAGATGAAGATATCATAGAACAACGAGAGATAAAGAAGACAAACGTAAATATAAATCCGTAAAAGACCACGAGTTCAACAGAACTTCGTCGTAGAAATACCATGCACATAGCCCTAGGGGCCTCAAAACACTACGTATCTAAAACTACGCATAACCACCCAACTATCACATAAACATAAACATAAACATCAATACAATATATACAAGCAATACTCATAATATCAATCTCAGGGTGGAGGAGTCGTGTGGAGAGAGATGTGCATGTCCCTGTTTTCAAAACATGCGGAAAAATAAAATAAAATAAAAGAAGCGAATAGGGTCCTAAATGGCAGGACCTTGCTTTGATAACATAACTGTCACGCCCCGAAACTTAACCCTATTTTATTACAAAAGATTAATAAATTTAGGAAAAACATTTTTTTTTAAATTATCAGAGTGTCCCCGACAGGCGTGCAGGAAAGAAGAAAGAAAGAAAAGAGAAACGAAGAAGATATATACATATATCGAACTTTATAAGTTAACGATGTACAGCAGCGGATTCAAAAATACGTGTTTAAACCAAAAGAAAACGTAAGCGGGGTGAGTGCATAGAAATACATCCCGTGGAAGCAAATTCATAAATTAACATAAAACTTTAAATCAGATAAGCAGTTAATCACAGCAATTACAATGCACAACACGTAAATGATGTGGGCGCAGGTATATCCCGCCTTACCCCACCACCTTATTCTCCAGGTGATTATTTGGTCAGGGGGACTTCACCAATCCTCCATTTTCCTGTTAGGACTTAATCCCAACCTGTCTTCTCCAAAGACCATGCATATGAACACATATCCTCATCTCAATCCCAGCAACGGATTCAATTCACAGCACGTAGACAAAGCATATAAATAAGGACATGTATATCACTTAATAGCATGCTGATATCATCAATCATATTTCATGCTCAAAGTCTCAAATCGTAAATCATATAACATTCTTTATCATATCATAACATATCGAAAACCCTAGCATGCGACTATACAAAATAAATGTAAAGTTAAACGTTAATTCAGAAATTACCCCCACCTCAGCCTGGGCGGTGCGATTAATACGTTCTTTTCCTTTTAGTTTTGAGATGTGTTCGGAGCGTTTGGGCCTACAAACACACAATGTAAAATTATTAGATTATGTAATTATTTAAGCGTTTATAATTAAATGCTCGAAAGAAACGATGAATTGGAAACAGAACAGAACTCTACCCGATTAAGTCTAGAAATATAGAGGATTCAAAAAGGAAGGTTTAGAGACGAGAACGGATTAAAATGAATAAGAAACGAAGCTAAACGAAACGTTTTAGGGTTTGGAGGGTTTGAGGGGTAAAACTGTAATTACAGATAAGTTTGGGGTCAAAACGAAGTTTCTAGAATCTGGAAGGGGTCGAACTGCAATATCGGAAAGTCTTGGGGTGAAAATCCAAGTCTTGAGAAGTTTTGGGGGTGGAAATATAATTTCCAAAACTTTGAGGACTAAAGTGTATAGAAAAGAAGCTAGAGGACCAAACTGAAAATCAACACAACTTGAGGAATTGCAAAGAAGCCCCTAGAGAATATCTAATTCTCAAAACCCACCCCAACCCCCAAACCACCACTGCCCCTCCCACCATCCGCCACTGCCGCCCCTAGTTCCGACGCCGGCAGCCCCTGCTGCCGGCGAACTCACCTCCAGCACCCTCCCTCGCCGACGCACCGAGCGCCGGCCTCCTCCAACCACAACGGCACCGGAAAAGCTTCCGCCCAAACACCACCTCTCCACCACCAATCCAACCAAACACAGCCTCAAACTCCACCAAAACACATGCTTCGCCGGCGCTCCTTGCGCCGGCCGATAACCCACACGGCGGCGCTGCATGCGCCGCCCCGACCACCCACAACCGGAAGAGAGGCGAGAGAGAACAGAGAGATCAAGAGAGAGAGGGATCGAAGAGAGAGAGCAAAGGAGAGGAGAGAGAAAGTGATTCTGCAGAAACTTTGACCGGTCGTTGCCGGAAATTGGCCGGTCCGATCAGAGATTCGAGCCCGGAATCGAGATGGGCTCGACGAGAACTTCAAATTAGACTCAAGATTCGCCCCGATCGGTGGCCGGATGGCCGAGAAACGAAGAGAGAGAAAACGGGGGTTTTTTGAGAGATAGAGCCGAAACTTCATCGGCCGATTGCCGGCGATTGCGGCGGCGGATGACAATTCCGAGCCCGGGATTGGAACGGGCTCGTCGAGAGCTTCAAGATGGTGTAGGTTTCGATACGTTTCGGTTCGATGAAAATTCCGGCGACGGTGGTCGCCGGCGGCTGCGACGGCGGCGCTCCGGCCGGCCGGCTGCCGGAGAAAAAGAGAGAAGGAGGAGCTTATAATATATACATACCTTAGGTTAAATTTTAGGATATGGTCTTTTACTTAGGATTATACACTGTTTTATATTTTAGGTTAATTATTTAATTAAACATATTATAATCTTAAACTTTATATTAAACATTCTTATGATATTAATTAATTTGGGATATCAAACGAACTCCGATTTGATCCATTCTTTTTGCGTTTTGTTCGATTTTTCGTTCTCATTCATCTCGTCCCACTTATGAATTATTTTTCCGACTTTGTATTTTTACGAAATAAATCTCCCAAACGTTAAACTTAATTAAAGTATGCTTATAATTAAATTTTCTGAAACACACGTAAAATAATTATCAAATTATGCATCGGTAAAATCCTAGTCGTCACATAATAATTATCAATTGACATATTAATATGTGTCGTGGTAAGTAGTTAGGGTACCAGACTTGCAATTTTATTTTAATAGTTTTAATAATAAATACCTGATCTAAACTTATTATTTTAATCTATTAATTGCTACATTTGGAACAGTAACTATGCATGCTTGTATAAATGGTTGTTTTAAGTTTCAATTTCTTTTTCAAATTTTAATCTTATGTTAGTAGGAAATTCAATTTTTAAAATAATTGCTAACATAAATGTTAACATGTAGATGTGATCATCTAAATTAAAATTTTCGTTGTATAAGGAAAAGTTGATATAGTACATGACACGAAATTGAGGGAAATTTGATCTATGTTTTCCAAATTTGAGATTTTCTTTCTAGTGCCACATAATATATAGTTTTTGGTATACATTGAAAATCTACAATTTAGAATACCATAAAAGCAGTACCGAAATTCATATAATCACTTATTGCCATAAATCTAAAATATTTTAATTAAAATCATACTAAATTGCAAAAAAATTAAAACTTAAAGGATCATTATAACAACCCATAAAATTAGTGGTTCAAAAAATAGAAATTAGAGGATCAATAATGAAATTTTCTTTATTCATTCTAATAATCTATTTGATGCAAGTAGTTTGGAAATTTTGTAAAAGTCACACTTATACGCAAGTGGTGCGACCGGACCCCTTTTTACACACCCCGCATGCACTCATGTGTTCCCACACAACATTCGTGCTCACTCCAGCTCCCATGTTTGTTAGTATTTTGTCAAATAAGTAAAAACTTACAAGCTTGAAGAACACCAAGAACAACAATATATTTAAACACACAAGAGAGGTTTTTACAAGGAATTATGTAACTAATAATTTATGTTATATTTCAAAAAAAAGGAATTAATATATTTATGCAAATAATATAAAAATAAATTATGTGATATAAATAATATATTTTAAATAACACAACTAATATTTTTATCTGATACAACTAAATAATAAAATCATATTTTTAAGTAAAATAAGGTAATACCTTTAAATAAATGTAGTAATATCTTTACATTATATAGTTTATACATTTACATTATATAAGTAGTACACTTGTGTTATGTTTAAGTAATTAAATAAGGTAATACATTCATTTAAACGAAGTAATCCATTTATATGATCAACTAATACTTTTATGTAAGAGTAGTGTTTGTATGCACCAAGTGCATGTGTCATGGTCTATGCAACTAGGTGCTCGCGGGTTGGGTCTGACCCGGATCCGCGTCCAGGTTTTATTTTTATTTTTAATTTATGTTATAACCTTATATTTACCGAATATAACCTTTATGTAAAGATCACATAACCCTTAAGTTAATAACTTAGACTTTTCAGCATAAAAAATTATGTAATATAGCTGAAACCTTTATGTTATGATAATTTAACTTTTATGTTATATTAGTATAACCTTTATGTAAAGATATCATAATCTTTAAGTAAAATTACTTAGATTTTTTTCAGTATAAATAACATATTAAAAGTTATGTAACCTTTATGTTATACGAGTAAAACATATATGTTAATTTACTATAACCTTTATGTACATATATCATAACCTTTAAGTAAAATTAATTAGACTCTTTTTAGTATAAATAACATAAAAATTATTTAACATTTATGTTATATGAGTATAACATTTATGTTATATTAATATAACTTTTATGCATATATTTTACAACATTTAAGTAATATTACTTAGACTTTTTTTCAATATAAATAACACAAAAGGTTATGTGAATAGAACTAAAAGGTTAGGTTCTCTAAATTAAAAGGTTAAGTTTGATAAACTAAAAGGTTAGGTTTGTTAAACTAAAAGGTTAGGTCAATATAACTGCGAAACTAGGATTTGAGCTAGGGTTTGGGTGTGTGGGCACGTGAGGCGCACGTGGGGTGCGTGAAATGCAACCCCAGGTCAAGTCGACCTAGTTGTACGGATTTAGGATCTGTGCACTTGGAGTATAGAAACATTTGTGTTTATGTAATACAACTAAGAGTAGTGTTCGTGTGCACCAAGTGCATGGATCATGATCCATGCAATTGGGTCGGGTTGGGTCAGGTCGGGTCTGGCCCAGATCCATACCCAGAGTTTTTTTTTTTTATGACATAACTTTTATGTTTACCAAATATAACCTTTATGTTTACCGAGTATAACCTTTATATACAAATATCATAACATTTAAGTAAAATTACTTAAACTTTTTTTAGTATATTAAAAGTTATGTAACATTTATGTTAACCGAGTATAACCTTTATGTTATATTAGTATAACCTTTACATACATATATCATAACCTTTAAGTGATATTACTTAGAATTTTTTTCACTATAAAAATTCAAATAGTATAGTTTAACATTTTTGTTAAAATAATTTAACATTTATGTTATATTAGTATAACATTTATGTACAAATATTATAACATTTATGTACTTAAAGAATAACATAAGTTTATATTATTATAACGAAAATGTTAAATTATTATGCATAAAGGTTATATTATTACAACATAAAGATTTTGAAGGGTTTTAAAAGATATTATAAGTTTGTCATACACTACAAAAGGTTATGCGAACAAAACTAAAACGTTAGGTTCGACAAACTAAAAGGTTAGGTTCGGTAAACTAAAAAGTTAGGTCAATATAACTGGGAAACTAGGATTTGAGCTAGGGTTTGGGCTACGATTTGGGCTCATGAGGTGCGCGTGGGACGTATCCCTAGGTCGGGTCGACTCGGTTGCACGGATATAGGATCCGTGCACCTGGTGCACAAATACATTTGTGTACAACTAATACCTTTATGCTATACAATTAATGTTTAATTTTCATTAAAATAGTAAAAACATTTTAAGTAAAATTAAGTAATACCTTTAAGTGTAATAATACATTTACGTCATATGGTTAATACATTTAGGTGATTCAAATAATACTCTCTTGTGTTATAATATTTCAGTAAAATAAGATAATACATTTATGTAAATGAAGTAATACTTTTATGTTATACCACTAATACTTTTATATAATATGTGCGACCAATACCTTCATATGATATTATTTCAGTGAAAATAATAAAACCATTTTTAAATAAAATAAAATAAGTGAATACCTTTAATTAAATACAATAATACATTTACATGATACAAGTAATATCATTATATATTTATTTTTTATTGTAAAATAAGGTAATACATTTTATGTGGTACAACTAATACATTACTATAATACAACTAATATATTTTATTAAAATAATAAAACCATTTTTTAACCTTATACGCCTTATGAATCCATACTATTTTTTGCAACTGATAATCTTCTTCGTTTCTGCCAAGAAGTGGTTGTGGTGATGAATTTGAGAAGCTACTAAGAATAGAGGATGATCAACATAGACTTTTTTGCGCATATGAAAGGATTTCAATTTAAAAAAAAAAAATTATTTATAAGCAGATTGCAGGTAGAATTGGGTCAAAACAGATTGAATTACATGAATCCTGATGCGTATGTGAGCTTCTTCAAATGATAAATTACCCAAACCAGTGTGAGTTCTTTATTGCCCAAACAAGTAAAATAACATCATTTATATAATTAATCAATTGTTAGAACGAGCTATCAAATATAGGGGAAAATGTTATTTTTGGTCCTGCCGTAGAGATGACGTTCTTTTTTAGTCCTGTTATAATTCTATTAGTTTTCGATTATCAATTTTAGTACTACAATTGAAAATTTTGTCCAATTTAAATCTCTTTTTCACCGGAATCTCAATTTCCCGATCAATTTCCGACAAGTGAGCCACACTCACCCCCAATTTTAACAATTCAGTGAACTTGTGCCGATATGAAATATTTTTTCATACATGACATTTATATTTGAATTATTTTTCATTCAAATTACCAAATTATATGTCATGTCATTATTTACACTTAAAAAGAAAAAAAAATAATCATAAATTAAAAGAGTAATTGAAAAAATGCAAAATCAAAATACACCAAAAATGAAAAGAAAAAATGCAAGATCAAAATACACAAAAAAATTAAAAGAAAAAAAACAAAATAAAAAATATTTCATCGTCTTCACCATTCCAGTATCGCCGCAGCAACGCTGGAGGCAAACAACCACTATCACAACCACGGCGGCGATCAGATATGGCATTGAGATCTGGAGCCATAGGTTGAACTTCTCCACCCTCATTTCCAGCTGAAATATTTCATCAAACCAAGCCAATGCCTCTTCACCAGTGTTTTTAACGGAGGCAACCGCCCACTCTCATGTAGCTTCTTACTGCTACTTGCTATTCATTAACCTTGTCCACACTCGTTTCCGGCAGAAAGACTTCGTCAAACCAAATCAAGGCCTCTTCGACGGAGTTTTTAACGGCGGCCAACACCATTTCAGTGTATCTTCTTAGTGCAAGCAACTATTGATTGAGGTTTGGATTCAGGTGGGTTTGGATTTTGACGATTAGGGTTCTTCAAAGTTTGGTTGGGGATTTTGTTTGGGGAGCAGTTTATGATTTGCGTTTTGTGTTTCTTGATTTAGCATTTTTAAATTTATTATTATTTTTTTTGATTTTGCATTTTTTCTTTTAATTTTTTGTGTTATTTGATTTTGCATTTTCTTCAATTACTCTTTTAATTTATGATTAAGTTTTTCTTTTAAATGTAAGTAATCACATAACATATGATTTGGTAATTTGGATGAAAAATAAATTTAAAAATAAATTCCACATATGAAAAAGTGCGTCACATCAGCATAAGTTCACTAAATTATTGAAATTGGTTGCGAGTGTAGCTCACTCGCCAGAAGTTGGTAGGATAATTGAGATTCCGGCAAAAAAAAAGGACTTAAATTTGATATATTTTTCAATTGCATGACTAAAATTGATGATTGGAAATTAACAGAACTAATAACGAACAACGTCTCTAGGGCAGGACCAAAAATTAATTTTTCCCATCAAATATATAAAATGTTAATTGTCGGGAAAAATCACAATCTTATTCGAATTATTATTTTAATCAAAATTTTCATTATTGATCAATAACTGAACCTTATATTTTTGACTAACATACTAAAAAACAAATTCATTATCTACTAATAGATAACTTTTCACCCAAGTTTTCAATTTTTTTTTTTTTTTGTCTCTCTCCCCAGCTATCTACTCCCCCAAGGCTATTATAACAAATACAATTTTTCCCAAACTGATTTTAGTTAATAAAACATCATTCATATATAAAGTTATGTTATTTTGATTAATAGTGAAAATTTTGGTTAAAATGACAATTTGAATAAAGGTTGTAATTTTTCCAACAATTAATCTATATATAAAGTACTTCTGAACATACCATCTAATTAAATATTAATATAGATGTAAAAATAACACAGTCATAATTTTATGCAAAAATGTCAGGTATAGTTACAACCAAATGTGTGCAACGATATCCATGATAATTCACGACATTTTTAACGCATCATATTTTGAGAAACAAAATAACGTGCTGGAAAATAGAGAATATTTTGTGTCAAACATTCCAGTAGTAGGTGAATAATACATGTGTTCAAACTTTGAATTGTACTCGTGGCAAATTGACCAGCAACTAAGAATAACTGACCTATGCTTATTGCACAAGCATATATATATATATATATATATATATATATATATATATATATATATGTAATAAATGTAGAATCCTGTTGAAATTTAAAAACGAAAAAAGTTGAATTCAGCCTAAATAGTCGTGGTCCCAGAAATAGTATTGCATGAACGTAGAATTCACCATTAATAATAGACATGCAGCCTAAAGAATAAATCAAGAAACTCAAGTATTGCTACCCAACTTAGACTCGCAATCTCTTAATTTCTTAGCTCAATACCATATTTCCTCGCAATTTCCTCCCAGAAAAAATAATAATATCTCCATTCATAATATGTATTATTCTAATTTCTGACGTTGGTTTTTGAATGGTGCAAATAGCCTCCATTCATAGTCAACAAATAATCTAGTATAAATACTTGGCTCCTAATCCTCTTCCTTTAACACATCACTACAATCCATTTGAACTTCATCACTAAATTAATCTTCTTCTCTCTGCCCTATTCTCAAAAGATATTCAAAGTAATTTCATCACGACAAAAATGAAAACAGTTAATTTCTTGATCATCTTTCTATTGCTTAGCTCGATTTCTTTGGAAATCAATGCTCGTCGTCTCAATGCTTCAAAAAATGTTGCATTTTCACCCGATGTTGTTAAGGATGGGCCCAGTCCAGGAGAAGGTCACAAAAGCGTAAATGTTGGGACACTCGGAGGAGTTAAGAATTCAGGTCCGAGCCCTGGTGAAGGGAACAAGTTTGTAGATGCTAAACCACTCGGAGCAATTAAGGATTCGGGTCCAAGCCCTGGGGCTGGGCACTAGAAGTTTATATTTAGTGTTAGAAATATACTATAATTTTACATTATTTATTTAACCATATACAATTTATTTATTTTTATGCAATTAATTAATATTTTTTTAAGGCCTTTCTTGGCATTCTTTAATTCCTAGTTTAGTCATTATTTTTTCCCCTTATTATTTCTTGAGTTGTAGCAAATGTGACTATACATTCTAAGGAATGTGAAAATCATTATTCATAATAGTCAATAAAGAGTATTTTTATTGTAAGAAGTGTGCTAAAGGATGTTGCGCGCTGCCAGGAACATATTTGAAAGCTAGTGTGTGTGTGTTTTTTTTTTTTGTTTTTTGTTTTATTAAGTGTGTTTTATTTGTTTGATGTGGAATCACTTAACTTGGACTATTCTGGCGAATATGTTAGTAAATTTTTGCCACATATAGTTCAATGACTACAAATTCAAAAATGAAATTACAATTAAACTTGTAAGTTTATGTGGAATTGCAAATTGGAGCAACTATATATATATATATATATATATATATATATATATATATATATAAAATAACCCAATTCATAATGGCATGATACTACTCCCCGAACTACGTACATTTTCATTAAAAAAAAGTTTGGGGTGCAAATCTGAATTAGTATAAATTGTGTAAATTGCAATCGTAATCATGTATAACTCAAGGAAATTAAAGTTTACTTTGCAATCCTGTGGAAAGGTGTTCGCAAATTTAGTCCATATATCTCCATAAAATTCCAAGATTCTCTATTCTATTTTTATGTTTCATTTATACAAAATAGCCACTATACACTACATATATAAATGATATCATTAATTCCAATAAAATTCTCTATTCTATTTTTATGTTTCATTTGTACAAAATAGTCACTATACACTACATATATAAATGATATCACTAATTCCAATAAGATTCTCTATTCTATTTTTATGTTTCATTTGTACAAAATAGCCACTATACACTACATATATAAATGATATCACTAATTAACATGTAATGTGTATTAAAGATAATGAAATATCATATGAAAAATCAAAATAGAATAGATGATTCATAAAATTATAGGATTTGAGGGCAAATCTTTCTCTATATAGACAGAATGAATAATGACATTGTTTTTAAGTAATTTTTTTTTATCATTGCATCTTTTCTCCATACACACACATACATTTATATAGTCTTTTCTAAAAATATTTTTTGGGAGCTATTTTTTATTTTTTATTTTTATGTCCCTATTTTGGTGTCATACCTAATAACTATAAATTGGAGTGTGTGATAGATATTGATGTTGTGGGAATTGTATACATCATTTCTCTTTAGTTTCTTAGAGGTTTTAATAGTTAACTCTTTTTTTGTGATTAGAAAATTCGCTTATTAAATAAGAAAAACCTTCATCAAATCTTCTTTTCAAAATTTCTCACATAAATAAATATATCATATTACTTTCAATTGCGAAATTGAATTCTAATAAAAGAAACATCTGAATAGAATTGGAAGAGAAGTTGTCAAAGACTATGTGGCATCCTCTCAAAAGTTCAAAATAGAATATTAATAATTATATTAATATTAATTATATTATATTATATTAAATAATTATATGGCAAATATAATTTTTCTAATCTCACCTCAATAATGTATTACCATTTCAAACTCATGTCAATCTAATTATTAGGTGGAATGTATTGGCATATATAGTATAGAAAAGAAATGTATTAAAAACATATTTATTATTAATAAAAAAAACCAATATCATGGAAAATCAATCATGCATACATATCGCTAAATTCTTTATATATTTTTAATTTATTTTAATTAAAAAATTAGAGAAAAAGAACTCAAATAAAAGTGTGTTTACTTAAAATGCAATGCATAGGATAAAACGATACATAATTGGTTAATTAAATAATTTAATCCTTGTTTGATTTAATTATGTGCGTTTTAGAAAAACGGAATAATGCATAATTTGTTTATCAAGTTATAATTTAATCGAAAAAACATAGGTTATAATTTAATAAAGACATCGTAAGACGAAGCCCATGAATAACACGTTAATGGGCGGCCCATTAAGGGCCCGTGGCCCAAGAATCGGATCGTATAAAGTAAAAATTGGAACACACAAAGTCATAATTTTGGAACACTTTTGAACAAGATTTCTCTCTCTCTGCGTTTCTTTGGCCGGTCGGCCGCCATACGTCGTCATGCCGTCACCGGCATCGCCTTTCTTCTCTTCCATTTTGGTCGATTCTTATACCGAAGTGGAGCCCTCACTGAGCTCATTCCAGATCCGGGCTCAGATTCACGTTCTAGCCACCGATTCCACCGGAAACGGCCGGTGAACGCTCGGCTAAACCCCCTCTCTGTCTCCCTTCTTCTTCTCTCTCTCCCCATTTCTTCCTCCTTCCTCTCTCACTCTCTCTCCCTCATCGGTGTTCGTCGGCCCTCTGTCGCCGCTATCGTCAGGTGTGTGTTGGTGTTGGAGGGCAGCACTGGGTAGCACCACCAGGCGTCTGGTGTGCGTTGTGGGCGGCATTGTGTAACGCCGCAGTGTAGCGCCCGACATTTCAAGACCGCACAAATTGTGCTGCCACCACCGTCAAGAAGAAATGCGAACCTAATTATCGAGCAGTTCCGACGCTTTAACCCACCAACCTTTAATGGAAGGAGAGAACCTATCAAGGCTAAAAAATGACTAAGGTTGTTGGACCATTTGTTTGGACATTTATCTTGAATAGAAGAGTAGAAGATCTCCTGTGTCGTGTTCTTACTTACCGAGGAAGCCAGCTACTGGTGGGAATCGTACGTGAGAACCATATCACCGGAACATAAGGGTGCTATGACTTGGGAAGCCTTAAAGGAGATGGTTATGCATAATTTCATACCTCAATCGTACTGTGATCGGAAGGAAACAAATTTCCTGCATCTACGATAAGGAGCTACCACCGTGGGCGAATACAAAAAAATTCAACCAGCTGAGCAGATATGCAACCCATTTGGTGGACACAGATGCCAAGAAGGCCCGACGTTTCGAAAGAGGCCTTCGTCCGGAGGTCAGTTCCATTTTGGCTGGCCAGGGTACCATGTCATATGTTGCAGTTGTTGAGAGAGCTCAGGAGATTGCTTCTCATCTACGCTTGGACTTGACACCATCTAAGAAAGTGGAAATGATGTTAGAAAAGAGGAAATAGACTGGTCCGAGTCGGAATTTCAATCAAAATAGGTTTCCGAAGGCCAATAATGATCCGCTTCTCCTTACTCCCAGGCTAGGAAACTCGTGTACCAAGTGTGGAAAGACTCATGTAGGACCATGCCTCCAAGGAACCCAGAACTACTTTAGGTATGGAGAACCAGGACACATGGCAAACAACTGTCAAAAGTTTAGGAACCCAGCAGCTGCAGCACCGAGACCAAGGCTAAGAGCAGGCAAGGCTCGAGCTTTCGCTCTCACTCGTACAAGGCTGGTGAGGGATTGGAGACCATGACAGGTATATTAACAGTATGCGATATCCCTACTCTCATCTTGTGTGATATCGGGACAACTCACTCTTTCATCTCTGTCGAGTTTTGTGATCTGTTGAGGCATGAGAAGGTAGGGTAGTCGTTGAAACCCTAGAAGTTAGTATCCCATCAGAAAGGACAGTAAGAACGAAATACCTTTGTCGAGGTCTGAGAGTCGCGTTTGGGAATAGAATTCTTTTAGCCGATCTGCATGCGCTAGAGATGAAGGACTTTGATGTGATTTTTGGAATGGATTGGCTTAAGATAAATCATGCAGTGATCAAGTGCCACGCAAGAGAGATCATTTTTCAGATACTTGGAGATGAGAAGTTCTAATTTTATGGGACGTGAGTTGGAGTCAACCCGAGGGTCGTATCGGTTATAAAGGCAACCAAGATGCTCAGCAAAGGAGATTGTAAAGCTTGGTTGGTGAATATAGTGGATTTCGAACAAGAAATGAGTCCCATTGAGAAAATGTCGGTCATGAAGGAGTATATAGATGTTTTTTCAGAAGATCTACTCGGTCCTCCATCGGATCGGCAGATTGCTTTTGAGATTGATCTCTTACCAGGATCAGCACCAGTGTCGAAAGCACCATATCGGATGATACCAAATGAGCTACAGGAATTTAAGGTTCATCTACAAGAACTTCTGGACAAAGGATTCATCCGTCCAAGTGTATCACCTTGGGGAGCTCCAGTGTTCTTCGTGAAGAAAAATGACGGACGTTTTTGGATACACATTGATTATCAGGAGCTGAATAAGCAAACCATCAAGAATAACTATCATTTGTCTCAGATTGAAGATTTGTTTGATCAGTTGAGAGGTGCAAGTGTGTTTTCGAAGATCGACTTGAGATCTGGATACCATCAGGTGAAATCAAGGATGTTGATATACCTAAGACAGCTTTAAGGACAAGGTATGGCCACTACGAATTTGTAGTGATACCTTTTGGACTCAGCAATGCACCAGTTGTATTTTTAGATTTGATGAATCACGTTTTCCATCCTTACCTCAATCGTTTCATCATAGTCTTCATCGATGACATTCTGGTATACTCGTGTGATAAGACAGACCACGAACAGTATCTCAGGGTCGCGTTGGAAACTCTGCGGAAAGATAAGTTTTTTGCAAAGTTTAAGAAGTGTGAGTTTTGGCTCAACAAGGTAGCCTTTCTTGGACATATTGTATCCTCTAAGGGAATTGAAGTGGACCTTGACATGGTAGAAGTTGTCAGCAATTGGAAAGCTCCAACGAATGTTAACGAGGTGCGAAGTTTTCTTGGATTAGCTGGATATTACAGGAGGTTCATCGAAGGATTCTTGAAGATTGCCATTTCCATGACCCATTTGACAGGAAAAGATATGAAGTTTCAGTGGGATGAATAGTGCGAACGTAGCTTCCAAGTGCTGAAGAAGAGACTGATAGAGGCACTAGTCCTAACGGTTCTAGATGTAACGAAAGAGTTCGTGATTTATAGTGATGTATCCAAATAAGGTTTGGGTGTGTTCTGATGCAATAAGGGAAAGTGGTAGCCTACGCGTTGAGGTAGCTGAAGACTCACGAGCAGAATTACCCAACATATGATCTAGAGTTGGCCTCCGTTATGCACGCTCTCAAGATTTGGAGACATTATCTCTATGGCGGAAAGTGTGAGATCTACACCGACCATAAGAGTTTGAAGTATTTCTTCGAGCAGAAAGAGCTCAACATGAGACAAATAAGAAAGGGATACGTTTTTGATGAAGATGAAGGCCCTTATGGATAAAGGAAAAGTAGAAGGGTTCGCTTTGTCAACAGATGAAGCCGTGATCTTTAGGGGAAGGTTGTATGTGCCAAAAGATGAAGAATTGAGGAAAGAAATTCTAGAAAAAACTCATTGCTCGCCATTATCTGCACACCCTAGAGGTACGAAGATGTATAAGGATTTGAACGAAAGATTTTTGTGGAGAAACATGAAGGAAAGCATTGGACTCTTCATCAAGAAGTGTCTGGTTTGCCAACAGGTGAAAGCCGAACACCAACGACCAACTAGGATGTTAACTCCGTTAGAGATACTGGAATGGAAATAGGAACACATAAATTGGATTTCATTGTTGGATTGCCGAGAACCAAGAGAGAAAACCACGCTGTGTGGGTGATTGTGGATAGGTTAACCAAGTTGGCTCATTTCTTGCCGATCAAGATGACCTTCGGTCTAGATAAGTTGACTCGAATCTACCTAGAAGAGATTATCAGGTTGCGCGGAGTACAGGTTTCCATCATATCAGATAGAGATTCGCATTTCATATCCAGATTCTGGCAGAGCTTGCAAAAGGAGCTAGGAACCAAGTTGGCATTTAATACCGCTTTTCATCCCCAAACAGATGGACAATCGGAAAGGACTATACAGATTCTGGAAGACATGTTGAGGGCATGCACCCTAGATCTCCACAGGAGCTAGGAAGATCATTTATGCTTTATGGAGTTCGCTTATAACAACAGTTTTCAGTCAAAGATTGAAATGGCACCGTATGAGGCTTTGTATGGAAGAAAGTGTCGTTCGCCTTTATATTGGGACGAGATGGGCGAGAAGAAATGTTTGGGACCCGAATTGGTTGAACAAACAGTTGAAGTGACAAAAAAGATCCGAGAAAGAATCAGGATAGCTCAGGACAGACATAAGTCATATGCAGATAAGAGACGCAGAGAGTTGAAGTTTGATATGGGAGACATGGTTTTTCTGAAGGTGTTACCCACAAAGGAGTTTATCGTTTCAGAAAAAGAGGAAAGTTGAGGCCGAGGTACGTGGGACCGTTTGAGATCTTAAATCGAGTGAGAGAAGTCGCGTACCGTCTAGCTTTGCCACCGGACTTCACAGCAATACACTACATTTTCTATATAACCATGCTGCAGAAGTACATCTTCAATCCGAGCCACGTGATCGACAAAGAAAACATTGGAATTGAGAGGATTTGACCTATGAAGAAGTTCCAGTGACCATCTTGGACAGAAAGACACGCAAGCTAAGGAATCTGGAAATGACTCTAGTGAAAGTTCAATTGAGCCGTCATGGAAGGCAAGAAGGAACATGGAACAAGAAGATGAGATCCTAGCAAAGCATTAAGATTTGTCATTTTTAGGTACGCTTCTAAATTTTGAGGACGAAATTTTTCTAAGAGGGAAGAGATGTAACGTCTAGGATAAAACAATGCATAATTGGTTAATTAAATAATTTAACCCCTAATTGTTTGATTTAATTATATGCGTTTCAGAAAAACAGAATAATGCATAATTTATTTATCGAGCTCTAATTTAATAAAGATATCGTAAGATGAAGCCCAAGAATAACGCGTTAATGGGCGGCCCATTAAGGGTCCGTGGCCCAAGAATTGGATCTATAAAGTAAAAATTAAAACACACAAAGTCAAAATTTTGGAACACTTTTGAACAAGGTTTCTCTCTCTCTCCGGCCGGTTAGCCGCCGTGCGCCTTTGTGCCGTCGCCGGCTCCGGTGCTGCCCTCCCTCTTCTCTATTCCGATCAATTCTTACACTGAAATGGAGCCCTCGCTAAGCCCATTTCAGATCCGGGCTCGGATTCGCATTCCAACCATCGGTTACGCCAGAAACGGCCGACGAATTCTTGGCCAAACTCTCTTCTTCTTCTTCTTCTTCTCTCTCTCCTCATTTCTTTCTCCCTCCTCTCTCGTTCTCTTCCTCGCTGGTGCTCGTCGGCCCTCTATCGCCACTGTCGTTGGGTGTGTGTTGGTGTTGGTGTGCGTGTGTAGGCGGCACTGGGTAGCGCCGCTGTGTGTGCTGGTGCGTATGTGTTGGGCACATTGTGTGCGCACCGTGTGTGAGTCGAGTGGCACTAGGTGTAGCGCCGCCATGTGTTGCGTGTGTCATGGGGTTGTCGGTGATGTGGTGTCACCGACGTGTATGTTGGCGATGGGGACGAGCTGTGGGACAACGAGGAGAGAGGTTGGGAGAGGGAGGGGCCGATCCGTAAATTTGTAAACCCGGGGACCGAGTCACAAACCCTAGATTTTTAGGATTTTTGCAAGCTAACCCATCATCTTTTGAAAATATTGTTTTAGCCCTTAAGCTTTTGAAAATTATATTTTAACCCCCAAAAGTTTCCAAGCTTTAGGTTTTAACCACCAGATCTTTTGAAAATTATATTTTTGACCCCAAAGATTTTAAAAATATCAAAAATGCCCCAAATCTTTTCTGAATTTATAAAATTACCCCTTGATCAAAGTCAACATTTTTCCAGAATTTACGATAATGCCCCTACGCCTTTAAAAGCTCCGTTTAAGCTCGTTTTTCCTCTGTTTAAGCCCGTTTTTCCTCCATTGAAGCTCTAATCGATCCCTTTAAATCCTATGATCAAGATTCAAGCTTTCATTTCATATTCTTCCCTTTAACGCTTCTTCTTCTTCGAGAGTTTTTATATTAAAGTATGCGTAATTAACGTAATAAGGAATCTAAGAACCCTCGTTTGCATGTGTAGGTTTTCGAGTTAAGGAGAAATCTTAAGGCTTAGGATTCAAAGTATCATGAGAGATCACCATCGAACGAGGTGGGTGTTGGAACCAACGGATCGCCGGCCCTATGCTATCGGAATCGGGATCCAAAGATAAATCGCAGCGGAAAGAAATCATACCCTTGTAGACCTCTTGATCTTCTGATGTATTCCTCTGAGCCCTTCTCGAACGTTGCGTGACCAACGATCCTTCGAGAAAAATCAGTTCCGCTCTCTCTCACTTATCACGTGTTTTCTGTGATCTGTGTTCTGTGTTATGAGAGGCGCTGATGAAAAGAGCTATATATAGGCTACACCAGGGACCTAGAGGAGGAATTGGGTTGGGCCTCCTGATGGGCTTTAGTATCCTGTGTTCGGCCCGAACACATAACTTAAGCCCATCAATAATAATTCAGTCCACTAGAGAATTATTATTGAACTACCGTCCCAATCCCATATTTAATATGAGCTCCTTCTTATTATGCGTACATTTATTTCCCCGTGTTTAAGATATCGAATGTCCGTAAATTAAATAAGTTACTGACAACTTAATTAATTTACATCTAATTCCAAGAGTAGTACCACTCATCCTTATTATCATGTCAGATTAAATCCACCTGCAGGGTTTACATGATAATCCTTATGAGCTCCTCAAGGGGACATTATCATCCTAAATAATTAGGACACAGATTCCTTCTATAATCAACAGAACACCATATAAACAATGCTATCTCCCAACTCACCGAGTTTATTGATTTATGAATAAATCTCACTCATTGGCATATTAAAGAAATAAACACTGAGCATACGTGCCCGTTATTATATAGGGATTAAGAAGATGTACATCCATAATAACAGAGGTCTTGTTCTATTATATAGTCAGTATAAAACGAACAACCTCAAATGGTCCTGCTCAATACACACAAAGTATACTAGTGTAGTTTTATAGTCAAGACAGACTAATACCAAACTACACTACAACCATTCCGATGATTTGTCCAAATCCATCTTGGTTGTGAGCTACTATTTATAATTTATAAGAAACTGATAACATGATCTTCTGTGTGGCACCACACACCAAGTTATCTATAATATAAATTAATTGGACATTGCATAAACATATATAACAAATATAAAATGCAAACATATGACCAATGTGATTCTCATTCCATAAACGATGTTCATACAAAAAGCTAGGCTTATAGTATACATCCTAACAGTGGGGGTAACTTATAAACCTAATGTTTAATCTTTCTGTTTCTTGTTGCATGCTTAGGATTTAGACGATGTTACGAATTTTCGTTGTTTAGTTCTTAATGTTTTCTTCCGGCTATACGCCGAGGTTTTGAATATGTAAAATCGCAAGTCTAAATATTTCCAAAGTGTCTGTTAAGAATGTTGTTTAAATCTTTTGTTCGCTTGTTATATTTATAAGTTTTAAAATGTATGTTTCTTTTTTCTCTTTTCCTGCACGCCCACAAAGAAAACTCTGATAATTTTTATGTATGAAAACAAGGCATGGCATAAAAGATTAGTGAAACTTCTAAACTTATTAATTAATGAAATTGAAATAGTTTTTGCATTACATCATAGAAATTATTGAATTTTTTTGATTTGAGTTATATAATATAATTGAAATGAAAATTTAAGAATCTTTATAATCTTTAATATTTAATATTAAAAAAACATAATAGAATGGCTAGAATATTGATTGGAGAGTTGAATAATATGATAGATATGACAATATATATACTAAATAGAAAATATTTATATTCCCTTACAAGTGCAACATATATAATCAAACAATATATTAATTAAATTATACTATGGTTGATACTAAAATTGATGATACGCATAACACAGTCATAACTTCTTTTAATATAAATAATATTTAAAATTGTTTAATTTTACTATACTATATGTATAGAAGTTTAAATCTCTTTTTAAGTAACCCAATCAAATACATAGTCATCGAAAAAGTTTCAAGATTTGAGTGCGGTTGAAGTGCTTCCAACTCTTTTTCATCTATGTTTGCCTTAGATTCCATGAACTATTGCTTTCCTATTCGAAGCTCAAATGATGAAGGTCTTTCTTCTCTAAAAGGTTTGCTTTCTTTGCATCCATATAGGTTCTCCCACTCTATCCAAATGCTTAATCTTAAGCCAACCACCAAGTTTTAAACATTGCAATTCTTCAAGTTGATTACCTCTATCGCTACTCACTATAAATAGGCTCAGTGTTTTCAGACATGTTAATTCTTCGAGTTTTGAGGGCATCCCTATCAATGATATGCATGATTCTATAAAAAGATGACGAAGATTTTTTAGGAATCTCATATTTCTAGGTAACGACACAAGCTTCCGACAATAATCTAGATTCAAAGTTTGCAGATTCCAAAAAGTGCATAATGAGTTGGGTAGAGTAGGAATTTTAGATCTAGATAAATATAAAAACCGTAAATGTTTGAGATTACCCACCGTTGAAGGCAAATGTTTGAGATTACCCACCATAAAAGGCAACAAGTTTCCTAACATTGAGTCGCTTGCATCTAATACTCTCAAACAATTAAACTTGGTTAAGATGGAAGAAATGTTCATATCAAGTTGAATGCTTCCAGGAAATGCCACTAACTTTTTTCTCAAATTTATCTGATGAATCTTGCTATAATTTGATGTGTTGTGCCTTGTCTTTTAACTTGTGTCCCTATAATTGAGTATTCAAGATCATGAACACGATCATGCATAATGATTGTGCCGGTGTTGAGCCCATATTGGAAAAGAGATCTAAGAAGTAACTTGTTACATATTTCATCACCAATATCCTCCACTTCTAAACCCTGAGTAATCGATTCCTCGACGAAAAAGCTTTCAACAACTCTGAATAAAAGAAAATGTTCGATTCTTTGATTTTTTTAGATGTTTAATTTTAAATTAGAAAATTAACAACTTTAAAATTATGTTATAAAGAAATCAATCTACAAAATAGTTTAAAAACTTGAAATTAATTATAAAAAGTAGACAAATAAAAACATAGGCAAGAAAACATAATAGAATCTCAAATACAACAATAAAATAGGGAAAATATAATAATAAGGTCACAAAGTTAGATCTAAGAATGTAAAATCAACAAAGTTAATTTGAAAATTCATTTAAATATGTATATAAAATAATAATTGTGAAACAAGTAACAAAATCAACAACTAAAATCTTAAAAGGTTGTTTAACAACGACAGTAACAATAATGTGTTGTTTTTAAAAGAAAATTTAGTTGAAATATAATATTAATAGTCAAAAATATATTAAAAAACAAAAAAATAGAATTTATATTGTAATAACAATAATGGGTAATAAAAGGAATTTTATTATTAATTTCAAAATTTCAAACATAATTAATATTATTATTGTTAATTATTAATATTATTAATATGAATTTTACTGTCCAACATCTTTTTAGATTTAATGTGTTGATCATTTGATACATATGATCATATGGTCATTTCCTGATTTTAATTCTACAATAATTTAATCCTTTTACAATGTTTTTATTTTTTTAAATAATATTTTGATATTTAATTGCTAATTTCAAATTTTGAATTAGAGGTGTCCATCCGATTTGAAAAATCGGAACCAAACCAGGATCAACGGATCGGAAAACCATTGACCCGATTTCTTTTCCAAACCAAAATCGTGAACAGTGGTTCAACGATTCGGTTTCGGTTCGAGCATATTTTGAAGCATTAAATCGGCGGTTGAAGGTTCGAACCATCGATTAAACAACTGGTTTATCTATTTAAAAAATATATATTTTATATAAATAATATTATGTATTTATGTTACTTTACTCTTTAATTTTAAGTTGTATTGATTATTATTATTATTTTGTATTATAAGTTGTAATGTAGTATTGTTATAACTTGTAAATATAAGTTCTTTTTTTTATATCAAATTATTTAGTCAAAAAAATTGTTATTTTGTAATATATGAATAATTGTAATATTTATATGTAAATTTAATTTTTTTAAATTTAAAAAAATTATAAAAATTTAAAAAATATTAAAAGATATTGAAAAAAAACAAACCGTCCGAATTGGCGGTTCGAACTGGAACCGGCGGTTTACAAATTGGAATGAAAACCGAAATCCCTACGATTTGCTTTCGATTTAGTTCTCCATGATTTTATGATCCGGCGGTTCGAACCATTTGAGCATCTCTAATTTCAATTACTTAATATGTATTTTTTTATGCAATGACAGTGGAAAGAATATAATAAAAGAAAATTTGGTTAAACGAGTCAGATTCTTACAAAACCTTGCACAAATATAATTTTGCAAGACAAACTAAATTGTAATCTTTAAAATATAAATTAATTCTGTAAAAGTGATTGTAATTTGTAAATAATATATTGTGGTAAAATTGTTTAATCTGTAAACACAAAAACTTGCGTGAGACGGTCTCATGGATAGTTTTCATGAGATGAATTATTTTTATCCACAAATCAAACTTATTTCCATAAATTTGTATGTGAATTGTGAATTGTGAAATGTGGGTTGTGAGTATAAGATTTATGGGAATTGTGGCAACAGAATCAATAAATTTTATTGAGAAAGGTTGCAATATATAGATACAAGTTTTCTGGAGATTTACAACAAGAGTTAATAATATACGTTGTCTACAACAACAGAATTAATGAGACGTTTGACAGACTATTTCTTATCTTCATAGAAGATTCTAGACGAGTCCTTAATACACCCCTACAAAATGGACGTTCTATCGACAATGGAGATTTTGGATCGAAGAAGATCAAAACGTGTTCGTGCTAGTGGTTTTGTGAGGATGTCGGCATGTTGATCAGTCGTGTTCACATAAGAGACAGATACGATGCCCTTGGATGTAAGATCCCGAACAAAGTGCACATCAATGGCAATATGTTTCATGCGAGAGTGTTGAATGGGATGCAGCGCGAGTCTAATAGCACTCATATTATCACAAAGTAGCCATGGTGTGGACGGAAGTGGTATATGAAGCTCACAAAATAGATTGACAATCCAGTTGATCTCGGCTACAGATGCGAGAGCCCTATACTCAGCTTCTGTAAAGGATCGAACAACACCAATTTGCTTACAGGTGCGCTAGGAGATAGGATTGTTGCCAAGAAAAATAATATAAGCAGATGTAGACTTGCAATCAGTAGAGTCGCCACCAAGATCAGAATTAGAGTAAGTAGTAAGACGAAGATCAGTAGTCTTGCGAAGTAAGAGTCCATGATGGATAGTACCCTTGAGGTAGCGAAATAAACGTTTAACCTTTCCCCAGTCTTATGAAGATGGTGCTGACATGAGTTGAGCAAGACGGTTGACAGTGAATGAAATATCTGGTTGAGTGAAGCCAAGATACTATAGACCACCTATGACACTACGATACTTAGTGGGATTAACAGTATCGGTTGAGAATGCAGCCTTGGGATTGCTCGGAGTGCGTAGGGGCTTTGCACCATCCATTTTGTATCTGCGCAGAAGGTCAATCAAATATTTGTGCTGGGAGAGAAATAGTCCTTCTTGACATTTAGCCACTTCAATGCCGAGAAAGGAGAGATGACCAAGATCTTTGACATCAAATGATGACTGAAGGAATGTGATGAGGCGGTCAATATGCGTGAGGCTCGATCTAGTTATAATCAAATCATCAACATAGACAAGAACAATGAGACGAACAGTACCATGATTATAGATAAAAAGAGATGTGTCAACTTTGGATTGCACAAATCTAAAAGTGATGAGAGTCGAACTTAAGGCAACATACCATTCGTGAGGTGCTTGTCGTAGCCTGTACAAAGATTTGTGTAAAAAGCACACATGTTTCGGTGTAGTAGGATTAACAAATCTAGGCGGCTGAGACATGTAAACAGGTGTTTGAAGCTTGCCATGGAGGAATACATTGCTAATATCAAGCTTTTGCATGTGCTAGTTTGAAGAAATAGCAAGTGTGAGAACAATGCAAATGATTACTGGTTTAACCATAGGGCTAAATGTTTCAGAAAAATCCATACCAAGTCGCTGATGAAAGCCCTTAGCTACAAGACGAGCCTTGTAGCGCTCAACAGTGCCATCAGGTTTTCGTTTAATACAAAAAACCCATTTGCATCCAATGATATTGGCGTTTGATGGAGGAGAGACTAATGTCCAAGTACCATGCTTTTGCAGGGCGGTGAATTCATCAGCCATTGCTTGTCTCCAAGAAGGATGTCGCATGGCCTTAGAGACACAGGATGGTTCAGTGTCGGTGGGTAGGGGATGTTTGGTGGTAGTGTAGAGTCGTTTGGGTTTAAATATATTATTTTATACGTGAGTGCGCATAGGATGTGTTCTGGTTGGAGGTGGGTCTTGTGATGGGATATGTGAGATCTGTGGTAGAGTAGGAGGTTCGATGGGAGTAGGGATAGGTTGCAAGACAGTTGGTGGAGTGGGAGGTGGTTGCGATAAAATAATAGGGGATGGGGTGGGCTAGAAGAACAGGCGTTGAGGTGTCGGTGGTAATTGATTGGGATGGTGAGAAATCCCAAAAGGTGTGTTCTGAAAATTTGACATGCCTTGAGATATAGATGCGACTTGTAGTGGGGTCATAGCACCGATAAGCACTTTGATTAGTAGAATAACCAATGAAAATACACGGCTTTGATGGAAACTCCAGCTTGCTAATGTTATAAGGGCGCAACCAAGGAAAGCATATATAGCCGAATGTGCGCAACTTCAGATAATTCGGTGCACGTCTAAAGAGTATTTCAAATGGGCTGGTGAAATTGTGAAGTGTGGTGGGCATCCGATTAATAAGGTAAGTGGCAGTTTGGATAGCAAAGCCCCAGAAGGAGGACGGCAGGTGTGCATGATGGAGGGTTCTTGTGATGTTAAGTATGTGCCGATTACGCCTTTTAGAAATGTCATTTTGTTGTGGCGTATATGGGGCAGTAGTTAGCCAATTGATGCCACATGCACAAAGAAATGATTTGAGGGCAAGAAACTCCCCTCCATTGTCTGTATAAAAGTTTTTGATAGAGGAGTTAAATTATTTTTCTACCAAGGTGCGAAAATTGGTAAAGATAGAGGTAACCTGTGATTTTGTATGCAACAAATATACCCAGCAATATCGACTGAATAAATCAACAATCAGTAAAAAGTAGCGATTGCCATCAACACAAACAGTAGGAGCAGGGCCCCAAATATCCGCATATAAGTATTCCAATGGATAAGTAGCAATAAAAGAAGAGTCACCAAAAGACAAACAGTGAGATTTACTCACATAACAAGATTCACAGTTTTCAGGCACATGCGCCGATTTATTTAAAACTGGTAAATGATCGGAAGATAATAAAAGTTTGCTAATACGCCTGGAGGGATGTCCAAGGCGAATATGCCAGTGAGCTGGGGTGGTGCGTACACCAAGAGCAACCGTCTTTGGAGCTGAAACAGTAACTGGTGGCGAAAAATGGTATATGTCATTAGTGCAAGGGCCGCGCATAATTGTTGCTCCCATTATTGGATCCTTAACCAAGAAATAATTAGGATCAAATTCCAGAGAAACATGGTTTGTCTTGGTGAATTGATGAACATAAATAAGATTTTTGGTAGCGCCTGGTACGTATAAAGTATCAAACAAAATAAAAAAGCGAGATGGGGTAGAGAGATGAGTGATACCAGTGTGGGAAATAGGAAGGCCATGTCCATTTGCAATTTGCACCTCATTAGTGCCATCATACTCGGAATGAATCCAGAGATTACCAAGATCACCTGTTATATTGTGAGAGGCACCAGAGTCCATAATCGAAGCCGTAGAGTTGTAATGGCTTGGAGACTGTGCAATGTTCGCCATAGGAGGCCGACGACAGTATGGGACAGTGTGCCCGCGATACCCACAGAGCTGACAAGTAATGGAATTATCACGTTGATTAGGGAATACCTGCTGATAGCCCTGCTGAAAATTGGGAGAATCACGGTATGACTGTTGAAAGTTGGATCGCCCACCTCGGCGACCTCGGTGACTGAAATTGTTGTTATTTGAGCAGCCATGCATTGATTGAGATCGCCCACGATTTGAGCCGGAGTTGGTTTGTTGCACTTTATAGGCAGTAGTAACAAGAGACGATGCCTCAGCCTCAGTCTGCTTAATGTACAGTTCATGTTCCACCAAGCGATCTCTCAATTCTTCAAAACGAAAAGGGGTCTTGTGGGTACGAATGGAACTAACGAGTTCACGGTCAGCAGGTTCAAGACCATTAATGATATATAGAGTTAAATCATCATCTTTGACAGGATCATCAATTAGGGCAAGTTCGTCAGCAAGAGATTTGATATAATTAACATAATCAGAAATTGACCGATTACCGAGAGAAGTCTTGGTGAGAGCGGTCTTGAGATGCATAACATGTGCGCGGGATGTACTTGCAAACGCATGAGATAAAATCATCCATGCTTCGGCGGTTGTTTTGGCCGAAGAGAGAAAAAGAAGAATATCAGCAGAAACGGAGCCGAGTATAGCTGCAAGGAGAAGCTAGTCTTGTTGGAACCAAGCACGAGCAGCGACGGGATCAGTTGCAGCAGACGGAGATGGTGTAGAACCATCAATGTACCCAGTGAGAGAGAGACCATTCAGAAGGGCTTGGAGATGAGTTCGCCAGACAGGGAAGTTTGTAGAGGTGAGTTTAATTGGAAGATGGTGGTGTGTTGTTATTGGTATGAGGGATGGTGGTTGAGTAGCCGACGTGGTGGATTGGTTGTCAGTAGTGATATTGGAGGTGTTATCGGGAGGGATTGACATGATTTAGGATCGAAGAGAGATCTCGTGAGAGATTGGCGTAACTGATACCATATGAGATTTACAGGAATTGTGGCAACTGAATCAATCTATTTCATTGAGAAATGTTACAATATATAGATACAAGTTTTCTGGAGATTTACAACAAGAGTTAATAATACACATTGTCTACAACAACAGAATTAATGAGAAGTTTGACAGACTATTTCTTATCTTCATAGAAGATTCTAGACGAGTCCTTAATAGTGAGTTGACCCGTCTCTCATAATCAGATCCGTGAGATGGTCTCACATAAGACTCACTCATCTGCAAAAGCGAAAACTAAAACTAGAGCCGCCGCAATTGCCTTTAACTCCCCACACACCAACTAACCCCAAAACTCTTTTCCCTTTTTTTTTCTTTTAATTTTTCAACAAGAATCATTCTCCTTCTGTCATTAAATAAATTGAGATTCCCCCAATAACATAAAGGGTGACACTTATTGTAACGCCAAATTCTCTAATCACATGCATCTTATATTGAAATGCATTCATGAGCATTCAATCTATATTTCTAAGCATCTTATTATGAAATGCGCTGAATTCTCAAGTATATGCCTATTTTATGATCTAATTAGTCATGATTACTTTATCTATGCATGATATTATTATGGCGTTCCAACTCTATAGTCTAATATACTCTGTTTAGTGCTTCTTCTTTTACAGTGGAAAGGTTTGGCTTGGGAAGAGAAGATAGATGTGCTGAAAACGGTTATAAATACGCTAAATGCATAATATCTCAAAAATGACATTCCTAGATTAACTTGATTACACTTCTAATTTATGAATTTCATTTCATTTATTTATAATTCTAAAGTAAGTAAAATGCTGCAATTTGATTGGTTAGTTGACTAGGGTGCACCAAAAGCACTTTAGCATGGTCAAATATGGTTTGACACCTATACTAGTTCAGCCAATTAGGACAAAGCAAGTGGTTGCCTTTAGCATGGTCAAATATGGTAGGAAATGTCATTTTATGCTCATTTTATGCTTTCTTTTGTTCACATGAGACTCAAAAATGACCAGCCTCTTCTCCTCTTCCTTTCTTCAACCTCAGAACCCCAAATACCATACAAAAACTGAAATATATCATGGAGGTTGCATATGAGATGAATTGAAGCTAGTTGGTGACTCTTTTGGTGAAAACGTTGCATCCTTAAGCTTAATTGCTAGGTCTGAACCTATCTCTGTGTTTTATGCTTAAAATTATATTCATATGATGATTGCATGATCTGATTTTATATGTAGTATTATGAAGATGAATTGAAGATAACTAAGTTAGTTGAAGTAGTTTAATTAAACTTGTGAATCTGATAAGTTGTGGCTAATTCTATTGATGCTTGGTATTGTTATAATGATTGGAAGTATGTTTGAAGAATTAGAGGATAGATAAATCAAGTGGTTATTTAGGTTAAGTTATGCAAGAACATAATTAGTTCGGTTCATGTGAGTTTTTATTATTGCAAAGTTAGGGGCTGCCCTATTAGTGTTCTTAATTTATTGAATTAAGAAATAATATTAAGATGAATTATAAGTTTTGATGTATTTAATTGAATGATAGTGTCTCTTCATTGAATGAGCATTTAAAGGTATGTATATGCATGCTTGATCCTTTTAGGTTTATAAGCACATCGTATCTTCCCCAAGGGCCAAACACTTCCACTATTGTACTTGCTTTGGATTCGAGGTAAGTTGAAGCTTTTATTTGCTGCATTGCAAGAACTAATTGATATTCATGTAATTTGAATGAGATGTGAATGATGGTGCTATGTCTACGATTGAATGATATGTGAGATTAACGTGATACATGATGCATATAAAAGATGTTTTGAAAGAGGAAGTATGGTACTTGATTGATTGAGAGTGGGCAACATGACTATACGGTCTACTGATGATAGTTGAGCTATCGGAGAGTAGCCACAATGTGTACGGTCTGCTGATGTTGGTTGAGTACTAATGATAGTGCTTAACTAACAGAGAGTAGATATCATGATATGATGATTGGCCAATCTTAATGAAATGTTTATACGACCTACTGATATTAATTGAGTACCAGCCTTTCGAGTACCTTACAAAGAATGTTTTTAGAATAAATGAGTATGGAAAAGCATATTGCATGATATGATTCATTATATGTGGTTGTGTGCATAAGTTTCAACTTACTGAGCTTATTGCTCATTAATAAGTTTTTGCAATGCAGGTAATGATGTGCAGTGATAATTGGTCTCCTAAATGGCCAGTCAGTTTGTTCATATGCCATGCTCGAGATGAACTTTTGAAACTTATGTTCAGTTACTTATCTTTTGGACAATTAAACCGTTGAGGGTCTTTTGTTGTAAATAGATATCTTGGATTCCATGTATAAACGATGGTATATTTCAATCGACAAAGTTCCTTCCAAGTATTATAAAGTTCTCTTGCAAAAATTAAATATTGGGGACCTTCTTTAATGGCTGGCTGCGTTTTCAAGTTAAGTCAAGTATCTAACATTCTCATACATGTGGTTCTTAAAGTATTTTGAATTAGTAAAGCTTGGGAGTGTTACAGTTTGGTATCAGAGCAATAGTTTAAGTGTCCATAAAGACAAAAGAATGACATATGAACGTACTCGGCGGCCTGGGAGACTCGGTTTCTATTTATTTGTTTATTCATGATGAGTATTGTATTGCATATATCATGTATGTTGGTCATGATTTATGTCTGCATCTGTAGCGCCCCAGATCAAAACGAGCATAATTGATTAATTAAATATTTAAATCTATGACTTAATAATTATGTGCGTATGAGTTAACTGTTTAATTTATTTCATGCGTTTCAGATACGTGAGTACTGCACGATTAGATGGATAATTTTTCTAGATGTGGAACATAGGATATTTTTATATCACTACAAGCATTTTAGAAAAAACGAGAACATAAAAACGAACTAGGGGTCAATCGGAGACCCGTAGCTCGAACGACGATAAAAAGAGTAAACCATGAGGTTTCGGAAATATCAGAAGATATTTACCAAGATATTTACCGAGATATTTACGGTGAATAGTAACTTCTGAAATCTATAAATAGGAGCTCACCCTAGTTCATTTTCACCCCTTTCTTCGAACGAGCCAAAAAGCGACATTTACACGTAAGTCTCTCTTCTCTCTCTTTTCTTTTTCAGCCTCCGACGCGCCACCACTGGCGCCACCGCCGGAGCCACCGCCGGCGTGGTGGTGCCGCCACCGGAGTTCGCTGGAATATTTCTAAGTTGTCGGTTTCGGCCGATTTTCGCACATAATGTAGGTTTTGACGAGTCGAGTCTAGAACAAGTCTCGGTTTTCTTTTCCGACTTGTCGTTCGCCGGAAAATGGTGAAAAGCCACATCAAAACCCTAAACCCTAACCCTAGCCAACTTTCTCTCTCCTCGGTTTTCTCTCTTTTCCTCCGTTCTTTTAACCGTGGATGTTGTCGGAGGTTTGCATGGAGACGAGGGTGAGTTGTTGGAAGGACGGCACCGCCGTGTGGATTGCTGCCGGAGTTATCTTGATTTGGTTTTATGATATATGCATGTTGGCGTGTGTGTGTGTTTGAGTATGATCTCTGTTGAGGGCGGTACGAGTGGTGCCGCCATGAGGAAAAGTAATGATCGACGCTGGTGATACGCCGGCGAGTGTGACAATGGGTTTCGGTCGCCGGCCAAGCGTTTTTGAGATTGTGAGTGTTTATGTTTATATATATATGTTGGTGTGTGTGAGATGGGTTTGGAGAAGAATGGGTTGGTATCGGAGAGATAGTAGTTGGGAACGAGAAGTTGGAATGAAGTGGCCGGAAATGCCGGGAAGAAGCCGGACTGCCGGGGGAGGCTGCTGGGCGCAGCCGCTGGCGCGCGGTCGTGCCCCAACTGGCAGAAGCCGCTGGAGGCTAGCGCACGGTCGTGCTAGGGAAGCACGGTCGTGCGCGGCCAGACAGAACTTGCTGGAAGCTGGCGCGTCGGGAGTGGGCGCCGGGTGCGAGACGCGTGTCGGGTAACGTCGTGTTTCCAATCCTTTCCCGTTTCTTTTCCTTTATATATCCTTTACCATCGAGTCTTAGCCGACGGGATGTTGTCGACCGAGGGTCGAGGGCCCGGTCGAGATCAACCCTTGATATCAATGTACTTTCGAACTTCATATACGTTGTTGAGCTCGTATCAACACCGAACGAGCTCGTGTCTTATCCAATCTTTAGGTCCTTCGACTCGTCGCGTATACGTTTATCACTTTAATTATAATTAATAAGGATCTAAGTACAACGTAACTTGTGTAGGCGATTTGTTGGATTAAGACTAAGTTACTTGATCGGATTAAGCTTGTGTTATCGGATCCTTTGGTACTCGCTTGGGAAATCTGATTCGTTGGTACTCGTTGATCACGTGGTAACCACCGAACAAGGTGGGGGTAATTTCTAACTCTTCTTCTGTTTACAGTTTTCCCTATTATGCCCTATTATGAAGCATGAATGAGGAATACTAAGTGCTGTGTTTATACCTGCTGTGCCATGATATAACTGTGGGAGGACAGAGGTCCTCCGATCATGCATTCTATGCGTCCCCAGCTATTATTCTACTACTCTGTGGCGGTGTCGTGAGCCTCTTGAAATGCACAAGCGGTGAAATACCGATATAGGATAAGATGGGGGAATCCTGCACCTATACTTCTTACCATTTCTAATATCTGCTTTGCATTTATACGTGTCGTGACAATGTGACTGTAGGATAGCTTTTCGGTACTTAATTCTGATATGAGTTGTGCGAGGTGGATATTATCCCCACGAGTGTATTCCACGCATTCACCCCTTAATCTGTACTCACACTACAGGCAATGACGAGAGTGAGGAACCCTAGTTGGAGAGAGAAGAAGTGCTGATCCTGTTTTGTTGTAATGAGACGATGCCTCTTAAACATTTCTTAGACAATGTTTTGTAACATTCTTTTGATGCATATATGGATGAGAGATCCTGATGTATAATTCCGCTGCATATGTTGTAATATATCGATAGTGAGACCGAATGTAATCGACAGAGGTCGGTTTTGATAAGTGAAAGATTCACTTCGTCCTTTACCTCTTTCTTCTGTTGTCCCTTGCTTCTTTCTTTCTGTCTTGATAAGCGTCCCTTGCCTTTTTCTATCTTCACGCCCAATTAAAAACTCTGATAAAAATGTGAAAAGATTTCGGGGCGTGACAACATCATTAAACATTCATTGCTTTACATATATATCATAAAAGAATGGGACATTACATAGGAAACATGACATCGAAAAAAAAAGGAAGAACAGACAATGAGTCTAGTCATCTTGTTGATAACTTGATCGATTTAATTCAGCAACAAACTAGAACACATGGTGAACAGATACAACAACTGTTGGATATGCAACAAAGAGCACAGGAATTAAACCATCAACCTCCACCACCAAATAAACCAGATATTGTACCAACTATTTATGAAAGATTCCGGAAGATGAACCCCTCTGATTTTGATGGTGGACTTGATCCTTTAGTGGCAGAAGAATGGGTGAAATCATTGGAAATTATCTTTGACTACATGCATATTGATGATGGAGAGAAAGTGATTTGTGCAATTTTTCTATTAAAGAAGGATGCTAGAACTTGGTGGGAAGGAGCTAAACTTGCTATCAATATGGAAGGATTGACATGGGAAAGATTCAAAACCATTTTCTTTGACAAATATTTCACCAGAGATGCACGATCACTTAAGGTAAAAGAGTTTTTGGAGTTGAGACAAGGAGGTATGTCTGTGTGTGAATATGTTCGCAAGTTTGAAGCTAGCTGTAAATATGCGCCATACATTGCTAGAGATAATAATGAGAAGATTGACCACTTTCTCAGAGGCCTTAATCCAGAAATAAGAAGAGATGTTCGAATGTCTTCAGCTATTGAGTTTAGAGAAATAGTGGATAAGGCTTTGATGGTAGACCTTGATGAGAAAGATATTGACATATCTAGACCACAAAGAAGACAAGTATTCACTCAAAGAAATACAAATCAGTGGAGGAATGCAGAGCAAAAGCCAGGGCAAGGAAATGAAAAACGTCAAAAAGTAGGGCAGACATCTAATGCTGCTGAGATACCTAAATGTGCAAATTGTGGGAAGAACCATTTTGGTCAGTGCTTTAAAGGTACGGGACGTTGCTTCAATTGTTATGAGACTGGACACATTGCAAAACATTGTACTAAACCATAGAGAAGAGTTCAAGGCAGGATGTTCGCAATAAATCAACAATAGGCTGATGTAGACCCCTCTGTAGTTTCAGGTACTATTTTCATTTGTGGAATTCCTATAGTTGCATTGATAGATTCAGGATCTACACATTCATTTGCATCAAATGCATTTGTAAGAAAATTGGGCATTTCACCGGAAACTTTAAAAGAAAGGTACAGTGTGTTGATTCCATCTGGGAAAGAACTAGAGACCAACAAACTATTAAGAGGTAGTATTATCCAAATCGGTGTTAATATACTTCATGCAGACCTTATTGTTCTACCTATACCACACTTCGATGTTATTCTGGGTATGGATTGGCTTACAAGGTATCATGCTACTATTGATTGCAATAAGAAAATGGTTATTTTGCAACCATCTGTAGAAGAACAGTTTGTGTTTATTGGTAAGTCTTCTACATATTGCATACCCATTATCACTGCTTTGAAAGATCAAAAGATGTTAAACAAGGGTTGTACTGAATACTTGGTGAGTACTATGGATGTATCAGTAGAATCACAATTGAAGCCAGAAGATGTAGAGATAGTTCGTGATTATCTTGAAGTATTCCCAAATGATTTGCCTGGATTACCACCAGATCGTGAGATTGAGTTTGTTTTCGATGTTGTACTGGGAACTACACCTATATCAAAACAACCATATCGAATGGCACCATTTGAGTTAAAAGAGTTAAAGATTCAGCTACAAGATTTGCTAAATAAAGGTTTCATTCGCCCAAGTTATTCTCCATGGGGTGCACCAGTGTTATTTATGAAAAAGAAGGAAGGTACTCTACGATTGTGTATTGATTATAGAGAGTTGAACAAAGTCACAATCAAGAACAAATATCCACTTCCAAGAATAGATGATTTGTTTGATCAACTTCAAGGAGCCTCAATATTTTCCAAGATTGATTTGCGTTCTGGATACCATCAATTGAAGATAAGGGAAGATGACATTTCCAAGACCGCAATAAGGACTAGGTACAGACATTATGAATTTCTTGTGATGCCATTTGGTTTGACGAATGCTCCGGTAGCTTTTATGGATCTAATAAATCGTGTATTCCAAGAATATCTTGATAAATTTGTGATTGTCTTCATTGATGACATTCTAATCTACTCCCGTGATAAGGAAGAACATGGAGAACACTTGAGAGTGGTGTTACAAATATTGAAGGAGAAACAATTATTTGCTAAATTTAAGAAGTGTGAATTTTGGATTGAAAAAGTGGTGTTCCTAGGACATGTGGTTTCTAAGGATGGGATTACTGTTGATCCAGCAAAGATAGAGGCCATCACTAAGTGGCTAACGCCAACTAGTGTGTCGGAAGTTAGGAGTTTCTTGGGGCTAGCAGGCTATTATAGAAGATTTGTGCAAGGATTTTCAAAGATAGCTATGCCCTTGACAACATTAACAAGGAAGAATGTGAAATTTCAGTGGACCGATGCTTGTGAAAATAGTTTTCAAGAGCTGAAACATAAGCTGACCACAGCTCCTATTCTTGCCATTCCATCTACTACTGGAGGATTTGTAGTATACAGTGATGCTTCGAAGAATGGTCTGGGTTGTGTTTTAATGCAGAATGGAAAAGTGATTGCATATGCTTCAAGACAATTGAAAGAATATGAGAAGAACTACCCAACTTATGACTTGGAACTTGCTGTTGTTGTTTTTGCCTTGAAGATTTGGAGACACTACTTATATGGTGAGAAATGTGAGATATATACAGATCATAAGAGTTTGAAGTACTTTTTACACAGAAAGAACTAAACATGAGGCAACGAAGGTGGCTAGAACTTGTGAAGGATTATGATTGTGTGATCAACTATCATCCAGGAAAAGCTAACGTTGTTGCAGATGTCTTGAGTCGAAAATCTTCATCCTCTCTTTTCGCTATACAAAAGCCTATACTACTTGATTTGCAGAAATTAGAGCTTGAAATCGTGCCGAAAAGTAAGGTTTGCTCACTATTGGCCTTAACATTGAAATTGGTTCTTCAAGATAGAATCAAGAAGGATCAGAAGACAGATGACTATCTATGCAAATTGAAAAGACAAGTTGATACAGGCAAAAGGTTAGAATTTTCTGTTAATGATGATGGAGTCATTCATTATAATGGGCGTCTATGTGTTCCAATAAGTCCATAAAAGAGGACATTTTGAAAGAAGCTCATGCCACTCCCTACTCAGTACATCCAGGTAGTACTAAGATGTATAAATATTTACAACTACACTACTGGTGGCCTAACATGAAGAAGGATGTCGCCAAATTTGTAGCAAAATGCCTAACTTGTCAACAGGTTAAAATTGAGCATCAAAGGCCTGCAGGTTTATTGCAACCATTGCTCATACCTAAATGGAAATGGGAGCATATCACAATGGACTTTGTGCTTGGATTACCAAGAACTCAAAAAGGGTATAACTCAATCTGGGTGGTTGTTGACAGACTAACAAAATCAGCTCATTTTCTTGCGGTAAAGTCTACATACAACATGAATCAATATGCTGAAATCTACATCAGGGAGATAGTCAGATTACATGGGATACCTGTTTCTATAGTTTTGGATAGGGATCCCAAATTCACATCTACATCTTAGAAGAGTTTGCATAGTGCAATGGGTACTAAGCTTACATTCAGTACATCGTTTCATCCACAAACTGATGGGCAGTCGGAAATAGTAATTCAAATATTGGAGGATATGCTGAGAGCTTGCATTCTAGACTTTGAGGGGAGTTGGGATTCAAAACTTCCATTGGTAGAGTTCACTTATAACAACAGTTATCAAGCTACAATTGGCATGGCACCTTATGAAGCACTATATGGAAGGAAGTGTAGATCTCCAGTACACTGGGATGAGGTAGGGGAACGAAGTTTGCTTGGTCCAGAGATGGTGCAACAAACTGCAAAATTAGTAGAGAAGATACGACAAAGGATGAAAACTGCACAGAGTAGACAGAAAAGTTATGCAGATAAACGAAGAAAGGATTTAGAGCTTTCCATTGATGATCTTGTATTCTTGAAAGCGGCACCATTGAAAGGGATTATGAAGTTTGGTAAAAAGGGAAAACTAAGCCCAAGGTACATTGGTCCATTTGAAATTCTTGAAAGAGTGGGTGACAGAGCTTACAGAGTCGCCTTACCTCCATCATTATCTGTTGCCCATGATGTATTCCACGTATCTATGTTGAGAAAATATATTTCAAATCCATCTCATGTTTTGAGCTATAAGAAGTTGCAATTAACCTCTGACCTCACTTACGAAGAAAAACCAGTACAAATTCTCGATCGAAAGGAAAAAGAGTTGAGAAACAAAAAGATCTCACTTATTAAAGTTTTGTGGAGAAATCACACGATGGAAAAAGCAACGTGGGAGAGAGAGCAAGAAATGCAAAACAAGCATCCAGAACTTTTCAGTAAGCCCAATTTCGAGGATGAAATTTTATAAGGGGGGAGGATTGTAACGCCCAATTCTCTAATCACATGCATCTTATATTGAAATGTATTCATGAGCATTCAATCTATATTTCTAAGCATCTTATTACGATTTGCGCTGGATTCTCAAGTATATGCCTATTTTATGATCTAATTAGTCATGATTACTTTATTTATGCATGATATTATTATGGCGTTCCAACTCTATAGTCTAATATACTCTGTTTAGTGCTTCTTCTTTTACAGTGGAAAGGTTTGGCTTGGGAAGAGAAGATAGATGTGCTGAAAACAGTTATAAATACGCTAAATGCATAATATCTCAAAAACGACATTCCTAAATTAACTTGATTACACTTCTAATTTATGAATTTCATTTCATTTATTTATAATTCTAAAGTAAGTAAAATGTTGCAATTTGATTGGTTAGTTGACTAGGGTGCACCAAAAGCACTTTTAATGTGTTGCACTAGATTATTTTGATCTTTCCTCCAACACTAACCTTTTCCTAAGGCAAAAAATGTGGCATATGATACATTTGACACCTATACTAGTTCAGCCAATTAGGACAAAGCAAGTGGTTGCCTTTAGCATGGTCAAATATGGTAGGAAATGTCATTTTATGCTCATTTTATGCTTTCTTTTGTTCACATGAGACTCAAAAACGACCAGCCTCTTCTCCTCTTCCTTTCTTCAACCTTAGAACCCCAAATACCATACAAAAACTGAAATATATCATGGAGGTTGCATATGAGATGAATTGAAGCTAGTTGGTGACTCTTTTGGTGAAAACGTTGCATCTTTAAGCTTAATTGCTAGGTCTGATCCTATCTCTGTGTTTTATGCTTAAAATTATGTTCATATGATGATTACATGATCTGATTTTATATGTAGTATTATGAAGATGAATTGAAGATAACTAAGTTAGTTGAAGTAGTTTAATTAAACTTGTGAATCTGATAAGTTGTGGCTGATTCTATTGATGCTTGGTATTTTTATAATGATTGGAAGTATGCTTGAAGAATTAGAGGATAGGTAACTCAAGTGGTTATTTAGGTTAAGTTATGCAAGAACATAATTAGTTCGGTTCATGTGAGTTTTTATTATTGCAAAGTTAGGGGCTGCCCTATTAGTGTTCTTAATTTATTGAATTAAGGAATGATATTAAGATGAATTATAAGTTTTGATGTGTTTAATTGAATGATAGTGTCTCTTCATTGAATGAGCATTTAAAGGTATGTATATGCATGCTTGATCCTTTTAGGTTTATAAGCACATCGTATCTTCCCCAAGGGCCAAACACTTCCACTATTGTACTTACTTTGGATTCGAGGTAAGTTGAAGCTTTTATTTGCTGCATTGCAAGAACTAATTGATATTCATGTAATTTGAATGAGATGTGAATGATGGTGTTGTGTCTACGATTGAATGATATGTGAGATTAACGTGATACATGATGCATATAAAAGATGTTTGGAAAGAGGAAGTATGGTACTTGATTGATTGAGAGTGGGCAACATGACTACACGGTCTACAGATGATAGTTGAGCTATCGGAGAGTAGCCACAATGTGTACGGTCTACTGATGTTGGTTGAGTACTAATGATAGTGCTTAACTAACAGAGAGTAGATATCATGATATGATGATTGACCAATCTTAATGAAACGCTTATACGGTCTACTGATATTGATTGAGTACCAACCTTCCGGGTACCCTACAAAGAATGTTTTCAGAATAAATGAGTATGGAAAAGCATATTGCATGATATGATTCATTATACGTGGTTGTGTGCATAAGTTTCAACTTACTGAGCTTATTGCTCATTAATAAGTTTTTGTAATGCAGGTAATGATGTGCAGTGATAATTGGTCTCCTAAATGGCCAGTCAGTTTGTTCATATATCATGCTCGAGATGAACTTTTGAAACTTATGTTTAGTTACTTATCTTTTGGACAATTAAACCATTGAGGGTCTTTTGTTGTAACTAGATATTTTGGATTCCATGTATAAACGATGGTATATTTCAATCGACAAAGTTCCTTTCAAGTATTATAAAGTTCTCTTGCAAAAATTAAATATTGGGGACCTTCTTTAATGGCTGGCTGCATTTTCAAGTTAAGTCAAGTATCTAACACTCTCATACATGTGGTTCTTAAAAGTATTTCGAACTAGTAAAGCTTGGGAGTGTTACACTTATGTACCCCTAAGATCCGTGCCCTAGGGGTACATAAGTGTTTTCTTCATCCAATTAATATATATATATATATATATATATTTTTGCCTTAATTTTCTCCTTCACACTGCGTTCTTCTTCTTCTCTGTTTTTCTCCTCCTCTTATTCTCTTTCTCCGTTTTTATCCCATTCTCTTTTTTTTTCTTTCTTCATCACTCTATTCTTCTCCACTTCTTCATCAATAGCAAGAACTCTCATTCTCCACCGCCACCCTCAACTTCGAATCATCGCCGCCCACGACGGAGGAGCATGCCTATCACCACCACACCGAAGAAGACAACGAGAAAAACTCAGTCATTAGACATGTTCTCGAAACTTCTGATGACAAGCTTGGATTCAAAACACAGAATACAACGAGATAGATGTTGGATCGATCAATCAGAGGATATAATTTATTGATTTATTACTTCAATAAATCCAATTTAATTAAGAGTGCAATCTCGTACTTATAGTGGACTTGAACGAGATTAATATTTTATTTTGACTAGTCAAGAGTTGATTAAGTCAGAATTAATTTATTGGAGCTTAATTTAATTGGGTCCGATTATGTCCCTTTGATGGCTCTAAATTGAACTTAATATATTATAAAGAATATAATATATACTACGGTATATTTATGTTTGTTGGACTATCCGGATAAATATATCAATTAAGAGATATTTATGAGATAAATATATTCGATATGATTTTTTCTAGATTCTTTCCTATGTGGAATAGAAGACTTGGAGAGCAAGAAAAAGAGTTCTAAAATATAGAATATACATTATAATCGATCCTGTGATGAGATTTCTGATTTAATCACATGTAATTCTTGAAGGTTTTCCTAACAAGTGGTATCAGAGCCATAGGTTTAGATATTATTTTGTATATTCTTTGATCAATTGATTTTTTTTATGCATGTTTTTGTTTGAGCGGTGTTAATTTATATGATATGATTATTATGAGATGAATGTTTTATTTAATGAAAAATTTATGACCTAGTTTTGATACAAATTATATTTCATTTTTTGAGTCTGTAAACAGTGGGGTGGATTACGTCTCCATAATTTCTCTTTGTTAGATACAAAATAGGATGTGAGATAGATTTATTTATATTTTTATTTTGGCGAATCGACGATGACCTCTATGACGTGCGTTTATCCATGGAGAAAGCATAATTTAGTTCCATAATAATGGATGGCTTCTGCATGTTAAAATATTAAAAAATAATAATAATAATAATAATTACAGTTTGTAATTGGTGATTTGGGTCAAAGATCTAATGGCCATTTCTTTTAATAATTAGACCCATAAGATGCTAGGCTTAAAGCCAATTGTGAGTTGGGCCATTTGTGTGGGCCGATTGAAATCCAAAATATGAAGAATTAAAGCAAGGGCTTAATAGAAGGCCCGATGACTAAAGATTATCTTTGAGCTGTCAATTTTTATGGGCTTCAAGAATTAAGTTGTTGCTGGACCAGAAGAATTGCAAATGGACTTTGAAGAATTGGACCGAGATGTGGCTCAATTGGTTTTTTTTCAATGTTTGTAATTTTGTGTCTTGGATGAGCCATAAAATTTGTTCTCGTTTTAATATTTTTTTTGCTTGAGATTCTTTAATTGAATTAAATGTCATTCATATAACATGTCATGTAGAAATCGCATGAACACCGCTCTAGGATTCTAAATTGTCATGCATTTTATGATTGATATTTGAACTATTTTAAGAGTTAAAATAGTTCGACTTATATTTATCTATTAAAACCCAATTTTAACAAAATATTAAGTGTTACAGGGCTTTTTTATAAGTCCAAGGCCTCCCTTATTAGCCCATAAGTAAGAATATATGTATATCTTGTGCCAATTTATTTGGTCTCCCTAAAGGAGGGTTGCATTATTTCGGTTACTTGATTGAGCCCGATAAATGGTAAATGAATTTTAATTTGATTAAGTGTGTTTATGCCATAGATTTCACACTTGATTAAAAGGTTTAAAAATTCATTAAAATTTGTGTTATACACTTAAATTGAAACATTGAGAGGACTTTCGATAGAATATCCAATCAATGTAGTAGATGACCAAACTTATATGATACTAAGTCAATATAGCATGAGATGCGAGATGTTTGATTTAGTGGGAGAGTCCCAGCCTATCCATAATGTCACGCCCCGAAACTTAACCCTATTTTATTACAAAAGATTAATAAATTTTATGATAAACATTTTTATATTATCAAAGTGTCCCCGACAGGCGTGCAGGAAAGAAGAAAGAAAGAAAAGAGAAACGAAGATGATATATATATATATGTATATAACGAACTTTGAAAGTTAACTATGTACAGCAGCGGATCTTAAAATATGTGTTTAAACCCAACAGAAACGTAAATGTACGTTGTTTCGAAACAGTTTAACAAAATATCGAAATTAACAAAAGGGAAACTTTAGCAGACAGGGCACATCTCTCCCTTCAACTTCTCCCAACAAAATCATCACCTGTAACGAACACGGATGCGGGGTGAGTGCATAGAAATACACCCCGTGGAGGCAAGTTCATAAATTAACATAAAACTTTAAGACAGATAAGCAGTTAATCACAGCAAGTACAATGCACAGCACGTAAATGATGTGGGCGCAGGTATATCCCGCCTTACCCCACCACCTTATCCTCCTGGTGATTATTTGGTCAGGGGGACTTCACCAATCCTCCGTTTTCCTGTTAGGACTTAATCCCAACCTGTCTTCCCAAAGACCGTGCACATGAACACATATCTTAATTCCAACAAAAGATTTAACTCACAGCACGTAGTCAAAGCATATAAATACGAACATGTATAACGCTTAATAGCATACTGATATCTTCAATCATCTTTCATGCTCATAAACTCAAGTCGTAAATCATATAACGTTCGTCATCATAATATAATTTATCGAAAACCCTAACATGCGACTATGCAGGATAAACGTAAAGTTAAACATTAATTCAGAAATTACCCCCACCTCAGCCTGGGCGGTGCGATTAACACGTTGTTTTCCTTTTAATTTGGTGATGAGTTCGATGCGTTTGGGCCTACAAACACACAACATAAAATTATTAGATTATGTAATTATTTAAGCGTTTATAATTAAATGCTCGAAAGAAACGACGAATTGAAAATAGAACAGAACTCGACCCGATTAGGTCTAGAAATATAGAGGATTCAAAAAGGAAGGTTTAGAGACGAGAACGGATTAAAACGGATAAGAAACGAAGCTAAACGAAGCATTTTAGGGTTTGGAGGGTCTGAGGGGTAAAACTGTAATTACAGATAAAGTTTGGGGTCGAAACGAGGTTTCAAGAATCTGGAGGGGTCGAATTGCAATATCGGAAAGTCTTGGGGTGAAAATCCAAGCCTTGAGAAGTTTTGGGGGTGGAAATATAATTTCCAAAACTTCAAGGACCAAAATGTAGATGTTAGAAGGTTAAGGACCAAATTGAAAATCAACACAACTTTGAGGAATTGCAAAGAAGCCCCTAGAGATTATCTAATTCTCAAAACCCACCCCAACCCCCAAACCACCCCTGCTCCCGCCACCTCCACTGCCAAACCCAGCTTCCGGCGCCGGCGGCCCCTGCCGCCGGCGAACCCCGCCCCAACATACCCTCCTCGCCGGCGCACCGAGCGCCGGCTTTCTTCCGACCACAACGGCGCTTGGAAAGCCGCCGCCAAACACCACCTCACCACCACCCAAAACATCCAAACACAGCCCCATCTCCACTCCAAACACCAACCATCGCCGGCGCTCCTTGCGCCGGCCAATTATCTCCACGGCGGCGCTGCATGCGCCGCCTCCACCGCCGATCCAGAGGGAAAGAGAGAGAGAGAGATAGCTGAGCGAGAGAGAGAGATGATCGGGGAGAGAGAGAGAGTGAGGGGAGGAGAGAGAAAGTGACATGCAGAAACTTTGACCGGCCACCACCGGAGTTTGGCCGGTCCGATCAACGATCCGAGCCCAGAATTGAGACGGGCTCGGCGAGAACTTCACATTAGGCATGAGAATCACCCCGATTGGTGGCCGGATGGCCGAGAAATGAAGAGAGAGAAAACGGGGGTTTTAGAGAGAGAGAGCCGTGTCTTCTCCGGCGAATTGCCGGCGAACGCGGCGACGGATGATGATTCCCTGCCCGGGGTTGGAACGGGCTCGGCGAGAGCTTCAAGATGGTGTAGGTTACGATACGTTTCGGTTCGATGAAATTTCCGGCGACGGTGGTCGCCGGCGGCGCTCCGGCCGGCCGACCGCCGGAGAGGATGAGAGAAGGAGGAGAAAACTTATAACATTTTTACCTTATGTTAAAATGTACAGTATGGTTTTTTTACTTAGGTTAGAAGTTCAATTATATACTTTGCTTAATTAAATCATTAACATATTATAATCTTAAACCTTATATTAAACTTTCTTATGATATTAATTAATTTGGGATATCAAACGAACTCCGATTTGATCCATTCTTTTTGCGTTTTGTTCGATTTTTCGTTCTCGTTTATCTCATCCCACTTATGAATTATTTTGTCGACTTTGTATTTTTACGAAATAAATCTCCCAAACGTTAACTTAATTAAAGTATGCTTATAATTAAATTTTCCGAAACACACGTAAAATAAATCAAATAATTAAGGGTTTAGATAGTTAATTATCAAATTATGCATCGGTAAAATCCTAGTCGTCACACCCCTTACCCCTTAAAAGAATTTCGTCCTCGAAATTCAAAAACATACCTATGGACGGAAGATCTGGAAACTTTGACAAAATCTCGTCTTCATACTCCCATGTTGCTTCTTCCAATCCGTGGCGATTCCATTGGACCTTTACTAGAGCCATCTCCCGGTTTCTCAACGTACGCATCTTCCGATCTAGGATGGCCATTGGAACTTCTTCGTATGATAGATCGTCTCTAACTTCAAGGTTGTTCTGGTCGACCACATGGCTCGGATCGAAAACATACTTTCTCAACATCGATATATGAAATACGTCATGTACTCCTGCAAGATTAGGCGGCAGTGCTAAGCGATAGGCAACGTTTCCGACTCGTTCCAAAATCTCGAATGGTCCCACATATCTTGGTCTTAGCTTTCCTCTTTTCCCAAATCGGTATACTCCTTTTGTAGGGGATATCTTCAGAAAAACTTTGGTTCCTACCTCGAACTGTAACTCCCTGCGTCTTTTATCTGCGTAAGCCTTCTGTCTATCTTGAGCTGCTTTGATTCGTTCACGGATTTTTCTGATTACCTCGACTGTCTGCTCAACCAAATCAGTTCCCAGCACTTTCTTTTCACCGACTTCATCCCAGCACAATGGAGATCGACATTTTCTTCCGTATAATGCTTCGTATGGTGCCATGTCGATTGTTGATTGGTAGCTATTGTTATATGCAAATTCTACTAAGCAAATATGTTCTTCCCAGCTCCCGTGTAAGTCTATGGTGCAGGCTCTCAACATATCTTCTAGAATTTGAATCGTCCTCTCTGTCTGTCCGTCTGTCTGAGGATGAAAAGCAGTGCTAAAAGCTAGTCGAGTCCCTAGTTCCTCCTGAAGTCTTTGCCAAAATCTCGATGTTAATCGTGGATCTCTGTCGGAAACGATGGATACTGGCACTCCATGTAGTCTGACAATTTCATCGAGGTAAATCCGAGCTAACTTGTCCATTTCGTATGTCATTTTGACTGGCAAGAAATGAGCGGACTTAGTCAGTTTGTCCACAATCACCCAGACGGCGTGGTTCCCGCGTTTAGATCTTGGTAATCCGACGATAAAGTTCATAGCGACATGTTCCCATTTCCATTCGGGTATCTCCAATGGGGTCAGAAGTCCCGCTGGTCGTTGATGTTCAGCCTTCACTTGTTGACATGTCAAACACTGTTTTACGAACATTCCGATGCTAGACTTCATGTTATTCCACCAGAAGTTTTTCTTCAAGTCTTTATACATCTTTGTGCCTCCAGGATGTGCTGATAGAGGCGAACAATGAGCTTATTCTAAGATCTCTTTTCGTAATTCTTCGTCTTCTGGTACGCATAGTCTTCCTTCAAAAATCAAAGCTCCATCTGGTGATAGGGTAAATCCTTCTTCTTTTCCAGTATCCATACGAGTCTTCTTCTTCTTCAGGAACTCATCATTTCCTTGAGCATTGATTATACGTTCGCGAAGTTTGGGTTTCAGAAACAGCGTTGAGAGTGTGGCCTGGATGCTATCTGGTGGTGTGATTATTTCCAAGTTTAGCTTCGCCATGTCTTCGATTAGTGAATCTTGAATTGTAATCATCCTTGCTATAGATCTCTTTCCCTTTCTGCTGAGTGCGTCGGCTACCACATTTGCTTTTCCTGGATGATACTGAATCGTACAATCATAATCCTTGACCAGCTCTAACCATCTTCTTTGCCTCATATTAAGTTCTTTTTGCTCGAAGAAGTACTTCAAGCTTTTGTGATCGGTGTAGATATCGCAGCGTCCGCCATAGAGGTAATGTCTCCATATCTTGAGTGCATGAACGACTGCGGCTAACTCCAGGTCGTGTGTCGGATAGTTCTGCTCGTGAGGTTTCAACTGTCTTGACGCGTAGGCCACCACTTTTCCTTCCTGCATTAGAACACACCCCAAGCCTTGTTTAGAAGCATCGCTGTAGACTACGAAGTCCTTTGTTGCGTCTGGAATGGTCAGCACTGGTGCTTCCGTCAATCTTCGCTTCAATTCTTGGAAACTGTGTTCACATTGCTCTGTCCATTGGTACTTTATCCCCTTTCGAGTTAAACGAGTCATCGGATTAGCAATCTTCGAAAATCCCTCAATGAATCTGCGGTAATATCCAGCTAACCCCAAAAAACTTCGTACTTCATTAACATTTGTCGGTGTCTTCCACTTGCTGACCGCCGTTACTTTTTCTGGATCTACTTCAATTCCTTTAGCAGTTATAATATGTCCAAGGAAGGCCACCTTTTCCAACCAGAACTCACATTTCTTGAATTTGGCGTAGAGTTTCTCCTGACGCAAGGTTTCCAATACGATCCGGAGATGCTGTTCATGTTGAAGTTTGTCACGAGAATAAACCAGGATGTCATCTATAAAAACTATGACAAAACGATCAAGATAAGGGTGAAAAACACGATTCATCAAATCCATGAAAACGGCGGGTGCGTTGCTGAGTCCGAAAGGCATGACCATGAATTCATAGTGCCCGTATCTCGTTCTGAAAGCCGTCTTTGGTACATCCATCTCCTTTACTTTGACTTGATGGTATCCCGATCTGAGGTCTATCTTTGAAAATACACTGGTACCCCTTAGTTGATCAAAAAGATCTTCAATTCTGGGCAGAGGATACTTGTTCTTGATGGTACGCTTGTTAAGCTCCCGGTAGTCAATACACATCCGAAAACTTCCGTCTTTCTTTTTCACGAACAACACTGGAGCTCCCCAAGGTGATACACTCGGACGAATGAAACCCTTATCTAACAGTTCTTGGAGTTGGACCTTTAGTTCCTGCAGTTCCTTTGGTGCCATTCTGTATGGTGCTTTTGACACTGGTGTTGAACCTGGAATGAGGTCGATCTCGAATGCAACCTGACGTTCCGGTGGAGGGCCTGGTAAGTCATCTGGAAAGACATCAACGTACTCTCTGACAACAGGTACTCTTTCGATAGGATTCATCTCCCGTTCGGAGCTCATAACGTTCACTATCCATGCCTTACAATCGTCGTTCTTGAGAATTTTGACTACTTTCATTGCTGATATAACTCTCGGGTTGCTTTCGACTGGAGTCCCGGAAAATGTAAATTCTTCGCCATCTGAGGTTCGTAGAATAATCTCCTTGACATGACATCTAATTACCGCACGATTAGCCTTCAACCAATCCATCCCTAGAATGACATCAAAATCTCGCATATCCAGCGCATGTAGATTGGCAAGTAGGATTCTGTTTCCGAAAGCGATCTCCAGATCTCGGTATGAATGTTTCATTTTTATCACTTTTCCAGAGGGAATGCTAACGTCTAGGGTTTCAGCAACTATCCTACCGTCCTCATGTTTTAACAGATCACAGAACTTGGTAGATATAAATGAATGAGATGCTCCAGTGTCGAATAAAATTAAAGCAGGCACGCCACACACTAACAATATACCTGTCATTGTTTCCGGTCCTTCAGCTGCCTCTGTTCTGGTAAGAGCAAAGGCTCTTGCTGGTCCGGTTCCGGATCTGGGTCTTGGTGCAGCATTTGTTCTTCTTGGCTTTGAGCAAGAGTTCGCTTTATGACCCGGTTCTCCACAGTTGAAGCAGTTTGGGCAAGAGGCCGCAATATGGCCTGGTCTTCCGCACCTGTAACAAGCCGGAGGCGTCCTCATACAAGGCCCCACATGGATTCTTCCACAGTTTTGACAAGGGTTTCTTGAATTAGGATTCTGAAAGAGAGGAGCATTGTTGGGTGGTTGTGGTCGGTTCTGAGTTAAGCTCCGGCTGGGTCCCATCCACTTCCGTTTCCCGAGTCGCGTCTCTATCTTCTTGGGAGGCGCGGTGTCTAACCGTAGTCTTGAGAAAATCTCCTGAGCTCGTTCTACAACCACTGAATATGACGTTATGCCTTGTCCGGCAAGAATGGAACTGATCTCGGAACGGAGGCCCCTCTCGAACCGTCGAGCTTTCTTAACTTCCGAATCTACTAGGTGAGGTGCATACCTCCTCAACTGATTAAAACTTCTTTCATATTCCCCTACCGATGAGGTCCCCTGTCGTAGATGTAAGAATTCAGTTTCCTTTCGGTCCTTGTATGACTGTGGTACGAAACCTTGAGTAACCCGTTCTTTAAAGTCTGCCCAAGTTAGCTCTTCTACTTGCTCTTGTGTCAAAGTCCTAGCGTGTGACTCCCACCAATGACCAGCTTCCTCGATCATCTGAAAGACTGCACAAGAAACTTTCTGGTTTTCGGTGCACGATAAATGTCCAAACAGGCGATCTAACGCCCTCAGCCACTCCTCTGCCTCGGCCGGACCTCCCTTGCCTGAGAAGGTCGGGGGGTTGAAACGCGAAATTGTTCCACTACTTGATTTGTATCATTCCTGCTCGATGTCGTTGAAGTCGGCTGAGTTGATTGAAAATGTTGAGCTAGGCCACGTAATACTGACACTAGGTCTTCCATGGTATTGTTTGCATTAGCCGACGATGGGTCCGCCATTGATGCTGGATTCTTCCTGGGTCTTCCTCGGGGCATAAGTATCTAATAAGAGACATGATATAATCATCACACACAAGGCTCCAAGTAGAAATCTTCGAGGAATATGATAAATTCCATACGCTCATCGTAGAAAAGAAAAGATCTGAATACGTCATAAAGAAACGAAGAAACAGAAAATACGCGAGTCGTAGAAAAGAGGTAAAGATATACATAACATCGCAAAAGATAGATAGGAGAGTAGCTCGGAACCATACAACAGAATCCAAAATAAAAAGTGTCAAGCACCAACATACATCTGAACAAAAGTAAACATAGTCTCGAGCAGAAAAGATAGAAAAGAAAGGAAAGGAAACTAGGAGCAGCTACACAACAATCGCTGCAGCTCCGACAGCTGGGGGCGGTGGAGGTGGTCCCCTGAAACGACGGTGAGGAGGGCTGGGCACCTCCTCTGGATCTTCTTCAGGCTCTTCTTCTTCATCGCTGCCTGGAGGATCGAAGGGTCTGGGTGGAGGCATCATCGGCTGTCCCTCGCGTACCCATATGTCCAGGAGTATACCAATAAAGTGAGGAAATGAGATGATCGGCTGTCCCGTACGGATATCGTAAACGACTTCATTCTGGTGTATCCTTTGGGCGACTTCGGTCCACCGTCTGGGTAGCATGTTGACCACGTGTTCGCTGGCATTTGTCTCAGAGATCGCTCCGTGGGTTCTCCTCCAGAGAGTAAGTAGACGCGTTAAGAACATACCTACTGACTCTCCCGGCTCCATTCTAGCTCCGTAGAATGCCATCCAAACTTGAGCTGGTATTACTTGTCCACCTGTGCTTTTTAGAGCCGTGAGTTTCGTCCTTGCCATCTGTGTCGTCATAACATAACTACCCGACTATACGCAACTAACTTAAAAGGGAAGCATAAAACAGAAACTATAGAAAATCCCAACTATCACATAAACATAAACATAAACATCAACATAAAATAAATAAACAATACTCAGAATATCAAACTCAGGGTGGAGAAGTCTTGCGGAGAGAGATGTGCTTGTCCCTGTTTTCAAAACATACGTTAGAATAAAATAAAAAGAAGCGAACAGGGTCCTAAAGGGCAGGACCTTGCTCTGATACCATAACTGTCACGCCCCGAAACTTAACCCTATTTTATTACAAAAGATTAATAAATTTTATGATAAACATTTTTATATTATCAGAGTGTCCCCGACAGACGTGCAGGAAAGAAGAAAGAAAGAAAAGAGAAACGAAGATGATATATATATATGTATATAACGAACTTTGAAAGTTAACTATGTACAGCAGCGGATCTTAAAATACGTGTTTAAACCCAACAGAAACGTAAATGTACGTTGTTTCGAAACAGTTTAACAAAATATCGAAATTAACAAAAGGGAAACTTTAGCAGACAGGGCACATCTCTCCCTTCAACTTCTCCCAACAAAATCATCACCTGTAACGAACACGTAAGCGGGGTGAGTGCATAGAAATACACCCCGTGGAGGCAAGTTCATAAATTAACATAAAACTTTAAGACAGATAAGCAGTTAATCACAGCAAGTACAATGCACAGCACGTAAATGATGTGGGCGCAGGTATATCCCGCCTTACCCCACCACCTTATCCTCCTGGTGATTATTTGGTCAGGGGGACTTCACCAATCCTCCGTTTTCCTGTTAGGACTTAATCCCAACCTGTCTTCCCAAAGACCGTGCACATGAACACATATCTTAATTCCAACAAAAGATTTAACTCATAGCACGTAGTCAAAGCATATAAATACGAACATGTATAACGCTTAATAGCATACTGATATCTTCAATCATCTTTCATGCTCATAAACTCAAGTCGTAAATCATATAACGTTCGTCATCATAATATAATTTATCGAAAACCCTAACATGCGACTATGCAGGATAAACGTAAAGTTAAACATTAATTCAGAAATTACCCCCATCTCAGCCTGGGCGGTGCGATTAACACGTTGTTTTCCTTTTAATTTGGTGATGAGTTCGATGCGTTTGGGCCTACAAACACACAACATAAAATTATTAGATTATGTAATTATTTAAGCGTTTATAATTAAATGCTCGAAAGAAACGACGAATTGAAAATAGAACAGAACTCGACCCGATTAGGTCTAGAAATATAGAGGATTCAAAAAGGAAGGTTTAGAGACGAGAACGGATTAAAACGGATAAGAAACGAAGCTAAACGAAGCATTTTAGGGTTTGGAGGGTCTGAGGGGTAAAACTGTAATTACAGATAAAGTTTGGGGTCGAAACGAGGTTTCAAGAATCTGGAGGGGTCGAATTGCAATATCGGAAAGTCTTGGGGTGAAAATCCAAGCCTTGAGAAGTTTTGGGGGTGGAAATATAATTTCCAAAACTTCAAGGACCAAAATGTAGATGTTAGAAGATTAAGGACCAAATTGAAAATCAACACAACTTTGAGGAATTGCAAAGAAGCCCCTAGAGATTATCTAATTCTCAAAACCCACCCCAACCCCCAAACCACCCCTGCTCCCGCCACCTCCACTGCCAAACCCAGCTTCCGGCGCCGGTGGCCCCTGCCACCGGCGAACCCCGCCCCAACATACCCTCCTCGCCGGCGCACCGAGCGCCGGCTTTCTTCCGACCACGGCGGCGCTTGGAAAGCCGCCGCCAAACACCACCTCACCACCACCCAAAACATCCAAACACAGCCCCATCTCCACTCCAAACACCAACCATCGCCGGCGCTCCTTGCACCGGCCAATTATCTCCACGGCGGCGCTGCATGCGCCGCCTCCACCGCCGATCCAGAGGGAAAGAGAGAGAGAGAGAGAGAGCTGAGCGAGAGAGAGAGATGATCGGGGAGAGAGAGAGAGAGTGAGGGGAGGAGAGAGAAAGTGACATGTAGAAACTTTGACCGGCCACCACCGGAGTTTGGCCGGTCCGATCAACGATCCGAGCCCAGAATTGAGACGGGCTCGGCGAGAACTTCACATTAGGCACGAGAATCACCCCGATTGGTGGCCGGATGGCCGAGAAATGAAGAGAGAGAAAACGGGGGTTTTAGAGAGAGAGAGTCGTGTCTTCTCCGGCGAATTGCCGGCGAACGCGGCGACGGATGATGATTCCGAGCCCGGGGTTGGAACGGGCTCGGCGAGAGCTTCAAGATGGTGTAGGTTACGATACATTTCGGTTCGATGAAATTTCCGGCGACGGTGGTCGCCGGCGGCGGCGACGGCGGCGCTCCGGCCGGCCGACCGCCGGAGAGGATGAGAGAAGGAGGAGAAAACTTATAACATTTTTACCTTATGTTAAAATGTACAGTATGGTTTTTTTACTTAGGTTAGAAGTTCAATTATATACTTTGCTTAATTAAATCATTAACATATTATAATCTTAAACCTTATATTAAACTTTCTTATGATATTAATTAATTTGGGATATCAAACGAACTCCGATTTGATCCATTCTTTTTGCGTTTTGTTCGATTTTTCGTTCTCGTTCATCTCGTCCCACTTATGAATTATTTTGTCGACTTTGTATTTTTACGAAATAAATCTCCCAAACGTTAACTTAATTAAAGTATGCTTATAATTAAATTTTCCGAAACGCACGTAAAATAAATCAAATAATTAAGGGTTTAGATAGTTAATTATCAAATTATGCATCGGTAAAATCCTAGTCGTCACACATAAATACACATTTACTTCTCCTTTAGAGAGGTATGTTATGATTTTGGGGTTTTAGGTGGTCCATCACATAAAGTAGTTTTTAGGTCTACTTTTTTTTTTCTTTGCTTACATCTGTATCATATATGCTCATCAATTTCATTTATTTATATTTCAGAAAATATCTGCAAATGCTTTGTCATTGATTTTGAATAACAATCAATTAGTAGGAGAAAATTACATTGATTGAAAACACAATCTTTTGATTGTTCTCACAGTAGAGAGGTGCAAATTTATGCTAGATGAACCCTGCCTTGCTATTCTCATTGTTGTACAAAGGTAGACTTATAATAAATGGATTCATGTTGATGATATGGCTCATTATTATATTTTGGGTTCAATCTCAAATGTGTTGCAACAAAAACATCAGTTTATAAAGACATCCACTGAAATCATGGAAAACCTTCAAGAAATGTTTGTGCATCAAGGACGTCAAGCATGTTAGGCTGCTATTAGGAACATTATGAACCTAGTATGAAACCTGGGACGCTTGTGAGAGACCATATACTTACGCTGATTGGTCAATTCAACGTGGCTAAGGTTTTAGGGGTTGAGATCAGTGCTTAGACTCAATTTCACATGGCTTTCGAGACTCTCCATGAGATGTTCTCATAGTTCAAAGTTAGCTATAACATGAATAAGCTTAACATGTCCTTGACCAAACTGATGAAAGAGCTCCAAAATGCTAAGAGTGTTCTTAAGGTCTAAAGTGGTGATGCTTACATTATTTCTTCTACTAGACTATCCTCATCTAAACTGAAAGGTAAAGATGGAAAAAGAAAGAAGTCCAACAAGAAGGGTCCACAGCAACAACCAAAGAAAGCTAAGACCCAAGAGAAATCTGAAGGAAAACTAAAAGGGAAATATTTTGAATGCGGAGAAAAGTGACATTGGAAGAGAAATTGCCCGAATTTCCTAACTAAGAATTAAGGAAATGGTGACTTATCTTTTATTGAGTCATGTTTAGTGGTTGATTCTACAGATACTTGTATAGTAAATTCTGGAGCCACTAACTATGTTTGCAATACTTTGCAGAGGTTCCAAGTAACCAATGAGCTTAATGGAGGGGATCATAGCTTAAGGGTTGGCAAATGAGCCGTGGTGTCTGCAAAAGCTGTCAGAGATGTTTATTTTTATTTTTAAAATAAGAAACATTTGGTTTTAAGTAATTATTTTTATATCCCAAACATTACTAGAAATTTAATTTATGTTGTTTTGTTATTCAAATAAGGATATCATGTTCATTTTTCTTCTATGATTGTTGATATTTCTTTTAATAAAGCTATAGTGTGTACAAGACATTTGGATAATGATTTGTATATCTTAAAACCAACCGACAACTTCTTATACCATACCACAAAATGAATAAAGTTATCTCCAACTAATGAGACTTACTTATGGCATTAGACTTGGTCATATTAACCTTAATAGGATTCAAAGACTAGTGAAGGATGGTACTTTGATCGATTTAAAGATGGAACTTTTGTCTATATATGAACCCTGTTTGAAGGGTAAAATGACTAAGATTTCTTTTAAGTTCAAAGGATTAAGAGCCAAAAAAGTTTTGGAATTAGTACACTCTGATGTATGTGGTCCATTTAAAGTCCAAGCTAGAGGTGGATATGAGTATTTCATCATGTTCACTGATGACTACTCAAGATACAGTTATGTTTACCTAATGACCCGCAAATCTGAGTTACTTGAAAAATTCAAGGAATTCAGATTGGAAGCGGAAAAACAATTAGGTAAGAACATAAAAATACTTCGATCTGATTGAGGTGGAGAATATCTATCTAGAGACTTTAGAGCATACTTGACAGAGAATGGGATTTTATCTCAATTGAGCACACCAAGTACTCCACAATAAAATTGTGTCTCGGAGAGAAGAAACAGGATCTTGTTAGACATGGTCAGATCCATACTGAGCTTTTCTACTCTTAGTGTTTTTTTGGGTATATGTACTGCAAACTGCTATGTATGTTCTGAATATGGTTCTGTCTAAGTCTGTACCTAAAACACCCCTTGAATTGTGGAATGGACGTAAACCCAATCTAAGACATATTCGTGTATGGGGATGTTTTACATATGTGCTTAAAGAATTATGTATGTTTGTAGGATATCCTAAAGGGACAAGAGGTTACTACTTCTACAATCATCAAGACAAAAAGGTATTTGTAAATACAACTGGGACCTTCTTATAGGACAAGTACATAGAAGAGAATGAATCCAGGAACAAGGTTCTTTTGGAAAATGTGGGGGAAAATATTCTTGGTTCATCTAATCCAGAGATTCGTATTGAACCTATTCATCCTGAGTTCATAAATCTACCACCATCAGCTATTGGATCCAGTGGGAGACATATTGAGGTTCCACCAATTGTGTCAACTGGTTCTTCGATTAATAAGGTAGTAGAAGAACATGATCCTATTGTCCATTCACCTTCGAGTATAGAAATGGATGTGCAAGAACATGGAGAACAAGAAAAACCTCTTGTCATCCAGGAACCAATAACGACTAGATGAAGTAAGAGAGTCATTAAACGACCTTCTAGATTATTGTTTAATCGAGAGTCTTTTGAGGCAGTCTCTAATGAGCAAGAAGAAGATCTCACTTCGTTTAGAGAGATTATAGAAGATGTAGACGCTGATCATTGGAGGAGTGCCATGGACTCAGAAATGAACTCCATGTACACTAACTCTATTTGGGATCTTGTAGATAAGCCTGAAGGGGTAAAACTCATTGGGTGCAAATGGATCTACAATAAAAAGAGAGAAATAGATGGAAGATAGAGACCTTTAAATCTAGATTGGTTGTCAAGGGTTATACCTAAAGGGAAAAGATCGATTATGAAGAAACCTTATCCTCGGTAGTCATGTTGAAGTTTATTCAAATTCTCTTATCCATAGCAGCTCATTTCGATTATGAGGTGTGGTAAATGGATGTCAAAATAGCTTTCCTCAATAAAAATATTAACGAGAGCATTTATATGATGCAATTAGATGGTTTTATCCAAAATGGCCAAGAGGATAAAGTACGGAAACTGAAAAGGTCCATTTATGGACTTACACAGGAGTCTAGGACCTGGAATATTAGATTTGATCAAATAATTAAAACTTGTGGTTTTGATCAGAATCTTGAAAAGCATTGTGTCTATAAAAAGATAAAGAGAGAGAATGTGGTTTTACTCTTGTTGTATGTGGATGACATCCTACTGATTGGAAATGATGTAAGAATGTTAACATCAACAAAACACTGATTGGAACAGCAGTTTGATATGAAAGACTTAGGAGAAGCAAACTACGTTTTAGGAATCCAAATCTTACAAGATAGGAAAAATAAGATGATTGCTTTATCCTAAGCTTCATACATCGACAAAATACTGGTGAGGTTTGCCATGCATGTAGTGCCCCGGATCAAAAATGACGCATAATTGAATAATTAAATATTTGAACCATGACTTAATAATTATGTGCGTATATTTTGATTGTTTAATTAATTACTTGCGTTTCAGAGATGTGTTTAATGCACAATTTAGATCGATAATTCTCTTAGACTTGGAACATAGAATATTTTTATACCATTAGATGCGCATCGAGAAAACGAGAAGATAGAAATGAACTAGGGGTTAATCGGAGACCCGTAGCTCAAATGGCGAAGAAAAAAGCCAAATACAAAGAATAGGTAAAACGAGAGGGTAAAATTCGGATGAACGGTAAAACGGAAAAATAATATTTTAATGGATGGTAATTAAAATTTACTTGTAAATAGTAACTTTGAAAATCTATAAATAGGGGCTCAGTCAATTCAAAATTTTCATTCGGCCGACGAAAACGAAAGCGACGTAAACAAGCAAGTTTCTCTCTTCTCTCTCTTTTTCTTTTCTGCCACCACCATCGCCGGTAAAGTCGCCGGAGCGCTGCCGCCGTCGCCGGAGCACCAATGCCGACGCGGTGGCCGGAAAAATTGAAAGTTATCGGTTCCAGCCGATTTTCGTACACGACGTTCGTCTTGACGAGACGAATCTAGTATAGGTTTTGGAATTCAATTTCGATTTCTCGTTCACCGGGAAACGGCGAAAAACCAACCCAAAAACCCTAAACCCTAGTTTTGGTGTTGCGAATATAGTAACGAAGGATTTTTCGGCAAAGTTTCGGGTACTATTCACCGCCGGAATCCGGTGAGGGGTGGCCGGGGGTGGTAGCCGGTGGTGAGAGGTTTCAGGCGGATGTGGTGGCGGAGGTGGAGGGCGGCGCCACCGCGGCTGGTGGCGCCAGGAAAAGGCCTGGTCGAGCAGGTCGGCGACGGGAGAGCTGGGCGCGAGCTGCGCGCGTCGGGTAGCCACCTACCGAGAAAACTCGGCCAGCTGCCGAGCGCCGGGTACCGCTACCGAGAAAACTAGGCAACCTGTCGAGAGACGCGCCCCCACTGCCGAGAAAACTCGGCAGCTGCCGAGACCGCCGGATGCCGCGCGCACCCGTGCGCGCCCGTCGGGTGCCGACGTGCCCCGTCGCTCGCGACGCCGTATTTTCGATCCAAACCCCATTTTTTCCACCGTACGTCAACATCGAGTCGTCGCCAATGAGATGTCGTTGACTGAGGGTCGTGGGCCCGATCAAAGTCAACCCTTTGACCAAAATTACGAAAATGCCCCTCAATCTTAAAACGCTCTGTTTGAGCTCGTTTCAACTCCGATTGAACTCATTTTTCTTCCGTAGCGACCCTACTCATTCCCTCTTCCTCACCTTTTGATCAAAATTACCAAAATACGCTTGAACCTAAAATGCTCCGTTTGAGCTCGTTTTAACTCCGATCGAGCTCATTCTTTTTCCGTCGTGACCCAAATTTCATTCTCTATCATCTCAGCTATATGGATTGATTATCCATTCTTGTTTCTTCAACTCCGATCTTTAGAGCTCTAGATTCGTCGTGCATTTAACGATTGTTTCTCCGCCAGTCTTTTACAACTTTAATTATATTATTAAGGATCTAAGAAATGTCATAACGTATATAGGCCATCAGTTGGATTGAACATTTGAGACGCGAGATTTGAGACACGAGATTTGAGATATCCGATCGTTGGTACTCGCTACTCACGTGGTAACCACCGAACAAGGTGGGGGTAACTTCTAAACCCTAACACTCATGTTTCCATTATTAAATGCATTAATGACAGTTACCTGTTATGTAAATCTACTGTTTATGAAACGATTCTTAATCGCTATACTCTATGAATATAAGATTTGCGAAATGTTGAGGTTCATGTACTGTGCTTACATGTGATGGTTTTTATGGATATACATGCATGTAATATTGTGCTACGAAGGGACTTCGGTCCATATCTATGCTACGAAGGGACTTCGGTCCATAACTGTGCTACGAAGGGACTACGGTCCATAATTGTGCTACGAAGGGACTTCGGTCCATAATTGTGCTACGAAGGGACTACGGTCCATAATTGTGCTACGAATGAACTACGGTCCATTTCTATGTTACGTGTCTCTATGTTATGTGTTATGCAATCTACGTACTGTCTTTATTTCTTGTATTTGTAAGTGTTCGAAAGACTCAACTGTTTAATGAACAGTATAACATGAAATTACTCCCACGAGTGTATTCAACGCACTCATCCCTATTCTGTACTCACACTATAGGAGATGAAAAAAACCTTGATGTGTAGAGAGAGGGGTGCCCTATCAGCTGTGTTCTCTTTTGGTTTTGTCTTTTAAAGCTATGTTAAATCGAGGTTCCAAGTTTGTAAAAGAAAACTGTATTTCTCATCTTTGTAAAAGATCCTGATGTTTATCCGCTGCGTAAGGTTTCAAGCTTTATTTTCATCTGTTGTATCCGATGTTTCAAGCGTACCACTTCTTATCCTCTCCTTGTTCCTTCTATTTTATATCATGTTCGTCTTTTTTCCTTTCTTCCTTCACGCCCAAAAATGAAAAAAAACTCTGATGTTTTTAACGAAAGATTCTGGGGCATGACAATGCAGAATTCTAAGAAAGGTTTGACACATTTCAGACATGGTATCTACTTATCACGGGACCAATCTCCAAAAACTCCTAATGAAGTGGAATACATGAAACGGGTTCCTTATGCTTCTGCTGTAGGAAGTCTCATGTATGTAATGGTATGTACCAGACCAGATATTTTTATATTATTGGGATAGTCAGTAGATATCAGTCGAATCCAGAGCCTGAAAACTGGATTGTTGTCAAACATATTCTCAAGTATCTTCGTAGAACAAGAGATTATATGTTGGTATATTCAGCATCAGATTTAGTGCCAGTAGGATATACTGATTCTGATTTTCAAGGTGATAGAGATTCTCGAAAATCTACATCAGGATCAGTATTCACTTTTAGTGGATGAGCAGATGTTTGGAGAAGCGTAAAATAATCATGTATTGCTGATTCCACAATGGAGGTTGAATATGTTGCTGCTTGCGAAACAACAAAAGAGGCAGTATGGCTAAGGAAATTTTTGCTAAGTCTAGAGGTGGTTCCTTCTGTGTCACATTCCATTACACTGTTTTGTGATAATAGTGGAGCAGTAGCAAATGTAAAAGAGCCAAGAAACTATAAGCATAGAAAACACATTGAGCGGAAGTATCACCTTGTAAGGGATATAGGTTAACGAGGAGAGGTATCGGTGTGCAAGATTACATCTGCAGATAATCTTGTTGACCCCTTTACAAAGAGTCTATCTAGTGGTATTTTTCAGGGTCATATTAGTAACATGGGTGTACTAGACATGTCTCATTTACTCTAGGGCAAGTAGGAGAGAATGTGTTAGTATATCTGCTTATGTGCTCTTGAGTAAACTTTTGATTTTTCAGACATATTTGAATTTATATAAATTGTCCTTTTGATTGTTTGTTTGAGCTTTGCATGTGTCCATGGATTGTAGATATATTTTAAATTGAGTGTTTAAGTTGTTAAGCACAGAAAGATTCGATTTATTATTCGATCCATAAAATTCTTGTTCATGATCAGTAAATAAATTGGGCAATTTAATTTGAAAAGATCATCCTAATTTCATTGAAGTTTGTCTTTAACTTGGTAATGGAGTTGAGGATACATATATGGTGGATTAGACGGGATCATATGAAATTAAATTGTGATTTGACCATGCAATTTAAAATCATTGGTTGACGTATATATTACCTTAATCTTGAGCAAGTAGTGTAACTTTGTTACTAACTCGAAGTTCTTTGAGATGCCAAAGGGTGAGATCATTTTGTTGATCAATATCTCGATGTCTTGGGAATTAGAGGGAAATAATGGAGAACATATATTTGCAATATTAGACACCTTCACCTATCTAATAGGCATGATCATGATCTCATGGGTTTTTCTATTGATAGTAAAACTGAGCTCAGTATTCAACTTTGTCGAATCAAATTGTGTGATATGATCACACAGGGACTGTTAAATAGAAGTTGAGGTTTGAGATTGATGAATATTGGAAATAAGACATATTGGACATGGTAGCCTATTCTAATTTTTTTAATTGATCGAAGGGGGTAATATGTTTGATCAATCAATCAGAGGATATAAAATTATTGATTTATTGCTTCAATAAATTCAATTTAATTAAGAGTGCAACCTCGTACTCATAGTGGACTTGAACGAGATTAATATTTTATTTTGACTAGTCAAAAGTTGATTAAGTCAGAATTAATTTATTGGAGCTTAATTTAATTGGATCCCATTAGGTCCCTTTGGTGGCTCTAAATTGAACTTAATATATTATAAAGAATATAATATATACTACGGTATATTTATGTTTGTTGGACTATCCAGATAAATATATCAATTAAGAGATATCTATGAGATAAATATATTTGATATGATTTTATCTAGATTCTTTCCTATGTGGAATAGGAGACTTGGAGAGCAAGAAAAGGAATTCTAAAACTTCTAGGTTTCTATGCTATTAAATAGTCCACAATATTATACGGTGCCCACACACAAAAATACTGCAGAAGAGTTTTAGAGAGAACACCGGAGAAGACTTGACGGTTATAAATGTGCAATTTATGTAGAATTCTTGAAACTACGAAGAGGTTAAAGCACGCTCTGAAAGGTATTTCGTTAACCTTCTTATACAAGATAAATTGTCATATAGAATATATATTATAATCGATCCTATGACGATATTTCTGATTTAATCAGATGTAATTCTCGAGGGTTTTCCTAACAATAAAATCCGATGAAGATTCCCCTTTTACTTTTGTTGATAATGGGTTGTGGGAGCTTGAAGATGTGGCGGCTAATTACTATACTGTTTTGTAGTCGGAGCTTTACATGTAGTTTTGTGGTGAATTTTGAATTAGTTTGAAATATAGAAGGAAGTTCAGAAAATAAGAGAACTTCTAGAGCCATCTCTCTCTCTCTAATTTGAGTTGCTAATTGTGACGTTGCTTTCATCTTTATACCACAGATTTGAGTACCCCCAATACTATTGATATTGCTAGATTATATTACTAGAATTTGCAGAAATTTTGGGAAGAAGATGATAAAATTCATGTATTTGAAATTTTAAAATTTGAAATTCACTCTACAAGTACACTGATACCTTAAGAGTATACAAGTGATACTTTAAGAATATTGCAAGTGATACCTTTCACTGAATGAACAACAATATATTAAAAGTGCATATGTAATACCTTATACTACCTTATATTATAAACATTAATACCTTAAAGGTAAATATGTAATACCTTAAGAGTATACAATAATTCCTTCTTCCTCTCCTTTTCTTTTCTTCTCTATCCTTCTTCTTAATTTCTTTTCTCTCGATTTGTTATTTTTATAGATTACAATTGTGATTTTTACCACTATACATGTCTCGTGTAGTACACAGATTTAAATAATTTGAAATATTGAATTTTCTTAATGATTTTATGTTATAATTATGACTATCATTTAAGTTAATATTACATATAATGTAATTTTTATTAATATATTATTTAACTATTGAAATAAATAATTTCTAATATGTGTAAATAAATTATAATTTATATAAATTAGATTTTTTTAAAATTTTATTTGTTATTTTTTAAATTTTAGATTTATAACCTTAATAATAATAAAATAACAACAACATCGACGAAGACGACAACAACAACAAAAATAATAATAATAATAACTCGTATATTTTATTGTTGATTTTTATAGAAAAATAACTTAAATTTTTTAAACATTTCAATCATAAGTTTGTCTATATTTTTATTAGTATATTTTTTCAAAATTTATTTAAAATTTTAAAATATTTTATATTGAAAGCCTACTATTTTTTTCTTATATTTCTTATATTAAAGGTCATTTAATAGTTCACCATTTCGTAATCATTTAATTTTGTAACTTTCTTTTTTTTAATTTACATTTAAAATTTTAAAAATAAAAACAATTGATATGGTAATTCTTTTTAATTAATAATAAATATGTTTGAAATATTTTTTAATACATTACTTTTCTATATATGTCAATATATTCCATCCAATGATTAGAAAGATTGTGTTTGCCATGAAATTATAAAATTCATATTAATATAATCATTAATAAATATGTTTGAAATATTTTTTAATACATTACTTTTCTATATATGTCAATATATTCCATCCAATGATTAGAAAGATTGTGTTTGCCATGAAATTATAAAATTCATATTAATATAATCATTAAATTACATTTTGAACTTTTGAGAGAACGACACGTGTCATTAGTGATTGCTTATATATATAAACATTTTTTTTTAAACAATTCTTATGTTCATTATGGTTGGACTCTCAAGGTGTTGACAAGTGGATGTCTCCAAAGATGCCACATAAATTGTTTGAGTTATTTTGGTACTGCCATGTGTCCTCATTTTCACTCATCAAGTGGGGACATATAAGCTTCTTAATTTGAGCTCTCTCAAGTCGGCAGTGTTGTTTAGGTGTCGTGCATGTGTCGTTTAAGTAATTAATTTTCTCACTACATTTTACATTTTCATTTCAATTATTTAGAATCGATTATTAGGCTTTTTGTTTGACCAAACTTTTGATTTCATTTCTAGATATTATATATATATATATATATATATATATATTATATATATGTGTGTGATTTAGATATGGATAAAATATAAAGAAATAGGAAAATGAAAAAAAAAAAAAAAAGGATCACTCATCAAAGAAAGAAAAGAGAAATCAATAAGAAAATAGAATAGAAGGAAAACAGGCAAGAAATAAAGAGAGAGAAGAGAGAAAAGAAATATGAAAATAAAGGATAATGGTTGTGAAATGATAAAATCCTAAAGTTAAATAAACATATCAAGTTATAAAGTTCATTATAAGTTAAATATATAATATAGATATGAAAAATTACAAATTAACGAAGAAACTGAGATGAATTTAAAAATACATATAAGTTCATTAAAAAGTTAAACCACATTGAGTTTTATAATCATTTTAATAACTTCTTTTTAAAAAAAATAATTCATCACTCAATTTCTTTATCATATATCTTCTCTAATTTTAAAGTCAAAAATTTGATCTCATTCGCCCTTTTTACAATTCTTTCAAAAAAAAAACATAACATATGAGAATACAGATGATTTCTACTTACAAAATTCAATATTGAATGAAAAAAAAATCATGATCAAAAATCTATAAAAAGTCCCTGCATGCATTGCATGAGAATTAGTCTAGTTAGATGAAAAACGTATTTCATTGGATTAAGTTACGCTGAAAGCAAATGACTCCCAAATTACTTGGGGTTTAAGCATTGAAATTTTGGTCACCATACTCTTTTGTGGTGCCTCAAAATAATTCTTCCCCGATTGTAATTTTAGACCAATTTGTGCTAAACTCATATATACACAAAACACACACACACACACACATATATATATATCTACATGACTGTTATGAAATAATAATAATATTATGTGGATGTCATTTGCCCTTCCATCTTCCATGAGTTACAACAATCCACTTACTCTCATTATGATTTATAATAATATGTATTAAATCAGTCCATGTTTGGTTCTCCTATAAATAGGTGGTTGTTGCAACCTTCATTTGTAAACTAAGAAAAAATTTAATTATACATGATTGAATAAATATTCTTTCTCTACATCTTGTCTTCTTTTACTTCCTTCTCTATTTTGTTTAGTTCTACTAATTTCACAACAATGACAAAATTATTACAATATTTTTATTTTAACACAATCAATGTCCTACCCTAAAAGGGAGTAAAGTTTATTACACCCCCCCCCCCCCCAAAATTATTCGAACCCATAATTAATACTAACTTTAGCATGATTTGCAACTATTTTATTCATCATTCATTTATAGACCAGGTATAATTAGCTTATTCAGAATATATATATATATATATATATATATATATATATATATATATATAGTTGCTTTTAAGTTGATTTAAAAAAAAAAATAGTATTTACTTAATGGTAATCATCAATGATCAGAAGTTTCATCTCAGCCTCACTTAATAATAACTCATTATGATTCTCAAAACAGAAAATTGTGCACCTCTGATTTCAATGCTCACCATATATGTATATTTGAAGTTGTGAACCTCCCATGCAAGGTTTCCCCTAAATTTGAATGGTGCATATAACTTCCCATCACTGAAAGACATTTAACTTCCCAACTGTATTAATTTCTGTTTTCTCCTATCATCACTCTTCTTTCAGATTATTATTATTTTAATTAGTTGTTAAGCGCATTATGGAAATGAAAAAGACAGATTTGTTGATTGATCCTCTTCCTATTGCTTTGCTTGATTTTTCATAGCAACGCCACCACTAGATCGTCTCCACCCTCAAACTACATCTTGAGTGCATGGACTAGCTGAATAAAAATTCACCTAGCTGGTTATCTTTATCGAATATAACTGATTCGATAGGAATTTCATCTCTTGGTTGTTTCTCCAAATAGGTAAGATAAACATTACTTTGAAGTGTAGCATAATGTATTTTATAAGTTTTTGGATTTGGATTGAAGTTAGTTAAATTTAGTTTGCAATGTTTGTCGGTATTTTGTTTTAATTATTCTCTGAAAAGAACATATAACACTCCATATATTTAACTTTTGAGACCTAAGTTTCTAGGTCTAAATTGGTGAATTTTTTCTTAAAATATAATAAATCTCATTAATCTCTATTTTTGGAATAGATCACGATGGTCCATTGATGACATCAACGTGATCTAAGATCTCGGTGCTCAATCACATCATGATCAAGGACCATCGAGATTTAAGATTTTGAATATTGTGATATATCTTTTAGCAAACTTGATCACAGTGCTAGCTTATCATTATGATCTAAGATTGTTGAATATCATGATCTATCTTCCACCATTGTAATCTATTCCAAATTTTATCTTTCTGGTTTTTGTTTTTTTTTTTTTTGAATAAAATTAACTTTCTATTTTGAGGACATTTATGTCATTTAATCTTAATTTTAAGTAGAATTTTTTTTTATTAAGTGAATATTTTTTATTTTACCTTATCTATAATGGGTAGAAACAAGACACATCCCTCTATATCAAGCTACTTGTATTCTTAGGTAACAACAATAGGCCTCGGGTACTATTCTGCATCAATTGATATAAGAGATTCTCTTTCTACCACAAAAAATAGTTTTTTATCTTGTCTACCACAAATCAGAAAAATTGACAAAATTACTCTTTTGGAAAAAGTTAGAATTGACAGCATTCCCTGGCATACATAATTTTTGTGTAACCCTATGATGTTATAGGAATTTTCGTGTCATAAAAAAACAAAAAATATTTTTTTACATGAAAACTAACCCTATGAAACATAAGGTTACATGAAAATTGTGTAAATCAATAAGTGTGTAGTCATTTTTTACTTTTTTTTAGAAGGGTAATTTTATCAATATTTCAAATCTATTGAAACAAAAATGGATAAATTTCATAACAAAACCCAATTTATAGTTTAGTTCTCAATTCTAGAACCAATTTTTAAAGTTTCTCAATAAGATGCTCAATTTAACTTCTTTTCTCAATTTAAGGTTTGAAATTTAGATTGAGTTCTCAATTCAAAATAAATTTTCATTTTCCTTTTCTATTTTCGTTTTATTATATTTATAGATTTATTAATATTTCAATATGTATTTATATTTTAGATAAATTATAACAAGTTAGTGTAATTTTGAAATGATTTTCATCTGACTTGTATTAATTTTTATATATATATATATATAATGCATTTCATAAAATTAAGATTCTTTTTATTTTCTTAATTTTATGAATAAAAGTACACAAACCCAATTTTAATATTAATCAATTTAATAAAAGTTATATTTTATGAATTGAATTAATTATATTTTTCTTTCTTTCATTCTTTTTAATATAAATTAATATAAGTCGGATGAAGATCTTAATTTATCTAAAATATAAATACATATTAAAATATAATTAAAAAGAAAAAAGAAAAAGAAAATGAAATTTTATTTTGAATTGAAAACTCAATCTAAATTTCAAACCTTAAATTGAGAAAAAAAAAAATGTTATATTGAGCCCCTTATTGAGAAATTTTAAAAATTGGGTTTAGAATTTAGAAATAAACTATATATAAATTGAGTCTTATTATTAAATTTATCCAAAAAAAAAGAGTAAAAAACTATCCTTGATGATAGAAAGGAAATATCTTATATCAAATGTTGTATTATGGGCTATTATCTCTACAACAATATGTGATATCTTGTTAAGAAGCACACATTTTTTAGCTTTAGAATGTTCTGATTTAAACATTTTGGTATGAGAAATTCATTAGGCTCTAGCAAATCTTGTCAAAATTTCATATTTGAACAGTAATTATATTAAATCATTAATTCTAGCAATACGTTTTTTTTTTTTTCGTTTTGCTATACAAATGTCAAATAATATCAATCTGGAAACCGTAGGTCAAAGTTCTACTGCGCATCTAGGAATGAAATAATTAACGGTGTGTAAATTTAATTTATTTCCAAAATTATGTATGACAATTTCAGTACTATGCATTCTCATGCTCATTCGATTTTTCTTCTTTTTCCATAAGAACTAAGTATATTTCTTCTTCTCATTTGAATTGGGAGATAAATTCAGTTTCATCATGAAATTAGGGAATGTCGACACATTAGCTCATGTCAACCTCCAACATATGGGAAAAAAAAACTCCAATTGAACGTAAAATTGACAACAAAATTTGGGAATTTTGAAGGTGTTGTGAGACTAGCATGGGTTAAAACCATTTTTTGTAACATAATTATGACGTTTTTTTATTTTTGTCTCATAGTTCATGATTTTCAATTTAGTCCCACAATTTAAGAATTTGTCCAATTTTAGTCAAATTTTTCAATATTCAAGCTTTCTGATTACCTAAAAACCGATGTGATAACACGTGTAAAATTCTTATTTATTGACAAATGCCACCATGTCACTTCCAGTTCACTGAACAACCATATTACGACGAAATTCGATTTTTCCAGCCAAAATTGAATTGAAATCGAACAAATTCTTAAATTGTACATGTGACTAAATTGAAAATCGTGATTTTTATAGGACCAAAATCGGATGACACCAGAGTTATGGGATGAAAAATGATTTAAACCCGATTAACACAATATTACGGTATCAACATTAATTAATCTCATATCGACTTCTAATTATCTCGTGTCCACCTCCAATTGAAAGTAAGATTAACATGAGTCCTCAGGGTATAGTCGAGTTGGTAAGGCCTATGGTGATATTGGGAGAAATTCTCTAGCAACGCAGGTTCAAAGCCTATATATGGGGTATATTTTCATTGAAATATTATGAAAGTTTGTTTTGGAGTTTGTATCATATTGATTCTCTCCTACAGATGTCTATCACTCAAACATGTCTCTTCCGATTGAGGGGTAGTCAGGCTCTCCATAATCAAAAGATTAGCATGATATTAACGGTTAAATTAAATGAATCTCATCTTATGTTGACACCCAAAACAAGGGTTTGAGGGGGTCCACCCTTCTACAGTAAGGATATTTTGGACTTTTGCCAAAAAAAAAAAAAGAAAAAGGTTTTTGTTGGATTGATTTAATTTCAAAAACATAGTTGATGGTGATGATAAATGATCGGAATAATATTCTTCTCAACGTTACTGAATATAACTCATTATGATCCAAAAATAGAATATGACATGAATACAAATCGCCATTAAACATGCACATCTAGCATATATAAATACCCACTAAATTATATGCTCTTATTATTCCACCACAAGTCATTTAACTAACTTCCCAACGGAAATAATATCTGTTAATTCCTCCTGTCTTTACTCCTCTCACTCTCTCTGTCTCCAATGAAACTCATACATTTGTTAATCCTCTTTGTGTTGTTTAGCTCTGTGTTTTTGGAAACCGATGCCATTCGGCTCAACGCTCATCTAAAAGCCGTATTATTCCCTGCAGAATCGGGGCCAAGTCCCGGTGATGGACACGAAGAGGTGAATGGTCGAAGAATGGAGAAGTATGCAAATGCGAAACCACGAAAAGAAATCAACAATGATGGTCCAGTCCCTGGGGATGGACACTAGGGAAATCTATGTATGGATGTATGTATCTATAGTTGGTCGTGTGATTATCTCATTTTGTTTAACCATATATATGTAGAATTCTTTTTTTTTCTTTTTGTTTTTGAGTTTTGGCCTTGCGAGATGCATATATTTATATATATATATATATATATATATATATATATATATATATATGAACATAATTGGAAGAGTTTGTTCCAATCCCTCTCTCTCTAGCTCCATGAGTAATATACGTTTGATGAGGAAATGACCTGAAAAAATTCTTCTCTTCTTCAAACTAAAAATATGATGGTTTTATCCACAATAACTATACACAAATACTAATTAATCTTTTTTTTTTATTATGCATGAATCTTGTGAGATGGTCCTATAAAATTAGATTTATTTTCGTAACCCACTAAATAAAATTTTACATGTGAAAATGAGTTTGAATTGTTCATATTATATCCATATATAAAACGGACTTTATTATTAGTTTTATTTTTTCACTTTTGTTGTTTTTCCTTTATACTTTTTTTCATTTTATCATTTATCTATAATTTGTATGTGTAGCGCCCCGGATCAAAACGAGCATAATTAATTAATTAAATATTTTAACCTATGATTTAATAATTTTGTGCGTATTATTTAACTGTTTAATTTATTTAGTGCGTTTCAGATACGTGTTTTAATGCGAGGTTTAGATCGATAATTTTTATTAGATGTGGAACATAGGATAATTTTATACCATTAGATACGTATCGAGAAAACGAGAAGATAGAAACGAACTAGGGGTCAATCGGAGACCCGTAGCTCAACCGGCGACGAAAAGGGCGAAACACGAGGTTTCGGAAAACCGGAAGATATTTCGGTGAATAGTAGCATGGAAAATTCAACCGATGAATAGTGACGAGATATTTTCACGTGAACAGTAACTTTTCCAACTCTATAAATAGGGCTCCTCCGATTCATTTCTCACCCTTTTTCTGAACGAGCCGAACGCGCCGAAAACTCGTAAGTTCTCTCTCTCTCCTCTGTCTCTCTTCATTTTCTATTTTCTGGTCGGCGGCGCCACCGCCGGCACGGCGGCAGCGCCGCCGGCCGATCGCCGGAAAATTTCAACGTTGTCGGAATCGGACGATTTTCGCACTCTAAAGCTTAACTCAAGTAAACTAGTATAGTTTTCTCATAAACTACCTATCTAATTAGCAACTACTACGTTCGTCTCGACGAGATGAATCTAGGATAGGTCTCGGATTTCAAATTCGACCTCTCGTTCACCGGAAAATGGCAAAAAACAGCCTTGAAACCCTAAACCCTAACCCTTGATCACCCTTTCTCTCTCCTCTGTTCTTTCTCTCTCCACCGCGCCGGAAAAGCTGCCGGAGGTCGTTGCCAGACGCTGGAGTGCCAGCGCCGCCGTGGGTGGCGGCGCCGGAGAAGGACAGTGGTGTATTTATGGGTATGCATGCATGTGTGTGTTAAATGGTGTATCAGTGTGTGTGTTGTGTGGCTCGTTGTGGGGACAGCGCTGGGAGGCGCCACCGTGAGGGAACCCTTGGCCGGCGACGGGAGGTCACCGACGGAGCCATGGGAAGGGTGGCCGGTGATTGGAAGTCGCCGGCCAAAGCTTGGACAGTGGAGGGTGTTTATATATATACGTGTGTGTATGTGTTGAAGCTGCCGGAGTTGGTGGCTGGGTTTGGGGGGGCTGCCGGCGACCGGGAGTCGCCGGCCGCTGTTCAGGGGGTGAGCTGGTGGTGGTGGCCGGCGGCGGGTGGTCGCCGCCAAGCTTTTTCATGTGTGTGTGGGTTTAACCGTGTGATAGTGTGTGTATGCGTATGGGTGTATATGTATGTATAAGGGTGTTGGGCTGGCCGGGAGAGGTTGCCGGCGACAGGGAGTCGCCGGCGGAGGAGCTGGGGGTGGTCGCCGGTGACGGGAAGTCGCCGACCGGAGTTTTGGTTGAAGTTGGAATTTTCGAAAAACTGAGCATCGAAGGTTTTTGCGGTGAAGATTCGGACACTATTCACTACCGGAATCCGGCGATGGACGGCCGGAGGTGGTAGCCGGCGGTGCAAGGAATCCGGCGAGGTAGGTGGTGGCGGATGAAGGCGGCGCCGCCGCGCCGGGTGACGCTGGGAAAGTGACAGGCGAGCAGGGCCGACGTCGGGAAAATCTATGCACCAGCTGCCAAGAAAACTCGGCAGCTGTCGAGACGGGCTTACCCACTGCCGAGAAAACTCGGCAGCCGTCGGGTGTCGGGTAGCCGGCGCGCACCGTGCGCGCCCGTGCACACCCGTCGGGTGCCGACGCACACCCGACGCCGTGTTTTCGATCCGAATCTCCTTTTCGTTCCGCCGTTCATCCGTATCGAGTCATCGATGACGAGACGCCGTTGATCGGGGTCCGTGGGCCCGGTCAAAGTCAACCCTTTGACCAAAAAGACCATTTTACCCCTAAACCTAAAATGCTCCGTTCGAGCTCGTTTTAACTCCGATCGAGCTCTTTCTTTTTCCATCGTGACCCAAATTTATTTTCCTATCTATTCAGCCACTTATTCAGATCTGATCCTCTCATTTCTTGAACTCCAATCTTTAGATCACTCGATCCGTCGCGTATTTAACGACCGATTTCCAACGGAACCTTTTACAGCTTTAATTATAATTTATTAAGGATCTAAGAACACTGTAACGTATGTAGGCTACCTGTTGGATTGATGTTGAGTTATCTGACCTTTGACACTCGCTACTCGAGCTTTGAGTTATCAGATCATCGGACCCCACTACTCACGTGGTAACCACCGAACAAGGTGGGGGTAATTTCTAACTCTTAATGTATTTACAGTTTTCCCTATCATAAAGCATGAATGAGGAATACTAAATGCTGTGAATATACATGTTGTGCCATACTATATACTGTGAAAGAACTTTGGTTCACATTGCATGTTCGAAGAGTCCTACGGGACTGTAAAAAATTTGTCTCCCTCCCTTCTACTACTCTATTGAGGTTTGGTGGTCCTCATGAAGCGCACCAGCGGTATATGAGACCATTTTATAGGGTAAGACGGGTTGTTCCCGCGCCTATTCTTCTTACCATTTCTAATATCTGCTATGCATATTACTTGCTATGATTTCGTGACTGCAATTTAATTTCCGATATTTATATTTGTCGAATATTGTAAGATGCAGACTTTATCCCCATGAGTGTATTCCAAGCACTCACCCTTTAATCTGTAGTCACACTACAGGAGCTGGTGAGCATGTTGAACCCTAGATGGAGAGAGGAGGTGTTGTTTCTGATCTTGTGTTTTAAAGATGTCGTCGCACAAACATTTTCAAATCAATGTGTCATTTTATTCACGTTTCTGTAATGAATTCCAAGTATTCTATGGATGTGAGATCATGATGGTTATTCCCGCTGCTTTAATATATTGTGTATATTTCGGCATTGAGGCCAAATTTTATCGGTATTGAGACCGATCGTTATCGGCCGAGGCCATTGTTGATATGTGAAAGATTCACATCGTCCCTCACCCCTTTCTTCTGTCGTCTCTAATCCCCTTCTTCTGTCGTCTCTTACTATTTCTTCTTCACGCCCAATGGTAAAACTCTGATAAAATACGAAAAGATTTTGGGGCATGACAGATGGTATCAGAGCAGTTCTAACTTTGAGAACTTGCTCAAATTGGTTTTAAAAATGGGAAAATGTGATTTCGAAAATGTGATTTCAAAACGTGTTCGGGTTTTCGGAAAAAATATAGATAGGCACTGTCCTCTCTCCATAGGTGATCCCCTGAATGTAATACTTGCGGAATAAGTGTTTACCTGATATTTGTTACTTTGTTGATATGATACAAACTGTTTAGAATTGCTGAAGTGTTAAGGATACTGTTTCACAATGGAAAAATCTGTTGAAACCCTCTTGATGTCATTACAATCACGATGAAAAGATTTTGTGAAAACCTCTTGAAGTCACTATAATCAACATACTGCTCTGAGCCACCGCCACAAAGCCGCTGACTGCAGCAGCGTGAGCTCGTGTGCGAGTATGGTCGTTTGCAGGAGTTGATATCGTGTGACTAAAAGTTGAAACTACCATGGACCCTTGTTTATAACAGGGTGTACTAATGAGTGAGTTTTCCCAGTCCGTGGTTGTAATGCGTAAGATCGGTTTTGACAATTGAGGGCTATAAAAACTCTTTGAAGATGGCAATAATTTAAATTTTAATGTTATGTGTATGATACATTGTTCTGGTTTGATTGTGCGTGTTGTGTATACCCTAATGTTAATTGGGCTACGCGGGGTAGATTATAAGGGTTAGTTTGCTTAGGTCGGCTGTAAAACGATATGCCACGAGGACGACCACGAAAGAATAAGCCGTCAATCTAGGGGATTTGGTTACAGTGCTACAAGCGTTAGCACAACACTTCGAAGTAACTAGAGCCGCCCCACATCCAACCAGAACTAACCCGAATCTCATCTGCGAACCCGTGCTTAGATGCAGGAAGGTACACTCAGGATCGTGTCAACAAGAAGTACGAAATTGTTTCACCTACGGCGTACCGGGGCACATAGCGGCTAACTGCTAGAGGTCGAGGGAGCTGAGGCGATGACAACATGAAGACGGTAAGGACAAAACATCTGTACCGTCACCTTAGGATTGCTTTCGAAGATAAGATCCTTCTAGTTAATCTTCACGCTTTGGAGATAAAGGATGAAGATGAAGGATTTTGATACGATCCTGGGGATGGACTGACTAGAGTCCAAACCACGCGGTAATCAAGTGTCATGTAAGGAAGACTGTCATTCAAGCACCGGGCAAACTGGAGTTCACATTCCATGGAATATGAGTTAAAGTCGACATAAGGATTATCTCGGCCATGGAAGCAACCAAGATGCTTAGCAAAGGAAATTGCAAAGTTTGGTTGGTCAACATGGTGAACTCCGAAAAAGAATTGGCTATTATCAAGAAAGTGCCGGTGATGAAGGAATTCATGGATGTTTTCCCGAGGAATTACCTGGTCTTCCACCGGATGGACAGGAGATCTTCGAGATTGATCTCGTCCCAGGATTTGCACCGGTGTTGGAAGCTTCAAAACGGACGACATCGAAGCAATTGCAAGAACTGAAGGTCCAACTAACAGAACTGTTGGACAAGGGCTCCATTAGACCGAGCATGTCGCTTTGGGAAACTCCAGTGCTCTTGGGAAAGGGAAAAAAGATGGAAGCTTTCAAGCGTGTGGATCACCAAGGGACGAACAAGCGGACCCTAGAGAACAAGTATCCACTACCTCAAATTAAAGATCTTTTTGATCAATTAAGAGGTGCCAGTGTGTTCTCGAAGGTTGACTTAAGGTCTGGATATCACCAGATAAAAGTCAAGAATGCTGATATATCAAAGACAACACTCAGGACGAGATATGGCCACTACGAGTTTGTAGTAATACCATTTGGTCTGAGCAACGCTCCAACTGTCTTTACGAACTTGACGAATCGCGTCTTCCTTCCGTAGCTCGATCTTATCGTCAATGTGCAACAGAATGCACCACGAACAGCAACTTAAAAACGTGTTAGAATTCTGCAAAAGGAGATATGCATGCCGCTGATTCCTCCTGCTAGATGCGACATCTTTTCTCCCAGACTCATCAACTCTATCTCTCTTTCTTCCTCTCCTTTCTTCGTCCATATCGAGAACATACTGATTTTTTTGGTGACTGGGAATACGACTTTCCAGCACCAACTATTCTTCATCCTACTCCGCCAGTAAAATGACGAAAACGAGAAGGGATTGACATAGCTCAGAATTGACAAAAGTCTTGAACGTCTCCGCCAGTAAAACGACGAAAATGAGAAGGGATTGACATAGCTTAGAATTGATAAAAGTCTTGAACGTCGAGCTTAGTCAAATAATCAAGGAACTTGCAAGCCTACATAACTTCCTTGACGAGAAATGGAAAGACAGAAGTAACAAAGATACATGAAAATGAACTTTGTAGCAAAGTATTCAGTCTCGCAGCTCTTAGTACACGTTTAGTTCCGAGTCGCTCTTAGTACGCGTTCAATTTCGAAGACAAAATTATTTTAAGGGGTAAGGGATGTAGTGCCCCGGATCAAAATGAGCATAATTAATTAATTAAATATTTTAACCTATGATTTAATAATTTTGTGCGTATGATTTAACTGTTTAATTTATTTAGTGCGTTTCAGATACGTGTTTTAATGCGAGGTTTAGATCGATAATTTTTATTAGATGTGGAACATAGGATAATTTTATACCATTAGATACGTATCGAGAAAGCGAGAAGATAGAAATGAACTAGGGGTCAATCGGAGACCCGTAGCTCAACCGGCGACGAAAAGGGCGAAACACGAGATTTCGAAAAACCGGAAGATATTTCGGTGAACAGTAGCGTGGAAAATTCAACCGATGAATAGTGACGAGATATTTTCACGTGAATACTAACTTTTCCAACTCTATAAATAGGGGTTCCTCCTATTCATTTCTCACCCTTTTTCTGAACGAGTCGAACGCGCCGAAAACTCGTAAGTTCTCTCTCTCCTCTCTCTCTCTCTTCGTTTTCTGTTTTCTGGTCGGCGGGGCCACCGCCGACCGATCGCTGGAAAATTTCAATGTTGTCGGAATCGGACGATTTTCGCACACGACGTTCGTCTCGACGAGACGAATCTAGGATAGGTCTCGGATTTCAAATCCGACTTCTCGTTCGTCGGAAAATGGCGAAAAACAGCCTTGAAACCCTAAACCCTAACCCTTGATCACCCTTTCTCTCTCCTCTATTCTTTCTCTCTCCACCGCACCGGAGAAGCTGTCGGAGGTTGCCGGAGATTGCCGGAGGTCGTGGCCAGACGCTGGAGTGCCGGCGCCGCCGTGGGTGGCGGCGCCGGAGAAGGACAGTGGTGTATTTATGGGTATGCATGCATGTGTGTGTGTTATATGGTGTATCAGTGTGTGTGTGTTGTGTGGCTCGCTGTGGGGACGGCGCTGGGAGGTGCCACCGTGAGGGAACCCTTGGCCAGCGACGGGAGGTCGCCGGCGGAGCCATGGGAAGGGTGGCCGGTAACTGGAAGTCGCCGGCCAAAGCTTGGACAGTGGAGGGTGTTTATATATATACGTGTGTGTATGTGTTGAAGCTGCCGGAGTTGGTGGCTGGGTTTGGGGGGGCTGCCGGCGATCGGGAGTCGCCGGCCGCTGTTCAAGGGGTGAGTTGGTGGTGGTGGCCGGCGGCGGGTGGCCGATGGCCAAGCTTTTTCATGTGTGTGTGGGTTTAACCGTGTGATAGTGTGTGTATGCGTATGGGTGTATATGTACATATAAGGGTGTTGGGCTGGCCGGGAGAGGTTGCCGGCGATGGGGAGTCACCGGCGGAGGAGCTAGGGGTGGTCGCCGGCGACGGGAAGTCGCCGGCCGGAGTTTTGGTTGAAGTTGGAATTTTCGAAAAACTGAGCATCGAAGGTTTTTGCGGCGAAGATTCGGACACTATTCACCGCCGGAATCCGGCGATGGACGGCCGGAGGTGGTAGCCGGCGGTGTAAGGAATCCGGCGAGGTAGGTGGTGGCGGATGGAGGCGGCGCCGCCGCGCCGAGCGACGCCGGGAAAGTGACAGGCGAGCAGGGCCGACGTCGGGAAAATCTGGGCACCAGCTACCGAGAAAACTCGGCAGCTGTCGAGACGGGCTTACTCGCTGCCGAGAAAACTTGGCAGCCGTCGGGTGTCGGGTAGCCGGCGCGCACCATGCACGCCCGTGCGCACCCGTCGGGTGCCGACGCACACCCGACGTCGTGTTTTCGATCCGAATCTCCTTTTCATTCCTCCGTTCATCCGTATCGAGTCATCGATGACGAGACGCCGTTGATCGGGGTCCGTAGGCCCGGTCAAAGTCAACCCTTTGACCAAAAAGACCATTTTACCCCTAAACCTAAAATGCTCCGTTCGAGCTCGTTTTAACTCCGATCGAGCTCTTTCTTTTTCCATCGTGACCGAAATTTCTTTTCCCATCTATTCAGCCACTTATTCAGATCTGATCCTCTCGTTTCTTGAACTCCAATCTTTAGATCGCTCGATCCGTCGCGTATTTAACGACCGATTTCCAACGGAACCTTTTACAGCTTTAATTATAATTTATTAAGGATCTAAGAACACTGTAACGTATGTAGGCTACCTGTTGGATTGATGTTGAGTTATCTGACCTTTGACACTCGCTACTCGAGCTTTGAGTTATCAAATCATCGGACCCCGCTACTCACGTGGTAACCACCGAACAAGGTGGGGGTAATTTCTAACTCTTAATGTGTTTACAGTTTTCCCTATCATAAAGCATGAATGAGGAATACTAAATGCTGTGAATATACGTGTTGTGCGATACTATATACTGTGAAAGAACTTCGGTTCACATTGCATGTTCGGAGAGTCCTACGGGACTGTAAAAAATTCATCTCCCTCTCTTCTACTACTCTATTGAGGTTTGGTGGTCCTCATGAAGCACACCAGCGGTATATGAGACCGTTTTATAGGGTAAGACAGGTTGTTCCCGCGCCTATTCTTCTTACCATTTCTAATATCTGCTATGCATATTACTTGCTATGATTTCGTGACTGCAGTTTAATTTCCGATATTTATGTCTGTCGAATATTGTAAGATGCAGACTTTATCCCCACGAGTGTATTCCACGCACTCACCCCTTAATCTGTACTCACACTACAGGAGCTGGTGAGCATGTTGAACCCTAGATGGAGAGAGGAGGTGCTGTTTCTGATCTTGTGTTTTAAAGATGTCGTCGCACAAATATTTTCAAATCAATGTGTCATTTTATTCACGTTTCTGTAATGAATTCCAAGTATTCTATGGACGTGAGATCCTAATGGTTATTCCCACTGCTTTAATATATTGTGTATATTTCGGCATTGAGGCCGAATTTTATCGGTATTGAGACCGATCGTTATCGGCCGAGGCCATTGTTGATATGTGAACGATTCACATCGTCCCTCACCCCTTTCTTCTGTCGTCTCTAATCCCCTTCTTCTGTCGTCTCTTACTATTTCTTCTTCACGCCCAATGGTAAAACTCTAATAAAATACGAAAAGATTTTGGGGCGTGACAGTATGTATATATATATATAAGAGTAAACTACTTTTTTCGCCCATTATGTTTGTCGTTTCGCAGTTTTGCCCTTTTTGAATTCGGGCTTGCAATTTAGGACATTATTTTTTAAAATTTCGCAATTACTGCCCAATTTCGGCCCGAATCGATTAATTGGGCTGAAATCGCACGTTTTTTTACACGTGACTGGTGATTTCGGGCTGAAATTGCTTACATGGCTTCTAATTTGTTGACGTGGATTTCCTTCGATATTTTTTTTCTCAAAAGTTTACTTAATAGTGGGACCCATCTTACAACTCACTCAAATTTTAAAAAAAAACTGTAAAATCCCTAAATCATAAACGGTAAAATTCCTAAACGGTAAAATCCCTAATAATAAAAAACCTTCTAGAATTAAAAATCAAAAAAATCAAGAAAAATCAAAAAATCCCAAATCAAAAAAAATTCAAATCAATAAATCAAAACATTGTAGATCCTTTAGGATCCCTTCTGCAGATTTGCCCCCAATCTCTTCTGCAGATTGATTCAAATCCTCTCAACCGCGGATTTGCCCCCAATCCCTTCTGCAGATTGATTCCCACAACGAATCTGAGTACGCCAAACACTTCAACTTCTTACAACTCATCGCAATACACATGATAGATTCAATGGGTAGGAGAAGCAAGATCGAGATGGTCTTGAGGGATTCTGGTCACTGTTGATGAAGACATCGCACCGAGATCTAGCACACCTCCGCGCACGGCAGCGTCCGCCGATTCACCTCGTCATGGGTCCACTTCCAGATTGTCGCCGCCCTCATCTGGTGGTCCAATCCCAAATAACCCTAACCCTTACCCTAGATTTCCGAATTCTACTACAGGTTTCAATGGTGATGCTTCTAGTAAGGTTTTGAGAGAGGGGTTTCTGGGAAGGGGGGAATTGAGGGGATGACCAAGTTTAAGGGGGTCAAATCAGTGGGAGTTACAGGTTCACCCAAATTCGATTTGGGAAATGCAGATTTTGGATGGGGAAAGGCTAGGAAGGTGGAGGTCATATCCATGGATGGAGTGAAGTATTCAATGTCCATGTGTAAATCCAGGGAGTTTGAAGGGGGATTGGAGATTGGTTTGTCTTTGCCTAAATAAAGAATGGAGGCTTTTGCAGATTTCTTTGGCGGTAGAGGTGGGAGATTTGTCGGTGGTGGCTATGGGCGCGGCGGCGGGGGCGGCGCGGCGATGGAGTTGCAGGGAGGAAAGAGAGTGGTGATGGCGATGAAGAAGACGATTGAATTTTTTCTAATTCTTTTTCCATTTTTTATTATTTCATTTTTTCCATTTTTTATATTTTTTGATTTAAAATTTAATTATGATGTGTATTATAGTGGGCCCCATTATTTAATATATGTGGCAGAAGATAATTAATTGAAAAATGCCACATCGCTAAATCACACGCCACTTCAGCAATTTCAGCCCGAATTCAGGGGTCACATGCAAAAAACGTGCAATTTCAGTCCAATTAATTGATTCGGGCCGAAATTGGGCAGTAATTGCGAAATTTTAAAAAATAAAGTCCTAAATTGCAAGCCCGAATTCAAAAAGGGCAAAACTGCAAAACGGCAAACATAATGGGCGAAAAAAAGTAGTTTACTCTATATATAATATGAAAAGTAAATAATAAAAATGAAAATAAATAAATGTAAATGACTGAAAAGAAAATAAATTTAAAGGTAATAACCAAAGCACACAATAAATAAAAGTTAACCAAAATATATAGAAAAAGTGCAAAAATTAGTTAGTGAGCAAAATAAAAATAAAATTCAAAACTAAATGACCATAATGAAAAAAAGACAACAGTGGTCAGTTTGCAAAAAAAAAAAAAAAAAAGAAAATTAGGGATTTGTTTTTTCATTTTAAATTATAAATAGAGTTCAAATAAATAAAAAATAGCATGAAGTATGATCGTTTTTCAATTTAAAATCTATTTTATGTTTTTTATTTGAATACACCTTGAAGTTCAAAACTATTTCAAAATACAACATAAATCCATTATTTGGCCAAAAGTAAAATATGTGACGTACATCTCCTAATTATATGGGTAAACTTGTCTTTTAAGTTAAAGTTAATATATTTCATACTTTTATGTATATTACTAGTTTTTTGAACTTGCACTATGCATGGGATTAAGATTATTTTACAATAAATAAATAAATAAATATATGATAAGTTTTATATTAAAATATCTGAAATTTGAAAAAAAAAAGATATAATATATAAATTTAATAGAATAAAATAAGTAAATAATTTGTAATTCTAAATATTTTATTAATGGACACTAACTTTATAAATAGTGAATAAGATGAAATATTATCATATTTAAACTAATTTCACCCCAAACTCTTTATCATATATTAAGATATTGAAGCTAGAACAACCAATGACTCTACAACAACAATATATATTTGATTAGACTAAAAATGGTTTCTTCAAGAAAAGATCAACAAAGAAAGTGTTCTTCATTTTGATTAATTGTCATTGAATATGATCAATGATCAATGAAACTATCTTCTTTAAAATTCAAAAGGTGATGTCTTATCTGAAGGAGTCAAGATTATTATAGGGATTAAAACCTATCACAAGCATTTGATGACATTTGATCCGTATAGAATTTTTACTTCAATGACAACTAAATCTCGTAATCTCAGTGTGTTAGTAATTTTCATTATCATTAATGTGTTAGTAATTTTCATTGTAATTTTAATGATGATAAAACTCATCTTTCTTTTATGATGTTACATATGTATAGAGATCGAGTCCTCTATATAGTTATGTCTTCTAGGATCTTTCTTGCAGTCTGCTAGAAGACCACCTCTTAGTTAGAAGACCAGTCACGTTCATAGAAACTGAAAAGTATACATCAAAGGGGAACACACGCTAAAGACTACCTACTAGAAGACCTAGATATTTCAATCATCTAGAAGATAGTTTCAGATGAAATCATCTAAAAAAACAAAAAACAGGAAAGGATCATCTTAAGATCACATTCCTTGTTATGAAGAAATAAGTCCACTCATATATCTAAGAAGATTTAGAAGATAGAAGACCTTTGTTAAAAAAAAGAAATTAAAAAGACTTCTACAATCATTGAAGCACATTTATTGAAGTCTCAATCATTAATTGAAATAGACATATTTAAGGAAACGCACATTCTCCATCAAGTCTGCTATCAGTTGTCAAGTCAACTAAGGAAGATCAACATTGAATTGATCAAAAGCAGCACCTGATTTGAAGACAAGAAAAGAGACTCAAAGTTATCGTCAACCTAAGGTCAAAACTCCCTAACAACCAAGTACAAAAACCTTAAATGCTATAACAACTTTTTAGAAGACTGTTGCCTCCTTTGAAAAAAATGGACAAACAAGTACGCCCAAAAACTTAAAGATAAGGAGTTTATCCATCTTTTGAATTGCATCTCTCTAACGGCTGGAAATTCAATCTCTTCTATAAATAGTGATCATCTCTCACTCATGAAGATTAGACTAATCCTAACAAGCTACAAATTCTCCAGCAAGAGCTACAATTTAATTCAAACTCTCTAAATCAATTAAGTTCTTCAATCTTAAGACTCAGCCCCTCTAAAAAAATCCTTCATTGTTTTTGAGTGAGAATATAGATTAAAAGAGAGAAAACACATTTTACATACATCTTGTTAATCCTTAAGAATAGAATCATCCCTCATTTTGTTTAAGAAAGTATTCCCACACGTGTCTGAGAAGTGCATACCCCAATGTTTGGGAGAAGTTGTTGTATTGTGTTCCCCAGGATATTGGGAAGAAAGTGTGTAGTGCCCAGGATAAAAACGAAGCATAATTGATTAATTAAATAATTAAATCCTTAATTGATTTATTTTTATTACGTGCGTTAACCTTTGATTGTTTAAATTTAATTATATGCGTTTCAGAAATATGATAAATGCATGTTTTAAATGGAAGTATAATTTAATCGCGAAACATAGATTATAATTTTATCATAAAATGTGTATTTGAAAAACGAGAAGATAGAAATGAATTAGAGGTCAATAGTGAATCCGAGATATTTTCGATGAATAGTAACCCAAGATTTTTATGATGAATAGTGATTTCGGAATTCTATATATATGGGTGTTTTCGAGCCGAAAAATCACCATTTTTAAACGAGGCAAAAATCGGGAAAACACGTAAGTCTCTTTCTTCTCCGTCTTCTCTCTCTCTCCTCTTTTATGGTCACCGGCGCCGTCGCCGCCGCCGTCGGTACCGGAAAATCTTTTTTCTCAGTTTTGGCCGATTTTCGTACAGAACGTAGGTCTCGTCGAGATGATTCTAGAACAGGTATCGGAATTCTATTCCGATGTCTCAATCGTCGGAAAGAGGTCAGTCAATCGTCGGAAAATCCTTTTTCTCTCTCTTCCTCTTCACCTCGTTTCTTCTCCATTTTGGGCCAACTCCTACCCTAAGTTGAAGCTCTCGTCGAGCCCGTCACGAATCCGGGCTCGGGTTTCCGAACGAATCTCTCCTCCTCCGGCAATTGTCAGTCAAAGATTCGGCCAAAATCTTTCTCTCTTCTCCCTCCCTCTTCTCTCTCCCCGTCTGCTCCCCCCCCTTCCCCTCACCGGAAACTGATGCATGGAGGGTGGCTAGGTTGTGTAGGTGTTGTGTTGGTGGTGGTGGCCAACGACACGGAGGTCGCCGGCCAGAGCTGGTGCATGGGTTTTGTTGAGCTGTGTGCGTGTGTATATATGTTGTGTGTGTGTGTTTTAGTGATGATAGGGGCTGGTTTGAGTGGAGCAGAGGGTTACCGGTGACGGGAGATCGCCGACCAGTGGTTCTGGTGGTGTCGCCGACCGGAGCTAGGAAGAGAGGGTGTGTGTGGGATGCATGCATTGGTTGTGTGTGTGTTTCGGAGGGTGCTGTTCACACCGGAGCCGGGGGTGGCCGAAGTTGGGGTTGCCGGTAGGACAGGTGGGGGCGGCACCGTCGCAGTTGGAAGCTGCTAGGTAGATAACATGCGCGCTGGGCGCGCACACCGGGGGTCGCTGGGCGCGCATGTCGGGAGGCGCTGGGCGCGCTGGCGTGCGCTGCTGAGAGCTGCCGAGAAATGCCGGGCACTGGCACGCACGTTGCCAAGAAATGCAGGGCATTAGCGCGCACGCTGCCGAGAGATACCGGGTGCGCTGGGCGCGCACGCGCGACGTCATATTTGTGATGCGAGATGTGTTTTTTCCATCGTACATTATCGTCGAGTCGTCGGTGATGAGATGTCATCGACCGGGAGTCGGGGGTCCCGGTCAAAGTCAACCTTTTTACCAAAATTACGAAAACGCCCTCAATCTTAAAACACTCCATTTGAGCTCATTTCAACTCCGATTTGAGCTCATTCTTTTTCCATTGCGACCTAAATCTTTCCCTCTTCCACATCAGATTATTTGTTCTACCTTCCACCCTCGTTTCTTCAACCTCAATCTTTAGATCTTCCATTCCGTCTCATCTTTATCGATCGTATTTTCTCAGAGAACATCTATATCTTTAATTATAAGTAAATAACGTATTAAGGATCTAAGGAATGTCGTTAATTGTGTAGGCTATTAATCGGACCGTACATTGTGATACTTGATACTTGTTACTCGACAACTCATGTGGTATCCACCGAACAAGGTGGGGGTAACTTCTAATCCCTAATAATTATACGTTTCTGTATTTAACACACTATAATGAAAAATGAACGCATGCTTATGAACTTGATATTAAATAAATTGTTGAACCTTATGTGTTGTGATTATATGCTATACTTAATGTGTTCATGCATGGTTTATGATGATATTGTGAAAGAACGAAAGTCCACATTCATGTGAAGAGACAAAGGTCTACTTTCACATTACATGATAACTAGGGTCCATACTGTCATGGGTTGTGTGTCCATTAATGAGTCATGGGCTGTGTGTCCAATAATGAGTCATGGGTTGTTTGTCCATTAATGAACCAAATTATGTGCTATGCATTATATGTGTTGTGTCTAATTGCCGATCTTATATAGGTGTTATTGTTCTATTTTATGGTTGAATTAATTTGTTTGTTATCTGTTTAATAACTGTTAAAACATGGAAAGTATCCCCATGAGTGTATTCCACGCACTTACCCCTATTCTGTAATTAATGTTACAGGAAATGACGAGCATGTAGAGCTATAGAGAGAGATGGTGCCATATCTGGATATTTCTCTTTTGTCTTTTATTTTATAACAATGAAACAATGTTTTAATTACTTCTCGTTTTGTAAAAAATAATTTTATACTTCTTATGAATGATGGATCATGTATGATGTTTCACTGCTATGTTTTATTTTGGCTAGACTTAGAGAATTTGTATATGTAAAATCGTATGATTTTGTTTTCCAAAGGTTTCTATTTTATTTCATGCACGTCTTTTCCCCTTCTTTCTTCACGCCCACAAGTAAAACTCTGATATATTTTAAGTGTGAAAATGGGGCATGACAGATGGTATCAGAACAACATTTTATCATTTTTGAACCTGCTCAAACTTGTTTTATAAAGGGAAAACGAGAAAAACATGTTTTAAATGTGAAAATCTTTTCAAAAAGAAATGGATAAGCACCATTCTCTCTCTATACGTGTGTCTCCCTAATCATAGAACTTAATAATAAGAGTGTTTATCTATTTTGTGTTTTCTCGTTTATCTGATATAAACCGTTTAGGTTTGAAGGGATGTTAAAGATATAGTTTCACGATAAAAAGATCTTTTAAAAACCTCTTGATGTCACTGTAATTGACACACTGCTCTGAGCCACCGCCACCGCCACAAAGCTGCTGACTGCAGCAGCGTGAGCTCATGTGCGAGAATGGTCGTTCGCAGGAGTTGATGCCGTGTTACAGAGAGTTGTGTCTACCATGGACCCTTGTTTACAATAGGGTGACCTAATGGGTGTGTCTTTCTTAATTCGTGGTTATGATACGTAAAGTTACTATTAATACTTGAGGTCTATGGAGACCATATGAGGATGTCTGTGATATGTTCCATGATGTATTGCTTATGATGTACGTTTCTGGTTGGTTTGTGCAAGTTGAGTATACGTTATCATACATGACAATATTATGCTAACATGATAAATGAATGACAGATAAACCTAATAAGGTTATAATTGATTCATGGAATAATGTTAATCGGTGTCATGCTATCTGTTAATTGTTTATCTATTGTTATATATATATTGATGGGTTACGTGGGGTAGATGATAAGGGTTAGATTTCATATGTTGTCTTTAGAATTATATCTAGAGGACGACCCCGAAGAGAACAGCCACCAATGGCTAATCAGCCGGAACGGGATGAAAATGCAAACGTGGGAGATCTGCTATTTATACTGAGAGGATTAACGCAACATTTTGAGGTTACTCGAGCCGCACCACCACCAGTAAATTCTGATACGAATACGATATATGAACAGTTTCGGTGTTTCAATCCACCGATGTTTAATGGAAGGGATGAACCAGCCGATGCAGAGAATGGCTACGGTCACTTGATCGATTATTTGGACATCTGAATTGTACCAAAAAGTAGAAGATTTCATGCGCGATCTTTCAGCTCACTAAGTAGACAAGTCACTGGTGGGACTCATACGAGAGGACCCTATTGCCAAATCAAAGGGAAGAGATGACATGGGAAGACTTTAAGGAAGTGATCGCACATCATTTCATACCTCAATCCTATCGCGATATAAAGAAAATGGAGTTTTTATATCTCCATCAAGAAATCGCAACGGTAGGAGAATATGAACGGTGGTTTAGTCAATTGAGCAGATACGCAACGCACTTAGTTGACACAGATGTCAAAAAGGCCTGACGTTTTGAGAAGGGTCTCCGTCCAGAAATTGGGTCAATTCTGGCAAGGTAGGGAACAATGACCTATGCCAACATCATAGAGAGAGCCCAAGAGATCTCCTCTCATCTGTGCTTGGACGTTTTACCACCCATGGAGGTTGATGAGATAACCGAAAAAAGGAAGTGGACCGGTCCGAGTTAGAGCTTTAGTTCAAACAAGTTTCCCAGGACTATTAATACTCCACTTCTTCCCACTCCCAGGCCGGGAAATCCATGTGCCAGATGTGGAAGGAATCATGTGGGACCGTGTCCACAAGGAATTCGGAAATGCTACAAATGTGGAGAACCAGGACACACTACGTTAAACTGTCAGAAGATTGGAAATTTAGTAGCTGCAACACCGAGGCCGAGGCGAGGGAGAATTTAGAAATGTTCAGATGTGGAGAACCGGGACACATCGCATTAAACTGTCAGAAGTTTGGAAACTCAGAGGCTGCCGAGAGATAGATTACGGATGATGAACTATTAGTATTATACATGTAGATAGATATATAGTGGCTCTTACCTTATATTAGTGTACATAAATCCTTTTGTATAATGTTTGAGTTTCCCATCTTTTGCTTATATATATAGGATACTAGTTTGTCTTTTGCTAATCGATGGAATCTACGTTTACTTCTCTCCTCGCGTTTCGTGTTTATTTTCTTCACCTATAGTATTGTTGTAACACCAGATCTGTTGAAGCATGAGAACTATAAGTAGTTGCTGAAACCCTAGAAGTTAGTATTCTATCGGTAAAGACAGTAAAGATGAAACACCTTAGCCGTAATCTAAGGATCGCCTTTGAGAATAGAATTCTTTTAGCTGATCTTCACGCGCTAGAGATGAAGGATGTCGATATGATCCTAGGGATGGATTGACTTAAGCTAAATCTCGCAGCGATCAAGTACTGTGTAAGAGAGATCATTTTTCCAGATACCTTGAGGCGAGGAGTTCACGTTTTATGGAAGCTTTCGGATGTGCATCGACTATCGAGAGCTGAATAAGTGAACAATCAAGAACAAGTATTCTTTGCCACAAATTTAAAGATTTGTTTGATCAGCCGAAAGGTGCAAAGGTGTTCTTAAAGATCGACTTGAGGTTTAGATACCATCAGGTGAAGGTTAAGGACGCTGGTAGACTAAGACAGCCTTCAAGATGAGGTATAACCACTACGAGTACGTAACGATGCCTTTTGGACTCAGCAAAGCACCGACTTTTTCTATCCGTACCTTGATCGTTTCATCATAGTGTTCGTCAATGACACTCTGGTCTACTCATGTGGCAAGACACGCCACGAAACAACATGGGAATAAGAGGATGAGATTCTGGTAAAGTAACCAATTTTGTCGTTTCTAAGTACACATCTAATTTCGAGAACGAAATTCTTTTAAGGGGTAAGGGATGTAGCATCTAGGATAAAAATGAAGCATAATTGATTAATTAAATAATTCAATCCTTAATCGATTTATTTTATTATGTGCGTTAACCTTTGATTGTTTAAATTTAATTATATGCGTTTCAGAAATATGATAAATGCATGTTTTAAATGGAAGTATAATTTAATCACGAAACATAGATTATAATTTTACCATAAGATGTGTATTTGAAAAACGAGAAGATAGAAATGAATTAGAGGTCAATCAGAGACTCATAGCTCAAATGGCGAAGAAAAGGGCGAAATACGAAGATTCGGAAAAACGAAAGATAATTTCGGTGAATAGTGAATCCGAGATATTTTTGATGAATAGTAACCCAAGATTTTTACAATGAATAGTGATTTTGGAATTCTATATATATGGGTGTTTTCGAGCCAAAAATCACCATTTTCGAACGAGGCAAAAATCGGGAAAACACGTAAGTCTCTCTCTTCTCTTTTATGACCACCGGCGTCGCCGTCGTCGGTGCCGCCGTCGTCGGTGTCGGAAAATCTTTTTTCTCGGTTTTGGCCGATTTTCGCACAGAACGTAGGTCTCATCGAGACGATTCTAGAATAGGTCTCGAAATTCTATTCCGATGTCTCAATCACCGGAAAAAGGCCAGTCAATCGTCGAAAAACCCTTTTTCTCTCTCTTCCTCTTCACCTCGTTTCTTCTCCATTTTGGGCCAACTCCTACCCTAAGTTGAAGCTCTCATCGAGCCCGTCACGAATCCGGGCTTGGGTTTCTGAACGGATCTCTCCTCCTCAGGCAATCACCGGTCAAAAATCCGGCCAAAATTTTTCTTTCTCCTCCCTCCCTCTTCTTTCTTCCCGTCTGCTCCCTCCCCTTCCCCTCGCCGGAAACCGATGCATGGAGGGTGGCTGGGTTGTGTAGGTGTTGTGTTGGTGGTGGTGGCCGGCGAAATGGAAGTCGCCGACCAGAGTTGGTGCATGGGTTTTGTTGAGCTGTGTGCGTGTGTATGTATGTTGTGTGTGTGTGTTTTGGTATTGATGGGGGCTGGTTTGCGTGGAGCAGGGGGTTGCCGGCGATGGGAGGTCGCCGGCCAGTGGTCCTGGTGGTGTCGTCAGTGACTAGAAGTCACCGGTCGGAGCTAGGAAGAGAGGGTGTGTGTGGGATGCATGCATGGGGTGTGTGTGTATTTTGTGGCTGCTGTTCAGAGGGTGCTGTTCACGCCGGAGCCGTGGGGTGGCCAGAGCAGGTGGTGGCCGGAGTTGGGATCACCGGCGGGACAGGTGGTGGCGGTACCGCCGCAGCTGGAAGCTGTTGGGTGGATAACAAGCGCGTTGGGCATTGGACGCACATGCCGGGGTTCGCTGGGTGCGTATGCCGAGAGGCGCTGGATGCCCGCTGGCGAGAGCTGCCGAGAAATGCGGGCGCTGGCGTGCACGCTGCCGAGAGACGCCAGGTGTGCTGGGTGCGCACACGCGACGCCGTGTTTGTGATGCGAGATGCGTTTTTTCCATCGTACATTAACGTCAAGTCGTCAGTGAAGAGATGTCGTCGATCGGGAGTCAGAGGTCCCGGTCAAAGTCAACTTTTTTACCAAAATTACCAAAACGCCCCTCAATCTTAAAACACTCCGTTTGAGCTCATTTCAACTCCGATTGAGCTCATTCTTTTTTTACGTTGCGACCCAAATCTTTTCCTCTTCCACATCAGATTATTAGATCTACCTTCCACCCTCGTTTCTTCAACCTCAATCTTTAGATCTTCTGTTCCGTCTCGTCTTTATCGATCGTATCTTCTCAGAGATCATCTATATCTTTAATTATAAGTAAATAACGTATTAAGGATCTAAGGAATGTCGTTACTTTGTAGGCTATCAGTCGGACCATACATTGTGATACTTGATACTTGTTACTCGGCAACTCACGTGGTAACCATCGAATAAGGTGGGGGTAACTTCTAATCTCTAATAATTATACGTTTCTGTATTTAACATACTATGATGATAAATGAATGCATGCTTATGAACTTGATATTAAATGAATTGTTGAACCTTATGTGATGTGATTATATGCTATGATTAATGTGTTCATGCATGGTTTATGATGATATTGTGAAAGGACGAAAGCCCACATTCATGTGAAGAGACAAATGTCTACTTTCACATTACGGGGTAACTAAGGTCCGTACTGTCATGGGTTGTGTGTCCATTAATGAGTCATGGGTTGTATGTATAATAATGAGTCATGAGTTGTATGTCCATTAATGAACCGAATTATGTGCTATGCATTATATGTGTTGTGTCTAATTGCCGATCTTATATAGATGTTATTGTTCTATTTTATGGTTGAATTAATTTGTCTGTTATTGGTTTAATAACTGTTAAATCATGGAAAGTATCCCCACGAGTGTATTCCACGCATTCACCCCTATTCTGTAATTAATGTTATAGGAAATGACGAGCATGTAGAGCTATAGAGAGAGATGGTGCCATATCTGGATATTTCTCTTTTTTCTTTTATTTCATAACAACGAAAAAATGTTTTAATTACTTCTCGTTTTGTAAAAAATAATTTTGTACTTCCTATGAATGATGGATCCTGTATGATGTTCCGCTGCTATGTTTTATTTTGGCTAGACGCCGAGAATCTGTATATGTAAAATCGTATGATTTTGTTATCTAAAGGTTTCTATTTTATATCATGCACGTCTTTTCCCCTTCTTTCTTCACGCCCACGAGTAAAACTCTGATATATTTTAAGTGCGAAAACGGGGCGTGACAAAGTGTGTATTGTTCCCCTCTTTTGGAAAGTAAGCTGTAATAGTCAGTAGACTTGCTTATTGGATTCCCCTATCTAGGAAAGAGAAGACGTAGAAGAGTTGCACCACATTTGAACCTCTATAAATTCTTGTGCTCTTTGCTTGCTTATATTCTACATATCTATATATGTCCTCTAAACATATTTGTTCATCTTGTATGTCTTATATCAGTCATCTTTTAGTATATCTCATCCATGCCTTATTTATTGTTGTGTTAGAAAGGAAGAGTCAGACCCTTACATTTCCACATAGAGCCTCATAACTCGTCCTCTGCCTTCAGCCAAAGCATTAATTGTAACATCTCGTTTCTTGTTAAAGGTAATTTTGACTTAGTTACTTACATACAAAATTCACTCTTTTAAAAATAATAAAGATAAATAAAATTAAAAATAATTATAAATTACACGTTTCTAAAATTTATGAAATAAAACTCTTTAAAGAAATTTTTATGGAATATTTGAATATCGGCTATCAACATCCACCATTCACGTACCACACCCAAAAGTTTTTTAAACTTAGGATAAACTAGAGCATCTATTCATAAGTTGTCGAGTAAGCCTAGATAGTTCATATTTCCTCATTTCCTATTTTCTCAAACTCTAGACACCATTTAACCCCTCATCGTCACTTGTATCGCTGCACACTAAATTGTGCACACACTAACACCATCATCTTAACCACACATGCACAACACATCCTTCACACACCTACGAGCAAAAGGAGAGAAGAAAAAAGAAATAAGGAAGATGAGAGAGAAAAAAATAGAGAAAGGGGGAGAGAGCAGCAAAGAGAAAAGAGAAAGGAAAAGACAGAGGAGAGTAGGAGAGACAGAGAATGAGAGAAGAAAATGAAAGAAAAAGAGAGAATAGATCAAGAAAAAAAAAGAATGGTGCGTATACATATCTCCCACCGCCTCACCAATCTTTAAAATCAAAATTCTCTGTTTTTTTAAATATTATAATAATTATTATTATTATTATAAGTTGTTGCAATCTACACACCTATATGTATAAACCTTCTCTTACATATATACATGGCACTACCATATATATTATAATATTATATACATGTGTGTATATATATATAATTCAAAGTTTAAATTTGTTTTCCTTCAATTATTATTATTACTACTACTACTTAAGTCTCATTTCAATTATAAAAAATTCTCGTTACGTAGTTGAATTTTAATTCGTGATATTATATTAATATATATATATATATATATTACAATCTATAATATAAAATATTACGTTGACCAAAATTACGCAATCGAATAAAATTATAGTATAATCTTACCAATGATGATCTCAACTCAGGTGCAGATTTGCTAATTAGTTTTGTGCACTACTTATCTCAAGTACACAAATCAATAATTTACCTAAATAAAATATCAAATAGATGATGTTAGGAAATTATTGTTTAGATTTTGATGAGACAAAACACCAATGTAATAAGAATGTAGAGTACCCTATTTTTCACAATGTTTAAGTGAAATTAGACTAGGTTTTGTATCTAGATTTTTAGGATGAAGAATGGAGGAGATCAAGATATAGTAATTGAAGATTCAAAGCGAAGAAATGCTGCAAGCAATAAGACACTACAAGAAAACTTATCGATTTGGTCGTCATTTTGACTTTCTGGTTGAGTAGTGACGATTAATGACGGAAACACATCGACACATCATCACATGTCATACCGCCGACACGTCATCACACCACTATTGCACAAGAAACTGATGTCAGCAATGACATCATCATAGATGATATTGTGTGTTGTCTGGGAATTGAACCCAAGACTCAAGGTGGTACTCTAACCACTAGACCATTGGTGCTTTATGTTATAATATTCTACATGCATTTGTTTTATAAGTATTTTTGATATTTTTCAATTTTCTATTATCACATATTTTTAAAAGGTTAACAATATATATATATAATTGGAAGATTAATGACTAATTAATATGTATAGTAATGTTTAATCTAATTTCATTTTAAGACAATTATAAAATATACTAGTGCATATTTTTAATATATTTTATAAAAATACTATTTTTATAAAACTATGAGTTTGGTTATTTGAGTCTTCATTGATACAGGTTCAACTCCTCTTGAGATCAAAATTTTAAATTTTAGTTCCAGCGAAAAATTCATCATATTTTCAAAATTTAATTCCATATGGTGACGGAAAATTCCGTCGTAAATTATTGAATATTTTCAAAATTTAATTCCATATGGTGACGGAAAATTCCGTTGTAAATTAGTGACAGATGTATATCCGTCACTAAACTTTTATTGATTTACAATCTTGTTGTGACAGAATATTCCGTTACTAATTTATTTTTTAAATTTGCTATCTATTTGTGACAGAATTTTCCGTCACTACCTAATGACGGAAACTATCCGTCACAAACAAATGAAAATTTATTATATTATTTTGAATTGTCTTAATATAGCGACGGAAAATTCCGTCAAAAAGAAAAATCAACGAATTTATAATTTTTTAAAAATTTGAATTCATGTAGTGATGGATTATTCCGTCACAAAATAGTGACGGATTTATATCTATCACAACTTTGTGATGGAATAATCCGTCGTAAACATAATTTTGACAGAATTCTTGATGGAAAAGTTTCCGTCAACAATTTCCGTCACATGTCCATCACAAAATCTTTTCTGTCACTATTATGTCACTATTCCGTAATAAATTTTTGACGGAATATTTATGTCACTAAAATCCGTCACTGTCGGTGAATTTTCTTGTAGTGAGAAGACAAATACTGCAGGAGCAGTAAGTAAGTTACTAGAAACAATAAATTTTGGAGATGCAGTAAGTTTAAATTATTGCAGACAGTAGGATACAATAGAAGACCGTGAGTTGTATTACTGCCAGAAAGTAAAGTTGTAGAAAAATAGTGCTGCAAGACAAGGAGACAAGAAGAATGAAGTATTATTCACTCCAAAATAGTATGAGGAAGATCAACAGAACTCCGTGATTTAATCACTTCAACAAGTCAAAACTAACCAGTAGAGACAAACTGATTAAAGTAGTACTAAGGGCCAGTAAGCAGCGTACACGTGGTCTGACACACTATGAAACCTACAACCTAGTATAACCACATTTAATACCCTGAAGTGCAAGACAATGAACATTTAATACAATCCTTAGAAATCATTAATAGGAGCTCTACACTTGAAGAAGATTCAAATTCAAATGTGTTGTGTCTCTCTTCAACGGGAATAACACCTTATCTATAAATAGATGAAGACTTGACTGGAACAACCACTCAAACACGAAAGCACTCTAGTTCAAAGTGTAGCACCACAGACTAAAAACGAAGCAGAATTGATTAATTAAATATTTAAACCCATAAATTAATTATTATGTGCGTTGATTTTTTAACTGTTTAAATTAATTACGTGTGTTTCAGATATGTGTTTAATGCACGATTTAGATGGATAATTTTCCTAGACATGGAATATAGAATATTTTTATATCGTTAGATGCGTAATGGAAAAATGAGAAGATAGAAACGAATTAGTGGTCAATCGGAGTCCCGTAGCTCAAACGACGACGAAAAGGGCAAAACACGAAGTTTCAAAAAATCGAAAGATATTTATGGTGAATAGTAACGAAGATTTTTACGAGAATAGTGACCAAGATTTTTACCCCGTGAACAATATTTTTAGATTTTTTGATGAATAGTGATTTTCGAAAATTCTATAAATAGGGGCTTTTTCGATTCAAAAATCACCATTTTTTCGAACGAGTCGAAAACAATGGCGCCGCCGGTGGTCGGAAAATTTCAAAGTTGTCAGTTTCGGCCGATTATCACACAGAATGTAGGTCTTATCGAGACGAGTCTAGGATAGGTCTCAAATTTCAATTCTGATTTCTCGTTCGCCGGAAAACAGCGAAAAACCCTCTCTAAACCCTAAACCCTAGTTTGTCAACCTTTCTACCTCCTCTGATTTCTCTCTCTCTCTCTCTCTCTCTCTCTCTCTCACCGGAGCAGACGCCGGAGCACCACCTGGAGGTGTGGGGGAGCTGCTGGAGGGGTGGCGCCGCCGTCTGTAGCAGCACCGGAGCTGCAGCAGACTATGTGTGTGTATCGCATGTGTGTGCGTGTGTTCGCTATTGGGGGCGGTGCTGGTGGCGCCGCTGTGAGCTACTGTAGGCCGGCGCTGGTGATGCACCGGCGAGACCTGGGTGGTAGTGGCCGGTGGCAGGTGGCCGCCGGCCAGGCTGTGCGAAGGTGTGCATTTGTGTATATATATATGCGTGTGTGTATGGTTTTTGTGTGTGTGTGCGCAGCTGGTAGGGTAGTGGCCGGCGACTGGAAGTCACCGACCAGTGTTTCTGGGGGTGAGGAGGTGTCGCCGGCGACCTCCAGTCATCGGCCGGAGCAAGGAAGAAGGAGAAAAAAGGGTGGAGAGCGTGAGGGTTGGGGTGTGTTTGGGGCTGTTTTTACGGCACTATTCATGTCAGAATCCAGCGAGGGGTGGTCGGAGGTGGTGGTCGGCGGTGCAGGGTTGCCGGCGGACAAGGTGGCGGTGGCGCTGGGTGGCGCCGCTGCAGTTAGTGGTGTTGGGAAGAGCAGCAGACGCTAGGCCCGATGCCGGGAGGGTGCACGCACGCTAGGCGCACGAGGCTGCTGAGGGACGCCGAGGCCACCGAGGATGCCGAGCCGCTGTCGAGGCTGCTGAGGGTGCTTGCCGAGGCTGCTGAGAAGCTGGACCCGCTGCCGAGCGCTGCTGCCGAGAACGCCGAGAGCTATCGAGAAGCGCCAGGAGCCATGCGTGCATGTTGCCGAGCTGTCCAGGGACGCACGCACGCTGGGCGCACAGGCCTACCGAGGCCGCCGAATCTACCGAGTTTTCCACCCAACACCGGGTGTGTGCGCGCGCGCCACGTCGTGTGACGGGTGCACACGCGATGCTGTGTTTTCGATCCGAATTCCTTTCCTTCCGTCGTACGCTATCATCGAGTTATCGCCGACGAGATGTCGTTGACTGGGGGTCGTGGGTCCTGGTCAAAGTCAACTCTTTGACCAAAAATTACCAAAATACCCCTAAACTTAAAATGCTCCGTTCGAGCTCGTTTCAACTCCAATTGAGCTCATTCCTTTTCCGTTGTGATCCAAATTTCATTCTCTTTCATCTCAACCATATGGACTGAATATCCACTCTCATTTCTTCAACCTTAGTCTTTCGATCTCTCGATCCGTCGCGTCTTTAACGATCGTTCTTTCTCTGAAATCACATATAACTTTAATTATACTTATTAAGGATCTAAGAAACACCATAAATTGTGTAGGATTTTAGTTGGATTGAGCATTGAGATAAGTGATCTTTGATACTTGCTACTCACGCGGAAACCACCAAATAAGGTGGGGGTAATTTCTAACTCTTTATTTGTTTACAGTTTTCCCTATTTTGAAGCATGATTGAGGAATACTAAATGCTATAGTTTTATGCTATGTTTATGTGTTCATGATAAACTGTGAAAGGACTTCGGTTCATATTGCATGTTCAGAGGGTCTTATGGACCGTAAAAAAACTGTCTTTTACCTTTTCTACTACCTGAAAGGTCTGGTGGTCCTGTAAATGCGCTAGCGGTATTGAGACCGTTTTGGGGGGTAAGATGGGAAATTCCCACACCTCGTGGATAAGTTACGAGATACGTGTCTTGCATTTTATGTGTTGTGACAACGTGATTGAATGTTACATTTTTGGTATTTTATATATGTTGACTGTTATAAGAGGCAGATTTCATCCCTACAAGTGTATTCCATGCACTCATCCCCTATTCTGTAATTCATGTTACAGGAGATGACGAGCATGATGAACCCTAGAAGGAGAGAGGTGGTGCTATATTTGGACCTGTATTTTTAAGTTGATGTCATACAATATTTTCAAATAATGTTTTAATTAATTCTCGTTTTATAATAATTTTGTATAAGTTTCAGATGTTGGATCCTGATGATATATTCCGCTGCTATGTTGTAATTATCGGTTGAAACTGATTGTTGATATGTGAATGATTCACATCGTCTCCTACCTCATTCTTCTGTTGTCTCTTATCTCATTCTTCTGTTTATGAAAAATGTCTCTTTCCATTTCTTTCTTCACGCTCGTGAGAAATACTCTGATATTTTATGAAAGAAAACGGGGCGTGACACAAAGTTCTCTCAAAGCTAAAGTTTTCGGTCACTCAACCTATTAGAAGCAGTCAAGCCTTAGTTCAAGCTCAAGATTCTCAAGGTTGCTTTAAGCATAAGTTGAAGACAAACCCATATACTTTTAACCTCCGTACGGTGTACTTAGGTTGTTTTAGGTGTTCTTAGTTGATAGGAAGATTGTTTTCTTGCTAAATGTTTAGCTTTAGGAGAAAAGATAATAACTCTGTATGAGTTCTTGAGATCCTGTGTGGGTCTGCCTTTAAGACTTGTGCAACCTATGTGAAAGCTAAGTCTTAGTAGGTGTAACTTGTTAGGTTGATAGTTGTAAGGTTTGAGTCCTGTAAAATAATTTGCTTAACGAAGTTCCTCCTCGGAAAAGAAATAGACTGGATGTAGAAGGATTACACCATCTTCGAACCACTATAAGCCTTTGTGTGTTTATTTCTGTTTTAGCATTTTTGTTATCTTATCGTGCTGCATTTATCCTGCCAATCATACTGCATTAAAGCTTTGCTAAAACTCATATTAATAAAATATTTTCAAAAAAGAAGCTCTATCAAAAGTATAAGTTTAAGTTTAAGTACAAAGAACTCTAGCTTTTGCATGCGGTGTTGCATCCTAGCGTTGAAAGCTGAAACAGTAACCTGTGCTATAAGCTTTTTAGGTTACAGTACAATAAGTTTGAATGATTTTTAAAATCGATAGGGTTCATTCACCCCCTCTGAACCTCTGTGCCACTTGGAACCAACATATGATATAATTAATATTTCATAAACTTTGATCTATTAAAAACTATGTAAATAAAATAATGCAGACATATGAAACAAACTACAATAATCATTCCCTATAAATCCCAACATGTTGGAAATTGATTGTTTGGATTTTGTTGAGACAAAACAAGCATGCATTAAGAATTTAGAATACTTTTATTTTTCGCAATGGTTTAAGTGAAGCATAAGTAGATTTGAATCTCAGAATAGGATTGAAGAAAGGTGGAAGAAAGACAAATCAAAACATTATTGCATGCTGTAAGAACAACAGATGGAAGTTACGTGGCAAAAGAACTTGATGCACGCTGTAAGACTTAGCTGCTGCATCCAAGCTTGTCTAAGATACAACAAGCAGTAGGATAATGTTGCTGAACTAAGACCTTAGAAGAAGCACTTGTAATAACACCCCGAATTAAAATCTTTATACGCCTTAACAGTGTTTGAATTGGATATATTTATGTTTTTTTTTTTAGTAATCTAAAACTTTGATTTATTTATCAGGTTCAGAGACCAATTAAAAGTTAATCTCTCAAGGATAGTAATTTTGGGATGAACACCTAAATCATAGATTCATATTTTATTAATTCTGTTATGAGGCGACATTCTGGAGACTCAATTTTTTTTTTTCAACACTCAATGACATATTTTTAAAACACTTCCAATCTAGTTTTATTCAAAATTTTACAGCCATCAAATTATAAATATGTATATCCTCTTTCCCAAAGTGATGAGTGAGAAATGAGATGACTTAATGGGCAAAGTAATTAAAGAGATAAGATGCACTCCTTTTCTCTCTCTCAATCGTACTCTCTCTCTCTCTTGTGGATTTATTTGTCTTCTTTCCCACCTCCACTTTTCTTTTTTTATCCATACCCAATGTTGGAACCCTCTCTCTGTATTCTTTTCTTATTCTGCAACTTTCTCTCTCTTCTTGCCCATGTGAAGATAAGTGGTTATTGTTGCTTGTTGATCCAGGATGAAAATATCGATTTCATGGATATATCGGTACCTTGATTTTACAAAAATATCGGTGGATATATCGATTTCGGTGGAAATATCGGACATTTTTGAAAAAATATGAAAATTTTGTATAAAAATTGGAAAATATGTGTAGTTATATACAAAATATTATAACTAACATTAATATATATATATATATTGAACTTAAAATTACAAATAAAATGATATATTTACAACAAATATAAAAAATACACTAATATTATATACATCATAATCCTTTTATTAAATTTCAAAAAAATTAACTAAACTTAATTACATTATGAGAGGAACCTAAATGCTAGTGTACTAATTTATTTTAAATAATTTAACTAGATTTATATAAAGTATTTGATTGCTCCACTCATAGACAAAAATATAGATATATAAAGAGAGATAAATTACTCAATTTTAATATATATCCTTCAAATATACCATAAAAAGATTCATAATAAAAAAGAAAGAATAATTCACTTAAACTAAATTCATAATGAAAAGGAAAAAAAAATCAGCGTCATTTTAGGAAGGAAAAAAAGGAAAAAAGAAAAACACACAATTACAGCGTTCAGAAAGAAAAAAGAAAAAAAAAAGAAAAAGAAAAAAACAAATATCAGGCGCGTGCAACTGCAATCTGACTGACATTATTTGATATATTATAGATATATCGCAATATTTTGACCAAAATCGATATATTCACGATATATCTCAACATATCGCGATATTTTGACCAAAATAAAATTGCACCATGATATTATTTCGGTGCCTTAATTTTCACGATATTTTGGAGATATTTCACCGAAATATCACGATATTTTCCTCTATTAACTCCTCATTCTTCCATCTTCACCTAACGGCATCACCGGCCATAGGCTGCCGCCGCAGCCATCTTCTTTTCTAGCCAACTCTTACACCAAAGCGTAGATCCCCTCAAGCCCGCCATAGATCCGAACTCCCTTTGAGGTTTCACCGTCAGATCCGATGGTAATAGACGGCGAAAGTCGTGACTTTACCTTTCTCTTTTTCTTCTCTCTATCTTTGTCTCCCTCTTGTTTCTCTATTGTTGTGGGGTGTTGGAGTATGGGACGCTAGCGATGGGGGTCATTGGCCATGGTAGAAAGGGCGATGGGGCAGAGGCAGTTATGATGGGTTGAAAGTTAACATTGACAAAGGGTTGGGTTGTTATTGTGTGTGTGGGTTGTTATGAGGGTGTGAACGCCGGGGACGGGAGGTCGTCGGCCATGGTGGCAGGGTTGCAGATTGTGGGATGGCTGTGGGTGTGTGTTGTGCTGATCGGGGTTGGTGTTGTGTGGGTTGGTGTGCGGTGTTGGTGGTGTAGTTTGGGCGCAGGGGACGGGTGCTGTTGAGGTGCCTGGTGCTGGGTGCCGGGGATGGGTGTCGTTGGGCGCGTCGGGAACTGGGCACCAGGCACAGGGGGCAGGGCATGCCTGGTGCTAGGGATGAGGCTCTAAGACGGGTGATAGGAGATGGGCGACAGGGGCAGCTTTGCTGTTATTTAAGGGTGTTGGTTGTGGTACGGGAAATGGATGAGGGCGTGTGCAGGAGGTTGAACGAGTTTGGGCTATGCGTGTAAGGGTGTGAATTGGTTGATGTTGACAGGGGTATGGTGTTGTCGGCCGTTGGAAACGGATGACCAATTTGGTGCTAGGTTTCGATTTTGGAGTTAAGACTTGACTTTGAGAATTAGACTTAATTTAAAGACTTAAAAATAAGTATTTAACCTTTCAATTTATGTAGCGCCCAGGACAAAAACAAAGCATAATTGGTTAATTAAATATTAAACCCTCAATTGAATTATTTTATTATGTGCGTTAATCCTTGACTGTTTAATTTAATTTCGTGTGTTTCAGATAATTGATAAATGTATGTTTTAGATGGAAATATTTTTTTAGTCGCGGAACATAGATTATAATTATACCATAAGATGCGTAATGAAAAAACGAGAAGATAGAAATGAATTAGAGGTCAATCGGAGACTCGTAGCTCAAATGGCGAATAAAAGGGCAAAATATGAAGATTCGGAAAAACGAAAGATATTTTTGGTGAATAGTAACCCAAAATTTTTTACATGAATAGTGACCCAAGATTTTTTACCGTGAATAGTAACTAAGATTTTTTCGATGAATAGTGTTTTTTTGAAAGTCTATATATAGGGGCGTTTTCGAGTTAAAAACCACCATTTTTCCGAACGAGGCTAAATCGACGAAAACACGTAAGTCTCTCTCTCCTCCCTCCTCTCTCTCTCTTCTATTTTCTGACCTCCGTCGCGCCGCCGCTGGTGCTGGAAAATCGATTTTGTCAGTTTCAGCCGATTTTCGCACAAAATGTAGGCCTCGTCGAGACGAGTCTAAGATAGGTCTCGGATTTCAATTCCGATGTCTCATTCGCCGGAAAATGGCAAAACACCGCCTCAAAACCCTAAACCCTAGATTTGCCACCTTTTCTCTCTCTTTCTCGCCGAAGCTAACGCCGGAGTGGCCTCCTGGGTGTGTGGGGGTGACGTTGGAGGGGCATGGCGACGCTGAAGCTGTAACAGCGTGTGTGTGTGTGATCGTGTGTGTGTATTGCATGCTATGGAGGTGGCGCTGTGTAGCGTCGTCGTGGTTACTATTGGCCGGCGCTGGTGATGCATCGGTGAGGTCTGGTGGTGGGTGGTCGGTGGCGAGTGGTCACCGGCCAAGCTGTGTGCCGGTATGTGTATATATGTATATGCGTGTGTGTTTTGGAGTTTGGGGTTGAAGCACTATTCACGCCGGAGCCGGGGGGTGGTCGGAGATGGTGGTGGTCGGAGTTAGGTCGTCGGCGGACCAGGTGGGGGCGGCGTCGGACAGCGTCGCCGCAACAGGTGGCAGCTGGAAGCTGCTGGGTGTGCTGGGCGCGACGCTAGGTAGTGCGCGCGCTGGGCGCGGGCCTGCCGAGGCTGCCTAGCGTGGCCGAGGGGCGCCGGGTGCTGGCGCGCGCATGCTGCCGAGTCTACCGAGAGCTGTCGAGGGACAGCGGGTGCTGGCGCTTGCTCCTGCCGAGTCTGCTGAGAATTTGCCCGACGCCGGGTGTGCTGGGCGCAAGCGCGCCGTCGTGTGACGGGTGCGTTCGCGGTGCCGTGTTTACGATACGAAATGCGTTTTTTCCGTCATACGTTATCATCGAGTCATCGTCGATGAGGTGTCATCGACCGGGAGTAGGGGGTCCCGGTCAAAGTCAACCCTTTGACCAAAATTACCAAAATACCCCTCAATCTTAAAACGCACCGTTTGAGCTCGTTTCAACTTCGATTGAGCTCATTCTTTTTCCGTTGCGACCCAAATATTTTCCTCTTTCTTATTAGCCTATTAAACTGAACTTCCACTCTCGTTTCTTCAACCTCAATCTTTAGACCTTCCGTTCTGTCTCGTCTTTATCGATCGAATCTTCTCCGAAATCATCTATATTTTTAATTATACGTAATTATATGTATTAAGGATCAAAGAAACGTTGTAACTTGTGTAGGCTATCAGTTGGATCGTGCTTTGTGATACTTGATATTTGTTACTCGACAACTCACGTGGTAACCACCGAACAAGGTGGGGGTAATTCCTAAATCTTTACTTGTTTACAGTTTTCCCTATTTTGATGCATGATTGAGGAATACTAAAAGCAGTGATTATATGCTATGATTATGTGTTCATGATATACTGTAAAAGGACTACGGTCCACATTGCATGTTCAGAGGGAGTTATGGTCCATAAAAAACAATTGTCTCTTACCCACTCTACTACTTGGAAGGTTTGGTGGTCCTGTAAATGCACCAACGGTATTTAAGACTGTTTTATAGGGTAAGACAGGAAATACCCGCACCTAAAGGATGAGTTACGAGATACGTGCTATGCATTTTACGTGTTGTGACTACGTGCCTATTGTTACATATTTTCTAATTTATATATCTGTCGAATGTTATAAGATGTGGATTTATTCCCACGAGTGTATTCCATGCACTCATCCCCTATTCTGTAGTTCACGTTACAGGAGATGACGAGCATGATGAACCTCAGAGAGAGAGAGATGGTGCCCTATCCGGACATGCTTATTTTAAGTCTGTTATCACACAATAATTAAACAATGTTTTTATAATTCACGTTTTGTAAGTATAACTCGTTTATACTATGGATGATGGATCCTGAAGGTTTATTTTCCACTGCGAATGTTTGATTTAATCGGTTGTATCCGATGGTTGATATGTAAGATATTCTGATCGTCTCCTACCTCATTCTTCTAATAACTGTCTCTTACCTCCTTTTTCTGTATATGTAGACCTTTCCTCTTGCACACTCGCAAGGAAAAATCTGATAAATTTTATGTAAGAAAACGAAATAATTATGGATTTTACAATTTAACCTCTAGTGACTTAGAAATGACACGTAGTGCCGACATGTCATCATGCGTTGTCTTCTTTAGATACGACAACGCTTAAAAAGTGTTGCCCTTTTTTTAATTAACTATTAAATAGGACGCTGACGTCATCATAGCGACGACCCATCATAGGATGTTGACGTCAGTGATGACATCATCATAATCATCATAGGAAATATTGCGCGTTGTCTGGGAATTGAACCCGAGACTCAAGATGGTTCTCTAACCACTAGACCATTAGTGCTTTATGTTATAATATTCTACATGCATTTGTTTTATAAGTATTTTTGATATTTTTCAATTTTCTATTATCACATATTTTTTAAAGGTTAACCATATATATATATATATAATTGGAAGATTAATGACTAATTAATATGTTTAGTAATGTTTAATCTAATTTCATTTTACGACAATTATAAAATATGCTAGTGCATATTTTTAATATATTTTATAAAAATACTATTTTTATAAAATTATGAGTTTGTTCATATAAGATAATTAATATTAATGCAAATAATATATGATAACATCATAAAATAATTAAACTTTTCAAATTTAATTTAAATAAAAAATAATTAATATTATCACATATTTTTTTGTGAATTTTAATAAAGTACCATTACTTATTAATATAAGCCATTGATTTCCAATTTTGATGTATTATTGTATTTAACTCGATTTCAATGACCAACATATGAATGTTCAAAACCTAAAATGTTAATGTACTCATGATACAAAATATAAATGTGACTCAATTAAAATATTATTCTTTACTTTAATTTGTTGGACAATATATTTGTCATATTGTGTACATAGATTTATTTAATTACATATATTTCTACGTATATATATATATATAGATTTATTCAATACCTAAAATATTATTGAAGAATCACAATATTATTTGTATTTTTCATATATTTATGAATTATGAATTATAAAACATAATTTTCGAATTATGTTTTAAAATAATATATAAATTTTGTATTATCATATAAAAGGTTGAGAGTAATATTTTAGGTGTAGTTTCTTAATTAATTCAAAATAGTATTTTATAAAAATACTATTTTTTAAATTTATGAGTTTGTTCATATACATAAGATAATATTAATGCAAATAATATAAGATAACATTATAAATTAATTAAATTTTTTAAATTTTATTTAATTAAAAAATAAGAAATTTATAATTAATACAACACATAAAAATAAACGTTGCACAATGGGTTGTCTATTGGTGAAAAAGTACTATGAAAAGACAACGCAAAAAAAGCGTTGCATAAAAGGGTTATCTTTTTTTAAAAAAATCCGCTGAAAGACAATCCTTTGAAAAAAGCGTTGCACAAAAGCATTGTCTTTTTTTAAAAAAATCTGCTATTTAACAACCCTATGAAAAAAGCGTTGTCTTTCCCATTATTTGCGTTGTTTTTTAGCGAATTTTTTGAACAAAGACAACGCTTTTCATAAAAAGGGTTGTAAATTTCGAAAAGATTACACAAATTCATAAAAAAGGTTGTCTTTGGGGGATTGTTGTTTCCTATTTTTCTTGTAGTGATAGAGCTAAAGGTAATATGGATTTTATAATTTAAACTTATCTAATTCAAAGTCAACTTAGCATAGATTCGATTTGACTGTTGTGATAAAAAATTAATTATACATATTATGCAATTAAGTTCTTTGCCCCTAAAATTAACTCATATTTTTAGTTAATTAAGTCTAATTTTATAAATTTAACTTTATATTTAATCCAATTGAGTTTTAATTTCCTATTTAGCTTTTCTACAGTTAATACCCAATCCCCTCATAATATTTAATTTAAATTCTAATTTGTATGACTAGCTTTCTTAAAATTAATTTCAAGTTTAATACCCAAAATATAATATAAACCCTAATTTCATAATTAGTTTCATATATTATTATTAAGTTTTTCAGGATCTAATTTAAATTCCAATTTTCATAATTGGTCTCCAATAATTATTTCTAAGTATTTTAACATCAAATTTAAGTTCTAAATTTTATAATTTATGTTTCTAAAATTAAGTTTGAGTCCTTCAAGATTTAAGTTAATATTAAATAAGTTCCCTAATGTTTTAATAAGAGTAAGTTTCATTATAATTTCACATAAATCTTATATTTACTTCAAATTGTTTCCTTTATTTTTTAAATCACACATCATCGAAAAGTCGTTTCAACTTATTTCGTAAACAAGGAAAACCTTAAAGATCGTATTTTAATTACTTGTGACCTTAAGTTATGAACTTATAGTTAGATAAGATACTCAAACCTTTTAATATTCGATGTAGGAAACGAGGAAAGAGGAATTATCTAGGCTTGCTCGACAACTCAAGAACAGACGCTCCAGCTTTTCCTAAGGTGGGGGTAACCTCTTAATTTGCATTATATTTTCGTACTCTCAATCAGGTGATTTGTATATATATGTGAAATGAAATTGCTTTTATTATATGTCGGTGTGATTGTCACTAAATTGCAACCAATATATTATGAGGTTGTTAAAGTGAATATGTGTGTATGCGCATGTAAGTGGCTCAAGAACCACAATACTATGAATTTGTGTGTGTGCGCATGCAAGTGGCTCAAGAACCATAATACGATTGGATTGAAGCTCCGATATGTTTGCAATGAATATGTGTGTGTGCAAATGCAAGTGGCTCAAGAACCACAATACGATCAGGTTAAAGCCCCGTGTCACGATCAGATTAAAGCTCCGATATATTTGCAATGATTTATGATAAGCTGAATTGTTTTCTTAAAATGACATCTACATGATTCTAATCTTCAATGTTGATTCTATATTTGTATTTACCCCCTTACGTGCAAAGTTGCTTCCACTGAGTGTATTTTAAACACTCACCCCTCTATATTAAAATATTTTCAGCGCAAAGAGTTCATGGCGTGGTGCGCGAGTGGTGGATGCTGGTAGCCGATATTCAATTGTGAAGAATTTATTTAAAGAGTTTTATTTTAATAAATTTGAGAAACGTGTATTTATGAATTATTCTTGATTTTATTTATCTTTATTTTTCTTAAAAAAATAAATTTTGTACGTAGATAACATCTTAGTTAAAATTACCTTTATAAAGAAATGGGGCGTTACACTTGTTGCACAAAGAACAAGGATACAGTAAGATGGAAGGCTTTTGCAAGCAGGATGTTATAGCAAAACTTCAGTTACTGCACGAACAAATAGTATAGTAAAGACATTATTTAAATTGCAATTTGAGAGTCAAAATTAAAGATCACTGCAACATCAAGTCCAAGTCTTATCATATCGAAAATATGACCAGTAGAGTCAAATTGCACATTTGAGCTTACAGTCAATTAGAAGAAAACAGTTGGACACGTCCAGTTGCTGCTGAAAAACAAGCGGTCCCCATTGCTAAAATCCAAAGTGCATTAAATGGCAGTCGTACGACAAAGGATTGAGCATTAACTACTAAGTTTTGTCTTTCTTCAAGGATGAAAACTCATCACTCTAAATAGAAGAAGAGTGCAACTAAAACAACTACTAAAACTATATTAAGCGATCAACATAATACGACTTTCTATGTTCTCAAGTTCCAAACAAACTATCTTAAGTTTCAGTCACTTAACCTCTTAGAAGCTGCCCACTGAAGATCAAGTATTTCAAGTCTAAAGCTGCTTCATCAAGTTGAAGAAATCAAGACACTTATATATTTTAGAGATTGTTTTAGGAATACTAATTAGTTGAAAAAACGAGGTTTATTGCTAAGTGTAGCTCCGCTCTTGTGAGTGAAGATTATGTGTGGATAGTTCGATCATGTGGGGATCTTAGCTACTATAGGTTGTTAGGTTGAAGAGTTTGTAATAGCTAGGCTGTGTAAATCAAACTGAGGTTAACAAAGTCCCTCCTTGTGAAAAGTAGTAGAGTGGATTAGAAGAATTACTCTACCCTTGAACCACTATATATTTGTTGTTACCTTTACTATTTTATATTTTGTATCTATTTATCTATCTATCTATCCACATACAACATCTTAGCTCTCTTCATACTTCATATTTCATATGATTTTCAAAAGCAACCTTTTCTTCCGTTTGGTAACCTCATACCATACAACATACATCACCTCTTTATAGCGTTGTAACCTGCAGTCTGCATACAACAAGCAACAAAGAGTATAATGTTTGGAGTAAAAGTTTTAAATTTTGTGAAGAGGTTTATTCAACCCCTTTAAACCTCATGCCAGTAGGGACTCACACAAAATCAACAGAACATCCACACTTTTGACAATCCCAAAATCAATAGAACATCTGTCATCATTCAATTTTTTTGAACATAAAAAAATATCATCACTCTTAATGGCAGCAATCTTACAAAATGCCCAATAGTTACCATTACCAACCTATAAAATTATAGGTTCATAAATAATTAGTATAATTAGAAATGTAATTAGCATAAGAAATTGAACTATTTAAACTAAGCTCATTTTCATTCACATGTTTTAAGGATTCTAATTTTTTTTAATTCTAAAATTCATTGTTCATGGTGCTTCTCAAAATGTGTGATAATGTTCAGTTGTAATATACTACCGTCGTCATACTTTCCTAGCCTAGACAATAATAATTTATAACTAAAATATGTTAGATTTTTATACAACATAAATGTCAGTTATTTAGGAGATAGTAAAATCAGAGTAAATATGCAAATATTATTTAATTGTTAAGAAAAAAAATGAAAAAAAAACTTTAAAAAATATAATTTTAAAAAAATTAATCTATAACTTCTTCAGCAATAGATAAGGTTTTTTTAATTTTCTATCAAAAATAATATAAGTTAAATAATAATAATCATTAAAAAAATAAAATGATTATATTATTCAAAAGAACATTGCATAAAATGTAGTCTAAATATAAAGATATATAAAAGAATACTTAAGAGGATAATATTTATACGTAATATCTTGAAGGATAATTTCCATAAGCCACTTTCGACCATCTCTTAATGACTTGATATGTGGTGGTTGAATCACAACCAACTTTGAAATGACATCTAAACAAAACAAAATATTATATAGAATTTTGAAAAATGTAAAATATGTAACGCCCCTTTGGAATATCGGCTAATTTTTGGGTTAAGGCGTTACTCACATACAAAATTTTATTACATTTTTAGGAATATTAAAGATAAATAAAATCAAGAAAATTTATGAAATACATATTTCTAAAATTCATGAAATAAAACACATCTTTAGAATATTGCTACAAGCATTCACCGCTCTCGTACCCTACCCTAAATTCTTTGAACTGAAAAACATTTCATCATAGAGAGATGAGTGTTTGAAATATACTCCAGCGATGGATCATGGGACAATACTTACTAATTTTCAATAAATAAATCGTAGCAAATAAATACATGAAATTACCGTTTCACAATCGCAATCACATAGGTGTAGGATTTAGCCCGACTTATCAAAGATACAGATACACATAACCATAATAATTAAACTATACACATAGTTTGCGGGAATTAACTCAACTTAGCATTGACCACAAAAACTCGTTACAGATCTTTAACCCGACATAGCATTGGTCACGAAAACTCATTGAATGGTCACAAAAACTTGTTATGGGTCTTTAACCCAATATAGCATTGGTTACGGAAATTCGTTGGTCATGGAAACTCGTTACAGGTCTTTAACCCAACATAGCATTGGTAATAGAAATTTGTTGGTCATGGAAACTCGTTATACGGTTTTAATCCAACAGAACACAGGTCATGGAAACTTATTAAGGATATTTAACCTGACATGACATTGATTACATAAAATTTGGCCACACAAATAAATCAATAAACATTCTTAAATACTCACGTAGTTTCAATCTCTTAACAAGGTAAACAATCGTCCCCATTGTTAACGAAAATAATATTGACTAATATTGTATTTTAGAATATATCTTTGTGTATTTGGTAGTTATTTTGTTTCCATGTTTTACGATGTAATCACATTATTTATTTTAGTGGAATGGAACACGATCCTTGATTGAGGCAATATTCCCTTCTCACACCCATACGCTACCAATTGCATTTGCATTTAAAACATTTATGTTTTAATCTTGAGTGTGATAGCATATAAGTTTACAGTCATATTTAAATTCAATAGTATTAAAAATAACACATTTAAAAAGACACATAACTTAAACATATAATTATGAGAAATTACCCCAACCTTAGAAGTTGTTTGAACGTAAGTTGTCAAGCAAGCCAGCCTAGATAGTTCACATTTTCTCATTTCCACAAGAATGAAATGATCTTTTAGTTAGTCTTCTTGAAGCACTTGGCCATCTGGCGAGTCAACTCAGTAGTGAACTCTGTAGCGCCTAGGCCAAAAATGACGCATAATTGATTAATTAAATAATTAAACACTTAATTGTTTAATTTAATTATGTGTGTTTTAGAAAAATGATAAAATGCATGTTTAATTAATTCATAGTATAATTTAATCGGTAAGCATAAGTTATAATGTATCAAAATATTCGTAATGAAAAAACAAGAAAATAGAAATGAATTTGAGGTCAATCGGAGACCCGTAGCTCAAATCATGAAGAATACGACGTATACGAAGGATCAAAAAGTAAAGATATTTTGATGAATAGTAAAATCCAAGATATTTTGGTGAATAGTAAATCCAAGATATTTCGGTGAATAGTGAAAGTAAGATATTTCGATGAATAGTAAGATTTTTCAGAAATGAGTATAAATAAAACAAAACGAATCGTAAAAATAATTATTCGAATGAGAAATTGAGAAAAAGTAAGAATCTCGTCTCTCTCTTCTCTCTCCTCTTTTTTTGGTTGTCGGTGCCGGAAACTTTTTCTTGGTTTCGGCCGATTTTCGCACAGCTTGTAGGCCTCGTCGAGATGATTCTAGAACAGGTCTCGGATTTCCATTTCGATATCTTCTTTGCCGGAAAACGGCAAAACATCGCCGGAAAAACCCTAACCCTTTTCCTTCCACCCTTTCTCTCTCCTCTGTTCTCTCTCTCCTCCTTGGCCGGAGCAGTGGCTGGCCATCCCGGGGTGTGGGGTTGTCGGTTGGGGTGGCGCGGCGGCACCGGGGCTGGAAATGGTGGTGGAAAGTGGTGGTGCAAGGTGTGTGTATGTGAGCTTGGGGGTGCTTTTTGCTGATTTTCCGGCGGGATAACACTGTTCATCACCATCGGAGGGTGGTGGCCGGAGCTGGTGGCGTCGGCGAGTCGGAGTGGGGTGGCACCGGGCGGCGTCGCCGCGGCAGCAGCCTTCCTAGGCGAGCAGGCGCATTGGGCGCGCTGGTGCGCGCGTCGGGACACACCGGGTAACTAAGCGCACGTTGTGCGCGCGCCGGGAGACAGGTAGCGTGCGCGCATGAGCTTCGGGAGCGGGTGCGCACGCGGGTACCAGGTCTGCTGCGCATGCTGTGTGCGTGCCGTCGTGTGTGTGCGCGCGTTATGTCGCCGGCGACGGGATGTCGTCGGCCTGGGAGTCGGGGGTCCCGGTCAAAGTCAACTCTTTTATAAAAATTACAAAAACACTCCTATACCTTAAAACGCTCCGTTTGAGCTTGTTTTAACTCCGATTGATCATGTTCTTCTTCCGTTGCAACCCTAATATTTCCCTCTTCATCTTAAAATCATCTATTTAACCTTCCACACTCGTTTCTTCATCCTTGATCTTTAGATCTTTCATTTCGTCTCGTTTTTCCCTATTGTTTCTTCTTCGAGAGAGTTTATATAATTATATATACGTAATTAATGTATTAAGGATCTAAGAAACCTCGTTACATGTGTAGGCTTACAATCGGATCAACACTCTTAAAATTTGATACTTTGACAACACACGTGGTTACCACCGAACAAGGTGGGGGTAACTTCTAAACTCTATATGCTTATTGTTTTCCGTATTTGATATAAGAATTGTTGAACTCTACGTGCTGTGATTATATGCTATGAATATTGTATTTTTATTCTGATAGTGTGATAGGGATGGACTGGGTCATCCGTAAAGGTACCGATATGCCATTAGTGTATTAGGGATGGACTGGGTCGTCCGTAAAGGTACCGATATTCCGTTAGTGTGTTAGGGATAGACTGGGTCGTCCGTAAAGGTACCTATATTCTGATAGTGTGATAGGGATGGACTGGGTCGTCCGTAAAGGTACCTATTTTCCGTTAGTGTGTTAAGGAACCGATTTACGTGTTGTGCAATATATGTGCTGTGATTAACTGTTGTTCTAATTTATGATTGAATTAATTTATCTGTTATCGGTTTAATGAACTTAAAACACGAAAATTACCCCCACGAGTGTATTCAATGCACTCACCCCCATGGTATTCACATTACAGGAAGTGACGAGAATCAAGATGCGTAGAGAGGATGGTGCCGTATCATGTTATCTCCTTTTGCTTTTCAAAACTTGTCGAAACACGATGTTTTTAATATTTCATGTTTATAAAGAAAAACCGTACTTCTTCTTTTCCATATTATGGATCCTGATGTTTTTCCGCTGCTATGTTTAAATGTTTTATTTTGGCTAGACGTCGAGGATTTGTATATGTAAAAATCGTATGTTTTCTGTTTCCAAAGGTTTCTGTTTTATATCATTTACGTTTCTTTCCCTTTCTTTCTTCATGCCCAAAAAGAAAACTCTGATATTTTCAAGTATGAAAACAGGGCGTGACAAACTTAGATTCATCGCTTTCCGAGGAGTCCAACTCGGGTGTGCTAAACTTGGACGAAGCTGAGTTGGAGGGATAATTCGAGGGTGAGAGGATAATATATATACCCTCTACCACCTCCAAGCTTCCATTCTAAGCTTCTTCTTTAAAAAAAAACAAATTATTATTCACTGTGATTATATTATTATTCTAGTAATATTATGTGAAACCTTTATGCTTACATACGTGTACTACATATTATAATATATATTACATATATTATGCATTTTATATGTAGTGTGCGCATGTGTATTTATTTATATATAATAAATTTTAGATTGCTTTTCTTTCATAGTTTATATTTAATTTATATCATTATTATTATTTAAGTCTCATTTCAACAATACAAAATTCTCGTTATACTTTTCGTAGTCAATTTTAATTGGAGTGTTATAAAATAATGCTTTTAAATAAATTCGATTATGATAATAAAATAACCACTATTATGTATAGGGTTCTAAAAATAAAATTTTGATTTATTTATCACATACCAATAAATTGAACAAAAATCAGTGGGTGACCTTTCACAAATAGGAGTGTTGATTTATAAATAACCAAGCTCATTAATGACTATAAATTCTTTCCAAATCCAAGAATTTGACGTCCACAATTGTCATTCTCAGCACAATAAGCTGGGCAATGACTTTTTTAATATTATAAGGACATCTTTGGGATAATATATTTTATTCTCTTTCATGGCTCTTTATTTCTCATATGTGATCTGATGTGAAAGTTAAGTGAAAACATATAATAAAATGTTTGAAGATTTGGAAATAAGATGTTGGAAATGATTTTTTGTAGCGCCCAGGACAAAACGAAGCATAATTGGATAATTAAATAATTAAACCCGTAATTGAAATAATTCTATGTGTGTTAATTTTGGGTGTTTAAATTTATTTATGTGCGTTACAGATATGTGTTTGACGCAGGTTTAGAAGGACGTAATTTTTTTAGACATGGAACCTAGAAGATTTTTATATTATGAGATGCGTAATGGAAAAACGAGAAAATAGAAACGAACTAGAGGTCAATCGGAGTTTCGTAGCTCAAGTAGTGAAGAAAACAGTGGAACGAAGAATACGACGTATACGAGATGTATGCAAAGGGTAGAATACAAGATATTTATGGTGAATAGTAGTCTTTCTTGGAGAAGTATATATAGCTTGTTTTTAAGTCGATAAATCACACGAGCTCATAATCGAAAAACACGTAAGTTTCTCTCCTTCTTCTCTTTCTTTTTCCGGCGGCCGCCGCCGCCGCCGGTGGCCGGAAAAGTCAACTGTCTCAGAATTTAACGGTTTTTCACATAGGTTGTAGCTCTCGTCGAGGCGAGTCTAGTGACGGTCTTATTTCTCAGTTCCGACGGTCGGATTGCCGGCAAATCGCCGGTCAACCGCCGAAAAAACCTTGTTTTGAGTCCATCACCTTTTCTCTCTCCTCGTTTCTTGTTTTCTCTCTCTTGTCTTCCTTGTTGGGGTGGTAGATAACCATTCCGGGATGTTTGACCATGGGTTGGAGGTGGTGGAGCCGCCGGAGGGGCGGTGTGGCCGGAGTTGGGTTTGTGTGTGTTGTGGGTTGAGGCTTGAGTTTGTGTGTGTTTTGTGTGTTGATCATGTTGGGTTGTGTGTTGAGTGTTGTTGGGGTGTTACCGGCGACGGGAGGTCGCCGGCCATGGTGGAAGAAGTGTTGTCGGCGAGGGAGTCGCCTGCCGAAACTAGAGGAAGAAGATGGTGAAGGCGGCGCTGCTGTGTGGGCTGCTGCACGCAGGACCGTGCGCTGGGGCACGACCGTGCGCCAGGAGTGAGCGACCGTGCGCGGCCACTGGAAGATGGCGCACGGTCAAGTGTTGTTGGGGCACGATCGTGGGCAGTTTTGCACGACCGTGCGAGAGGGAGGTGTGTGTGGGGTTTTACCAGGTTTGCCGGGTGCGTCGTGGGCGCACCGGTAAGTGTTTTCGTGGGTCATTTCGAGTTGTTTGTTTTCGTTGCTTTGTCGGGAGTCGGGGGTCTCGGTCGAGTACCCCCTTTTTACCAAGTTTACCTTCCACACTTGTCTCGATATCCTTAATCTTGGAGTCTTCCTTATCTGTCCCGTCTTCTCGATTGTTCTTTTCTTTATTTATATTCGTCTTTTAATCTTTTGAGGATCTAAGATATCATGGTACTTTTTGTAGGCTATCGGTTGGATCGTACGCATTAGGCTTGACTCTTTATCTTGTCAGAACACGTGATAACCTCTTATCGAGGTGGGGGTATTTTCTAATTCTTAATCTGTTTACTGTTTTCCCTATTTTGATGCTCGTTTGAGAAATGCTAAATGCTGTGTACTATAAGTGCTGTGTCATATTTATATTGTGCATGGGCTGCGGTCCACCTCTAATCATGCATTCGTCCCCTACTCCTATTCTACTACTCCTGAAGGTTTGGTGGTCTTGGAAATGCACTAACGGTAATGAGACCGTTTCTATAGGATAAGATGGGGAACACCCGCACCTATTCGTCCCTTACCATTTCTAATGCCTGCTGTGAATTTTACATGATGTGACAACGTGCCTCTTTGTTGTGAACTTTCGAATTACTATATATACATCTTTGTCGAATGTTATAAGATGCAGAGTTTATCTCCACCAGTGTATTCCATGCACTGACCCCTTAATCTGTACTCACACTACAGGAGATGACGAACCATAGAGCAGTAGAGAGAGAGAGATGGTGCCACTTTTGGGATTTTCATAAAATGTATTTTACGAAGTTTCAAGAAACAATGATCACAATCTTTTGTAATGTAAATATAATTCTATAATTTCTGATGATGATGGATCCTGATAGTACTTTTCCACTGTGATGACGTTTTTGAGAATCGGCTGTGACCGATGTTTTGTATGATATGGAATCGGCTGAGTCCGATATGTTATGAGAAAGACTCTGATGTCTTCTATCTTCTTCTTCTTCTTCTGATCGTCCCTTGCCTCCTTCTTCTTTTGCACGCCTCTGTTTTTAATTAAAACTCTGATATATGTGTATGGAAGAAACCGGGGCATGACAATATGGTATCAGAGTAAATGTTCTACCCTTTGTAGGACTTTGCTTGGTTTGGTTTGATAAAGAGAAAATGAGATAAAACGTGTTGAAAATGTTTAAAAAATCTTGTCTAAAGAAAAGTATAAGCACCACTCTCTCTCTCTAGGCGTGTCTCTCCTTAAGTCACGTAACTTTATATGAAGAATGTGTGTTTGATACGTGTTATCTTGCTTATATGACATCTTGCTTACCTGATATATATCGTTAGGGTTCGAACGGATGATACGGATAAAGTTTCATATGAAACAAAGCAACTCATGTAACTTATACTTGACAGATGGCTAGATTTAGACGTACCGCTAGAATGCGTGTTCCGCCGGTAGAGACACGTGAGGTACGACTTAGACGACATTTCTTTGAAAGCCGAGTGTTAGGAAAAGTATCAGTTGGTGAGAATATATCTAGATTGTTTCATTATTGGCGAGAGACAGGGGGAACAGGGGGTAGTATCCCAAATATGCAGGCTTGCACACATATGATTCATACTTTGCCGAATGCATGGGCGGCTACGGCGCGTCTTGTTTTCCGTGATGAGGTGGTGTATTCAGCTGTGGATAACACACCGGTTGTAGATTTCGGAAGAGTGGTGAGGAATATGTTAGAATTATGGGGCCGTCATAGCTATCCGACTACCCCCGAGCCTGGACCTTATGACCCTTCTAGTGACAGCTCTGAGGACGAAGATGATGATTTGGGGGAGGATCCAGAAGAGGATCCTGAAGAGGAGGAACCGGAAAAGGATCCTGAAGAGGACAATCCGCATGCAGAGGACCCGAGGGATGTGGCACTAGGCCTGCAGGGACCTTCGTCACCTCCAACTGCTGTGGCATAGATGATAGGAGGACGAACGTTATTTTATGTATATAAACCAGGAATGATGAAACTCTTATATAAGTATGTGGTAGTCGTTAGCTATTAAGTGTATATAACCTTTTTGGTGTGGGGTAAAGGCTACCCATATTTTGCTTATATGTATATTTAAGCACATGTATCTCCTTCTTATATTATGGAATCTGTGTTTGTATCTCTTCACGCTTGTCGTATTTATTTTCCTTTACTTATTATATATTTATTTTGAAACCTGAACGATATATACGTATACATCGTAACAGAGCTATGTCTAGAGGACGACCTCGGAGAGAACAAACACCTATGGCTAATCAGCCGGAACGGGAAGCAGATCCAAGTATGGGAGATCTAGTGTCGGTGCTAAGAGGATTATCACAACATTTTGAGGTTACGCAAGCCGCATCACCACCAGCTAGGCCTGATCCGAATCTAATATACGAACAATTTCGGCGTTTTAATCCACCGACGTTCAGTGGAAAAGGCGAACCCTCAGAGACAGAGGAGTGGTTGAGATCTCTAGATCGACTGTTTGGGCATTTGGCATGTACTAAGGAACAAAAGATTTCGTGTGCGATCTTTCAGCTCACGGAGGAGGCAAGCCATTGGTGGGATTCCTATGAAAGGACGATGTTACCGCAGCAAAGGGAAGAGATGACGAGGGAGGACTTTAAAGAAGTAGTTACTCATCATTTTATACCGCAGTTCTAACAAGATAGAAAGAAGACAGAATTTTTACATCTACATCAAGGAACTATGACGGTAGGGGAATACGAATGGAAATTTAATCATCTAAGCAGATATGCCACTCACCTGGTCGACACTGATGCCAAAAAGGCCCGGAGATTCGAAAAGGGTCTACGCCCGGAGATTGGGTCGATCCTGGCCGGATAGGGAGTTATGACTTATTCTAGTATAATTGAGAGAGCTCAAGAAATTACCTCCCGACTGCGATTGGATGTGGTGCCTCCTAAGAAGTTTACTCCGACGCCAATGAAAAGAAAGTGGACAGGGCCGAGTCAAGATGTTACCCAAAACAAGTTTTCGAGAGAGAACAACGCTCCACTTCTCCCCACTCCTCGACCTGGGAATCCGTGTCCCAGATGCCGAAGGGTACACATGGGGCCATGTCAACCAGAAACACGGAGCTGCTATTCATGTGGGGAACCAGGGCATATTGCAGCAAATTGTAGGAAGCTGAAGGGCCCAGCGACTGCAACTACAAGTTCGAGGCCGATAGCCGGCAGAGCTCGGGCTTTTGCTCTTACTCGCCCGGAGGCTGCGGAAGGGACGGAGACAATGACAGGTATGTTAACAGTATGTGATATACCTGCTCTCATTTTATTTGATACGGGAGCAACCCACTCATTTATCTCTGTCGATTTCTGTAAGTTGTTGAAGTATGAGGATAGTAGGGTAGATGCTAAAACCCTAGAGGTTAGTGTTTCGTCGGGAAAGACGGTAATGACAAAAAACCTATATCGTCATCTATAAATCGCTTTTGAGAATAGAATCCTTCTGGCCGATCTACACGCATTGGAGATGAAGGATTTCGATATTATCCTCGGAATGGACTGGCTTGAGTCGAATCACGCAGTGATCAAGTGTCGTACAAGAGTGATAATTTTTCAAACACCTGGAGAACCCGAGTTCACTTTCTATGGAACACGAGTTAAAGTGGATACGAGAATTATATCGGTTATGAAGGCAATCTAAATGCTTAGCAAAAGAAATTACGAAGCTTGATTGGTCAGTATGGTGAGTCTGGAATAAGAGATGAGTTCCATTGAGGATGTACCGGTGGTAAGAGTATTTATAGACGTATTTCCCAAAGATTTACCTGGTCCTCCACCAGATCGTCAGGTGACCTTTGGGATTGATCTTGTACCAGGATCAGCACCAGTATCGAAAGCTCCTTACAGAATGGCACCGAAAGAATTACAAGAATTGAAGGTGCAACTACAAGAACTTCTGGACAAGGGTTTTATTAGACCAAACATGTCTCCTTGGGGAGCACCTGTGCTATTTGTGAAGAAGAAAGACGAAAGCTTTCGGATGTGCATTGATTACAGGGAGCTGAACAAGAGAACAATCAAAAACAAATATCCATTACCTCGAATCGATGATCTTTTTGATCAGTTAAGAGGTGCTAGCGTATTCTCGAAAATTGATCTAAGGTCCGAATATCATCAAGTGAAAGTTAAAGATGCCGATATAGCCAAGACAGCATTCAGAACCAGATATGGCCACTACGAGTTCGTAGTAATGTCATTTGGACTTAGCAATGCACTAGCTGTCTTCATGGATCTGATGAATCGTGTTTTCTATGCATACCTCGATCAATTCGTTATCGTGTTTATCGACGATATTCTCATCTATTCATGTGATAAGACGCAACATGAGCAACATCTTAAGATTGCGCTGGAAGTTCTACTGAAAGAAAAACTCTTTGCAAAATTCAAGAAATGCGAGTTTTGGATGGATAAGATAGGTTTTCTTAGACATATTGTCTCATCACAAGGGATCGAGGTAGACCCCGACAAAGTTGCAGCTGTCAGCAAATGGGAAACTCCAACCAATGTCAAGGAAGTACGAAGTTTTATTGGTATGGCGGGGTACTATCGAAGGTTCATAAATGGATTTTCGCAGATTGCTGCTTCGATGACTCGTTTGACGCGGAAGGATGTAAAATTCCAATGGACTAAACAATGCGAGCATAGTTTCCAAGAGCTAAAGAAGAAACTGACAGAAGCACCAATCTTGACAATTCTGGACGTAACAAAGGAATTCGTGATCTATAGTGATGCGTCTAAACAAGGTTTGGGATGCGTTCTGATGCAGTAAGGAAAAGTGGTGGCTTATGCATCCCGATAATTAAAAGCTCACGAACAAAACTATCCGACACACGATCTAGAGTTAGCTGCGGTGGTTCACGCCCTTAAAATTTGGAGACATTATCTATATGGCGTGAGATGTGATATTTACACTGATCATAAGAGCTTGAAGTATTTCTTCGAACAGAAAGAGCTAAACATGAGACAGAGAAGGTGGTTAGAGTTGGTGAAGGATTATGACATTACAATCCATTATCACCCTGGTAAAGCGAATGTGGTGGTCGATGCACTTAGCAGGAAAGGAAAAGGGATATGACGTCTATGATCATCAACCAACGTCATTTAGTCGAAGAAATGTCAAAGCTGAATCTGGAAATAATCTCATCTCCGAACAGCATCAAAGCCATGATGGCAACTCTGGTTGTGAAACCCACACTTCGTGAACGAATTCTTGAAGCTCAAAAGAAGGATGACTTCTTAACAAAGATGAAAGCTCACATGGACAGTGGAAAAGCAGAGGGCTTCTCATTTGCAACGGATGGAACACTTGTCTTCAGGGGGAGAATATGTGTGCCCAAGGATAAGAAATTGATAGAAGAAATCCTTGAAGAAGCTCACTGCACACCTTTGTCAGCACATCCTGGAGGTACGAAAATGTACCGAGATTTGAGGGAAAACTTTTGGTGGGAGAATATGAAAAGAAGCATCGGACTGTTCGTAAAGAAATGTCTAGTATGTCAACAAGTAAAAGCTGAACACCAACGACCAGCTGGACTGCTAACTCCGTTGGAAATCCCGGAATGGAAGTGGGAGCATATAGCTATGGATTTTGTAGTTGGTCTGCCAAGAACTAAGCGAGGGAACCACGCAGTATGGGTCATTGTGGATAGATTAACAAAGTCCGCACACTTTCTACCGATTAAGATGACTTTCGGAGTAGATAAGTTGGCTCGGATTTATCTTGAAGAGATTGTCCGATTACATGGTGTACCAATTTCTATAGTGTCAGATAGAGATCCTCGATTTACATCCAGATTCTGGTAGAGTTTAGAAAAGGCGTTAGGAACCAGGCTAGCTTTCAGTATAACTTTTCATCCACAAACAGACGGACAGTCAGAAAGAACAATACAGATTCTGGAAGATATGTTAAGAACTTGTGTTCTAGATCTTCAAGGGACTTAGAAGGAGCACTTGTGCCTAGTAGAATTCGCTTACAACAACAATTACCAATCTACAATTGGGATGGCGCCATATAAAGCTCTTTATGGAAGGAAATGTCACTCTCCTATTTGTTGGGACGAAGTAGGCGAAAAGAAGGTGTTAGGACCCGAATTGGTGGAACAGACAGTCGAGGTCATAAAGAAAATTCGGGAAAGAATAAAGATAGCACAAGATCGACAAAAAGCGTACTCAGATAAGAGACGACGGGAGTTGAAATTCAAGGTGGAAGACAAAGTTTTTCTGAGGGTGTCACCCACTAAAGGAGTTCGTCGATTCGGACAGAAAGGAAAACTGAAACCGAGATACATAGGACCCTTTGAGATTTTGGAACGAGTTGGAGAGTTCGCATATCGTCTAGCTTTACCGCCAGACCTCATCGGAGTACACAATGTTTTCCATGTATCTATGCTAAGGAAGTACATTTTCGACCCAAGTCACATTATCGAACAAGATGACGTAGAATGGGAGAAAGATTTGACCTATGAAGAATTTCCTATAGCCATCCGGGATAGGAAAAAACGTCAGCAAAGGAATCGAGAGGTGTCTATAGTTAAAGTTCAGTGGAGCCGTCATGGGAAAGAAGAAGCCACGTGGGAACTAGAAGATCATATTCGGACGAAATATCCCGATTTGCCTTTCTCAGGTATGCATCTAATTTCGAGGATGAATTTTTTTTAAGGGGTAAGGGATGTAGCGCCCAGGAGAAAACGAAGCATAATTGGATAATTAAATAATTAAACCCGTAATTGAAATAATTCTATGTGTGTTAATTTTGGGTGTTTAAATTTATTTATGTGCATTACAAATATGTGTTTGGCGCCGGTTTAGAAGGACGTAATTTTTAGACATGGAACCTAGAAGATTTTTATATTATGAGATGCGTAACGGAAAAATGAGGAAATAGAAACGAACTAGAGGTCAATCGGAGTTTCGTTGCTCGAGTAGTGAAGAAAACAGTGCAACGAAGAATACGACGTATACGAGATGTATGCGAAGGGTAGAATACGAGATATTTAACATGAATAGTGGCCATTTTTTGGAGAAGTATATATAGGACGTTTTTAAGTCGATAAGTCACACGAGCTCATAATCGAAAACACGTAAGTTTCTCTCATTCTTCTCTCTTTTTCCGGTAGCCATCGCCGTCGCCGCCGGTGGTCGAAAAAGTCAACTGTCTCAGAATCGAACTATTTTCGCATAGGTCATAGCTCTTATCGAGGCAAGTCTAGGGACGGTTTTGTTTCTCCGTTCCGACGGTCGGATCGCCGACAAATCACTGGTCAACCGCCGGAAAAACCTTGTTTTGAGTCCATCACCTTTTCTCTCTCCTCGTTTCTTGTTTTCTCTCTCTCGTCTTCCTTGCCGGGGTGGTAGATAACCATTCCAGGGTGTTTGGTCATGGGTTGGAGGTGGTGGAGCCGCCGGAGGGACAGTGTGGCCGGAGTTGGGTTTGTGTGTTTTTGGGGTGGAAAAGCTTGGGTTTGGTGTGTGTGTTGTGTGTGTGTTGTTCTTGTTTGGGTTGTTGTGTTGTGTGTTGTTGGAGGTTGCTGGTTATGGTGGTAGAGGTGTTGCCGGCGACGGGAGTCGCTGACCAAAGCTAGAGAAAGAAGATGGTGAAGGTGGCGCTGCTGTGTGGGCTGCTGCACGCAGGACCGTGCGCTGGGGCACGACCGTGCGCCAGGAGTGAGTAACCGTGCGCGGCCACTGGAAGGTGGTGCACAGTCGAGCGTTGTGGGGCACGGTCGTGGGTAGTTTTGCACGACCGTGCGAGAGAGAAGTGTGTGTGGGGTTTTGCTGGGTTTGCCGGGTGCGTCGTGGGCGCACCGACGAGTGTTTTCGTTGGTCGTTTTGAGTCGTTTGTTTCCGTTGCTGTGTCGGGAATCGGGGGTCTTGGTCGAGTCAACCCTTTTTACCAAGTTTACCTTTCACACTCTTCTCGATATCCTGAATCTTCGAGTCTTCCTTATCCGTCCTGTCTTCTCGATCGATCTTTTCTTTATTTATATCCGTCTTTTAATCTCTTGAGGATCTAAGATATCACGGTACTTTTGTAGGCTATCGGTTGGATCGTACGCAGTAGGCTTGACTCTTTATCTTGTCCGATCACGTGATAACCTCTTATCGAGGTGGGGGTATTTTCTAATTCTTAATCTGTTTACTGTTTTCCCTATTTTGATGTTTGTCTAAGAAATACTAAATGTTGTGTACTATAAGTGTTGTGTCATACTCATACTGTGCATGGGCTGCGGTCCACCTCTGATCATGCATTTGTCCTCACTCTTTTCTACTACTCCAGAGGGTTTGGTGGTCCTGAAAATACACCAACGGTATTGAGACCGTTTCTATAGGATAAGACGGGGAACACCCGCACCTATTTGTCCCTTACCATTTCTAATGCCTGCTGTGCATTCTACGTGTTGTGACAACGTGACTCCTTGTTGTGAACTTTCGAATTACTATATATATCTTTGTGGAATGTTATAAGATGCAGAGTTTATCTCCACCAGTGTATTCCATGCACTGACCCCCTTAATATGTACTCACACTACAGGAGATGACGAACCATAGAGCAGTAGAGAGAGAGATGGTGCCACTTTTGGGATTTTCATAAAATGTCTTTTACGAAGTTTCAAGAAACAATGATCACAATCTTTTGTAATGTAAATATAATTCTGTAATTTCTGATGATGATGGATCCTGATAGTACTTTTCCGCTGTGATGACATTTTTGGAGAATCGGCTGTGACCGATGTTTTGTATGATATGGAATCGGCTGAGTCCGATATGTTATGAGAAAGACTCTGATGTCTTCTATCTTTTTCTTCTTCTTCTGATCGTCCCTTGCCTCCTTCTTCTTTTGTACGCCTCTGCTTTTAATTAAAACTCTGATATATTTGTATGGAAGAAATCGGGGCGTGACAATATGCTATCCGAGCAAATGTTCTACCCTTTGTAGGACTTTGCTTGGTTTGGTTTGATAAAGAGAAAACGAGATAAAACGTGTTGAAGATGTTTAAAAATCTTTTCTAAAGAAAAGTATAAGCACCACTCTCTCTCTCTAGGCGTGTCTCTCCTTAAGTCACGTAACTTTATATGAAGAATGTGTGCTTGATACGTGTTATCTTGCTTATATGACATCTTGCTTACCTGATATATATTGTTGGGGTTCGAACGGATGATACGGATAAAGTTTCATATGAAACAAAGCAACTCATGTAACTTATACTTGACAGATGGCTAGATTTAGACGTACCGCTAGAATGCATGTTCCGCCGGTAGAGACACATGAGGTATGACTAAGACGACGTTTCTTTGAAAGCCGAGTGTCGGGGAATGTATCTGTTGGTGAGCATATATCTAGATTGTTTCATTGTTGGAGAGAGACAGTGGGTACAGGGGGTAGTATTCCTAATATGTAGGCTTGCACACATATGATTCACACCTTACCGGATGCATGGAGGGCTAGGGCGTGTCTTGTTTTCCGAGATGAGGTGGTGTATTCAGCTGTGGATAACACACCGGTTGTAGATTTCGGAAGAGTGGCGAGGAATATGTTAGAATTGTGGGGCTGTCATAGCTATCCAACTACTCCCGAGCCTGGACCTTATGACTCTTCTAGTGACAGCTCGGAGGATGAGGAAGATGATTTGGAGGAGGAACCTGAAGAGGATCCTGAGGAGGAGGAACCGGAAGAGGATCCTGAAGAGGATAATCCGGATGCAGATGACCTGAGGGATGTGGTACCGGGCCTGCAAGGACCTCTATCACCTCCTGCTGCTGTGGCATAGATGATAGGAGGATGGTCGTTATTTTGTGTATATAAGCTAGGAATGAAGAAACTCTTATATACGTATATGGTAGCTGTTTAACTATTAAGTGTATATAACCCTTTTTGGTGTGGGATAAAGGCTACCCATGTTTTGCTTATATGTACATTTAAAGCACGTGTATCTCTTTCCTATATTATGGAATCTACGTTCATATCTCTTCACGCTTGCCGTATTTATTTTCCTTTACCTATTATATATCTATTTATTTTGAAACCTGAACGATATATACGTATACATCGTAACATGGCTATGTCTAGAGGACGGGGCATATCGCGTCGAATTGTAGGAAGCTGAAGGGCCCAGCGACTGCACCCACAAGTTCGAGGCCGGTAGCCGGTAGAGCTCGGGCTTGTGCTCTTACTCGCCCGAAGGCTGCGGAAGGGTCGGAGACAATGACAGGTATGTTAACAGTATGTGATATACCTGCTCTCATTTTATTTGATACGGGAGCAACCCACTCGTTTATCTCTGTCGATTTCTGTAAGCTGTTGAAGTTTGAGGATAGTAAGGTAGATGCTAAAACCCTAGAGGTTAGTATTCCGTCGGGAAAGACGGTAAAGACGAAAAATCTGTATCATCACCTACGTATCGCTTTTGAGAGTAGGATCATTTTTGTTGATCTTCACTCATTGGAGATGAAGGATTTCGATATTATCCTCGGAATGGATTGGCTTGAGTCGAATCACGCCGTGATCAAATGCCGTACAAGAGAAATAAATTTTCAAACACCTGGAGAACCCGAGTTCACTTTTTATGGGACACGAGTTAAAGTGGATATGAGGATTATATCGGTTATGAAGGCAACCCAAATGCTTAGCAAAAGAAATTGCGAAGCTTGGTTGGTCAGTATGGTGAGTCTGGAACAAGAGATGAGTTCCATTGAGGATGTACCGGTGGTAAGAGAATTTATAGACGTATTTCCCGAAGATTTACCTGGTCCTCCACCAGATCGTCAGGTGATCTTTGGAATTGATCTTGTACCAGGATCAGCACCAGTATCGAAAGTTCCTTATAGAATGGAACCGAAAGAATTACAAGAATTGAAGGTGCAACTACAAGAACTTCTGGACAAGGGTTTTATTAGACCAAGTGTGTCTCCTTGGGAAGCTCCGGTGCTATTTGTGAAGAAGAAAGATGAAAGCTTTCGGATGTGCATTGATTATAAGGAGCTGAACAAGAGAACAATCAAAAACAAATATCCATTACCTCGAATCGATGATCTTTTTGATCAGTTAAGAGGTGCTAGCGTATTCTCGAAAATTGATCTAAGGTCCGAATATCATCAAGTGAAAGTTAAAGATGCCGATATAGCCAAGACAGCATTCAGAACCAGATATGGCCACTACGAGTTCGTAGTAATGTCATTTGGACTTAGCAATGCACCAGCTGTCTTCATGGATCTGATGAATCGTGTTTTCCATGCATACCTCGATCAATTCGTTATCGTGTTTATCGACGATATTCTCATCTATTCATGTGATAAGACGCAACATGAGCAACATCTTAAGATTGCGCTGGAAGTTCTACGGAAAGAAAAGCTCTTTGCAAAATTCAAGAAATGCGAGTTTTGGATGGATAAGATAGGTTTTCTTGGACATATTGTCTCATCACAAGGGATCGAGGTAGACCCCGACAAAGTTGCAGCTGTCAGCAAATGGGAAACTCCAACCAATGTCAAGGAAGTACGAAGTTTTATTGGTATGGCGGGGTACTATCGAAGGTTCATAAATGGATTTTAGAAGATTGCTGCTCCGATGACTCGTTTGACGCGGAAGGATGTAAAATTCCAATGGACTGAACAATGCGAGCATAGTTTCCAAGAGCTAAAGAAGAAACTGACAGAAGCACCAATCTTGACAATTCCGGACGTAACAAAGGGATTCGTGATCTATAGTGATGCGCCTAAACAAGGTTTGGGGTGCGTTCTGATGCAGCAAGAAAAAGTGGTGGCTTATGCATCCCGATAATTGAAAGCTCATGAACAAAACTATCCGACATACAAATGGGAATTGGCTGCGGTGGTTCACGCCCTTAAAATTTGGAGACATTATCTGTATGGCGTGAAGTGCGAGATATACACTGATCATAAGAGCCTGAAGTATTTCTTCGAGCAGAAGGAGCTGAACATGAGACAAAGAAGGTGGTTAGAGTTGGTGAAGGATTATGACGTTATGATCCATTATCATCCCGGAAAAGCAAATGTGGTGGCCGATACACTTAGTAGAAAAGGAAAAGGGATTATGACGTCTATGATCACCAACCAACATCAACTGGTCGAAGAAATGTCAAGGTTGAATCTGGAAATGGTCTCACCTTCGAATAGCATCGAAGCCATGATGGCAACTATGGTTTTGAAACCCACACTTCGTGAATGAATTCTTGAAGCTCAAAAGAAGGATGACTTCTTAACAAAGATGAAAGCTCGCATGGATAGTGGAAAAGCAGAGGGCTTCTCTTTTGCAACGGATGGAGCTCTTGTTTTCAAGGGAAGAATATGTGTGCCAAAGGATGAGAAATTGATAGAAGAAATCCTTGACGAAGCTCATTGTACGCCGTTATCAGCACATCCAGGAGGTACGAAAATGTACCGAGATTTGAGGAAAAACTTTTGGTGGGAGAATATGAAAAGAAGCATCGGACTTTTTGTAAAGAAATGTCTGGTATGTCAACAAGTAAAGGCTGAACACCAATAACCAGCTGGACTGCTAGCTCCGTTGGAAATCCCGGAATGGAAGTGGGAGCATATAGCTATGGATTTTGTAGTTGGTCTGCCAAGAACCAAGCGAGGGAACCATGCGGTATGGGTCATTGTGGATAGATTAACAAAGTCCGCACACTTTCTACCGATCAAGATGACTTTCGGACTAGATAAGTTGGCTCGGATTTATCTTGAAGAGATTGTCCGATTGCATGGTGTACCGGTTACTATAGTGTCAGATAGAGATCCTCGATTTACATCCAGGTTCTGGCAGAGTTTACAAAAGGAGTTGGGAACCAGACTAGCTTTCAGTACAGCTTTTCATCCTCAAACAGACGGACAGTCAGAAAGAACAATACAGATTCTGGAAGATATGTTAAGGGCTTGTGTTCTAGATCTTCAAGGGACTTGGGAGGAGCACTTGTGCCTAGTAGAATTCGCTTACAACAACAGTTACCAATCCACAATTGGGATGACGCCATATGAAGCTCTTTATGGAAGGAAGTGTCGCTCTCCTATTTGTTGGGATGAAGTAGGCGAAAAGAAGGTGTTGGGACCCGAATTGGTGGAACAAACAGTCGAGGTAATAAAGAAAATTCGGGAGAGAATGAAGATAGCACAAGATCGACAAAAAGCGTACTCAGATAAGAGACGACGAGAGTTGAAATTCGAGGTGGGAGATAAAGTTTTTCTGAGGGTGTCACCCACTAAAGGAGTTCGTCGATTCGGACAGAAAGGAAAACTGAAACCGAGATACATAGGACCCTTTGAGATTTTGGAACGAGTTGGAGAGGTCGCATATCGTCTAGCTTTACCGCCATACCTCATCGGAGTACACAATGTCTTCCATGTATCTATGCTAAGGAAGTATATTTTCGACCCAAGTCACATTATCGAACAAGATGACGTCGAATGGGAGAAAGATTTGACCTATGAAGAATTTCCTATAGCCATTTTGGATAGGAAAAAGCGTCAGCAAAGGAATCGAGAAGTGTCCATAGTTAAGGTTCAGTGGAATCGATATGGGAAGGAAGAAGCCACGTGGGAACTAGAAGATCATATTCGGACGAAATATCCTGATTTGCCTTTCTTAGGTACGCATCTAATTTCGAGGACAAATTTTTTTTAAGGGGTAAGGAATGTAGCGCCCAGGACAAAACGAAGCATAATTGGATAATTAAATAATTAAACCCGTAATTGAAATAATTCTATGTGTGTTAATTTTGGGTGTTTAAATTTATTTATGTGCGTTACAGATATGTGTTTGACGCCGGTTTAGAAGGACGTAATTTTTAGACATGGAACCTAGAAGATTTTTATATTATGAGATGCGTAACGGAAAAACGAGGAAATAGAAACGAACTAGAGGTCAATCGGAGTTTCGTAGCTCGAGTAGTGAAGAAAATAGTGGAACGAAGAATACGATGTATACGAGATGTATGCGAAAGGTAGAATACGAGATATTTAACATGAATAGTGGCCATTTTTTGGAGAAGTATATATAGGACGTTTTTAAGTCGATAAGTCACACGAGCTCATAATCGAAAACACGTAAGTTTCTCTCCTTCTTCTCTCTCTTTTTCCGGTAGCTGTCGCCGCCGCCGCCGATGGCCGGAAAAGTCAACTATCTCAGAATCGAACCATTTTTGCATAGGTCGTAGCTCTTGTCGAGGCGAGTCTAGGGACGGTTTTGTTTCTCCATTCCGACGGTCGGATCGCCGGCAAATCGCCGGTCAACCGCCAGAAAAACCTTGTTTTGAGTCCATCACCTTTTCTCTCTCCTCGTTTCTTATTTTCTCTCTCTCGTCTTCCTTGCCGGGGTGGTAGATAACCATTCCGGGGTGTTTGGTCATGGGTTGGAGGTGGTGGAGCCGCCGGAGGGCGATGTGGCCTGAATTGGGTTTGTGTGGTTTTGGGGTGGAAAAGCTTGGGTTTGGTGTATGTGTTGTGTGTGTGTTGTTCTTGTTTGGGTTGTTGTGTTATGTGTTGTTGGAGGTTGCCGGTTATGGTGGTAGAGGTGTTGCCGGCGACGGGAGTCGCCGGCTAAAGCTAGAGGAAGAAGATGGTGAAGGTGGCGCTGCTGTGTGGGCTGTTGCACGTAGGACCGTGCGCTGGGGCACGACCGTGCGCCAGGAGTGAGTGACCGTGCGCGGCCACTGGAAGGTGGCGCATGGTCAAGCGTTGTGGGGCACGGTCGTGGGCAGTTTTGCACGACCGTGCGAGAGAGAAGTGTGTGTGGGGTTTTGCTGGGTTTGCCAGGTGCGTCGTGGGCGCACCGGCGAGTGTTTTCGCAGGTCGTTTCGAGTCGTTTGTTTCCGTTGCTGTGTCGGGAATCGGGGGTCTCGGTCGAGTCAACCCTTTTTACCAAGTTTACCTTTGACACTCTTCTCGATATCCTGAATCTTCGAGTCTTCCTTATCCGTCCTGTCTTCTCGATCGATAATTTCTTTATTTATATCCGTCTTTTAATCTCTTGAGGATCTAAGATATCACGGTACTTTTGTAGGCTATCGGTTGGATCATACGCAGTAGGCTTGACTCTTTATCTTGTCAGATCACGTGATAACCTCTTATCGAGGTGGGGGTATTTTCTAATTCTTAATCTGTTTACTGTTTTCCCTATTTTGATGTTTGTCTAAGAAATACTAAATGCTGTGTACTATAAGTGTTGTGTCATACTCATACTGTGCATGGGCTGCGGTCCACCTCTGATCATGCATTTGTCCTCACTCTTTTCTACTACTCCAGAGGGTTTGGTGGTCTTGAAAATACACTAACGGTAATGAGACCGTTTCTATAGGATAAGACGGGGAACACCCGCACCTATTTGTCCCTTACCATTTCTAATGCCTGCTGTGCATTCTACGTGTTGTGACAACGTGACTCCTTGTTGTGAACTTTCGAATTACTATATATATATCTTTGTCGAATGTTATAAGATGTAGAGTTTATCTCCACCAGTGTATTCCATGCACTGACCCCCTTAATATGTACTCACACTACAGGAGATGACGAACCATAGAGCAGTAGAGAGAGAGATGGTGCCACTTTTGGGATTTTCATAAAATGTCTTTTACGAAGTTTCAAGAAACAATGATCACAATCTTTTGTAATGTAAATATAATTCTGTAATTTCTGATGATGATGGATCCTTATAGTACTTTTCCGCTGTGATGACGTTTTTGGAGAATCGGCTGTGATCGATGTTTTGTATGATATGGAATCGGCTGAGTCCGATATGTTATGAGAAAGACTCTGATGTCTTCTATCTTCTTCTTCTGATCGTCCCTTGCCTCCTTCTTCTTTTGCACGCCTCTGTTTTTAATTAAAACTCTGATATATTCGTATGGAAGAAACCGGGGCGTGACATGTACTATAAGTGTTGTGTCATATTTATATTGTGCATGGGCTGCGGTCCACCTCTGATCATGCATTCATCCCCTACCCCTATTCTACTACTCCTGAAGGTTTGGTGGTCCTGGAAATGCACCAACAGTAATGAGACCGTTTCTATAGGATAAGACGGGGAACACCCGCACCTATTTATCCCTTACCATTTCTAATGCCTGTTGTGCATTCTACGTGCTGTGACAATGTGACTCCTTGTTGTGAACTTTCGAATTACTATATATATATCTTTGTCGAATGTTATAAGATGCAGAGTTTATCTCCACCAGTGTATTCCATGCACTGACCCCCTTAATCTGTACTCACACTACAGGAGATGACGAACCATAGAGCAGTAGAGAGAGAGATGGTGCCACTTTTGGGATTTTCATAAAATGTCTTTTACGAAGTTTCAAGAAACAATGATCACAATCTTTTGTAATGTAAATATAATTCTGTAATTTCTGATGATGATGGATCCTGATAGTACTTTTCCGCTGTGATGACGTTTTTGGAGAATCGGCTGTGATCGATGTTTTGTATTATATGGAATCGGCTGAGTCCGATATGTTATGAGAAAGACTCTGATGTCTTTTATCTTCTTCTTCTTCTTCTGATCGTCCCTTGCCTCCTTCTTTTGCACGCCTCTATTTTTAATTAAAACTCTGATATATGTGTATGGAAGAAACCGAGGCGTGACAACTACACATTGAATTCTCTCCATCATCTCACAACAAATAAAAAATAATATTAAACTTACTAAAAATTTGAATTATGTCCATCATCCCACAAAAAGGAAGAAAAAACCTAAACCTATCTAGAAGATATAACTACCGTTCATCTTCATAATGCGAATTAGATTAAATAATATATATATATATACATATATATTGTGTAATTTGATCGGTATAAAATTGTGTAAAATCATACTTACAAATATCAGATTAATTATTGTGATTTGTTTTACGTACTTATTTGGATATATTCTTTAATTTGATACGCATAAAATTATAGATGATCTTACTGATGAATATCAAGTTAATTACTCTGATCTGTTTTACACACTTATTAAATATATATATATATTGTTTAATCTGATCCTCATATAAATTTTTTTTAAATCTTACTGATAAATATTAGATTAATTCTTATGATTTGTTTTACGTACTTAATGATATATTTATATTATTTAATCTAATTCGCATAAATTAAATACTCTGATCTGGTACTTATTAGTAATATATTTATATTATTTAATCTAATTTGTATTAATTAATATAAACCTAAACCTATCTGGAATACCATCTAAACTTATAAACATTTTTTTTATTAAGTTATTAAATTTTGTTCTTTTTTAGTTAAGAAAAATGATTTTTACCAACGGTACCCTTCTAACATTTGATGTATAATATGATGGCTACATGAATGATAGTACGAGGGTATAATATGGTGGTACGATAAATTAAACTATATTACAAGACTGCTTCCTTTTAAAAAACTTCAAACTTTATACACGTTTAGAAAATTTTATATTTATGGAATCTCAAACAATTTTTTATTAATATCAAATAAGTAAAAATAATATTGAAAATCATATCTAAGATGATTTCAAATTTCTACAATATGTGGAAACTGTTTTATCTATCATAATCTTCTCATGTTTAAACCCTTCTAAATTTACTATAATTTCACATTTATCCATAAAATATCAGAGAAAATTTATTTCTATTCAAAGTTCATTCTCATTCAAATTCAGTTTTTCATACCAACAAGCCCTATTCGATAAAGTTTCCAACAGTTACCAATTCTGATTCTACGCTTTCTTCCATAACTTCTCTAACTCCTCTTCAACATTAAGAAATTTTACTTTGGCTCATGTTATCAAATTTTCAACTGTAGTGTCTTTGGCCGCCACTATTTCGGAGACAATCCAATTATTTCATTGTCTTTGTCCTTTTCAACAATCTTGACATTCTCGATCCCAATCACACATGTTTTTGATTTTTTTCTCAATTTTGTGTTTTATTGGAGAGTTATTATTGATGAAATAATTGATTTGAATTGGCAAATTCTGAAATCTGATAAAGTTACTCAATCCTAGACATAATTGTCTTAGTCCTTAAAGAAAATATCTACGACAACGAATGAGATGAAGAATTGAATCAAGTAACAGTCTTCAATCAGAATTTTTTTCCATTGAGATGAATTCATATAATCAATCCTAGAGATAATCGTCTTAGTTTTGAAGATAATATGTACAACAACAAATGAGATGAAGAATTGAATCAAGTAATAGATAAATGATGAAGAATTCAATCAAGTAGTAATGATGAAGAATTGAATCAAGTAATAGTCAAGTGTATTCAACAAGTAACAACATTTTCAAGTAATTAATTTAAGAGATCATTTTTGGAAAGATTGATATATTGATTTAGCGTAAAATGAATATGAGAAGACACTGCGAATCTACCATGGCAGGAAAAAGAAGAAGGGCGGGAAACACATCAGGTTTGTTATTTCTATCTGATTTTCAAGTAACTAGATTAGATTAGAAACACATCAGGTTTCTAATTAGATTAGATTATATTTCAAACTATCTGATTTCTAATTAGATTAGATTACACTAGCAGTGCACCCGTGCGATGCATGGGATTAAATATAAGAATTATCTATTTTATTATTATTATATTTATATTATTTTAATTTATATTTATAGTCAATAGTCGAATTCAAATTACGAAAAATAAAACAAAATAAATGGATTATCAAAGCAATATAATTGTTCGGGTACATAATACGATAAATTGTGCATTAGATTATTTTAGAAATTATGTGTGGGATTTATTTGAGAAATTATATATGAACGTGTAAATTTGATAAAGTGAAACCATGAGGAAAAAAAACCGTTCTATTTTCAAAATATCTTTTCCAAATTATTTTTCATTTAATTACAAATAAAAAACTGCAAAGCTTTACTAGCCACGATCAATCACAAATAAATAAAATAAAGTTTCATTTCTGTCTAGATACATTTTAAAAAAAAATTATAATAAAAGTCATTCCATAATTGTTTTTAAACAAAAATCTAAAAAAAATAAAAAAGAATCTTTTTTAATCTTATCTATCTAATCCGTCTATATAAAAATACAGAGTGGAAAAACTGCTCTCCCTTCTTTGTTATTTTTTGGCCAGACAGTTATTTATGATGATAATTATCAAGAAATATCTACATATTTAAGAATTTAAGGATATTTTCATTATAATTAGGATTGAAGTAAACTTCTGCGCAATTTCCACATAACGTGGAATTGAAAAGATTTTTGATATCCTAGTTTCATGGTGTGCCTTTTTTATTTATAATTAAATTTTTCAAATTTGGAAAAGATTAAGATATTTTGAAAATAGAACAGTTTCCTGTTCGTGATTCTTTCCTTTCTATTTTCCTTATGAATGATTCAATTACCAAATTACCCTTAGATTTTGAACTATCTGATTTTCAAGTAACTAGATTAAATTAGAAACACATCAGGTTTGTTATTTTCAAGTAGCTAGATATTAGATTACATTTCAAACTATCTGATGCGAACTATCGGATGCATAATGATGAATGCTTGTTATTTTCAAGTAACTAGATATATTAGATTTCAAACTATCTGATGCAAAATGATGAATGTTTGTTATTTTCAAGTAACTAGATTAGATTGAATCTATACAAGAGAATATATAAGTGAAATATAATAATTTCAATCATTATTATATATATGACAATACATCTATACGAGAGAATATATAAGTGAAATATGATATTTTGTATCTCTTTACGAAAATTAAATTATTTAATATATTAGGAAGTTTTCAAATTTAAACCTTTAGTAGGATTTAAAATATATTATGTAAATTTTGTTATATTTTTATTTATGTTAACACATAAATAACATATATATTATATAAATATTTTTAAAAATCTATTTATATAGTAAAATATATCAAACTTAGTATCGACAATTTTTTTTAGCATAAATTAAAATAATATTTTTTTAACATATTATTTTTTTCCTAAATATCTTAAAAGGTCCATGTCTAGATATATTTTAAAAGTACGTATATCTATTAAGATATATTGTTAAATTTTTAATGAATACTATGATAATTAATTTGAATCTTAAATTATATTCTATAATTAATGGTATTCTATTTGCACTTATAATAAATATATATTTAATTTTACTTTACTATATAAAGACGGAAGATGTTGAATTTTACATTTATATTATTTTATAAGTAATTTGCTTTCTAAATATAGGTTTCACAACAAGGCGGTCAAATGGAAAATCATCCATAAATACATCTTCAATTTCAAATGTTCATTCACCAATTGACATTGATAATGAAGATGAAACTACAAATATTCATTAGAATGATATAATTTTATTACAAATTGATAATTATTATATTATTTAGTGTTTATTTTTTTATTAAATATTTATGTTTATAATATTATATTTCAAATATTTTTTTCAAAGAATACATGGATCTCGATGACCCCACGTACCGATGTCAACATTGTAATGTAATCTTTCGGTACGAAGAGCGATTAGATGCAAGAAAGAAGTCCAATAATCCAAGATATTCAGGTTGTTGCATGAATGGAAAGATTCAGCTCCCACTAATGAATACACCACCGCAGTATTTGCAGGGGTTAGTGTTTGAAGATAACGACTGTAGCGCCCCGGACCAAAAATGAAGTATAATTGATTAATTAAATATTAAACCCTTAATTGAATTATTATGTGCATAAATCTTGACTGTTTAATTTAATTACATGCGTTTTAGATACGTGTTTAATGCATGTTTTAGATGGAAATATTTTCTAGTCGCTGAACATAGATTATAATTATACCATTAGATGCATAATGGAAAAACAAGAAGATAGAAATGAATTAGAGGTCATTCGGAGACCTGTAGCTCAAATGGCGAAAAAAAGGGCAAAATACGAAGATTCGGAAAACCGAAAGATATTTACGGTTAATAGTAACCCAAGATTTTTACGTGAATAGTGACTCAAGATTTTTACCGTGAATAGTAACTTTGATTTTTAGGTGAATAGTGATTTTTGGAAAATCTATAAATAGGGGCATTTTCGATTCAAAAATCACCGTTTTTCCGAACGAGGCAAAATCGACGAAAACACCTAAGTCTCTCTCTCCTCCCTCCTCTCTCTCTCTTTACAGTTTTCTGACCTCCGGCGCGCCGCCGGTGGCCAGAAAATTCAACTTTATCAGTTTCGGCCGATTTTCGCACAGAATGTAGGCCTCGTCGAGACGAGTCTAAGATAGGTCTCGAATTTCAATTCCGATGTCTCGTTCGCTGGAAAACGGTGAAAAACCGCCTCCAAACCCTAAACCCTAAACCTTGTCACCTTTTCTCTCTCTATTGTTTTCTCTCTCTTCTGCCGGAGCAGACGCCGGAGAGACCTCTTGGAGGTGTGGAGGTGACGTTGGAGGGGCGGCGCCACCGGAGCTGTGGCAGTGTGTGATCGCGTGTGTGTGTAATCGTGTGTGTTGTGTATGCATGATGTGGGGCGACTCTGGTGATGCACCGGCGAGGCTTGGTGGTAGGTAGCCGACGGCAGGTGGTCGCCGACCAGGCTGTGTGAAGGTGTGTGTGTGTTTGTATATATATGCGTGTATGTATATAAGCTGTGTGTGTGTGTTTGGTTTGGTTGAGGGCTGTTGGTGGTCGCCTGCGACGGGAGGTCGCCGGCCAGAGATCCTGGAGAGGTCGCCGGCGACTGGTAGTCGCCGGCCGAAGCTAGGAAGAGAGGGAGAGTGTGAGGGAGTGCATGGAGGTTTGGGTGTTTTTGTGGCTGTTTTTGGAAGCACTATTCACGTCGGAGCTGAGGAGGGGTGGCCGAAGATGGTGGTAGTCGGAGCTGGGTTGCCGGCGGACCAGGTGGGGGCAGTGCAAGTTCCAAGCGCGTAGGGCACGACGCCGGGAGGAGCGCACGCGCGCGCTGGGTGTGCAGTCCTGCCGAGGCTGACGAGCCTGGCCAAGCGACGCCGGGTGCAGGTGAACACCTGCCGAGACCTGTCGAGGAGCACCAGGTGCTGGCGCGTGCATGCTGCCGAGAAATGCAGCAGGTGCCGGGAGACGTGTAGTGCGTGCGCGTGATACCGTGTTTTCAATACGAATCTTATTTTTTCCGATGTACGTTATCATCAAGTCATCGGCGACGAGATGTCGTTGACCGGGAGTCGGGGGTCCCGGTCAAAGTCAACCCTTGGACCAAAATTACCAAAATACCCTCAATCTTAAAACGCTCCGTTTGAGCTCGTTTCAACTCCGATTAAGCTCATTCTTTTTTTATTGCGACCCAAATCAAACCCTCTTTCATCTCAGCCTATTGGACTGAAATTTCACCCTCGTTTCTTCAACCTCAATCTTTAGATCTTTCGATCTGTCTCGTCTTTAATGATCGTACCTTCTCCGAAATCATTTATATCTTTAATTATACTTATTAAGGATCTAAGAAACACCGTAACTTGTGTAGGCTATCAGTTGGATTGAGATTTGTGATACTTGATCTTTGATACTCGCTACTCAAGTGGAACCACCGAACAAGGTGGGGGTAACTTCTAATCCTTAATGATTATACGTTTCTGTATTTAACGCACAATGATGATATATGAACGCATGCTTATGAACTTGATATTAAATGAATTGTTGAACTTTATGTGCTGTGATTATATACTATAATTAATGTGTTCATGCACGGTTTATGATGATGTTGTGAGAGGACGAAAGTCCATATTTATATGAAGAGACAAAGGTCCACATTCATGATTGAATGGACGAAGGTCTACTTTCATATTACGGGAGAACTAGAGACCCATACAATAAGTCGGGGAGTACTCTCTTTCATACACGTCTCTTCCCATTCTTTCTTCACGCCCACAATGAAAACTCTGATAATTTTTTAAGTGTAAGAATGAAAAAAAAAATGGGGTGTGATAGATGGTATGAGAGCAATGTTCTATCGTCTTCAAATTTGCTCAAATCTATTTTAGAAAGAGAAAATGATAAAAACATGTTTTAAACGTGAAAATATTTTCGAAAAGAAATGGATAAGCATCATCCTCTCTCTATAGGTGTCTCTCTCTGATCATAGGACTTGAGAAAAAGAGTGTGTATTTGTTATGTGTTACCTTGTTAGTATGATATAAACCGTTTAGGATTGATGGGGTGTTAAGGATATAATTTCATGATAAAAAGATCTTTAAAAAACCTCTTGATGTCACTACAATCGACACACTGCTCTGAGTCACCGCCACAAAGCAGCTGACTGCAGCAGCGTGAGCTACTGTGCGAGTATGGTCGTTCGCAGGAGTTAATGTTGTGTTACAAAGAGTTAAGACTACCATGGACCCTTGTTTACAATAGGGTGTGCTAATGGGTGTATTTCTTAATTCGTGGTTATGATACGTAAAGTCGTTGTTAATACTTGAGGTCTATGGAGACCATGTGAGGATATTTGTGATACGTAAGGTTGCATTTGATGCTTGAGATCTATGACAATCATGTGTGGAAGTTTATGATATGTTCCCTGATGAACTCTTTTGGTTGTATATGCAAGTGGGATATAGATATTATCCTAAAGACAGATAAGCACCTCTCCCTATGCGCTACTTTTCCGGATCATGGAACTTAATAAAAAGAATGTTTATCTATACCATGTTACTTGTTGTTTGTTAAATTTTTGCTATTTATATTGTTGGGTTAAGTGGGGTAGATTATAAGGGTTAGTTTTCATTTGTCGTCTTTAGAACAATATGCCACAAGGTCAACCACGAAGGAATAAGCTGTCAATAGAAAATCCATCTGAACACAACATGAACGCCATGAGAAGAGATTTGGGGATGGTGCCCATACGGAGAGACTTGGCTCGACATTTAGAAATCACCCAAGTTGCGCCACCACCATCATCGAGGAACACCGCAAACTTAATTATTGAATAGTTCTGACGATTCGATCCACCGACCTTCAACGGGATAGGAGAATCGATCAAAGCTGAAAAGTGGCTAAGGTCGTTGGATTGACTCTTTGGACATTTGACATGCATAAAAAAGCAGAAGATCTCATGTGCCGTGTTACAACTCACTGAAGGAGCCAGCTACTGGTGGGAGTCACATGAAAGGACTATGTCACCAGAATTTAGGAGCATTATGTCTTGGCAAGTCTTCAAAGAGATGGTTAGATAGGAATTCCTACCTCAGTCGTACCGTGACAAAAAATAAGCATATTTCATAAATATTCGTCAAGGAACCACCTCCGTAGAAGAGTACTTGAAGAGATTCAACCGACTGAGTAGGTACGCACCCCATCTGGTGGACACAAATACCAAGAAGGCCCGACACTTTGAGAAGGGTCTTCGTTGGGAGATCGGCTCCATTTTGGCTAGCCAATGTGTAATGTCTTATATCGCGATCGTCAAGAGAGCTCAAGAGATCACTTCTCGTCTCTACTTGGAAGTAGCGCCACCCAAGAGAGTGGAAGTAGTGACAGGAAAGAGGAAATTAACCTCTCTTAGTCAAGACTTCGACCAGCACCAGCCTCCACGGACCAACAATGCTCCGCTTCTCCCTACTCTTAAACTGGGAAACCCATATACCCAACGTGGAAGGATTCACGTGGGACCATGCATGCAGGGAACCCGAAAATGTTATCGGTGTAGAGGACCTGGACACTTAGCAAACAACTGCCAAAAGTTTAGGAATTCGATGGCTATATCACCGAGGATAGGGAACTCATGTTCCAAGTGTGGAAGATTACACTTGAGACCGTGCCAACAAGAGACACGGAGTTGCTACTGGTGTGGAGTGTCAGGACACATCTTAACTAATTGTCCAAGGTCTAGAAACTCATTAGTTACAAACACCAAAATCGAGGTCTGCAAGTTCCTTAACGAGAAATGGAAAGAACAAAACAACACGGGAATAAGGGAATGAGATTCTGGCAAAGTAGCCAATCTTGTCGTTTTAAAGTACATATTCGATCCGAACCATATAATCGGACAAGAAGGCATAGAACTTGAGAAAGATCTGACTCATGAAGAAGTTCTGGTAGCCATCTTGGATAGAAAGAACCGTCAACTAAGAAATCGGGAGATGGCTATAGTGAAGGTTCAATGGAGCCGTCATGGCAAGGAAGAAGTGACTTGGGAATTAGAAGACGAGATCCTGAAGAAGTATCCCGATTTGTCATTCCTAGGTACATGTTTAATTTTGAGAACGAAATTCTTTTAAGGGATAAGGGATGTAACGCCCCGGACCAAAAACGAAGCATAATTGATTAATTAAATATTAAACCCTTAATTAAATTATTATGTGCGTAAATTTTGACTGTTTAATTTAATTACATGCGTTTCAAATACGTGTTTAATGCATGTTTTAGATGGAAATATTTTCTAGTTGCGGAACATAGATTATAATTATACCATTAGATGCATAATGGAAAAACGAGAAGATAAAAATGAATTAGAGGTCATTTGGAGACCTGTAGCTCAAATGGCGAAGAAAATGGTAAAATACGAAGATTCGAAAAACCGAAAGATATTTACTGTGAATAGTAACCCAAGATTTTTACGTGAATAATGACTCAAGATTTTTACCGTGAACAGTAACTTAGATTTTTAGGTGAATAGTGATTTCGAAAAATCTATAAATAGGAGCGTTTTCGATTTCAAAATCACCATTTTTCTGAACGAGGCAAAATCGATGAAAACACGTAAGTCTCTCTCTACTATTTTCTGACCTCCGGCGTGCCACCGTCGGTGGCCGAAAAATTCAACTTTATCAGTTTCAGCCGATTATCGCACAGAACGTAGGCCTCATCGAGACGAGTCTAGGATGGGTCTCGAATTTCAATTTCGATGTCTCATTCGCCGAAAAACAACGAAAAACAGCCTCCAAACCTTAAACCCTAAACCTTGTCACCTTTTCTCTCTACTGTTTTCTCTCTCTTCTCGTTGGAATAGACGCCGGAGAGGCCTCCTAGAGGTATGGAGGTGATGCTGGAGGGGCGGCGCCGCTGTGGGTGGCGGTGCCGGAGCTGTGGCAGTGTGTGTGTGATCGCGTGTGTGTGTAATCGTGTGTGTTGTGTATGCATGCTGTGGGGCGGCATTGTGCAACGCCGCCATGGGAACTGTTAGCCGGCGCTGGTGATGCACCGGCGAGGCTTGGTGGTGGATGGCCGGCGGCAGGTGGTCGCCGGCCAGGCTGTGTGAAGGTGTGTGTGTGTGTGTGTGTGTGTGTGTTTGTATATATAGCGTGTGTGTATATAAGCTGTGTGTATGTGTGTTTGGTTTGGTTTAGGGTTGTTGGTGGCCACCGACGATGGGAGGTCGCTGGCCAGAGGTCCTAGAGAGGTGCCGGAGACTGGAAGTCGCCGGCCGGAGCTAGAAAGAGAGGGAGAGTGTGGTGGAGTGCATGGGGGTTTGGGTGTTTTTGTGGCTGTTTTTGGAAGCACTATTCACTCCGAAGCCGGGGAGGGGTGGCCAGAGATAGTGGTGGTCGAAGCTGGGTTACCGGCGAACCAGGTGGGGACGGCTCCGGGCGACGCCGCCGCAACAGGTGGCTACTGCAAGTTCCAAGCACGTAGGGCACGACGCCGGGAGGAGCACGCGCGCTGGGCGCGCAGGCCTGTCGAGGCTGCCGAGCCTGGCTGAGCGACGCCAGGTACTGGTGCGCACCTGTTGAGACTTGTCGAGGAGCATCGGGTGCTGGCGCGCCGAGGTTGCCGAGAAATGCAGTGGGTGTCGGGTGCTAGGCGCAAGCTGTGCGCGTGCCGGGAGAAGGGTAGCGCGTGCGCAATACCGTGTGACGGGCGCACGCGCGATGCCGTATTTTTGATACGAATCCTGTTTTTTCCGATGTATGTTATCATCGAGTCATCGGCAATGAGATGTCGTTGTTCGAGAGTCGGGGGTCCCGATCAAAGTCAACCTTTTGATCAAAATTACCAAAATACCCCCAATCTTAAAACACTCCGTTTGAGCTCGTTTCAACTCCGATTGAGTTCATTCTTTTTTTGTTGCGACCCAAATCAAACCCTCTTTCATCTCAGCCTATTGGACTAAAATTTCACCCTCGTTTCTTCAACCTCAATCTTTAGATCTTCCGATCCGTCTCGTCTTTAACGATCGTACCTTCTCCGAAATCATTTATATCTTTAATTATACTTATTAAGGATCTAAGAAACACCGTAACTTGTGTAGGCTATCAGTTGGATTGAGCTTTGTGATACTTGATCTTTGATACTCGCTACTCACGTGGAACCACCGAACAAGGTAGGGGTAACTTCTAATCCTTAATGATTATACGTTTCTGTATTTAACGCACAATGATGATATATGAACGCATGCTTATGAACTTGATATTAAATGAATTGTTGAACTTTATGTGCTGTGATTATATACTATGATTAATGTGTTCATGCACGGTTTATGATGATGTTGTGAGAGGACGAAAGTCCATATTTATATGAAGAGACAAAGGTCCACATTCATGATTGAATGGACGAAGGTCTACTTTCATATTATGGGGGAACTAGAGACTCGTACAATAAGTCGGGGAGTACCCGTACCTGGGGTCAACGAGGAGTACCCGTCCTCGCTGCAGATATGAGCTCTATGGGACTACGTGTCCATAAAGAATCTGATTTACGTGCTATGCATTCTATATATTGTGTCTACTTGCCAAACTTGTATATGTTTGATTTGTTATACTTACCTAATAATTGTTAAAAACATGAAAAGTATCCCCACGAGTGTATTCAACGCACTCACCCCCTATTCTGTAATTCACATTACAGGAGATGACGAGCATGTTGAACCTTAGAGACGGAGTGATGGTGCCCTATCTGGACTTTCTATCTTTAAGTCTTTTATTCCACAACAATTAAACAATGTTTTTACAATTCACATTTTGTAAGTATAACTTCGTAATTACTATGGACGATGGATCCTATAAGTTTACTTTTGTTGCTAATATTTTAATTAATCGGTTGTATCCGAAGGTTGATATGTAATATTTCTAGTCGTCTCTTACCTCATTCTTCTTATGGTCGTCTCTTACCTCCTTCTATTTTATATCATGCACGTCTCTTCCTCTTCTTTCTTCACGCCCACAATGAAAACTCTGATAATTTTTTAAGTGTAAGAATGAAAAAAAAATGGGGTATGACAACGACAAGTCAAAGCACTTCTTGGATAATATTCGATCATATAACATGTTCTGCTTCACGTCTATGGGAGGAAAGATAGATAAAAGTGTGAATATTGGTAATTTTCCACTAGTTTTTACTCTTAATGGACAAAACTACCATCTGATCGGAAGTTTGCTTCCAAATGAGGGATCGTCTCTTAAGTTTGCACAACTATACATACACGATATCGAATACAGGGTTCAGAATAGAATAAAGGTTGTTCGGTATGTAATTATTACTCTAAATTATTACTCTAAATCTATTTTTAATAAGAATTTATTATCATAATTATTTCTTATATATAGTTTATATTTAAATTAGAAAAATAGTTATAATTATTTTTTCAGAAATAATGAAGATGGCAACAATCTCCATGAAGAAATTGTGGCTGAATTGAAAACAATGTTGGATGAAAAAAACGTATTGGTCAAATCATTCAGAATGGCTAGGGAGAAGTTGCAAGAATAAAACAATCAAGATGTTAGATTAAAACTTATCAGAAGAATGGTGGGGGACCCAAGGAATTACAATCTACCTACCGTTTCGGAAGGGGCAGCGTTAGTTGTGGGTGACTTTGATTAATCACTTGGAGAACGAGACATAATAGTGGAAACCAGATCAGAAAAACTCAAGCGTATAAATGAATTGCATGCATCATATCTAGGATTGCAGTATCCACTTTTATTCCCTTATGGAGAAGATGCATTCAGGAAAGACATTCCATTCTCGGATATGCGATGTAATAGCTCTAGAGGTAGAAAATATAAGTTTGAGAGAGTATTTTGCCTTCAGATTGCACGAGAGGATAAAAGAGGTTTCTCTAATACTATATGCAAGAAGATTGACACAACAGGTCAGGAATGTCGATGAGATCCAGTTGTACTATGACTGTAGGTACATCTCTCCATGTGAGGCAGCCTGGAGAATATTTGGGTACGAGATTCAGTACAAGGATCCTCATGTCGAGTGATTATCATTTCACCTTCCGAACGAGCAGCATGTGATTTTTGAAGACTCCGATTCATTACAGTCGATGATTGATCGACCATCGGTTCACCAAAGTATGTTTTTTGGTTGGTTCAAGGCAAACAAGAAGTATCCACTCCTTGCAAAACCTCTTTCTTACCTATGTTGAATTTCCTCAGAAATTCATTTGGAAGGCTGATTCAAGCGAATAGGTTCCAAGAAAGAGAGGTTTCTCCTTAGCAAGAATGCACTATGTACCTCCAGGATTAGGCGATTCTTAATACGTTAGATGTTTGCTTAATGTGTTCGTGGTTGTAAATGTTATGATGATATAAAAAATATCAACGGTGTGCAGTATGATACGTATTGTGATGCTTGCTACACCTTAGGATTGTTGCAAGATGATAAAGAGTATATTGAGGCAAGTTATTGGGGATCCGTCCATTCGCTACGAGTATTGTTCGTAACCGTTCTTTCAAAAGATTGCTTGAGCAGGCCCGAGGACGTTTGGGAAAAATGTTGGACCTATTTGTCAAAAGACATCGTATATAGACAGAGAAATTTAATGAGAAATCAAGGTAATAAAAAATCTGAAAAAATATTGAAAGATAACTAATCTGAAAATATTGGTAATAACTATATTATTCAGTTATATGTATATATATATATAGATTACTTATATCTCAAAAACCATATAATTATTTAATTTCATCCTATTATTTTTGTTGTTTGTTTACAGATTTGAATGTAGAGAAAATTGAGATAAAGAATCTTACTTTATTGGAGATTGATAAATTGTTGCGAAATCAGGACAGGAGGTTAAATGATTTTGCATCAATGCCACAACCAGATCCTCAAGGATGCAATAATTATCAAAATAAGTTAATTTTTGATGAATTACAATATGATAGAGTTGCACTTCTAAATGAACATGAAGAATTGGTTCGGAATCTCAATGTTGATCAACTAAATATATACACCACAATAATGAATGTGGTTGACTGTGATCGAGGAGGGGTATTCTTTGCGTATGGTTATGGAGGAACTGGAAAAACCTACATTTGGAAGACACTATTTGCAGCTCTCAGATCGAAAGGAGAAATTATTTTGAATGTTGCTTTAAGTGGTATTGTTTCGTTGCTCCTGCCTGGAGGAAGAACTGGACATTCCAAATTCAAAATTCCAATAAATCTTCACGAGGACTCTACATGTAATATTAAGCAACGAAATGATCTTGCCGAGTTGATGGTCAAATGCAAACTAATAATCTGGGATGAAGCACCGATAATGCATAAACATTATTTCGAGACTCTGGATAGAACTCTTAAGGATATAATGACACCTTCAAGATCTGATAGCTCAAATATTCCTTTCGAAGGTAAAATATTTGTTATGGGAGGAGATTTCAGACAGATTCTACCGGTTGTACCAAAAGGCAGTAGACAGGAGATAGTCAACGCAACAATAAATTCTTCTTATCTACGGTCACAATGCAAGGTATTGAGGCTAACAAAAAATATGAGACTACAGAATCTCGGTTTAGATGTAAAGTCGGATAAGTTGAGAAAGTTTTCAAAATGGATAGCCAGCATCGGAGACGGAACAGCCGGAGGTCTTAATGATGGTGTCGTTCATATTGAGATTCCAGATGATATTCTGCTAAAGAGTTTCGGAGATCATATCGGTACGATAGTTCAAAGTATTTACCCGAATTTTGGAAAGATTGTGGATGATACGTCTTATCTGCAGGGTCGGATAATTCTAGCACCAACTCTTGATGTTGTAGACTCAATAAATAAATACATGACAGAAATGAACACCCAGCAGAGGAAGTTGTTTCTAAGTTCAGATAGTCCTTCAAAGTCGGATATAAGAGTAGATCTATTGCAAGACATCCATACACCAGAATTTCTCAACACAATATAATGTTTAGGTGTTCCCAACCATCAGCTTAACCTGAAGGTAGGAACCGCAGTTACGTTGTTGAGAAGTATTGGTCATTCACTCGAATTGTGTAATGGTACAAGGATGGTTATCACAAAACTTAGAGATCATGTCTTGCAGACAAAGATCATATCCGGAGAAAATGCAGGAAAAATAGTTTTAATACCAAGGATGACACTTACTCCCTCGGATCTGAGATTACCATTCAAGTTTCAAAGAAGACAATTCCCAATCATCGTATCATATGCAATGACCATTAACAAGAGTCAGGGTAGTCTCTAAATCATGTTGGTCTGTACTTTAAAAAACCGGTGTTCAGTCATGGACAGTTGTACGTCGCAATCTCCAGAGTCACTAACCGTAAAGGACTCAAGATTTTGATATGCGATAAAGAGAGTGGACAAAGTAATAAAACGACAAATGTAGTTTATAAAGAAATATTTCAAAATTTGTAAACAACAATGTCAACATTACACTCAATTTATCGTATTATGTACCTGATCAATTACATTGCTTTGATAATCCTTTTATTTTATTTTATTTTTCGTAATTTGAATTGGACTACTAACTATAAATATAAATTAAAATAATATACATATAATAATAATAATAAAATAGATAATTCTTATATTTAATCCCGTGCATCGCACGGGTGCAATGCTAGCATATATAGACACACACACACTAAAGTAGTAACCACTAAGGACATTTGTCAACTTGTGGTTAAATCATTTCCCTCCTAAAAAGAAAACAATCCTAGTCATATATGTTCAATATTTAATAACATTAATTTAGTTCTTGATTAAGAAAAATCTCTATTTCAAAACTCCCTCATTTCTTAAATAATAATAATAATTAAAAATTAAAATCTCTAGATATATGCATCATTATCATGTCATATATTTATTTATAGGATTTGTGAATCATCTCTATTAATTAAAATCGTATATAACGATTTATTCTTCTTAAAATTAAATTAAGTTTACTTATTTTATGTAAAATTAATCACACGACTTCACTTTTTGTTATTGTATAAAAAAATCTTCTATTTATATTAATTTTGTAAAATTATTAATGTTGCAAAATTAAGTGTCATAGACAGCTACAAACAATGATTATATATATACATAAATTTATATTATTTTCAAATATGAAATGAGATTATACTAATATTTATCAATTACTTCTATTAATTAATAATTATTTTATTCAATTCTTTTACAAAATTGATTTTCTTAAATAAAAACCCATGTATTACACCGGATCTATATTAGTATTCTCCTATTACGTTTTAAAATTGGGGCGTGACAAAGAAATTGACATCTGGTTTGACAGACTACACAACTTGCAACTTAGCACAATGAAATTTAATGTAATCCAGAGTATGAGACAAGACACATTAAATGCAAGTCTTGTACAAACCAAGAGGATATTAAATGCTAGGATTTTAGCTACCTTAAACAGACAAAAATTCTCTCTTAAATATAAAAGAAAGAGATGACTGATACAACTACAGCTACTGAAACTATCTACATTCAAATCTACAAGTAAGCAAAGTTATCAAAATAACAAGTGCTCTCAAGCTTAAAAGTTTTAGTCACTCAAAATCTCAAGAAGTTGTCAAGCATTCTTCAAGCCTAAGTTTAGAGATCCAAAAGTTGTTTTACACAAGTTGAAGAAAACCTTATATATTATAACATTTGTACTGTGTGTTTAGGTTGTTTTAGGTGTCCTCAGTTGACAGGAAGAAAGTTCCTTGCTGAGTACATATTGCTAGAGTTTAGCAATCACTCTGTGTGGGTTTAGGATATCTTGTGTGTGTGACCTGATAAGCTTGTAGTAACCTATGTGGAAGCTGAGCTTTTGTAGGTATAGTTTATTGAGTCTAGTGTTTGTGATGAAAAAAGTCATGTAAATCAATTTTTTCTTAACAAAGTTCCTCCTTTGTGAAGGAGTAAAATGGGTTAGAGGGACTACACCACTATTGAACCACTATAAACAAGTGTGTTTATTTATCTCTCTGTATCTTGCATATCTATCTTTTACTTTATATATCTTGCCATTTTGCATAAAAGACTTGTGAAAATTTATATTTGAAAAGATTTTCAGAAGGAAACTAATGGACATTAAATTATATTCTGCTGCACAAACTCTTACAGGAACTGCAAGCAACACTGCTCAATAGTGTTGCACACAGAAGCTACTGACAATGTTGTAAGCTCTAGTAAGTTACGTGTAGTAAAATTTAAAAGTTTTAAAAAATCTATAGAGATTCATTTACTCCCTCTGAACCTCTTTGTCACTTGGAACCAACATATAGAATAAGAAAGACATTAAACAAAATTACAAATAAAAATGATAAATTTGATATCATGAATTATATTAAATGAAGAAATTATGTAATAGAAATTATAATTGTTTAAAATGTGTACTTGCTTCCCATCAAAATTATAAATATTAAATAAAAAATATGATTAAAATAATAATGATAAATTACAATATAACTAATTTTAAGTTTATGATTTATATGAAAAGAAAAAAAAACTACAAACATTTTTAAACCCCAGGCCGAATCCAGCCACCCCATTGGCACAAATGCAGCTTTTTAATGCAAAAGAAAAAAAATCATTTTTTAAAAATCTTATAACTTCTTTCTTTCCATTTATAATATGTGATTTTAGGAGGAAAAATTAGTTACTACTATTTTTAGTTGTGGTCTTCTTGTAACGCCCAGGAAAAAATGACGCAAATCGGCTAATTAAATAATTTAACCCCTAATTATGTGGTTTAATTACGTGCATTTCAGATTAATCGAAATAATGCATGATTTATTTAATCCAACGTATGACAAAATTATCAAAAACATAATTGAATTGGAAATGTAGATTATATATTATAAGAAGGTTCGTAATCGAAAAACGAAAACGGAGAAATGAGAATCGGGCCAATCAGAGGCCCGTGGCCCAATCTAGGCCCAAAACAAGGAATGTGATGAAAAATAAAACACAAGGGTAATGGAATTTTACCACACTTTGCACAAAATCAACCAAGGTAAAAATTGTGTTCTCTCTCCCACTCTCTCTGGTTTTTCCGGCAACCGGAGCACCGTCGTCGCCACCATCCTTCTTCCTCATTTTGAGTGTCTTATATCAAAACGAAGCACTCACTGAGCCCATCACGGATCTAGGCTCGAATTTTCGATCGGCCTTCTCCTCCTCCGGCAATCGCCGGTCAAAGTTTCGACGAAACTCTTCTCTCTCTCTCTTCCCGTTTTCTCTCTCCTCCTCTCTATCCCTTTTATTCTCTTTTTTGTCGATTTATACATCAAATCGAAGCTCTCGTCGAGCCCATCACGAATCCGAGCTCAGATTTCCGATCGGCCACCTCCTCCGCCACTATGGCCGGTCAAAGCTCCTGCAAACCCTCTCTTTCTCCCCATTTTCTCTCTCTTCCTTTCTTCCCCTTTCCTTCGCCGTTTTTGGTCGATTTATATACCAAAATGAAGCTCTCGCTGAGCCAATCATGAATCTGGGCTTGAATTTCTGTCGGCCACCTCCTCCGCTGGCCGGTTAAAGTTTCAGCCTACCCTCTTTCTCTCTCCTCTCCTTTTTCTCTTTCTCTCTCTCTCTCCCGTCGATCTCTCTCTCTCACCGGTCTTCACCTCCATCGTCGTCGTCCTTCGTATGTGTGGTGGCATGGGTTTGAGTGTCGCCGGCAATGCGGTGGTCGCCGGCCATGGTGGTGTGTGAGTATGTGTGTGTATTTCAGTATGTGTGAGAGTGTGTGTTTCAATGTGTGTGAGTGTGTGTGTTGGAGTGGGCGATACTGGAATGGTGGTGGTCGGTGCAAGGTGCGCCGGTGTGTCGGGTGTGTGCGTGTGGTGGTGGCCGGTGATGCAGTGTCACCAGCGTGTGCGTGGCAGCGATGGGGGTGGGGGGTTTTTAGTTCAGGGACCTAGTTGCAAAATCTCAGGTTTTTAGTTTATTTACATTTTGATCCCTAAGCTTTCTAAAATTTCGTTTTAGTCCTCAAACTTTCAAAAAACTATATTTTGACCCCAAAGGTTTTAAAAATATCAAAAGGACCCCAAAAGTTCTCTATTTTTACAAAAACACCCCTGGTCAAAGTCAACCCTTCTGCAGAATTTATGAAAATGCCCCTACATCTTTAAAAGCTCTGTTTTAGCTCATTTCTCGTCCGTTTTAGCTCATTCTTTCGCCTATCAAAACCCTTATCAATCCTTCATTGACCTCATGACCCCTAAAGCTTCTTTCAATTCCTTTTTCTCTGACACTACATTTTCGAGAAAGTTCTTTTAATAAAACATGTAATTATCATAACAAGTAACTAATAAAATACATTTGCATGTGTAGGCTTTCGCATTTAGAAACGATCGTAGATTTAGAGTTCAAGTCACGAGGAAAAACACCTCCTAACTAGGTGGGGGTAACTTCTAAACTTTAAACGCCTTATTGTTTCTGTAATTATTTTTATATGATGATAGTTAAACGCATGCATGCAAATCGATGTTATTGAATTGCTAGTAATCGTATGAATTGTTGAACTTTATGTGTCTTGGATTATGTGTTGTGTTTTATATGTTCATGCATACGATAATATATGACATACTAGGACGGAAGTCCACGATCATCACGGAGGGACTGGTGATCTGTAAAAGGCACCAACGGTACTAAAACCATTCATAGGGTAAGACGGGAAATACCCGCACCTATATGATGTTATGTGCAATGCATATTACGTGTTGTGATTACTTGATGTGCTGATACGCGATTAATTAGTTTGACTGTATATAACACTCTGAAAATGGAAATTACTCTCACGAGTGTATTCAAACGCAGTCACCCCATATCTGTATTCACACTACAGGAGATGATGAGAATTAAGACGCACAGAGAGGGAGGTGCCCTATCATGATTTTATTTTGCCTTTCAAAAGCCTATTGTTGAAACGAGAGTTTAAACACTTCATGTTTGTAAAACTAGGATGTTTACTTTTGCTGGATCCTGTTATATTTCCACTGCTATGTTTTAAAAGTTTCTTCCGGTGTTCTGCCGATGGATTTGAATATGTAAAGAAATCATATGCTATATCTGTTTTTCGTTGTTTCTAATCTGTATGTCTTTTAAAACTTTACCCATTTTCCTTCATTTATAACTTTCAAACGTATGTTTCTTTTCCTTCTTTTCCTTCACGCCCAAAGGAAACTCTGATATTTTAAAGCATGAAAATGGGGTGTGACAGTTTTGGTATCAGAGTAAGGTTCTACTATTTGTAAGGCTTTGTTCAAACTCGTTTTTTCTTTTCAAACATGTTTTATCGAGAAAAGTTCTTTTAAAATCCTCTTGACGTCACTACAATCGTCACATTGCTCCTGGCCACCGCCACAAGGGCCATTGACTGCAGCAGCATTAGCTCGTGTGCATAAATGGTCGTTCATAAGAGTAGATATCGTGTGACTGATAGTTGATACTACTATGGGCCCTTGTTTACCACAGTGTGTGCTAATGGGTGTTTTCCATTTTGTGTGTGATACGTAAAGTTGTAACTAATGCTTGAGCTCTATAGTGACCATGTGTGGATGTTTTCGATATGTTTCATGATGTACTTTTCTGGTTGTATATGCAAGTTAGATATATGTTATCCTATATGACGGATAAACACCTCTTCCTATGCACCCCTCTCACAAATCACGGAATTTAATAAAATGAATGTGGATCTGTACTATGTACCTACTATTTGTTATCTGTTGTTATATATATTGTTGGGTTACGTGGGATAGATGATAAGGGTTAGATTTCGTATGTTGTCTTTAGAATTATACCTCGATGCCGACCATAAAGGGGTAAGCCATCAATGGAGAATCCATCTGAACATGATGTGGATGTCACGAGAAGAGACTCGATGTCGGTATCCGTACAGAAGGACTTGGCACGATATTTAGAGATCACCTAAGTTGTGCTGCCACCGTCGTCGAGGAATAATATGAACTTAATAATTAAGCAGTTCCGACGTTTAAATCCACCAACCTTCAACGAAAAAGGGAGAACCGATCAAAGCTGAGGAGTGGCTAAGGTTGTTGGATCGATTTTTTTAATATCTGGCATGCACAGAAGAACAAAAGATCACTTGTGCCGTGTTACAACTCACCGAAGAAGCTAGCTACTGGTGGGAGTCATATGAAAGGACTATGTCATAGGAACATTAGAGTGTTATGTCTTGGGGAGTCTTCAAAGAGGTGGTTAGACAAAATTTCCTACCTCAGTCATACCATGATCGAAAAGAAGCAGATTTCATGCATATTCGTTAAGGAACCACCTCCATTGAAGAGTACAAGAGGAAATTCAATCAACTGAGTAGGTATGCGCCTCATCTAGTGGACACCAATGCTAAGAAGGCCCAATATTTCGAAAGAGGCCTTCGCCTAGAGATCAGTTTCATCTTGGCTGGTTAGAGGACCGTGACGTATACTGAAGTCGTTGAGAGAGCCTAGGAAGTTGCTTCTCGTCAACACTTGGTTATTGCACCACGCGAAAAGGTTGTAGTGACACTAGGAAAAACGAAATGGAATGGTCCGGGTCAGAGCTTTAATCAGAACAAGCATCCAAGGACCAATAGTGTTCCACACCTCCTTACTCCTAAGCTAGAAAACTCGTGTACCAAGTGTGGAAAGGCTCATGCAGGACCATGCCTTTTAGGGACCAAAATTTACTTTAGATGTAGAGAACCAGGACATGTCGCCATCAGATGTCCGAAGTTCAGTAACACAACAACAATGAAGAAGCCGAGGTCACAAACAAGCAAGGCTCGGAACTGTTATAGATGTGAAGAACCTGGGCACATACTGCGCGATTACCAGAAGTTTAGGAGTCCGGTGGCTGCAGTATCGAGGCCAAGACTAGGAGCGGGCTAGGCTCGAGCGTTCGCCCTCACTCACTCGGAAGCTGCCGAATGATCGAAGACCATGACAGGTATGTTAACAGTCTGTGATATCTCTTCTCTTGTTTTGTTAGATATTAAGATAACCCACTATTTCTTCTTTATCGAGTTTCGTAATTTGATAAGTCTTGAGAACGGTAGGGTAGTCACTGAAACCCTAGAAGTTAGTATCACATCCGGAAAAACTGTTAGAACGAGACACTTTTATCGAGGTCTAAGAATCACGTTTGGGAATAGAATTCTTTTAGCCGATCCACGTGCGCTAGAGATGAAGGACTTCGATGTGATTTTGGGAATGGATTGGCTTAAGGCCAATCACGCTGTGATCAAGTACCATGAAAGGGGAATCAATTTTCAGATTCCTGGCTATAAGGAGTTCACACTTTATAGAATGAGAGTTAGAGTCGAACCGAGCGTCGTATCAACTATGAAGGCAACTATAATGCTCGGTGAAGGAGATTGTTGGGCTTGGTTGGTGAACATGGTGGACTTCGAACAAGAAATAAGTCTTGTTGAGAAGATGCCTACCACGAAGGAGTATATGGACGTTTTTCCAGAAGACCTGCCCGGCCCACCGCCTAACCGGCAGGTTGCCTTTGAGATTGATCTCATCCCAGAGTCGGCACCAGTATCGAAAGTGTCATACCGAATGGCACCGAAGGAGCTACAAGAATTGAAGGTCTAGCTACATGAGCTTTTAAACAAGAAATTTATTTGTCTAAGTGTATCACCTTGGGGAGCCCCAGTGCTCTTTGTAAAGAAAAAGGACGGAAGCTTTCGGATATACATTGACTATAGGAAGCTGAATAAGCAAACCATCAAGAATAAGTACCATTTGCCACGAATTAAAGATCTGTTTGATCAGTTAAGAGGAGTAAGTGTGTTCTCGAAAATCGACTTGAGGTCCGGATACCATCCAATGAAAGTTAAGGATGTGAATATACCAAAGACAACCTTTAGGATAAGGTACGACCACTACGAGTTTGTAGTGATGTCGTTTGGACTAAGTAACGCACTAGTTGTTTTTCATGGATTTGATGAACCGAATTTTCCACCCGTACCTCGACTGCTTTGTCATAGTGTTCATCGACGACATCCTGGTCTACTCGTGTGATGAAGCACACCACGAACAACATCTCAGGATCGCGTTGGAAACACTGCGGAAGGAGAAATTTTTTTCCAAAGTTTAAAATGTGAGAGTTGTGGCTCGATAAATAACCTTTCTTGGACACATTATATCTTCGAAAGGATTTAAGTGGACCCTGACAAAGTGGAAGTTGTCAGTAATTGGAAAGCTCCAACGAACGTTAATGAAGTGTAGAGTTTTCTTGGGTTAGCTGGATACTATCGGAGGTTCATCGAAATATTTTCAAAGATTGTCACTCCCATGACCCGTCTGACCTGAATGGATGTGAAGTTTCAATGGACTGAGGAGTGTGAACGCAACTTCCAAGAGCTGAAGAAGAGTTTGACAAAGGCACCAGTTCTAACTATTCCAGATATAACGATAGAGTTCGTGATCTATAGTGACGCATCCAAACAAGGCTTGGAATATGTTCTGATGCAATAAGAGATAGTGGTTGTCGACGCCCTTATTAGAAAAAGAAATGGAGCTGGGGTATTCATGAACACGAACTAGAACCAGTGAATTGAAGAGATGTCGAGAATGAGTTTGAAGGTAGTTCCTCCGAGCAACATCGAAACCAAAGTTATAGCTTTGTTCGTGAAGCCCACTCTCCGTGAGCGCATAATTGAGGCACAAGAAGAAGATGAGTTTTTGTCGAAGATGAAGCTCATATGGAAAAAGAAAAAGCAAAAATGGTTCGTTTTATCAGCAGATGGAGCCCTAACCTTCAAGGGAAGGTTGTGTTACCAAAGGACAAGAAGTTGAGAAAGAAAATTCTCGAAGAAGCCCTTTGCTCACCGTTATCTGCACACCCTAGAGATACGAAGATGTATAAGGATCCGAATGAGAACTTCTGGTGGAGGAATATGGAATGAAGTATTGGATCCTTCATCAAAAGGTACTTGATCTGCCAACAGGGGAAAGCTGAACACCAACGACCAGCTGGGATGTTAACTCCGTTGGAGATACTGGAGTGGAAATGGGAGCACATCGTCATGAACTTTATTGTGGGTTTGCCGAGAACCAAGCGAGGAAATCATGTCGTGTGGGTGATTGTGGACAGATTGTCTAAGTCAGCTCACTTCTTGTCGGTCAAGATGACTTATAGTTTTGATAAGCTAGCTCGAATTTATCTAGAGAAGATCGTTAGATTACACGATGTACCAGTTCCTATTGTATCAGATAGAGATCTGCGTATCACATCCAGATTCTGACAGGGCCTGCAGAAGGAGCTAGGGACCAAGTATCTTTCAGCACCGCCTTCCATCCCCAGTCAAATGGGCAGTCAGAAAGAACAATTCAGATTGTAGAGGATGTGTTGAGGGTATGCGTACTAGATCTCCATGGAAGCTGGGAGGATCATATATGCTTAGTGGAATTCGCATACAACAACAATTACCAGTCGACGATTGGAATGACATCGTATGAGGCCTTGTATAAGAGGAAGTGTCGCTCACCCCTATGTTGGGATGAGGTGGACGAGAAGAAGATTTTGGGACCCAACTTGGTCGAACAAATAGTTGGAGTGATCGAGAAGATCTGGGAAAGGATCTGAGTGGCTCAGGACCGACGAAAGTTGTATGCAGATAGGAGACGCAGAGAGCTGAAGTTCGATGTGGATGATAAAGTTTTCCTGAAAGTGTCACCCACTAAAAGAGTTCATCATTTCGGAAGGAGAGGAAAGCTGAGGCCGAGGTACGTGGGACCGTTCGAAATCTTGGATCGAGTTGGGAAGGTCGCATACCATCTAGCTCTACCGCCAGACATCGTGGGAGTACATAATGTTTTTCATATATCTATGCTGCAGATATACACCTTCGATTCGAGCCACGTAATCGACCATGAAGGTATCGAGGTTGAGAAGGATCTGACCTACGAGGAAGTCCTAGTAGCTATCTTGGACAAAAAGACTCGCCAGCTAAGGAATCGAGAGTGGCCATAGTGAAAGTCCAATGGAGCCGCCATAGAAAGAAAGAAGCGACATGGGAACCAGAAGATCAGATCCTAGCGAAGTATCCAGATTTACCATTTTTAGGTACGCTTCTAAATTTTGAGGACGAAATTTTTTTAAGAGGGAAAGGATATAAGGCCCAGGATAAAATGACGCATAATCGGCTAATTAAATAATTTAGTCCCTAATTATGTGGTTTAATTACGTGTGTTTTAGATTAATTGAAATAATGTATGATTTAATTAATCGAATATATGATAAAATTATCGAAAACATAATTGAATTGAAAATGTAGATTATATATTATAAGGAGGTTCGTAATTGAAAAATGAAAAAGGAGAAATGAAAATCGGGCCAATCAGAGGCCTGTGGCCCAATCTAGACCTAAAACAAGGAATGGGATGAAAAATAAAACAAGGGTAATGGAATTTTACCACACTTTGCACAAAATCAACCAAGGTGAAAATTGTGTTCTCTCTCCCCCTCTCTTTGGTTTTTCCGGCGACCGGAGTGTCGCCGCCGCTGGTGCCACTAGCCTTGTTCCCCATTTTGTGTGAATCTTATGTCAAAACAAAGCCCTCATCGAGCCCATCACGGATCTGGGCTCGGATTTCCGATCGGTCTTCTCTTCCTTCGGCAATCGCCAATCAAAGTTCCGGTAAAACTCTTCTCTCTCTCCTCTCTCTTCTCTCTCTTCCTATTTTCTCTCTCCTCTCTCTTCTCTCTCTCTTCCCATTTTCTCTCTCCTCCTCTCTACCCCTTTTCTTCTCCATTTTTGGTCAATTTATACACCAAATCGAAGCTCTCACCGAGCCCGTCACGAATCTAAGCTCGAATTTCCGATCAGCCACCTCCTCCAAGGGCTATGGCCGGTCAATGCTCTGGCAAACCCTCTCTTTCTCCCCGTTTTCTCTCTCTTTCTTTCTTCTCCTTTCCTTCGCCGTTTTTGGTCGATTTATATGCCAAACTGAAGCTCTCACTGAGCCCGTCACGAATCTGGGCTCAGATTTCCGATCAGTTACCTCCTCCACGGGCTATGGCCGGTCAAAGTTTCGGCTTCCCCTCTTTCTCTCTCCTCTCTCTTTTCTCTCTCTCTCCCGTCGATCTCTCTCTCTCTCTCGCCGGTCTTCGCCTTCGCTGTCGCCGTCCTTCGCATGTGTGGTGGCGTAGGTTTGAGTGTCACCGGTGACGCGGTGGTCGTCAGCCATGGTGGTGTGTGAGTATGTGTTTTAGTGTATGTGTTTCAGTGTGTGTGAGTGTGTGTGAGTGTGTGTGTTGGAGTGGGCGGCGCTTCCAGCGCCGCCGTGTGTAGTGGTAGCCGGTGCGAGGTACGCCGGCATGTCGGGTGCGTGTGTGTGGTGGTGGCCGATGATGCGATGTCGCTGGCGTGTGCGTGACAGCAACGGGGGTGGGGGGTTTGGGAGCAGAGACTTGATCCGAAAATTGGAATAGTTCAGGAACCTAGTTGCAAAATCTCAGGTTTTTAGTTTATTAACGTTTTGGTCCCTAAGCTTTCTAAAATTTCATTTTAGTCCTCAAACTTTCAAAAAACTATATTTCCACCCCAAAGGTTTTAAAAATATCAAAAGGACCCAAAAAGTTCTCTGTTTTTACAAAAACACCTTTGGTCAAAGTCAACCCTTCTGTAGAATTTACGAAAATGCCCCTGCATTTTTAAAAGCTCCGTTTTAGCTCGTTTCTTGTCCGTTTTAGCTCATTCTTTCGCCTATCAAACCCTTATCGATCCTTCATTGACCTCATGACCCCTAAAGCTTCTTTCAATTCCTTTTTTTCTGACGCTTCATTTTCGAGAGAGTTCTTTTAATAAAACATGTAATTATCATAACAAGTAACTAATAAAACACGTTTGCATGTGTAGGCTTTCGCATTTAGGAACGATCGTAGATTCAGAGTTCAAGTCACGAGGAAAAACACCACCTAACTAGGTGGGGGTAACTTCTAAACTTTAAACGCCTTATTGTTTCTGTAATTATTTTTATATGATGATAGTTAAACGCATGCATGCAAATTGATGTTATTGAATTGCTAGTGATCGTATAAATTGTTGAACTTTACGTGCCTTGGGTTATGTGTTGTGTTTTATATGTTTATGCATACAATAATATACGACATACGAGGACGGAAGTTCACGATCATCATGGAGGGACTGGTGATCCGTAAAAGGCACCAACGGTACTAAAACCGTTCATAGGGTAAGACGGGGAATACCCGCACCTATATGATGTTATGTGCAATGCATATTACGTATTGTGATTACTTGATGTGCTGATATGCGATTAATTAGTTTGACTGTATATAACACTCTGAAAATGAAAATTACTCCCACGAGTGTATTCAAACGCACTCACCCCATATCTGTATTCACACTACAGGAAATGATGAGAATTAAGACGCGCAGAGAGGGAGGTGCCCTATCATGATTCTATTTTGCCTTTCAAAAGCCTGTTGTTGAAACGAGAGTTTAAACATTTCATGTTTGTAAAACTAGGATGTTTACTTTTGATGGATCCTGTTATATTTCCGCTGCTAAGTTTTAAAAGTTTCTTCCGGTATTATGCCGATGGATTTGAATATGTAAAGAAATTGTATGCTATATCTGTTTTTCATTGTTTCTAATCTGTATGTCTTTTAAAACTTTACCCGTTTTCCTTCATCTGTAACTTTCAAACGTATGTTTCTTTTCCTTCTTTTCCTGCACACCCAAAGGAAACTCTAATATTTTAAAACATGAAAACGGGGCGTGACACTTCTTTTTATAAATATATTAGTATTTCTTCCATGTGTTGTATGGTTTGATATATAAAACTTGATAATTTGAATTTTTTAATAACATAATGTATTTGTGTATATTTCTAACATGAAATGTACAATATTTTTAATATTTATAGTAATAAAATTTAGATATATAAAATTTACATTATTATTAGGCTACATGATTATTTTGATACAAAACTAATGTTATCCTACATAATTTTATTTGATGAATTTATTTGGTGTTTATTATTATTTGTATTAATTTTAGAAAATTTAAAATAATTTTCTTGCATTGATTTTCAGAATTTCTTTTGTCTAGATAAATATTAAAAAGTAATATAGATTCTTAAAATTAGTTTCAGATTTTAAAATAATATTAGATATTCTTAAAAACTAACTTAAGATTTTTAAACACTTATTTGATTAACTATAAATTTATATTTATTTCAACTAATAATTTTCAGAAAAATTACTATTTTTATTTTTTTCACAGTTCATATATTTTTAGTTAATTTTTAGTTAATTTGTTGATTTTACATTTTTAGAATTATTCTTGTGCCATTATTATTATTATTATTATTATTATTATTATTATTATTATTATTATTATTATTCCAGATACTGTTATTTTATAAAAGTTTTCAAATTTATAGACATATTTTTCATATATTATTTTAATGTTTTATTTGTGTACATTTTAATATTTTTTAGACTTAAACTTATTTGCAGATTTATTTTCTTTGATTTCTAAAATGATTTGAAATTTTTTATTTTTTATTTCAAAATTTCAAACATAATTTTATTATTTTGATCATACAATTAAATATGTTATAGTAATTTGCTACCATTATCAAGAGACAAAAGCTTATATACACATTATGTATGGATCTGTGATCCATGCACCACTTCTGACCCGACCCATCACGCGCTCAAACGCGCCCGCACACGCTTGCACACGTCTCTAGGTCGCAGATAAAATCCGTCCAAATATGCTCCCAAGTGCCTGACTTTTATGTCATGTTAAGCATACCTTTTAGTTATGTTAGACATACATTTTATGTTATGTTAACTATACTTTTTAGTTGTGTTAGACATACATTTTAGTTATGTTAGTCATACCTTTAAGTAGTGTTAGACATACCTTTTAGTTATGTTAGACTACCTTTTATAAGACTAGTTGTACCTTAGCATTTTTTTTAAACTGACATATTAATATCTTTCATACCTTTTAGTTATATTAGGCATACCTTTAGTTATGTTAGTCATACCGTTTAATTATGTTCGTTGTACCTTTATATATATTACATAAATGTATGTTTATGTTGATACAAATGTATAAATAATCTCATATAAATGTATAAGTAATATCACATAAATGTAAATATCTACAGCTTGTGCCAAATTAGGGTTTATTGTGCCGAAATTAGGGTTTAGGATTTAGGGTTAAAGTATGAAATTTGGAAATAAAAGTATCACTAATATAACATAAAAGTATGACTAATATAATATAAAAGTATGTCTAACACAACATAAAGATCAGGGCTAAAAGAAAAGAAAATGCACGAAAAAAAAGAAGAAAATACACGGATTCGAATCAGATTCAGCCCAACCCAACCCGAGTGTATGAATTTAAGATTCATGCACTAGTTGCACACTAGTTCAACTCTTATCAAGAATGGTGTGGACATTATTTTGTAATTTATGGATTGGGCAAGCTCAAAAAAAAAAAAAAAATTTAATCAAATTGTTATATTGAAAAAGGCCTAAATAATAAGAACAATTTTTTTGAAATCAAATCTAAATCTAGGGCAAATTTATCCTCCTCGTTCACTACCAATCACTACCCTTTCGCCGATCAATGGATGAAAATACATGATCGAGGTAATCGAGAAAAGGAAGTGTGTGTTTCCAGATTAGCTTCTGAATCCACGAAGACAAACTTCAACCGCCAGCTGCCGCTTGTCTCCGCCGTCACCGCCACGGCCTACTTCAATCAAGTGACAAAAAGGTGTTCTATAAATATTATCTTGGCGGTCTTGAAATTAATAGAGCCCAACCTTAAATTTTGATTTAATTGTTCTTGCGGATAAAATCTCTGGTGAAGACAAACAAAATTCCGCAAAAGAAAAAGGGCATGGTGAGCAGTTCTAAGGGAGAGTCGGCAAGCGACGGCGAGAATTCCTCCGGCGACGCGCCAGAGTCGGACTCTAAGAGCCTATTCTCTGAAGGAGAGAAGGTCCTCGCCTATCATGGTCCTCGCATCTACGAAGCCAAGGTATGCCCTAAATTCCATTTCTCGTTTTACGGTTTTTGTCAAAATAACAGAATCACATCATGGTTTTTAATTTGAATTACTTCATGTTCCTTGTACTTGACTTGACTATGGTGTTGATTTTATTTAAGTGTTTTGACCATGATGGAATTTCAGTTCTACTCAACGCACTGCTTTTGGTTGTCGATCAGTGTAATGGTAATTGAATAGAATATAGAATGTTAATTGATACTTCTATCTCTGCTAACACCAGCATTTCTGTGTTAATGTTTTGAATTTCTTTTAGCAACTGTCTTCTGGGTTTGTTGTCGGATATGCTTTTTTATGCTATGGACAACTAAGGAATGGATTACTTACGAGAAAAGTGAACTAGGCATGTGTTTGAATGCTGGCCATCTGCATTTTTGCCTGCAAATGTGTTTGATATTAGTTACATGTTCCTTTTGTTTTGGGCCAATCTAACTCAGAATCATGAATATGAAGTTGGTATTGCTTTCTCCACCAGTATCAACATTTATAAATGATGACTGTCCAATAGATGTGTGAGTTCATTTTAGGATTCTTTCTTTATACATGCTACATCTACATGTTTTCTTTCAATTTGTCTGGGTATGGATCACTTCTATTGAGGAAAGAGAAACGAGATCTATGTGTACAACAACTCAGGATATTTACTTTTTTTTTTTTTTTTTTTTTGATGCACATTAAAATTTCATGAATCTGTGATCTTGGTAAGTGATATTTATATTTATCTGTGTATAAATGTGCATTTTGATTGAACACTTGATTGTATGTGTTGTGCATGTGTATAGTTTCTGCCCTTACATTCATTCCAAAAGCATATATGCATTTTTGAATGCAACATTAAGATGTTCTGAAATATTACCCTTTAATATTTTACCTTTCCTAACAAGTCAAGTCCTACTGATGGGGACCAGTGTTTTATTCTGGGGAATTGGAACAAGGAAGATCATTCCAAGCATTAACCTGAGAAGGATAAAATTTGCTTAATTGCAATTTTCAGAATTTTTGTCTCTGCTTCATTTTTGGGGGCATTAGTCCTCTGTATATAATTTTGTGACTCATTACAGCTAATGATTCTCATTTCCTATGCCATTCATGTCTTGAAAAATTTGGAGAACCACCACACCTAAATCCACAGCACTTAGTGAAGATATGAAATTTGAGAGTTTGTTAAGTTCACTAGTGCTTCTGCTGGGACTATGCATGCATCCTTTCATTTTTGAAATGGGATTAACGTGAAATAGGATTATCCATCTTGTTGCTGCTGAAAATCATGCCATGTGTTAATTATGTTATTGTGAGGATCTAAAATTGTTTCAGCATTTTCTACTATTTTATGTGCTCCATTTTTATTTGATCAATTTGCTCCATAATTTTTTTTCTGTCCAAAACTTTATTTTTTTATTAGTTGCTCTTTGGTGTGTATAAGGTTCAAAAAGCAGAGTTCCGGAAGAACGAATGGAGATATTTTCTCCATTACCTTGTAAGTTTTCTTTTCTTCTTTTCTTTCTATTTTCTTTACTCTCACACTTGAATTGTATAGCCCTTACTTTCTATCATATGTTTGTGACTTTCTTACTGATGTTTATTTCTAATTTTTTATTTTACCTTTTCAGATCATGTTGCACTTTCCGTTCTGTAAATTGTCTCACTGCTTCTTTTATACTAATTGATAATATATCTTATGCAGGGTTGGAATAAAAAGTGAGTTTCTGGTGCAGCAAATCAAATGATATTTTGTGTCTGATCTGGATGAGAAACTAGAAGCCTCTTCTGCCCTCCCCCCACCCCACCACCTCCACCGGGGTTCAATTGCATTCCTTTTTTGTTTATTAGACATCATGGACCTATCTCAGTCTCTTGTTCTTATTTATTTATCTGCTCACTTATAATTGGATGCTTGAGATGATTCCATAATTATAAAGTTCATTTCTTTCTGATCCGGGCTGGATAGGGTATATACATTTTCAAGGTTTCAATTGACTATATAGGAGATACTATGTTTGCATATGAATCCAACTACCATTCCATTATATTTAAGACAAGTGATTTGGTTTTAAGATTCATACTCTCTAAAACACATTCAAGAACAATTTGACTGCCTTCGTGCTGGATTGTACGGTACCTTATATGCATGTATTTATTTTTTTAATAAAATTGTTGATTGATGTGAGAAGAGATCCACACTTTTGTTCTTGATGATTCAAATTTGTAGTGGAAAATCCTCGCTGAAATCAGAACGTACAAGTTTTTGTAATATGTTTGTACCATACATATCAAACTGGACTTCTTTTTCCTTGGGTTTCAAAATTTGAGAAACAAATCTTTAAATGTTTTCTGATGTTCTTGGCCTGAGGAGAAATTCAATCTAGAGTCTAGCAATAATTGTTATGTTCGAGTAATGTATTTTGGATTTCATGCTTATATTGGTACAGTTTTTTGGTAAAGAATTAAAATGGTGGTTCTTTTAGTGATACAACAGAATCACTAACTAGAGCCTTGAATTTATGTTCAACTAGTTGGGATGAATGGGTTGGCATGGATCGCCTGATGAAATATACTGAGGAGAATATTTTGAAGCAGCAGGCCCTTGATAAGAAAGCTGGTGTGGACAAGAATACTAAATCAGGGCGTTCTGCTCAAACAAAACCAAAAGGTTCAGCGGGTATGCCTGTTTGTCTTTTGATCGAATAACTTTTGTGGATTCTGGACACCTGTGTTTCTTTGTCAGATAATTATGTACGATGCCTGGCAGGTGACTGTTGATATTTTTTGTGTTTAACTTTTTTGCTATTGTTCTTGTGTTGGCAGATGCTAAAGTGGATAAAGAAGAGGCAAAGACCACAGGTAATACAGTTCTCTACATTGTACGTATCTCCACTTGCTTTTTTCCATTTTTTTATGTATGGCCCGATTCTTTCAATGTAACCAGTTATTGTTCTTATCATCAATGTAAATTTTGTTGATGTGGTTGGGCTTCTTCCACCTTTCAATATTGGGACTTGCAATCTTATTGGTTATTTTAACAAGAAATAATGCAAATGTTGTAGAAGGTGCTAGGCTCAGTGGGTGGCAAATTGGGCCTAGCGCTGAAATGGGGCTTGGATGGGGCTAGATAGGGGGCCTAGGCAGAAAAAAACATAGGTGTCCAAGGGCAGCCTAGCGCCTAGGTGGGCCTAGATGTAGCTAAGCAGGGATTTTTATAACAGTGAATAAAACATGATTTCATCATGGAATATTGTTAGAGTGTGCTAAATTAGATTGCAATATTTATACTTCATGCTGTGGTATCAGTGTAGTCACCCTCTTGAATAACAAACTTTTGGTATTAACCATTTTTCATGATTTTGTAGTTGCAAAAGGGAAAAAGCGGAAGGCTGATTCAGGCATTGAGGTTTGTTCTGTCTTCTAGTTGATAGTTAACAAGTTCTGTTTCAAGTTCTCTTTATATAGTTCTATTTTTCTTGCATAGTTTTCATCTTCTGCACCTCCTAATGGTAATGTTTGTTAACTTAATGGAAAATGTTGGTTTTGATTTTGGATGTTACTTTAGTCAGTTGGTCTATGATTTGTTGCTTTCATAATTTAGTTTTTATAATTCCCACCACCTTCTTAAGATATTGTTATGTGCCAAGATTAAGAGAGCTTATACCAAAATGAGGTTATATTACCAAATCATGTAAATTGATATATTTGTTCTCTTTGGCATAAGTATCTTTTCATGCTTATGCTACTCCGCAGCAGCAGTTGAATTATCTATAAATCATCACAATTATTTTCTTGAAAGTTCATAGAATATTTGCTTCATCCTGCTTACAAAATTCTGCTTCTCTTATCAAGTGTGTGTATATATATATATATATATATATTTGGTTAAAAAAACTGCATAGTTTTTCACTACTTGTTCACAAAAGCTCTTAAAATTGGATATGCTGTCAAATATTCAAAAGTTTCTGAAGTTTTCTGTTATTGATGGCCCAAGTCTGGTGTTTGTATTGATAGGACAATCCTGCAACAGAAAAACTCATCAAGATCCAAATTCCATCGAGTCTGAAGAAGCGATTGGTTGATGATTGGGAGTATATCACTCAGCAGAACAAGGTTTCTTTCTCCCCCTCCTCGAATCACATTAGTTCAAGTGAAAAGTTGTATCTAATGTCAATAAAAAAAATACCAATGATGAATTCACAATCAATAGTCATATTGAAAGCAGGAGATTTGAATTGCATTACAAAGAAGATTAGTTATTGTGATAATGGAATTAGTTGGTCATTGATGCCTCAAGTTTAAAGTATATAATTGGATATTTGAAATTGACAATGAATGTTGATGCTGGATTTGAATACATGTTTTACAAATTGGCATGCTTTCCTTAATTCTGGATCAAATGAAAACATGAATGAATCTTGCGTCCAGCAGCGAAGTCCATACTCACAAACTTTTTCTTTTTTATCTGTTCTTGAAGACATCGTTGCAATGCTGCAGAAAAGCATGTTAAAGTTTTTTTTCAAAATTTACAGTAGAGTAATAATGCTGGATTATCCCTGTGTAATAAGACTCTAGCATACTACTTTAAAGTTATGCAAGAAAATCTCTTTGACGCACTAGTAATATGGACTCATATTGTAGAACCTATCTTTTTTCAAACAATTTACATAAGAGACTCAGATTATGACACTGACTGGTGATGAGTTTTGTTTCTGGACCTTTGATCATGATGTCATAATTTATGTCCTCCATTCATGTATTACAGGCTTAGTTCTGGGTTTATTGAGTTACTGTAGATGAATTGAGATGGCTCCTCAATTTGTCTCTGCTTCATATTATTTTAATTGTTTTTAGTGTCTGTGTAATAGTGCAAGAATGACACAGTTAAATGCTTGTTTTCTTGCAGCTCGTGAAACTCCCTAGATCCCCAAATGTTGATGATATATTGACAAAATATCTTGAACACAGGTCCAAAAAGGATGGCATGTGAGTTCGTTTTCTTATCTGCAACTTTCCTATGGTCAAACAACTTCTTGTCATATTACTCTTGGTCATGAAATATGCATGAGCTATTTTAGAGCTCTAGTTTTCAATCTGTTAATAAAGAACAACAGTTCACTAAAAGGATAGCTGAACAAAAATCGTTAGTACTTTATTTCTCAATCGTGTGCTATTTACTTATATTTGATGGTGTAGGTGTTGATGAAGATGACTAGTATATATGCTAACCATTAACCTTGCGTGGATGCATTGAAGAGACAATGTGTGGCCAATTTTTAAAATTTAGTCTTCTTTGCTTTATTGTCCTGTAGAGAATATATTCTCTTGAAGTCTATTAGACTCAATGTTGATTTTGAAATGGGTATTAGTTTTTTAAATATCTTTTCCTGAAAATATCAGTTTAATCCTTGGTCTTATAGGGGCCATTGAATTAGTTTTGCTTTTTTATTGTCTTTATTAAGGGAATAAACCAATCACATTTGTTAATATTCTACATTGATATCATGTTCTGGTGGCTATACATCTTTTTTGATTGAACTAAAGAGAATCTGTTGAAATATTTTATTGTTACCCGGTCAATGATCCTTGATTATATGTTTTCATGAGTACAGGATGACTGATGTAGTTGGAGAAATTTTGAATGGGTTAAGAAGTTACTTTGACAAAGCATTACCAGCTATTCTTTTGTACAAAAAGGAACGCCAGCAGTATAGAGAAGCTATTTCAGATAATGTATCTCCATCAACTATATATGGAGCTGAGCATTTTTTGCGCCTCTTTGGTATGCTCATCTTTTGTTTATTTGAGCAAATTATGTTACGTAATTTCACGTATCTTTTATGGATATAGTAGAATGCTTATACAATTCACAGAAACTCCATGTTGTGTGGAAGTTTCTCCTTCTGATAATAGTTTCTATCTTTGATTTGTTGGTATTAGATTTGGAAATTGTGTTCATTGGTTCTACTATTTGCAGTGAAGTTGCCAGAGTTGTTGGCATATGTGAAAATCGACGAGGAGACTTTGATTCGCTTGCAGCAGAAACTGCTCGAGTTTCTCAAGTATGTGCTCTATTGATCTTGTTTAATTTCATGTCGTCTATTGCAGTTATTCTGTTTGATGGTGATCCGTGCAGGAAAATAATGACATCATTTTGTCATTTATGCAATCAACAATGCTAGATGGGGATTACTCTATAGACTATTTCAATCTGGCTTAGTTTTTCAATTTTAATCACTCTTTCAATTGCCTTATTTTCGGTTCCGGGTCAATTTGTTGGAGTCTGCAAGAAGATTAGTGTGACCTTCACTAGGAATAGGGACTTTTCTGAATGATATTTGGTTTTCCAGTGTTTTACGTTGCTCCTGTGGTTGTGTTTGATGTAGATTTGTGCAAAATAACGAGAGCAATTTCTTCCTTTCTGCATATGACGGCCCTAAAGTTACTGAAGGAGGTGGCAAGGGGAAGGACAGTTGAGTCAACATCAAAATTGTAACTCTAGCTTCTATTTTAGGTCCAATCTGATAAGAGCATATTGGTATAGATTATAGTTGCTTTAGCAATTAGCATGTTGTTGATAGGATATCCCTTTAACAAAAACCAACTCATTGTTGTAACAACAAATCCTTTGCAGAAGAAGCATAAAATTGTGTCCAAAATATGGATATTACAAGTCAAAGAGCATCACACCTGACTTTCCATTAATTTGTAATGTACTTCCCGAAATTTCAAACATTGCATTTTCTATTGACGCCCTTGTTTTGATAATTTATTTATTGCTTTTGTTTTAAACATAAACGCATTTGCTCGTAATTTCGAGAGGCTTGTATTTTAAATTTGGATTCGTATTCTATGTAAAATGCAAGACAGTGGGGGTGCTATTGAGAAAGAAAACTCGTCTAGTTTTCTTGCTCGATAGTGTATGGAAGAACTATGAGACTGTCGATTCAATCAGACCTGGCTGAAGCAGCAGCTATCGTAGATTAATGAAGCAAGTCAATACTGGTAATAATGAACACATTTCTCCCTTTATGATGTGTGGTTAAGTGTCTGCAATTGGTGGGGTTATTTTTATGATTATGTAATATCTCAAAATCTTTTTTTCACTTTTAATGTTCATGATTTTACCATTTCACAAAATGCCCCAAACTTCTGTATTACAAATATAATGATAATCTAAATTTGTAAATATTCCCCAATAAAAGAGGGCATAAAATGATTAATGAAAAGGTACGTTTATGTTCATAACTTTTTTTTTTTCTTTGCTGTGAAATATGATCTCAGTATTTGTGTTGGGTGCAAGAGTGTCCTAATCTTTGCTATGATGCACCAAAATTTTGGCGCTAAAACTTGACATCAAATCACAAATTTATTTCTGTGAGATAAAGTTCCATGTAAATTACTCAAAGTTTAATTTATGTGCTAATCCGGTCTGACCCGAATCCAATTTTTATTTTTTTTTAAATTTATGTGTTAATCTTTATGTTATATTAGTATAACATCTATGTACAATTTATATTTTTCTATTAATATAAAAAATTAACTTTTATAGTATAATAATTTAACCTTTATTTTATATTAGTAAATGTTTATGTACAAATATCATAACATTAATGTGATATTACTTATATTATTCTATCAACATAAAAATTCATGTAGTAAAGGCTGGATAGATATTTCTTTATTTTATAATAATTTAATATTTATGTTATATTAATATAACTTCTATGTACAAATATCATAACTTTTATGTGGTGCTTTAACTTAAAAAAAATAAACATACATGTTATATTATTATAACATAAATGGTTAATTTCAATTTTCTACCTGAACTATTGCACTTTTTTCTAGTGTCTAAACTCAAAAAGCTTTCCGATTGCTACCCCAAAACTCAATTTTTGATATATTTTCCGGTCATAAATCATCGGAAAACTTGATAATGTAATTCACCTCCAAATATCAGTAAAAAATGGATGATTCATATGCCGAAGTGACTCTTATTCAAAAAGCCAAATTATAAGTCAATTTCATGATTCTCATTCGATCTGATCACGAATAGAACAAAAGTCATTCTAGAGTTTTGAACATTTTCGTTCAATTCAAGTTTAATTCAAACAAGAATTGTTAAATTAACTTAGGGTTATGATTTGATTTCGAAAGAAGATCATTTTGACATATGAATCATGAATTTTTTACTAATATTTGGAGGTGAATTGTAATTTTGAGATTTCCGGTGAATTTTGGCCGAAAAATATGTGCTTGGGGTAGCAACCAGAAATTTTTGAAGAGAATGACTAGTGATCGAAATTTTTTTTGAGTTTGGACACTAGCTGGGAAAAAGTGCAATAGTTCAGGTAGCAAATTGAAATAAACTCTAACATAAATGTTAAATTATTATAACATAAAGATATATTTGTAACGCACCGTTACTTTTTAAATTTAATTTTTGGCTTAGGCGTTACTATGCACAAAATTCATCATTTTTAGACTAAAATAAATAAATAAGATCAACAGTAATTATGAATTACACGTTTTCAAAATTTATAAAATAAGCCACTTTAAATAAATTCTTCTACAACCTTTAAAATATCGGCTACCAGCATCGATCGCTCAGTGGGGTGAGTGTTTGAAATACACTCAGTGGGGATCCCAAAACATTACTAAATAAATTCAACAAATAAATCATAGCACAAACACGTGAAACCTATCTTTTCGCAATCGCAATCTCATAGGTGCAGGAGTTAACCAGTCTTATCATAGACATGGATACACATAAACATAACAATAAAACAAAACACATAGTTGCAGTTTTGAGCCGCCGTAATTGTGGTTTTGAGCCACCGTAATGCAAGAATTAACCCGTCTTAACATGATTGTGGTTCTGAGCCATCGTGATACAGGAATTAACCCGTCTTAACATGATTACGGTTCTAAGTCGCCGTAATTGTGGTTCTAAGCCACCTTGATGCGGGAATTAACCTGTCTTAACATGATTGCGGTTTTGAACCGCCATAACTTGCATGCGCATACACACAAATTCACATCGCAATCACCAACATATTTAACAACAACATTCTTCACATTTGCATTGATAAGCTCATAGTACATCGTTCAAAATTTAGCAACGATCACATCGGCATGTATAATAAGAGCAACCTCACTTCACATATTCACAAAAATCACATAATTAAGAGTACGAAATTCATAAATGCAAAGTACATAAGTTACCCCATCTTTGGAGTAGTTGAATGTGAGTTGTCGAACAAGTTTAGATAGTTCACAATTCCTCATTTCCTATGTCGATCATTAAACAAGACCTTAATCTCTTATCTAATTATAAATTCATGAACTAAAACTCCTAATTAAATTTTTATATCAAAACCAATATGATCACTAAGCTTTTGTTTAAAGAAAATTTCATAAATCAATTTAGTTTGTAGATAGATTCCTTCCCAAAATCTCATAGGAGCTCTCTTATTTTAAAAGATTGATTATAATTAACAAAATTGGAAATTAAAATTATACTCTACATAATTGAATGGCATAACTAACTAATTTTATTCCAAACATAAATCGTAAGATGATAAAAGTGAATTAAAGAAACTCACTTGTGCCTTTAATTGAAGAATAATTAAATAGTTATATAATTAAATCACTATTTAAGTTAATAACCTTAACCAATTCATAATCACATAAATCCAACAAGGAATCCATCTGGCTACTTCAATTGAATAAATCAATACCTACATAAATATTTCATACTTTGTAAAGTAATTAAAGAATGAAATCTCAAGTTTAAACTTGGTACCTTAATTTTCTTTTTCGTCTTTTCCTCTACTTTCATGTGTTTTCTTCTTCTTTTGTTTTTGTTTTCTTTTAATATGATATGTATACCTTTTATTAAACTTAAAGTGTGCAGAGGAAGACAAGTATCATAGTTAGCTGATTATATTATTCATAACTGTCTTACTATTGCACATATATCTATATATTTATTTTTATGATCTTTCTTTAATTATCTAGATATATATATATATATATTTATTTATTTATTTATTTCCTTTTTGCTATTATTATTAAATATTATTTTATTCTTACTCTCATTCTTATTAATTATATTAGGGAAATGATTTTATCATTTAGTACCTAATATTAACTTTGTAAAGAAAACTATCTTATCGTCTAATAACATCAAAGTTCTAATGTTATAAAAATATGCCTGCGTGCCCGCTTAGGTATATTGAAAATACAAATTAATCTTCAAAACTTCGTTACTAACTAAATTTTCACTGGAAGTTTTCCAGTAAATTGTGAATTTAATATTATTAAAATTTATTTCAGAAATGATAATCATAGATTTCTACTTCAATTAATTCATATCAAAGTGTACGAAAAGAATTTACCTGTATTTCTCAACTATCGTTATTTTCTTCTCCTTTTATTTATTTATTGCTATAGTTCTTATCATAAATATATATGTGAAAGCATTCTTTTATTTATAAGATATAATCGATCTCTATTTTGATGTATATGAGCACCACGTAGCTTATGAGGATCATGCCACTAATCCACTCTTCCATATATTGATTGATCTTGTGCAGTATTAAAGAGAATGTCATTTTAATTTCTCCTTTTCTTTTTAATTGTGCTTGGAAAATATATACATTCTTATATACTAAATCAAAATATAATTGTTTGGATCCCTCCTTAGCCATATAAAGTTTTATGTAGTTCAATTTTAATTTGAGGTGTTACAATATTACTATAACATAAAGGTTTAAAACGTATTATATATTTTTAATGTAATGTAAAGATTACGTTAACTTAACATAAAGATTACGCTAACATAACATAAAAGTTACAAGCGCGGGATAAGAGTGTGGACGTGGATTCTGAGCGCATGTAGGCGCGTGAGGCATGCATGAGAGCACGCGTAGGGAGCGTGAAAATCACTTTTGGGTCAATTCTACCCAGTTACATGGATCTATGATTCATTCACCTGGTGCATATACATATTTGTGTATTTTGGTAGATTAATAAACTTAATTAAAGTAAGATTAAATCATATATAACGTTATATCCTTTTTTAGAATCTTGAGATCACTTGTTAACTGCTAGCTTGTTTAATGTTTGTTTTCATTTATTTGATGTTTTAGGATAAATCAGGAACACCATCCTTTTTTTTGATTTGACCTTTGCTCATACCACCTATATTTACATTGATACTACTTATAATTTGAATATTTCATAGAAGGAATTTACAATTAAATAATAGAGTAAAATATCTATAATGAATAATTTTGGAAACACATACAATCTATTAACTACAATAGATATTAATCAAATAACTAATTTATAGCTTATATAAAGTAATTCATAATATATTTATACTCAAGCTATCTACCTTGAAATTTTACAATAAGACCTATAATTGTTTACCTTTTAAAAGACGAAATTTCGGATGACCACTTATGATGTGTAGAGCGAGAAGATTTAATTAGAAGAATAAAATTTGAGGAAAAACTTGAATGTAATCAATTATTTTCGAGAAGAGACTTGCTTTAGTAAATTATCAAGTCTATTTTATTAGTTTATGACTTGTTTTAAGATTTAAATTAATTAACATCATTGATATATTTATTTATTGCATTTTGTTTCAATTTAAGTTGTAAGATTCCGAAACTCAAAAACTTGAATTGACTCGCTCTTTTATACTCGAATCTCCAAAGAAACCGAATCAAATTGTCCGAGTAATTCGGAGAAACTTATTCTTTAAAAATCTCCAAGCTTTGGAACAATTGTGGAGATCCTTTATTCCGCAAATTGCTCCAAACCTTCCTCATTCCTATACTTAAGAAATAAGATAAAATTAGTCAAACAGAAAGCTAAAAATAAGGAGTCGAGAGATAAAATTGTAAAATACAATTGTTTTGAAACCATATTTGTATTAGTGGTAAAAATCATGGAACTAAAATTGAATTTAATCCAATAATGATTACGTTATTTTCCATTAATAAATTCATATATAATGTTCTTCAAAGATTCAAATCACAAAACACGTTATGAAAAGCGAAAGAAAGTCATTTCCAACAAAGAGTCAATGGTCCACTTAGACTGGTAATTTTTCCATAAATTAAATTAATTTTCTTGAGACAGTCAATCCAGAAAACTCAATTAAATAACTAATGGAAAAGAAAGTCACCATGTAACGAAGACTCGGTGGTGGCAGTCTATAACATTGTATCATTTGTTACTAACTGGCACCAACTAATGTATAATAGTGTTATATAAAACTAGATTCATTCACATTCATATGGACAGTGGAGTTTGATGATAAATTACTAGTAGGAAATTAAACAGTGGTTTTTGAACAGATGAATTTCAATCTTCTTTTAACAAATTTTTTAATAATATGAATGGATTTTTGAATCCACTACAATTTCAATGGATTTGAAACTTATTCATTTTAAATTGTAGAGTAGGACTCCCATACACCAACTCTACGGATCTAGGATCCGTGCAACTCAATCCGACCCGTGACCCAAGACCACATATAAATAAATTTTTTATTTTTCTTTAATTTTGAAAATGCAGAACTCTCTCTCAAGATCCAGAGTGCGCAACAATGCCTTTCCTCTCCTTCAGACTCATAGATTGATCTGCTTTGGAAAACTTATCCAGATCCACAACCTTCCTTCCCCCCCTTCTCCTCCAAATCGCGATATACTTATCTTTCATAGCGGTTCATTCTTATCTTCTTCAAATCGTGATATCCGAATCCATAGATCGATCTACAGTGGAATACTTATCCAGATCCATACTTCTCATCATCTTCTCCAAATCGCAATATGCTTATCTTTTATAGCGATTCATTCTTATCTTTTTCAAATCGCGATTTATCAACTTCATCTCCTCTTATTCACAATATACGTTTGATTAAACATGATTATCATTTGCTGGAAATTTGAGAAAAAAATATGAATTATATAACGTAAAGGTATTGGATGTACTACATAAAGGTAAACGTTGTAACACATAAAGGTATTATCTCATTTTACCGAATTAGAACATAAAGGTATTATGCATATAAAATAAAAGTCATCATTATATAATATAAAGGTATTACTGAATACACGTCAAGGTTTTCATGTTTTTTTATACTTGATACATTCATTTAGCTCAACTTTACTATTGTCACATAAAGGTGACACTAAAAAAATATAAAAGTCACCCAACAACAATGTAAATGTATTGCTGAATACACATAAATGTTTTAAGGTTTTTGTATACATGATACATTCTTTTAGTTTTAGCTCAACTCTACTACTGTCACATAAAGGTACAACTAATAAAATATAAAGGTCACCCAACAATAATGTAAAGGTATACTGAATACGCATAAAAGTTTTCATTTGCATAAAGTTATTACTTCCTTTGCATAAATGTACAACCTCGTTTTACTGAAATATAAGTAAAGATATTATTAATATCACATAAAGGTATTAATCATATAACATAAAAATATTACTACATTTACTTAAATGTATTATCTTATTTGAAAAAAAATGGTTGTATATTATCTTATTCCATTTTTTATGGAATATATTAGTTATATTGCATAAAGATATCAATCGTATTACATAAAAATATTAGTTGTATCATATAAAGGTTTTTACCTTATTTACTAAGATATAATATAAAGGTAGTATTACCATAACTAAAAGGTCTGATCGCATAACTAAAATGTCTGATACACTTAACTAAAAGATATGAATTGCATAATTAAAAGGGTATGAAATTTTCACAAAAAGTGTAAATGTATGAAAGTCATAACATAAATGTGTGAAAATCATAACATAAAAGTATGAAAGTTATAACTAAAAGGTATACATATTTTCCAGAAAAATGCAGAAAATATACTAAGTGTGTGGCTTCCCCTCCCCAGCGCGTGGAGGACTGTATCAGGTCGGGTTGACCCGGATTGCACGAATCTAGGATCCGTGCACCAGTTTCACAAGAGTTTTTGCCTAAATTGTATATTTCAACTCTCTCTATCCAAATCCTTATTTACCAGGTTTGTTGATCTTATTTTAACCTACCTAACATGTTTTTCGAGTTTTTATAAATATTGTTTTCAATCTAATTAATTAAATTAAATTCGCTCATTAATTTGAAAATAATTAAATACACAATATCTATCTGAAACAAATTAAATTGAAAAATTGTTTAGATTGATTTAACCTTTAGTAGAATTCAGTTTAAAAAAAAAAACTGGGTGTTAAATGTTATAAATGTGAAATCACTAGGAGTGTTGTACATAAATTGGTACCTCACATTTATAAAAATGAAATTGTGATGAATAGAGTTTGAGGGTCACCCCACTTTTTCTAGTTTTTATAGTCTTCCCTCTTCCATTTCCCCTAACTTATTAAAAAACAAAAAGGTGAAATGCTTGAAATCCCCTCATGTTTTAGAAATTCGGCATCGGTCCACCCTTTGTTAACAGAATGACATCATATACACTTGAGATTTAATAAATATTGCACACTCTCCCTTTTCGTTATATAAGTGTTAAAAATATTAACTTTTCAACTAGATTCAGTTATACCCTTGCACATCAAATAATCCATATCTTTTAATTTTTGTTCATTTCATTTTAAATATTTTCATTATTATTTTTATCTTTTCACAAAATGTGAACATTAAGTATTATTACATCATCATTAACATTTGACATTATCAAATTAATATTAAACACAAAAAAAAACTTTAAATAAAGTTATATATATAAAGTTTAAAAGGAAAATTAAATCAAAGGAAAAAAATATTTAGAGCATAAATTTATTTTTTAAATTAAGGATGCAAAATATTTCGAAAATATGAAAAATAAGTTAAAAATAATCTGAAAAATGATGGATAATGGCAAATATGTAACTCGAAACATTAAAAATGGTGGAAAATGCTTAAAAACTTTAATTTTCACATTAACGGTCCATGCAAAACATAATTGTTAACTTTAACAGTTTAAGAAAAGGTAAAATTTTGGGTAAGACGGTCTCACAGATCCCATTCCATGAGATGTGTCGGGTTTAACCCGATCAACGATCTATGGGTCAAAGTTAAAGTCAACGGTCAACACCCGGTCAACAAAAGTCAAAAATAATATTATTATGTATATTATGTAATACTTTTTGAAAGTATCACATGATACACATAAAAGTATTACATAGTACACATAAAAGTGTTTCATTATGAGAATAAAATATCATGTAATACTTTTATGTATATCATGTAATACTTTTTGAAAGTATCACATGATACACATAAAAATATTACATGGTACACATGAAAATATTACAATATGAGAATAAAACACCATGTAATACTTTTTTGTATATCATGTAATATTTTTTGAAAGTATCACCAATAATATTTTTTGAAAGTATCACATAATGCATATAAAAGTATTACATGATACACATGAAAATATTATATTATGATTGTAGCGCCTAGGATAAAAACGACGCATAATTAATTAATTAAATAATTAAACCCTTAATCGATTTATTTTATTATGTGCGTTAACCCTTGATTGTTTAATTCAATTATATGCGTTTCAGAAAAATGATAAATGCATGTTTAATTAAATGAAAGTATAATTTAATCAAGAAACATAGATTATAATTTTATCATAAGATGTGTATTTAAAAAATGAAAAGATAGAAATGAATTTGGGGTTAATCGGAGACTCGTAGCTCAAATGATGATGAAAACGGTGAATACGAAGAATACGATGTAAACGAAGGATCGAAAAGTAAAGATATTTTGATGAATAGTAAAATTCAAGATATTTTGGTGAATAGTAAAATCCAAGATATTTCGGTGAATAGTGAAAGTAAGATATTTCGATGAATAATAAGATTTTTCGAAAACGAGTATATATAATGCGAAACGAGTTGTAAAAATCATTAATTTTGAACGAGGACAAAATCGAGAAAAAGTAAGGATCTCTCTCCTCTCTCTCTTCTCTCTCTCCTCTAGAACAGGTCTTGGATTTCCATTTCGATATCTCCTTCGCTGGAAAATGGCAAAACATCGTCGGAAAAACCCTAACCTCTTTTCCTCCCACCCTTTCTCTCTCCTCTGTTTCTCTATCTCTTTCTCTCTCCTCCTTGGTCGGAGTAGTGGCTGACCTTCCCGGGGTGTGGGGTTGTCGGCTGGAGGTGGTGGCTGTTGGAACCGACGGATCACCGGCCCTATGTGATCGAAATCGGGTTCCATAAAGATATGCGCAGCGGAAGAAATCATACCTTTCTCGAAGACAAACTGATCAAAGTCTAGACCTCTCGATCTTGTGCCGTATTCCTATCCCTTTCCTTTGGACGTCGTGTGGGCGACGATCTTCCAAAGGTTCAGAAATCCCGTCTTCTCACTTCTCTCTAGCGAATCTGTTTGTACGTGTGAAATTGAGAATTCGTGTGTTCTAGGAGGCGTTGATGTTAGGGTTATTTATAGGTTACAACAGGGACCTAGAGGAGGAATTAGGGTTGAGCCTCCTGATGGGCTTAGGTGTCCTGTGTTTAGCCCGAACACCCAACTTAAGCCCATCAATTATAACTCGGTCCAGTAAGGAGTTATAATTGAACTACCGTCCTAATCCCATATTACAATATGGGCTTCTTTATTATGTGCAAGTTTATTTTCCCGCGTTTAAGATATTGAATGTCCATAAATTAAATAAGTTACTGACAACTTAATTAATTTACTTCTAATTCCAAGAGTAGTACTACTCATCTTTATTATCATGTCGGATTAAATCCACCTGCAGGGTTTACATGATAATCCTTATGAGCTCCTCAAGAGGACATCATCATCCTAAATAATTAGGACATAGATTCCTTCTATAATCAACAACACACCATATAAACATCGCTATTTCCCAATTCATCGAGCCTATTGATTTATTAATAAATCTCACCCATTGGTAAATTAAAGAGACAAAAACTGATTACATGTGCCCATTATTATATAGGGATTAAGAAGACGCACATCCATAATAACAGAGGTCTTGTTCTTTTATATAGTCAGTACAGATCGAACAATCTCAAATGGTCCTGCTCAATACATACAAAATGTACTAGTGTAACTTTATATAGTCAAGATAGACTAATACCATATTACACTACAACCGTTCCAATGGTTTGTCCAAATCCATCTTGGTTGTGAGCTACTATTTATAATCTATAAGGAATTGACAGCATGATCTTCTGTGTGGCACCACACACCATGTTATCTACAATATAGATTAATTTGGGCAATTGCATTAACATATATATAACAAATATAAAATGCAAACATTTGATCATAATGAATCTCATATCATAAAAATGTTCATACAAAAACTAGACTTATAGTATACATCCTAACCCATGGTGGCGCCGAGGCTGGAAATAGTGGTGAAAAGTGGTGGTGCAAGGTGTGTGTGTGAGCTTGGGGGTGTTTTTCTGATTTTTCCGGCGGGGCGGTACTGTTCATCGCCGCCGGTGGGTGGTGGTCGGAGCTAGTGGCGCCGACGAGTCGGAGGGGGGTGGCACCGGGCAGCACCGCCGCAGCAGCCGCCTTCCCAGGCGAGCAGGCGCGCTGGGTGCACACGTCGGGTAACTAGACGCATGGGCAATGGGGAGCGAGTGCACGCGCGTGGCACCGGGTGATGGGTGCGCGTGCGCGGTGCCGGGTGATGGGCATCGCGCGCGCACGCGAGCGCCGGGTGACGGGTGCACGCATGGCGCCGTATCCACGGTGCGAGTCGTGTTTTTTCCATCGTATGTTTTCATCGAGTCGTCGACGATGAGATGTCATCGACCGAGAGTCGGGGGTCCCGGTCAAAGTCAACCTTTTTACCAAAATTATGAAAATGTCCCTATATCTTAAAACGCTCCGTTTGAGCTCGTTTCAACTCCGATTAAGCCCGTTCTTTTTCTGTTGCAACCCTAATCTTTCCCTCTTCATCTTTAGATCATTTGTTTAACCTTGCACACTCGTTACTTCATCCTTGATCTTTAAATCTTTTGTTTCGTCTCGTTTTTCCCTATCGTTTCTTCTCCGAGAAAGTTTATATCTTTATATATATGTATTTAACGTATTAAGGATCTAAGAATCCTCGTTACTTGTGTAGGCTATCAATCGGATCATATATTTTAAAATTTGATACTTTGACAACTCACGAGGTTACCACCGAACAAGGTGGGGGTAACTTCTAAACTCTATCTGTTTATTATTTTCCCTATTTGATGTATGAACTATTGAATCTTATATGCGGTGATTATATGCTGTGAATTACGTGTCATCTTTATACTATGAAAGGACTTCGGTCCACATTCATTCTCGGAGGGACTTATGGTCCGTAAAAAAACATCCCTTCTGTTCTACTATCATAGGTTTGGTGGTCCTATAAATGCACCAACGGTATGTAAGACCGTTTTGTAGGGTAAGACAAAAAATACCCACACCTGAGGTCGGGTTACGAATTATGTGCTATGCATTTTACGTGCTGTGTCTATTTGCCGAACTTTTATATGTTTGAATTGTTATAACTACTTAATAACTGTTAAAGACATGGAAAGTATCCACACGGGTGTATTCAACGCACTCACCCCCATCTGTAATCGTATTACAAGAGATAATGAGAATCAAGACGTATAGAGAAGGATGGTGCTGTATCAAGAATTTCCTCTTCTTGCTTCAAATCTTAACGTTGAAACAATGTTTTATTTAATTTCACGTTTGTAAAAGATAAATTGTTCTTCTTTTCTTTTATGGATCCTGTATGTTTCGCTGCTATGTTTAAATAAATTATTTCGGCTAGACGCCAAGGATTTATACATGTAAAATCGTATGTTATCTATTTCCAAAGGTTTTTGTTTTATATCATTTACATCTTTTTCCCTTTCTTTCTTCACACCCAAAAGGAAACTCTGATATTTTAAGAATGAAAATGGGGCGTGACAATGATAATAAACACCATGTAATATCTTTATATATATATATATCATGTAATACTTTTTGTAATTATCACATGATACACATAAAAATATTACATGGTACACATGAAAATATTACATTATAAAAATAAAGTATCATGCAATACTTTTATGTATATCATGTAATACTTTTTGAAAGTATCACATGATACACATAAAATATTACATGGTACACATGAAAGTATTACATTATAAGAATACATCATCATGTAATATATTTATGTATATCATATAATACTTTTTGAAAGTATCACATGATACACATAAAACATCATGTAATATTTTTATGTATATAAGGTCATACTTTTTTGTGTATCATGTAATACTTTTTAGTAAATACAGTTGACCGAGTTGACCAGCATTGATCGTCCGTTAATCAGCATTCATCGACGTTGACCGTTGACTTTAACTATTGACTAGGTCGGATTGACCCATCTTTCGGAATGAGATTCATGAGAGGATCTCGCACAAGACTCACTCTTAAGAAAAATGTGCAACATTTATTGAATTCCATTTGCAATGATGCCATTTTTTAACAAATGAGGAATCGATGTCGAATTTCAAAAACATGAGATGGTTTCACAAATTTTACCAAAAACATATATATTAAAGTTAAAAAAACTTGGTGTTTTATCATTGTAACAATAGATAAAAAGTTAGTATATACAAAAAATAAACACAAAGTATCTTTGCAATGCTTCAATACAATTTTATCATAACTAACTAACTAATCTTTCCGATAATAAATGAATGTAGTACACAATATATATATAGGGTGAGACTATCCACGCCCCAAACTTTTCTTAACACACCCCAATTTTATTAGCTTTTAATTAAAAAAAATACAAATTACATAAATTCCCATATTACCCTTTAAAATTAAAAAAAATTAAAAAAAATGAAAAAACAAAACCCTCCCACATTCCCTCTCCCTCCCGTCCATTGTTCTCTCTCTTTCATTCTTTTTTTTCATTTTTTTCTTCAACTTTTTAGGAATAATACAACAATACAATGAGAATCATTTTATGAGTTAACTAAATACTTTAACATCGTATAAAAATTGTATAAAAATCACATTTAAAAAGTGTTAACAGTCGATAAAATGGAACAACTCCATTCAACCCTTGTAGGCAGAACACACCTCTATGTGTTTTGCCTACTAGGGCCGAACGAAGTTGTTTTTTCTTTTATCAATTTTTTTACTTTTTTTACACGATTTTCACATGATATTTATATATTTAAATAATCCATGAAATGATTTTCACTATTGTTGGTCCCAAGTGGTTTAAAGGTTTAGAGGGTTGTGAATGAACCTCTATCGATTTTTCTTTCGAAAAACCTTAATTTAAGAACTTTCTGTGTTGTATTCTATCGGAGAATACAGTACTGAGCGCAATACAGTAAGCTGGGCGTGATTGCTGATCAACTTTTTGTATCAGAGTTTTTGTATATAGCGGAAATGAATGATACAGTTTCCATTGAAAAACATTTTCTAAAAGATGTTTTTACCAAACTTTGAATGCAATATGAACAGATATACGATGCAACAAAGATATGATAAAAATAGAAAATAAATCGAAAGGGTTTATAGTGGTTTGAAAATGGTGTAACTCTTCTACGTCCACTCTACTCCTACTACGAGGAGGAACTTCATGGTTACAAGACTCGTCTTAAACAATCTATCACCTAAACAAGTTTTCACTTACAAGGATTCTGCTTACACACAGATTGCACGAATCCTTAGGCTGACCCATATAAGATCCTATCAACTAACACATAGTTAATGCTTTAACAACTTAAGACAAACACTCAGCAATGATCTAAATCCTATCAACTAAGGACATCACTAAACAACCTAAGCACACAACACAAATATTAAAAGTATATAAGTTGTCTTCAACTGGTGCTTGAAACAGCCTTGGTGACTCTGGAGCTTTGTGGACTCGAAGGCTTGAATGCTTTACTAAGAGATTGAGTGACTGAATACTTGAGAATGAGATGCTTGAGAGTTTGCTCTTGCGAAAGTGAATTTGAGAATCAATATTTCAGTAGTGTCTTCAGTTAGTTCTTCCTCTATTTATTGATGTAAGAAATGTGCCCGTTGAAGAGAGACACACTTCGTTTGAATTTGAATTCCCTTGATTGTCCTTGATCGCAAATTCAATGTTTATGAAAAACTGAGGACAAATTTCTTGTGTTATACTGCAGATCATTAAATGCGGTAGTCCTCGGCTTCAGGGTTGTTTCAGGTTGTCAGTCCACTTTTCAGCGGGACACTGATTCTTCATACAACTTGATCACTTGTCTTTACTGGCTATATTTGATAAGATATATTCTCGTATAGCAGTGATCTTCCTCGTATAACATTGTTGTGCGTGCTATCTCTTCCTGCCTTTTGTTTTGAATGTTGCACCATCTTTCTGTTCCACGCCAGCTTTCTGTTCTCCTTACTGTTTTCTTGTTTACTGCTTGTTGAATCTTCTGAACGTTGTAGGCAGTATTCGATAGAGATTTCTTTGTTGAATCCAACTGCTACCAGGAACCTTCTTTTTACTGATTTTCGAGATACTCCATTCTTCAATTCAAATTTTTAAGACTTGAAAAATAAACTAAGTTTCCACATAAACAGTATGGAAAAATGGGGTACTCTAAATTCCTATTACATCGCAGTTTTGTCTCATCAAAATCTAAACAGAAATATCCTAACAACTGTATTGTTTGTTATTTCTCAAAATTTCAAGAAGAAAAGAGAATAAAAAGAGTCTGAGCGGCTTGATGGAGAGAGAATTTTTCAATAATTTTTTTTCTAGGGTAAAATTGGAAATTAAATGTTTTTGTATTTTTTTAATTAAAGCATTAAAATTTTGGGGTGTATTTAGAAAAGGATATGGTGTGGATAGTCCCACCCTATATATATATAATAACCAAGGTTGTTAAAATCGCTTTTTTGACTAGGATCGTTGGATGGTCCATAAAATCGGATCGTAGAATCGTGAGATTTTACCATCCTTATAAAATAGTATAGGATGATACACACTTATAGTGGAATATATATATATATATATATATATATATATATATATATAATAAGATATAAACATTAACTAATGATTAAGTCTAAGTATGTGTATATATATGTATGTAAGAAAAAATAATTAAGATTAAAAGTACAAGTGTACAATTTATTTCAACTTTAAAGAGATATTTATATATATATATATATCCAACAAATTAAAATAATAATTTTATATTATATATATATGATTAAATTTTTAAAGTTAGTATTTAGAATTTAGAAGGTCGAATTTTTTAAGTTTTTATTTATAATCTTAACAATGCACTAAACAATTTATATATTTCTTTTGAATATTTAACTTACAAATATGATAATATTGTTACATTTTCATATTATTTATAATATGCTACATTAGTTTAGTGCTTTGAGTGTTTTTAGTTTGGGGTTAATCTACCATGAAGTCTTGAGTTCAAACCCCAAAATCATAAAATCGGACCAATTTTACCGTGATTTTGGAAAGATTTTACCATGATTCTACTGATTTCATGGGGTAAACTCATGATTTTATTCCGATTTTATCTGAATCCAATTTTGTACATGTGTTGAATCGGTACATATAGAATCGGATGATCCGACTCGTGATTTTAACAGCCATGATAATAACACAAATTTTCCTATGCATCAGTTGCATGGATTTAGATCCATGCAACTGGATCAATCCGACGTGGATCTACACACTTTTGATTTTTTTTTTAATTTATGTGTTATCTTTATGTTATATTAGTATGACCTTTATGTATTGGAGTTTAGAAAAAAAAAAGGAAAAATTTCGGTGCATTTTTTGATGTAACATACCTTTATGTGATATTACTCATACCTTTATGTGATATTACGTATACCTTTATATCAATGTAATCATACTTTTATGTAATTCATTTTTATACCTTTTAGTTATGTTAGTCATACCTTTAGTTATGTGTTCATACCTTTTAGTTATGTTAGTTGTACATTTATATATTACATAAAGGTATGACTATGTTAATATAAATGTATAACTAATATCACATAAATGTATGAGTAATATCTTATAAAGGTATACATGTAAAAATTGTTTTGATATAATTCATTTTTTTTCCTAAGTTACAGTACATAAAGATAAGGATATTTGTACATAAATGTGACATGAATATAATATAAAGATAACACATAAATCAAAAAAAAAAAAAACCTAAAAGCGCACGGATTCGGATCGGGACGATCCAGTTGCATGGATTTAGATCCATGCAACTGGTGCATAGGAGACTAACTTATATAATAAATACAAACTATCTTTCAATTCTTCAATACAATTATATCATTGCAATTCTCTCTAAACATATATAAGGATTGAATGGTAGAAATAATTGACTTGTTTAAATCTAAAACTAGTATAAACTCGTGTGATTCACTAGATTTATCAAAAATATAGTATATATTTTTAAGAAACTCATACAAAAACATAATATATTTTCAGTAAGAAATCTAATAATTTGGTGAATATTGTAATTAAAAATGTTTGTTAGCGAATAATATTTAAAATTTATTAAAGATTTTATGATCTTTTTTAGCAATGTTTGTAATACATATGTACAGTCATGTTATCCATATAATGATAAGACATAAAATACAATATATTTAAGAGTTTTTTTTTCATAAATATGTATTAACGTAAACTAACATCACACTTTTTATTACTATTTTATTTTAGTTATTAGTATTGGCAAACAACAATTTGTTTTCTTGAATTTACTGTGGATAATTTTCTCTAAAAATATTTTTATAATCACATGGCTTAAAAATATTTGTATTATCAGTTTGTATACATAATTTTCGTATTCATAATATATAAAACATATATATGTTTTATTTTTTTAATGATTATATAGATAGAATTTTACCTTATTCATTTAAAATAATTGATATTGTATTTTTACACTTAACTTTTGATCTTCTCTAATTTGATTTGTTTCAAATATATTTTAATTTTATCTTTATGTTTAATAAATGAAACAATATTAATTAATAAAATGGTAAACAATATTTCTTATTGTATTCAACATTAAGAAAAAGTAAGTTATTATATATTGATTGAAAATCAATAATTTAATAGTTAATAATTTATTTAATTTAGCATGAAGGTTTAAATGTGAAAAACAACCTAAACTATTGGTTTTTCTCATTTTCCAATCTTAACTTCTTTTTTCATCTAATTGCAATCTAAACAGGTAAAATTTATCAAATTGCAACTTCCAACCCATTACAGCAAAAATGTGAATTAATGATATCATTTATTATACATATCATAAACGGTTTATTTTGAAATATAATAGATATAAATTATAATGAAAGATGAGATCATCTCTCAGAATCCTTTGTTCTTTACAAAGTCTCTCATATCCCTTTAATGTTAATTTTGGAGAGTATTATGCAAAAGATGCATCATCGAAAATGTTGACTATTAACTACATTAGAACTTTATTTTATATTGTTGAGTTATGCCTTGAATTTCCATTGTTGTTTGAGCCGTGCATGTGCCCAGACGCCTGTTCGGGTTTTTTGTTCGGATTTTTACAGGCTCGGCCCATCTGATAGTATTTTTATTAGTACTATAAATATACCATATTTGTAGGGTATTCAGTGATTTTTGAGATATTATATACTTTGAAATAATCCTCCTAATAAAATCCATTCTCTCTCTGCCCGTGGACGTAGCCAACACAATGTTGGTGAGCCACGTAAATCTGTGTCTTCTTTTACACTCTTGTTTTTCTTTGATTGGTCGATAACCCATCACAACAAACTGGTATCTAGAGCCTGGTCTTTCAATTAGGGCTCGTAAAATTCCACACGGTTTGGGTTTTCTTTTCAACAAGATCAAAAGATGTCTGCTTTCAACGTAAAGGTTGACAAATTCACTAGGAAAAACAGTTTCGGTCTATGGCAGATCAAGATGCGATCTCTGCTGAAACAACAGGGTTTATGGACTCCACTTTCTGAAAAACTGAAAAAGGACGACGTAGATGAAGAATAATAGAATACCCTAGAGGAAAAGGCCCACTCAACAATCATGCTATGTCTGGCTGACGATGTTATCATTGAGGTTGCTGATCAGGATACTGCCGCTGGTCTCTGGTTGAAGTTAGAGAGTCTATACAGGATGAAGTCTCTAACCAATAAATTGCTTCTGAAGCAATGTCTGTTCCGTTTACGCATACAGGAAGGTACGTTCCTTCGGGATCATCTGGATAAATTAAATAAAAGTTTACTAGATTTACGTAATATTGATATTAAAGTAGATGATGAGGATGCTGCTTTAATTCTGTTGGTATCTTTGTCTGAGTCATATGAGAATTTTGTGGATTCTTTTATTGTTGGGAAAGATAGCTTGTGTCTGGAAGATGTGAGATTTGTCCTTCACACTAGAGAAGATCGCCAAAAGGTATTTGGCTCTAGTACAGAAAATCAGGCATCAAGGCTGGCTATTACAGGTAAGGAACATGGAAAATCGAAAAAGAAGAAGTCTAATAATAAGACTTCGAAAGGTCAATTACTGTAAAGAACCGAGCCATTGAAAAAACAATTGTCCTAAGAAAAAGAAGCAGCAAGAAAAAAAAAGGTCATAGTGGTTCTGCTGCTGTAGCAGAAACTGATTTGAAATCTGAAGAAGAGTTGGCCTTAGTTGCAGATGAACAGTCACATCATAAGAATGTGTGGGTTCTTGATTCTGGGGCTTCATACCATATTTGTCCACACATGGAGTATTTTTCCACTTATGAGCAGATAGATAGAGGCAACATTAATATGGCCAACAATGTTGTCTGTAAAGTAGTTAGAATTGGCTCAATCAGAATACGGACCCATGATGGTTTTTTCTGCACCTTGAATGAAGTTAGGCATGTTCCACAGATGACAAAGAATCTGATATCACTAAGTCTACTTGACAGCAATGGTTTTAGTTTCAAACGTGAAGGAGGAGTTATGCATGTCTGTCAAGGTTCAAAGGTAATTCTAACGGGTTTGAAGCGTGGCACTCTGTATTTTCTGCAAGGCTCCACAGTAAATGATTCTGCTGCAGTTGCATCATCTGAAGTTCAGAGCAAGGATAAAACTAAGCTATGGCCAAGGACAAAAATATCGATATCGGTGGAAATATCGATACCTTGATTTTACGAATATATCGACGGATATATCGATATCGGTGGATATATCAGTTTTTTACGCAAAAAAATTTAAAAATTTGTAAAAAAAATAGAAAAAAATATCTAGTACTTTATATAATATTATAAGTAACATTAATACATATATTGAACTTAAATTTCAAATAAAAAGATATGTTGACAATAAATTTAGAGATAAACTATTATATAAATGTTGTCTCATATGATTAACATGACAAATTATCATACAAAATTAATACATGACCTAGTAATAGCTTGAACTCCTATGAGGTTCAAATGTATAAGATGACATGCCATCTTGAGTCAAACAATATTGATGCCAACTTAAGACACTAGACCAATTTTCAGCGTAATCATGGAGATAACTTTCATATGTTTCTTTATTTCTTCCAACTGTAGTTCCATAAATCGGATAATGTTGATTGACCCAATATGGTTGACTATGTTGATGCATGCTTGAACCTTCATGTGATGATTGAGGTAGTGGGTTATAAAATGGATTCTGACTAGACCAATCAAACTGTGAAGTGCTATGTCTACCGTGAGAATACGACGGTTGATATTCATTGTACGGATCATTGCTCATTTCATTGAGTCAAGACTCATAGAAAGTGATTCAATATCAGTGTTTGAGCTTTCACCTTGGTTCCAATTCCAAGCATGTCTTCTTCCGTAATTCTTTCCAATAGCACCAATCCCTGTACCCCCTGCCCTACTTCCATGGTCAGAATCTTGTGTTGCATGTATGAAATCACGCTCACCGGTAAATGGACTTAACTGCACTTGATCTTCAGCATCATTTTCACAATAATTTCCATCACCACCACCACCACCACCGCTTCCACCAACATTGCTTCCACTATTTGTTGAAGTATCCATAGATTTACTTGAACCACCAGTACTAGCACCAACATCCTCTTCCATTATCTGAGACACATTTATGCCATATTCACGAGCAGCTGATGCAACTTTTGGATCTGGATTTCCTTCAGCATCGTCCATGTGGATAGGCTGAATCCATTGGAACAATGGATCTTCTTCCTCATCACCAATGTCAGGCGCTACATCAACTACATCAAGATAGTCTAACCCAACAACGTTGTCATTTTCAGCTTCCATATCTCGTAACCTTAATTTCATGTTGTAGTAGCAAAAGACGAGTTTCTCAAGTCTTTGATATGCAAGTCGATTTCGCTGCTTAGTATGTATCAAGACAAATGTACTCCAATTTCTTTCACAAGCAGAAGACGATGTTGTTTGTGAGAGTATTCTTATGGCTAGATTTCGAAGTGTCGGCGATGATTGGCCATACATAACCCACCACTCAGCTGCCAAGCATTAATAAATGTCAAACATATATACTTTCCAAATGATTAGAAATAATGAATATAATCGGTAAGAAGAGGTACCTGGGGTCATTATATTTCGTGATGCAACTGCAGCACGATCACTGAATCCTTTTTTCGCATCACGAAAATAGGTGATCTATAAATTCACACAATTATGCAAGTATACTCCAAAAATTTGAATGTAAGTAGTACTATAGTAGTTATATAAAACATATTATATTGTTTACTATTTAAACCTCATTTCCAAATTGGGCTATGCCTTCTGAATTGGGTTCAAGTGTGCAGAACACTTCGTGCACCGCTTTAATCAGGGTCATATCTTCACCAACTCCTCGGGTATATTGAAATCTTGGATTCAAGTAGAAAGCTACAAAATACAAAATGCAGTTAGTATATTATATAATGTATACAATTGCATAATATAGAATGAAGCACATGATATTTACCTGCAGCATGTAGTGGATGTGAAAGCGTGTTCTCCCATAGAGTATTTATTACGTTAAGTACCCACTGTGCCGACCTTACATTTTCAACTTTTTGTTTCATGATACGAAATAATTTATATAAGATCGGCATGGTAGGAACAACCTCAGTATCCACAAATCGAAGTATTTGATATAATGGCTCATAAATGTCCACCACATGTTTTACTTGATCCCAAACCGATGGTCAAGAACGTGTTTTTCCACTGATCTACCTACCTTTGAACGGCTCAAACGATTCTCAGCCCATTCGTCACTCGTAAATAATTGTTTCAACGTAGATTTTTTCTTGAACAAACTGTCTAGTGCGATATAGTTTGTTGTAAAACGAGTTGCTCCTGGCCGTACTATGTCTCTCTGACAAATCTCTCGCATTTTTGCCAACAACCACCCATGATTATAAATGTAGTTCGTCAATTGTCTGGCCTTCGTAATTACTGTCTTGACATTTTGATTTTTGCCAATATCTTCAAATATCAGGTCAATGCAGTGTGCAGCACAGGGTGTCCAATATAAGTTGTATCTTTGCATGAGTTTTTTTCCCGCCTTCACAAAAGCGGAACCATTATCTGTAACAACTTGAACCACATTATTCACCCCAACCTCTTTCACCACTTCTTTAAGTAGATCATAGATGTATTTATGATCCTTGATCTTATCTGATGCATCAACCGATTTAAGGAAGACAGTGCTCCCCTTGCAATAGACCATGAAATTTATGATTGACAATTTTGTTGGTCCTGTCCATCCATCGGTCATGATTGTACACCCGTATGTCGACCATTTTTCCATTTGTTCGGCCACATGCATCTTCATTTCAGTGTACTCCATATCTAGATACTTATTTTTCATCTGATATGGAGTTGGTGGTTTTATCCCCACACCACTTTCTTGTGCACTTTGGATCATATTTCGAAAATGATGCGATGAAGCTTTCTTTGGTGGTACATTATCGTAAATGAAAAATTTACTCACCATCCGACCCATTTTTTCTCTAATGTTTCCACCAGAAAACATACTCTTTATCTTTTTTTGTTTTGCACCTTCTGATCTATATAAAGATGGTGCTGGTGCTGGTGCAAAATTTAATCCACGAAAACTAGTACTGCCTCCTTTGTTACGCCCAAAGTTAGGCATTTGATCTCTTTCCCACTCACTTGCCTTAGATTGTATGACAGCGACACGATATTGTTGACGTTCATTTTGATCAATAATGTCATCAGGACATGCAATATCGTCATCATCCTCATCATATAACCCCCTTCGTAATTCTGCTCTAACAGCATCCATTTTGGTAGTTTTCTTCCCTTTTGATGTCTCCTTAGCTTTAAACAATTCGCGAATCTCTTTCTTAACCTCTGGGGGTACATTTTTACAAGGACGTGCATTTTTATTTGGGTTCGTGTGGCTCAAGTGATATTTGAAACGTGTAATGCCTCCACTCATAATCGCATGATTACAAAAGCTACAAAGAGTGGCATTTTTATGTCCAGGGATGGCTGTGCAATATTTCCATGCAGGGTCTCTTCCGGCAGCACCACTTTCACTTGCCATTCCTTATTCAGATATAAGAAAATATAACATATAAGAAAATCGCGAAATACAACTCATTTACCAATATAGCTCATTTACTTGAGTTGAATAAATTCTAATAAGGTTTATATATTATGTGGCCATCTTACTTTCCAAAGACATGCATGTGTGTGTGTGAATGGATAGTCTAGAAATTCCATTAAACTTTTGTACTATACTATATATTTAATGCTACTATTATTAAATTTCATAAACAAACTAATAATTAATAAAAGCTACAATATTTATAATAAGTAATTGTGGGTACAGTGGTAGTGTGGTACACATATTGGGTCAAATAATCAATTTTATATCTATCTACCTTATCTAGTTTTAGGCTTCAACTATGTTTAATCTATACTCTCCATCGAATTATATTTAATTAAGGAAGATTTCTTCTTAATTAAGGGTATCGAACATATCTATTTTTTTGATATCTTGATCATTACAATATCTTCTTAATTAATGTAAAAAATATATCAAATAAAATTCTATTTATTTAATAAATTCCCGAAATTATATATCTCCACTTCTTTAAATGTATAATTTTCACATGACTCATTCATGTTTCTTCATTTACAATCACTAAATTATAGTAGTTTTCCAGTCCTATATATATATTAACAGTAATATAGCATCATAAAGAATCCAGTAAATCCTATAAAAATAAGATCATATTTGGTATATAAATATTTTAGTTGTATTATTATTATATAATTTTTTATGTGTAGTTTATCAATTATATTTTGAGATTATCATTAGAAAAATCTATTTAAATAATAAAAAATTGTAATATATCAAACAAAATCTTAATTTCATAAATCTTTCGGTGATAATTTCATTTTCAACGTCTTGAATCAATAACTTTTATATTTAATTAAGTCAATTTTAAGTTTTAAATATGGAAAAATTCTAATCATGCTTTAAGTATGGAAGTGCATAAGACAAATTCGATTTGGAGCAGGAGGCGAAATTCCTTTCAAGTTATTAACTTATTATGCATAATTTCATGATATATGTGAACAATTTTTTAATTAAAACTATAGCTCAATCCAAAAGCTACATACCTTAAAACTATAAAATATAGCATAATTTATATGTATTTTAAGACAACATTACTTCAACAAATTAAATATGTAGTTAAGTATTTAAATTAACTAACCTTTAAATGATGAATCTTCTTGATGTTGATGAATAATCGACCGAAAATTAGCACGCAAATTATTTATAATATATGAAGCAAGGAAAAGAATTTATGAAGCAAGGAAAATAATTTCCAAATAAGGAAATTAAATTAGCAGAGCAAATACTAGGGGATTTTCATACAAACTTATGAACACAATTGAGGCATATTTATAATTATATCATGCACCTTTGGAACAAGCTAGTTTTAGCCTTTAATAATACCTTGTCATAGACTCATAGCCGCATGTGAGTATTGATATTGGGGGAATAAAAAATATTCATAATCCAATTAAATCCAAACAAATGTACTCCATATTAATAATTTAATATATTATTAATACATGTGCATGCATCTCAAGTCTCAACACTGAAAAGCCACTGACAGGCAACAGAGACGGGAAACCAAGAAACAAAAGAAATTTTTTTTTGCAGAAATTTGAAAAGTTGCACTTCTAAATATCGGCGCCGATTTTTGGGTGAGAAATCGTCGATATTTCGGCGATTTCTCACGATTTTTTGATAAAAGTGAGCTGCAAGTATCCGATATCAAAAAATCGGTGATTTATCACCGATAAATCGTGATAAATCGCCGATATTACAACAGATATATATGTAAGTGGTTTTTTATATCGGGGGTCCCAAAAATCCGATATATCGCCGATTTTTCGGCGATAAATCGCGATTTTTTAGTCCTTGGCTATGGCATATGCGGCTTGGTCATATAAGTGAAAAAAGGAAGCAAATTCTATCTAAAAGGGATTTTCTGTCTGGGCACAAGATACAGAGCCTTAAATTCTGTGAGCATTGTGTGTTTGGGAAGCTTCATCGTAGTAAGTTTACAAAGAAGGGTGTTCATCAGACCAATAGGACACTTGATTATATTCATTCTGATTGTTGGGAACCTTCATGTGTTGAGTCTCTTGGAGGTCACAGGTATTTTATGTCAATGATTGATGACTACTCAAGAATGACTTGGGTGATTATGATGAAGCATAAAAATGAAGCTTTCAAGAATTTCAAGCAGTGGAAGACTATGATAGAAAATCAAACTGGGAAGAAGATAAAGTGTTTCCGAACGGACAATGGTCTGGAATTCTGTTCTTCTAAGTTCAATGAGTTCTGTAAGGATAAAGGAATTGTTTGTCATCACACTATTAGAGTTACACCTCAGCAGAATGTTGTGGCAGAGTGCATGAATCAGACATTGTTGGAGAGAGCGAGGTGCATGCTCTCTAATGCTGGATTAACTAGAAGATTTTGGGCTGAAGCAGTGAGCATGACGTGCTATCTGATTAATCGTGGACCTCACACCGACATTGAATACAAGACGCCTTATGAGGTATGGTCAGGTAAACCTGCAGATTATTCTTTGCTGAAAATTTTTAGTTGCACTATTTATTATCATGTTAATGAGGGTAAATTAGAACCAAGAGTAAAGAAAGAGATATTTGTTGGTTTTGGGGATGGAGCAAAGGGATACAGAATCTGGTCACCTTCAGAAAATAGAGTTATATTAAGTAGAAATGTTATATTTGATGAGAACTCTATGCTTAACCCAACTATGAAGCTCACTGTTGCAGAAGATAGTAGTAGTGTTGATAAACGGGTGGAGCTGCAAGTTACTCAAGATGAGAGTAAATTACAGCACCAAGGTGGAGAATATCAACATACTGAATCACAATCATCTAGCTCAGAAGTTCATCCGATAGTACATTAGTCGAGTATAGCTCTTGATAGAGCTAGAAGAATTGGCATCAGACCTCCAGTGAGGTATGGTTTTTAGGATATGGTGGCTTATGCATTACAAGTTGCTGAAGAGGTGGATACTTATGAGCCATCTACCTATAAAGAAGCTGTTTCAGGTAGTGAGTCGGTTCAATGGCTCGCTGCAATGGGAGATGAGATAGAATCACTTGATAAGAATCAAACTTGGGAACTGATCAAATGGCCTAAGGAGAGGAAGATAGTTTCTTGTAAATGGGTCTTCAAGAAAAATGAAGGAATTACACCTATGAGGGTTTTAAATATAAAGCTCGACTTGTTGCAAGTGGGTTCACAAAATAGAGGGGGTTGACTATGATGAGATTTTTTCATCAGTGGTCAGACACACTTCAATCAGGATGCTACTAGCGATAGTTGCACATCAAAATTTAGAACTTGAGCAACTTGATGTGAAGACAACGTTTTTACATGGTGAGTTGGATAAGGATATTTATATGACTCAGTCAGATAGGTTCCAAGTTCTTGGAAAAGAAGATTATGTTTGCAAGCTAAAGAAGTCCTTATATGGACTAAAGCAGTCTCCAAGACAGTGGTACAAAAGGTTTGACAGTTATATGATTCAGTTGGGGTACAACAAGAGTCCTTATGATCACTGTGTATATCACAGTAAAACTGATAATGGTTCCATGATATATCTTGTTTTGTACGTAGATGACATACTCATTGCTGCAAAGTCGAAGTCTGATATTCAGAAGTTGAAAGTTCTTCTCAGCGCTGAGTTTGAAATGAAGGATTTGGGTGTTGCTCAGAAAATATTGGGTATAGAGATCTTTAGGGATAGAAATTAGAAGGTGTTGTCAAGATTTGGCATGGCCACAACAAAGCCTATTGATACTCCAAGTGCTTCAAATGTTCGTTTATCTTCTATTTATGCGCCGCAGTCTGAAGCTGAGAAGGAGTACATGTCTCGAGTCCCATATTCTAGTGCAGTAGGAAGCTTGATGTATGCTATGGTCTGCACTAGATCGGATATCGCACATGTTGTCAGTGTTGTTAGTAGGTTTATGGGGCAACCTGGAAAGGAGCATTGGCAAGCTGTGAAGTGAATATTTCGTTACCTAAGAGGTACGTCTGATGTTGGTCTCATTTATGGAGGAGATACACAGTGTTCTGTGGCTGACTATTTTGATTCTAATTATGCTGGAGATGTTGACAGTAGGAGATTTATGACTGGTTATGTGTTCACTCTTGGTGGTTCTGTTGTTAGTTGGAAAACAACTTTGCAGGCTACAGTTACTTTGTCTACTACCGAAGCAGAGTATATGACATTGACAGAAGCTGCAAAAGAGAGAATATGGCTGAAAGGGCTAGTTAGTGATCTTGGTCTACATCATGATATCAAACTATTGTATATTGTGATAGTTTGAGTGCAATTTGTTTAGCCAAGGATCAAGTCCATCATGAGAGAACTAAGCATATTGATGTGAGGTATAATCTGAATAAAAAACCCGAACAGGCATCTGGGCACATGCACGGCTCGGACAACAATGGAAATTCAATGCATAACTCAACAAATCTCCACCTTGACTTGAATCCTCCATAAAGATGCATCATAACAATGCCAGATAACAGACTTCTCATTCTGCTTCCGATTTGCCCAAAAAAAAAGGGCAACTAACAGCTTGTGATTTTTAGCAAGTCCAAACAATGTTGAAACTTGCTCTGAGGAACCGGCTTGGTAAACATGTCAGCAGGATTATCACCAGTACCTACTTTCATCACCTTGATCCTCCTCTCACTTCTCAGAAAATGAAACACTTGAAAATTCATATATAGAAAGTTCGTTTTAGAGATGAGCTATTTGCAAATGTGCTCGCAAATATATACTTACAATATTGTAAGTGGGCTCTAATAGACTTGGAAATGTGTTTGAATCTAAACTATTAGTTAGTAATAAATTATGAGTTGCACTCTTTTGCACTTGATGAACACATACACGCGTGTTGGGTTCGAATCGATCCGGATAGCGCTTTTTTTTTCTTTTTTGTCTTTACCTTTATATTATGTTAATCATACATTTATATATATATATATATCATATCCTTTTGTGTAATACTTTAACTATAAAAAAATATCGATGACCTGTATACTCTATTAGTCATACATTTATATTATATTAGTTTTACCTTTATGTACAAATATCATACCTATGTTAAGGTACAACTAACATTACTAAAGGTATGACTAACATAAATAAAAGGTATGACTAACAATACTAAAATGTAAAACTAACATAACATATATGTATGACACCTAGGAGCATGTTTGAGCAAATTTATACGCGACCTAGTGGCGCGTGCAAGCACGTGGCTGCGCATGGTGGGCTGGGTCGACCCGAATGCACTACCCTTAGATCCATGAACCGGATGCATATGAGTGTTTTGTCATAAATTATAAGATGATTCTAACACAACCAAATGTTCTCAATATAGTCATTATAAAAATAAAATCTAATTTTTATCTTTAAACTTCACTATGTACTTTTTATAGACCTACACTTTACTTTTTTTTTTCTTTACACATTCATTGAGTACTCAATCAAGTTTCAACTCTACTACTTAAAAAAAACGTCTAAAGTTGATTTAAAACTTTATAAGATAACTTAAACATATGATATTCCTAATAAATTTTGTAATACATGTATATATAGAGATAATTGCGTGAAATTCCCTTATGGTTTAGAAAATCGACATAAAACTCTCATGTGCTTTAAAAATTGTGGGAAACCTCCTTGTGATTTTTTAAATATAGTCCGAAATCCCCAACTCCATTAATGTTAATAGAAGTTCTATGCACGTGTTCTTCATGCGTTTTTTAGTGTTTTTTTATAACTATTTTGCTATATAATGACATATTTACCATTCTTTGACCAATTAAAAGACTCATTCTCTTGTAGGGTTTGAAATTTCAAACATTTCATTCAAGTTAATATATTACATTAACACATTTCTTTATTCACTTTTATTTTTTTTCATTTTTTATACAATGTTAATTTATTATTTTTTATTATTTTATTTATTTATTTTATTGTTTCTTTTTTACTTTTGTTTTCCTTCCATTCAATTTATTTTAATGTTAAATTTTATTCAATATTTAGTTTATTGTGATTAATAACAACAGTTGTTACGTATCTTTCTTTATTTGCTTTTGGTTTTTTTAGTTCATTATTTTTACGTATTAACTTTTTATATTGTATTTTATTTTATCATTATTAATTTGACGATTGATGAGGAGGGTGTAGAAATATTCGATAGCATACTATTTTTACCTCAAATTAACCCCTAAGTGTAATTAAAGAACCCTAGATATAATTAGTATACTATTTTTGTTAAATAATTTTTTTTGATATTCATACAATAAAATTAAAACTCCACTGAATTTCTTGGAGAAATCTAGATGATTAAAGGCGTGAATGTGCTCACGATGGATAGTGTAACATGACTGTTTCTTTATAATCTTTTTAATTCTTTGTTGGTCTTTTACAAATTGGTATGTTCCATGTTTTCTTGTATACTTTTTATTATCATTTGTTTTGTTTCAGGCAAAATTTGTAAGTTAATTGTTTCTATAACAACCCAAGATTTTTGTTCTTTTCTTTTTTGCTAAGTAATTCATTAGGAGATATATATATACACACACATTTATAAGCACTAAGTTTATGTCTCCTAAGTCATAGTTAAGCATAAGAATGGACAAGTGTATATGACTCATTTTTCTTCTCTCCAATGGTTGACACCTCAAGTTGTTTTTCTCTCTCTCTACAAAATTTTGACAACACATCTAGCCTACACCTATGCTCACCTTTGAAAAAGTGGGAAGAAGCAACACTAATGTGTAAGAGAAAGCTTGGAAGAAAAAGGGTTAGGTGAATTACACATTTTGGGAAAAAAATGAGGATTCTCTCTCTCTTGCTTTTTTTTTCCTCTCCTCACCTAGACCGTCGGCCTTCTCCTCACCGGAATTACTCTATCATGGCCGCTCTATTCCGGCAAGTGACCGGTATAAATCATAGCTTTCACCAAGCCCATCACGGGTATGGGCTCGGATTGGCCATCTAGCACCGCTGCCGGCGCGTATGGGTAGCGTAAGGGGTGCTGCCACCCTTTTTTTTCAAGTTTTCATTTCGTTCATCTCCGATAGCCCTTTCTCCTATTGTCGTCGATGTTCCGCTACTTGATGGTGAGATTGGGAGTCTCGTCGTGGGTTGGTTGACGTGAGGGTCACGCTGGCGGGTGTTGTGTCGAATAGCGCCTCTGCAGGTGGTGCTGTAAGTGTGTGTGTATGTGTGCATGTGTTCGGAGTGTGTGTGCGTGTGTTTGGGGTACATGTGTGTTGTGGTCGTCAGGTTGCCGATGACATGGAGTCATTGGCCACGGCGGAACAAGTGGCACGGGGGTGGTGGCGGCTGAGAGGTGGTTGGGGGGAGGGGGGCTTCATTTGAGAATTTGATTAAAAGCAAGGGCCTATTTGAAAACCTTCATATTTAAGGAAATTAGAACTTCAACCCTTAGCTTCCTGAAATTGCATATAAGACCCCTGGAATTTTATAACATTAAACTTAAGCACCTGGAATCACTGAAATTACAGTTTACCCCCTAGAGTTGTAGAAACTCCCAGTTTGAACCTTAGAACTTGCTGAAATTGCAGTTTACATCCTAGAATTTGAGAGAAAGATATTCTGGATCAGAAATGAGATGTATGTTGAAACCGAAACCCTAGTTTCAACCTTTTGGGCTACATAAGCCCTAATTTCAAGAGTCGAACTTCTTAACGCTATATTTAAAGCTCTCGTTTTCCCCTTATAAGCCACCACTTATTACCAATGCTCGTTTTTCTAAATGATACGAGCTATCTTCTCTTACACTTAAAAAGTCCATCTGTTTTACGAACCTATTCCAATGATCCCCTATTTAAAAGTGTTTTCAATTAAAGTTCCAATTCGAGTTATGAATAGTCTTATTTAGCCGCTAAGATAAATTTTTATGTCTTATAGGAGACACAGGCAAAGGACACAGTTAGTCTCGCTTAACACGTAGAAGTTTCCGAAGACGCTATTTGCCTGAGGTGGGAGTAATTTACTTACTTCTACGTTTACTTTTCCAATGATTTTAATGTGAATGTATGGATTTTGTAAACTGAATAAATGTGTTTATGTTAATGAAATGTTTACATGGCGGCTAAGACCCACAAAATGTCCAGGACGGCCAAGACCCGCAAAGTGTTTACATGGCGGTTAAGACCTGCAACTTTGTGCTTGATGACTTATATATTTATGTTACTTTTACGTTCTATCTTCCACAAGTCCAACCCCAGTGAGTGTCTTTATGCACTCATCCTCTTAAGTGATTTTACTTTACAGGTTGCAGCCGTTTGGAAGGAAAATGAAAGAGATGTATTATTTCGATTGCACAGAATAAGTTGTTTGAAATCTTTTGGAAAACTTAGTTCATAAACTATGTACAGTTTTAGCTTTGTAGCAACAAAACAAAAACATTTCTTTCGCTGTTAACAATAAACGTTTTATTTTACATGGTTTATTATGATGTCATTTCTTTTCTCGTAAATATATAAATTAAACTTTTGGACCTATATTTTTAACGAGTTGTTGGATGCCCTATGAAAATTTATTAAAGTCTTTTATTTTATAACGTTGTAAAAAGAGGCGTGACAGTTTTGGTATCAGGGTCTGACTCTACCTCTTTGTAGAGCTTGCTCAATTTAAAATTTTTACAAAAACTTGTTATTCCAAATGTTATTATATATCATAATTGGAAAAACATCTATTTTCACTCTCCCTCCGACAGGTCTGTTGAAAGGTATATAAATGTTATGTGTTGTATTATGTTTTAAGCTAGGTGATAGGAATGGTATTAAGCCATGAGCCTGACTTATTTATTTAAGTTTTAAATTTGAAATGGTATGTTAGAGGTGGTTTCATTATAAAACTTACATAAGATGGTGTATGACAGATGGTTAGGCCTAGGTTTACCGCTAGGAAGAGGATGCGAGAGCCAGAGACATAAGTTGCGAGACTTAGGCGTCGATTATTTGATAGCTAGATGACAGGAGATGTGTCGGTAGGAGAGTATACAACCCGACTGTATCATTGCTGAAGGGAGGTAGGAGGTAGAATTAGATGTCTTGAGGCTTGCTTACGCTTGATTCAGATGCTGCCTGACGAGTAGGCGGTGAGAGCGCACCTGGTTTTTTGGGATGAGATTGTGTAGGATATAGAGGATGGTACTCCCATCGTTGATTTCGGGAAGGTGGCCAGACACATGTTAGAACTATGGGGCCGTATGGTCTCCTGACTACCCCTGAGCAGGGACCATATGACCTGTCCAGTGATGGTATAGGGGATGAGGTGGAGGAGGAGGAGCCCGAAGAAAAAGAGGAGCCCGAGGAATACCCTGAAGAAGATGTTCCGAGGGATCAGGCACCGAGGTTGCAGGGACCCCCATTACCTCTGACTGCTGCCACTTAGGGGTTAGGATTCTGGGATGTTTGTATAAAAGGATGGTGGATGATGAACATTATATATATATATATGTATAGGGTAGCTCTAGATAGGTAGTTGATATATGTAGTCCTCGGTATAACGTACAATGGCCATTTTGCTAATGTATATATATGGTGTCAACGTGCATTTTGCTATCTCATGGAACATTTATCTTTTCTTCATGTTTCACATTTAGTTTCTCTGCTAAAAGTGACATTGTGATGACTGATTATCGAAATTTTGTATGGATCGTGATAGAATCATGTCTCGAGGCCGACCTCGTACGAGCTTACAACCAATCGAGGAGCCCTCTGAGCAAGCTGAAGAGCCCCACAAACAAGGTGATGATGGAATGATAGGTAACTTAATCACCCTACTGAAGGGCCTAGTGGAACAATTGGATGCAGGCACGAACAACACCACCCCTATCGATATCAAGAAGTGAGATGAATCAAGTAATCGAATAATTTCGACGCTTTAATCCACCAACTTTCAACAGTAAAGAGGAACCTGCGAATGCTGAAGAGTGGTTGAGGAACTTGGACAACCTTTTTGTTCACCTTGTTTGTACCAATGCACAGAAGATTTCCTGTACCGTTTTTCAATTTATAAAAGAAGAAAGTTTTTTGTGGGAATCGTACGAGAGGACTCTAATAGCAGAAAGGAGAGATGCGATGACCTGGATGGACTTCAAGAAAATAGTTATACAAAACTATCTGCCCAGTTCTACCGGGACAGAAAAGAGACAAAATTCCTACATCTCCGCCAAGGACAGATGACAGTTGGCGAGTATGAAAGAAAATTCAACCACTTAAGCCGATACGCAACATATTTGGTAGATACTGATGTGAAGAAAACAAGATGGTTCAGTAGGGGCTTACAATAGGAAGTTGGTATCATCCTAGCAGGACAGGGAGAGATGACCTATGTGAAAGTCATCGACAGGGCCCAATAGGTTATCTCACGCATGCGCCTGGATTTTGTAGTTCCTAAAAAGATATCGAACTACCAGAAAAGAGAAAGTGGGAAGGTTCGAATGCAAATCGAAATCCGACTTTTAACTAACCCAGAAGCCAGGTGATGAGTGGAACTCCAAATGTCTCCACTCCTCGAGATCGTGTTCCCTGTCCCAGGTGTGGGAGGACCCATATCGGATAATGTTTATAGGGAAGAAGACATTGTTTCCGGTGCAAGGAACTAGGCCATACCGCAAGCTTCTGCCCCAAGTATCCAAATATAGGTTCAAGTTCCAGGCCGAGACCCGAGACAGGGAAAGCTCATGTTTTTGCCCTCACCCGAGCTGAGGCCGCTAAAGAACCAGAGACCATGACAGGTATGTTATCAGTATATGATATACCTGTGCTTGTTTTATTCAATACTGGGGCAACCCACTCATTTATGTCGGTTAAATTCTATAAGCTTTTGAGATGATAAAATAGATGCGGAAACTTTGGAGGTTAGCATACCTTTAGGAAGAACTATTACAACCCAACATATGTGTCGAGACGTACGAATTTCTTTTGAAAATAAAGTCTTTTTGGCTGACCTGCATGTCTTGGAAATGAAGGACTTTGATATAATTTTAGGAATAGATTGGCTTAAAGCCAACCACACTATAATTAAGTGTTGCGAAAGGGAGATTCTCCTTCAATCACCGGACATAAAAATACACCTTCTTTGGAACACGAATCGGTGTGAACCCAAGAGTGATGTCGGCTATACGGGCGACCAAAATGCTAAAAAAAGGAAACTGTGAAGCTTTGCTGGTAAATGTAGTAAGTCTTGAGCAAGAATCAGACCTTATTAACAGGGTGTCAATAGTGAAGGAATATGAGAATGTCTTTTCGGAGAAGTTATCAGGCCTTCCGCCAGATAGACAAGTCGAATTCTGCATCGACTTAGTACCGGGATCATCATACAGCATGACACCGAAAGAATTGCAGGAAGTAAAAGTTCAACTACAAGAACTTCTGGAAAGGGGTTTCATCCGCCTTAGTATATCACCCTGGGAAGCTCCAGTATTGTTCGTAAACAAAAAGAATGAGACTTTCCGGATGTGCATAGATTATCGTGAGTTGAACAAGAAAACCATTAAAAATAAGTATCACTTGCCACAAATTAAAGATTTGTTTGATCAATTAAGAGGTGCAAGCGTATTCTCAAAAATTGACTTGAGATCTAGATATCAGCAAGTGAAGATTAAGAAGGAAGACATGTCCAAGATGGCTTTTAGAACAAGGTATGGTCATTATGAGTTCGTAGTAATACCTTTTGGACTCAGTAATGCACTATCAGTTTTCATGGATATGATGAATCGTGTATTCCTTCCGTATCTTGACCATTTTGTTATAGTGTTCATAGATGATATTTTGGAGTATTCCTTCTGTATCTTGACCGTTTTGTAATAGTGTTCAAATATTGCCACCCCTATGACTCGACTAACAAGCAAGGAGGTAAAATTTCAGTTGATGGATCAATGCAAAAGGAGTTTTCAGGAATTAAAGAAGAGGTTAACTGCTACTCCAGTTCTTGTCGTCCTAGATGGAACGAAGGGATTTGTTGTATATAGTGATGCATCCAAGCAGGGTTTGGGATGTGTGTTGATGCAACAAGGAAAGGTGGTAGCTTACGCTCAAGACAATTAAGGACGCATGAACAAAACTACCCAACTCACAATTTAGAGCTAGTTGTCGTAGTGTACACGATCAAGATTTTGTGACACTATCTGATTGGTGGGAAGTGTGAAATCTACACCGACCATAAAAGTTTAAAGTATTTCTTCGAACAGAAAGAACTCAACATGCGTTAGAGAAGATGGTTGGAGTTAGTAAAAGATTATGATTGTACGATTCTTTACCATCCAAGGAAGGCAAACGTGGTCACCGATGTGCTTAGTCGAAAAAGCAAAGGTGAGATAGCTAGCATGTTTACTAGTCAGCATTAATTGATAAAAGAAATATCCGAATTAAATCTGGAAGTGGTTACGCCTCCAAGCAATATTAAAGCTCAAATCACGGCTCTAATAATCAGGCCCAAGCTTAAAGAGCAGATAGTCAAAGCTCAGAAGAAGGATAAATTCTTACAGAAGATAAAGGCACGTATAGAGAAAGGAGTGGTAACAGAATTCATTATATCAGCAGATGGGGCCCTAACTTTTAGAGGAAGGTTCTACGTACCAAAAGATGACATGCTAAGAAGAAGAATCCTGGAAGACACACATAACACGCCGTATACAACACATCCTGGAGGTACAAAAATGTATAGAGATTTAAAGGGAACTTTTTGGTGGAGGAATATAAAGGGGAACATTGAACAGTTCGTCAAAAAGTGCTTGATGTGCCAACAGGTAAAAACAATGCATCAACAGCCGGCAGGAATGCTAATGCCACTAGAAATACCTGAGTAGAAGTAGGAACACATTGCTATGGACTTTGTAGTAGGGTTACCTAAAACCAATCATGGAAATCACGCCGTATGGGTCATTGTTGACAGATTGACCAAGTCCGCCCATTTTCTGCCGATTAAGATGACGTTCGAATTGGACAGGCTAGCCTAGATTTATATAAAAGAGATCGTTAGATTTCATGGGATACTCGTCTCTATTATGTCAGATAGGGACCCTCATTTTACATCCAGCTTCTAGCAGAGCTTACAAAAAGAATTAGGCACCAAGTTAACTTTTAGTACAGCGTTTCATCCTCAGACGGGTGGGAAAACAGAACGGACAATACAAATTCTAGAGAAACTACTGCGAGCTAGTGCCTTGGATCTACATGGAAGTTGGGAAGACCACTTGTACTTAGTGAAATCCACTTATAACAACAGCTATCAATCAACAATCGGGATGGCACCATACGAGGCCCTATATGGAAGAAAGTGTCGCTTGCCTCTTTATTGGGATGAGGTGGGTGAGAAAAGGGTGTTGGGACCAGAATTAGTTGAGCGGACATCTCAAGTAATAAAGAATGTCTGAGAAAGAATTAAAACGGCTCAAGATCGACAAAATTCTTATGCAGATAAAAGGCGAAGAGAACTAAAATTCAAGGTGGGAGATAAAGTCTTTTTTAAGATATCACCCACTAAAAGAATTTATCGCTTTGGAAAAAGAGAAAAGCTGAAACAAAGATATATCGGACCGTTTAAAATTCTCGAATAGATTGGTGAAGTGGCTTATAGACTAGCCTTCCCGCCGGATTTTGCAGGTATACATAACGTTTTTCACGTGTCTATGCTACGAAAATACATGTTTGAATCGAGTCACGTAATCGATCGGCAAGACATCGGACTCAAGAAAGACTTATCGTATGAGGAGATTCCATTGGCTATCCTGGATAAAAGAATTCACAAGCTAAGGAATCGAGAAGTCATCTTAATCAAAGTTCTTTGGAGCCGCCACGATATCAAGGAAGCGACTTGGGAAAAGAAGAGATTTTGGTGAAATACCCAAATTTGCCATATTATGGTATGTATCTAAATTTCGAGGACAAAATTTTTTTTAAATGAGGGAATGATATAACAACCCAAGATTTTTTACGTTTCCCAATCATAGGGCGGCCACGACAGAGCAACTCCAGCGACCGGTGTAAATCGTAGGGCGACTAAGACCTGTAAAGTTCTTTGGAGCCGCCACGACATCAAGGAAGCGACTTGGGAAAAGAAGAAGAGATTTTGGTGAAATACCCAAATTAGCCATATTATGGTATGTATCTAAATTTCGAGGACGAAAATTTCTTTGAATGAGGGAATGATATAACAACCCAAGATTTTTTACGTTTCCCAATCATAGGGCGGCCACGACAGAGCAACTCCAGCGACCAGTGTAAATCGTAGGGCGGCTAAGACCCGAAAAATGTCCAAGGCGGCTAAGACCCGCAAAGTGTTTACATGGCGGTTAAGACCCACAACTCTGTGCTTGATGACTTATATGTTTATGTTTCTTTTATGTTCTATCTGCTCACAAGTCCAACCCCACTGATTGTCTTTATGCACTAACCCCTTAAGTGATTTTACTTTATAGGTTGCAGCCGTTCGGAAGGGAAAATGAAAGAGATGTCGTATTCTTTCGATTGCACAGAAGAAGTTGTTTGAAATCTTTTGGAAAACTTAGTTCATAAACTATGTACAGTTTTAGCTTTGTAGCAACAAAACAAAAACATTTATTCCGTTGTTAACGACAAACGTTTTATTTTACATGGTTTATTGTGACGTCATTTCTTTTCTCACAAATATATAAATTAATCGTTTGGACTTATGTTTTTAACGAGTTGTTGGACGTCCTATGGAAATTTATTAAACTCTTTTATTTTATAACGTTGTAAAAAGTTGTGTGACAGTTTCTTGGTATGATTAATTGTTTGTTTATTATACTTATACCTAACATTTCTTAGCATTAAGTCTTTTTTATTTTTTTTATTTTATTTTTTACTTAATATTGAGTCTTATCTTTTTAATCTTATCTTCATCAATAGTTGGCATTAATAAAATAAATAACTAAATAAAAAAATAACTTTGTAAAAAAAATAAAATGAAAAAAACAAAATTAAAGAAAGAAATATATGTATCAACCATTGGGATTAACAAAAAAAAAATAACTAAACAAAAAACTAATATTGTAAAATAATTGAACTAAAAAAAAGTAAAGAAAGAAGAATATTAATAACAATAGTATAAATAACTAAATAAAAATTAATTTTGAAAAAAAAATTGAACTGAAATAAACAAGTAAAAAAAAACATATATAGTACTAACTATTGGCATTAATAACAATAAAATAAATAATTAAATAAAAATTTGACATTGTAAAAAAATTAATTGAAACAAAATTGCAAATTAAGAAATTGGTGTTAGTGTTGGGAATAAGTTTGAAGAAAGTGTTTGCAATTTGCAAAAAAATTCCCACAAAAGAATGAGTGATGTTGTCCCTTCTACGCTCGTAGTGTGTTAATGGACTTCTCAACACTCGAGATACAACCCTCTGTCAAACCAAATGGATACCAACACTCATCGAAGCTATGTCCGGTGCCACAAATCCCAAACCTGACACCGGAGAATCTGGCTCTCCACTACCATCCCTAGATGCAGAATTTGGCTCTCCAGTAACATGCGCTACTGCAGAATCTGGCTCTAAATCATCGTAGACTGCTGCAGGTACTGATGGTCCAGCCCTCTCAAATGATGAATCAAAATCAATAGGTATCGCCAAAGGCCCCACACCAAATGAGTGGTGTGTAGTTGTAGAGGTGACTAGGTCGTCTACGGGGTGTATCGTAGTCGGTTGATCTCCTAACTATCTACCTCATGAATTGTAGCACCCCAAAATTAAAAAATAAATGCCTTGAACTTGAAGATAAATGTTACACGAAAAAATGAGAAAATTTGACCTTGATGACTCCTTTCTCTTTTATTTGATGTGTGGTGGGTGAGCCATTTAATGTCACATCAATTACAATTGGGGGATGAGTTATCCTCAAAATATGATAGTTTGAGGTATTATTATTCGAATTGTGTTAGAAATGACTATTATTATATGCGATGTGGTAGATATGTATTCCACTATATTTTTTGTGATCTTGGGTGCTATGCCAAGAAAATATTACATAAATGGGTTTTCATGGATATGCGGTAGTTTGCAAGTAGTGTTGATAGGGTTTGGGATAAGTTGGAGTATTGAGTTAGCTTTTAATATACTAGGTTCGAGTTCAGATTCATTTACCTCTTATTGATAAGTAACTTATATGTTATCATCCCTAATTCACTAAAATATGTTCGAAAATTATGGTTAAAGGCTATTGTGGAGTCAAAATGATATTGTTTTTCGCTGAAAATGTATATTTGATGGGTGAATTTCAAACATTAAAATTTAATTTTAATTCTGTATGTATTAATTTTTGTTGCTTCTTATGCCACTCTTATCATACATCGAAATCTGTGTCCACTGGGTAGATATTCATTTGTCACTTGTGGGATCAACATTTTCAAAACGAAACCTAACTTCCAATTTTAAACTTATCCTGTCTTGCTCTCAGCTTTTTTGATCTTTTTAAAGAGTATGTCTTTTGTGCAATTGGTGTATGAATCATAGATTCATGTAATTAGGTCGGGTTGATTTTTATTCAAATTCGTGCATTTTCCTTTCTTTTTTTTTTTCAAATCTTTATGTTATATTAGTCATACATTTATGTCCAAATTTCATAACCTTAGTGTAATATTTTAACTTTAAAAAAATATTCATTGACAGTTATACTATATTAGTCATACCTTTACAATATAGGGATAATTGCGTGAAATCCCCTTGTGGTTTGGAAAGTTGGCGTGAAACCCCTCTATGCTTTCAAAAAATGCGTGAAACCCACTTATGGTTTTCTAAATGTACCCCGAAATCCCCAACTCCGTTAAGGTTAACGGAAGTGCTATGCACGCGCTCTTCATGCGTTTTTTGGTGTTTTTTTGACATTTTTTTGCTATAAAATAATATATATACCTTTCTTTGACTATATTAAAAGATTAATTCTTCTGAAGTCAACTATTTATGAAGATTATATTAAATAAATATGACTCGATATTAAGGAAAATATAAAATAAATAAATAAAAGACTCATTATTTAATAATTGTTATAACAAACAAAATTAACCATATCAAGAAACAATTAACATACCAAAAAATTAACCATACCAAGAAACAATTAACATACCAATTTATCATAAACAAAATAATAATAATAATAATAATAATTATTATTATTATTATTATGCAAGAAAACTTGGAACATACCAATTTGTAACTACAAAACAAAAGATAAAAAAGATTATATCGAAAAACTTGGAACATAGCTTGTACTAGTTTCAGGTTCTCATTCTAAAATTAAATGTACCTCAATAGCAAAATTTCTCATTGTTCACGCCGTTAATCATCTATATTTCTCCAAGAAATTCAATGGATTTTTTATTTTTTTTGTATGGACATCGAATATTTTTTTTTGAAGCAAGATAGTAAACTAATTATATTTAGAGTCTCGTTAATTACACTTTAGGGTTAATTTGATGTGAAAATAATATATTATCAAATATTTCCACATCCTCCTCATTAATAGTCGACATTAATACCAATAAAATAAAAAATGAACATTGTAAAAAATGAACTGAAAAAACCAAAAGCAAATAAAGAAACATACGTAGCAACTGTGTCATTAATAACAATAAAATAAATAACTAAATAAAAATTATCATTGAAAAAAAATGAATGGAAAAAAACAAAAGTAAAAAAAAAACATACATACCAACTATTAGCATTAATAAAAATAAAATAAATAACTAAATAAAAAATTAACATTGTAAAAAAATTAATTGAAAAAAGAAACAAATAATATATAGGTGTTAATGTAGAAAACAAGCTTGAAGAAAGTATTTCTATGAGAGTAGAGTGACGGGAGACGTGTCGGTCGGTGAGCATGTTGCTAGGTTGTTGCACTGCTAGAGGGAGATAGGGGCACTGGAGGTAGGATTAATAGTGTCTAGGCTTGTTTACACATGATCCATACTTTGCCACGTGAGTGAGAGGTTAGGGCCCGCCTAGTCTACCGGGATGAGCTCGTATTCTTGTCAATAGATCACGTACCCATCGCCGACTTCGGGAACGTGGCGAGACAGATATTGGATTTATGGGACCGACATGGTCTTTCGATTGCCCCTGAGTCGGGACCCTACGATCCGTCTAGTAGCAATTCTGAGCCGGAGGACGATGATCCCGAGGAGGACCTTGAGAAGGATGACTCGGAGGTAGGCGACCCGAGGGACAGGGCACCAGGACTATTAGGGCCTCCGCCGCCTCCAGGTGCAGTCATGTAGACGTTACGAGAGGACTTTTTATGATATGTATATATTATGCCACAAACGATATAATATTCTATATGTATATGGTAACTTTTATTTCATAGATAGTATATATAATCCTTTTGTTAGGATGTAAGGGCTACCCCTATATTGCTTCTATGTATATTATGCACGTATAATTCCTGTTCTATCTTATGGAATATACGTTTATATCCCTTCACGCGTTTTGCATTTATTTTTTTCTTTATCTTTTTTTTTTGAAACCTGAACAACATATATATATAATGTAACAGAACTATGTCAAGAGGAAGACCATGAAGGGAACAACCGCAAACGGCTAATCAGCCGGAGTGGGAGCAAAATACGAATGTGGGAGATTTGGTAACGGTGCTAAGAGGGTTAGCACAACACTTCGAGGTAACTCGAGCCACCCCACAACCAGCAAGATCTGATCCTAACCTTATATATGAACAGTTTCGGCGATTTAATCCGCCAACGTTCGATGGGAAAGGAGAACCAGTAGATACAAAAGAGTGGTTAAGGTCTCTCGACCGATTATTTGGGCACTTAACGTGTACCAAATAACAGAAGGTCTCCTATGCGATCTTCCAGCTTACTGACGAAGCGAGTCATTGGTGGGACTCGTATGAGAGGACTCTGCTGCCAGCTCAAAGAGAGTGGATAACGTGGGAGGATTTTAAGGAAGTGGTTTCTCATCACTTCATACCTCAATCCTACCGAGATAAAAAGAAAATAGAATTTCTACATCTCTATCAGGAAAGCTCGACGGTGGGAGAGTACGAGAGACGGTTCAATCATCTGAGCCGGTACGCCACACTTGATGGATACCGACATCAAGAAGGCCCGATGATTTGAAAAGGGCCTTCGTCCAGAGATTAGCTTAACTCTAGTTGGGCAGGGGATGATGACTTACGTAAGTGTTATCGAGAGAGCTCAAGAGATTGTCTCTCGTTTGAGTTTGGATGTTATACCCTCCTAGAAAGCTTTTCCAACTCCTGTAAAAAAGAAGTGGACTGGCCCGAGCCAGGGTTTTGCCCAGAACAAATTTTCAAGGGCAAGCAACACTCCACTCCTTCCCACTCCCAGACCTGGAACCAGTGTGCTAGATGTAGAAGAATACACTCTGACCTTGTCAACAAGAAACATGGAACTGCTACACATGTGGAGCACCGGGGCATATAGCAGCAAACTGCTGGAGAACGAAGAACTCGCCAGTTACAGCCCCAAACTCGAGGCCAGTGGCAGGCAGGGGGCGGGTCTTCACTCTTACCCGCCCGAAAGCTACTGAGGGAGCAGAGACGATGACAGGTATGTTATCAATGTATGATATACCTACTCTCATTCTATTTGATACTGGAGCGACACACTCCTTTATATCTGTCAACTTCAGTAACTTGCTAAAGCATGAGGATGGTAGGATAGTCGCTAAAACCCTAGAGGTTAGTGTTCTTTTAGGGAAGACGGTAAGGACAAAACACCTGTACCGTCACATAAAGATCGCTTTTGAAGATAAGAGTCTTCTAGCTGATCTTCACGCTTTGGAGATGAAGGATTTTGACATAATCCTGGGAATGGACTGGCTAGAGTCCAATCATGCAGTAATCATGTGTCGTGCGAGAGAGATTATCTTTCAAGCACCTGGAGAACCGGAGTTCACCTTTCATAGGACACAAGTTAAAGCTGACTCAAGGATTATCTCGGTCATGAAGGCAACCCAGATGCTTAGCAAAAGAAATTGCGAAGCTTGGTTGGTCAACATGGTGAACCCCGAGCAAGGATCGACTTCTATCGAGAAGGTGCCGGTGATAAAAGAATACATGGATGTATTTCCAGAGGATTTACCTGGTCCTCCGCCGGATCGACAGGTGACCTTCGAGATCGATCTCATCTTAGGATCAACACCGGTGTCAAGAGCTCCTTATCGGATGGCACCGAAAGAATTATAAGAACTGAAAGTCCAATTACAAGAACTTTTGGACAAAGGTTTCATTAAACCAAGCATGTCGCCTTGGGGAGCTTCAATGCTCTTTGTGAAGAAAAATGATGGAAGCTTTCGGATGCGTATTGATTACCGAGAGCTGAATAAGCAAATAATAAAGAACAAGTATTCACTGCCTCAAATTGAAGATCTTTTTGATTAATTAAGAGGTGCTAGTGTGTTCTCGAAGATTGACTTAAGGTTTGGATATCACCAGATGAAAGTCAAAGATGCGGATATATCTAAGACAGTATTCAGGATGAGATATGGCTACTACGAGTTTGTAGTAATGTTATTTGGATTTAACAATGCTCCAACTGTCTTTATGGACTTGAAGAATCGCATCTTCCATCTGTATCATCGATCTTTTCGTCATCATGTTCATTGACGATATCCTCATCAATTCGTGCGATAGAACGCACCATGAATAGCATCTCAGGAACGCGTTGGAAATTCTGTGAAAGGAGTTACGCATGCAGCTAATTCCTCCTGTTGGATGCGACAACTTTTTCCCCATCTCTTCAACTCTCTCTCTTTCTCTCTCTCTCTCTCTCTCTCTCTCTTTTCTTTATCTTTATCAAGAACATACTTATTTTCTTTGACTGAGGAATACAACTCTCCAGCGCCAACTACTCCTCACTCTACTCCGCAAGTAAAATGGTGAAAAAATAAGAAGTATATACGATGATTATTACAAAAATCAGTACTATGAGTTGAAGAAGGAGAAGAATGAGAAACAGAAGTGTGATCCGGTTAGGAAGGTTTGAGAAAGAATTGAAGTAGCTCAGGACTAACAAAGGTTCTGAACATCGAGCTTAGTCAAATAATTGAGGCCTGTAAGTTCTTTGACAAGAAATGGAAAGAAAGAAGCAACACGGAAATAAAAGGACGAGATTTTTGGCAAAGTATCCACTTTCGCCGTTCTTAGTACACGTTTAATTCGAGGACGAAATTCTTTTAAGGGGTAAGGGATGTAGCGCCCTGGACCAAAAATGAAGCATAATTGATTAATTAAATATTAAACCCTTAATTGTATTATTTTGTGTGTTAATCTTGACTGTTTAATTTAATTATATGCGTTTCAGATACGTGATTAAGACATGATTTAGAAGGAAATACTTTCTAGTCGTGCAACATAGATTATTATTATACCATAAGATGTGTAATGGAAAAACGAGAAGATAGAAACGAATTAGAGAGCAATCGGAGACCCATAGCCCAAATGGCGAAGAAAAGGGCAAAACATGAAGATTCGGAAAAACGAAAGATATTTCCGGTGAATAGTAACCCAAGATTTTTACCATGAACAGTAACCCAAGATATTTTTGATGAATAGTGTTTTCCAGAATTCTATATATAGGAGTGTTTTCGAATCAAAAAATCACTGTTTTTCCAAACGAGGCCAAAGCGATGAAAACACGTAAGTCTCTCTCTCCTCCTCTTCTCTCTCTCTCATCTGTTTTCTATCTCCGGCACGCCACCGGTGGTCGGAAAATTCAACTTTATCAGTTTTGGCCGATTTTCGCACAAAACGTAGGTCTCATCGAGACGAGTCTAGGATAGGTCTCGGATTTCAATTCCGATGTCTCATTCACCGGAAAATGGTGAAAAACCGCTTCCAAACCCTAAACCTTGCCATCTTTTCTCTTTCTACTGTTTTCTCTCTCTTCTCGTCGGAGCAGACACCGGAGAGGCCTCCTGGAGGTATGGGGGTGACGCTGGAGGGGTGGCGCCGCCGTGGGTAGCACTGCTGGAGCTGTAATAGTATGTGTGTGTGTGTGATCGCGTGTGTGTACGTGAAACGTGTATGTGTTATGTGTATGCATGCTGTGGAGACGGCGCTGTGCAGTGCCGCCGTGGGTACTGTTGGCCGGCGCTGGTGATGTGCCAGCGAGGTCAGGTGATGGGTGGCCAGTGGCGAGTGGTCGCCGGCCAAGGCAGAGAAGGTGTGTGAGTTTGTATGTATATACGTGTGTGTGTATAGTGTACTATGTGTGTGTGTGTTGGGTGGGTAAGTTGTTGCCGGCGACTGGAAGTCGCCGGCCGGAGCAACGAAAGGAAGGGTGTATGTATTTATGCATGTGCGTGTGTGTGTGTTTAAGGGTTTAGAAAAAGGCACTATTCATGCCGGAGCCGGAGAGGGGTGGTCGACGATGGTGGTGGTCGGAGCTGGGTCGCCGGCGGACCAAGTGGGGGCGGCGCCGCCACAGCAGGTGGCTGTTGGAAGTTGCTGGGCGCGCACGGTCGTGTGCGTGTCGAGAAGAGCTATTGGACGATGGCGCATGGCTGTGCCGGGTGGACACGGGCGTGCGCTGGGTGCGCGCGCCGAGAGTGAACGACGGGTATTGGGCGCACGCGGCACCGGGAGACGGGAAGCATGCTCGCACGGCGTCGTGTGACGGGTTCGTGTGCGGCATCGTGTTTGCGATGTGAGTTGTGTTTTTTCCGCTGTATGTTATCATCGAGTCGTTGCCGATGAGATGTTAACCGGGAGTCGTAGGTCCCGGTCAAAGTCAACCCTTTGACCAAAATTACCAAAATACCCCTCAATTTTAAAACGCTCCGTTCGAGCTCGTTTCAACTCCGATTGAGCTCATTCTTTTTTTATTGCGACCTAAATCTTACCCTCTTTCATATCAACCTATTAAACTAAACTTTCACCCTCATTTCTTCAACCTCAATCTGTAGATCTACCGTTCCGTCTCGTCTTTATCAATCGTACCTTCTCCGACACCGTCTATACCTTTAATTATACGTATTTAGCATATTAAGGATCTAAGAAATATTGTAACTTGTGTAGGCTATTAGTTGGATCGTGCTTTGTGATACTTGATATTTGATACTCGCTACTCACATGGTAACCACCGAACAAGATGGGGGTAATTTTAAATCTTTACTTGTTTACAGTTTTCCCTATTTTGAAGCATGATTGAAGAATACTAAATGCAGTGATTATATGCTATGATTATGTGTTCATGATATACTGTGAAAGGACTTCGGTCCACATTGCATGTTCGAAGGGACTTATGGTCCGTAAAAAAACTGTCTCTTACCCCCTCTACTACCTGGAAGGTTTGGCGGTCCTGTAAATGCGCCAGCGGTATTTAAGATCGTTTTATAGGATAAGACGGGAAATGCCCGCACCTAAAGGATGAGTTACGAGATACGTGCTATGCATTTTACATGTCGTGACTACGTGTTGAATGTTACATATTCCCGAATAATATATCTGTCGATTGTTATAAGATGCAGATTTTATCCCCATGAGTATATTCCACGCACTCACCCCTTATTCTATAATTCACGTTACAGGAGATGCTGAGCATGATGAACCTTAGAGAGAGAGAGGGGTGGTGCTCTATCCGGACATGTGTATTTAAGTCTGTTGTCTCACAATATTTAAACCATGATTTTTATAATTCACATTTTGTAAAGTATAATCTCGTTTATGTTTTGAATGATCCTAAATATAGCACCCCGGATCAAAACGAGCATAATTGATTAAATTAAATATTTAACGTATGACTTAATAAGTATGCGCGTTTACTTTGACTGTTTAATTTATTACGTGCGTTTCAGATACGTGTTTAACGCGTGACTTAGATGGATAATTTTCGTGGACATGGTATATAGAATATTTTCATACCATAAGATGCGTCTTGAAAAGACGAGAAGATAGAAACGAACTAGGGGTCAATCGGAGACCCGTAGCTCGAACGACGACGGAAAGGACAAAACCCGAAGATCCGGAAAACCGGAAGATATTTACAATGAAATGAAGCGAAGATATTTACGTGAATAGTAACGTTGAAAAGTCAATGGATGAATAGTGTTTGAGATATTTTGGATGAATAGTAACGGAGATATTTTCGGTGAATAGTAATTTTCCGAATTCTATAAATAGAGGCTCCTCCGATTCATTTTTCACCGTTTCTCCGAACGAGCCGAAAGCGACGAAAACGAGTAAGTCCCTCTCTCCTCTCTTTCTTTTTCCGGGATTCTGTCTCCGGCGGGCCACCGCCGGCGCGGCGGCGCCACCGCCAGCCGGTCGCCGGAAAAATTCAAAGTTGTCGGAATCGGACGATTTTCGCACACGACGTTCGTCTCGACGAGACGAATCTAGGATAGGTCTCGGAATTCAAATCCGATTTCTCGTTCGCCGGAAAACGGTGAAAAACGGTCTCCAAACCCATTTTCTCTCTCCTCCTTTCTACCTCGTTTCTTCTCCGTTTTGGGTAAACTCAAACTCTAGATTTAAGCTCTCGTCGAGCCCGTCACAAAACCGGGATCGGATTTCTGAACGGATCTCTCCTCCTCCGGAAATCGCCGGTCAAAGATCCGGCCAACCTTTCTCTCTCCTCCCTCCCTCTTCTCTCTCCCCGACAGCTTCTCTTCTCTCTCCTCTCGCCGGAAAAGTTGCCGGACAGCGGCTTAGGGTGTGTGTGATGGTTGGAGGTGGTGGCCGGTGACCGGTGGTCGCCGGCCGGAGTAGGAATGGGCTGGAAGGGTTAGGGTTTGCTTGGTTGGAGTGTGTGTGTTTATGTATATGTACGTGTGTGTATATGGAGACTGTATGGTTGTGTGTTGCGCGGCCTACTGGTGGTGGCCGGCGATGGGAGGTCGCCAGCCAGTGGTTCCGGCGGCTGGTGGTGGTGGCCGGCGGCAGGTGGCCGCCGGCCAAGTCTTGATGATGTGTGTGTGTATCTTGCATGCATGTGTGTGTATAAGCTTGTTGTTGGTGTGTTTGGAGGTGGCCGGAGAGGTCGCCGGCGACGGGGGGTCGCCGGCCGGGGTACCCGGAGGTCAGGAAGGGTCGCCGGCCGGACGTTTTTGGATTGGTGTTGAATTTTTGGAAAAAAACTGTGTATCGAAGGGTTTTGCGGCGTAATTATCAGGTACTATTCATGCCGGAATCCGGCTATGGACGGCCGGAGGTGGTAGCCAGAGGTGCAAGGTATCCGGAAAGGTAGGTGGTGGCGGCAGCAGGCGGTGCCACCGCGCCGGGCGACGCCGGGAAGTGGCCTGGTCGAGCAGGCCGCCGTCGGAAACTGGGCGACGGGCTGTTTTTGCAGGTGTTTTGGCGGAGTTAGGCCGCGCCGTCGTGGCCGCCATTGGTCGGAGTTAGTAGCCTGAAGTGGGGGGAATCCGGGGGTCTTGTCGGCGACCGGTGGTTCGCCGGCCGGCGGCGGCTGCAAGCCCGTTTAGGTAGCCTGTTCGCGCGGGCGCGCGGGCGCGACGACGGGAACCCCAAATCTTAAAACGCTTCGTTCGAGCTCGTTTCAACTCCGATTGAGCTCATTCTTTTTGCGTTGCGATCCTTATTTCATATCCTATTATCTCAGCCCTTTGGATTGAACTTTCAGCCTTTTTTCCAAAATTCCAATCTTTAGATTGTTCGATCCGACGCGTAGTTAACGATCGATTCTCCGCCGGAGTCTGTTATCGCTTTAATTATATGTTTTTAAGGATCTAAGAATACCGTAACATATGTAGGCTATCAGTTGGATTGAACTTCGAGACACGAGGTTTGAGACACGGGATTTGAGACACGAGATTCGAGATACGGGATCGTTGGTACTTGCGACTCACGTGGTAACCACCGAACGAGGTGGGGGTAATTTCTAACTCTGTAACTGTTTACAGTTTTCCCTATTTCAAAGTATGATTGAGAAGTCCTAAATGATGTGACATATGTTATGATTACGTGATCATGTTATACTGTGACAACGTGGTTGAGTGTTATATTCCTGGTATGTATAACTGTTGACTGTTATAAGATGCGGATGTTATTTCCCACGAGTGTATTCAACGCACTCACCCCTTAATCTGTACTCACACTACAGGAAAAGAAGAGAATCTTAATGCGTAGAGAGAGGGGTGTCCTATCAGCTGTGTCCTTTATCCGGTTTTGACTTTTAAAGTTATGTTGATCATTTTGTAAAATATTCTGAGTATTCTGTGGATGTGAGATCCTCATGGTTTGTTTCCGCTGCTTTGTTATGATGTAATAATCGGTATTGAGACCGATTGTTATCGGCCGAGGCCGACTATTGATTTGTGATTGTATCACTTCGTCTCTTATCTTTATTCTTCTGTCGTCTCTTTCTCCTTCTTTATTATGGATCCTGATGTTTTTCCGCTGCGTAAGGGTTCAAACTCCTTTTTATCGGTTGTATCCGATGTTCTAAGTGTATCTCTCATTGTCCTTTCCTTATTCTTTCTTTTATATATCATGTACACATTTTTCCCCTTTCTCTCTTAACGCCCAAAAACGATAAACTCTGATATTTTGACCAAAAGATTTTGGGGCGTTACACTAAAGGTTTATTTCCGCTGCGAATGATTTTGTTAATCGGTTGAATCCGATTGTTGATATGTAAATGATTCTGTTCGTCTCCTACCTCATTCTTCTGATAACTGTCTCCTACCTCCTTATTCTGTATATGTGTTCGTCTCTTATCTCATTCTTCTTATGATTGTCTCTTACCTCCTTCTATTTTATATCATGCACGTCTCTTTCCCTTTCTTTATTCACGCCCATAATGAAAACTCTGATAATTTTTAAGAACGAAAACGGGACGTGACAGATGGAAATTAGTGGTTAGAGGCTATGTAAATTCATATTCTTCACAATTTCAAAGATTAGGATTTGGGTTAGGGTTTTCTGAAATTTTGAGTTTTCTGTGATTCATCCATATTTTCTTCACTTGTATGATATATTTGTCGATTTTGGTGGGGTGCTTTTATCAACTGGGGGTTTTCTCAAATTTTATGATATTATTTTGTGGTTCATCAGAATTACAAATATTACGGAATTGAGTTTTTTTTTCTTCTAAAAATTCTATAATTTGGGGATTTTTCTGAAAATGCAATAATTGGGGATTTTTTTGTGATTAGTGTTTCTGTTATTTTGTTATCATTTAATTTGAGAGCCTTTATGTATGTAATTTTTATTTTATGTAATTATGATGCGTTTTAATTCATTTCAACATGTTATTTATCGTTATTGCAGGAATACTTTTTCCATATGTTTTCATCATGGTGGACATGTCATTAATTCCACAAATGACTTGATATATGTTGGAGGTGATATTACCTCTAGACATGAGTTAGATATTGACAGATTTGGATTTTTTGACTTGGAAGAAGAAGTGGAGAAATTGGGATACAAAAGTTGGGAAAGACTTTTGTATAGGATTCCAAGGGTTCAAGATTTTAGTACTATGAAGAAAATCTCTAATGATGCGGGTGTGATAGATATGATTAAGTATTCAAATCAAGGAAAGTTTATGGTGAATGTTTATGTAAATGGTGGCATGAAAGAGGGATCACTTGAAAAAGATATTGACAAGGGGATTTCTGAAAATCCAGTAATAGCAGATTGTTGTGAAGTTGCAGCAAGTGCAGTTGGTGAGCAGGATGAGATCATAGGAGAACCAAGTGACCTTGAAACTAGTAAAGATGAAGAGTATTTTCCAATAGATTTGAGTGATTCAGATGATCTATCTGAGCATGATTTGGAGACTGATGATGATGAATACATTGATGCAAGAAGAAATAAGATTGCTGGGAACTCAGAGAGTCTTGAAATTGTTCCATTGATTCAAGATGAACAAATTGTTATTGGAATGCAGTCAGATTATAATGATTCCGAAGGTGAGATGAATTTTGATTCCATAAGTAGTGATAACTTCATATTTGAGGAGGGAGATGTTCTTGAAAAGAATAAAGAGACTGTCATTTATGATCCGAAATGTGATCATAAAAAATTGAAAATTCAACTTGGCATGAGGTTTGAAAGTCAAAACCAGTACAGAGATGCAATTCAGAGGATTGCCATCTTAAATGGATATAATATACAAATCAAGAGGACTAACAACAAGCAACTTGAAGTGATTTGTGTTGAGGGATGTCCTTGGAGGCTTTATGGTAGTTTAATATTGAGTGAAGGAAGATTTGTTGTGAAGTACTATCATGGTGAGCATAAGTGCAACAGAGACATGAACACCAGACAATTAACTGCCAAATGGATTGCTAGAGAGTATCAGGAGCACTTCAGAAGAAATCCCAATTGGAAGATAAAAGAATTGGAATTTGATTTACTGAAAAATTATGCAGTGCAGGCCACAAAATGGAAGTTATACAAAGGCAAATGGAAGGCGCTTAACCTGTTGAGAGGGTCTGTGGCAGAAATTATGCTGAATTAAGGAACTACATGGTTAGTTGCTACGTGTGGATGTTAAAGGAAGGATTGAGTTTCTTTTGGGAGATGATAGCATTTTTAGAGGCATGTATGTAGGTTTTAGTGCACTAAAGAAAGGGTTTTTAGAGGGATGTAGACCAATCATAGGGTTTGATGGTTGTTTTCTTAAGACATTTCTAGGTGGAGCTTTGTTGTGTGCTATTAGCAAAGATGGAAACAATCAAATGTTTCCAATTGCATGGGCTATGGTAGAGGTTGAGAATGAGGAGTGCTGGAGGTGGTTTTTTACTATATTATTTGAAGAGCTTGGAGTCACTGATGGATTGGGATGGTTTTTTATAAGTGATCAACAAAAGGTTTGTAATTCAACCTAGTCTAACATTGCAATCATTGGTTTTCATTATTTTATTTAAATTTACTATTTACTTGTTTCTATCACAGGGACTCAATAAAGCGATCAGTGAGTTAGCTCCATTTGCTGAATACAGAAATTGTGCCAGACACATCTACATGAATTGGAAAAAGCAGATTAAGGGGCAAGTTTTGAAGAATATGTTTTGGAAATGTGTTCATAGCACATATCCAACTTCTTACAACATAGCGCTTGAGGAGATTAAGGTTGAGAATGAAGTGGCTTATAAGGATTTCATCGAAAGAGAATCTCACAGATTTTGTAAGGCCTTTATATCTACTATACCAAGATCAGACATGGTAGACAATAATGTAAGTGAGACTTTTAATGGATATATTCTTCAAGCAAGGGGAAAACATATCATAGAAATGCTTGAGTCCATTAGAACTGATCTTATGGAAAGACAACATAAAAATCTGACAAAAATGAGTAGTGTTACTGATAGGATTTGCCCTAGGGTGAGGAAGAAATTAGAGGTTGTCAAATACTAAAGTAGGTTGTGTGTTACTAAACCATCTGTGGGGATAAATTTCAAGTTGCAATTGAAGATGATCAATTTTTTGTAGATTTAAGGTTAAGTACTTGTACGTGTAGGCAGTGGGACTTGACTGGAATTCCATGTATTCATGCATGTTCAACGATTCATTTTATGAAAAGAGATGTTGCAGATTATGTTGACCCTCACTATACAGTTCAAAGGTACATAGAGACATATCAACATGCACTTGAGCCACTTAATGGCAAAAAAACATGGCCAAAAGCTATTGGTAATCCAATCAAGCCACCAACTGTCAAGAAGATGCCAGGAAGGCCTAAGAAGAAAAGAAGAAGAGGACCAGAGGAGGAAAAAAAAATGCAACTACAATGAGGAGATTTGGACTGATTATGACTTGTAAAAGATGCGGCCAAACTGGACATAACAAAAGAACATGTACCTCTACATCTACTACCCTGAGCAAAGACCTAAGGTATTTCAATAACTCAATTAAACACTACTTGTGTACAATGCAACTCTATTGAAATCACTTAATATGTTTGAGTAGGGTAAGAGAGGAAGACCACGCAAGGAAACTGCATCTGCCTCTACTAGACTAACTATACCACATTCTAAACAAACGGAGAAAGAAAAGACAGGTTCACAAGGAATGAGAAGAGGGAGACCGAGTGGGTCAAGCTCAAGTGTGACATCAGCCGCCAGAGCAAGAGATAGAGCAATGGTAATAAATCTACTTTATAATTTCATTTATATTGATTATTGTAGAATATCTGCTTTATGATTTAGAATTATTTTTGGTTGATGATATAGGCTGCCAAGGGTTATGGTGTACATGTCGGTGAGGAGACTGAAAATATATATATGAGGGTATGTTATTTTTTCAGGATGCACTAGTATACATGTGATTTAATTTGATGTATATAGAGACATTTGTATCTGCTATCTACTGATAATATCTAATTTTATTAAGATGCCTGAGGACAATAGAGTTCATTTTGTGGTTTCAACTTCCATAAGAGGGGGAGGAAGTGGAAGAGGAAGAGACAGATGAAGAGGAAGAGGGAGATGGAGTACTATTGGGACTCAAGAGAGTGCAACTTGATAGATTTCACCAAGCCACTTAATGATTAGCACCAACTGTTTGCAATATGAATTTTTGCTATTTTGTTAAAGTATCAACTGTTGCCATAAAACAATGATTGCCATAATATGAAAAAACTCTCATGTGATCAACAACAAAGTTTAATTGAAGCAAAACATCATCAAAATTACATTAAGTAATGCCGTTATAAAATATAATTGAAGAATCATCCCAAAATACACTGAACACTACATTACTTCAACATTAACTTATCACTTTCTAACCCCCAAAAATAACTATTAAGAACACAATCAAACTAACTAACAACAAGATTAATACGACTACGATCTTTATCTCCATTTTTTTTTCTTCAACATCTTAACGAGGACTGCATTTATTCTTTCGATTTCAACATTTCTCTTTTCAATTTCAAATTTGGCTTCTTCGATTCTTACTAGCTCGGCTTTCTTCAATTCCAATCTTTCTGAAAGTAGTTTCTCCAACATAACTTTACACTTTAATTGCTCCTTCAAACCATCTTTTTCATCCTTCAATCTCGCAAAACAACTCCTTTGATAGGGTGGTAGTTCTGGATCAGTCCATTCAAAATATTTACAGTCATCGTTCTTCAATTAATAATAAACAGCCTATCAAACTAATACAAATAAAAGACAATCCAATAAACAATTGAAAATCTCAATGCAAAAATTAGGGCATAAACATAAAATTATCAAAATTCTAATTTTTTGTTCCAATACGCAATTTTGAATTATGGTAGAATTCGAATTCAAATGGCAGAATATCCAAAAACTCAAGTTTGGGGAAAATTCGAAATTAGGGCACAAAGTAAGGTAGAATTGACTTCGAATGTCAAGAATAAAAAATTCAAATTATGAACCTTAAAAATAGGGCATAAATCACATTACAAAGTGAAATTCAAAATTAGGGCACATTATACTATGAACTACAAAGCACATCGCATTGTTCCAAATAGGGCAGAAAATTCAAGAGTTTGAAATGGGGCACAAATTCAACCATTTCAAGTGTTGAAAAGTTCATCACCTTATAAAACGGCATCTTCGGAACCTTCTTGTTGGATTCTCGTCGGTGGTGGAAGTCAAATGTAGACTCTCTACACCATGTCCACACACCTTCGAATATGGAGATGTAGTCGATTCAAAATTAGACCCATTAGACATGTCGAAAGTGGTGAGAACAAGGGGAAAATTTGTTAAATTTGTGAAATTGGGGAATGGGGAGATATGTTGGATTTTTTAGAGAGGGTTCGAACACAAAGGGGGAGGTTTTTGCCAATGTCCATAAACTCATTTTGCTTATTTCAAGTAAAGAAATTTTAACTCATTTTTGCCAATGATTTTTCTTTTTCTTTTTTTAATTGACGACGTGGCAGCTGATGTGTCCGGGTAGATGGACACGTCAGCGGAAATAATTTTCAGGGCTGACCGAGGTTAAAAAACAAACAACATATATAAAGTTAGGTTATTTTGACCAATAATTAAAGGTTTGGTTAAAATGACAATTTGAGTAAAGGTTGTGATTTTTTTGGCAATTAACCCTAATAATAATGATGAAAAAAATTATTGTATTAAGAAGAAGAGTGAAATGAAATAATAAGCATGAGCTGGATCCAAAGTTAACATGCTCCCACTTTTCGGATTGCATTTTGAGTAACACTTCTGTGCAATTGGTGCACCAGTTGCACAGAAAACCTTTATGTTATAAATGTAGTACATTTATGTACAAATATCTGTACCTTTTTAAATGAACATGCATAAAGGTACTACATTTATAACATAAAGGTACTATATTTATAACATAAGTTGCACATAAGTTTTTGTGTTGCATTTTATGTTACATAAGTTTTCCATTTTTTTTCTAAAATATGTTCCAAATTAAAAATAATTTGCAATTTCTCAGCTCTCTCTCTCTCTCTCTGATCAGCCTCATCTACCCATCTCCATTTTTCTCTGTACAAAACCAAAATTATTGCTTTTGGCAATTTTTTACTTCAATTAAGAAATATCCAAACTAAACAAGAAACAAAGAAAGTTTCTTTGGCTTAGAACTGATCAGAAGATTTGATCAAGATATTTGCCTAATCAATCCTGGTTATTCCGATGTTCATGGTGTTATTCCTGAATCCCTCATTAACATTGGCTTGCTGTATGCAAATCCCCATCTTCTGATGATGATACTGTTTTTGCTCTAACCCCATCATATAATTCCTCACCTCCACCCTTATCATTTCTTGCATCACACCCATCAATTCCCCGCTTTTAGGCACCACCGCCACCGCCGCCGTCTGCGGCGGCGCCACCTCCATCGCCGGCGCTATACCAGGGAGCAAGTATGGCAACTGCAGAGGCGGAGGAACTGGTAGCAATCGGATGGGATTGGTTTCTGGCTGAGTTGACTCGGTTGACTCAGTCGACTCAGTTCCCGGGAGGGAAAGGCTGAGGCCAGTTGGCGGGTCAAGCTGCGGCGGCGAAACGCCACCGTTTCGGGCCACCGGTTTATAAACACGCGAAACCGAGATTTCCGGCGGATTCGAATCGCTGACATCGGATCCCGACGGGCTGCCCGGGCCCGAAGCGGCGCTGACGGATCTCTTGGATGGCCGGTGCAGTTGGTCAGTATCCGAGTCGTCGGAGGATTTGCGCTTGAGGGTGGAGTTCCAGTGGTTCTTAATGGCGTTATCGGTTCGGCCCGAGAGGAGTCGGGCTATGGTGGCCCATTTGTTGCCGAACTTAGCGTGGGCCCGAATGATAGTGTCGTCCTCATCGGGCGTGAAAGCCCGATGCTCGACCTGGGGAGAGAGCTGGTTGCACCACCGCAATCGGCAGCTTTTGCCGGAGCGGCCCGGAATGGATTTGCTGATGAGAGACCAGTTCCGCGGGCCGAGTTTGTGGACAAGCTTCTGTAAGAGCTCGTCTTCCTCAGGACTCCACGGGCCCTTTATACGATCCATATTCCCTGCCATTTTTCGATTTTCAGAAAAACATGAAATAATTCAAGATTGGAATTTTGTTTTTCTTTTTTAGAGAGATTCCCTTGTTTTTTTCTTTTGCAGGGAGGAGATGAGTTTTACAGGGCGTTGAGCGAATCGGGCTATATATATAGACGTGAAAAATGCTTGTCAAAAACTTGTGCAGATGACATCCATTCTATTTACATAATTTTTATTTTAATAATAATTTTGTTTAACAATAATTATGTGGCCGAAATTAATTAATGCCTGAAAGGGGTATTTGGGTGCATTTATAAAAAAAAATTAAATTTTATTTATCTAAAATGAGATATTATGAGTTTATAAGTCCATTTTTGAGAAGTAACCATATTATTTTTAAAATAAGATTTTATTTTTGATTAACAGTCTGTATGTGATTATTTAAATTGAATAATTATCATTCTATATATATATATATATATATATATAGATGAAATTGTGGTTTTTGTTTTTATTTATTTATTTATTTTGTTTTTTTGAGGGGAGGGTGGTAGTGGAAACGGTTGAAAGTGGGGGGGATGGGATACAGCTGGGAAAGGGACACGCGTTACATCGGAGCGCTGCATTCATTAACATATGAAACATTATTATAATCAGCACTCTTCTTTTACTGGCGTAACCTTCACACTCCACTTTTCCTCATTTTTCTCCTTTTTTTTCATCACTTTTGTTCTTTTCTAAATATATTATACTCTCTTTGTAATTTTAACTTGGGAGCTAAGATGCGATTTGAAATCGTTAATGCATTCTTTATTATACTAGGTTTGAACTCGTGCAATGCACGGTCTTCATTTAACATTTATTTAATTTTTATTTTATAAGTAATATTATTTTATAAGTATTTGTTGATTTATTTTTATGTATGATATTTTTTTCTATATTCTTAAAATAATATTTCTCATTTTTTTTTCATTTGATCTTTAACACAACATTGTTAATTGTTATTTCTTTATAGATGTTTTAACTATTGTATTAGATATTTTTATATCTTTCTTTAATAAGTATAGAATAAATCTCATTTTTATCGCTCGAAGGCACTTGTTTTGTTCCAATTTTGCCTTTGAGTACTCTTTTATCAGGTTTACATAATGATTTCACTTGTAATTGTTTTATTTATTTTTGTTCTTTTTATTAATCTTAACCAATTGTTACATCTGTTGTTGTAATGTTTTTTTACAATTTTTCGATGATCTAAGGGGGTGTTTTGACTGGATGTGCACATCCGGATTTTGAATGGATAATATCCTAATCATGTTATTTATTAATTTGCAAAATCCTATAACTCTAACAAAATTAAATTTATGGTTTTTGCAATATATATCGTCTAATTTAACATTAAATATAATAAAATATGATCAAATAATTATTTAGTTGTCAAAATATGTGTTCCATTTGTAGATGATGATTTTAAAAACTTACTATTATTTTGAAAAAAATATATATTGATGTACCTATTATATTATTCAACCCACCCACCATTTTTTTAGTTTGTTTTTTATTGTTTACATTTGTAACAACCCTCAACTTTTATTTTTAATTAAATGATAAAAACGAAAGTCAAAATTTCACAAATAAATTACATAGTTTCTTTTAAAGCATATATTCAAAAAATTATTTGATTTCAATAATTAATGAGTTTGAATAATAATTTTCAAACTGTCAACCTTAAATCTAGGAGAGGGTGGGGGAGGAACTCAGAGGGTTTCTTGGATGTTTCTATGGAATTTAAGTTCTAGAGCACTAAGCTGTCAAAATTAGAAACAACGAAGAAAGCGTAAATGCAATGTAACAGCTATGCGTGGGTAAGAGAAATCAAGAGAGCTTATAACATGAGTGTTGAAACATAAGAGAGAGAGAGAGGGGGGGGTACCCGTAGATGGAAGAGAAAGGGGTAGCATTAGTGTAGATATTAAATGTAAAATTAAACTCTTGAAATTACATAGAGAAAATTAAGTGCATGATATGTACACATGTCAACATTTCAAAGCGCCAAATGTCAGCTCAAGGTTCATTTAGAAAACACACGTGGCACAATTTGAAAGATTCAAACCCTTCTTTTATATATATAGATTTTAAGATTAATAATACATTTATGTTTGTAAAAAAAACATATTTTATGTAAAAGTTGATTGTATTGATTATAGCAACAACCCACAAATTACTAAACATACCCCATTCGTAGTGTTACTGTTCACAAGTGATGTGAACAGTAACACTAGGAATGGGGTGTGTTTAGTGTTTTCTGGGGTGCGGATAGCTGCACCCATTAATCATTCATATTACATATTTTGAAATGAAATTGTCTACATCGGTTTATGTTTTCTTTCTACAAACAAGTAAAATCCTCATAATATCTAAAGTAACAAGTGTTTTTATTATTTTTTTTTTCTTACAAAAAAATGGAGCACTTGATATACAAACTATACAATTTATGTAGATATAATAACTATAAATAAAAAAAACACACTATAAACATATTTACTTTCTTGTTCATCCATACTTCTTTCAACATTCTAAGATACATGTCTCAAATAATATCTTCTATTCAAATTTTTGTCATCTCAATTTCATTTCATGAATGTAAATACTTTTGTAGTTCTAAAAAATACATTGCGACTATTTGTCAACTGGCTTATGGAGTACTAGTCGAACATCTTGATGAGTATATATATAGTTCTAAAATTTTTTGCATGATGATAATGTTTAATGTTTTCTTCAAATGCATGAGAAACATGTCTTTCCTTGTATGTTAGGCAACATTGGTAGTAGGCATTGTGAACGGAAAAAATTGTCTAAGTTTTTTAGAAAGATTAGTTCACACAAAAAGGCACAGGTCTCGAATGACTACACTTGGAACGTACTTCTGGATATAACATGCAATTTTTGTATAACATGATCACATAATGATATAAATATGTTATATAATCGTCTTTGTTCAACAATGTATTGCATGAAAATACGCTAGAGATTAATTTTTATGATGGCAACATGAAGGGTATTATATAAAGATTACATCTATCTGCAATAGCTACTTTCATCAAGAATTTTCCTTTTATTAAGGATTCAAAATGAAAGTTGTTTATAAAGAATAAAAACAAGAAAGTGCAAGAAATGATGTTGAACGAGTATTTGGTGTTGTTTCAAGCATGATGGGTGATGGTAAGAGGTTTAGCTCATCTTTAGTATGGTAAATGCTAAAAAAAAAAAACTATTAAGTTAATTTGTATTCACATAACATGATGTATTAGAGGTTGTGGTTACAAATTGGAACAACGATAAATGTTATGGCCTTACACAACACGCGTTCAAAGGTCAAATTGAAAATTTGAAGATTATTTCTAAAGAAATTCCGAGTTATATGATAATAATGTGCATCACCAATTTCATGGCGAGTTAGTTGATTATATTTGGACATGCTATGATAACAATCAATTCATCAATATTTTTCATATATTGTACACCTTAATTTCAAATTTATAATATTATAATTTTGTTCATAATTTCATTATCATTTAATGAATTATCATATTTATAATTAAAGAACTATCAAATGAAGAATGTAAATAAAATATCTCCAGGGGTATAGTCGAGTTAGTAAGGTCTGTGATGATATGAGGAGAAATTCGGCAATTCAAGTTCAATGTCTGCAAGGACAGATTTCCCTTAAAATATTGTGGAGGTTTGTCTTGAGTTTGTATCTTGTTTACTCTCTTTTATAGGTGTTTGTTACTCGAACACCCACAATTTACTTCTCATTCGATTGAGAGCGTTCTTCATCTCTCCATACTTAAAATAATGTATAAAATCAAATTAAATGTAAATTTAAGAACGAAATGAATACGTCGATAATAAAACTCACAAATAATTAGTTGAATAAATGTGATGGTGTCTTAACCAATGTGAACGCACTAATTAAAATGATTGTGAATCACTGTAGTGTCAATGAATGACACTCAAGAAGTCAGACAAAATATTTGCAAACTTGACCATGTAATGTGGTATGTAATGATTAATCCTAATAAATATATAGTCTAAAAATATTAACTAATAAATGCTAACGAGAAGCATGAGTTGAAGTGCGTTAGGTTTATGTAGTATATAGGTGCCATAAATATATATTTTATATTTAACGTGTAACCATCAATAGAAGAAGAGTTCGGTTTTGATTGTCGTTGTTTACTTGTTTTGGTAGTTATAGAAGGTGACGTTTGATTTGTTATCATATTATAATCTTGTAATAAATTTTTGAGTGAACGATATATATATATATATATTTTATTTTGGGAACGTAGATTTTAATTTGATTAAAAATCTCGTTAACTACTGTACAATAATAACCAATTTATCGTATTATCTTATTATTTTATTTATGTGTTGACGTCAGATTTTGTAGAGTACAAAATCCTCGTCACACACCCAAAATAAGTGGATCCGACTCTAATGAATTAGATCGAAAAATAATATTAAAAGCGAATAAAATGATAAAACACGGTGTTTGGTGCCTACTCGGACAAATTAGGACGGTGTCCAGGGCCTAATCGGGCAAATTAGGTAGACTTATTCTGGTTAGTCAAATAAAAAGCGAATAAAATGATAAAAGACGGTATCCGGTGCCTACTCGGACAAATTAGGACTGTGTCCGATACCTAATAGGATGGTGCCCGATACCTAATTGGGCAAATTAGGTAGGCTTATTCTGGTCGGTCAATTCTGGCAGGCCACAACTTATTTTATATCGGATTGAAAGTTAAAAAACTTCTATTTGTTTGAGTACAATGATTTTCCTACCTTTTTAATGAGGTTTAAGATTTTATTTATAAACTGGGCCTAAAATTCAATATTTAGGAAATAAGAATCGAATCCCTCGTTTTTAGGGATCTAGATAAGGAAAATATGGATTTAATTCTATCTAAATCGAATATAATTTTATCTTGATTTCCTTCTTGTTTGAACTTCACACATTCGATGGCTTCTCTCGAACGAAGACCTAATTGATTTCTAGTCATCTTCTCTTCTTTCATTACTTTAAGTCTACCTTGGGTGATTTGAAGGTCATTTGACTCTTTAGTAGGCGTATGATTTTAGCTCGACTCGTTCACCTCTATCTAGCCTCTGATTAGCTCAACGCCTAGATTAGTTCACTTATCCCTAGTTAACTTGAGTATTGAACTTGTGACGTCCTAGATCTTCTGTCATCTGAGGTCTTCCAACTTTATCCCACCTAGCTCGACTCGTCTTGAATTGGCCAATGACCAATTCGGCCCCTGGAAGATTTGCCTCGGGTCGGCCCTTCCTTAACTCGCCTAGGTAGTCATGAATCCTCATGTAAAATAATTACTTGATAGATTAGTTAGTTATTTTTAAAGACTAATGCTGAATGGACTCCGAATTATTAAATGTGGAAATATATATTTCAATATAAAAGTTAATTATTTGATTTGTGTCAAAATTAATTGGTGTTCATTTGTCACCATGAGTAATTTTCTTCAATCAAAATTAGCCTGTGAAAGTTATCGAAACAATAAATATGTAGAAGTACTTTTCTGAAACTTGATGATAAAAAAGGTTTTTGTTTTTTTTTTTAAAGCCTGATGGATGTAAAAGTGATTTTCTTAAAATTGGGATCAAAATACTTATTAAACCAATACAGATGAATTTTATTATTTTTCATTTTCCAAAATTTAATACTAAATATATGTGTATTGAAGGGAAGAAAATAAATCCATAACGTAATCAAACATTGTCCAAACCAAAAATCCCCTACACAATGCAAAATTAGAAATGAGAGTCACAGAGAGAGAGGGGGGGGGGGTCAGGCTGGGTAGCATTTCCTTTTGGTGAGAGTGATTTTATGAGAATTCCCCAGAAAAGAAGAGGTAGAAGAACGGCCGCACGGAAGAAGTGACGTGGCACAAAACGACAAGATATGTCGCCGTGTCAGTCCAGCCTGTATAGCTTCTTCTGCAAAGCCAAACCCATTCTTTTCTGTTTTTGTTTTTAGGAATATTATTGTTTTTATTATTATCAGAAAATATTTATTTATTGTGGTTAGATGGATATTAGCCGGTGAGTGGGCCCACCCAACAGTTTTGAATGAAACGGTGCGTATCCATCCTTTGCGATGTACGGATTCACACGCTCCCTCATACGCTTTCCCATCACCAACCCCACTTTCTAATTTTTCTTTTTCATCAAACTGTAGAATATCAAGAAAAGAAAAAAAAATTCCACAATTGGCTATTTAATCCTATGTTTAAGGAAAAAAGTATAAAAAATTTAGGAAATTAATTGGAAGGAGATTCTGTGACAAATTCAGAATGTAATCTATTAAAATAAGTATATTTATCATTTACATTGAGAGTTCCAACAAAAATGTAAGCAATATTTACGTAGAAATTAAAATAAGCAGCACACAAATCAATGCAAAATTCAAATTTAGGTAAACATAACTAGTTGTAATCCACACAAAATATCCCTAGTTGAATAGATCAAATTTTGAGGTCACCTCAATTTAAATTAAAATGTTATCTAGTTCAAGTTGGAGTTTTCAGACTCGATTGCCTTAATTATTTGATATCTAATTCAATGAGCTCAAACTCAAGTCAGCTTAGTCACTGATAAATAATTCAAAATAGAATGTGACTTGATAATATTCAACATTTTTACTTATTTATATATATGTGTAAAAAAAATATTTGAGACTATATAATTATCCTAAGTTGGATAATAATAATAAAGAACAAATTAAATTCGAGCGTTTTATTTATTTTGAATTTGAACTTGAAAACTATTAAAATAGTGGGAGCTCAACTCAAATAATCTAAATTTGATTAGAATAATTGAGAAACACTGGATTTGATTGGAGACTGATTTAACTAATTATAGTATACGGTACTATAGAGATGCTTTATGTACGAAAAAGGCAAAGAACAGAAACAGTAAGCACGTGGTAGGATAAGACAGAGAAAAGCCGGATATGGGAAATCGCACTTTAGCTTTTATTACCGTAGCAGTTCACAGCTGTCATGATATGAACCGGAATTTATCCTCAACGGCTCAACCGTTATTGCATGTGCAAAAGAGCATATTCTCACGTGCTTCGGACCGGCTGAAGGAGACACACGTGCGTATTGTGTCCTCATCCTACAGCACAAATCAACAATATCTTAAACCTTATCTAATCCCCACATTACAGGACTAGAGAATCGAGCAATCCAGATTTGTTTCCAACCACAATCTTCTTTGATACATTGACCTATACAAATGACCTATACATTGTAAAAATGATAAAACGTCCGTCATGGACAACTTTTAATATGTTAGATATTTAATACATTAGCGATAGACACATGTTAATGTGTCCATGGTGGGTGGGGTGATATGACTGTCTTTCATTATTCTAATAAATTTTTATAATCACATAAATATATATTATAAGGTTGATATAGTCGAACTAAGCGAACCGGGTTTTCTTATCCAGATCGGATCAAGTTTATGAGCCATCGGTGCAAACAGTTTAAAGAAAATGAATAGAAGTTCCTTTAAAATGAGCGAACTACGCTATAACACAATTTAAGGCGAACTGTTTTCCACTTGATAAGAGTTCGCAGTTAATATGTCACTGAAGTTCGAACTTATTAGACTTTGAACCAAGATGACGAACTCATTTCGGATAAGTTAAGCGAACGGATTTGAATTCAAATAACCGCCCATTTCGTGGACCACTAACCCATTTCCCACATTTTTCGGATATCTTCAACTGCCATATTTCACAGGGAGTATATAAACTTATTACATTTATTTCTTTCATTTTTTTAGGCACAATTATATTAAAAACATATACACTCACTCTCGTAAGAAAAAGGGCTTAGCCGTTTTACTGACTTGAGCGTCGGAGTCCCATCGCTAGGAACCTCTCCCGGTGTTTGTTTTGCAGGTGTTTAGGTTCAAAGTTTTGAGTTTTTGCGTGAGGAAGAAGAACGTTGGATCGGAGCAAGATCAATTGGCGTCGTTTGTGGGAAGATGATTGAGTTGTTAAGACGTTGAGATAACGAATATGGTGAATACCAGATGATCGAAGAGGAGAGTGGAGGTAGGCGGACCATCAGGAGGACGTGAAGATAGAGGAGATAACCGAAAATCTGTCCCGATAAATCCTCCTGGTACTGTTACATTGACGCCGGAGGAACTTTCAAATTTGATAGAGGCTATTGTTCAGAAGGCTTTGGGTAAACAGAGGGTTGAATCCCAACAAGATAATGCCGATGTTCATGCGAGAAGAAAGCAAAGAGATGATAAATCTTAAACAGATGAGCGAGAAAGTCAGTTTGATCATCCTTGTGGTAAAAAATGGGAGCATGAAGTTTGAATCCCAAATTTGATAGAGGCTGTTGTTCAGAAGGCTTTGGGTAAACAGAGGGTTGAATCCCAACAAGATAATGTCGATGTTCATGCGAGAAGAGAGCAAAGAGATGATAAATCTTAAACAGATGAGCGAGAAAGTCAGTTTGATCATCCTCGTGGCAAAAAACGGGAGCATGAAGAGTTGTCGGAGAAGGTGGATGACCTGAAGAGAGAGTTGCGAGAAGTTCAGAGGAACATTCGACGGGTTCCGAGGAGTTCGAAAGGAAATCCTTTCCCCGATGAAGTAATGGAAGACGAACTACCGGCTTCTTTTCGGTCGGTGAATTTTGATTATGATGGTACTACTGATCCATGGGATCATTTGTGTCGATTTGAAAATACCGCCCTTCTGCACCGGTATTCGGATGGTATTAAGTGTAGGGTGTTCGCTACTACCTTCACTAAGGCTGCTCAGACGTGGTTCAGCCAGTTAAGCGATGGAGCGATTCACGACTTTGAGCAATTATCAGACTTATTCTTGCATCAGTTCGCTAGTGCTAGAAGATAGCGGCGATCTACCTAGACTTTGTTCGGAGTTAAGCAGAAAGTGGAGGAGACGTTGAGGGAGTACGTTAAGAAGTTTACGGCTGCAACTTTGGAAGCTCCTGAGGCTTCAGACGATCTGGTAGTCAATGCCTTTATACAAGGCTTGAGAGAGGGCGATCTTCATACATCTTTGGTTAAGGTGCCGAAGAATTTTGATGATCTACTACAGAGAGCCACCAAATACATCAATTTGGAAGAGACAGTTCGGATTAAGAAAGGAGAAGGCTCTAGTCGATCGAATAGATCACATGAGCAAGAGTTGGCAAGGAAGAAAGAGATAGGGGAGTCCCGACCGAAGTTCGCACCACCACCGTTGTGAGATGCTAGGGTGGGAAGGAGATATGACTATTACACTCCGTTGAATGTTCCTCTTGGACAGGTGTTAATGGAGATCTGGAACTTACCCCAGTTGAAATGGCCTGCGACCTGGAGTCTAAATCCCAAAAAGCCATCTACCTTCGGAAATGGTAAACTCTGTCGTTTCCATAATGAATATGGGCATGGTACTGATGAATGCCTGCATTTGAGGGATGAACTAGAGAGACTGATTAGGAAGAACAGGCTAGCTCGGTATGTTCGTTAAAACCGACAAGACAATAGGGGACAGCGAAATGTTCGGGAGGAGCTAGAAAGAGAAAGAAGACAAGAGCGGCCTGAATTACCTCCACCTCTGCCACTTCCACCGTGAAACAGGCCCGAAAAAGAAAAAAGACCCACCATACACATGATCATAGGGGGGCCAACAGATGGAGATTTGAATAGAGCTCGTAAAGCCAGGTTGAACTTTGTTCAACAAAAAGGAGGAGAGGTTCAAACGATTTTTTACGAAGTGGTGGTAGAGTTTGGAGCTCGTGACAGGGTGGCAATCCAGAGTCCGCAGTTCGATGCCATGGTGATTACGGCTGAGATCGAAGGCTTCAATGTTGAACGAGTATTTGTTGACACAGGCAGTTCGGTGGATATCATGTTCATGGATTGCTTCAAAAAGATGAGGTCGTCAGTTGAGGTAAAATCTGTAGAAACTTCTCTTTATGGTTTTGCAGGAGAAGCTGTGACAGTGTTCGGCAAAGTGCAATTGCCGATGGTATTAGGGGAAGGAGAATGGAGGCAAAACAAGACAATAGCTTTCTTGTTAGTGGACGCACCTTCACAGTACAATGTGATTTTAGGTCATCCATCTTTGAGTACTTATGCGGCAGTCATCTCTCCTACACATTTGATGATGAAGTTTTTTGTGGAGAACGAAAAAGAAAGGATAGTTGGGGTGGGAATAGTTCATAGTGATCAGCAGACAGCTCGACATTGTTATGTTGCTGCAGTTCGACAGTCGGAGTCCCGAAAGTGCAACACCGAACAAAGAGATGAAGCCGATAGAGAAAGGGATTACAGTCGGAAAAAAGGTAAAGAAATAAGCACAGCTGAGTTCGAAGAAGGTGAATTGATGAGCATTGAGTTGATTCCAGAGCAGCCCGGACACCTGGTGCGCGTTGGTGGTCATTTATCCGAACCAACTCGAAGTGAGATAGTGCAAATTTTGAAGGAAAACATAGATTTGTTCGCATGGAAACCAGAAGATATGAAGGGTATAGATCCAACTGTAGTAGTCACAGATTGAATATCAGGCCTGAAGTTCGACCGGTTAAGCAAAAGTTAAGGCACTTCGGAGAGCAATAAAATGAGATCATAGAAAGGGAGGTTGAGAAGTTGTTGGAGATTGGGCACATTGAGAAGATCCAATACCCTCGATGGCTAGCTAATGTGGTCCTAGTGCCGAAATAGGGAAATAAGTGGCGTATGTGTATTGATTTCCGAGATCTGAACAAAGTCTGCCCCAAGGATCATTACCCACTTCCCCGGATTGATAAGTTGGTGGATTCGACGACTGGGTATGAGCTACTCAGTATGATGGATGCGGCACAGGGATATCCTCAAATTTTATTGCATCTGGAGGATAAACCTAATGTTGCTTTCATCACCTCATCTGGAACATACTGTTACACTGTGATGCCATTTGGTTTGAAAAATTCAGGAGCTACTTATCAGAGGATGGTGGACAAGATGTTCAAACACCAATTGGGGAGGAATATGGAGGCCTATGTGGATGATATGCTGGTGAAGAGTATTCAAGCGAACACCCATATAGCTGATTTGAGGGAAACCATGACAACCATTAGAAAGCATGGAATGCGCTTGAATCCATCTAAGTGTTCGTTTAGTGTGAGAGCAAGAAAAATCTTGGGGTATATGGTCACAGAAAGAGGAATAGAAGTAAACTCCATCAAAGTCCGAGCTGTACAAGAGATGTCCCCTCACCGAACTATAAAAGAGGTACAAATTTTAACTGGTCGTATTGTTGCTCTGAGCAGGTTTATATCAAGGCTAGCAGATAGAGGTTTGTCTTTCTTCAAAGTTCTAAGGAAAGGAGGCCAGTTCGGCTGGAATGAACAGTGTCAGAAGGCATTTGAGGACTCGAAAAATTTCCTTTCTTCGCTTCCTTTATTAAAGCAACCGATTCAGGGAGGTACGCTGATAGTATATTTAGCTATTGGTAAAGAGTCAGTCAGTTCAGTTCTTGTTCGGGAAGAAGGTAGGGATCAGTTCCCTGTATATTTTGTTAGTAAGATTCTGCAAGGAGTTAAAACACGCTATACTGAGATTGAAAAGATGGCTTATGCATTGGTCATCGCGGCCAGGAGGTTGCGACCATATTTGTTGGGTTATGAGATTATAGTGCGAACTGATCATCCTCTGAGTGTAGTTCTGGGAAAAACCCGATGTATCAGGGAGGTTAGTTAAATGGGTTGTTGAATTGGGTCAGTTTAACATCAGGTATGAGCCTCGAACAGCTGTTAAAGGCCAAGCCTTGGCAGATTTTATTCAAGAGACGACCAGAATGCAGGATAAGAAAGAATGGGAATTATTTGTAGATGGATCTTCATCCCATCAAGGATCTGGAGCTGGGATATTGTTAGTCAGTCCAGAGAAAGATGAGTTACAGTTTGCTATAAAATTCTTGTTTAAAGCATCAAATAACGAGGCAGAGTATAAAACTTTTTTGCAGGGTTTGAAGATAGTCGAACAAGCAGGAGCTAGCCGTATAACAGTCAAGTCAAACTCACAGTTGGTAACTCAGCAGCTTCAAAACCAGTGTGAGGTAAATGAAGATCACATGAATTCTTATGTGGAAAAAATAAAAGATATGGAGAGCAGGTTTGAGAAGCTTCAAATCGAACAGATTCCCCGAAGTACAAATCAAAAGGCATATTTTTTATCAAAAATAGGCAGCTCGCTGAAAGATTGTTCTCAACGGAGTATAACTGTTATGGGTGTGGGAAGAGAAAATGAAGTGATAAATATAGACAAGACAAAGTCCGACTGGAGAACTCCTTTATTGCATTTTTTAGAAGGTAAAAGAGAAGAGACGACACAGGAATTAAAAAGGATGGAGAGACAAGTTCGTTACTACTATATTCTAGAAGGAGTTTTGTATAGAAAAACCTTTCTGCCAACAGATGCGAGATGTCTATCTCAAGAAGAAGGGATCAAGGTGCTAAAGGAAGCTCATGAAGGGGGATGTGCCGAACATGCAGGGGCAAGAGCTCTAGCTCGAAAGATAGTGTGAGCTGGTTTCTATTGGCCAACAATGAAAAGAGATGCTGAGGATATAGTTCGAAAGTGTGAGGTTTGCCAGAAGCATGGGTGGCGAATTCACACACCAGCTACTGATATGTTAACTGTCTGTTCGCCTTGTCCTTTTGCTAGATGGGGAATTGATATTGTTGGTCCGTTTGTTAAAGCTAGAGAAAGTAAACAGTTCTTAGTCGTAGCAGTGGATTATTTTACCAAATGGGTTGAAGCTGAACCTTTGGTTAAAATCACCGAAGCTGATATGATTAACTTTGTTTGGAAGAATATTTGTTGCAGATTTGGTTTGTCGAGGATCTTGGTGTCGGATAACGGAGCTTAGTTCCGGGGAAAGAAAATTACCGAATGGTGCAAGAAGATGAAAATTTTGCAAGTGTTCACAGGTGTTGCTCATCCCCATGCAAATGGGCAGGTCGAAGTAGTGAATCGGATTATATTAGATGGACTGAAAAAGTGACTGGAGTATGAAAAATCAAATTGGGTGGACGAACTGCCATCAGTGTTGTGGGCTTATCGAACAACAGCTAGATCAACAACAGAGGAAAGCCCTTTCAGTCTTGCATTTGGAATGGAAGCAGTAGTTCCGACGGAAATCCAAGGAGAAGCTTTAGGGATTACCAATTTTGAACCTCAAGAGAATGAGGAATTGGTAAGAACTGACTTGATGTTTTTAGATGAATTAAGGGATGAGGCTAGAGTTCGTCACAAACTCTACAAGAGGCGCATTCAAGTAACATTCCACAAGAAGGTCCGGAAGGGGGAGTTCCAAGTAGGATATATGGTATTAAGGCAGTCAGATGTCTTGGTTGAAATTGGAAAGTTGGATGCTACATGGGAAGGACCATATGTTATTTCAAAGATACTTCCAGGAGGATCTTATGAGCTGAAAGATGAAGATGGGAAGATGTTGCCTCGACCATGGCATATGAGTCATTTGAAGAGATTCTATGCTCAAAGTGTCACACTTCTGTATGTTTCTTATCACTTTTTTCCATTTTCCTTATCTTAATAAAATGAGAAGTACTTGCTCTCCGTGGACGTAGGCTAATTTAGCCGAACCACGTTATATTGTTGTGTCTATTTCTTTTCTGTTTTTGCTATTATGTTTGATGATTAAGCAAATTGAAACATTCCCTCGGAATGTCCTAATTAAGCGAATTGAAACATTCCCTCGAAATGTCTTGATTAAGCGAATTGAAACATTCTCTCGGAATGTCCTGATTAAGCAAATTAAAGTATTCCCTCGGAATACCTCCTGATTAAGCGAACTGAAGTATTCCCTCGGAATACCCTGATTAAGCGAACTAAAACATTTTCTCGAGATGACATTAAATGAATGGATACATTCCCTCGACATACTTTGATTAAGCAGAATGAGGTTTTTCCTCAAAGTGTTTCAACTAAGTTAACCTTGATTTTATTTGTTTCTGCCCAGGAGTTTTGATTAAAGCAGGTTATTTATTTTCTTTACAAGAAAATAAAGAAATATATTATTTCTGACATACTTCTGCAGAGTAATTGCGAACAAGTTCTTATGTGGGTAACAAAATTGCGAATATATTCAGTGAATTGAAGACAGGTAAATAAGCAGCAAAAAGTACAAGGAAAATCATATAAAAAAAGTTGTTTACAAAAAAGTACAAGGAAAATCTATTAAGTATGATCGAGAGAAGGAGCTGAATCAGAGGCTGGATTGTTGGTTGAGGTTGGTGGCAGATGATCGAACATATCTTCTGGCAAGTCCACAGCTAAACTCGGACCTATTTCTTCCGATACATAAGGAAGTGAGCTAGTACTGGGGTTATCAAGAACTCTGTCGGGAAGATTTTCTTTGAGTGCTTGTTCTAAAAAACCCGCCCACCAATGAGCATCAACATCCTCGTTCGGATCCCCATGCCAACCAGGAGGAATAGGGAATGTTTGCTGCAGTCTTTCGCCCAGTGAATCGACATCGAATTGAAAAGTCTACCCCACTTCCTCTTGACAAAGTCGAATTCCCTCTCGAAAATAAACTTCAGCCATAGGAACAGACTTTGAAAGGAAGAGAACAGAATTCCAAAGGCGGAACAGGAGTCTTTCTCTGAAGTTCTCTGCTATTAATTCCATCTCTGGACTCCGAGCAAAGTGATAAAAGCCTTCTTTCCACATGGTTTTTCCGAACTCAGCTCGAGCGTTCTTTTCCAGTTCTAGCTCTTTCTTGAGTTTCTTGATCTCAGCCTCCGCTACCAGAATAGCAGATTGCTTATCCATGATGAAATTTTCCTTGGCCAATAGCAACTCTTCTTTTTTGGCCACCTCTAAACGAGCAAATGCCAGCTCCACATCTCGTTCTTCCAATCGAGCTGACAGATTTTCGGCTTTGCCGACATTTATCGTTAAGTCGCTCTCTAAGGTTTTTTTTTCCTCCAACACTTCCCTTAGTTGATCATGTTGCTGCCGAACTTGATCTCGTCGATGGAAAGCCCTTTTGCCAAATCTTGCAAGAAATTTCCCCAAGTTCGCCGCACGAGTCAAATTCAGCCTCAGCTCTCTTTCTTCAGCATCCTCCTCCTCCTCAGCAGTTTTCTCACTTCAAGTAACCCCCTCCTGCAGAGTTTTCGAACTAGCTCTAGGCTCTTCGTCAGTCTTTTGTTTCTTTGAAGCTCTCTACGAGCTAGAAGATCCATTTTCCTCCTGCGTAGGGAAGGGGTACTTTCAGTTGCTCCCTCACCAATCTCTTCAGTCAGATCAATAGGATTAGAAGCATGGGTAGCAGACAAGAATGGAGGAGGTTGCACATCAGTGATAGCCAAAGGAGATGTAGGTACGACAAGATCCGAGCTAACAGGAAGACTGCCGCCTTCTTGCTGAACTATGTTTTCTGTCGAACCGGGGGTCTTAGAGGTTAGCTCTGTGAGACGTCTCTCATCTACCTGTCGGAAGGTTGTGGCTAGTCCGGCATTTACAGCTCTTTCAGAAGGAGAGAAATCAGTTCGCTCTGCGGCAGGGGTTTTCGGGACGAATTTGAAAAATTTGTTCATCGTGTTATCTGCAACAGAAAGCTATTAGAGTAGGCACAGTCCAACAAGGTGAAATAGAGATAATAAGAGAAATAATGATAAAAGTTAAATAACCTAGATTAAATCTGGGGGGAACTTGACTGTTCGGATAGAACCCCCAGAAAGACAACAACAACTCACAGGAACTCATTTTCACTATATCAAACCACCCCAACGGAAGATCTTATCCAAGGCTGCGATCTCAAAATCCCAAGAGGGAGCAGGGTCAGTTCGGTTCGGATTTTGGGCCCAAGGAAGTGAGCGAAAGGGTTGGTTCGTCAACACGTGAATAAAAAAATAGTATTTCTCCCAAGAGCTGACCTTATCATCTCCAGAAGATAAAAATTGAGCTCGCTTTCCACCGCTACTGGGGCTCAAATAAAAATGAAAAGGGTTGGTGTGTTTGAGGACGAAACAAGCTCGGAACCGCTCAGAAGTGGGTTCGACCCCTATCCACTTGCACACCATATAGAAAGACACAATATAACTAATAAAATTTGGATGAAGTTGGTTCGGACATATGCCAAAAGCCGAACCAATTTCTAGAAAAAAAGGATGGATAGGAGGAACTAAACCTAGGGTAACATGTTTTAAGAACCATGTCTGATGACCGGTTGGGGCTCGATGTGGTCGATCATCTGAATTAGGGATCACAACAGTGTAACCTCCTACCATGAGCGAACTCAAAAGAACAGTGTGGGTTCGGGTAGCTTTAGTTGCAGAAAAAACGTTATCTACAGTTTTTTTACGAGATCTTTTCAGAGGGTTGGAAGGGTTTTGGCGGCCAGACGAAGAAGACTTAGGGTTCGAGGATTCAGAAAAAGGACATAGAGGAAATTGTTCAAATCCTTCCTCTGACTCACTCTCCTCTCTTAGATGGATTAAGGAATCAAAAGAAGCCATTGAAATGAAAACGAAAAAGAAGGAAAATGGTACCTAAATCGTTTGAGAAATCCTAGAAATTGCAGAAGAAAAATCCTCGCTTATATGTGAATATACAGTAATTTTGCAGAAGGGGTTTATGAGAGGGGAAGACGGTATAAATAGGAGGAAGACGACGTTTGATTTTCGGGGGGAAAAATTGAAAAGTCGGGCGTTTTTCGATCGTTGGATACGAGGGGATCAAACAACGGAAGATGAAAGGGTGTTTAGTGGGAAGTGTGCCGATTAACATGTGTCGTACAGAAATGATTGAAGGGACGTGTTGTTTCTAGAAGGATCATTTGATATTCGGCAGAAGCGATGCAAACTAGTGCATGTAAACATGCACTTCGAAGGGGGGAGTAGTTGATATGGTCGAACTAAGCGAACCAGGTTTTCTTATCTAGATCGGATCAAGTTTATGAGCCGTTGGTGCGAACAGTTTAAAGAAAATGAATAGAAGTTCTTTTAGAATGAGCAAACTATGCTATAACACAATTTAAGGCGAACTGTTATCCACTTGATAAAAGTTCGCAATTAATATGTCACTAAAGTGCGAACTTATTAGGCTTTGAACCAAGATGACGAACTCATTTCGGATAAGTTAAGCGAACTGATTTGAATTCAAATAACCTCCCATTTCGTGGACCACTAACCCATTTCCCACATTTTTCGGATATCTTCAACTGTCATATTTCACAGGGAGTATATAAACTTATTACATTCATTTCTTTCATTTTTTTAGGCACAATTATATTAAAAACATATACACTCACTCTCGTAAGAAAAAGGGCTTAGCCGTTTTACTGACTTGAGCGTCGGAGTCCCATCACCGGGAACCTCTCCCGGTGTTTGTTTTGCAGGTGTATAGGTTCAAAGTTTCGAGTTTTTGCGTGAGGAAGAAGAACGTTGGATCGGAGCAAGATCAAAGGTGATTTTTGAAAACACATTATGAAATTTGGAGAAAATTGTAGATGAAATTAGAGGTAGAATGTGGAGTTGATGTTTCCTAAAATCTAATTATTTTCGTAGTTTTTTTTACAATGATTGAGTTTCGGATCTTAAGAGTCTTAGGTTGCTAAGTTGTTTAAACTGGTGTCTGGTGTACTATATGTAACATTATGTACTCATTTTTTTGCTTTTTGGCACACCTTGTGTCCAGAAGCTTTATCCTTTAGAAATAAGATATTTTTTAACTGATAAAAAAAATAAAAAAAATCACATAAAGATATGATTTTTGTTTGGGGTCTTCTTTGATGATAATTTGAACTGAAAAACATTTAATTTTGAGCATTTATAATTCAGGAAATTGATTGCATTTTGGATGAATAAATAGAGTGATATTCTTGTGTGATCGTATCTCATGTCTAATTTTGTTAGCCAAATTAGTTCAAAAATTAATATTGGGCTTGTGAAAATGAGTTTAGGTTGCAATTAATTATACTTTGTCTCATGAAATTATATTCGTGAAACTGTCTCATATAAATTTTTTTGGTAAACAAATTAATAGTTTACCTTTGTATAATAAATATAAATTTACCATGGTTTCATTTGGATGAAGGAACTCGAGGAGAAGTTTGAGTTTCTAGCCGTTAATCTATTGATGGTTGCGAATTTAAAATTTATCAAATTCATATAAAAACTAATGTTTGAGTAATATGAGTTAATCTATTGATGGTTGCGAATTTAAAATTTATCAAATTCATATAAAAACTAATGTTTGAGTAATATGAGTGGATTTCAAATATATTCCATCTTGAATTGATTTAAAATCTATTCATTTCATATCCATAATTTCAAATCACGCTATAGAAATGGAGCTCATAATCATTTAGCTCAAAATAGGGGTTTCAGGATTTGAAATTCATTATGATATGAAGTTATGGTCTAAACAAGGTTAAGCTTCAATTAGATTGATATATTTTAGTTCCCAATTCATTATAAAAACATTATATTAATAATCTCAATAAACTTGTTAGAATAATTTTTTGTTAAATTAATGATCTAGATTGATCAGGACTTTCTTATGTATAGATTGTTTGAATCTGACAAATACGAAATTGCATGTTTGAAATTCTAGTCACATTAAGATGAAAACGTTTGAAATTTAGAACAAGAATTTCGGCATTTGAGTTAATTTCATTAGCTATTAAATTAGGCATTTAATTTTTAAAATAGTTTACTTTCGAATAAATTAGGAATTTCATGTTGGGTTAGTTTAATTTATTATTTGGGCATTGGATTTATTTGATGCAACTTTTTAGATGAAATTTGCACTTGAAAACTGCAAATGTATCAGGAATAGATCACGATGGTCAAGTTAGATCATGATGGTCAAATAACAATAGTAGCCAGATATAGATCACGTTGTTCAGTTGAGATCACGACGGTTAGATCAAATCATGATAGTCAGATCAAGAATGTCAGGTTAGATCACGATGGACAAGTTAGATCACGATGATGAGATAATAATACACTACAAGAAAAATGCTCATAGACAACGGTTTTTAACCGTTGCCGTAGCTCTATTTGAACCGTTGTCGTAGCCTGTGTTGTGGTAGGGGTCCAAAAATTGTCGTAGATAGCTACGACAACGGTTAATAACCGTTGTCTATGAGCGAAAATTTTCGGACCCCTACCACAACACAGGCTACGACAACGGTTCAAATAGAGCTACGGCAACGGTTAAAAACCGTTGTCGTAGCCATATTAATAAAATAAAACAATATTTTGCCACATAAGCTTGCCACATCATCACTGTAGCGCCCCGGATCAAAATGAGCATAAATGATTAATTAAATATTTAACACATGACTTAATAACTATGTGTGTATTTTTGGACTGTTTAAATAATTACGTGCATCTCAGATACGTGTCTAATGTGTGTTTTGGATCAATAATTTCTTGGACATGGTATATAGAATATTTCTATACCATAAGATGCGTATTGATGAAACGAGAAGATAGAAACGAACTAGGGGTCAATCGGAGACCCGTAGCTCGAACGACAATGAAAAAGGGCAAACCACGAGGTTTCGGAAATGTCAGAAGATATTTACGGTGAATAGTGAAATGAGATATTTTGGGTGAATAGTAACTTTAGAATTCTATAAATAGGGGCTCCTCTGTTTCATTTCTCACCCTTTCTCCGAACGAGCCAAAAGCGACGTTTACACGTAAGTCTCTCTTCCCTCTCTCGTTTCTTTTTCAGCCTCCGGCGCGCCACCCCCAGCGCCACCGCTGGAGCCGCCGCCGGCGTGGTGGTGCAGCCACCGGAGTTCGCCAGAAAATTTTAAAGTTGTCGGTTTCGGTCGATTTTCGCACACGACGTAGGTTTTGACGAGTCGAGTCTAGAACAAGTCTCGGATTTCTATTCCGACTTATCGTTTGCCGAAAAACGATGAAAAACCAACCGTAAACCCTAACCCTAGCCAACTTATCTCTCTTCGGTTTTCTCTCTTTTCCTCCGTCCTTTTCGCCGGAAATGTTGTCAGAGGTCCTCCCGGAGGTGAGGGGGAATTGTTTGAGGGATGGCGCCGCCGTGTGTAGTGGCGTAGGAGCTATATCGGGTTGGGTGTTTTATGCATATGTGAGTGTGTGTTTGGATGTGTGCGTGTGTGATCTTTGTTGGGGGCGGCATAGGTGGTGCCGCCATGAGGAAAGTGATGATCGGCGCTGGTGATGCATCGGCGAGTTGTGACGATGGGATTCAGTCGTCGGCCAAGTATTTTGATGATGTGGGTGTTTGCATATATATGTTGTTGTGTGTATGAGATGGGGTTGGGGAAGTTTGATTTTGTATTGGAGATGTAGTGGTTTAGAACGAGTAGGTTGGAACGGAATAGCCGGAGGACCGGGAGGGGAAGACGCCGAGCAGCAACGAGACAGCCGGGAAGGCTACTGGTACGCGGTCGTGCTGGAGGGCATGGTCGTGCACCAACCGACTGAGATTGCTGGAAGCTGGTGCACAGTCGTGCACGGGCCAGCAGGTTTCACTGGGAGCTGGCGCAGGGTCGTGCTTGGGGAGCACGGTCGTGCACGACCAGGCAGGAATTGCTGGGTGCTGGCGCACGGTCATGCGCCAGGGGGCACGGTCGTACGCTGACAGGGCGCACCGGGAGTGGGCGCCGGGTGTAAGACGCGTTTCAGATAATGCCGTGTTTTGATCCTTTTCCGTTCCTTTCCTTGTACGTTTATCATCGGGTCTTAACCGATGAATTGTCGTTGACCGAGGGTTGTGGGCCCGGTCAAAGTTAACCCTTCGATCTTTTTACCAAAATACTCTCCAATGTTATATACTTCGGTTGAGCTCGTATCAACTCCGAACGAGCTCGTTCCTTTTCAAATCTTTAGAGCTCTCATCCTGTCGCGTATTTAACGGTCGTCTTTCTTCCAAAAGAAACGGTTATCACTTTAATTATAATTATTAAGGATCTAGGAACACTGTAACGTATGTAGGCTATCAGTTGGATTGAACTCGAGACACGAGATTTGGAACACGAGATCTGAGACGAGATCTTTGGTACTCGCTACTCACGTGGTAACCACCGAACGAGGTGGGGGTAACTTCTAAACCCGATATGTTACTGTTTTCCATATTTGATAATTGAACTCTATTTGCTATGACTATATGTTGTGATTATTATATTCATGCATACTTTATGAGTACAAGAAAAGTGGATCATGCATACGTTATGATACGATGAACGAGAACGGATGTCCTAAGTCATGATAGGGATGAACTGGTGGCCCGTAAAAAGCATCATACGTCATGATAAGGATGGACTGGTGGCCCGTAAAAAGCACCATACGTTAGGAATGCAATGAGTATAGTTGAGTGCTCTTAGAGCCGTGTGTTCTACATTGTGTGCTAGGCATTTTATATGCTGTGACTATTTGCCGAATTAATATACGTTGGATTTGTTACGCTCACCTAATAACTTATAACAATAAGGAAAGTATCCCCATGAGTGTATTCAAACGTACTCACCCCTATTCTGTACTCACCCTACAGGTGACGAGGAGAATTACGATGCGTAGAGAGAGGGGTGCCCTATCAGTTGTGTCCTTTGTCCGGATTTGACTTTTAAAGTTATGTTGTTTGTTTGTAAAAGAAAACTGTATTTATCCTCCTTTGTAAAGGATCCTGATGTTTTTCCACTGCGTAATGTTTTAAACTCCTTGTTATCGGTTGTATCCGATGTTTTAAGTGTACCTCTTCTTATCCTCCCCTTGTTCCTTCTATTTTATATCATGCTCGTCTTCTTCTCCTTTCTCTCCACGCCCAAAAATGAAAAACTCTGATATATTTTTGATATTTTTCAATTTTCTATTATTACATATTTTTTGTTAACTTTTATAAAGTACCATTACTTATTAATATAAGTAATTGATTTCCAATTTTGATATATTAATATATATATATATATATATATATAATTGAATGATTAATGACTATATTAATAATAATTAATATAATTTTCAAATTATATATAAAATGAATATATTTATAAAATTAATATATATTTCAAATTATATATATAATTAATATATTTATAACATTAATATATTTTTCAAATTAATATATTTATAAAATTAATAATCTATTGTACATATTTTCTAAAATTTCTGTATAATGAAATAAAATTTAATTCTCAAAATTAGTTTATTTCATCAATTTAATTCAACAATATATAGCATTTCTTCTTTCATTTAAAATTTTTTTTGTAATATTTGACTTTTTTTTTTAAATATTAGTCTACAACAACGCTTCTACGAGGCTACAACAACGTTAGAAAACAACTCATGTGACAATGTCTTACATATATTTCTTTTATAATATATTTTTGATATTTTTCAATTTTCTATTATTACATATTTTTTTGTTAACTTTTATAAAGTACCATTACTTATTAATATAAGTAATTGATTTCCAATTTTGATATATTAATATATATATATATATAAATAATTGAATGATTAATGACTATATTAATAATAATTAATATAATTTTCAAATTATATATATATAATGAATATATTTAGAAAATTAATATATTTTTCAAATTATATTTATAATTAATATATTTATAAAATTAATAATCTGTTGTACATATTTTCTAAAGTTTCTTTGTAATGAAATAAAATTTAATTCTCAAAATTAGTTTATTTCATTAATTTAATTCAACAATATATAGCATTTCTTTGTTAACTTTTATAAAGTACCATTACTTATTAATATAAGTAATTGATTTCCAATTTTGATAGATTAATATATATATATATATAATTGGAAGATTAATGACTATATTAATAATTATTAATATAATTTTCAAATTATATATATAATGAATATATATATATAAAATTAACATATCTTTCAAATTAATATATGTATATTAATAATGCATATATTTTTCAAATTATATATATAATTAATATATTTATAAAATCAATATATTTTTCAAATTATATTTACAATTAATAAATTTATATAATTAATGTATTTTTCAAATTAATATATTTATAAAATTAATAATCTGTTGTAAATATTTTCTAAATTTTATTTATAATGAAATAAAATTTAATTCTCAAAATTAGTTTATTCCATTAATTTAATTCAACAATATATAACATTTCTTATATCATTTAAAAAAATTGTAATAATTGACTTTTTTTTTAAAATATTAGTCTACGACAACGCTTCTACGAGGCTAGATAACGTTAGAAAACAACTCTTGTCTTAGGGGTCCTAGGACAACACGTCTACGACAACGACAAGTTCAAACCCTTGTCTATGAGAGAATTTTTCAGGCAAAGACAACGGTTTAAAACGTCTCGACAACGGTAGGTTAAAACCGTTGTCTATGAGAGAATTTTCAGGCTACGACAACGGTTTCAAAAGTCTACGACAACGGTAGGTTAAAAACCATTGTCTATGAGAGAATTTTTTGGGCTACGACAACGGCAATTTATGCTACGACAATGGTTTTTTCAAAAAACCGTTGTCTTAGGGGTGTTGTCTATGTGCATTTTTCTTGTAGTGATAGTATCCAAACATTAATCATGTTGCTCAGTTTAGATCAGGACAGTCGGATCAAATCATGATAGTTAGCTCTCGAGGTTATTGATCATGATGGTATTGAAATTCGAGATCTTAGATTATGAAGTTCAACACCATCGTAATCTAAAACCTTTGAGACTTGTTCCAAAAACACAGGTCTTCAAGATTTATTTTTTCGAATGAAAAAATATCGTCGATTTACATCCAGAAACACAGATCTCGAAGGTTAAAATACGAGGTTTTGTCACTTCTATCTGGAATAAAAATAAAACGAAAATATCCACTGACATGTAATTAAACTTCATTTACCTAATTCAATCTAACAATAAATCATAAACTACATTGTACATTTTAAAGGAATATACATCTTACCTATATGGACATTAAGATATTTAGAAAAGTTTTGTATAAAAACCTTGTTTTTTTTATGCAGTGAATACAAAACTTGTCATGTTAATATGGCTGTTATATTTTGCCATCAACTTTGTATTTTACTTTTCAAATAATGATTTTCTTTTAAAAGAAAAATAATATGAATTTTGAATTATTTTGTTTTCCTTAAAATATAATATTAATTGTATCATAATCTTCATATTTATTTATGACATGTCTAACTAAATCTACACGTGTAATAATTAATTTTCTTAATTTAATAAATTGTTTGAACCATAGTGACCATTTTTGTTGGGGAGTAGCTTATGCTAACTTCAATCAATAGTTTTATGTGTATTAATATGGTTCCACTTGTACTATTGACTGAAGAGCTATACATATTTCAATTTATTTATTCAGATAGTTCCACCTGTCATAATTATCTCATACGATGTCTTTCTTGTTCGATCGTGTTCCATCTATTAGCATTTTCCATGACTTCAATCTTTGTCGAACTTTTAAATGTTGATTTTTATTAGTTTGAAAATCAATAATAATTATAATTTCTTCATTTAAAGTTATTTTTGCATTAGTAATATTAATGTTTAAAAATATTTTTTAGATTTGATAAATTTATTTTATTTTCTTTTCACTATATGTATATGAGTGAGTATTATGTGAGACAGTCTCACAAATCATGATACGTGAGATGGGTCAACCCACAACTCAAACTTTACAATGCACATATATATTAGTGAAAATGAATTTGATTTGTGGGTTAAAAAGAGTCATCTCACATAAACTATCTGTAAGATTGTGTCGCACAAGTTTTTGTGTATTTATATTAAAAGAAACATATAAGATTTTGAAAAAAAATGAAAATCTAGAAATCAAAAAAAATCAAAATAATAATAAGTATCGAAATTCTAAAACAAAAGTATATAATATTTAATTGGGCTCCTAACTATATCTTTTCTTGCTTGATCTTCTTCTATGTCTTGGTCCTATTTCTTCATGGTTTGCATAATAATTCTTTGATTGTATTGTCCTCCTCATCGCTGGAGATGTGGATGTATTCCTTGTATGTTTGTTTTTTTTTTTTTTGTAATTTTTCTTTTTTTTGTCTTTGGTTCATCATCTAGTGTATTGGCAACTGTTAAGTGTTATGGTTGTATTGTTATTTTCTCATCTTTTATCTCCATGGATTCCATTTTTTCTATGGCTTCAACTACTGTGCTCAATCTTCCACCTTCCACTTTTGTATTATAATTTAATGATTAGAAAATGGATCTCACTTGTTCCTTGTAAGATCAACAGTCTATGGTATTCGAATGTGCTTTGGCCCTGCATATGTTTTTTGTTACATTTGTTGTTTTTTATTTTTGGAATCATTTTAAGTAAAACATTTTTGATACATTCTCAATGGACTTTAAGTAGTTTTCTACTAAGCATTCGACATATATTGATGTCTTGTCACCAAACATTGTCATTATTGCTTCAAGATGACTTTGTATCACTCTTAATTTAACTACGTATCTGCAATCAATGAATTTATGTTTGTTAAGTTGTATGTCATTGCTCATTTTATTTTGTGATTTATTATTTTAACTTTTTTCCTTGGCGTTGTTTGCACTGGGTCATTTTTGTACTTTCTACAAATTGTATTTCCATCATCTTTAGGATTCGATGTTGTGTATTTTTTGCATGCATTATACACAGTGGCGGAGCCAGGATTTTTATCGAGGGGGGCCCAACTAATAAAAGAATAACGATAGTTTTAAGAATAAAATCATAAAATTACGATAAAGTCAGTATATCACATTATAAAATAACATCTAAAATCAATATTTTTATAACATTTCAACATGACAAATAAAAAAAAAACGATTACAATATTTATGTTGTATTTTTTCCTATTTTGAAATCATTGTAAGATACCTTTGTTGCTAACATTTCCAAATACATCATTTTCTGATGTATTATTAAATAATTATTCAATAATATATCGCTCATTGGATTCAAAAGTGAACTTTGAATGTTGTTCATTTTGAAACATTTTTTAATATTAATACTGATATTTTTCTATAATAATTTTTCATTATTTATGAAAGATAAGATAAAATTAGAATTATTAAATATCATTAAATTAACATTACTATTATACAAACTATAAATCAACATCTAACTTATCAAAGCTAACAATTCATAAAATAATAATCAATGATAATAATTATTTACAATCACTTCATATTTTATTAAGCCAAAATAACAAATATATTATATATTCTATAACAATTGATAATCAAATAAATTAAAATAATATCATTACTCAATGAAGAAAAATAAATAATGAGTTTAGATATATGAACAATTTACCTTAAAAATCTTAAAAATTGATATTTTTAATAAGAATTTGATAATATGCAAGTAAAATTAATTAATATATCTATTTTTTGAATAAAAATATAAAATTACCTAAAATATATATATATATTTTTTAAATCTCAGGGGGGCCCAGTGCCCCCCTTGGCTCCAATGTGGCTCCGCCACTGATTATACAATATTTTTGTTTCGTTCTCCACCTTGTCCACAATTCCAGTAAAATAATATGCATTCTGTATTGAGAATAAATCTTTTTATTACATGATGCAAAGTCAAATATAAAAATCATCAAATAATCTAAATATTTATTTATAAATTATAATGTACATGTATAGACGAAAAATAAAGTATATTAACTTCAACAATCCGTAATTGCATGCTTCAGTAAGTAAAAAAGAAAAAAAAAAGCTTCAGTAAGTACAATTCCTATTGAAATTCCGGATCAAAACACAATAAATGTTAGAAAAATCATATAACATGCAATTCTATTTTAAAGCTATAATATCATTTTATTTTATTTTAACTTGGTCAAGTGGTTCAGAGACTTTTGTATTTCTTTTTGAGAATTTTAAACTGCTTGCGCCTTATATTTACTTATTGTTTCAACATTAAAGAAAAGGAAAACACACACACATATATATATATATATAAAGGAAATAAAGTTTTGCAATCTGTATTTGCATACTTCAGTAAGTACAATTCCCAACTAAAATTCCGGAACAAAACGCAACAGATGTTTGAAAATAAAGTGACATACCTTTGATAAAGGATCATTTCTCATGATCAAATCTTCAAGAGTGACCTCTCTTCATGCTCTTATTCCTTGTATCATTCTCAATTTGCATATTTCCAGTTGATCATGAATGGTGTATGACCTATATAAGTTTTTTCTTTGTTATTATTCTTTTATTAAATTTTTATAGCCGAACTCATAATTATTATATTTTTGTCATACCATTGGAGTTTTACAAGTTCTTTGGATATCGGACCTATTCATATAGTTGAAGTTGAAGTGGTTTGCAATTGGATCTCACCTAATCAAAATTCAAATTAAAATTAAATTTTATTTTCAAGATATTTGCATATACTCATTGTCTTTATTTCTCCTTTCAAAAAAAAAAAAAGGGTAAATTTTTTGTTTTACATTTGAATTCCTTTGTTGTGACCTTTGTGATGACAATTGTTGGTGTTTGATCAATAATTTGTTGCAATTCTATTTCTTCATTCAGTGTCATGCCTTCCCAAAGAGTAACATCAATGAAATGATGTCTACATATCAAATAAAAAAATTAATCGGAATTTTATTTAGTAATTTTTTTCTTGAAATTAAATTTATATATTTTTTTTCACTCTCTTATAAAACATAAATAACTTAATTTTCATTTATGATAGTGATTTTCCTTAGTGACACTTTTTTGGAATTTCAACAATTATGTGGAATTTCAACAATTATGTTTTACTTGACTCATATCAGTATTTCACATACATTTGCGCAAATATTTAATTTAATGATTATTTTTATAAATTATTGAGGAGAAAAAAAAAAAGAAATATACTTACCAAATCTTAACATATATATGTTTTCGAAATATTATAACATAAATATGTACCTTGCTATTTTTCATGCATATGCTCTTGTATGTGAACTTTATGAATGTTTTGGTGTCATCCTATTTCACCTTTTGGAAATAGAAGAGGGTATTTAGGGTCATAACATCCATAATATTGCATTATTCCATACTGGTCACTAAAGTGAGCACTAATATATCGTTCAAACCTAGCATTATCATTATTACCCTCAATCCAAACAACTACAACTTGATCTGTTGTTGGAGCATTATAAACTCATTGATCCAATCTCACATCTGTGTGATACAAAGTTATACATCATTTAGAGAAGAACACTCTATTAGTCTTCTAAAGATTTTGGCATACAAATTCTCTTCCAATATTTAAGTGTGCTTCAGTACAATACCTTATGATACATGTGAATTAAAACACATTCTATTCTCAATTTTATTTTCAGTATCAAAAAATATATAATTGAAACTAAGCTGGTTTATTTTCATTAAGACTCAAACTTGGGAGATTGTGATAAATCATTCCTTGTACTCGAAAAGTGAAAAAATCCTCATCATGCCGGAGCAAACTCTTTATCCAATTTAACTCCAAATGAAGTGAATGAGAATATGAAATTGTACGAACGTATATTTTTTTTCGAAAATCAACAGACTCTTTTGACTTAAAAATGTATACAAGTCTAGCCATACTAGAAATGTGGGCATGACAACAATAGTAATAAAAGATGAAGGCCATGAAATAATTCAATGATGAAGTGCGTATTGATTGATCTATGTATGTATTTCATTATTTGTTAATAGTAATTATAAGCATCAACCAGATTTGAAGACAAACCATTATCGTCGTTGATGAGAAGTTTGATGAGATAATCGTAATATGCTCTTCGTAATTTGCTCATACTCTTGCTCATAAAATACTGTCACCACATCCAACGATTTAAAACTCCAATCTTCAATTACTCATAAAAAAATAAAATAAAATGATAACCTTGATCATATATATATATATATATATATATATATATATATATATATATTCATATTAAATTAGAATCTTAACAAACTTCTAGTTATAATGTTTTATGGAATCAATTTTATTTGATTTATTAAATTATAAGAATAAATATTGAATTACATATTTATAGTGTGATTGGGTGTGACGTGGTGGACTCTTGTTAGGAACTAGATTCCTAATAATAGTTGAAATTATGAATTGGATGGACTCTTTGTCGTGTGCCTTAATTCCTTCCCCTTTTTTTTTTAATACTAAACCAGGAGTTATGTTATTTACATGTTTTAGTTAAATTAAAATTATACGTGAAATTGTGATTTGGATGGACCCTATTAAATTAAATTATATGAAGAGGGATAAATATTCAATTACATTACTATCCCTAATAAAGAGTTTTATTTAATTAGAACTTTAATTTAATTTGATTTGATTTAATTATGTAGAAAGGTTAAAATAGGTATTATGAAAAATGGACGAAACATTCATACAAATATAATAGTAACATATATATATATATAGAATAAAAAGTTATGACAAAACAAATCAAGACTATATACCAACACAAAAATTTACGTAACACTGATTCATGGATATCATCCCAATTCAAACTCATTATCACCGATCAAACTTTTGTATTTTTTGATTCACACAAAAATCCTACATACAAATAATTTATTTATGGGTTAAATACTTAAATTAACCTATACTTTTCATATTTTTACATTTTTCAACCTAAATTTTATTTTTTGACCGGTTGCAACCTGAAGCCCACGAATTGTACAAGTTGCAATCTCCAACGAATTTTTTCGATCAAATCTCACATACTTTTTACATTTCCCAACCTAAATTTTATTTTTCACAGGTTGCAACCTAAAGTCCAAGAATTGTACAAGTTGCTGACGAATTTTTCCGACCAAATCTCACATAGTTTTTACACTTCCCAACCTAAACTTTGTTTTTTGACCGGTTGCAATCTGAAGTTCACGAATTGTACAAGTTGCAACCTCTGACGAATTTTTCTGGCCAAATCTCATACACATGACATTCACATACCAAATTGGGTGGTTTTGATATTTTCATAAATAATAAAACTAAGGGTTAAATATTTAAATCCACCTAAACATTATTTAAATTGACTATTGTTTGTTGCAATGAACTAGTAATTTAATTTTGTTTCTTTTAAAATGGCCTAAACAATTCATGGAAATATCAAAACCCCCTCAATTTGGCATGTGAATGTTACATGTGCGAGATTTGGCCAGAAAAATTCGTCGGAGATTGCAACTTGTACAATTCGTGAACTTGAGGTTGCAACCTATTAAAAAACAAAGTTTAGATTGAGAAGTGTAAAAAGTATGTGAGATTTGACCAAAAAAATTCGTCGGAGGTTGCAACTTATACAATTCGTGGACTTTAGGTTGCAAACTATCAAAAAAAAAAAAGTTTAGGTTGAGAAGTGTAGAAAGTATGTGAAATTTGGCCGGAAATATTCACGAAGGTTGCAACTTATACAATTCGTGAACTTCAAGTTGCAATCGATCAAAAAAATAAAATTTAGATTGGAAAGTGTAAAAACACGAAAAATAGAGGTTGATTTAAGTATTTAACTCTTTATTTATTAATGATATTCTCTTGCAATAAACTAAAGTGTGAGCATATAATAATGATGATGATAATGAGGTTGGGTAGTATAAGAGTGTGAAGTCACGTGATAGAGAAGGTTGAAAGAGGTTTGTTGGCATTAAAATAGAGGGAACACTAAAATTAAAAAAGAACCGCATTCTTTGACTTTGCTACACAAAGTTGGAGACTCTCAGTTTCACACCAAAATTCATCACCACCTTTTTCAATCATTTAGATCTGAGGGTCGGTGTCTTTACATACAATTTGCAAGCCATGCCCAATATTGTGTATTACAATTTATTATGACCAAAAGAAAAAAAGAAAGATAAATTGAACAAAATTTGAAGAATGATGCTTACTTGATCAATTTAGATGGACAGGAAGATGATGCTTCGTATCTTGTTATTTGATACAACTTATGCATGCTGAGAATTAGCAATGTAATTTAATTTTTAAGAAGGTAGAGGGAGTGGAAGGGAGAAAATAAAAACTTGAAAATTTGCGTGATCCAAATTTAAACTCCAATCATCACAATCTACATTTTTGTGAAGGTAGGATATTGCTTGAGTTACAATACTCGTAATTCTTCACTATTGAGAATGAATGAATGACAACGGACATGCCAAATTTATACACGTTTGGCACATTGCGTAACTATGTTTTGTCTGCAGCGTCCACAGTCTAAAAGAATTCCTCACACACTCAGCTCTCTCGATACAATCGTTCAATGAGTTGACAAGACACAAAACGGCCACTTACACAAATTAACAAAAACCTGCGTTGCGTTCACACATGCAAATTTACTAGTAGAAAAAAATATAATATTCTCAGAACATTGAAGCCGTCGGTGCCTATATGCTTGAGTTGGCAAGTGTGAATACGCAAAGCTCTGAAAAACAACAAAACCTGGGACACTACACAATCAGCTACCCATTTACTGTTTCAGTTTGCAGTTTTGAACATTGATTTGGATTACACCAACTTAACAACTTATCCAATTTATATATATCTATTACCTATATAAAAGTGTGGATGTTTCTTACAAAATATGAATTGTCGAATATATCTCTATCAAAAATTATTATTTAAGTTTTCATATTTAAATAATATTATATTAAAATCCTAACTAATTCAAAATCTTATAGAATTCTACTATAATTAGAATTCTAATATAAAAGTGTTATATATAAGATATTTGTATTATTATTATTTTTCTTAATTTGATTTGATCTTCATGTGCAACGCATGTGATCTAAAACTCGTATATATATATATATATATTAATATTAGTGTGTGTAACTCATGCTAGATTGAAATTGACTTGTAGATTCTAAGAGTCAAGGGATGGCATGCAGGTATCCTACCCGCCCAAATCCTAATAGAAGTATGAGTAGTTTTAAATGGGAATGAGATAGGTTTTGAAAAAAATTTAAAATTTCATTAGGGTATGAGACGGATTTGGGAAGAGACCCTTTACCTGCGGGTACTCGATACCCGTCAACTCATAATATATATATATATATATATGTATATAGTGTGTATTATGTAGGAATTGATAATGTACCTTTCAATAAAAAAACCATGTACCACTAAACTAGCTAGCATTTTTTGATAAAATATTAACTAAAATGTATATAAATATATTAAATATACAAATAAAAAAAAATGAAATACGAAATACTCATTCAAAATACTCGTTTAGATTCAAATAAAAAAATATTTATATTTTGTAAACGAGTAATGGATGGGTACAGGTACCCGATGGGTAATGGTAATCGGGAACGGGACGGACACGAGTAGTTCTAAATGTGAATGAGACGGGTTTGGGAAACATAAAATTAATAGGGTTAGAGTTTGAGATTCTCTAAACGATAGGTACTCGACCAGTTGCCATCCCTAGTCATAACATTAGGAGAGAGGGAGATCACGAGGGATTGAGACAATGAGACTAGAGAGGGGCTTTGAGAGGCAGAAAGATGAAATTATAAATAACTAACTATATAAAGAAACATTTTTTAATCAAGAGTTTAAAATTATTCTCTTTTAGATAAGAGAATATTTGTTTGGACCATAATATCATTAATGAAATTAACTTTGTACCACCATATTTTACTTTGTTCTAGTCCGTACCATTATTATTAAAGTTTGTATTACCGTAGTATACCTCTGTTCCACAACTAATGTAATCTGAACCACCATTATACACCCCATACCATTATTAACAGAGTTTGTACTATATAATACACACCTCTGTACCATCATATTACATCACAAATGTTAGAAGGGTATAGTTGGGCAAAAATTCATTTCTAAAAGAACAAAATTTAATAACTTAACATAAAAAATGTTTATAAGTAAAGATAGTTAAGAATGGGGTTCCCACCAAAATTTATGAAAAACTCTAGTGGGACCCCATTCTTAACCATCTTTACTTATAAACTTTTTTTTTTGTCAAGTTATTAAATTTTGATCTTTTTTTAGCTAAGAAAACTTATTTTTGTCCAATTATACTTTTTTAACATTTATGATGTGATATGATGGTACAAACTACATTAATGATGGTAAATGAGTTTACTATGATGGTATGAAAATGTAATAGGGTGGTACAAACTACATTAATTACACTACGAGAGTGTACTATGATGATACGAGTTACATTAATAATGGTAGTGAGTTGTGGTACGAGTTATTACGAGATGAAATATGGTGGTATAGATTAGTACGAGGTAAATTTCATTAAGAACACAATGATTCAAAAAAAAGTATTCTCTTAGATAAAAAAAAAAAATTCAAACATGTGGTAAAAAAAAATGTTTATAATGGGCTACTTATAATTTCATCCCCTAGCGGGCAATAGAGTATTGTTTCATCTTAACAACAACAACTAACAGTTTACAGAAATCAACAACAGATGGGCGGGGCCATTTGATGAAGCGAAGCAATAGCATCATCCGCCTCACCAACCTGCCGAAATCGAATCTGGGTTTCGCGGAAAAGTATCCATTCTTGTGATAATGAGAAGAAATTGCGCACGTAGTTGTCTTGTAAAATGAATTAGAAACAATTACTCTGCAAATCATCGCAGCGTCATTCAACTTCATAATCTTCATGGTGACTGATCGATAATTGAAATAAATACTGCGAGAAATAGTATAGTTTCGAAGGAAAAAATAAAAGTGAAAGGACAGCGTAGAATGTAGTGAAAATCCAAATCGGATCTGCAAAAGAAGCAACTTATTAGATCCTCTGTTAATTTCATTTCACACACTAAGAAATCTACCTTTATATATTAATAATAAATAATCTTAAATTATTACTCATTAATATGATTTGTAATTAACTATACAAAATTTAAAGTATGTGGCTTTTATATATATATATATATATATATATATATATATATATATATATACACTAGTAAAAAACACGTGTGTTGCACGTGGATACCAAGTTTTTAGATTTTTTTTTGTTGATTACGTAGTTGTTTTTTTCTTCATTTATTGATATTTAATATTTTATTGAAGTGTATTTAAATTATTTAACATTTGATTATTTTAATTTTTTTTTAATTATTAGAGGAATCTTAACACAATAGTATATTAAGAAAAATATCAATAAATTATGAAAACTATAAATATTTAGTTATAAGTGTAATACATTGTGAAATCTAAATATAACAAAAATATGGGTTTGTAAGTCGTTATGAAAATGAAAAAATATTTTAGGTGTACAAAAATTCTAGTTTGTCTAATCCTAAAAAATTTAAATCTAGAAATAAAAAAAATCGAAATAATAATATGTATCGAAATTTTAAAACAAAAGATTATAATTTCTAATTTGGCTCATAACTATATCTTTTCTTGCTTAATCTTTTTCTCTGACATAGTCTTCTTCTCTGTCTTAGTCTTCTTTCTCCGTGGTTTGTGTGATAATTCTTTGATTGTATTGTCCTCCTCATAGCTGGAGATGTGGATGTATTTATTGTTTTTTTTTTCTTTGTAATTCTTCTTTTTTTCTTCGGTTCATCATCTGGTGTGTTGGCCATTGTTATTGTTGTGGTTGTATTGTTAATTTATTTTCTCATTTCTTATCTCCATAAGTTTCATCTTTTCTTTGACTTCAGCTACTGCACTCAATCTTCCACCTTCCACTTTTGTATTATAGTTTAGAGCGATTAGAAAACGAATATCATTTGTTACTTGTAAGATCAATCATCTGTGGTATTCAAATGTGTTTTGTCTCTACATATGTTTTTTTGTTACATTTGTTGTTTTTCATTTTTGAAATCATTTTAAGTAAAGAATTTTTAATACCTTCTCAATGGACTTTAAGTAGTTTTCTATTGAGCATCCGACATATATTAATGTCGTGTCACCAAACATTGTCATTGTTGCTTGAAGATACCTTGTATCACTCTCACTTTTACTACGTATCTACAATCAATGAATTTATATATGTTAAGTTGCATGTCATTGCTCGTTTTATTTTGTGATTTATTAATTTCTAAAGCTAATTCAAAATAATAAAAAAAGACAATCTTTGTGCGATTTAGGTAGTAGTAGTTCCACTATTTTAAAATAATTGACATTATAAAAATAGAATTTGTATCAATTTATTTGTTGTCTTTAAATTCCAAGAAATGTTATTTCAAACACATAATTATACCTATTAAATATTTTATTAAGCTATGTGAAACAATCTTAAACCAATATTAGTAAATATGTATCTTACTCCTTTTCATATACATGTCGTTGTTTGTGAACTTTATTAATGTTTTGGTGTCATCTTGTTTCACCTTTTGGGAATAGAAGATGATATTGTAAACAGTCATAATAGCTGAATGAGCACTGACAATAATATCTCGTTCAAACCCGACATTATCATTATTACCCTCAATTTAAACAACTGCAACTTGATCTGCTGTTGAAGTTAATTTCTTGTGAGACCGTCTCAAGGATTCTTTTAAGTGAGACGAATCTATTTGACCCACAACCCATGACAAACCCACTACTCCAACCCACATTAAACAGCAGCCCAACCCAAAACTTTAAATATGAAGTCCGATTGACAGTCGCACATGCATAAGAGTGGAGAGAGAATTGATGCAACGAGAAAGTGTTTTGGTTGCACCGTTGCACTTGGGGAGATAAAGAATGCAGTGTTGTGAGGAGAGTGTGGCTAATAAATCCAATTTTCAGTTCAAAATGCTATCAACTTTTGTGGTTTTGGGTCAATTAGGGTACGTTTGGACTGGACTTGGTCCATCCGGATTTTGGATGAGTTCAGTCCAGTCCATGTTTGGACAAGGATGATCAAAATCCTACTACCTACTCTATTTTTCCTACTTTTTTACAATTCCCAATAAAAACATTTACTTTTTCTACAACTCTCAATAAAAAAACATCCACTTTTTCTATAATTTCCTATGTGAAAATGACATTTTAACTATAATTATACTCAAAATTCAAACTCACAAAATCATTTTCAAGCCAAAATCCAAATTTGCAAAAGTCACCTTAAATCCCAATCCAAACATACCCTTATTGTTCTATGCTATGTTTTTTTTTTAAACCAGAAAATTGCTATAGTTTTCGAATACCAATGCTGCCAAACTAATTTGTGATTGTGACTCAATTATTATGTTTTTTTTTAATCTTTCAATTGAAATCCAATTGAAATCCTCAAGTGGGCACAATTACACACTTCATTCATATCAATTGACAAATAACTACCATCTTATAATATTTATATATGTTTTACTAATATAACTAGAGTTTATTATTTTTTTCGCCCATTAAGTTTGGGGTCTAGCGATATAGGACAAAAAAATTTCGGGCTAACAATCTAGGACTTTAAGTTGTCGGGCCTCGTCAATTTTGCCCAATTTCAGCCCGAATTGCTTATTTGGGCTGAAATTGCACATTTTTTGCACGTAACCCCCCTAATTCGGGTTCTGCGGACTCAATTTACTGATGTGGTGGATTATTTAGTTATGTGATATTTGTGTATTAATTCTCCTCTCCCATGTGTAATAAAAAATAGGATCCAGTGTGTACACATCACAATTAAAAAAAGGGACAAATCCAAAAAGGGGAAAATTGGATCGAGATGAACCTAATTTCCCAAATTCCACACCTTCCTGCAAATTCAATCTCTCCACAGCCAAAGCTTTCTGCAAATCCACACCTTATTCCAACGCTTGCTTCGACTCTCTCAAGCTTTCTCTCTCTATCACCATCTCTCCCACCATCCTCACCTTCCTCCTCCAGTCCCTCAAAACCGCCATGTCCCAAGCCCTCAAAAGCTCTCACCTCTCTCCTCAAACCGCTGCCGCCGCCGCCCGATGGCAGCAATCCTTCCCTCACATTATCCGATGCCCTCTCGGCGAACGACGACGGCGATGAAACAAACAAATCCTTCAGTTTGTGGCTAACTGAAAGTCCCTTCTCCTTCTCCGTCGAGCACTGATCTCCGTCTCTCCAATCGGGTGAGCCGCCATCACAGTGCGGGGGAAGCCTTCTGCCTCCACCGCCACTTCCGCCGCAGCCGAGAAGCATTCGGAGCGTTTTCCGGCAGCGGAGGTGGATGACTGGGCTCGTCGTGGGGCTTCTGGTTGGGCTTCCGTCGACAGCGCACTGCGTTGCTAAGAGCTTGAATTTCTGCAGAGTAGCCTTTTTTGGTTGATTTAATTTAATCGGCACTGAATATTGCAGAAATCGGGGAGGTGTGGAATTTATAAAATAAAAAAATGGGGAACTGAGAATATTTAAGAGATGAAGATTGAGAGTGGTTCGGGCATATTCCGAAGCCCGAACCAATTTCTTAAAAAAAAGGGTGAAGGGGAGGAACCAATCCCAGGTGACATGTTTCAAAAACCATGTCTGATGACCAAGGGGAGCTCTGTGAGGTCGATCCTCTGGATTGGGGATTACTACAGAGTAACCACCCACAATAAGCGAACTAAGGAAGGTTAGATGGGTTTGGGTGGTTTTAGTGGAGGAAAATACCGTGTCTACGGTTTTTCTCTTAGAATTCTTAGAAACTTGAATTACGGGACGAGAAGATGCCATTGGAAATATAAGGATAAAGGGGGAGAAGATGGGTACCTGATATGATTGAAGAAACCTAGAAATTGGAGAGAAAAAACCCTTGATCGATGAGAGAAAAACTATTTAAAGTGAAGCTACAATGGTTGGTTGCGCAAGAAGTATTTCTGGTGTAATGGAGGAGATATATATAGAGGGAGGATTCCTCGATTTTGGGGGGAAGAGTGAAAGGTCGCGAACTCTCGGCCGTTAGATGCAAGAAAATCCGACGATGGAAGACGAAAGGACGCTAGGCGGGAAATCTATTCTGCCACGTGTCGCGCAGACGGGATTAGCACAGTTGAAGGGACATCTCGCCTCGAAAAGGTGCGTCAAAGTGTTCGGATAACATATTAGCAAACTGCACCAGTGCGTGTAAACTCGCACTTTGAATGGGGGGAATAATTGATATGGTCGAACTGAAACGAACTGGATTTTTTGGCCCCTTAAACCGAACTAAAGTCAAAGTATGCATGAACAAGTAGAACAACTTGAAGAAGCGAACAAAGGTTACTTCAGGATGAGCGAGCTGTTCTACGACGTTATGTGCGAACTGGTTAAGTTTGGAGACGAGGACGAACCGATTAATGATGACGAACTGATTCCGCTTTGAGTTGTATCGACGAACTAATTAACAGTGAAAAGTGACGAACAGGTTTTTAGTCCAACTAGCCACTATTTCCGCGGGTCAGTTACCTATATCCCATATTTCTTGGGCCAAATCTCAACCAACATGTATTCCAGGGAGTCTATATATACCTCTTATATTCATTCTTTTATTTTTTAAGCACAACCACATAAAACACACATGCACATTGTTTGAGAAATTTGACTTAGCAACCATATTGACTTGAGCGTCGGAGTCCCATCGTCGAGAATCCTTCCCGGTGTTTGTTTTGCAGATAATCGGGTTCAAGGTTTCGGGTTTTTAGAGTTGGAGAGCCGGAACAACGGATCGGAGCAACATCAGAGAGAATGGAAAAGTGAGATCTGGGCATTTTCTGAAGAGTAGTGGCCGGCGAAATATTATTCTCAGTTTCTTAATTGACGAAAAAAGTAATAAACAAATATAACTATAACTCTAATATCGATATTTGTATTACTAATATGTTTATAACTATTAAGAATAAAAAACATATTTATAACTGTAAAATGCATACCTATAGTTATAAAACACATACTTCTATAAATTGCTTACTTTTGTATAGTTACATAACTATTAAGAGTAAAACATCTTATAGTTGTAAAAAACATACTTATAGCTGCAAAATACAAACTTATAGCTACAAAACACATACTTATAGTTGTAAAATACATACTTATATAAAACACTTATTTATATAGCTACATAACAATAAATTTATATAGCTACATAACAATAAGAAGAAGAAAATCGCATACTTATAGTTTCAAAACACATACTTATAGTTGTAAGAGACATACTTTAACTTATACTTAAATTCAGTCAAATATTCACATACTTATAGGTAGAAATCACATACTTAAATGATGTAAGAGGCGTGCTTATAGTTATACTTAAATTCAGTAAAAAATTCACATACTTATGTTCAAAAATCATGTACTTATGTGTAGAAATCGCATACTTAAATAATGTAAGAGGCATACTTTAACTTATACTTAAATTTAATGATAAAATCACATACTTATGTGCAGAAATCACATACTAAAATATATAAGAGGCATACTTATACATAAAAGATATACTTATACATAAATTTAAATTCAATCATACTTGTAGATAGAAATCACATGCTTATATGTAGAAATCACATACTTATACTAATTACATGATAATTATCACTAAAATAATTATAAGTGTAAAAGGCATACCTATCAACTTCTTCATTGTCAATCCTCTTTTGATCATTTTCTTCACTTAGCTTCCTCTTTTTCACAGTTTTCTTTATGTTTTGCTTTCTTTTCTCATTTTGATTGAGGAGGAGAAGGAGAATACACAACAATTCTCTTATCTTTCACCATAATTCAAAAGATTACCTATTAAAGAACATAAAAAATAAAGATTATTTATGTTTGAACACAATGTAGAAACATAAACTTCTGATAAAATCCAGCAGGTTTGAACATGTAGAAACTTGAAATTAACAAATCTGAATTTATATATTTTGGGGAGGTAATAAAACTCAGTATCAATGTAAAACAATCCTTTATAGAATTATAAAACAAACAGATGATGAACAGAAGAAAAAAAGAAAAATTAAGAAGACAAAAAATAAGGAAATCATCCACGCATCCGACGATGAGGAGGATAATACAATCAAAGATTTATTAACCAAATCACGAAGAAAAAAAAAAACTTAGACAGAAAAGAAGATCAAATAAGGTATAGTTAGTTGCCAAATTAGAATTATAATCTTTCGTTTCAAAAATTCAATACTTAATATTTTTTTTAATATTTTAATTTATAGGAATAGAGGAATAAGAATTTATAATCGAATACAATAATATTTTTTAATATTTTTTTGACAACTCCCAAAACAATATTTTCGATATATTTGGATTTCACATTGAATTATATTCATACTTAACTACACACAATTTCGAGGATCTCATGATATTTTTCTTAATAAATTATTGTTGTTATGAAACCTATTTTAAATTGAAAAAACATTATTTTATAATGATCAAATGTTAAGTAATTTGAATACACTCCAATAAAATATTAAAGAATAAGTGAAGGGAAAAAAACCATGAAATCAACCAAGTAATAGGTCTCAAAAGTTTGTCTCTCCACGTGCAATGCACGTGTTCTGAACTAATATATATATACCTATAATATCTTTTTCCATTTTCTTAACGACTCACAAACACATATTTTTGTTATATTTGGATTTCACAATGTATTACACTTATACCTAACTATTTATAGTTTTCATAATTTATTGATATTTTTCTTAATATATTATTGTGTTAAGATTCCTCTAATAATTAAAAAAAAAACTTAAAATAATCAAATGTTAAATAATTTATATACACTTCAATTAAATATTAAAGATCAATAAATGAAGGAAAAAACAACTACGTAATCAACAAAAAAAAATCTAAAAAATTGGTATCTCTACATGCAACACACATGTTTTTTACTAGTATATATATATATATATATGTGTGTGTGTGTGTGAGTGTGTGTATTTAAAGAAAAGGAAATCGGTGGTAGCTCAAGACAAATAAGGAGGGAAATATCATTTTTGGCCCCGTAGGAATTACCGCAGGCCAATTTTGGCACCTAATATCAAAAGTGGCCCAAAAATCATCAAGTTCAGCCCTGTCCGTTATTTGGTTAACGGAAACCGTCAAAACCTACTTTTGGTATTAAAAAAAATAAAAAAATTCAGAAAATCAAAAATTGGAGCCCTAGTTCACTATTCATCTCCTTCCTCTCTCTGCAAATTCAGCGCCGCTATTTCTTCTCTACCGCTGCATCTCCGCCATCATCTCCTCTTATTCATCGTCGCACCACCACTGCCTCAACCTTCAATCTCCAGGGAGTTCCACCCCCATCCCGATGCCGCCACCCAATCACCTCTGCAACAGTTGTTCCGTCACAACCACTCCACCATCTCCGGTGTAACTTTTCCTCTCCGTCACAGCGCCGCTACAGTCAATCACCATCTTCAACATTCTTTACCGACACCGATAGCAAGCTTCACAGCGATGCCGCGCTGCAGACACGTCTCACCATCATCATCTTCGCTCAATCACCATCATCATATTCTTCAATCTCGCAGCTATTCTTCAAGAACCACCAACCACCGATATTTACTAAACTAACTAAACTAAAAGAACATCATTTGGAATTGCTAATTTGAGATTTAGGGCTTTTTAGAAAGCGATTTGGTTGTGACCGTCTATCTAGAATGCGGCAAATAGAAAAGAAACTTAACGACCACGTGCGAGGCACGTGGTATCTCCGTTAATATGTAGACAGAATCATGTGTTGGGCCAAAAAAGCCTGAAAATAAACCAAAATCTGCCCGCGACAATTCCTACGGGGCCAAAAATGATATTTCCCCCAAATAAGTTGGTACATGTGGTTTGTAGATGATTGAATTTGTATTGATGATTTGAGGTGGGACATGATGCTTGTTGATGATTGAATTTTGTATTGATGATTAGAGTTACAAATAAAATATAAAAATCATGTCATTTTCTATACAAATAAAAAAAATAGTGTTAAATTTTCAAACCCCTCGTATTCATGTTTATTTAGTGTAACTACGCCAAAACGAACTGGTTGTTGTAGTGTCGCAACTCTATGTATAATTCTAGATTTCATATATAATACTCTTGGTATTTTAGAATATTTGTCGTCGAAAATTGTTTGATAGAAATTAAGAAGTATTTATTATCTATAATTATTTATAGATACGCAGAATTTAAATTTTAGAAAAATTATTTCTATGTAATGACTATATTACATAGAATTTAAATTTTAGAAAAATTTTAAAATCTAGAAAATAATTGGTATAATCTAAACTTAATTTGAAAAAGAAATATACGGTCGTGGTGGTGGAAATAATTTCAGAAAATTTCTATATAATAATTTCAAGAGTTTTTTAAATTATTTTTTTATATTTTTGAAATATTGTTTTGGGATTTTTAAAATTCATTTACAAGTTTTTACAAATATTTTTGTATTAAACTTTAATTATAATATAAATTTAATTAATTTTAAATTATTTTTTAGTAAATTTCATAGTTTTTTTTTTTTATCCAAATTAGGTATCGAAAAGAATATATTAAATAGACATCAGAAAAATCATGTCACATCAACCCTTTAACCATTACAACTGCACATTTAAGGTATTATATATTTATCTTTAATGTATTAATGTTTATACTATACGATATTACATATGCACCTTCAATGTATTAATGCTTATAGTATAAAGTATTACATATGTACCTTTAAGGTATTAATACTTATTATATAAAATTATTACATATACACCTTTAAGGTATTTCATATTTACCTTTAAGGTACTAATACTTATAGTATAAGGTATTACATATGACTTAAGATATTACTTGTTAAATGTAAAAGTATTATTCGTACAACTTAGCGGTATTACTCATATAGTCAAAAGGTATTAGTGTAATGTAGAGTAAGTTTAAAATCTTACCATTTAATTTAAGAGTTATTAAAATGCAAGGTATTATTCATTTAACTTAAAGGTATTATTAATCATGAACTCTACAGGTATCATTGTAAATTTTTACTCTTCATTGTCCAAAAATCCAACAATTGGTTCACCACGATCAAATGAAGCAGCTGCTTCATCATCTTCTTCATCATCATTATGATCATGGTTATCATCCTCCTCCTCCTCCAGCTTCTTCATCATTTTGGCAAAAAAGTTAACATGTATCATCATTTGCTCCAAATTTAGAGTGCTATCCAATGATTTAAATAGTCATTAAAAAAAGAGAAGATGAATCCATCTCAGATAAAATAATAATGTCATTAAATAGTCAAAATTTTTGCTAATTATTTCATGAAATCGAAGGAGAAAGAGAAGATGAATGACATAATTGCTAGATAATCAATAACCCACAAATAATCTACAAAGATGAAAAATAAAAAAAGAGGAAGAAGAAGAAATCACAAATATGAAATTATGATTCGAAGAAAAAACTATGAATCGAAGAAGGAGATGAAGATAGGAAAAAAAGAGATAACACCATAAAAAAATTGAGAAGAAGAAGAACAACTACAAAAGGAAGAAGAAGAGGCAGCAATGGTGGAACGAGGGGCGGAAGAAGTTGATGAAAAAGAACATCGTATTATTCCAAAAGAGAATGAGAGAAATAAAAAAAATATGGTGAGTGGGTGGACCGGGTAGGGTTGGAGGCACGGATCTAAGATCCATAATCCGGGGCACGTAAGACCTTTTCTTCTTATTATCGTGTTTGCTAGGGATTCTCCTTATTTATATTTTCCAGCGGTATTAGGTTTCTTATTCATATATCTTAGATTAGATTATATTTACTTTTAAGCTTATTTAATATTTAAGAATTACATAAATATTCTTAATTTTTAGAAATCAATGAGGCTATTTTAGGTCATTCAAAAATTGGCCAAACAAGCTAGGCACTTTTATAATATTACAGAAAATTTTAGACTATAACAAAAGATAATTCTGGATTATCATAGAGCATTATAGAAACGAGGGAACTCAAGGGACTACAACATTAAATTAGAGAAATGAAAATCTGCTTTAATGAGAATGAGTGAGTGAAATCTATCATAGAGCGTCTTTTTGGTTAACGAAGGAATGAAAATCTAAATTACCAGTATATTGCTGGGAATAAACTACAAATGTTAATGATGCTCATACCGCTTGTTGTTGAGAAAATATTTGATCTGTTTTCTCGTTACTGTAAGATAATACAACTTTCATAGTAATGTGAATTTACTGGTTTAGATGACATTGGTAGAGTGTAAATAAAATTGGAATAAAGTGGACATTACATGTGGGCTGTGGGCCACTTCTGTAGACTATCATCTTTCCTTTTATTCTCTCTCACCGTGACTTTACGTTATCCTCGTTACCATATACTTTCCTCCACTTTATTTCCAAAGCTCTTGGAAATATGGCATATGATTCTCTAACTTCACTTGCAAATACCATTGAAGAAATCCTGATTCACGATGATCAGTATCCCTTTTCTCTTCCTAAATATCAAATATCTGTCAAGATATTAAATCTATCCATCACCACGCTACTTCCATGCTAGCACTCTTCCTAGATTCTCCAAACAAAACCATTAGTTTGGAAAGATGAGTGAAGGATGTAGCAAATAAAGCAGAAGATGGTATCCAATTTTTTTTATCAGAAAAAAATCGATCTAATTGAGGTCGTCGAAAGTCAACGTGTAAGTTGAAACGAGATCTGAGAAAAGCAGCAGAGGAAATGAATTCAATTTTTGGAGAGATGGATATCATGAAGCATAGCGTCACCATTGAAGATCCTCCACTTAGTCAATCTGCTGCTGCTAATTCATCATCAAAATTAGACAAGGTTGTTGGTTTTGAAAATGATTTGTGGAGAATAAAGGAATTTCTTTTGCAAGAGGTTGTGGAGGTCTGCCCCTTTCAATTGTTATTGTGGCAGATCTTCTATTCTCAATCACTATGACTCTAGATTCATGGGAGGCAATTGCTGAAGATGTCATTTCTGCTATTTCTACAAAAGGTGGGCAATTGGACAAGATGATGTCTTCGAGTTTCATGGCATTGCCTCATCATTTGAGGCCGTTTTTGTTATATATGGGAGGTTTTCCAAAACATTATGAGTTTCGTGTGTCAGAAGGCAATTGCAGAAGATTATGCAGAACATGTAGTCAACAAAAGTCTAGTAATGGTCACTAGTAGGAAGTATAATGGCAAAATCAAAAGTTGCAGCCTCCATGATGTGGTGCGGGATTTCTGCATAAGAAAGATTGAAGAAGATAAGTTTTTTCTACCTGTTGAGGAATACTTACCTTATACAACCCTAAGAAGATATTTTCTTCCAAAAATCCTAAAAAATCAGCATCGAATAAGTCTTACTTCCTATGATTTACATCTCAAGAAAACTATCCATAACTCAGCAATACGTACCATTATATGCATTCGGCAAGGAGCCTATTTGCTAGTGGGTTCTGTACAAAGTTTTCCTCTGCTTAGGGTATTGCATGTTGTAAATAAAAGTGACTACTCGGGTTGGGATCCTAGTCAAGTATTTGAGCTCACCCATTTAAGGTACCTTGCTTCTAGCATTCCCTCGTGTATTCCTGCAGCCATATTGAAGCTTCAGAATCTTCAGACTTTAATTATTTGGAGGTTGACTCAATTAAGACATCTTATCGCCTTCTCGTTTCATCCTTTACCCTATCCACAACTAGAAATTTGTCCTCTAGAAAGCTTGCAAACTCTTTAATTGGTATCCAATTTTGAATGTAGTGAAATGATTCTGGTGATTATTCCTTACCTTAGAAAGTTGGGAATCTGCTATTCTGAACACACATTTGTTCATTGCCTAATCTTGTAGTGCTTAAACTAAGAGACTTCGCTTTCCAAGGAGTTATATGGAAAACATTTGAAGGAGAATTTACTAAATTGAAGTTTCTGCTAGTTGACAAGTCTGATCTTGAGCTTTGGATTACAGATAGCACCCACTTCCCCGTACTCAAGAGCCTACAGCTTTATCAGTGTCCTCAGTTATGGATTCCCAATGACATTGGAGATATTGGGACTCTTGAATTGATCGAGGTTGATGTTCAAAATGGATCTGTTGTGGACTCAGCAAAACAGATTCAAGAAGAACAAGTAGATTTTGGACATTCCTTGCGAGTTCTAGTGAAGCATTTCTGATATGATGTCTTTGGCTCAGGACACTGTCTGCTTGTAATCAGGTTAGAGATTATAAAAGTTGATTACAATGTTCAAATTGTAAATTAGTATATAACTTCATATTATAGAAGTAAGACTAGTGTTGAAGAAATTACTATTCTGGTATTCAGTCAGGTTTGTAAGGTTATCTTTTCAAACTTAAATTTTTCATTATGTAGTAATTGGTTGCGTAGTTGCAAAATTTATCTATAACCTCATACAATCATAAAAGTAATGCATAACAAATTATTCTTTTGAAGAAACCAAAATTTCTACTTTCATACATTCTAAAATGATAATTTGTCCTGAGGATGTTGGGAAGTTCAGATTTACTTAGTCTGTGAATAGGATCACTTTCTCCCATGAGCAATCCAACATCATATCATGTGCAAAATGCATTGCCTCTTGCTGATTAATCTACAAGAGGAGTCCTTTAGTAGTAACCAAAGGACCTGATGATCCTCCATAGCTGCAGAGAAGAAAGTCTCCCTACAAAGACTCTGAAAAGCTTTGGCTGCCAAACTACATGCTACAGTGTTTAATCATGTATGCTAACAACTACGCATGTGTTTTGTATGAAAAGCAATAAGTACCTTAAATGCAGCAATAGGTTTGGAGAACAAACTAGGAAAAACATAAGTTTTGACACAAGAAATTACCTGTTTCCTGAAGGAGGTACAGAGCATACACGACATTGATACGGATGACCGTCTTCCATCTCTGAAATTGAGTACACAACAAGACACAAGGGAAAATAACATACAAAACCCATTTTAAACATGTTTCTCATCATTAGTCTTCAATGTTGTGAAATTTTAATATTTTTAGATTACGTGGTTTATGTCACATCTCACGTGAAAATTTAGTTAGACACATGAACTTCGCCACCAAAGAATAAATTCGAATTGAAACATTGGATGAATGTTGTGGTTTTTTTTTTGCTAATAATATAAAAAATTAGGATTAAATTGTAATTTTGGAAATGTGGTGATTTTATTTTGCAATTTGATCTTAAAATCTTTTTTTGTTGGAAATGGCGTGGCATGTTTGCCGGAAACGTGGACTCCAGTTGCCGAAAAATACAAATATGACCTAAATTGCAACAGTGAATAAAAGTTGTGTTTTTTTTTTTTTGCTATTATTGAAAAGTGGGGATAAATTTACAATTTTTTAAAAAGTGGTGTTTTTGGTTTGTTTTGTTTTTTTTTTTTAACAATTACGCCTCATTTTAATCTTATTATTGTCTCATTTTATTATTTAGTAATTAAGTTACATCTAATCAAATTCAAATTTCATTATTTGTATTCATGATCAACCTATCATTAGTCTTTGTAAATTAATTATAATACATTGATAGGACATATAAATAACGAATAAATTATAAGTTTAATTTGAATAAAATTTCATAAAAGGATTTCCAAATATATACAATTTGATATACAATAAATTGAAAACAATAAAGATAAATAAATAATATGAATTTTTTTTTATTAAGATAATATCTTGCCTTTGAAAATAGATGAAGAAATTGAGAAAGAGGGAGAAGAGAGGAAATCAAGAAGGGAGAAGACATGTTAGGGCTTGAGAGAATCAGATTTTGCTATTATGATGTATGAGAGAGAATAGACCAACATTTTTGCTACTTTGAAATTCACATCTTTTTTTTTTTTTTTAACTAAATTTCAAAATTACCTAAATACCCCTGTTTCATTTTTCCAAATTTTCAGGGGGCAGTGCCACCCTTGCCCCCTTTGCGTATATATATTGTTTTCGATTTATAGTTGGTTCGGTTATTCTGGATTTAGATATCAAAATAAACCCAAAATCTCAAAATTTTAAGATCAAACAATATTTTCTTTTGGTTTTTGGTTTAAATTGAAATTTCAGTTTCAATTATGTTTGAACGGTTAAGGTATCCATCAACATAGAGCAACACTTGTGTACCCCGAGGGCACAGATCCTAGGATCCGTGCCCCCGACCCGCTCCGTCCTCTCTAGATTCGCTCCACTTTTTTTTCCTTTCTTTTTCTCTCTTGCGCGTTGTATCTTCATTCTTCTTCTTTTTTCTTCCTTTTTCTTCTCTCTTTCTTCTGTATCTTCATTCTTCTTCTTTTTTTTTCTTTTTTCTTCTCCATCTTAAACGACACAACCTCCATCATCAACAAGCCACATTGCTTGCAGAAAATCACAGCAACCTCAATGTTATCCGAACTAGGTTTTATCAACAGAAACATCAGTACATTCAGTGCAAGAATCGGGTAAACCACCGATTAGTTCACCAAATGCACCAAAAATGTCAACTTGTGATGTGGATTGATCTATGTTGTGGATGTTTGTGTTGATTTGCTGGTTTGATTCTGTATTTGGGGTGGTATTTGGGTTTTGAAGTGATGAATGCAAAGTGTTCGATGAAATGACTGTTAGAATTTTAATTTTTGAAGTTTGTAGGGGTATTTGAGGAGGTGGATGGGGGTGGGGAGTGGAGTTTGAGACTACTTCGGGATTTCTTGAGTTTAGATTCAATCAGCTTAGCTTGCCCTATTGCAAGTAGTAGTTGGTCATTTTGCAATTAAAATGATTAATTGAATATAAATGATTAATTAATGAAAAGTGTATTTAATTTAGGTTGTTGGTTGGAGAATTGTTGATGAAGAAGAAGGAAATTGGATAATTTAGGTGTATTTCAATGATCTTAGATATAGAAAAAACACTATTTCTTCATAATACCTTAAGAGTAGATATGTGATACCTGAAGAGTAAATGTGTGATACCTGAATAATAAATCAGGTGATACCTGAGAGTATACAAGTGATATTTTTTAAGTGAATGAACAACTAATACATTAAGACTAAATATGTCATACCTTATACTATAAACATTAATACCTTAAAGGTAAATATGTAATATCTTCAAGGTAAATATGTAATACCGTGCATATCTAATATCTTATGCTATAAACATTAATATCTTAAAGGTAAATATGTAATACCTTAAAGGTGCATATCTAATACCTTATACCATAAATATTAATACCTTAAAGATAAACATGTAATACCAGGTGCATATGTAATATCTTATACTATAAACATTAATACCTTAAAGGCAAACATATAATACCTTAAAAGGTGCATATGTAATACCTTATATTATAAATATTAATTCCTTAAAAGGTGCATATGTAATACCTTAAAGGTGCATATCTAATGTATTATACTATAAACATTTATACCTTAAAGGTAAGCATGTAATACCTTAAAATGTGCATATGTAATACTTTATTCTATGAGCATTAATACTTTAAAGGTAATATGTAATACCTAAGAGTATACAATTGATAAGAGTATACAACTAATATCTTAAGAACATACAATTGATACTTAAGAGTTGTCTTATACTATAAGCACTAATACCTTAAAAGTAAATATGTAAATAAGAAGAATAAAAATAAGAAAATAGAGAAGAAGAAGAAGAAGAAGAAGAAGAAGAAGAAGAATGTAAAAGAAGAAGAAGAAGAAGAAGAAGAAAACAACACTGTATCTGCATAATACCTTAAGGGTAGATATGTGATACCTGAAGAGTAAATGTGTGATACCTGAAGGTAAATCAGGTGATACCTGGAGAATGAATTAGCTGTGCGCGCGACACACAACAACTACAGTGTGTATGCGCGCGCGGGTCAGGGTTGGGGGCACGGATCCTAGATCCGTGCCCCTGGGGCATATAATTTTTTGCCATCAACATATTACATATGTTATATGTCCTTCCATTTAGTCTAACAAACATAATAAAATAAATATAGCTTTCCTTTAATATGGTATCAATTATCACTTATAATGATATAATTTACAATAATAAATGAAAATTTTAATCCTATAATGATTAAGGGAAAAACAAAAATACCATGTATATTACCCCTAACTATGATCTTACACTTTAATTTTGTTTGGTTTTAAAAATATAATGTATGTTAATATTTGTTGCTAAAGATACCTATTTACTAATAGTAACAGGTAAATAACCGATCAGAATATGATGTGGCCGATAAATACACATGTGGAAATGATTTTTTAATTTTCTTTTAATCATATATCTATGTCATTTGAGAAAGGGGTAATTTTTGCAAAACATACAAACATATGGGGTATTTTAAAATATATAATAAAAATAAGAATTTATTGTTTTACAAAAAACAGAATTATTTTAAAATTTCTAAATATCAAAAATTAAATCTAAGAAAAGGATTAACTATATAATAATATTAATTTTATTATTAATAATAAAAGTTCTGAAATACTACATTTTAAAATTTTAAATTAGCAAATAAATTTTAAAAAAATATTAAACTAAATATAAAAATATATTGAAATTAGAAATTTTATTCACAAAAAAACAGAAATTATATTAAATATCTAAAACTCAAAAAATAAAGTAAACAATAATTCTTATTCTTTAAAATAAAATTTCTATTAATATTATATGTTATTAGTTACTTTAATTATACTTTACATTTATTTATTAGAATTTTTATCAATTTAATTAATTATTTTTCCTTTAAGAATTTCATGGATTTATTTGTTTATGTTTTAGATATTTTGAAGATAATTTCCTCCCGAAAAAATTCTATTTTTGTTAGAATTTTTTTTGTTGGTTTATGGATAATTTAAAATAACGTAAAAAAAAAGTAATAACTATGATAAATCATTTCTTAGTTATTATGAACTTTTGTATCATTAATTCAAAATTCAAAGATAAAGTCTATTATTATTGTTGTATTGAAAATAGTTTTTGGTAATTTTAAAAAATAATTTACGATTTTTTAACTAAGTATTTCTAATTTACTATTTTATTAGTTTAGTATATAAAATATATTTGTTAAATTTAAAATTTGAAAAATAATCTTCATAATATATAATAACGATCATTATTATTTTGTATTTAACATTTTTTCTAGATTTTATTTGCTATTTAGATAATTTAAAATATTTTTATGATTTTTTGAATAAAATTTTCAGATTATATATTTTTATTTTCAAATAATATTTTTAATTTTATTTGGTACTTTAAAATTTCAAATGTAATTTTCATAATAATAATATTAGTAATTCTCTTTTTAGTGAAATTTACTACTTGTCTTTTTTTTTGAAGTGACATGGATTTAGAAGGAAAAAAAATAAAGAAATGTGTAATAACCAGTCATATCAGCATCTCAACTATTATTAACCGTAAATAAGTATTTTCAACTAGCAACATTAATATACGAAGTATTCTTAAAACTCAAAAAATTAAAAAATAAATAAAATCTAATCAGGATTAATATACGTGATATATTCAACAATTTTCCATGATCAAATATTAATGGGTAGACCTCACGTAGTCATGTTGACCCAAAAGAATATTTGAATTAGAAAAATGGCCATAACTCCCAACTGAAATGTTAGGATGGCCTCATTGTTGATGCATTGGAAAACTAACTCGATGAGTTATAAATATGTCTTTTAAAGCCATACAAATTACACATCTAAAAAGAGCAAAAAATGTCATGAATCGAAATTTTGGCGTAACGAGATGTTAAGACATATCGTTAAAAACTAACTCCAGGGTCTTCCTGCCCATGTGAGACTAGTTTTTCCTCATCTATATTGTTTGGAGATTCCATTAAGTCAATCTGTTGGTTTCATTTTCAAAAATTAAACGTCGCAAATATTCGAAAAAATCCAAAGGGTACCTCATTTTAGTTTTCTGTGGGCTCGACATACAATTTTAGTAAAAAGGCTGTAACTCCCAACTGAAATGTTCAAATTGTCTTATTTTTCATGATTTGGAAAGCTAACTCGACGACCTACAGATATGTCTTCTAAAGCCATCCAAATTTCATATCTGAAAAGAGTAAAAAAATGTTATGAATCGAAATTTGGGCGTAAGGAGACGTAAAGGCGTATCATGAAACACCGACTCCAGGGTCTTCCTGGCCACGTGAGACTAGTTTTTCCTCATATATATTGTTTGGACATTCCATTAAGTCATTCAGTTGGACTTGTTGTAACGCCCCGTTTCTTTTACGTTATTGTAGAATATCAGAGTTTAATAAATTTTCCGTTTTGGGCGTCCAGATACTCGATAAAACATGTCTTTCCAAGATAATTTAATCTTGCAATTAAAGATAAGTGAATTCGAACATTTTTTTTTAAAAACGTGTATCATATACAGCGGAAGAGGAATATATATATATATTTTATAATAATTGTATAGCTAAACTGTACAGCTTTGCAAACTAGGTTTTCCCAAAAGATTTCAAGATTATTTTCTATACAAATAAATAATATAACACCTCTTTCCCTTGCAATAAAATTCTTTCGCAATCTTTAGAACATCGGCTACTAGCATCCACCACTTGCACACCACGCTCAATGATTCCTTAAGCTGAAAATATTTTAACATAAAAAGGGGTGAGTGTATGAAGACACTCAGTGGGGTGGGACTTGTGAGCGTTTAAAACGTAACATGTAATATAGACATATAGTTCATCAAGCACATAGTTGCGGGTCTGAGCCGCCTTGGAAAACTTTGCGGTTCTGAGCCGCCGTGAAAATATTTTTGTCTTGCGGAACTTGCCACCAAATACGTCTTGCGGAGCTTAGCCGCCAGTTTTGCATCTTGCGGAACTTGCCGCCATTTTTACATATTTAACAGACATAAACATATCACTCAATAGCACATAAATGCGGTTTTGAGGCCGCCTTTGAAAATACGGTTCTGAGCCGCCGTGAAAACATTTTTACGTGGCTTTTAGCCACCTTGATGTTAGTATGGATCTGTGCCACCATAGAGTTAGTGTGAATCTATGCCACCATGATAACAATCACTCTCATAACACTCCTTCACTCTTTCGCTCCCATAACACTCCTTCTCTCTTTCTCTCCCATAACACTCCTTCACTCTCCTCACCCACAATGCACATTCACTTATATCACATAACAGACACGCAATGCCACGTTTACAAATCAACCATGTTCAACTCACGTTAGCCAATTACTGCACTTTATAGCACTTAATCACTCAAACGGGAAAGCAGAAATTCCCCCATAACCTACACTACACTTCACCACTCAGAAAGTACAACATCTTTCACTTTACACAACACGTATAAACTTCCAGGTTATAATCAGATACATACAATAATTGCACATAAGAGCGCACATTGTTCACATTATGTAATTTATAAGAATTTACCCCCACCTTGTTCAGTGGTAACCCTCGTGAAACTTGATTCTCTACATCCTAAGTTCGTCTCTTCACCTCAATCCAATGATATCTTGGGAAAACTGCCACATTTTAGGGAACTGGAGTGGTCTTTCGTCTACATCTCCTACAAGGAAAGAATTTAACTTGCAAGGCGAACTAATCTTGCAAAATAAATTGAACTTGCAAAGTGAATTGAAAATGTAAAATCCCTTGCCAACTGGAAAGAAAATCGATGTTGCGTATCTTCCTCGTCTGAGCTCCAATTTATGATCCGTAAAGCCCGCAATGAAGCTCTCGGTGTGAATATTAACTCCGTGAAATCTCAAGCCCATCCGATATTCGATAATCTAGAAATTGCCCTTGCAATAGGCTGAAATTCACCATTGTACACTGCACTGCCACTCTGTGCCCCGATGCGTCTTAGGCCCCTCAAACGGACTCGCCTTAAGGTGAAACTTGGTAGGAATGCTCTAAACACGCTAAAGAACACCCCATATGAACAGTTTTAAGAAACCCTTTTGTTAAGACCTTCTGCTCCGCGACTATTTCCGATTCGGGTGCAGAATCGCAGCCCCGACTTTGTAAAATTATTCCTCGGCCGTCCGACCTCGGATGGCTACCAAACTTGGTGGAGACCTTCCCCATACACCCTAGTATATGCCTTAAATTTTTTTTTTCAATCCCTTCATTGAAAGTGCCTGAAATGGCATGTCGAGAGCTGCCCGCGCGCAGCAGCAAAACAGGACAGTAGCCCCCCGACGCCGGCCCCCCGGCGCTAACCCGAGCGCACTCGCACTATCTAGAAAATAAGCTTTGGTGCTAACAAAGACTCATAAAGAGAAGAGAAATTGAATTTGCAAGAACCGACTTAATTTGTAGAATGAAATTTTAACTTACAAGAAGGAATTTTAATCTTGCGTAAATGAATCAACTTTACAAAATAAATAAATCTTGCAATAAAATTAATCAATTTTGCCCAATAAATCAACCTTGCAAAACAATCTATCTTGCAAGAATATATGAATCTTGCGAAATTAACTTGGCGAAATAAACTAATTTTGCAAAATGACTCCTTCTTGCGAAATTAAATCAATTTGATAAAATAATTCAATCTTGCAAAGTTGCCTTCAATTTGCAAAGTAGAAACTCAAATTGCAAGGTTAATTTGCAAAGCTAAAATCAACTTGCAGAGTATAAAATGATCTTTGCCCAACTAAAAGGATTGAATTGAAATGATCTTTGCCCAACTAAAAGGATTGAATTGAAATGCACTTTGCAAAGAAATGCTAAACTTATAAAATAACCTCTGCAAACATGAAAGAAATCCTCTTTCCATCACCTCAAAACTGCTCCGACTAGCCCTTTTCCGTGGTTGCTACCACCGACTCCGGCGACCCGCGTCGCCGGCGACTCACCCCCGACAGACCACCACACTATCATCTACCAAGACAACCCACCCATACACATATAGCAACTCCATAACTCAAGCAAACACAGCATGAAGAGCAGCCTGCATGAAGGGCGGCTGCTGACCAGCCCCAGAACAGACCCAGCGCCGGGGACGGCGCGCATCCCAGCGCCCAGCAGCGCTCCCGTCGCGCCCTGCAGCACCCCTGTTCCCGGCGCCCAGCTCCCGGCAACCCGCAGTGGCAGCAGCATCAGAGATGGACAGCAGCAATAGCAGCGAAGGGCAGCTGCAGCATGACCCGAGCAGCAACAACTTCGGACGGAGCAGCGGAGTAATGGAGCAACAGGAGGGGAAGAGGAAAAGAGACCGTGAGAGATAGAGAGAGTCGGGAGAGAGAAAGAAAGACCAAGGGAGAGGGAGAAGGCTGTGGGAGATGGAAAACTGCGTACTGCTCTTCTCTTCTCTTTTTTTTTTTTCTTGCTTTCTTTCCTTTCTCTACCCTCTCTTTTCTTTTTCCCCTTTCACACCCAAACTGGTTAAGTATGTGTTGTCATATATTGGGGAGAGGGAGGGATGAGGTGGCGTGGTGTGGAGAAGAGCAGCCAACTCATGGCTTTGCTATCTTAATTAATATTTCTTTCATTTAATTAGTTACTTACTTAAGTTTAGTAAATTCTTAATTTAATTAAGATTATCACTTAGTTAAATCTTAACTTAATTAAAATTATCCCCTAATTAATTATATCTTAACTTAATTAAGATTATCATTTAATTAAATAAATTCTTAGCTTAATTAAGATTATTACTTAATTAATTAATTCTTAAACTTAACTAATTAATTCTTATACATAGTTAATTAATTAGCAACATATGTACTTATATATATATATATAAAACATTACACCTTAGTTAATTAATTTGGGGTGTTATACTTGTATTCGAAAATTCAAACATCACAAATATTCGAAAAACCTAAAGGGGTACCCCTAAAGATTTTTCACGGTCTTGACATAAAATTTTAGTAAAAAGATTGTAACTCCAAACTGAAATTTTCGGATGTCCTCATTTTTCATGAATTGAAAAGCTAACTCGACGACCTACAAATATGTCTTTTGTAGCCATCCACATTTCTCATCCGAAAAGAGAGAAAAAATGTCATGAATCAAAATTTGGGTGTAACGAGATGTTAAGGCGTATCGTAAAAAACTGACTCTAGGGTCTTCATGAGACTAGTTTTTCCTCATATATATTGTTTGGAAAATCCATTAAGTCAGTCCTTTGGTTTCATTTCAAAAATTTAAATGTCGCAAATATTCGATAAAACCCAACGGGGTACCCCTTTGGGTTTTTTACGGGCTCGACGTACAGTTTTAGTAAAAAGACTGTAACTCCCAACTAAAATGTTCGGATGGCCTCATTTTTCATGAATTGGAAAGCTAACTCGACGACCAACAAATATGTTGTAACACCCTTTTCTGGTAGGGTAATTACTTATACTAAATTTTGCTTAACTTTCAAACAATCGTTGTGATTTTTTTTTTTTAAACAGCGGAAATAATTTTGTTAAGAAACATATCAGAGTTTTAAAACGGTCTAAAGCATCCAAAAAGAATTAAATTGTTCTGTAAAACTTCATGTCAAAAGAACTCAAAATAAAGTTTACTTTGCATGCAATTTAGAAAGCTCTTAAAGATCTTAAACCAATTCCGAAGCCATCCCCACCAATCACGCTTCAGCGCTGCTACCTCCTCGCATCACATCTTACCTTTGCCTTTATCTGCAGTATGAGGTAACACTATAAACAAAATTGCTTAACAAGTACATCACCTATCTCACAAAACTTTTTTTTTTTTTCAACTTTAGAAAACACTAGAAACATCACTCATAAAAATAATTAACTCTTATACTTGAAAATAATATACTATGGGCCCAGACATGGTACCAATGCGCGCAACTCCGAAGAATCCGGGGTAGCTAGCCATCGAATCCAAACGGAGCAACTCAATACTCATAGGGCAGCCGCGGGGCCCTTAACTTCTCTAGTGGGAGTCTCGGTGCCCGGTACCAGTCTCTAAAAAAAAATATAGAAAATAAAACCACATATATATATATACTCTATCACAAAATATTTTTCTCACTTTTCGTAGAACAAAATACTTGCATCTTGTACTAGATCAAACATATGGAATCACCACACTTAACAAAACATTTCTTCTCAATCACATAAATCATAAATAAATAAAAAACTCACGAAATATTTAACTTAGCAACTCACTAAAACATTCACATAAAACATAAATAGGCACTCACATAATTTTGTATAATCATTAAACAGTTAAAACAAAGCTACTCATACTGTAGGTGAGAGATGTACTTACCTGAAGCTCTCAAAATTCACAACATTTCAATATCCTTAGGTACGTTTTAAGCTTCCTTAACCGAATCTAAAGTGTGCACAATTAATAATAAAAAATAAAGATTAGAATTTATTAAGCTACTACAAATCTTTAAGCATACTTCTTAATACTAAAACTGGTGACTAATTTGTGTATTTGACCAACTATAATTATACTTTCTTAGCTCTATAATCTTCGTGATTAACTGAATAATCTTTAGTATCACTGTAATATATAACCAATGTTTAACCTTAATTGAAACTACATCCTACAGCAGAAAGCAAAATAACTAAGATTAACTAAATGAAAAAGTTGAACTTCTACAAATAATAATGAAACCCATATAATTATGCAACATGATACCAACCTCCTAGACTAACCAAAATTTAGCAGAATGCATCTTTCTAATATTTTATTCTATTAATTAAGTAGAACACTAAAATTTTCCAATTTATAAAGTGAATATATCAACTAGTTCGCTGTATCGAATACTGTGACATTCTTTGAGTAATTCTTTACCTAAATCATAAATTTCCGTCAACATCTGATAATTCTTTACTAACTCTGCATAATTCTTTCCACCTTTTCTTTATATTTTATTTACATTAAAATCTTAAATGGTTTCATCAGCATTCCAAATCAAATAATTAATCACAGTCTTTACATTATGTGAACAAGGAAAAATCATAAATTAAAAAAATTTGCCTAACAGATTACTTCATGCCCTAATATTAAATTAATAATTTTACCAACACAAAAATCTTAAATTCAAAATTTACAAGAATCAAGAATGTATGAATTGACTTATTACTCCAGTCGCAACAATAATATATAATGATTTCCTAATCCACATATCTCACTGAATTCAATTTCTTTCTTTTTCTTTAATAGTAATTAACAACAAATTCTTCGAACAAATTCTCACCCCCATTACATAATTATGAAGCCAAAGAAAATACAAAATAAATGAAACCTTACCTACAGCCCCAATCCTCAAGTCTATCAGCGCAGTTTATGTTCTTCCGTATTCACACTTTCTCCTTCCTTCTGTTTCTCTCTCGTCTCTTTAATTGCGTATTGATTTTAGAGTTTTAACCCCCTACTTATACATCTAGGGTTTGAACTTCCCTATTTTCTTTAGGAGTTAAAGGAAACGTGGAGTTCTAGTATTTCTCAACCACGTAATTTATTATTATTATTATTATTATTATTATTATTATTATTATTATTATTATCCTTTAAAAGAATGTGGTCCCCTATTATATCTCAACAACTAAATTCTTATCTCCACAAATAAATCTAAATTCTAAAATTCTATATCTAATTTAATATGACTATAAGTCTACTAGTTATTTAAGAGTTCTAATCACCCCACATAACTAATTCACTATAATCTATTACGAGACCATGAGACAAATAAAATAAAAATCTATTATTCATAAGAGAGATTTAATTAGAAATTTAGGGTATTACATATGTCTTCTAAAGCCATCCAAATTTCACATCTGAAAAAAGTGAAAAATGTCATGAATCGAAATTTTGGCGTAACGAGACGTTAAGGCATATCGTAAAATACTGACTCTAGGGTCTTCCAAACCACGTGAGACTAGTTTCTCCTCATATATATTATTTGTAAATTCCATTAAGTCAGTCCATTGGACTCATTTTTTAAAATTCAAACGTAAAAATTTTTCGAAAAAACCAAAAGGGGTATCCCTTTGGGTTTTTTACGGGCTCGACATACAGTTTTAGTAAAAAAGTTGTAACTCCAAACTGAAATATTCGGATGGTCTCAATTTTATGCATTGGAATACTAACTCGATAAGCTACAAATATGTCTTATAGCCATCCACATTTCTCATCCGAAAAGAGATAAAAAAATGTTATGAATCAAAATTTGGGCGTAACGAGATGTTAAAGCGTATCGTAAAAAACTGACTCCAGGATCTTCCTGGCCATGTGAGGCTAGTTTTTCCTCATATATATTGTTTGGACATTCCATTAAGTTAGGCCGTTAGACTCGTATTCCAAAATTCAAACGTCACAATTATTGGACAAAACCTAAAGGGGTACCCCTATGGGTTTTTCACGGGCTCGTTATACAGTTTTAGAAAAAAAGTTGTAACTCCCAACTGAAATGTTAGGATGACCTCATTTTTGATGCATTGGAAAGCTAACTCGACATTCTACAAATATTTTATTTAAATACATACAAATTACACATCTGAAAAGAGCAAAAAATGTCATGAATCGAAATTTTGGCGTAACGAGACGTTAAGACGTATCGTCAAAAATTGACTCCAGGGTCTTACTGCTCATGTGAGACTAGTTTTTCCTTATATACATTGTTTGGAAATTCCATTAAGTCAGTCCGTTGGTTTCATTTTCAAAAATTCAAATATCGCAAATATTAGAAAAAACCCAAAGGGTTACCCCTTTGAGTTTTTTACGTGCTCGACGTACAGTTTTAGTAAAAAGGATATAACTACCAGTTGAAATGTTCGGATTGTCTAATTTTTCATGAATTGGAAAGCTAACTCGACGACCTACAAATATATCTTAAAAGTCATCCAAATTTCACATCCGAAAAGAGCAAAAAAATGTCATGAATCGAAATTTTGGCGTAACGAGATGTAAAGGCGTATCATCAAAAATCGACTCCAGGGTCTTCCTGGCCACGTGAGGCAAGTTTTTCCTCATATATATTTTTTGGAAATTTCATTAAATCAGTATGTTGGAATTGTTGTCAAAAATTCAAACGTCACAAATATTCGAAAAAACCCAAAGGGGTCCCCCTTCGGGTTTTTTACGGGCTCAACGTACTGTTTTAGTAAAATGGCTATAACTCCCAACTGAAATATTTAGACGGCCTCATTTTTGATGCATTGGAAAGCTAACTCGACAAGCTACAAATATATCTTTTGTAGCCATCCATATTTCTCATCCGAAAAGAGAGAAAAAATGTCACGAATCAAAATTTGGGCGTAACGAGATGTTAAGGCGTATCGTAGAAAACTGACTCCAAGGTCTTCCAGGCCACGTGAGGCTAGTGTTTCCACATATATATTGTTTGGAAATTCCATTAAGTCAGTCCGTTGTACTCATTTTCAAAAATTCAAACGTCGCAAATATTCGAAAAACCAAACGGGGTAATTTTTTGCGTAACGAGATGTTTAGGCGTATCGTCAAATATTGACTACAAGGTCTTCTTGGCCATGTGAGGCTAGTTTTTCCTCATATATATTGTTTGGACATTTAATTAAGTCAGTCCGTTGGACTCGTTCTTGAAAATTCAAACATCGTAAATATTCGAAAAAACCCAAAGGGGTACCCTTTTGGGTTTTTTACAGTATCGACATATAGTTTTAGTAAAAAGACTGTAACTCCCAATTGAAATATCCGATTTGTCTCATTTTTGTTGCATTAGAAAACAAACTGAACGAGTTACAAATATGTCTTGTGCAGGCATCCCTATTTCTTATTCAAAAAGAGTGGAAAATATCATAAATCAAAATTTTTGCGTAACGACATGTTTAGACGTGTCGTAAAAAACTGACTACAAGATCTTCCTGGCCACGTGAGGCTTGTTCTTCCTCATATATATTGTTTGGACATTCCATTAAGTCAATCTGTTGGACTTATTCATGAAAATTCAAAGGTTGAAAATATTCGAAAAAACCCAATGGGGTACCCCTTTGGGTTTTTTACGGGCTCGACGTACAGTTTTAGTTAAAAGACTGTAACTCAAACTGAAACGTCCGATTTGCATCATTTTTGATGCATTGGAAAGCTTACTCAACGTGCTACAAATATGTTGGTCTAGTCATCCCTATTTCTCAACCGAAAAGAGCGAAAAAATGTTATGAATCAAAAATTTTACGTAACAAGACGTTTAGGCATATCGTAAAAAACTGACTACACTATCTTCCTAGCCATGTGAGACTAGTTTTTCCTCGTATATATTATTTGGACATTCCGTTAAGTCAGTCCATTGGACCATTCTTGAAAATTCAAACGTTGAAAATATTGGAAAAAACCCAAAGGGATACCCCTTTGGGTTTTTTCCGGGCTCGACGTAGAGTTTTAGTTAAAAGGCTGTAACTCCAAACAGTAACATCTGATTTGTCTCATTTTTGATGCATTGGAAAGCTCACTCAATGAGCTACAAATATGTCTTGTTCAGCCATCCCTCTTTCTCAACCAAAAAGAGCGAAAAAATGTCATGAATCAAAATTTTTCGTAATGAGACATTTAGGGGTATCATAAAAAATTGACTACAGAATCTTTCTAGCCACGTGAGACTAGCTTTTCCTCATATACCGAACTTGATTGAATTGAAGAACTGATTTAAAGAGTTATATATTTGTAAATCTCTTATATATATACCTATTTAATTAAGTTAATTATTTATAATTCTACAAATAATTTAAATTTAAATTTTTTATAATTAATAATATAAACTATATTCTAATAGTCATCGTTAAGAAAACATATACCTTTTACATTATGGAATTTTGTAACTTTTGAAATGAAATATTTGACTTTTAATAGTTAATTAAACTTTATTAGTACATGTTAAATTAATTTTTAGTTATTTATTTTTTTAATTTGTTGAATTTCGTCAAAAATGAATTACCCTTTATCTTATTTTTTTTACATTTCATTTATATATTTTTTAAAATATCCGACGAACCATCTCGAACTAATAGATCCAAATCTTCAAACTGAAAGCATTTGTCAATGATGTTCTAATTAATTAAGAACGAAAGTTGACGGCCCAAAAACAAAGACAAAAGGCCATGGGCAGGCTGGATTGTTTAATTTTGAAGGCCCAAGAGGCCTTCTAAAATAAAACAGCCCAAACAAAAGAGAATAAAAATAGAAAACAACCCAGAATAGAAAACTCCAAAACCCTTGGGCCCAAAGGCCTGATAAGATACCCGGTGCACACTCAGGAGTTTGAACACAGAACAATACTATATCTCGAAGCTCCTACTGCAAGACAGATAGAACTCACAAATGACCTACACGAATAATTAAATTTCACAAAATAACATAATTTTTCTTTGGAGAAAAAATATTATTCTTATACAACAATATAATGACTGGATCAGAAGAGGACAATTTGGGAGGATATAATCAAGAAGATATTGTGGCCAGCACCGTTTAGATGTAGAGTCTAATGCTCTGTCAAAAAAATTGCCACCATAAGGATGTTAAATGACCACATGAACAATGGTAAGAAAATTGTATGTGGCACATGAAAAAAATTGATTCAGCTTCTCTTGGAGGAGACTGAGCAGAATTCAGAAAGGTCAGGCAAAGATCTATAAGGAACATTTTTCAAGTAAAATCCACAATCAGCAAAGAGTAGTAGAAGGCATTTCTATGTTCAATACAACTGTCACATTGTTCTTCCCTATTAGATAGACTCATAACTGCTGAAACAATAATTTGTACCACGAATCAATTTCTGCTAGCAACCAGAAAAGCTTTCCCATTAACATTCAACGAGAAGATCAAAAAGTTTCATACTCTTACTTTATCCAAATCCAAGAGGGGCTGAAAGGTTGCTACAAGATACAAGATGTTTCCTGAACTCACGAGTTGATTGCCTTGACAACAAAAACTTATTTTAAGCAGAATGCTAGTGATTCATACAATATGGATAGACAGCATAATCTTTCGACTCCACGATATTTTAACACAGTCAAATAGTACAAGTGTACAGACTTGTGAGTTACCACTTGTAAAGAGGTAAGTCTTGATCAAGAAAGAAAATTCTTCCATCATCTACAACTAACTACAGAATCAACTAAACCTAGTAATAACTTACAAGCAGTCGTTGCTAAGATTTAGAAGTGTTTAATCTTGCAAATTACCTCTAAATTAGGCCACTGTAGCATTTCCTCAGCTAGCATTCGCAATGCCACACGATCTTCAGGGATTTTTCCTTCATTTACCTAAAGATAAAGTGAATCAGTTTAATTAAAACATAGGATACAATTTACGGAACTCAGGTGGTAGAAGACTTTCCATAATATTAGGGATGACTGCAAAGTTTCATGCAGTATTGTAAATGAACCAGTTCAAGAATGCTCAATGCTAGCGATAATATAAAGCAAATTGAAAGTTCGGATTTACCTTTCTCAGAATAAAAAATTTGTGAATGCAACACTAGCGAAAAATCTTTGAATGTTATGAGAACTGAAATAGAATAATTAAATCTTAGTACCAAAATCCTCGAAGCTAAACCAAACAAGATTTTCTAAGCGCAAGGCATTGATGAGAAAAAAATAGTAGCAATAAAGAAATAGAAAGGAGGTTACTTGAACTAAAGCATCGGCTAGATCGTCCCGAGTTGGCGTATTCTCATCATCAATGCCAAGAAGACGCTTCCTTTCAACATCTCTGGGATCTTCAATCATAACAGTTAATTTAACCTACAAAAGATAAAGTACATATATAACGGCATTCATGTAGGGCAATGCATAAGAATACATAACAAACCTCGTTGAAAAGCATATCTCTGTTCTTCCTGAGAAGCTCCAAAACCTAAATGGAAAGGTTGATTGTTTAAGTAATTTCAACAAGGGAGAAGAATTATCAAGTTAGGGAAAGGAGCTAACTCTTTTAATTTGTGAGACATATTCAAGGTCCTGGGCATTTGGGTCATCTCCTTGGGTGGTAATAGAAGCGGAAGGAGATGGAGAGTCTTGTTTATTAACCAACACCAGGCCTGAAATACGTCTAGCCCCGTTCCTCCGGCGACCAAAGCTGCTAGTTAATGGGAGGTAGGAGGTGCATCGGTGGTAGAAGAATAGCGAAGCCGCCACCGACGGCGCCTGGAAGACACCGGAGACCCCCATCAGCTATGTGTAGGCGTGGCAAGGCAACAAGACATGATACAGTAACATAATTGATTTGTTGATAAGAGTCAGAGTGGCTCTTACTAACTACCATAAGAGCCTATAACTAAAGGCTAAAATAGTCAATAACAGATGATGAAATTTTTTCACTCTTTTCGGATGAGAAATGTGTATGGCTATATGCAAAATATTTGTAGCTCGTTGAGTTAGCTTGTGAATGCATAAAAAATGAGGCAAATCGGATGTTTCAGTTGGGTGTTATAGCCTTTTTACTAAAATTGTACGTTGAGCTCGTAAAAAACAAAAAGGGGTAATGGTCTATCAAAAAGGGGTAGCACTTATTTCTACCCATTATGCATGACCCAAAATGATAAATACCCACAGGATAAAAAACTATGTTTTCTACCCAAATTGAAGGCAAAATGACCCAACTACCCTTAGCAATTTAAATTGGGTAAAATTGCTATGGAAAATTACCTATCACCGTGATCTGTAAAATAGAGAACGAAAGAGCTTCATCTCATGATTTTCTTTTGAAAAAGGAACGGTAGTTTCCGGCCACCCCGAGTTTCAGGCGGCCCGACCCGGAACTGCTGAGGAGGGAGGGGGCTCCACCAGCCATTGTAGAGGAGTTAGGAGGCAGCGTGAGACATCGCGATTAGAGTATTATTAGCTAGGGGCGGATGAGTTGTTGGCGCAATTGAATGAGGGCGTGAAGGCGGGTCTTCCCAGCGAAGAACAAGAACAAGAACAAGTAAGTGTATTTTGATCTTTGAGAACAATTGATTGTAGCCATGGATGAACAGTAACACGAAATTAGGGTTTTCATTTTTTACTCTCAATAAACTTAGGGATTTCATGGTAGATTCGATTAATTTGTTTTCATTTTTTCATTAATTTGTTGATTATTATTGGTGCTGTCATTTATGGTTTTGAATACGTCTTTTTGAGTGGCGAATTGCTGAATTTTGTTCGTTTTATTGTTGTTTGCTATCCGTTCGTATAGATCATGATAGTGATTTAATCTTGTGAGATTAGGTGACAGAATATTGACTTGATCTGATAATATTTGATTATCCCCCGATTTGTATGCTTGCTCGATTGAATTGCAATATATCATCCCCTTTTCATGATTCATTAGCTAGAAACGTAATTTTATGCCCGGAATGGACTTTGATTGAGTTTGCTAATTCTTAAAATGATACTTTAACTTAATAAAAGTGATACAACAAATTGCTAACATGAGATTTGGTGACTGCATATTGACTGCATACAACAAAATGTGTATCTGTTGACGAGAGAGGTGGTGGCGGCTCGACCGAGAATCGTTGTGTTGGATAGTGGCGGGCTACAGGTGGTGTGAAGAATGGCAGAAGAACAAGTAAGTTTTGCAAAACTGAAGCCCTAGATTTAAAGTTGAAGCCCTGCAAAATTCATTGTTTGCATAGTTTAGGAATTTAGCAATTGTGCAAAAGAAAACATCATTTTGAGCATTTCAATGTTGAATTTGTTGCAATAATCTGTAGAATTCAGTGATTGGAAGGAATTCTTGTGTGTGGTTATAGATAACGAGGGTAATCAAGATGGTGGATGCTTAGTAACGATGATAATTATAGATCATGGTGCTCATGGTAAAAATCTTGAATATTTGATTTTTCAGATTACCCCTTAATAATTAAATTAGGGGCAGGGGGTGTTTGTACCCAATTTACATAATGTGAAATGAAAATCAGTTAAATATATCTGGAGATCCAAGTCTTGTCGTTCTTATTTCTTTTATGTCTGGAGATTTTGTCTTGATCCAATTTAATCTGCCTTTCTTATTGTCTATTAAATTATTTAGTAACCTGGAGCTTCTATTGTTTATTTTTTTGATTTTGATATATCCTTGTTACATTTTTTTTCCATTTCTTTCTTTGGTTCGGTTGCTATATGTGTCAACTATGTGAAGCTATGGTATTATCAAAATATTGTATCTTGTATTTTGGTAGGCCTTCAAAGTCGATTATTTCTTTGTTCTGAAAATATGTGTTGGAAGTCTTTTTTGTTCTTGATTTATGAAATTCTATGATATTTTTCCTTGTCGATTTTTATTATGGGATTGTTGTGTTTATTTGATTATGAGACTATGATCTGCTGGTCTGTGTTTATATAAAATTCCATTGAAGTCTCCTATAACTCCGAATATTCTAGGTTATGGTTTCTTAAAAAATATTGACTTGAGAACAAAAAAGACATACATTTGGAAAAAATCAAGTGTCTTCACTGCAATATTCAGGGCAAACTTCCCCTTCTCACTTTTACCCATAGGACAATAAGCACGAACCTTGATCCCTGTGTTTGAAGACATGGGAGTTAAGAATTCACTGAGTATAGACAAATGCCAATATATTTATATATCACATGATTCTATGAGTACCATCATCTGTTGTGGCTTCAACATAGTCAAACAAACCAACCACAATAGCGACTAAGTAAGTCGACATAAGTACTGATTGTTCAAAGTGAATAGTCTTGAAATGGCTGTTCACTTTTTCTCTTGCAATAGGCATATTAGACAATGCAGTCATCTCTAATGGTATGCTTTCTAATGTTATCTTCAAGGTCGCCTGCAAAGTGGAGATCAAATATCAGGCGAACGGAGAGGATGGCTCTACTTAAAACAACAAATTAATAGAACAAAAGTAATATAACGGTTTAAAAATTCCTCATAACAAACTCTCTTCTCTGATCACTTGATAAAGAACCAATAACCAAACATATGCTCAAATATAATGAGAACCGTATTTAATGTTCAACATTATCATGTATCTACCTTAAGAGAAGGCTCATGCATCAACTGCCTCAAATTGAGTTGCCACCATATTTCTCTCTTTGGTTTTGTCTGTTTTGTGTGGATTAGTTCTCAATTTATATATTAGTTCTCAATTCTAAACTCAATTTTTATTCCACTTGATAGATCAATTCTGACATTATAATCATTTACAAATTCGTAACAGGGTCAATGGAAGTGGCGGGGACGTTTGAACCTATTGTCTGAGCAAGGTTATTATCGACATAGATAAGGAGCTGAGCCTCTGCGATAGGTTAGATGTGTTTCAGCGATCTTGTTTTGGTCATTTCTTGAGGTTTGACAGGCATGCCGTTATTAGTGGTTGAGGACTTCTCTATCTATTCGATCGAGAGATCATCCATTCAGGAGGGAGTCCATACGAGTGTTGGTTCCGTGTAGGAGATCGATCTTTGAGGTTTTCGAAGGACGAGTTCTGTATGATCACAGGATTGAAATTCGAAACTTTCGAATTTCAACCCGATTGTTCACCATGTGAGCCACCTCAAGACAGTGTGTATAAGAGGAGTTTTGATGGGCAAGCCGTGGTAGCCGGTGATTTGCTTAACCGTTTTAAGAACAGAGAGTTTCGAAGCCGTCCAGATGATGCAGTGAAGATTTCATATATATTGTTGCTGACACTGTATCTGTTTGGCATGGATGTACGCACGCCGGTACCCCATTGGCTATGGAGTTTGGTCGAGCAGACTACTGTTTTTGATAAATTCCCGTGGGGCTCTTACTGTTTTCAGCGATTGATGCATTACTTGGACCATTCTCTACATCTTTACCATCTGGCGCTCCAAGACCACTATATCATTTATATACGGATATCAAATCGCTTTGCAGGTATATTAGTTTTGACTGTTTAAGTTGTGTACTCGGATTAATTATTGTGTCACTGAATTATGATCTAACATTATCGTTATCGTCACTTTGTAGATCTGGGCTTTTGAGTGCATAAGTAGGAGAGAAGAAATCGAATGAATTTCCAAGAGGCGTCCGATGGCGAATTCCAGGAAAGCGTCCAAGTATTCCTGATATCTTCAATGCACGAACGGTGAGTAATTGTGAACTTAGAGTTATTTATCTTATACTTCTTGTGCATCTAAAATCTAATTTAATGTCAATATGCATAAGATCGAGTGCATTCAGTTGGAGCCTACACAGACAGAGACTGCATCACCGTATATGGCTGACATTGAGATGGACATCTTATCTGCTGTATGATTTGTCCATCAGGATCGACCGATTGGACGTAGTGTAGGTGGGCCGAGAATGTCTAGGTCGGATACTGTTCGTTCTCAGGAAACAAAGAGAAGGTCGAGCACTAATAAACGAGACTTAAAGAGAACAAAAATTGACAGGGCTAATGACATTGCCGAGGGAGGTGATGAGGGTAATCCTCCAGCAGCAACCAATTCATCCCCAGTAGCACCTCCCCCACCTGCAGCCTCGTGTGGACCACCACCACCTGAGGTGTGGGTTGTTACTCAAGCGTTTGCGACTTTTCATAAATGTCTTTCAAATTCTCCATTAATAAACACTTATTGGTTATTTTTTTTACTTTTGTTGTTTCATCAGAAGTCGAGAGACGATTCAAAGAAGCACTGTAAATCAAAGAAGTTATCTGCACGAGCGACTTCTGAATTTTTGAGGACGGAGCTGAAATCTATGATGCCGTCCCTCATTCGAGAGTCGCTACCTGATGTACTTTGAGATGTCATGCCAGACATTATTCGACAGTCCCTGCCGGATATCCTACGCGATCTGATGCCAGACTTCCTACGTCAGCTGCTTCCGGAGGTGGTTAGACAAATGAGGGAGACTGAGTCTTCGATCCCCTCCAAAGAGACCGAGAGTGCCCAAGGCCTTGGAGCACACAGTCCTGCACAGACATCTGACTTCGTATATGGGGTTAGTATTGATAGACTACACTCTTCTCATAATTGTCTAACATCAGTTTACTCTATACATCTAACCCGGAGATGTGTTTGCCTCAGAACCTTTGCAGCCACCCCCGATTACTGTCTTAGAACGGCAGGGAGAGACAACATCCCTCAATGAGGAGCCAGCTGCAGATTTGACGAAGAGAGATGAGGTAGCATCACTACCGGAGGAACCAGCTGAGAAGGACGAGACGGAAGCCGTGCTAGAGGTCCCTGTAGTGAATGCATCCGAAATGCAGACATTTCCGAAGGATGGATCGGCCATTGAGACTTACACTAGATGCGTACGAGCAAAGTCTGCTGCAATCCGGACTCCATTTGTCGATCCAGACCTCAAGAAAAAGCGTTTCAAGTTGGAGGCTAATTATAGAGACTTTATGAGTAGTGACGTATCTCGACGGATTCACGGGACCAATTTTCTTGTGAATGCACGGTGGTTCAAGGATATCGAGGACACATCAGTGGATCTTGGTACAGATGTAAGTTTTTTTCTATACATTGACACACTTTAATAATATCGGAGACTGCAAACAGGTGATGTGGTGACAAACTTCATTCTTGACATGATTGTAGGTGTTGGATAGCTATATGAGTGTTTTGGCTCTGCGGCTGAAACAAGGTGATTCTGTCATTTCCGGACTGGCCCCAAACAGCTTCAACATCGTTGATTCCACTTTTATGGTGAGTTACGTTACTAATATTTTTTGCATTTTTTTTTTAAAATTAGAATTCTATAACAATGTTGAAATCATATTTTCAGACCTTGATAAGATATTCCTGGATGAGGATGTACAAAGATGAACCTCAGTTCGTCAACGGTGATCCATCAGGCCCTTGCAGATATTCGAATTGGACACCAGATAATGATTTGCAAAGATACGTGAGAGGCGCCTTCCCCTCGTGGGGACACCCTTGGCATCGAGTCCCAGATGTAAGTTTTCAACTTCTATTCGATCTTGGTTTTTGATTTACAAATTTACATATCGGAGTTATATGTACATTTTGATGATAATTGTTAAACAACTTCTACTGATATGCCACTGCGGAGATTTTAGTCACTGGATTACCTGTCTAGTGCGCTTACGTAAGTGGCAAATCCATGTCTATGACTGATTGAGTCATAACAGTTTTGAGGATGAAAACTCTGTGTTTGAGAGGAGAGCGCTTCAGCTGACACCACTACGATGTTTGTTGCCTAGATTACTTGAGGTAGCAGGGTGGTTCGCGAAGCTAAAGATTACGCCGACCTATAAGCCATTTGCTGTTGTACAGGTACCTCTAGAAGAGCAATTTACAAAGAATGACGCACATAATTGTGGTGCATTTTCTTGTATGTACATTGAGCGTTTTATATCTAGTAGATTTGTAGATCCTAGCAGCGATGAGATTGTTGTTCAATGTAGGAAACAAATGACACTTAAGCTTTTTGAGATGAGTACCTAGATTGCGGTGTTTGTTAATTGTGGGTTGACTCGCTGGTATTGATGCTATTATTGACAGTTATAGTGGTTGTTTATTTACTGAAATGTTTCTTGCTATTGTCTTCCGTTTCTGGTTGTTGGTTGTATAAGCAAGGATATTGTTGGTTTTTGGTTATTGTTGGTTATAATCAGGGATATTGATGTTGCCAAGCAGGGATATTGTTGGTTTTGGTTATACATTATATAAGCAGAGATATTGTCGGTTTTTGGTTTTTCGTTATTGTTGGTTATAAGCAGGGATATTGATGGTTTATGGTTATACATCACGGTTCGCTGTAACAGTCGCGGTCACTGTTGCGGTGACCACCGTTAAGGTTACATTGCAATTTTGCGGAGATTTCACGGCTGTAACGGACAATTTAAAAAAAAAATCTAAAATTGAATATAACTTCATGAACATTATTTATAAACATGTATTTACTAAATTAACGTAAAAAAACAATATTACAACTATTATGAAAACAATAACTTAATTAAAACAAAAAATACCTAATCTATCACAAAAAATAACTACACACTTAGATGTATACTATTTATAAATTTTCAAACAAACATCAATTGTCCCTTGAAGAGAATAAACCGTATTTTACATCTTAACTCATAAAACTCTAATTCATTTGCTAAAGATTTAAATTATTTAACACTTCACACATAAGCACACATTTAATCACATAATATCAGTTTCAAAACTTTGTCAAATTGTATTATTAAATCATATATAAAATCTTGATCTTGAAGTTAGTAATATGTAGGAAGGAAAGACACCCTATACCAGTTTGTGTTATAAAATTCACCGTAAATTGTATATTTACTGAAACATCCTAAAATTAATAATTTAGACTTATAACATGATTTACTTAAACATACCAAAACAGTTTTGAAAACGTATAATGGATCGATTTTATATAATTAATTTTCTACGGTCTGAAACTGCAAAATTCCAACTCGAACTTAACTTTTTTTGAAAAATCCTCATAATTCATAGACTACTCCAAACATTACCAAATTTTAACCATAAACTCAAAACTTCATGTAGTATAACATATCAGAACAGTTTTTAAAACGTATAATGGACCGATTTTATATAATTAATTTTCTACGGTCTGAAACTGCAAAATTACAACTCGAACTGAACTATTTTTGAAAAATCCTCATAATTCATAGACTACTCCAAACATTACCAAATTTTAACCATAAACTCAAAACTTCATGTAGTATAACATATCAAAACAGTTTTGAAAACTTATAATGGATCGATTTTATATAATTAATTTTCTACGGTCTGAAACTGCATAATTCCAACTCGAACTGAACTTTTTTTGAAAAATCCTCATAATTCATAGACTACTCCAAACATTACCAAATTTTAACCATAAACTCAAAACTTCATGTAGTATAACATATCAAAACAGTTTTGAAAACGTATAATGGGTCGATTTTATATAATTAATTTTCTACGGTCTGAAACTGCATAATTCCAACTCGAATGGAACTATTTTTGGCAAATCCTCATAATTCATAGACTACTCCAAACATGACCAAATTTTAACCATAAACTCAAAACTTAATGTAGTATAACATACCAATATATTAGTTTTGAAAAAATCCAAGTATGCATTTTTTTCAAAATCGGCAAAGTGGAGTGCTATTTCTAAAAATTTTCACAACTTGATTAAACCCACCTATTTTCATAATTAAAATGTAGATTCGACTTTTATAACTCTATCCACCTCAAATAAACCATCTTCAATCAATTTATCACACATGTAATGAGATTAGACAAGATAATTCGTACAGAATCTGATAATTCTATCTGAGTCTCACAAATTTTGGAGCATACATTAATTGTCATAATCTAACATTCGAAACACTAATTGTAGTCAAATATCTCCAGAATCCGCAATTAGCTGCACCACTTCGAGGCTAAAAGAAAGACAAGAGAGACAAAATTCAACAACCCAATGAGTTAAAATAACATTGATATACCAAAATTGTTATAATCAGAAATTCTGGCAACTAATCTTCGTACCTCAATCTTCTTTCGAACTGCTTGTAATTGCTCGTTGACCACATGTCCTCTTTGAATGTCCGACTGTTCTGCAGATGCTACACTTTTTCGGTTGCCTTTTCTTAGGTTCGATAGGTTGTTGGACAGCTGCGTTCACATTCGGTATCATCAAATTCACCGTACATCTAGCAGAATTGTGGTCAGTACCATGACATATTGAACATTTTTGAACACGAGTCCTACTACTTGATTCCCCCCTGAAGGATGACGTCTCTGTCGAGGACGACCCGCTTGTCTCGGGTTGTCAGGTGGATTGACAGTCATCATTGCATTATTAATTTGCTGCGGAATACACCAATCAACTGGGGTCGGAACAGGCATTATCAGCTCCGAATATAACTTTTGCAACGTAATCGTCTTATAATAGTCTGAGACATAGGAACCAAGCGAGTGATTTGCCTCACTGTGACAAATGGAGTATGATTAGACTAGTATTCACAAAACTAAGAAAAACGATGACGTAGGAGTATTAAATTACCTCAGAGCTTCAATTGCATGACTACATGGTATTAAATCCAACTGGAATTCACAACATGTGCACGAGCTTTGCCCCAAATCAACGACATGGTTATGAAGATCGTCCTTCACATTGAACACGGACCCACTAATCTGAGAAATCTTCATACGTTGGCTATCCTGTTGAGCTCCATGTATTCTTTGAAGGATATTCGGACTTAAGCTGGATTCCACACTGAACCATTTCATTCATCGTTTCGAAAACCATGTTTGAAGTAGGTTGCGAGCAAATTCAAGAAGAGAACAAATCGGCAACTTTCGTGCCCATAAGAGTCTTGAATTCAAAGACTCAGCTGAGTTTGATGTCATAATCTCATACCGACGCACGGGACAACATGCACGAGCCCATCTTCTAACCTTCGCTTTTCTCAACTTCTTCCAGCCTTTCTTGTTTAATATCTTGATTTGCTGCATATACTTCTTGTGCATCTCTCTTGTGTAGGAATATGCAGCTTTCTTATACAAGCTCACAAATCGAGCTCCATATGAGCGAAAGTTCAACTCAATGTGCCACGAACATAACCCATGACATGCCCCTGGAAATACTTTTTCAATTGCATTTTGTATGCTCACATGACGATCTGATTAACAAAATAGTAAAAAATAATTAATATTTCAAATTTAAACTTATCAAAACAAAGCTAAAAAAATGACATTCAAACCTGAGACAATTATAAGATCGACCGGATGACCGTATGCTTTCTTTAATTGAGTCAAGAACCAATGCCAAGATTCATCGTTCTCTTTGTCACCAACACCAAATGCAAGAGGATAAATCTGTTTGTTACCATCCTGAGTTGCAGCCACAAACATAAGACCCTTGTATCTGCCTTTCAAATGTGTTCCATCAACCACGATTACAGGTCTACAACATTGTTGAAATCCTCTTATAGATGCACCAACAGCCATGAAAACATACTTGAACTTATCATCTTCATCTGTTTCAAAAGCCGTTACAGTACCAGGATTTGATCTTCTCAGCATGTGCAAGTACGCAGGTAACATCCTCCACGAGTGATCAAAATCGCCATATATTAAGTTGTGTGCATGATGATGAGCTCTCAGTGCCTTATCATATTGAATCTCAATACCATGGTGTGTAGAAATATCATCCATAATATCTTTGGGCTTAAGTATACGACCATCTCGAAGCAATGAAGGAGCAAAATAAGCCCCAATTATTTTCGATGACAATTGACGAGGTCGGGCTGTCATGTCCAGGTGGCAGTTATGTGGAGCCTTAAACTTTTTCACTGTCCACGGTCCCTTTTCAGTTCCATTAGCGTGCAATAAAAATTGACATCCTTGTTGTTTACAAACAATCATATATCGTTGCTTGTCAGAATGTTTCACTGCATACTCGACTCGATTCTTCATGTGGTAAAATCCCACACCATACATTAACTGCATTTTGCTATCAAATATTGCACCAACCTCGAGCTTTCTCTCACCATCCACTGGACAAACTGAAATAGGATCAAGGTCTTCAGTGTGAAACGACGACCCTGGAATAATCCAATCCCCATGCTGATTGGTTGCTGAGTCTGGTCCTGACTCACCACTTGAACCATCTTCTATAATCGAAATGGTTCTGTTTCTAAGAACTCGCTGATGGGTACTACCAATAATGACGTCTTCACTCTGAGCAAAATCCTCTTGCACAAAAAATTCATTTGTTTCCCATTGCTCGGTAAATAACCGACTATGAAGTAAATCAGCATAATCATCATCACCATCATCGTTGTCATCATCATCCTCATAATCATCATCATCATCATCATCTTCATCTTCACCATCATCATCATCAGAGTCATCATTACGAACAATAGCAACCTCTGCCCCACTATTGCTTCATCATCATCATCATCATCATCATCGTCATCATCGTCATTTGAGACATTAGTGGTCGCTGCCACAACTAGAACCGTACCACCACCATCATCTTCATCATCTCTATCATCTACATATTTCGAATCAAAAATATCATTGCAATCGAAAAGTCGATAGTGTGGTGGGGAGCTAGTTCTCTGATCATCAACAACATACACTGATATTTGCTTGGAAGAAGAGCAAGGCAGATCCTCCAATGGATTGCTAGCAGGGGCTTTGAAATTTTGGACTGGATAAATGGAAGGAATTTGGTTTGCAGTCAGACTTTGCACATAATTCAGCTGATCTCCATAACTATATTGTTGTTGAGAATTCAAAAGCTGAACATAACTTCCCCCTTGACTTGACTATGAGAATGGAATATTCCAATCAGACTCTTTAGGTTCAATAGAAACAAATAACTTGGGGTAATCATACACCTTAGCAACTCTCCTCAAATCAACATTCGTCCTGATTTTAAATTTCACTTCTCCTGAAATCTACGTAGGCATTAAACAATGCAACGCATAATCACAAGTCCTACGATCTGCTCGGACAATATAATGAATTTCATCCAATAGTTTTTCATAAGAAATTGTATGCAATGATGCATATATCAAACCATCCTCTCCATTTTTATACTCCGACCCATGCCAATATCCACGATGAACTATAATGATTTCGTTGTTTGCCATCTACATTCAAAAAAATCATAACAATTACACTTCATTTAGCCAATTAAATAATAATACATATAACGACAAAAACAATTTAAATCCTATACAAACTTTACGAAAAACATAAATACATTTTATCAAATTGATATGATTGCATTTTTTATATCATATTATCAAATTAATATAATAAATTTCAATATTGTACTATTACATTTAATATTTTAAAACTATAGATTTTAAGAATGTACAACTATTATTTGATTTAAATTAAATTAATATTATTTGATTTTTTAAGATATTTTATAATAATTTAAATTATTATTATTATCAATTCACAATCTATATATTCAAAATGATATATTAGGACTATTATTTTAGATCTTAGAAAAACAATTCGTGATAAAAAAAACATACAAACAAAATATTATTTTTACATTTTAGATTATTAATTACAATTATTATTATTATTATTATTATTATTATTATTCAATAATATATTAATTATTTTGAAAATTTATATATAAAAATTAGTTACCATTGTCATCCATATTTCATATTTTTATAAAAATAATTACGATTTTTGTACAATTTATAATGGTTGTTATTATTATGATTATTATGATTAAAATTATTTTTATTATTAATAATAATAATAATATTATTATTATTATCATTATTATTAATAATAATCCAAATATTATTATTATTAACATTATTATTATTATTATTAATAATAATAATAATAATATTATTATTATCATTATTATTAATAATAATCCAATTATTATTATTATTAACATTATTATTATTATTATTATTATTATTATTATTATCTTAAAACTATTTATGAATTTTTTGTAAGATTTATTACAAATATTTAAATATTTTTAAAAAAAATAGTATTTTAAAACCATTATGCTTGGATTTTAGAAACAAATTTACAATTTTTTTCTTCAAGTTTTAATATAATATTCAATTTCAAAACATACTTAAAATTGTAAGACAATATTTCATGTTTTTTAAAACAAAATTGAGAATTTTTTTAAGTTTTAATTATAATCATGGTTATAAATGATAAAACATAGATCACGGTGCTGTTGGAATAGATCGCGATGCTCAAAAATACCATCGTGATCTAAGATGAGCTTCATGATCTATGGTATTTTTTAAATATTTTCTTAAAATAGATCACGGTGCTCGTTACCACCGTGATTTAAGATGAGCTTCGTGATCTATGGTATTTTTTAAATATTTTCTTAAAATAGATCACGGTGCTCATTACCACCGTGATTTAAGATGAGCTTCGTGATCTATGGTATTTTTTAAATATTTTCTTAAAATAGATCACGGTGCTCGTTACCACCGTGATTTAAGATGAGCTTCGTGATCTATGGTTTTTTTTAAATATTTTCTTAAAATAGATCACGGTGCTCGTGATCTATGGAAGTGTTAACAAATTCCTTCGTGATCTAAGTTAGCTTCGTGATCTATGGTATTTTTTACATATTTTCTTAAAATAGATCACGGTGCTCGTGATCTATGGAAGTGTTAAAAAATTCCTTCGTGATCTAAGTTAGCTTCGTGATCTATGGTTTTTTTACATATTTTCTTAAAATAGATCACAGTGCTCGTGATCTATGGAAGTGTTAAAAAATTCCTTCGTGATCTAAGTTAGCTTCGTGATCTATGATTTTTTTACATATTTTCTTAAAATAGATCACGGTGCTCGTGATCTATGGAAGTGTTAAAAAATTCCTTCGTGATCTAAGTTAGCTTCATGATCTATGGTTTATCAAGAACAGATCACGAAGGTCATTGAAGATCACGAAGCTAAACATAGATCACGAGGGTGTTTAGCTTCGTGATCTATAGATCACGACCCTCGTGATCTATGTTTAGCTTCGTGATCTTCATTGACCTTCGTGATCTGTTCTTAATAAAAAAAATTCAGTTTTTCAAGATTTTTTTCGTTTTTATAACTCGCATTTACATCAGAAATATATATCTACAATAAAAAATTATCAAATACAATATACTAAACTTCAAAATATTAATAATCTTACCTCTTTTGAGCACCTTAAGGGATGAAAATCACCACATTTTGTGCATTTTAAGAGATGAATTTTATGAAAAATGTGGATTCAAACATAGGAGTGCATTCAGATAAGAAGATTCAATTGGGGTGGGTGAGTTCATTAAAGACTATAAGGGCATTTATGACTTTTCATCCTCATTTTGGGTAAAAAACATGTTTTGTTATAAAGTGGGTATTTTTCATGTTTTGCTTTCTACATTGGATACAAAGATGTATTTCCTCCTATCAAAAAATTGCCACATAAGGATGTTAAATGACCACAAAAATTGGTTTTGGAGAATAGCATCTCCATGAAGCTGCCAAGTTTATGATTGAAATTATCATTCAAAAGGAATGAATAATACGTAAAACATAAACAATGGTAAGAAAATTGTAAGTGGCACATGAAAAAAAACAAGTTAACAAAGCGGAAGTTTAGTATCACCATTATGAAGTCTTAAAATAAAACAAATATGTGATGGCTAGCTTTCCTAATTACCTCACCTAATCTTTCTATCTGTGGCCTGAAAGGTCTTGTAATCTGTATTATTGCATTAGGTCTTCCTTTTTGTTCATCATTGCATTAATACAAAGCTTTATCAATCCAGGAAATGATCCAACAAATGCATTCTAATATTTTCTCCTTAAGCTCGACACAAGTCCTTCACACATCAACTTTCAGAAAGTAAAAGCTATAACTAATTCATGAAATACAGTAAAATAACCAGATATTTGTATTCAGCCTAATAAGTACAGTTCCCTAAATACAGTAAAATAACCAGATATGATGAATGGTTAGGTGGATAGAGATAAAAGTAGGGGGGAATTAACTTTTGAAGGTAATCATTTTTATATGAATATATATCTTGATATTTGACTAAACCGATTGAACGAGAATCATATAAACAAACGTGAGAAAGATGGCAATCATATTAGTTATATGTCAACAAAGTAAAAGAAGTGAAACCTAAATATTAACACCAGAAAATATCAAAGATCAAAGGAGCAATTCCATAGATGAATAAATGCAGACAAAATAAAAAAACCAGGCCTCTAACATTTTGGGTTTAATACACTTCAATTGCCTTTTATAATAAAATTCCTAGCCATGTAGCAGTGTCCTTGTTGTCTTACTTGGACCAGAAGATTGTATAGAAAGAATACAATATAGATCCTAATCATTTCAGGAATATTGGAAAACACAACCAAACCAAGTTGCAGGTATGGCTACCAGAGGCTGTTATCATATACACACGACACCAACAAAAGAACAATTGTTTGTTTTAAAGTAAGTTAATTGTCAATGAATATTGAGAAGGAAAAGAAATAGGAAAGAAATGGTGGGGGTAGGATATTACGTTGACACCGCCCTTTTCCCAAACAGCACCATCCTGCAAGACTCGGCTGATCCCGCCGCCGCCTCCGGGCCTGGACAAGATATCTTCCTTGAACTTGGCACCTCTGTCGGCGGTCTCAATTGCGGAGCAGACGCTGTCCTGTGCCTCCCTGATAATTTTCTCGAACCTTGCTCTACCAGTATTGGAGGTGTTGTCTTCGGTGGCTCGGAGGAAAGTTGGGTGAGAGCGGAGAGTGGTGGAAGAGGAAAAGGGGAGGAGGGCGTGGGAAGAAGGAGAGGATGGCGCGGCGAGCCTGGGTGTCAGCATTGCGTAGTGCAGCTGGGGAGGAGGAGGAGGTGAGAGGGATGGAAGTGAATTGAAGTGATGATGATGAACAAAACTCATGTGAGATCATGATGATGATGATAAGGTATTAGAAACATGAATCCGACGTCGTTCCTTGTTGAATCCACCCAAACTTTGATTCGCTTGCCCATGGTTTGCCCCCTATTTTTCTTTTTCTAGTCGCACCCCCAAATTCCATATTTTTTAATTAAAAAAACACAAAATTCCAAATATATTTTTTCAAAAAATTTGAAACTCATCTTCATCTCTCTACTCGTTTATTAAGCGAACAACCGAAATTTGTAAACGAGCCGAACACAAATTGGTTCTTGTTTGTTTAATATTCACGAACAACGTTTATATATGTAGTGCCCCAAACCAAAAACGAAGCATAATTGATTAATTAAATAGTTAAACCTATAATTTAATAATTAATCGTGTATGTGTCGACTGTGCGTTTCAGATATATATGCTAACGACACGATTTAGACTGATGAGAACTCTAGATGCAGAATATAGAATATTTTTATACCATGAGATGCACAACGGAAAAACGAGAAAATAGAAACAAACTAGAGGTCAATCGGAGACCTGTAGCTTAAATGGCGAAGAAAAGAGCCGAATATGAAGGATCGGTAAAACGGAAGGGATAGAATCCGGACGAACGGTAAAACGGAAAAATAATATTTTAATGAATGGTAATTAAAATTTACTTGGTAAATAGTGACTTTGAAAATCTATAAATAGCGAAAAATAATATTTTAATGAATGGTAATTAAAATTTACTTGGTAAATAGTAACTTTGAAAATCTATAAATAGGGGCAGACAATTCAAAATATTCATTCGACCGACGAAAATGAAAGCGACGAAAACGAGTAAGTTTCTCTCTCCTCTCTTTTCTTCCCGTCTTTTTTCCGGTCTCCGGCGCGCAACCACCGGCGCCGCTGCCGATGCCGCCACCGTAGCCGGAAAATTCGCCGGAGCGCCGCCGCCGGCGGTGGCCGGAAAAATTGAACGTTGTCAGTTTCGGCTGATTTTCGCACACCACGTTCGTCTCATCGAGATGAGTTTAGGATAGGTTTTGGATTTCAATTCCGATTACTCGTTCGCCGGGAAACGGTGAAAAACCGACCCAAAAACCCTAACCCTAGCCTCGGTGTTGCGAATGTGGTAACGAAGGATTTTGCGGCGAAGTTTTAGGTACTATTCACCACCGGAATCCGGTGAGGGGTGGCCGGAGGTGGTAACCGGCTGTGAGAGGTTTCCGGCGAACTTGGTGGCGGCGGCGGAGGGCAGCGCCGCCGCGGCTGGTGGCGCCGGGAAGAGGGGCAGACGAGCTGGCCGGCGCCGGGAGCCTGGGCGCGAGGCTGCGCACGCCGGGAGGGGGCCTGCCGGGAAAACTCGGCCACCCGCCGAGACCCACGCCCCGCTGCCGAGAAATCTCGGCCACCTGCCGAGTGGGCGCGCCTAGCTGCCGAGAAAGCTCGGCAGCTGCCAAGAGCCGCCGAGTCGCGCGTGCGAGCTGCCGAGAACCTACTGCCGAGCTGTCGAGAAAACTCGGCAGCTGCCGAGCCACCCTCCCGACGCTGCCGAGCCTATGCCTAGGCCGCCGGGTTTTTTCACCCGGCGTCGGGTACGCGCGTGCCACGTCGCCCGCAACGCCGTGTTTTCGATCCGAACCCCATTTTCTCCGCCGTACGTCGACATCGAGTCATCGCCGACGAGATGTTGTTGACCGAGGGCCGTGGGCCCAGTCAAAGTCAACCCTTTGACCAAAATTACGAAAATGCCCCTCAATCTTAAAACGCTCTGTTTGAGCTCGTTTCAACTCCGATTGAGCTCATTTTTCTTCCGTAGTGGCCCTACTCGTTTCCTCTTCCTCACCTTTCGATCAGAATTACCAAAATACCCCTTAACCTAAAATGCTCCGTTTGAGCTCGTTTTAACTCCGATCGAGCTCATTCTTTTTCCGTCGTGACCCAAATTTCATTCTCTATCATCTCAGCTACATGGATTGATTATCCATTCTCGTTTCTTCAACTCCAATCGTTAGAGCTCTAGATCCATCGTGCATTTAACGATTGTTTCTCCGCTGGAGTCTTTTATAGCTTTAATTATACATTATTAAGGATCTAAGAAACGTTATAACTTATGTAGATTACTTGTTGGATTGAGTGTTGAGTTATCATATCTTTGGTACTCGCTACTCACGTGGTAACTACCGAACAAGGTGGGGGTAATTTCTATCCCTTTATCTGTCTATTGCGTTCCCTATTATATGCATGATTAAGGAGTACTAAGTGTTGTGTTTATATTTACCGTGCCATAATATAACTGTGAAAGGACAGAGGTCCACTCTGATCATGCATTCCTTGCTACCTTTTATTACTCTGTCGTCTCTTACTATTGCTATCACTCTGGTGGAGGTGTGGTGAGCCTCTTGAAATACACTAATGGTAATGAGACCGTTTTATAGGGTAAGACGGGCTGATCCCGCACTTATTCATCCCTTGCCATTTCTAATATCTGCTATGCATCTTATGTGCTGTGACAACGTGACTTAAGATTATTTTACTAGTATTGTATATATGTTGAGAGTCATAAGAGGCGGATTTTATCCTCACGAGTGTATTCCACGCACTCACCCCCTTATTCTATACTCACACTACAGGCAATGATGAGCATGAGGAACCTTATTCGGAGAGAGGAAATGTTGTTTCTGGTTTTGTTGTAATGAGACGAGGTCTCTCAAACATTTCTAAAACAATGTTTTAATTTATCTCACGTATTGTAATATTTTTAATGTAAGTGATGGATGTGAGATCCTGATGAACTTTTCCACTGCGTATGATGTATTATATCGGTAGTGAGACCGATTGACTTTGGCAGAGGCCGATTATTGTTATGAGAAGGTTTCTCATCGTCCCTTACCTCTTTCTTCTGTTGTCTTCTGCTTATTTTCTTTCTGTGTGTGTTGTGCGTCCCTTGCTTTTCTATCTTCATGCCCGAGTAAAACTTTGATTTTTCTTAAAAGAAAACGTGGCGTGACAGATGGTATCAGAGCTTAGTTCTACCCTTTGTAGGGCTTTGCTCAAATGGGTTTCAAAGTAAGAAAAGTGTGATTTTAAAACGTGGTCGGGTTTTTGAAAAGATACAGATAGACATCATCCTCTCTCCATAGGTGACTCTCCCTGAATATAAGACTTGTGAAATATGAGTGTTTACCTGATATGTGTTACTTTGTTGGTACGATATAAACTGTTTGGGGCTGATGGGGTGTTAATGATACTGTTTTATGATGAAACAATCTGTTAAAACCCTCTTGACGTCATTACAATCACGATGAAAGGATTTTTTGAAAACCTCTTGAAGTCACTATAATCAACACACTGCTCTAAGCCACCGCCACAAACCGCTGACTGCAGCAGCGTAAGCTCGTGTGCGAGTATAGCCAATTGCAGGAGTGGATATTGTGTGACTAAAAGTTGAAACTACCATGGGCCCTTGTTTGTAACAGGGGTTCTAATGAGTGAGTTTTCCTAGTCCGTGGTTATAATGCGTAAGGTCGGTTTTGATACCTAAGGACTATGAAAACTCTGGGAGGGTGTCACCAATGTGAATTATAATGTTTTACGTATGATGCATATTTCTGGTTGGTTTATGCGAGTTGCGTATCCGCTAAACGAATAATAGAAAAATCTGTTGAGGTTCTTACATGATTTACGAAGTAGCGTTTTTTGGTACCATGATATATGTTATCAGTTTATCTGTTGTTATAGATTGTTGGTTACGTGGGATATATTATAAGGATTAGTTACGTATGCCGTCGATCATAAGCTATCAATGGAGAATTCATCTGATCACGACGTAAACATCATAAGGGAAATAAAAACGGATATAGACTGATGATAAAAACTCGTGTAACCTCTACATTACAGATGAATAAAACAAGATACACCGCTAGGATGCGAGTACCGATTGTGGAGACACGTGAGAAAAGACTTCGATGTTGTTTTTATGAAAGCAAAATAACGGACGATAGGTCGATAGGGGAGCACGTGGCTAGACTTCTGCATTGTTGGAGGGAGTTAGGGGGTGTTAGAGGTAGTATCAGTGGCATTCAGGCATACCAGCATATGATCCACACCCTACCATAGGAGTGGGAGGATAAAGCCCGCTTAGTATATCACGACGAGCTAATATTCTCGTCAGTGGGTCATGAGCCCGCCACAGACTTTGGGATTGTGGCGAGGCGAGTACTGGAACTATAGGGCCAACATGGCCTTCCGACTACTCCGGAGCTGGTACCATCCAGCAGTAGCTCCGAGTCGGAAGACGACCCTTGGTAGGATCCAGAGGAGGACGACCCGGGGATGGATGACCCACGGGACGGGATGCCAAGGTTACCGGGGCCTCTGCCGCCTCCCGCTACTGAAGCATAGACGTTTTGAGAAGACTTTGATATGTATATATATATATTATGCTACGAACGATACATTACTCTAAATGTATATGTAAAGGGTAGTTACTACTTCATAGATAATGTACTTACACCTTTTGGGATGGTATAAGACTACGCTTATTATACTTCTATGTATGAACGCGTATATACATTCTCACTTATTTTATATAGTATATGTTTACGCCTTTTCATGTGTACCGCATTTTTCCTTATACCAATAGTAATATTAGGTAACCTCAACGACTCTTATATATATACATATATCGTAACAGTATTATATCGAGAGAAAGAACCTAAAAGGAGCAACCGCATCCGGTCAACCAGCCGGAGCGGGAGGAGACCGCCAATGTTGGGGATCTGGTCATAGTGCTACGAGGGTTAGCACAGTATTTCGAAGTGAACTAAGTCGCCCTATAACAAGCTAGGACCGACCCGAATCTCATCTATGAGCAATTCCGGCGGTTCAACCTGCCGACTTTTAATGGGAAAGGGGAGCCAACTGACGTGGAAGAGTGGTTAAGGTCACTCGACCGATTGTTTTGGGCACCTAACCTGCACCAAGGAACAGATGGTCAGTTGTGCCATCTTCCAGCTCACTGATGAGGCGAGTCACTGGTGGGACTCGTATGAGCGAACGCTGCTGCCCGCTCAAAGAGAGAGGATGACTTGGGAAGGGTTCAAGGAAGTGGTGTCTCATCACTTCATCCCTCAGTTCTACCGGGACACGAAGGAGACAGAGTTCCTTCATCTCCGATAGGGGAACTCAACTGTAGGGGAGTATGAACGGTGGTTCAATCATTTGAGTTGGTACGCCCCACATCTGGTGGATACTGATCTCAAAAAGGCCCTAAGATTTGAGAGGGGCCTTCGTAAGGAGATTAGTTTGATCCTAGCTGGGCAATGAGAGATGACCTATGCAAGTGTCATCGAGAGAGCCCAGGAGATCAGCTCTCGGATAGGTTTGGATGTTGCACCCCTCGAGAAAGTTCTCCCTACTCCTGGGAAAAGGAAGTGGAACGAGTCGAGTCAGGAGTTTGCCCCATATAAGTTTCCAAGGGCAGACAATGCTCCACTCCTTCCCACTCCTAGGGCAAGTAACGCTCCACTCCTTCCTACTCCCCAACCAGCGAACCCGTGCTCAAGATGCAGGAAGGTGCACACAGGACCGTGTCAGCAAGACACACGAAACTGTTTCACCTACGGCGTACCGAGACACATAGCGGCTAACTGCTGGAGGGCGAGGAATATGCCAGCTACAGCCCCGAACTTGAGGCCGATGGCAGGCAGAGTGCGAGCATACGCTCTTAATCATCCAAGAGCCGCTGAGGGAGCTGAGACAATGACAGGTGTGTTATCAGTATCTGATATACCTATTTACATCTTATTTGATACTAGAGCGAAACGCTCCTCCATATCTGTCAACATCTGTAATTGCTGAAGCATGAGAACAGTAGGATAGTCGCTCCAACCTTAGGAGTTAGCTTTCCTTCAGGAAAGACGGTAAGGACAAAACACCTATACCGTCACCTTAGGATTGCTTTTGAGGGTGAGATCCTTCTAGCTGATCTCCACGCTATGAAGATGAAGGATTTTGACATAACTTGGGAATGGACTGGCTAGAGTCCAATCACGTGGTAATCAAGTGCCGTGCAAGGAAAATTGACTTCCAAGCACTGGGCGAACTGGAGCTCACATTCCATAGAACATAAGTTAAAGCCGACATAAGGATTATCTCGGCCATGAAAGCAACCGAGATGCTTAGCAAAGGAATTGCGAAGCTTGGTTGGTCAACGTGGAGAACCCCGGGAGAGAACCAACTACTATCAAGAAATACATGGACATGCTACTAGAGGAGTTACTTGGTCCTCCGCTAGATCAATAAGTAATCTTCGAGATTGATCTCATCTTAGGATCAACACCGGTGTCAAGAGTTTCTTACAGATGACATCGAGAGAATTGCAATAGCTGGAGGCCAGTTACAAGAACATTCGGATAAAGGCTTTATTAGACTGAGCATGTTGCCTGAGGAGTACCAATGCTCCGTGTGAAGAAGAAGGATGGAAGCGTTCGGATGTGTATGGATTACCGAGAGCGGAACAAGCAGACCTTAGAGAACAAGTATTCACTGCCTCGTATTGAAGATCTTTTGATCAAATAAGAGGTACCAGTGTGTTCTCGAAGATTGACTTAAGGTTTGGGTATCACCAGATGAAAGTCAAAGATGTAGATACATCCAAGACAGCAGTCAGGATAAGAGATGGCCACTGCAAGTTTGTAGTAATGCCAGTTGGACTTAGTATGCCGGTTGGATTAAGTAATGCTCCAGCTATCTCTATAGGACTTGAGAAATCGCATCTTCTATTCATAGTTTGATCTTTTCATCATCGTGCGATAGAACGCACCGCAAATCATATCTCAGGAACGTGTGGGAGATTTGACGAAAGGAGTTGTCGCATCCAACAGGAGTATTAGAGTGCTATTTGACAACTCTTCCCCCATCTCTTCAACTTTCTCTCTCTTATTCCCTTTTTCCCTTTTCCTTAACATTATCGTAACCGTACTTGCTTCTTCGACTAGGAGAATACAACTCCTCAGCGCCAACTACTTCTCACCCTACTTCGCAAGTAAAATGGTGAAAAATGAGAAGTACATAGGATGATATCATAACGACCAATACTATAAGTTGAAGAAGGAAAGAACGAAAAACGGAAGTATAGTTCGATTAGGAAGGTTCGAGAAAGGAATTGAAAAGCTCAGAACATCGAGCTTAGTCATATAATCAAGGAACTTGCAAGCCTGAGTTAAGTTCCTTGATAAGAAATGGAAAGAAAGAAGTGACAAGGAAATAAGAGGACGAGAGTTTTGACGAAGTACCTAGATACGCCGTTCTCAGTACACGTTCAATTTCGAGGACGAAATTCTTTTAAGGGGTAAGGGATGTAGTGCCCCGGACAAAAAACGAAGCATAATTGATTAATTAAATATTTAAACCTATAATTTAATAATTAATCGTGTATGTGTCAACTGTGCGTTTCAGATATATGCTAACGACATGATTTAGACTAATGAGAACTCTAGATGCAGAATATAGAATATTTTTATACCATGAGATGCGCAATGGAAAAACGAGAAAATAGAAACAAACTAGAGGTCAATCGGAGACCTGTAGCTTAAATGGTGAAGAAAAGAGCCGAATATGAAGGATCGGAAAAAAGAAGGGGTGGAATCCGGACGAACGGTAAAACGGAAAAATAATATTTTAATGAATGGTAATTAAAATTTACTTGGTAAATAGTAACTTTGAAAATCTATAAATACGGGCTCAGGCAATTCAAAATATTCATTCGGCCGACAAAAATGAAAGCGACGAAAACGAGTAAGTTTCTCTCTCCTCTCTTTTCTTCCCGTCTTTTTTCCGATCTCCGGTGCGCCACCACCGTGGCCGGAAAATTCGGCGGAGCGCCGCCACCGACGGTGGCCAGAAAAATTGAACGTTGTCGGTTTCGACCGATTTTTACACACGATGTTCGTCTTATCGAGACGAGTCTAGGATAGGTTTCGAATTTCAATTCTGATTTCTCGTTCGCCGGGAAACGGCGAAAAACCAACCCAAAAACCTTAACCCTAGCCTCGGTGTTGTGAATGTGGTAACGAAGAATTTTGCGGTGAAGTTTTGGGTACTATTCACTGCCGGAATCCGGCGAGGGGTGGCCGGAGGTGGTAGCCGGCGGTGAGAGGTTTCCGGCGGACTTGGTGGCGGTGGCGGAGGGCGGCGCCGCCGCGGCTAGTGGCGCCGGGAAGAGGGGCAGACGAGTTGGCCGACACCGGGAGCCTGGGCGCGAGGCTGCGCGCGCCGGGAGGGTGCCTGCTGGGAAACTCGGCCACCCGCCGAGACCCACGCCCCGCTGCCGAGAAATCTCGGCCACCTGCCGACTGGGCGCGCCTAGCTGCTGAGAGCGGCCGAGTCGCGTGCGCGAGCTACCGAGAATCTGCTGCCGGGCAGCTACCGAGCCACCCTCCCGACGCTGCCGAGCCCATGCCTAGGCTGCCGGGTTTTTTCACCCGGAGCCGGGTACGCGCGTGCCACGTCGTCCGCAACGCCGTGTTTTCGATCCAAACCCCGTTTTCTCCGTCGTACATCGACATCGAGTCGTCACCGACGAGATGTCGTTGACTGAGGGCCGTGGGCCCGGTCAAAGTCAACCCTTTAACCAAAATTACGAAAATACCCCTCAATCTTAAAACGCTCCGTTTGAGCTCGTTTCAACTCCGATTGAGCTCATTTTTCTTCCGTAGCGACCCTACTTGTTTCCTCTTCCTCACCTTTCGATCAAAATTACCAAAATATCCCTTAACTTAAAATGCTCCGTTTGAGCTCGTTTTAACTCCGATCGAGCTCATTCTTTTTCCATCGTGACCCAAATTTCATTCTCTATCATCTCAGCTACATAGATTGATTATCCATTCTCGGTTCTTCAACTTTGATCATTAGAGCTCTAGATCCATTGCGCATTTAACGATTGTTTCTCTGCCGGAGTCTTTTATAGCTTTAATTATACATTATTAAGGATCTAAGAAACGTTATAACTTATGTAGGTTACTTGTTGGATTGAGCGTTGAGTTATCATATCTTTGGTCCTTGCTACTCACGTGGTAACCATCGAACAAGGTGGGGGTAATTTCTATCCCTTTATCTGTCTACTGCGTTCTTTATTATATGCATGATTGAGGAGTACTAAGTCTGTGTTTATATTTACCATGCCATAATATAACTGTGAAAGGACAGAGGTCCACTCTGATCATGCATTCCTTGCTACCTTTTATTACTCTCTCATCTCTTACTATTGCTATCACTCTGGTGGAGGTGTGGTGAGCCTCTTGAAATACACTAACGGTAGTGAGACCGTTTTATAGGGTAAGACGGGCTGATCCCGCACCTATTCGTCCCTTGCCGTTTCTAATATCTGCTATGCATCTTATGTGCTGTGACAACGTGACTTAAGATTATTTTACTAGTATTGTATATATGTTGAGAGTCATAAGAGGCGGATTTCATCCCCACAAGTGTATTCCACACACTCACCCCCTTATTCTGTACTCACACTACAGACAATGATGAGCATGAGGAACCTTAGTCGGAGAGAGAAAATGCTGTTTTTGGTTTTGTTGTAATGAGACGAGGTCTCTCAAACATTTCTAAAACAATGTTTTAATTTATCTCACGTATTGTAATATTTTTAATGTAAGTGATGGATGTGAGATCCTGATGAACTTTTCCGCTGCGTATGATATATTATATCGGTAGTGAGACCGATTGACTTCGGCAAAGGCCAATTGTTGTATGAGAAGGTTTCTCATCGTCCCTTACCTCTTTCTTCTGTTGTCTCCTACTTATTTTCTTTCTGTGTGTGTTGTGCGTCCCTTGCTTTTCTATCTTCATGCCCGAGTAAAACTCTGATTTTTATTAAAAGAAAACGGGGCGTGACAATTATCTTTCAACTTTTTTGTTGTAGTGATGTGACTTTTATATTATATCATGTCACCTTTATGTACAAATATTCTGACCTTTATGCACTTTTATATATTACATAAAGGTCAGAATATTTGTACATAAAGGTGACATAATATAACATAAATGTCACATTGATATCACATAAAGGTATACAATACAAATTGTGTTGAAAATCTTCATTTTTTTTTCTAAGTTACAGACATAAAGGTACAGATGTTTGTACATAAAGGTCACACATTATAACATAAGGTCAAGACAAAAATCTTAAAAAAAAATTTGAAAAAAAATAGAAATTCACGGATTCGGGTCGGATCGATCCGGATTGCATGGATCTTAGATCCATGCACCTGATGCATAGGAATTTTTGCGCATGAATAAAAGACATCATTGATTCCTTGCCCCTTCTCTGTATTATCTTTATTATAATTAAAGTGCTATATATGTGGACAATCTTGGCTGATTAATTCCTTCCAATTATTTGTCATAAGATAGATTGCATATTTGTAATCTCAACTTCAACCATCTCGTGGAAAACTTTGCACAAAGTGATGATTCCTTTATTTTATTCATCTATACTGTTGTCAACTTTTACAAGCTACCATACTTGATTATACCTTAAAAGCAATTTTCTCTCAATTTCAATAGATAAGCTCATAACGCACTTAACAAAAAAAACTTGATTGAGCATATATGACAAAAATTAGACATTGCAAACTAAATATATAATTTATATCTTCTATATTTGTAATTTAGTATTTTATATATTTATTTACAGCTTGATTTATTTGTTTTCAATTTTTATTATAATTATTGTAATTTTAATTTAGTTATTGTGTTAATATGTTATTTTAAGTGCATAATAATATTTTTTTTCCTAAATATAATTATGGATTTAAAATATTAAATATTTTTTAACTATTTTTCACATCATTTAAATATAATAAAACATATTCTCAAAATAATATACAATTATTAAATAATGAGAAAAAATATTTTAAATATTAGATTAATTAATAAAATATAATAAAGTTGGAGTTGAATTGGATCGTAGATTGTGTATATGGATAAAAGAGAAATTATGTGTTTATTAAAAGATCGGAATTGAGACGGATTGAATTGCTGATAATCAATAAACATAGTCTAAGGCTATAATTAATCAAACATTAAAATCGTTAAAGCCCCGCCGATTAACACTAGAGAGAGAGAGAATTGATTACATTGGAAAGGCTTGACAACCAGAACATTCTAAAAGTGAGGTGGTATCATTTGCCTCTTCTCCAAGCTTCCATGTCCCAGAAAGAATATCGGTTATATTTGTAACAATTAGTTGATTCCCAAATGCTTCATACCTACCAACACAGTTGATCGCAAATATATCGGTTAAATCCTAAATCCTGAACCCGGAACCTTGAATCCGGAACCCTTGAACCCTAAACCCTAAAAACCCAAAACCTTAAAAATCCTAAACCCTAATAATGATCGGGAACACAGTAATCAAGTAAAGAGCTCCATATCCCTACAATCAGAAGCTAATAATCAATTAAATTCAAAGTAGGGTAGACTAGTTTTATAATTTCATTCAATGATAAGACTATATTCAACTTCTCTTTTACCATAATCAACAGGGAGCAGTCATCACAATGAAGAAAATATTGTTGAATAGTTCAGTCATAATATAAATGTCGCTAAGATCATTTCATCAACTCTAATCGAATAAACAAATACAATTAACAATATAATATAACCATAATCGATTTTTTAATGTCAAAGATGTAAATTGATAAGCTAAACAAAATAGATTAATCTTGCTAGCTATCAGCATGCAAACGAGAAGAAAACTTTTGATGTGAAGTCAAGCTTGACTGCCAAAAATTGAAGTTTCAGTATCTAGAGGAAGGAAAAACCAACCACAGCTGGAGGAACTTCAACATCAATGGACCCAACATCCTCAATCTCAGCAGCTGAATCCCAATCAATATTCAGCCTCTTGGCAGCCTCTAGTGGATTGATACCTGTGTCTGTGAATTTTGCATACAAGGATTTCCCAGGCAGTTTCTTCTTTGTCGCTTCAACCTACCAAATTTTCAAAAAGAAGAAGCAAAAGCTGCTTAGTTTAGTAAATCAATCATAGAGTTTCACTTGTCTACCTCTCTCTTATCCTTCATCACTATTAGTCGACCAAATTAACTCATTTAATTTGGCCAAATTTGGAACAATTTATCTTGGCTCAAATATGACAAAACTTATCCTAATATTTTATCGAACCCGAGTGACTGGGAATCAAGCTACGATAAAGATAGCCTATTGGCTCCTCACTTTTACATATACACATTTTTTTTCAAAGACGACAACGAACATGTAATGGTTTTCTCAAGAATGAGGATCACTATCATGTAGAGATAACATGCATGTTCTGAAACTAAGGCAGACAAGTGCGAGTTGATTCAGCTTCTCTTGGAGGAGACTGAGCAGAATTCAGAAAGGTTAGGCAAAGATCTTTAAGGAATGTTTTTTAAGTAAAATCCACAATCAGCAAAGAGTAGTAGAAGACATTTCTATGTTCAATACAGTTGTCACATTGTTCTTCTCTATTAGATAGACTCATAACTGCTGAAACAATAATTTGTACCACGAATCAATTTCTACTAGAAACCAGAAAAGCTTTCCCATTAACATTCAAAGAGAAGATCAAAAAGTTTCGCACTCTTACTTTATCCAAATCCAAGAGGGGCTGAAAGGTTACTACAAGATACAAGATGTTTCCTGAACTCACGAGTTGATTGTCTTGACAACAAAAACTTATTTTAAGCAGAATGCTAGTGATTCATACAATATAGATAGAGAGCATAATCTTTCGACTCCATGATATTTTAACACAGTCAAATAGTATTTGTGTATAGACTTGTGAATTACAACTTGTAAAGAGGTAAGTCTTGATCAAGAAAGAAAATTCTTCAATCATCTACAACTAACTACAGAATACACTAAACCTAGTAATAACTTAAAAAATAGTCGTTTCTAAGATTTAGAAGTGCTTAATCTCGTAAATTACCTCTAAATTAGGCCACTGTAGCATTTCCTCAGCTAGCATTCGCAATGCCACACGATCTTCAGGGATTTTTCCTTCATTTACCTAAAGATAAAGTGAATAAGTTTAATTAAAACATAGGATACAATTTACGGAACTCAGGTGGTAGAAGACTTTCCATAATATTAGGGATGACTAGAAAGTTTCATGCATAATGAAAAGGAACCAGTTCAATAATGCTGAAACTGCTAGTGATATATAAAGCAAATTGAAAGTTCGGACTTACTTTTCTCAGAATAAAAAATTTGTGAAAGCAACACTAGTGAAAAATCTTTGAATGTTATGAGAACTGAAATAGAATAATTAAATCTGAGTACCAAAATCCTCGAAGCTAAACCAAACAAGATTTTCTAAGCGCCTCAATTGTGAATAGAAAAAGGCAAGACATTGATGAGAAAAAAATAGTAGCAATAAAGAAATAGAAAAGAGGTTACTTGAACTAAAGCATCGGTTAGATCGTCCCGAGTTGGCGTATTCTCATCATTAATGCCAAGAAGACGCTTCCTTTCAACATCTGTCACGCCCCAGTTTCTTCCATACATATATTATCAGAGTTTTAATTAAAATGGAGGTGCGCAAAAGAAGAAGAAGGCAAAGGACGATCAGAGGAAGAAGAAAACAGAGGACATCAGAATCTTTCTCATATCACATCGGACACTGCCGATACCATATCATACAAAAAACATCGGTCACAGCCAATTCTCAAAATGTCATCACAGTGGAATATACATCATCAGGATCCATCGTCATCAGAAATTACAGAAATTATATATACAATACAAAAGATTGTGATCATTGTTTCTCAAACTTCTTAAAAGACATTTTATGAAAATCCCAAAAGAATGACACCATCTCTCTCTCTCTACTGCTCTACTGTTCGTCATCTCCTGTAGTATGAGTACAGATTAAGGGGTCAGTGCATGGAATACACTGGTGGAGATAAACTCTGCATCTTATAACATTCGATAAAGATATATATATATATAGTAATTTGAAAGTTGACGACAAGGAGGCACGTTGTCACAGCACATAAAATTCACAACAAGCATTAGAAATGGTAGGGGACAAATAGGTGCGGGTGTTCTCCGTCTTATCCTATAGAAACGGTCTCATTACCGTAGGTGTATTTTCAGGACCACCCAACCCTTTGGAGTAGTAGAAAAGAGTGAGGACAAATGCATGATCAGAGGTGGACCGCAGCCCATGCACAATAATAATATGGCACAACACTTATAGTACATAGCATTTAGCATTTCTCAAACGAGCATCAAAATAAGGAAAACAGTAAACAGATTAAGAATTAGAAGATACCCCCACCTCGATAATAGGTTATCACGTGTTCTGACAAAATAAAAAGTCAAGCCTAATGCGTACGATCCAACCGATAGCCTACAAAAGTACCGTGATATCTTAGAATCTCAAGAGATTAAAAAGACGGATATAAAAATAAAGGAAACGTTCGATCGAGAAGGCGGAACGGATAAGGAAGACTCGAAGATTAAGGCTATCGAGACGTGTGAAAGGAAAACTTGGTAAAAGGGTTGACCCGACCGAGATTCCCGACTCCCGACACAAGGATGGAAACAAACAACTCGAACCGACCCACGAAAACACTCGCCGGTGCGCCCACGATGCACCCGGCAAACCCAACAAAACCCCACACACACTTCTCTCTCATACGGTCGTGTAAAATTGCCCACGACTGTGCCCCATAACGCTCGACCGTGCGCCACCTTCTAGTGGCCGCACACGGTCACTCACCCCTGGCGCACGGTCGTGCCCCAACGCACGGTCCTGCGCGTAGCAGCCTACACAGCAGCGCCACCTTCACCATCTTCTTCCTCTAGCTTCGGCCGGCGACTCTCGTCACCGGCAACACCTCTACCCCCATAACCGACAACCTCCAACAACACACAAAACAACAACCCAAGCAAGAACAACACACACACCAAACCCAAGCTTTTTCCACCCCAAAACCACACAAACCCAACTCCGGCCACACCGCCCCTCCGGCGGCTCCACCACCTCCAACCCAAAGACACACACTCCGGAATGGTTATCTACCACCCCGATAAGGAAGACGAGAGAGAGAAAACAAGAAACGAGGAGAGAGAAAAGATGATGGACTTAAAACAAGGTTTTTCCGGTGGTTGACCGGCGATTTGCCGGTGATCCGACCGTCGAAACGGAGAAATAAGACCGTCACTAGACTCACCTCGACGAGAGCTACGACCTATGTGAAAATCGTTCGATTCCGAGATGGTTGACTTTTCCGGCCACCGGCGGCGGCGGCGGCCACCGGAAAAAAAAAGAGAAAAAGGAGAGAAACTTACGTGTTTTTCGATTATGAGCTCGCGTGACTTTTTCAACTTAAAAACATCCTATATATACTTCTCCAAAAATGGTCACTATTCATGTTAAATATCTCGTATTCTATTCTTCACATACTTCTCGTATACGTCGTATTCTTCGTTCCACTGTTTTCTTCACTACTCGAGCTACGAAACTCCGATTGACCTCTAGTTCGTTTCTTTTTTCTCATTTTTCCGTTACGCATCTCATAATATAAAAATCTTCTAGGTTCCATGTCTAAAAATTACGTCCTTCTAAACCGGCGTCAAACACATATCTGTAACGCACATAAACAAAATTAAACACCCAAAATTAATACACATAGAATTATCTCGATTACGGGTTTAATTATTTAATTATCCAATTATGCTTCGTTTTGTCCTGGGTGCTACATCTCTGGGATCTTCAATCATAACAGTTAATTTAACCTACAAAAGGTAAAGTAGATATATAACGACATTCATGTAGGGCAGTGTATAAGAATACATAACAAACCTCGTTGCAAAGCATATCTCTGTTCTTCTTGAGAAGATCCAAAACCTAAATGGAAAGGTTGTGTAGCACCCCGGACCAAAACGATGCATAATTAATTAATTAAATATTTAAACCTATGATTTAATAATTATGTGTGTATGATTTAACTGTTTAATTAATTACCTGCGTTTCAGATACATGTTTAAATGCACGTTTTAAATCGATATTTTTCCTAGACGTGGAATATAGGATTTTATTATATCATTAGATGCGTAATAGAAAAATGAGAAGATAGAAATGAACTAGGGGTCAATCTGAGACCCATAACTCAAACGGTGACGAAAAGGGCAAATCACGGAGTTTCGGAACAAAAAAATCGAAAGATATTAACGATGAATAGTAACAAGGAAAAGTCAACGATGAATAGTAACCAAGATATTTCTCGTGAATAGTAACTTTTGGATTTCTATAAATAGGGGTGATTTTAATTAAAAAAATTCACAATTTCTTCGATCGAGCCAAAACTGACGAAAACACGTAAGTCCTTCTTTCTTCTCTTTTTATTCCCGTCGTTCTGTTTTCCGATGCGCCGCCACCGGCCGATGGTCAGAAAATTTCAAAGTTGTCGGTTTCGGCCGATTTTCGCACACGACGTTCATCTCGACGAGATGAATTTAGAATAGGTCTCGGAATTCAATTCCGATTTGTTGTTCGCCGGAAAACAACGAAAAACAGCCATGAAACCCTAACCCTAACCCTTGTTCCAACCTTTCTCTCTCTACTGTTTTTCTCTCTCCACCACGCCGAAGCTACTGCCGAAGGTCGTTGGAGGTAAGGGTGATACGCTGGAGGGCCGGCGCCGCCGTGGGTGGTGGCACCGGAGAAGGACAGATTATATATGTATATGTTACGTGCATGTGTGTGTGTACATATGTGTGCTAGTGTGTGTTTGTGTTGCATGCTGCTGGTGGCGGCGCCGGGTGGTGCCGCCATGCGAGAAAGGTGGGCCGGCGACGAGAGGTCGCCGGTGAGATGTTCTGGGTGGTGGCCGGCGACTTCTAGTCGCCGGCCAAGTATATCCGATGGGTGTATGTGTGTATTCTCACCTTGTGATGTGTGTGTGTGTATGCTCTATGTGTGTTTGTGCGGCGACTGGTGGTGGCCGGCGACTGGGGGTCACCGACCAAGGCAACGGTGGTTGGTGATGGTCGCCGGCCAGATTGAGGGGACAGTGTGTGTGTGCAAGATGGTGTGTGAGTGAGAGAGTATATATATATATACTGTGTGTATGGCTTGGGTTGGTCGGAAAGGGTTGTCGGTGATGGGGGGTCAACGGCCGGGGCTCTGGGGGTGGTCGCCGGCGACGGGGGTCGCCGGCCGGAGAGTTTTTGGGTTAGGGGTTGGGTTCGAAAAATCTGAGCATCGAAGGGTTTTGTGGCGTACTTTTCAAGCACTATTCATGTCAGAATCCGGCGAGGGATGGTCGGAGGTGATAGCCAGCGGTGCGAGGTTTCCGGCGAACTTGGGGGTGGCGGCAGGAGGTGGCGCCACCGCGCCGGGCGATGCCGGGAAGTGGCCTGCTTGAGCAGGCCATCGTCTAGAAAACTGGGTATGGGGCTACTGAGAAAACTCAGTAGCCAGCCGAGAGCCATCACCTGCAGCCGAGAAAACTCGGCAGCTGCCGGGTGTTGGGAACCTGCGTGCGCCACGCGCGCCCGTGTGCGCCCTTCGGGTGCGAACGTGCACCCGACGCCGTGTTTTTCGATCCGAACCTCATTTCTTTCCGTCGTTCATCTGTATCGAGTCGTCGATGACGAGACGTCGTTGATCAGGGTCTGTGGGCCCAGTTAAAGTCAACCCTTTGACCAAAATTACCATTTTACCCCTAAACCTAAAATGCTCCGTTCGAGCTCGTTTTAACTCCGATTGAGCTCATTCTTTTTTTTGTCGTGACCCAAATCTCATTTCCTATCTTTTCAGCCACTTATACAGATCTGACCCTCTCATTTCTTGAACTCCAATCTTTAGATCTCTAGATCCGTCGCGTATTTAATAATCGTTTTTCCGCCGAAATCATTTATCTCTTTAATAAACTTATTAAGGACTTAAGAAATACTGTAACTTGTGTAGGCTATCCGTTGGATTAAGCGCTTGAGTTATCAGACATTTAGACTTTGCCACTCACGTGGGAACCACCGAACGTGGTGGGGGTAATTTCTAACCTTTTATTTGTTTACTGTTTTCCTTAATAAATGCATGATTAAGGAATACTAATTGTTGTGAATATATTTGTTGTGCCATAATATTATTGTGATTGGACTGATGTCCACTTTGATCATGCATTTTGTTCGTCTCTTGCTATTTTCTATTACTCTGTTGAGGTTTGGTGGTCCTCTTGAAATGCACAAACGGTAGTAAGACCGTTTATAGGGTAAGACGGAAGAATTCTGCACCTATTCGTCCCTTGTCATTTCTAATATCTGTTGTGCATTTTATGTGCTGTGACAACGTGACTGTAGTTTATTTTCCGGTATTTATATCTGTAGTATGAGGTGGATTTTATCCCCATGAGTGTATTCCACGCACTCATCCCTTTAATCTGTACTCACAATACAGGAGATGAGGAGACTGAGGAACCCTAGATGAGAGAGATGGTGCTATCTGTGGGCTCTTGTGTTTAGAATTGTAACGCCCCGTTTCCCTTTTACTGGAAATAGGTCGTCACCCTTTACATACTTAGGAAATAAAGAAATTATAAAGACTTTATATCATACAGCGAAAGACTTAAAAGTTAAGACACGAGAGTTTTTTTAAAACATCATATAAATCAATATATATATAATGGTATATCGACTATTAATCCAGTCTAGTCGTGTCTTACCCACATTTCTAGGAAAAATGTTTAAACTAAAGACTTACATGAATTACACAACAAAACATACATATATATATATATATAATATAGGATACGAGTCTAGGCCCATAGTTTATCATACTTTACATATTTACAACATATTATTCTTAAACGGAAACGTTATACTAGTACAAACATAGCTACAGTGGGAAGTTCGCCCAGCCTGCTACTCGTCCACCTCATCATACGCCGAGCCTGAAAATAATAAGAGTAACATCATGAGACACCTCCGGAGAGGGATCCCAGTGGGATAACTTTATTGTCTAATACATTGAAGCAATTAAATCATTAAACAAGTACTACATGTGGTTCTTAGCCACCCTGAGAAACATTTGTGGTTCTTAGCCACCCTGAGAAACATTTTGTGGTTCCTAGCCACCCTGAGAAACGTTTTGTGGTTCTTAGCCACCCTGAGAAACATTTGTGGTTCCTAGCCACCCTGAGAAACGTTTTGTGGTTCTTAGCCATCCTGAGAAACATTTGTGGTTCGTAGCCATCCTGAGAAACATTTTGTGGTTCTTAGCCACCCTGAGAAACATAGACCAGACATTTTATTGCCCTTAAGGTCGTCGCCCAATATGGAAGTTACATACTGGTTATAGCTACGGGCTTTAACCGTAGATTTTCATACCTAACTTATCAATTCAATTAACAACACATAGTAGAGAGTAGAAGTTACCTACTTGTACGTTGATAGTGCAAGGATTGCCTCCGGATCCACCGATCGTCTCGACTGCGCTCGACACACTTAACTGATTAGCCTTCTTATAACGTGTAACATAATCTTTTGCATTTTATATTAGGTTACTTTATCCTAAAGCATAATCATTTAATAACCTTATTCAAATAATCACCCTAAAGACATATTAATAAGATCTTATACTCTTTACTCCAGAATATTATTCGTTATACTTCATTCAATACATGCTTGATCCTTATGTTAAATTCTAAAAATGATCATATCATACAAATCATTTAAGTGAGATTTAGAATATAGAATACATCATCATACTTATTATATAATTGTTAAGCACTAACAATTTTGAAGGATAAGAATGACACATAAAGTCGCAACAATTTTAATAAATCATAGATAATTTCTAAAATCACATACTTATTCATATAACCACATAAATTCTTTTAGTATAACATATAAAAATATCAAGCGAAAACAAGGTGCACATAATCAGTTATGAATTTCCAAAGTTTGCCGAAAACTGAACATAGTATACGCTGAAAACGGACTTTATGGTAAAAATCACCATAAATCGCACAACGTTCTAAAAATGACATAGTAAATTTCTACATATTCCTAAGAACATGTAATACGACATACTAAAACATGGCTTATAAATTCTATCCCAATAATTAGTTATGAATTTTAGAACGAAACTGAAAACAGGACATCGTCTACGCGAAAAATAGGTTTTGTTGTAAAATTCGGCATAAATCGTACAAAGCTCAAAATAATACATACTAAATTCCTACACATACCTAAGAACAGGTTCTAAAATATAGTAAAATATCATGCATAAATTCGAAGTAAATTGTTCCAGAAAAATACATGAATCAGACCCGAAAACAGGGTAAAAACTGTCTCCGAACAGCTTATCTTAGAAAAAACATATAAAATCGAATTCAACTCCAAAACTTATGAAATTTTACAGGCATGCTCTTGACTTCATATATTTCAATTAAGCAAAAGGATTCATCTTAATACAATTTCTAAGATTTTCGAACACCACCAAAACAGTAGCAAAATAAAGCATATCTTTAAGTCTACCCTAGAATCAACTTATTCCTCCATGCAAACAACATATAATCCCAACAAATATGCCAAAGAACATCTTTGGACTTCTTATCCTAAAGTATTAAGCATAAATCATGAGTTTTAATGAAGGATTCATAAGGGTTTAGCCAAAAATACCTTTAGGTTTTGAAGAAGAACTTGATGGATAAAAGATCTTTGCTTTCCTTTATCTCTTGTACTAACTTATCTATGACTTTGGCTCTCCTATATGAAGTGATCGAGAGAGAGAGAGAGAGAGAGAGAGTGATCGAGAGAGAGGGAGGGAGAGAGAAGAAATATCCTCAAGCTAAGATGTATTGCATGTTGCAAGTGGATGGTTATTTATGATGCTATTAGATTAGTGAGGTGGCTAGTCTAGATTACTTAGTCATAGGTTAGCAAACTTATCTTGGAAGATTTGGATTAAAAATAAAGGTTAATCTAATTATTTATCTTGATATTTCATGTTTCATATTACATATATGTATAAATACATGCTTACCTTATTGAAGAGACTAGAATTAATATCATAATATATAAATCACATAAACGTGGAAATTGCTTAGCATAAAATTAAGTATTCAAAAACGGTAACGAATAAACTTAGCATAAATCCTAAAATCATTTTATTCAATTAAATTTAATTATCATCTTATCTTTTTACTTCCGTTCATGTGTGTCGAGTGAGTGGAAATCGAGCTCGGTTTCTTCCGTGAGGAATCCTGCAAAACCCTTAAAAATCTGGAAAGACAAACATGTCATAAAATCTTTAAAATAAACAAGCACAACGAAACGTAACCTCATAAATCATAACTTAATGTCATATAATATCTCACACTTAACTCATTCTTAAATGAACATTAAAAGCAATTTTAATAAATATGCATATGCAGGTTTTCTTGAAATGGGGTGTTACAAGAATGCTGTAACTCAAACATTTTCAAACTATGTTTCAAACTTATCACGTTTTGTAATATTTTGGGTACTAGTAAGGATGTAAGATCCTGATGTATATATTTCCGCTGCGTATGATGTTTTATGTTGGTAGTGAGACCGATTGATATCGGCAGAGGCCGATTGTTGTTATGAGAAGGTTTCTTATCGTCCCTTACCTCTTTCTTCTGTTGTCTCCTGCTTATTTCTTTCTGTGTGTGTCATGCGTCCCTTGCTTTTCTATCTTCATGCCCGAGTAAACTCTGATTTTTATTAAAATTAAATGACGACGTGCACCCGACGCCGTGTTTTCGATCCGAACCTCGTTTTCTTTTCATTGTTCATCCGTATCGAGTCGTCGATGACGAGACGTCGTTGATCGGGGTTCGTGGGCCTGGTCAAAGTCAACCTTTTGACCAAAATTACCATTCTACCCCTAAACCTAAAATGCTCAATTCGAGCTCGTTTTAACTCCGATCGAGCTCATTCTTTTTTGTCGTGCCTCTAATCTCATTTTCTATCTTTTCAGCCACTTATACAGATCTGACCCTCTCATTTCTTGAATTCCAATCTTTAGATCTCTAGATCCGTCGCGTATTTAATAATCGTTTTTCCGCCGGAATCAGTTATCGCTTTAATAAAACTTATTAAGGACTTAAGAAATACTGTAACTATTTAGGCCATCCATTGGATTAAGCGCTTGAGTTATCAGACATTTAGACTTTGTCGCTCACGTGGGAACCACCGAACGAGGTGGGGGTAATTTCTAATCTTTTATCTGTTTACTGTTTTCCCTAATAAATGCATGATTGTGGAATACTAATTGATGTGAATATATTTGTTGTGCCATAATATTACTGTGATTGGACTGATGTCCACTTTGATCATGCATTCTGTTCGTCCCTTGCTATTTTCTACTACTCTGTTGAGGTTTGGTGGTCCTCTTGAAATGCACCAACGGTAGTGAGACCGTTTATAGGGTAAGACGGAAGAATTCCACACCTATTCATCCCTTGCCATTTCTAATATCTGTTGTGCATTTTATGTGTTGTGACAACGTGACTGTAGTTTATTTTCCGGTATTTATATTTGTAGTATGAGGCGGATTTTATCCCCACGAGTATATTCCACGCACTCTCCCCTTTAATCTGTACTCGCAATATAGGAGATGAGGAGACTGAGGAACCCTAGATGAGAGAGATGGTGCTATATGTGGGCTCTTGTGTTTAGAATGCTGTAACTCAAACATTTTCAAACTATGTTTCAAACTTATCACGTTTTGTAATATTTCGGGTACTAGTAAGGATGTAAGATCCTGATGTATATATTTCTGCTGTGTATGATGTTTTATGTTGGTAGTGAGACCGATTGATATCGGTAGAGGCCGATTGTTGTTATGAGAAGGTTTCTTATCGTCCCTTACCCTTACTTTTTTCTTCTGTTGTCTCCTGCTTATTTCTTTCTGTGTGTGTTATGCGTCCCTTGCTTTTCTATCTTCATGCCCGAGTAAACTATGATTTTTATTAAAAGAAAACGGGGCGTGATAGGTTGATTGTTTAAGTAATTTCAACAAGAGAGAAAAATTATCAAGGTAGGGAAATGAGCTAACTCTTTTAATTTGTGAGACATATTCAAGGTCTTGGGCATCTGGGTCATCTCCTTGGATGGTAATAGAGGGTGAAAGAGATGGGGAGTCTTGTTTATTAACCAACACCAGGCCTCAAATACAGCTAGCCCCGTCCCTCCGGCGACCAAAGCTGCTAGTTAATGGGAGGTGCAACGGTGGTAGAATAATGGCGACGCCGCCACCGACGGTGCTTGGACATGATGCAGGTGGGGCAAGGCAACAAGACATGATGCAGTAACACAATTGTATTGTTGATAAGAGACAGAGTGGCTCTTACTATCTACCATAAGAGCCTATAACTAAAGGCTAAAATAGTCAATAACAGATGATGCGATTCTAAAAAATTATTTAAATCAAGGGTGCACTTCGATTTTCAGTCTTTTTTAACACAATTTTTTTTACATATTTTAATAATCATAAATTAACATACAACAAAAATTAACAAGAAAAACGTGGAAAAAAGCAATAAAAATGCACGAGAGAGGATAGATGGAAGAATGAGCTCGGCTCGAGCTTGTTTAGTATGAGTTAGTCTATTTGAGCTCGGTTGAAGTTCAATTTGTAATATTTATATTCATTGTTTAATGTTTGTGAATAATTTTTTTTATTTAAATAATTTAAACGATCTTGTTCGCAAACACTAAATAAATTTTCTTTCACAAACAAATTTGAATATGATTTAAATGAACTTGTTTGCGAACACTAAACAAATTTTGTTCGTATACAAGTTCGAATTATTTAAACAAGTTGGTTGACGAACATTAAACAACCTTAGTTCATGAACATTTTTTTCATAAAAATAACATAAACAATCAAAGATAGATTTTATGACCTTATCTTTATATATTTACAACATAATTTATTAAAAAATAATTAAAAATATTAATGGTTAAATAAACGAATATATTGTCACGCCCCGTTTTCTTTTAATAAAAATTAGAGTTTTACTCGGGCATGAGGATAGAAAAGCAAGGGACGCACAACACACACAGAAAGAAAATAAGCAGGAGACAACAGAAGAAAGAGGTAAGGGACGATGAGAAACCTTCTCATAACAACAATCGGCCTCTGTCGAAGTCAATCGGTCTCACTACCGATATAATACATCATACGCAGCGGAAAAGTTCATCAGGATCTCACATCCATCACTTACATTAAAAATATTACAATACGTGAGATAAATTAAAACATTATTTTAGAAATGTTTGAGAGACCTCGTCTCATTACAACAAAACCAGAAACAACATTTCCTCTTTCCGACTAAGGTTCCTCATGCTCATCATTGTCTGTAGTGTGAGTACAGAATAAGGGGGTGAGTGCGTGGAATACACTCGTGGGGATAAAATCCGCCTCTTAAGACTCTCAACATATATACAATACTAGTAAAATAATCTTAAGTCACGTTGTCACAGCACATAACATGCATATCAGATATTAGAAATGACAAGGGACGAATAGGTACGGGATCAGCCCGTCTTACCCTATAAAACGGTCGCACTACCGTTAGTGTATTTCAAGAGGCTCACCACACCTCCACCAGAGTGATAGCAATAGTAAGAGACGACAGAGTAATAGAAGGTAGCAAGGAATGCATGATCAGAGTGGACCTCTATCCTTTCACAGTTATATTATGGCACGACAAATATAAACACAACACTTAGTACTCCTCAATCATGCATATAATAGGGAACGCAGTAGACAAATAAAGGGATAGAGGAAGAGGAAACGAGTAGGGTCACTATGGAAGAAAAATGAGCTCAATCGGAGTTGAAACGAGCTCAAACGGAGCATTTTAAGATTGAGGGGCATTTTCATAATTTTGATCAAAGGGTTGACTTTGATCGGGCTCACAGCCCTCGGTCAATGACATCTCGTTGGCGACGACTCGATGTTGATCTACGACGGAGAAAATGGTGTTCGGATCGAAAACATGGCGTTGCGGGCGACGTGGCACGCGCATACCCGACACCGGGTGAAAAAATCCGGCGGCCTAAGCATGGGCTTGACAACGTCGGGAGGGTGGCTCGGCAGCTGCTGAGTTTTCTCGACAGCTCGGCAGCAGGTTCTCGGCAGCTCACACGCGTGACTCGGCGGCTCTCGGCAGCTAGGCGCGCCCACTCGGCAGGTGGCCGAGATTTCTCGACAGCGGGGTATAGATCTCAGCGGGTGGCCGAGTTTTCCCGGTAGGCCCCCTTTCGGTGCGCTCAGTCTCGCGCCTAGGCTCCCGGCACCGGCCAGCTCGTCTGCCCCTCTTCCCGATGCCACCAGCCGCCACCAAGTCCGCCGGAAATCTCTCACCGCCGGCTACCACCTCCGGCCACCCCTCACCGGATTCCGACGGTGAATAGTACCCAAAACTTCGCCGTAAAATCCTTTGTTACCACATTCACAACACCGAGGCTAGGGTTAGGGTTTTTGGGTCGGTTTTTCGCCGTTTCCCGACGAACGAGAAATCGGAATTGAAATCCGAAACCTATTCTAGACTCGTCTCGATGAGACGAACATCATGTGTGAAAATTGGCCAAAACTGACAATGTTCAATTTTTCCAGCCACCGCCGGTGGTGGCGCGCCGAAGATCGGAAAAAAACAGTTAGAAAAGAGAGAAGAGAGAAACTTACTCGTTTTCATCGCTTTCGTTTTCGTCGGCCGAATGAATATTTTGAATTGCCTGAGCCCCTATTTATAGATTTTCAAAGTTACTATTTACCAAGTAAATTTTAATTACCATTCATTAAAATATTATATTTCCGTTTTACCGTTCGTCCGGATTCTACCCCTTCCATTTTACTGATCCTTCATATTCGGCTCTTTTCTTCGCCATTTAAGCTACAAGTCTCCGATTGACCTCTAGTTTGTTTCTATTTTCTCTTTTTTCCATTGTGCATCTCATGGTATAAAAATATTCTATATTCTGCATCTAGAGTTCTCATCAGTCAAAATCATGTCGTTAGCATATATCTGAAACGCACAGTCGACACATACACGATTAATTATTAAATTATAGGTTTAAATATTTAATTAATCAATTATGCTTCATTTTTGGTCCGGGGCACTACAATAACAATTGTGAAGTGTTGTTGTTGTAGGTTTAAAATTGTAGTCTATGCCACTGTTGTCGAAGAGGGGTGCCCAAAGACAACACTCAAAAAGTGTTGTTGTTCTCTCATAGACAACACTTTTAAAATGTTGTCCTCAATATACGAAATGTTATCTTTTATATAAAATATTTCGCTCATAGACAACACTTTTGAACTGTTGTTGTTCCGTTTATTGACAACACTTTTGAATTGTTGTCCTTCTTAAATTACTATTGTCTTTGTACTTGAAATTTCCAATAATAGACAATATTTTGTCTAAAAAGACAATAGTTCAGAAGTGTTGTCTTTACATTCACCCACAACATTTCGTAATTGTTGTCTTTGATTGTGTAAGGTAACTCTTTTTTTCCTTAAAATTGTTGTTGATCAATGCTATTAAAAAATTCTAGAATATATAAATTGAAAATATTTCATACTCAAAACATAAAATCTTCAAATATAAAGTATATGTACAGATATCTGCGAATACGACATCATATAACAATTCTTGACAAAAACTAAAACAATTACTATTTCTCCAAAACATAAAAGTGTATGCTTGAAAAAGGTTATGAATATGTACTATTTCTCCAAAACATCAAAACCAATGCTTGAAATGAAACAAATATAAGGATGTATTTACTAGATAAGTTGATGGCGTCTCTCCAAAAGATTCAAAGAACAAAAAACCTGCACATCAAAAGAAAATAACAAAATTTAGTGTAAATGATATAATCCTAGAACATGAGACCAACAATTTGATATAACAATGAACTTAACATAACAATGATATAATCTCCTAATGTAAGATTCAAATTACCATGAACTCAAATCTACTTGCTTATATCTCATGCTTATAGTGCATTTCTCAATCCTATCAATTCAATATAAGTAGGAAAATTAATAAAGTCATATAATCTATCATCTTGCTGCTTAAGAACAGTCTTCGTTCACAATTCAATAAAGCAAAAAAAAAAAACTTTACTTCATTTCAATTTACATATTAATATAAACAACTTACCTAGTAGCTAAATGTAAAAGCTATAATGCAACCACAAAATTTACTTTGTATAACCACAAAGCTTCAATGTAACCACAAACTTCCTAAAATTTTATCAAACAAATCACTAGATTCAGCATGCACAACAACACAAACTTCTCAATGTAAATTTCCAGTTCATGTCCAAAATTCTAACAAATATTCGAGAAAGGTATTAGCTAATCACTTACTAAATTATGTTAGTCATGTAAATGATCTTGAACACAATTTGCCCATTTCGATCGTACTTCATCGATTTCCTTTTGAAAGTACTCATCTTGTGCAAACTGTAAACAATCATGAAACAAAGTTAGTAAAACCAAATTAATGTTAACTTGAAAATTAAAAATACATAACCTCAAAAGACTTTTAGTAATAAAAACTACAAAACATATATTTTATTACAATGGATCGTAGAGTAATAGTATCTTTTGGTGTAGCTCCAATGATATCTCTCATGTATCTCATCACATAATATCCACATTGCTTATAATCTGGTTGGCGAGTACCCTATATATATATATTGGAAAATAATTAATGACAAGCATAACAAAATGAACGACAACTTAATGTAAAGAAATGTACATGTATTATTTCCCACCTAGGTTGCTTTTTTCCCTTCCTCCCCATGTTCGCATTGAACAATTGTATTGCCCTTCATAATTGAAAAATAATTAAACAAATACTATGAAATAACATAGATTAATGTTTAATAGAAAGAATGATAACTTACGTATTAACAACATATTTCCAATCATCATTATGCATACGATGACTAAGAGGATCCAATAGAAAGACCATCTCCTTGTGAGGATTAATGATAGTGAGAATCTAGTGGTATTCAAGAAAAAACACATAACTAAGTATTAAAATACATCTAATTTTATAAAAATTAAATGGAGATTAATATTGTAATTTCTAGCTATACTACATAACTTACAAGTTAATCAAGATTCGACCTAATTTTCATTGCATCTAAATAAACCAACCTTAGATTACAACTTGGAGGTCATAATAGCGAAGTTTATAAAGTAATGCTCTATGGACTACTTGAGTAATAGGTCAACTACCTAGCTAATGACCAATTTAGTTAATAATTTCTTTTAAACAATATATATATATATAAATAAATACAACGCTCAAATTAACCTGCAAATGCTCTATTTAGTCAAAAGTTCTAATGGGCCCCTTTTTTTTTCCTTCAAATTAACATGCAAATAAAAAATTCTATTCATCCCTTTGTCCTCCACCACCCTCATCAAGAAAGATTTAAACACAACTTCTCAGCATACATCTTGAGTATGATTTACTAACTTTGCTAGTAAAAAATGGAGACATTCAACAACATGCATGTAAGATCTATATTTATATGATAAAATCTAATTCAATGTAAAGTTGACCCTTTGAGACCGCCTCTTGACAAATTCCGAAACAACCTGCTACCCTTTAGTATTTTAACCATATCTCTTCACACAAGATTCCAAATTACAAAATTCTTTTTTTGTTAGAAACTAGACTCATGTGACTTTCAAGTGATATAAACCTTGTAACCAAATTATGGTCAAGTGAAATTAGTTTTCAATGTAAAGTTGACCCTTTTGCATAGGTGCCAGAAAAATCTAAATAGACTAAATACAATGATACTAAGTTGATATAAGCACCAAGATGTTGCAAACCACTCTTACAATTTCTAGTTATACTATATAACTTACAAATTAATAAAGATTCTACCTAATTTTCATTGAACCTAAATAAACCAACCTTAGATTATAACTTGGAGGTCATAATAGCAAAGTTTATAAAGTAATGCTCTATGGACTACTTGAGTAATAGGTTAAATACCTAGCTAATGACCACTTTGGTTAATAGTTTCTTTTAAACAATATATATACATAAATACAACGCTCAAATTAACCTGCAAATGCTTTGTTTAGTCAAAAGTTCTAATGGGCCCCTTTGTTTTCCTTCAAATTAACCTGCAAATAAAAAATTCTATTCATCCCTTTGTCCTCCACTACCCTTATCAAGAAAGATTTAAACACAACTTCTCAACATAGTTTTTTTTATAGCAATTATAGTTTCTGCAATCATATATTTCCAACAATTCCATAGACTTCTCATAGAAGTCCAAAAATCTAAGATCTGAAATATATGCTTCTTTCACCATCCATACAGTAAAACACAATCTATCAATTTAACTAGAACAAATTTCGTAAGGTTCTAAAAAATTTCAAATCTTTACAACATATGGGTCTCAATTTAATGAAGGAAAATGGGTGGATTAGGTGTGGGTTCAACCAGGGTTTAACGATAATCATGAAATTCATATAATAATTGTAATCCACGGAATAAATTTCCCCAAAATAATAAACCTGAGAAATTGGGACAAAGTGAGAAGCATACCTGGGAAGAATGGAGGGAAATCGAGATTTGTTCTCTTCAAACGGTAAATTTTCTCTTCGAACGGTGAAATCAATCTTCTTCCATGGTGAAATCACCAGTCTCCGTGGTAAATCGTAAATCGTCAATCTTCTTGGCAAGTCTTCAGAGGTAAAACCCTAGTCTTCGGAGGTAAATCATAAAACCTTAGTCCTAAATTACTCTAGGTTTGTTCTCTTTTCACCGTTTATTACTAATAGTCAATGAAGATATTTGGCTTTAATATTAATGAGGATTTTTGGTTTTAATACGGTTACTAAAGTCAATGTAAATAACTATTTTATGTAATGTTATTTGTGATATTTTTATTATCTGTATCACAAAATATATCCAATATCATCCACGTTATTAGAGACAAAAGAATAATAATGAAATTAATTTCCAAGGCTGAAAATAAATCATTTCCTCCCATTGGTCTACTTTACTCTAGGTTTTTTTTCTCTTCACCATCTATTACTAAGTTTTTTCTTCTACTGTCATAATTTTTTTTATTTTTTACTTTACACTCTAGTCCTAACATGAAATAAAAAATTAATAATAATAATACACATTATTGATTAATTATGAAGTTTAGGTTCTTTTTTTAAGGAACTGCCTAAGTATATTGAATCCTAATTTGTTACTTAATTTTCTAATTTTTTTCCATTTGATGATTTTCTTATTATCTTTAATTGATTATAGTATTAATCTACCCAACAAAATTAATAAATCATCAATGAATGTTGAATTAAGTTATCCATCAATAATCAGTAATCTACTTATCAACATTCACAATGTTCAATATGAATCAACAATAATTTACCCTCAATATCGATGATTAAAAAATGATCAATAAACAAATAAAAATTTCTCAATAATATAAGCTAATTAAGATTCAACATAAGTATCTGTTAAACCGAATAAAAAAAATGGAATTGTAATCATAATAATAAAATAAAAATAGTAATAATAATTATTATATACCTCAAATACAATAATAATACTATTATAATTATTGATTATTAATAATTTTTTGGAAGAGGTCACACATCAGTTTCATCATAAATTTACCACTTTCCAAACCGGATGTCTTTATGGTTAAAAGATAACACATTTCAAGCGTTGTCATTTTAGAAGAGTGTACATAAAGACAACACTTGAAAGAAATGTTTTTATTATATCAAAAAGGCATCTCAAAGACAACAATTCCCATAAAGTGTTGTACTTTGGTAAAAAAAATTCACCCAAAGGCAACACTACAATAAAAGTGTTGTCTAATTATAGTTGTTTGTTGATAAAAACACACCCAAAGACAACACTTCACAAAAGATGTTGTCAAAGTGTTGTATTTAGCACAAAAATATATGTCTTTCTCAACACTTTAAGCAATAAGTGTTGTAAATTTCAAAACAACAATAATTTATGCTTAAAAATGTTGTTGTTAGAGTGTTGTCTTTGAGCATTTTGTTGTAGTGCATTGATATTACATAAAGGTATACAATTCAAATTATGTTGAAAATCTTCAATTTTTTTAAGTTATAGTACATAAAGGTCATGATAGTTGTACATAAAGGTCACATAATATAAAGGTCACACTAATACAACATAAAGATAACAACCTGAAGCAAAAAAAAAAAAAAAGCTAAATTCAAAAACACGCCGATCAGGGTCAAAACTGGATCGACCCGCATTGCATGTACACCAAGTGCATACAAGACCAACTCCTATTGATGATATCTTCAATTTGCTAATGCACTAATAAACTATCATCAGAAGAAAAAAAGCAACTCAATATAATTTTGAAGATATTGCAACTAATCGCAACTTCTTGTTAAAGATATTGCAACTCAATATAATTGCTTGATGGTTTGAGTTTCATTAAAGATTTTCCGTTTGGTTAAATCCAATTTCCCTTTTATCATTTTTCAATTTTCAGATTTAAAGTTTTTTTTTCCTTTGATGACGATGTGGTATAAAAAATTTGGTGTGGAAAATTAATATCTTTTTTTTAATGGTTAACCAATGGGAAAAATGTGAAAAATTATTTAGATAAAGATGAATGTTTCTGAAACTGTTAAAAGAGATGTTCTTGTTGCTCCTCCAAAGAAGATGTTCATGTTTATGTTTCACGAAAGTTGTTGGTCGTGATATTGCAAAGAAGATAAAAACGTGCAAGTATAAAAACGATTTGATCAAATTTTGAAGGAGAATGATCAATATAATTTTATTGATAGGTAGAAAATAGGTGTATTTTATTGTTGATTTATTTGAGATTTTACGATATTTGATGTGAGTAAATGCACCATTTTCTTACCTACATGTATTTTGGTCTCCAAATACTTTATATATTATTTTTTTGATTATTTTAGGAGATTTGGAGGATTTTTGGAAGCAATGAAAGCGAGTGGAACGAGATGTGGAAATTAATTGGGTCATTCTTGGTTCAAGAGACAAAAGGAAATTGAAGGAAACAAGTGGATTTTAATTGAAGAATAAAGAAAAGGATTTGGGCTTAAATTCAGGAATTATAAAAAAAGGGCACATTATAATTGTTGAGGGCAATGGGGTGACGCCAACATCCAAATGACACAGCCCTATTTATTTGACTTTACTGTTCACGTAGGAAAGAGAGAGAGAGAGATAGTTTTAGAGAGAGAAAGATTTATTTTATTTTTTCTAGATTAATTTGGATGGAGTTTTCAATAGCTTTGATGGATTCAATTTCGAGGATGCTCGGCTAATTTCTCAATTCCGGTTAGCAGGGATGTTTGAACCCGTATATCTATTTATTTTTTAATTAATCCTGTATTCCCTTCTCGATGTTTGATTGGAATTGATTATGTTATCTGTGCATAATGTTTTCAATTATTATTGCTTGATTTAGCCTGATCACCTAGGTTAAGTGTTTGATAATTGATTGCTACAATCTTAAAGCATTGTTGTGGTTTAATTTTCATAAAGTGGTAAACTAGAGGTCGTGCATCTCTAGGGTAATATAATCCTAGAATTATCGAATCACGCGTGTTGATTCAGAGTCTAGTTCATCCTATCGTCTTGGTGATTAATGCATTTGATGATTTAAATCTAGAGAGCGTATCCTAGGTTATTCAATTAAATAGGGTTAATTAGCGAGCGTATCCTAATTTAACTAATCTTAAGAGATGATTCGGTTTAACGGCACATAGTTGTTAGACTAGGGATGATAATTCCATGATAATCTGAAAGAGGGGTAATACTTTGATTAGGGAATAATTGGTATCGGAGGATAATTGAACTGTTAACTAGAATATTTACATACATTGAATCTTTATTTAATTTGCTTGCTAGGTTTATTTCATTTAATTTAGTGATAGTTAATCAATCTCAAAACCCCCTATAATTTGCTATTTGATTGAATTGAACATAGGTGACATAGTTAATCATCATTCCTTGTGGGATTGACTCTTACTTGCCCTAGCTACTAGTTGGTTAGGTTAGGAAAGAAATTAATAATTTTATCACGTTACGACGCGCGGTCAAATTTTGGCGTCGTTGCCGAGGAGTGGTTTGAATTTATTATGTCATCTTGTGTTTTATTTATTTAATTAAAATCACAAAAAAAAATTTAAAAAAATTGTCGTCTAAAAATTCTACTGTTCAAATTTTGTTGTTTTGTTCTGTTTTTGCCCTGTTTTTGCCTGGTATTCTGGTCTGTTTTGCCTGCTGATCTATTATGTTTTGCTCTTTTTTTTCATACTGGCAGACCTTGTTTGAATTGAGTCATCCAATGTCAAGTTCTAGAGTCTGTTATTAGTGAATTTTAGAGTTTTAGCATAGCTTTTGAGGATCTTTTGCAGGTTAAAGATTGGAATAAAAAAGAAAATGACTGCATATCAAACGTTGAAAGAGCTTGCCTATACTGCATCTATTCGTCAATCGTTTTGCATTAGTTTTCCTTATTTTGATGACAATTCAACTTTTGAGCTTGACTATGATTTTATACTCTTGTTACCTATGTTTTATGGTTATGCAGATGAGGATCCATATAAATTCTTGAAAGAATTCCACTTTGTTTGCTCAAGTATGAAACCTTTAGGAGTGACTGATGAGCAAATTATTGGTCCTAAGTGGTCAGAGGTTCAGAGGGGGGGTGAATGAACCTCTATCGATTTTTCAATTTTAAAACTTTTAGTGAAACAGGTTCCTGATTCTATAGAGAAACAGTAACCTGACTCGATCAGAAACCTGGCAGTATGCTGATTCAGGTTTCTTTCTCGATGATCACAGTATGCAGCGAAATGAACAATAGATAGAGTTCCTTTGGAAAACCGTTTTCTTTTATAAAGAATGATTTTAACAAAAACCTTATGCAGTATGCTGATGATATATGCAACAAGATATATCAATGTAATGCAACAAGTAGATAGCAGCAGTAAACACTTATAGTTTATAGTGGTTCGAAGGTGGTGTAATCCTTCTACGTTCACTCTACTCCTTCTCAAGGAGGAACTTCGTTAAGTCAGTTCGATTTACAAATCTCGCTTTACAAACTTCTTCCTAACAAGTTATACCTACTAGAATCAAAGATTCCTAGGTCAAATCCCACACAGGGTACAAAACTCACACAGAGTAAATAGCCTATACAAGACTAACAAACTTAGCAAGGATCAAATCCTATCAACTAAGTACACCAAACTTAAAACAACCTAGCACATATCAACTGGTTAAAAGTATATGGTTTTTCTTCAACTGGTGCACACTTGAAACAATCTTGAACTTGAAAGCTCTAATGCTATGATTGACTGCTTCTTGAAGGTTGAGTGACTGAACTTGGTATTCTTCTTTGGGAATAGCTTGGAAAATGAAGAGCTTTAGAATGCTTGCAATAGATAGTAGTTCAGTAGTCTTCAAGGTCATTCCATCCTTCTTTTTATATCATTGAGAAAAATGTCCGTTGAAGAGAGACATTGTCCTTGTTGCATTTGAAATTGATCCTGCAAATCTTTGCAATTAATGCGACTGAGAGACTGGGGAGAAGTGTTCGTCCTTCTCTGAAATGCATTAATGACGCCACTCCTCGGCTACGGGGCTATTTGTAGAGCCGTAGGTCCAGGTGGCATCACCTCATTGGCTTGGCACGAATATCTTTCTAACGGATCCAAGACAGGAGTCATTCCTTGTATAGCATTCAATATATACCTCGTACTGCATTGAATGAGATAATTCAACTTACAGTTTACTGCTTAGGTTGCAGTACTGCTTACTTTAGGTACCAGCTTCCTGATCTGCGTCAGCTTCCTGTTTCAGAACAACTTCCTGTTCTCGAAACCTGCAATCAGCTTCCAGTCTTTCAACCTACTTTTTGTCTCATCTGCTTATTGATCTTGGTTCCTTCTTCAGCTTTCTGACTTCCTTGAGAATCAGACTTTTACAACTTTCTAAGATCCAGGAACTTACTTAAGATCAGCTTTCTCTATCCTTCTGATATTTACAACTTAGCAAATATATCTAAGAGACAGAAACTTATCAAATAATAATCCACTTATAAAACGTGGAAAATGGGTACTCTAAAGTCTCATATAAATACACTGTCTCATCAAAACCTAATCGGAAATATCCTAATAATTTCTCCCTTTTTGATGATGACAAAACCTATAACAAGAAAGATAAGCAAAATGAAATGTTGTACACTTATACATTTGATAATTACAAGTATAGTGTAAGCTTTACATCTCATGAATAAACAAGCTTACAGTCTTCATAATTAAAACAAAGAATAAAAAGAATACAAAATTCTTTACAAAGGAAGACTTACTTAGCAAGATATTTGATAAGTTAGTAAGTATCCCTTTATCAAAAATCTCAGTCTCCAAACAGCCTCTTCTGAACTAGATCATGCCCTAAACTTCCTTGTTGATGTTGTTTGGCTACTTCATACTTCGTCATTTTCCACCAATTTGAGATGGATTCCTAATACGATTTCTGCATCTGCTTGGCTATCTCAGAAACCTGTATCTATCTCAGCCAGTAGTCTTGGTAGAAGAAAATCTGTTCTCCATTCTTGACTTTATCAATCAGAACCTGCTGCCATTGCAATCTCCATTCTCTTGCAAGATTCCATCAAGGATTTCTCACAAGAAGGGAAGTTTCTGAAGAAGTTATTCTTGCATAGGTCTCTAAAGTACTTGAAGTATGCTGATCTTTTATAGTTGCGGATCTCTTCGAATGCCGGATTACTATCCTTAGGTAAATGGACCTTTTCGAAAAGCGCCAGGTTCCAGTATGTAGGATCTATGATATTTTCAGGTTTCTGATCAAGCATGACAGAAACCTCAACTGGAGCACTGTCAGCAACAAAGTTTGGAGCTTCTTGATCAAGATAGGAGTGTCTTATGTCAAACTTAGAGCTAGCAGGACCAACAACTCCTAGTCTTGATATCCACTCGTTCTCTCCTCATCAGCAATTTTCAGCTGTCTCAATCTTTCCTCACTCAGCCTCGGACCTGCAGGAATTGCCATAAAGGGTTTTGCCTGTGAAACTGACGCTGCAGTCCTTGTTGGTTTTTTCTTCCTCGACTACCAGATTGCTGCCTACTAGGTCTTTACTTGGTAGGAGCAGGAACTACCTGTGTCGATGCAGTACTGCCTGTTGGTTGAGAGCCAACAACCCCAGTACCTACACCACCTTCTTCATCACCATCCTTCTTCTTTTGGGATCAACACCTTAATCTTGTCTAGAGGTGGATCTCTTTTACTTAAGGCTGTTCAGGGTTGCCTGATCTGCTTCTTCATCAATCTCCCTAGTTGTAATATCAACCATGGTAGCATCGGGCTCTGTCTGCTTCTGCTTCTTATTATCTTCCCTCTTTTTGGCATCATCAACCTGCGTGACACGTCGGTTGGTAATCTCAGCAGCTTCAGCAAGATGAAGTTTGAACAGTAAGACTCTTATCTCTCCTACAAGCATCTCCAGAGTAGAAATCTGTCAGGGATACTTTATACAATGCTGCCTTGGGAAGAGAGTTCTTGTTGCATGGTAGACAAGACTACACCAAGTGCTTTGTTCATCATCAAGAATTTTCTTCAAAGCATTAGTTGCAGCTATCTATTCACGCTCAAATCTGGATCTAGAGGCATGGTGAGTATTAAGCTCTGCATTCATCTTTTGTTGTACTTTGGAGGGGAGCTCATGCAGCTTCTTCTTCAGTGTCTTAAGTGAAGAGGTGTGCTTCTTGTCATTTGCTTGGATGCTGACGGCCATGTTCATCTCATGTACTTCAATAGTCCTCATTAGCCCTTGTACAACATCCATAGTGTTTTGAAGAGAAATTTCATGAGGGTCAGTGGGAGTCTTAACTCCAACCGCTAGTCTTAATTCCTGTTGAGTATGTAAGACTAGGGCTTGACTGTCTCTTTCTCTTTGCTCTATTTCAGCTTGTTGCTTTAATTTGGCTTCTTCTGCAGCTAAGTATCTCATCATCTCCTCTACTGTAAGCTTGACTTTCCTAGGTACTTTGAGTGGGGGGAGTCTGGTTTATCATTACTGTCACTAGATGAGTCATCACCATCATCACTAGGAACAGGAGCAACAATAGCTAAAACTTTACCTTTGGAAGACACATCATCATTCTCAGTTTTCCCTTCTATTTCCTCTGTAGGAGCTGTCTCAACAACATCCATGCTTGAGGTCTTTTCTAGAGAAGCTGTCTCTACAGCTTGCTTTGGCTCAGCAACTTCGTCAGCTACATCGACAAAAACCTGACTTCTCTCAGCAACCTGTTCAGGCACAGTGCTTGCTTAATCGGGAATAACCATAACCTATTCCACTATTGCTTCCTTAGTAACATCAATTGCTGTAATAGGTACAGCTTTGGTTACCTCATCAACCTCATCAACCTCCTCAACTACTTCATCAGCAACTTGACTAACTTCAAAATTATGTACTTTATCAGTAGTTACTTCAGCAGTTAGCATATCAACAACTTCCCCCTCAGTTGTTTTCGTATCCTAATTGTCTTCTACAATCCTGTTGGTGGCTACTTGATTTGTAAGGAAGTTGAGCGATCATCATCTGTTACTACTTCTTCCACTTCTTCAGCAGTAACCTGAGCCTCTTCTTGCTCGGCAAACTGTGCTGCTACATCGGCCAGCACAGGAAGTCCTGCCTCTGCAACTTCCTCCGGGGCTGCTTCATCAACATGCTACGTCTCGATGGATTGACATACTCCGTGGATGATACATGATGGTTCCCTTTCAGTAGGTTTATCATTAAGAATAGAGAAGGTGGAGTAGTCAAGTAACTGTACATCAGAATCCATAGCATCGAGATGAGTAATGGGGGGAAGAGCTGCGATTCCTGAGTATGTTGAAGAGTCATAAATCTCCACAACTTCTGAGCTTTTCTCCCCTATAGTCAGCATTCTCCTATCAGTTTCTTCCTCTAGACAGACAGCTGACTGAGCTTTCTCTAGCTCGACTTTAGATGAGATCTTAACAGTCTCTATGCTGAGGCTCATCAATGTGTTGTCTGTCTCTGCCTTCATCGACTGCTTTCATCATGTTTAGCTGTCTAGTAGGCATTCAAAAGATCTTGTTTTTCTACAATCAGGTTGACCATCTCATCAGCATGATATTCCATGAATTCCAAGCCAAGAAAGGGTAGAAGTCCCTGGGTGGTGTCTTCCTGATCAGCAAAGTTCTCTATCCAAGAAAGAACAATGTCTTCCACATCAAACCAATCCTCCTAATTAGCTAGCTTCCTTGCTGATCCCAACCTTATCTCTCTCCAATGGTCGTAGGCAAGTACAAACTTCTCAAAGATCGATTCTGTAGATTTCTTCAGTGCCTTCTCCGCATCTTCAGCACTGATTGAGTCAATGGAAACCTTCACTCTACAAAGAGTGTCAATCTCCTTTAACTCCATGTCTTGCACCCATCTACTCCTGTAAGCACCGTCAGTAGATTTGATCAGCTTTCTTTTTCTCTTAGGTACAGGGGCCACTCAGCAAGGATCTCTCCAACATCGTCTTCGTTGTCTTCATCAGGAGCCTGTGTCAATGTAGGAGCAACATCCTGACCCATCATCAGGGTTCCTGGAGCAGTAACTTCATCCTCTGCCTGCTCCAGAGTCACTAAGGACTCTTCATCAACTGCTGTGGGTAGAGGTTCGGAGATAGGGGTCTCTTTTTAAGAGTCAGAATGTGGCACCTCGTTCCCCTTAATTGGAAATAGGTCGTTACTCTTTACTTATTTAGGAACTAAAGAAATCATAATTAGTTTCTAATATACAATGGATGTAGCGCCCCGGATCAAAACGAGCATAATTTATTAATTAAATATTTTAACATACAACTTAATAATTACGTGTGTTTATTTTGACTGTTTAAATTTATTACGTGGGTATTAGATACGTGTTTAACGTGTGACTTAGAAGGATAATTTTTGTGGACATGGTATATAGAATATATTCATACCATAAGATGCGTCTTGGAAAGACAAGAAAATAAAAACAAACTAGGGGTCAATCGGAGACCCGTAGCTCAAACGACGACGAAAAGAGCAAAACCCGAAGATCCGGAAAACTGGAAGATATTTATGAGGAATAGTAAAAGGAGAATTTTCAACTGATGAACAGTGAAATGGGATTTTTTTGGATGAATAGTGATCCGAATATTTTCGGTGAATAGTAATTTTCAGGATTTCTATAAATAGGGGTGATTTCGATTTGAACATGACCGTTTTTTTGAAAGAGCCGAAAGCGATGAAAACCCGTAAGTCTCTCTCTCCTCTCTCTCTCTCTTTCCGAGTTTCTGTCTCCGACGGGCCACCGCCGGTGCCGCCGCCGGCCGGTGGCCGGAAAATCCAATGTTGTCTGATTTGGCCGATTTTCACACACGAAGTTTGTCTCGACGAGACGAATCTAGGATAGGTCTCGGATTTCAAATCTGATTTCTCATTCGCCGGAAAACGGTGAAAAACAGCCCCAAACCCTATTTCCACCACCCTTTCTCTCTCATCATTTTTCTTTCTCTCTCTACCTTTTCTTACCGGAGCAGTGGCCGGAGAGACCACCTGAGAGTGGTGGGGAGCTGTTGGAGTGGTGGCGCCGCCACCCACGGCGGCGGCGCCTGGTCGAAACAGTGGTGTATGTATGTGGATCGGGCATGTGTGTGTGAGTTGAGGTGTGTTTGTGTGTGTGTGTCTTGCTTGCTGTTGGAGGGCAGCGCAGGTGGCGCCGCCGTGTGGGAAGTGGTGGCCGGCGCTGGTGATGCGCCGGCGAGGTCCTCCAGTAGGCGGCCGGCGACTAAAAGTCACCGGCCAAGGATGATCCGATGTGTGTGTGTGTTATGTCACCATGCGTGTGTGTATGCGTATCTTCTGTGTGTGTGTGTGCGTGGCGGCTAGAGGTGGCCGGTGACTGGGAGTCGTCGGCCAGGGCTACGGCGGGTGGTGGTGGTCGCCGACGGCAGGTGGCTGCCGGCCATGGGAGAGGGGCAGTGTGTGTGTATGTGAGCGTGTGCGTGAGTGAGAGAGTGTTTATATATGTTGTGTATGTGTGTTGGGTTGGTCGGAAAGGGTCGCCAGCGACGGGGGATCGCCAACCGGGGGTCTGGGAGTGGTCGCCGGTGACGGCAAGTCGCCGGCCGTAGTTTTGGAGTGGAGTTGGGTTTTCCAAAAAAACTGAGCATCGAAGGATTTTGCGGCGAGATTTCAGGTACTATTTACTGCCAGAATCCGGCGAGGGATGGACGGAGGTGGTAGCCGGTGGTGCGAGGTATCTGGTGAGCTAGGGGGCGGCGGCAGAGGGTGGCGCCACTGCACTGGGTGGCACCGGAAAGGTGGCTGGTTGAGCAGGCCCGGCGCCGAGAGCGCCGTGAGAGAAGCTGCCGAGAAAACTCGGCAGCATGTCGAGCGTCGGGAACGCCTGCCGAGAAAACTCGGCCCTTGCCGAGACGAGAATGCTTGCTGCCGAGAAAACTCGGCAGCTGCCGAGCCATGCGTCGGGGCCGCCGGGTTTTCCCACCCGGCGCTGGGTTCGCGCGTGCCGACGCGCTTGCGATGCCGTGTTTTCGATCCGAACCTCATTTTTTCCATCGATCGTCTTTTTGAAGTCATCACCGACGAGATGTCGTTGACCGAGGGTCGTGGGCCCGGTCAAAGTCAACCCTTTAACCAAAATTATCATTTTACCCCTAAACCTTAAATGCTCCAATTGAGCTCGTTTGAACTCCGATTGAGCTCATTCTTTTTCCGTCATGACCTAAATTTCATTCTCTATCATCTCAGCCATATGGATTTGATATCCACTCTCGTTTCTTCAACTCCAATCTTTAGAGCTCTCGATCTGTCGCCTCTTTAACTATCATTTCTCCGTCGGAGTCTGTTATCGCTTTAATTATATTTATTAAGGATCTAAGAACACCGTTACATATGTAGGCTATCAGTTTGATTGAACATTGAGATACGGGAATTGAGACACGAGATCCGAGATACGGAATCTTTGGTACGCGCTACTCATGTGGTAACCACCGAACGAGGTGGGGTAACTTCTAAACTCAACATGTTTATTGTTTTCCATAATTGATATCTGAACTGTTGAGCTCTACATGCTGTGAATACATGCTGTGATTATTATGTACATGCATACTTTACGATTACTGTTTCATGCAAAGTTTTTAATACGATGAACGAGAACGGATGTCCTAAGTCATGATAGGGATGGACTGGTGGCCCGTAAAAAGCACCATATGTCATGTTAGGGATGGACTAGTGGCCCGTAAAAATCACCATACATCATGATAAGAATGGACTGGTGGCCCATAAAAAGCACCATACGTTAAGAATGCAACGAGTATAGTTGAGTGCTCTCAGAGCCGTGTGTTCTACATTGTGTGCTATGCATTTTATATGCTGTGACTACTTGCTGAATTTTTATATCTGTTTAATATGTGATCGGCTTAACAATATTAAAACTTGAAAAGTATCCCCACGAGTGTATTCAACGCACTCACCCCTATTCTGTACTCACACTACAGGAGATGAAGTGAATCTCGACGCGTAGAGAGAGGGGTGTCCTATCAGCTATGTCCTTTGTCCGATTTTGTCTTTTAAAGCTGTTGCTCGTTTTGTAAAAATGTTAACTGTATTTCTCAACTTTGTAAAAGATCCTGATGTTGTTCCGCTGCGTAAGGTTTCAAAACTCCATTTTATCGATTGTATCCGATGTTCCAAGCGTACCATTTCTTATCCTCTCATTTTTCTTTCTATTTTATATCATGCTCGTCTTCTTCTCCTTTCTCTCTTCACGCCCAAAAATGAAAAACTCTGATAGTTTAAGTGAAAGATTTTGGGGCATGACAGCGGAAGACTTAAAAGTGAAGACACGAGAGTTATATTATATATTTTTTGTTTAAAACATAACATATATACATATATATGCCTAAATCTAGTTCGCATCTCACCTACATTGCTAGGTAAAATGTTCAACCAAAAGCCTATCTATCTGAAATTACACAACAAAACATATATGTATGACAGGACGCAAGTCTAGGCCCATAGTTTATCATACTATACATATTTAAACAGCATATCGTTTTCAAAAGGAAACCTTGTTCTAGTACAACAACTTTAAAGGGATAATGAGAAGTCAGCCCAGCCTGCTACACGTCCAAGTCATCGTCTGTCGAACCTGAAAATATAAAAACAACATCATGAGATACCTCTGGAGAGGGATCTCAGTGGGATAACCTTACTATCTAATACATTGAAGCAATTAAATCATTAAGCAAGTACTACATGTCCTTTAGGTACGCTCACCCTGGACCATAATCATAAAGGAATGTGGGAATCGCTCGCCCACTAAACCTTGCTTTCATAGAGGAATGTGGGAGTCGCTCGCCCACTAAACCTCGCTTTCATAGACCAGACACTTTCGCCCTTATGGTCATCGCCTAGTATGGAAGTAACATACTAGTTATAGCTACGAGCTTCAGCCGTAGATTTTCATACATAACTTATCAATTCAATTATCAACACATAGTAGAGAGTAGAAGTTACCCATTTGTACGTTGATTGTGCGAGGATCACTTCTGGATTCACCGACTGTCTCAAACTGCACTCGACACATTTAACTGTTTAGTTTATTATGTCATATAACATTCAATACATGCTTGAATCCTTATATTAAATTCTAAACATGATCATATCATACACAAATCATTTAAGTGAGATTTAGAATATAGAATACATCATCATATTTATCACTTAATTGTTAAGCGTTTAAACTAGCATTTTTAGACCTAAAATGACATATAAAGATGTAATAATTTTAATAATTCATACATAATTCCTAAAATCACAAAATTATTCATATAATCACATATTAGTATCAATTATCATATTCTAAAAATTCTCAATTTTTCACAGTGTATATAAATAAATAAAAATAGAATCCTAAACAAGATTTTCACTTGAATTTTAGCTCAAAATCAGTCTATATTGTAAAATTCACCATATCTTATAGGATTGATGAAAACCTTTCATCTTTTTACAGAATTTAGAAAACATGTTAAAGTATAATATATAAAAATATCAACTGAAAATAAGCTTTAAATATTTAGTTATGAATTTTCTAAATTAGCAGAAAACAGTGCATAGTGTATGCTGAAAACAGGTTATGTTGTAAAATTCGGCATAAATCATACAAGACTAAAAAAAATGCATACTAAATTTCTACACATACCTAAGAATAGGTTCTAAAACATAGTAAAATATCATACATAAAATCGAAGGATACAGTTCTAGAAAATTATTTGATTCTGACCCAGAAATGGGGCAAAAACTGTCTCTCAACAGCTTATCTTAGAAAAATCATAAAAAATCGGGTTTAACTCCAAATATTCTGAAATTTTACATGCATATTATAAACTTCACATACTAGACTGTAGTAAAAGATTTTAGCCTAATTCAACTTCTACAAGGCTACACAAATTATCGAACAACAGGGAAAAACACACACATGTACAGCAGCAGTAAAACACAGTAATAGCAGCAGCAAAATACGTAGCAGCACCATACTTATTAATAGCAGCAGAGTAACGGAGCAGCAGGGAGAGGGAGAGAGAGATAGAGAAAGAAACCGTGAGGGTGAGAGAAAGAGTCGAGCGGGAGGGAGAGCGAGAAGAGGGAAATCTGTGTATGATTTATTGTCTTGCTTCCCTTTTCTCTTTATTACCTTTCCCCCCTTTCACACACAAACCAGCTTAAATGATAGGTGTCAGCTAAGAGAAGAAGAAGCAGCAGGTGGCGTGGAGGAAAGTGAATAAGCATGTCCTGCTTTCATTTCTTAATTATTAAATGATATCCCTACCTAATTAATTGCTTAGTTTAATTAATTCCTTGCTTAACTTTAATTATTACCTAATTAATTAGTTCTTAGGCTTATTTAATTAATTCTTAGCTTAATTAAGATTATCACTTAATTAATTAATTCTTAGCTTAATTAATTAATTAGCAACATATAATCTTAATTAATTAATTCTTAGGCTTAATTAATTAATCCTTATACATAGTAAATTAATTAGCAATATATATATATATATATATCTCATTACACCTTAGTTAATTAACTAGGGCGTTATAATTTTACTTGTGTGATGAGAAGATATTTCAATACACAATTAATTAGGAATGCATATAAATATATGCGTTTATAATCACAAAAAAGACTAAAATTAATACTACATGCATAATTCATTTCACTAAATAATATTCATCATAAAAAAAATACAATTTTCATTTCATACATGTATGTTCAAAATTGCATACTATGTCTTAAAATTTTATTTTAAAAGATATATATTGATACACATTATGATGTATGCATGTGTGTTCAAGTAAAATGATTTATCACATAAAATCACATAAATAGATCATATGTAAAATTACATTAAATAAAGCATTCATAGGCACAAACGTGTAAGTTAAATGTCTTAACCTAGTATAATCTTAATTAATTTAAACTTTTCTATTATCTTATCTTTTTTACTTCCATCCATGCTTGTCGAGTGAGTTGAGATCAAGCTCGGTTTTCTTCGTGAGCAATCCTGTAAAAACCCTTAAAATCTCGAAAGAAAATATGTCATAAAATCTTTAAAATTATCAAGCACAACGTAATTCGTAAATGATAACTTTAAGTAATATAAGAACTCACACTTAAATCATTAATTCATAATTGAATGCTAAAAGAAATTTTATAAAATATGCAATGCCGGTTTTCTTGAAAACGGGGTGTTACACAGAATCCTGCAACCTGAGGGTTGGAGCATGTGTCTTTTTCCTGGGGACAGGATCAACCATTCTCTCCTTCTTCTTCTTAAATTTCTTGGGAACAGGATCGGCCTCTCTCTCCTTCTTCTTCTTAGATGGGGCAACAACTTTCTTTGCCCCTATTTTCTTCTTGTCACCCTTGGAGGACCCTTTCTTCACTCCAAGATACCACCCTGGGGCGTATGGTATCTTCCTCTTCACGGAAATCTCTTTGAAGCTTAGAAGAAAAGAGATGACGATCCTAAAGCCTCTCCCTATCGAGCCCTTGATGGCTTCCTCCCATATCCTCTAAAAGAGGATATGTGTCAAGTTAAGTACCTCTTTACGAACCACGATGATCATCATCCTGAATCTGGTGGCAGTGCACTTGTCAAAGCGTCCACACTGTCCCTCAACAGTGTGGACCAGGATGTCGTGAAGAAACTCATATGCGGGCTTGAGTTTCTTCTTCCCAAAGTTGCCTGTGGAGATCTCCTCCACGGAATCTAGCTTAAACTGGTTCGAACTCTCCTCCAGATATTCTGTCCTATAGGAGGCTAGGTCAGAATTTTTCATACCCGTGTTGGAGATGCTGAAGGCTCGAGCAATGTCTTCAGCAGTTAGGGTATGATTTTCCTCATCATTCTCCTCCATCTTGAAGGTATGGTCTTCTCATCATTAGAAAGTTCTGCGTAGGCGTAGAACTTCTCTACAGATAGGGTAGAGAACCCTTCGTAGGTAGGGGTCAACAACCTATTAAGCTTCTTGTTGTTGATATGCTTCCAGACCTCTTTAATGAAATCTCTGTCTTCATATGGAGACTCGTCCCCAAGAAAAACCAGAGGGTTTACTAGCCTTCCCTCAACAACCTTGATACCAGCCTCAGCCATTGAAAGACTCTGTAGAAAGATGAAAGTAGAGGAAGCGTTGTTTTTACAGAGAAGGTTAGAAAGTTTATGAGAATGAAATGAGTAAGCGTAGAGAGTGGTGAATGATTTGACGGTTTTAAGTATGACTCTTGGTTTGAAAACACATCAACGACCCAGAATAAGGAGCTCAAAGGACTTCTTGGATTAACGGTTGAGATCTGGGGATGGAGGGTCAAATCAATAAATATCCATAAATCGTGTCAGAATGAAAACCACACTTTTTCTCTCTTTTTTGAAAAGGTGATCCTTGCATTTAATGTAGTTGCCAAATTGTCCCGCTTAGTTATTAGGTTAAGGTTACTGTTCCTAGTACGAGGTTGCAGCTTTAATGAATATTGATAATAAATACTGTAAGCAACCTGTAGTAACCTTTCTCATAATATCTGTATCAGCAACTTGTTGGAGTAACCTATCTCAGAATACTGTTAGAGAAATCTGATTTCGTATACTGAGACTTTCAAAGAGTATCAAATGCTGAGAAATTTTTAAAAGCTGTTTAAGTTTTCCCTAACTTAAGGAACTTATATACTCTTACTCATTCAAGCCTGATTATCCCAAGCTCAGTTCTCAATAATGAAAACCTTGATTCATATAAAGGTTTTGTGAATATATCAGCTAGCTGCATGTCAGTATGCACATTTTCCAGTGCAATATCCTTCTTTTCAACATGTTCTCTGATGAAGTGATGTTTCACATCAATGTGTTTTGTTCTTGAGTGGAAAATAGGATTGTGAGTGATGGCAATAGCACTTGTGTTGTCACACAAGATGGGAGTTTCCTTCTCTATTATGCCATAGTCCTTTAGTTGTTGTATCCACAAAATCTGTACACAACAGCTTCCTGCAGCTACATATTCAGCTTCAGCAGTGGATGTTGCAATAGACGTCTGCTTTCCACAAAACCAGAAAATAAGTCTTTGTCCAAGAAACTGACAGGTTCCACTGGTGCTCTTTCTGTCTATCTTGCAACCTACAAAATCAGAATCTGAATAACTTTTAAGTTTGAATCCTCCATCTTTTGGATACCAAAGTCCAACATCTTGAGTGTCTTTTAGGTACTTGATAATCCTCTTTACTGCTGCAAGATGTGACTCCTTTGGTGCTGTCTGAAATCTTGTGCATATTCCAACTGTAAATAATATAACAGGTCTATTTGCTGTTAGATATAGTAAGGATCCAATAAGCCTTCTTTACTTAGTAATTTCCACATCCTTTCCCTCTTCATCCTTGTCCAGACTGATAGATATGGCCATAAGTATACTTACTGATGATCCACTTTCCATACCAAACTTCTTGATCAACTCTTTAGTATACTTAGCTTGATTAACGAAAGTTCCATTCTGTAATTGTTTCACTTGTAAACCAAGAAAGAAGCTTAGTTCTCCCATCATGCTCATCTCAAACTTTCTTTGCATGAGGGATGAAAACTTATCACAGAAGTCCTTATTTATTGAACCAGAGATGAAATCATCCACATAAATCTGAACTAGCAGTATGTTGTCTCTATCTAGTATCCTGAAGAGTGTTTTGTCTATTGTCCCTTTCTGAAATCCATTCTCTAGGAGATACAGAGATAGTGTATCATACCAAGCTCTAGGTGCTTGCTTCAAACCATATAGAACTTTCTCCAATCTGAATACTTTGTCTTCTGTTTGTTCTTCAAAACCTGGTGGCTGTTCCACATAAACTTCCTCTGATAGGAGTCCATTCAGAAATGCACTCTTCACATCCATACGATATACTTTGAAGTTGTTGTGAGCAGCATAGGCCAGAAATATCCTTATTGCTTCAAGCCTTGCAATAGGAGCAAAGGTCTCATCAAAATCTATGTCTTCTTACTGGCAGTATCCTTTTGCCACTAACCTTGCCTTGTTTATGACCACGATACTAGATTTATCTAGCTTGTTCTTGAACACCCACATTATTCCAATAACTCCTTGATGATCAGGCCTTGGAACCAACCTTCATACTTGGTTCCTTACAAATCCATTCAGTTCTTCCTGCATGGCTTGAATTCAGTTACTGTCCTCAAGAGCTTCTTCAATACTCTTGGGTTTAACTTGCGATATGAAGCATGTGAACATTGACTCTTGAGGTCTTGATCTTCTTGTTCTAACTCCTTCATTGATATCTTCAATCACAAGTTCTCTTGGGTGATTCCTGAGCCATGTTCTGTCAGGCTCAAAAGTGAATGTAGGTTGTTGGGTAGTAACCTGTTGACCTGAAATCTGTTGATCTGCAGCATCCTGTCTGTGGTTACTGTTTGTTTGTTGAGCCCTGATTACTTGCTGATCAGTATCCTGTGCTACTGTATTTCCTGGTGCAGTAATTTGTGAGCTGCTTGCAGTAACTTCTTCAACAGGTACTGGAACTCCATCAATGTACCTAACTCAGCAGTATCACAATATGGTTCATCAAACACCACATGAATTGATTCTTCAACAACCAAACTTCTTTTGTTAAAGATCCTGAAGGCCTTGCTTACTGAGAAGTATCCCAAGAATACTCTTTCATCAGATTTTTCATCAAAGGTCTTCAAATATTCTTTTCCATTGTTCAGAATATAACACCTGTATCCAAAGATATGTAAGTATGAAATGTTAGGTGTTTTACCATACCATATTTCATAGGGAGTTTTGTCATGGTCTTTGTTGATCAGGCATCTGTTCTGTGTGTAGCATGTTATGTTGGTTGCTTCTGCCCAAAACCTATTAGGTATTCCAGCCTCAGCAATCATTGTCCTCGTAGTTTCCTTTAGAGTCATGTTCTTTCTTTCTGCAATTCCATTCTGTTGAGGAGTCCTTACTGTAGAATACTCATGACAGATTCCATTTTCTGAACAATACTTCTCAATGAACTTGTTTGTGAACTCAGTTCCTCTATCAGATTTTATCTTCATAATGCTTAAGTTCTTCTCATTCTGCACCCTCTTCATGAATTCTGGAAGTCTTCCTTGGGTTTCAGATTTCTTGGCTAGGAAGATGGTCCAAGTAAATCTGGAGTAATCATCAACAATTACCAAGGAATACTTTTTCCCACTTACACTAACAGGCTCAACTAGTCCAAATAAGTCCATGTGCAGTAGATCCAGTATCCTGTTTGAGGACCTCTGAACCTTGTCCTTGAAAGAGCTTCTTACTTGTTTCTCTTTCTGACAAGATCCACAAACACTTTCTTTCTTGTAAGCAACGTCAGAAATGTTAGGATGTATACTATAAGCCTAGTTTTTTGTATGAACATCGTTTATGGAATGAGAATCACATTGGTCATATGTTTGCATTTTATATTTGTTATATATGCAATGTCCAATTAATTTATATTATAGATAACTTGGTGTGTGGTGCCACACAGAAGATCATGTTATCAGTTTCTTATAAATTATAAATAGTAGCTCACAACCAAGATGGATTTGGACAAATCATCGGAATGGTTGTAGTGTAGTTTGGTATTAGTCTGTCTTGACTATAAAACTACACTAGTACACTTTGTGTGTATTGAGCAGGACCATTTGAGGTTGTTCGTTTTATACTGACTATATAATAGAACAAGACCTCTGTTATTATGGATGTACATCTTCTTAATCCCTATATAATAACGGGCACGTATGCTCAATGTTTATTTCTTTAATTTGCCAATGGGTGAGATTTATTCATAAATCAATAAACTCGGTGAGTTGGGAGATAGCATTGTTTATATGGTGTTCTGTTGATTATAGAAGGAATCCGTGTCCTAATTATTTAGGATGATAATGTCCCCTTGAGGAGCTCATAAGGATTATCATGTAAACCCTGCAGGTGGATTTAATCCGACATGATAATAAGGATGAGTGGTACTACTCTTGGAATTAGATGTAAATTATTTAAGTTGTCAGTAACTTATTTAATTTACGGACATTCGATATCTTAAACACGGGGAAATAAATGTACACATAATAAGAAGGAGCCCATATTAAATATGGGATTGGGATGGTAGTTCAATAATAATTCTCTAGTGGACTGAATTATTATTGATGGGCTTCAGTTATGTGTTCGGGCCGAACGCAGGATACTAAAGCCCATCAGGAGGCCCAACCCAATTCCTCCTCTAGGTCCCTGGTGTAGCCTATATATAGCTCTTTTCATCAGCGCCTCTTATAAAAAAAAAGAACACAGATCACAGAAAACACGTGATAAGTGAGAGAGAGCGGAACTGATTTTTCTCGAAGGATCGTTGGCCACGCAACGTTCGAGAAGGGCTCAGAGGAATACATCAGAAGATCAAGAGGTCTACAAGGGTATGATTTCTTTCCGCTGCGATTTATCTTTGGATCCCGATTCCGATAGCATAGGGCCGGCGATCCGTCGGTTCCAACAATTGGTATCAGAGCCACGGTTTCTGGTTCTATGTAATTGGATCGGTTATATATTACGATCTTATGCTTTTTCATACGTTTTATATTCAGATTGTATGATAGTAGGATTGCATAGGATAACTCGGTTTTGCAGGTTACCTATATATCCAACTATTATGGTCTGTATGTATGTTTAATTTATGATCTAAACCCTCGGACCTGTCGAGGTTTTTATTTTGGGTTGGTTGCATGATTGTAATAGTAAAAACACGGCGGTTTGTCGTGTTAGGTTTTACATATTCTTGATTTGTTCTCGATGTATTTTTGTTCGATCTCATATGGTGTATTCTGATCGTACTAGATTCTGTATAGGGTTTGGTAGATGTTCGAACTAGATTCTGTATAGGATTGGTAGATGTTCGAACTAGATTCTGTATAGGATTCCTGTTCGATCGAGACTTCTATTCGAACTAGGATTGGCGTTCGAAGGGGCTGTTCGATCAAGATTGCTAGGCGCTGGAACAGATTGCTCGATGGGGCTGATCGATCAGATCAGTAGATTGGCGCTGATTCTGTGCAACAACCTGCTGGATTTGCGCAACAATCGCTGGATTTGGCGCTGATTCTGTTCGCTGGATGTTGGTGCTGATTAGGGTTTTAAACCCTAATTTTAGCAGGCAATCTAGCAGGTCGATCCCCGTTTAGCAGGCAAACATTCAATCGAAGTGGCCATAATAGTTGGATTTATATTATTCCGTATTTATTGCCTTTCTATTTGTTTGTTGTTTTATCAAGCATGCTTTTGAATGTTATATGTTATTGCATGCTAAAATCCCTCATTTAAATAACTAAGTGGGAGAGGGATTTATTTTGAATAAATCCCATAGCCTCCATTACTGGTTTGTAAGTGATGCATTTAAACTTACACGTTGGCTTTGAGTGCCTTCTTCCACATCGGATGAGTTTGATTGCGGATCACTGGATCAAACTTCCTCTAAGGATAATTATAGAAAATTATTTAGGAGCGTATGATCTTCTCCATCTGAAGAGATACAATCCTAGATAATGGACTTAGTATTAAGAAATGGTACACACTTAGGTGCATATGATAGTATCCTTCCCATCGGAGTAAGTGCTGTTGTTTGCATGGCTGAAGCTAAACCAACTATTAATTTTATTTTGTTTGACAAGATAATGAAATTAATGGGTAAAACCTCCTCTTACAAATGTTTGAATTAGCATACGTCCACACTATCGTGGCATGCGAAGTTCACGGTGTTTTGAGGTGTTGGTGAATTTAATTATATTGTTTGAGGGAACAATATAGGCTTTAAATTCTATATGTTATGACCTGTGTATTTATTTATTTATTTATTTATATGATTCTCAGGATTTCATTATGTCTTTCAATCCACTTGCTGTTATACTCAAAGAAAACAAACTTACTGGTCCTAATTATATTGACTGGAAAAGAAACCTGGATATTGTCCTAACTGCTGAGGAGTACAAGTTTGTACTCCATGAGCACTGTCCTGACATGCCTGATGAAAACTCTACTGAAGAGGAGAAAGCGCATTATAGAAAGTGGGTTAAGGCAGATGAGATGGCGCGGTGTTACATTTTGGCTTCCATGTCAAATGTACTGCAACATCAGCATCAGGCCATGCCCACTGCCTATGATATGATGCACAATCTTAGAGAACTCTTCGGACACCAGAGTCGGGCTGCCAGACAGGAGGCAATGAGAAACTTAATGACGACCACCATGTCTGAAGGGACACCTGTGAGTGATCACGTCCTTAAGATGATGGCTCATTTGAATGAGATGGAAGTCCTTGGAGCTGAAATCGATGGGGAAACCCAGGTCGATATCGTGCTCCAAACACTGCCTAAGAGTTTTGAGCAGTTCCGCCTTAATTATAATATGAACAAAAGGATGTATTCCTTGGCGGAACTTCTGACAGAACTCAAATCGGCAGAAGGACTATTTCGTCAAAGTGCTCAAGCTTACGTTGCTGAAAATGTTTCTAATTCTAAACCGAAAGGTGGAAAGAAGAAAAAGAAACAGAATCCTTCGGCAAACAAAGCGAATGGACCTCAAAAGGCTGGGCCACAAGGTGGCGTGAAAAAGCCGAAGGGCAAGTGCTTCTCATGCAAGCAGCCTGGACATTGGAAGGTAGATTGTCCCAAGAAAAAGGAGAACAAAGAAGGTAAATCTTACTCACTAATTACTGAAACATGTTTAGCGGTGTTATCTACCGGTACCTGGTGTGTAGATACGGGAGCCACTGATCATGTCTGCAATTCTTTGCAGGGGTTCCAGGAAACCAGGCGACTTAGTGAGGGCGAGATTACCATCTACATGGGCAACGCTACGAAAGTGGCGGCAGTTGCAGTGGGAGATGTTTATTTATCTTTTGATAGGAACAAGACTTTGGTTTTGAGGAATTGTCTTTACGTACCTTCTTTTAGAAAGAACTTGATTTCGGTTTCTAAGTTATTTTTGGATGGATATTCTGTTTCTTTTGATGACAAAGTGGTTGTCAAGAAAAATAGGGTTATTGTCTGTTCTGGTACGTTGGTTGGCAATTTATATACTCTTAATCCAATAACTCCTACGATGCAACAACTGGAAATTAATAATACATCTTCTAACTCAAATAAGAGAAAAGAACCTTCTAAAATGAACCAAACATATCTTTGGCATCTAAGACTAGGTCACATTAACTTGAGTAGGATTCAAAGGTTGATAGCCGATGGACCTTTGAGTTCATTGGAAGTGGAAAACTATCCGACCTGCGAGTCCTGCTTGGAAGGAAAAATGACCAAGAGGCCTTTTAAAGCCAAGGGGTATAGAGCCAAAGAAGTGTTGGAATTGGTTCATTCTGATTTGTGTGGTCCTATGACTATCCAGGCAAGAGGTGGTTTCGAATATTTTGTCTCATTTATAGACGATTTTTCGAGATATGGGTATATTTATTTGATGCGCCGCAAGTCTGAGTGCTTTGATAAATTCAAAGAGTACAAGGCTGATGTGGAGAAGCGTCATGGTAAATGTATCAAAACACTACGATCTGATCGTGGTGGCGAGTACCTCTTAGGAGAGTTTAGGAATTACTTATCAGAGGCTGGGATTCAATCCCAATTGTCTGCACCTGGTACACCCCAACAGAACGGTGTGGCAGAACGAAGGAATAGAACTCTCATGGAAATGGTTAGATCGATGATGAGTTATTCGGAATTACCGAATTCGTTTTGGGGATATGCCCTGGAAACGGCAGCGTATATTCTAAACTTGGTACCTTCTAAGACAGTACCCTCTACTCCCACAGAATTGTGGAATGGGCGTAAGCCTAGTCTTAAACACATTCGGATTTGGGGTAGTCCAGCACATGTGCTGAAGGGAGATGCTGATAAGTTGGAATCTCGTACGGATGTTCGGCTGTTTGTGGGCTATCCTAGAGGAACGAAAGGTGGTTTATTTTATAGTCCTAAGGATCAGAAGGTCATTGTTAGCACAAATGCCCGATTCTTAGAAGAGGACTATGTAATGAACCACAAGCCCACGAGTAAAATTGTTCTAGAGGAAATCAGAGGGGAAATCCCTACCTTAGTACCACTAGTACAAGATGAGATACCACAGGGGTCTGCACCATGTGTCACTAATGATACACAATTACCACAAGTGCCTCGTCGTAGTGGGAGGGTTGTTAGACAGCCTGATAGATTCATGTTTTTGGGAGAGTCTTCGGACTTGGTATTTGGTGAACATGAATCTGATCCTTGGACCTATGACGAAGCACTCCAAGATAAAGATGCAGAATCTTGGCAAAAAGCTATGAATTCTGAATTAGAATCTATGGATTCTAATCAAGTCTGGGAGCTAGTAGAACCACCAAATGGTGTAAAAGCCATTGGATGTAAGTGGGTCTACAAAAGAAAAAGAGGATCAGACGGGAAAGTAGAAACTTTCAAAGCAAGGCTTGTTGCGAAGGGGTACACTCAAAAAGAAGGAATCGATTATGAGGAAACCTTTTCGCCGGTAGCCATGCTTAAGTCTATCCGGATTCTTTTGTCTATTGCTGCTCATATGAATTATGAGGTTTGGCAAATGGATGTCAAGACTGCTTTCCTTAACGGTAGTCTTGAAGAAAACATCTATATGAAGCAACCAGAAGGGTTCGTTGCAAAGGGCAAAGAGCATCTTGTGTGTAAGCTTAATCGGTCCATTTATGGATTGAAACAAGCTTCGAGATCTTGGAACATCCGTTTTGATGAGGTAATCCAGTCTTATGGATTCATTCAATGTCCGGATGAGTCATGTGTATACAAGAAGAGTGATGGAAACGTGGTGGTATTTCTTGTACTATACGTAGATGACATCTTGCTCATTGGCAACAATGTCAAGGTGTTGTCAGACGTAAGGGTATGGCTGTCCAAGCAGTTTGATATGAAGGACTTGGGAGAAGTAGGACATATTCTTGGGATCAAAGTGATAAGAGATCGCAAGAAAAGAATGTTATGCTTATCTCAAGCTTCGTACATTGATACCATTCTAGCTCGTTTTAGCATGCAAAACTCCAAGAAAGGTTTTCTACCTTTTCGACATGGAGTACCTTTATCTAAGGAGATGTGTCCTAAGACACCAAAGGAGATAGAGGACATGAAGGCAGTTCCTTATGCTTCGGCCGTAGGAAGCCTAATGTATGCAATGCTATGTACGAGGCCAGATATCTGTTTTGCCGTGGGCATGGTTAGCAGATATCAAAGTAACCCAGGACAAGGACATTGGACTGCGGTAAAGCATATTTTAAAGTACCTGAAAAGGACTAGAAATTATATGCTGGTTTACCAAGCAGATGATGTGCTTCCTGTGGGTTACACAGATTCTGATTTCCAGTCGGATAGGGACAACAGTAAATCTACCTCGGGTTATGTGTTTACCTTAGGAGGTGGAGCCATTATATGGAGGAGTGTTAAGCAGAAATGCGTTTCAGACTCCACCATGGAAGCTGAGTATGTGGCAGCCTCTGAGGCAGCCAAAGAAGCTGTATGGCTCAGGAACTTCTTGATGGACTTAGAAGTGATTCCTGGTTTGCCCAAAGCTATCACAATTTATTGTGATAACAGTGGTGCAGTGGCAAACTCGAAGGAACCACGAGCCCATAAAGCAAGTAAACACATTGAGCGCAAGTACCACCTGATACGAGACATCGTAAAGCGAGGAGAAGTTGTTGTCGCCAAAATTGCATCAGCAGATAACCTAGCAGATCCTTTCACAAAGGCCCTCCCAGCGAAAGCTTTTGATGGGCATGTTGAAGGGATGGGAATTAGATGTGTGGCGGCGCTTATAGAAGCATAGTCTTTTAGTATAAGTGGGAGATTGTTAGGATGTATACTATAAGCCTAGTTTTTTGTATGAACATCGTTTATGGAATGAGAATCACATTGGTCATATGTTTGCATTTTATATTTGTTATATATGCAATGTCCAATTAATTTATATTATAGATAACTTGGTGTGTGGTGCCACACAGAAGATCATGTTATCAGTTTCTTATAAATTATAAATAGTAGCTCACAACCAAGATGGATTTGGACAAATCATCGGAATGGTTGTAGTGTAGTTTGGTATTAGTCTGTCTTGACTATAAAACTACACTAGTACACTTTGTGTGTATTGAGCAGGACCATTTGAGGTTGTTCGTTTTATACTGACTATATAATAGAACAAGACCTCTGTTATTATGGATGTACATCTTCTTAATCCCTATATAATAACGGGCACGTATGCTCAATGTTTATTTCTTTAATTTGCCAATGGGTGAGATTTATTCATAAATCAATAAACTCGGTGAGTTGGGAGATAGCATTGTTTATATGGTGTTCTGTTGATTATAGAAGGAATCTGTGTCCTAATTATTTAGGATGATAATGTCCCCTTGAGGAGCTCATAAGGATTATCATGTAAACCCTGCAGGTGGATTTAATCCGACATGATAATAAGGATGAGTGGTACTACTCTTGGAATTAGATGTAAATTATTTAAGTTGTCAGTAACTTATTTAATTTACGGACATTCGATATCTTAAACACGGGGAAATAAATGTACACATAATAAGAAGGAGCCCATATTAAATATGGGATTGGGATGGTAGTTCAATAATAATTCTCTAGTGGACTGAATTATTATTGATGGGCTTCAGTTATGTGTTCGGGCCGAACGCAGGATACTAAAGCCCATCAGGAGGCCCAACCCAATTCCTCCTCTAGGTCCCTGGTGTAGCCTATATATAGCTCTTTTCATCAGCGCCTCTTATAAAAAAAAAGAACACAGATCACAGAAAACACGTGATAAGTGAGAGAGAGCGGAACTGATTTTTCTCGAAGGATCGTTGGCCACGCAACGTTCGAGAAGGGCTCAGAGGAATACATCAGAAGATCAAGAGGTCTACAAGGGTATGATTTCTTTCCGCTGCGATTTATCTTTGGATCCCGATTCCGATAGCATAGGGCCGGCGATCCGTCGGTTCCAACAAGAAAGACCTCTAACCAGGTTCTTTCTTGCCAACTTGTTGATTGTCTTGAAGTTCAGGTGGCTCATTCTCTTGTGTCATAACCAACTTAGCTCTGGAGTGCTCTTTGCTATGAAGCATGTTGGTTGTACTGTTGAATCCAATTAGCAAGGTAGATATTGTCTCTCCTGGTTCCAGTGAGCTTAACCTCATTCGTTTTGTTGTCTTTAATCAGATATTTGTTGAGGTTGAACTTGTCACACCCCGTTTTCTTTCATAAAAATATCAGAGTTTTCCTCGTGGGCGTGAAGATAGGAATAGAAAGGGACATATTTCTCAGACAGAAAGAAGTAGTAGGAGACGACAGAAAAAAGAGGTAAGGGACGATATGAAACATTCACCTATCAACAATCAGCCCCAACCGATAACAATCGGTCTCAATATCGATAAAACTCAACATTCGCAGCGGAACAATTCATCAGGATATCACATCCGTCACATGTGTCAAAATATTACAAAACGTGAATTACGTAAAATCTTGTTTGGAAATGTTTGTAATACACCAGTCTAAACATACAAGTCCAAAGATAGCACCATCTCTCTCCATCTAGGGTTCCTCATGCTCATCATCTCCTGTAGTGTGAGTACAGATTAAGGAGTGAGTGCGTGGAATACACTCGTGGGGATAAAATCTGCCTCTTATGACACATGACAGATAACAGAAAGAAAATAAAAGCATCTACCAGCACGTTGCCACAACACGTAAAATACATAGCAGATATTAGAAATGGTAAGGGATGAATAGACGTGGGTATTCCCCATCTAACCCTATAAAACGGTCTCACTACCACTGATGCATTTCAAGAGGACCACCAAATCTCAACAGAGTAGTAGAAGAGAGGGTAAGGGATGAATGCATGTTCAGAGCGAACCGCGGTCCTTTTACAGTATTAAGTATGGCACAACAACTAAATTCACAACACGTAGTGTTCCGCAGTTCATGCTTTTAATAGGAGAAAACAATAAACAAATAAAGATTTAGAAGTTACCCCCACCTTGTCGAGTTGTTGAGTAACAAGTATTAAGTATCACAAACATGATCCAACTGATAACCTACACAAGTTACAGTGTTTCTTAGATTCTTAATCAATATAATTAAAGCTTTAAATGATTTTGAAGAAAGAACGATTGTTCAGGATGCGACGAATCGAGGGATCTCAAAATTGGGATTAAAGTAACAAGGATAAAAGTTCAATTCATAAGGCTGAGATGAAAGAGGATGGAATAAGGGTTGCAACGCAAAAAGAATGAGCTCAATCGAAGTTGAAACAAGCTCGAATGGGGCATTTTAAGATTGAGGGGTATTTCGGTAATTTTGGTAAAAGGTTGACTTTGACTGGGCCCATGACCCTCGGTCAATGACTTCTCGTCGACGATGACTCGATGTTGACGTACGGTGGAAAAAATGGGCTTCGAATAGAAAACACGACGTTGCGTGCGCGTCGGCACGCGCGGACCCGGCACCAGGTGGGAAAACCCGGCAGTCCCGGCATTTCTCGACAGCTGCCGAGTTTTCTCGGCAGTGGTTTACCTGGCTCGGCAGCGGGGGTGTGGTCTCGGCAGCTGGTCGAGTTTTCTCGGCGGCGTGGGTGTGGGTCTCGGCCGCCCGATACCCGGCGTCGCCCAGCGTGCCTGTCGCCCGCGCCCGGCACGCGCGTGCCTCCCGTCGCCCACACCCGGCGCGCACCCGTCTCCTGTCGCCCGCACCCCGACGCACACCCACACACACACATCCGCCCCTGACGCACACCTGCACGTGCAAGGAACTTGCAAGCCTCTTTCTTACTGTGTCGCTTCTTTCTTTCCATTTTTCGTCAAGGAACTTGCAAGCCTCGATTATTTGGCTAAGCTCAATGTTCAGAACTTTTGCCAGTCTTGAGCTTCTCCAATTCTTTCTCGAATCTTCCTATTCGGATCACACTTCTATTTCTCATTCCTTTTCTTCTTCAACTCTTCGTACTGATCATTGTATTGATCATCCTATATATTCCTTATCTTTACCGTTTACTTGCGAAGTAGGATGAGGAGTAGGTAGCGCTGAAGAGTCGCTTTCTCTCAGTCGAAGAAGCAAGTATGTTTTCGATAAAGGTAAAGAAAAGAGAGAAGGAAAGAGAGAGAAAAAGAGAGTTGAAGAGACATGGGTAAAGTTGTCGTATCCATCCGAAGGAATTAGCTGCATGAGTAGCTCCTTTCGCAGAATTCCAACATGTTCCTGAGATGTTTATACGTGGTGCGTTCTATCGCATGAATGGATAAGGATATCATCGATGAACATGATGATAAGGAGATCGAGATACGGATGTGTTGGGTCCCAAGTGGTGTCCGAGGTTCAGAAGGGGGGTGAATGAATTTTGGTCGATTTTGAAAATCTTTTAAAACTTACTGTTCTGTAAGTTACTAGAACTTATAGCACCTGTCGGTTACTGCTTACAGCACTAGGATGCAGTGCAGCACGCTGTAACTAGAGTTTTATACGCAGCAGAAAATAAACGGTTTTAAGACACAAGACTGGCTGGTTTCCTCAAATATGATCATTTTCAAAATGTTTTATGCATATGACAGAGATATATTAAAGATAAAGCGCAGATAAGAAAGCAATAAAACACATGGCTTATAGTGGTTCGAAGGTGGTGTAAGCCTTCTACGTCCACTCTACTGCTACCTCGAGCAGGAACTTTGTTAAGCAAGATTGGTTTACAGGACACTCTCTAACAATCTATCAACTTACAAAGCTAACCACCTACTAGAGTCCAGCGTCCACACAGCAACTGCAAACTCTAAAGGTTAACCCACACAGGATTCCACACTCCCACACAGGGAAGTTGCCTAACACTAGACAACTATACATACAGCAAGGATCTCTCCTATCAACTGTACGACACCTAAAACAAACTACGCACACAGCTTCAAGGTTAAAAAAAAATAGATCTTCAACTGGTGAGAAGCAGTCTTGGTCTCTGAAAGCTCATTTGTTGTTGTAGACTTGCTCCTAGAAGGTTGAGTGGCTGAACATGTGAAAGCTTAAAAGCTTTGGATGATATGTGAGTTTCCTCTCAACTCTGTCCAGCAATCTCTTCAATCAGCCACACCTTCTATTTATAGATCTTGAGAGTTTTTTATCCGTTGGAAAGTATCCGTTGAAGAGAGATACTTCACCTTCTTTGAAATCTAACTCTGATCTCCAAGATCTTCTATGTGGTCGCATTAAATGCATCTGAGCTTCTTGACCAAAGGCATGACTTGCATTTAATGTGACTTGACTCTTCTCTCTGGAGCATTTAATGCGGTGATTACGGCTCACAGCTTTCTGCAGCGCGTCAGTCCACATGACGTCTCGGCATTGGCTCCGTGTCTGCAACTTCAGTCTTCTCTCGAATGACTCTATTCAATCCTGCTTGGATCTTCATTCCTCGTACTGCATTTATCCTTCCTCGGATTGCAGGATACTTCTTCAGTTGACTTTTTATCGTTTATGCTCTATCCTAGGTCTGCTTACAGCTGTTAGGTCTTTACAGTGCTGCTGTAACTTAAACCTTCTTGCAGTATCTTCATACAGTACTGCTGTAACCTTTCTTGCAGTACTCCTGTATCTTCTTCTTGCAGCGATGTTGCATGTCGTTCTTACTTATTCTGCTGCAATGCTGTAACTGTCTTCTTGCAGTCTTGCTGTATATGCTTTCTTGCAGCAGCTTCTTCTTGCAGACTCAGCTTCCTTAGTAACCTTTGTTGCTGTAACCTGGATAGGTTCTTGTGAGCTTGCAGCAGCAGCATCAACCTCCTCATGAGATGTCTCTAGCTGTTTAGCGATTACCTCAGCTTCTCCTCGAACATCCTCTAAGGGTACTGTCTCAACAATCGCCCCTTCAGAGGTCTTCTTATCCTCAAAGAGTGTTGTCAGAACAACAGCCTCGCCTGAGGTCTTCAGCAAGGACCCCATCTCCTCGGCCGGTCCTGTAACCTCGACAACCTCTGCTACAAGTATGGGTTCTTGCAGCCCTTATCGGTTTCTTGCAGCAGCTACTAGTTTTCTGAATTCTCTTTTCAGAACAACTTCCTCACAGCCTGCTGACTGTTTCTTCCAGTATCCTAACTCATTTCTGCTAAGAATACTTCTTCTAGCTTGCTGTTCCCTACAACATGCTAACCTTTAGAAGTGTTCTTACTTCTTCTAAGGTTGGTTTTCCTTGTATCTTGGAAAACCATTACATGATCTTTCTTAGATCATGTGATGTGGAAACTAGGTATCAATACCATAAGCAAACTGTTCTTTTCTTATTGAGTTAGTGTTTTATCTTATCAAGATAACAACTGAAATATCCCGACAGGATGAAAGACGCGATTCATCAATTCCATTAAGACAACTGGAGCATTACTAAGTCCAAATGGCATTACTACAAACTTGTAGTGGCCACACCTCATCCTGAATGTTGTCTTTGATATATCGGCATCTTTGACTTTCATCTGGTGATATCCAGACCTTAAGTTAATCTTCGAGAACACACTGACACCTCTTAATTGATCAAAAAGATCTTTATTCGAGGCAGTGGATACCTTTTCTCTAGGGTTCGCTTATTCAGCTCTCGGTGATCTATACACATCCGAAAGTTGTCATCCTTCTACTTCACAAAAAGCACTGGAGCTCCCCAAGGCGACACACTTAGTCTGATGAAAGTCCAAAAGTTCTTGTATTTGGACCTTTAATTCTTGTAATTGTCTCGATGCCATTCGATAAGGAGCTTTCGACACCGGTACTGTTCCTGGGATAAGATCAATCTTGAAGGTCACTTGTCTATCTGGCGGAGGGCCGGGTAAATCCTCTGGGAAAACGTCCAAGAATTCCTTTATTACTAGCACATCCTTGATAGACATTGACTCCGCTCAAGATTTACCATATTGACCAACCAAGCTTCGCAATTCCTTTTGCTAAGCATCTGGGTTGCCTTCATGGTTGAGATAATCCTTGAGTCAATCCCAACTCGTGTTCCATGGAAGGTGAACTCCGGTTCTCCTGGTGCTTGAAAGGTAATTTCTCTCGATATGATATTTGATTACCGTGTGATTGGACTCTAACCAGTCCATTCCTAGGATTACGTCAAAATCCTTCATCTCCAAAGCATGAAGATCAGCTAGGAGAATCTTATCTTCGAAAGTGATCTTAAGGCGACGGTATAGATGTTTTGTTTTAACTGTCTCCCCTGAAGGAATACTAACTTCTAGGGTTCGAGCAACTATCCTACCGTCTTCATACTTCAACAATTTACAGAAGTTGACAGATATAAAGAAGTGTGTCACTCCAGTATCAAATAGGATGAGGACAGGTATATCACATACTGGTAACATACCTGTTATCGTCTCAGCTGTTGGAACCGACGGATCGCCGGCCCTATGCTATCGGAATCGGGTTCCAAAGATAAATCGCAGCGGAAAGAAATCATACCCTTGTAGACCTCTTGATCTTCTGATGTATTCCTCTGAGCCCTTCTCGAACGTTGCGTGGCCAACGATCCTTCGAGAAAAATCAGTTCCGCTCTCTCTCACTTATCACGTGTTTTCTGTGATCTGTGTTCTGTGTTATGAGAGGCGCTGATGAAAAAGAGCTATATATAGGCTACACCAGGGACCTAGAGGAGGAATTGGGTTGGGCCTCCTGATGGGCTTTAGTATCCTGTGTTCGGCCCGAACACATAACTGAAGCCCATCAATAATAATTCAGTCCACTAGAGAATTATTATTGAACTACCATCCCAATCCCATATTTAATATGGGCTCCTTCTTATTATGTGTACATTTATTTCCCCGTGTTTAAGATATCGAATGTCCGTAAATTAAATAAGTTACTGACAACTTAAATAATTTACATCTAATTCCAAGAGTAGTACCACTCATCCTTATTATCATGTCGGATTAAATCCACCTGCAGGGTTTACATGATAATCCTTATGAGCTCCTCAAGGGGACATTATCATCCTAAATAATTAGGACACGGATTCCTTCTATAATCAACGGAACACCATATAAACAATGCTATCTCCCAACTCACCGAGTTTATTGATTTATGAATAAATCTCACCCATTGGCAAATTAAAGAAATAAACATTGAGCATACGTGCCCGTTATTATATAGGGATTAAGAAGATGTACATCCATAATAACAGAGGTCTTGTTCTATTATATAGTCAGTATAAAACGAACAACCTCAAATGGTCCTGCTCAATACACACAAAGTGTACTAGTGTAGTTTTATAGTCAAGACAGACTAATACCAAACTACACTACAACCATTCCGATGATTTGTCCAAATCCATCTTGGTTGTGAGCTACTATTTATAATTTATAAGAAACTGATAACATGATCTTCTGTGTGGCACCACACACCAAGTTATCTATAATATAAATTAATTGGACATTGCATAAACATATATAACAAATATAAAATGCAAACATATGACCAATGTGATTCTCATTCCATAAACGATGTTCATACAAAAAACTAGGCTTATAGTATACATCCTAACAATCTCCCACTTATACTAAAAGACTATGCTTCTATAAGCGCCGCCACACATCTAATTCCCATCCCTTCAACATGCCCATCAAAAGCTTTCGCTGGGAGGGCCTTTGTGAAAGGATCTGCTAGGTTATCTGCTGATGCAATTTTGGCTACAACAACTTCTCCTCGCTTTACGATGTCTCGTATCAGGTGGTACTTGCGCTCAATGTGTTTACTTGCTTTATGGGCTCGTGGTTCCTTCGAGTTTGCCACTGCACCACTGTTATCACAATAAATTGTGATAGCTTTGGGCAAACCAGGAATCACTTCTAAGTCCATCAAGAAGTTCCTGAGCCATACAGCTTCTTTGGCTGCCTCAGAGGCTGCCACATACTCAGCTTCCATGGTGGAGTCTGAAACGCATTTCTGCTTAACACTCCTCCATATAATGGCTCCACCTCCTAAGGTAAACACATAACCCGAGGTAGATTTACTGTTGTCCCTATCCGACTGGAAATCAGAATCTGTGTAACCCACAGGAAGCACATCATCTGCTTGGTAAACCAGCATATAATTTCTAGTCCTTTTCAGGTACTTTAAAATATGCTTTACCGCAGTCCAATGTCCTTGTCCTGGGTTACTTTGATATCTGCTAACCATGCCCACGGCAAAACAGATATCTGGCCTCGTACATAGCATTGCATACATTAGGCTTCCTACGGCCGAAGCATAAGAAACTGCCTTCATGTCCTCTATCTCCTTTGGTGTCTTAGGACACATCTCCTTAGATAAAGGTACTCCATGTCGAAAAGGTAGAAAACCTTTCTTGGAGTTTTGCATGCTAAAACGAGCTAGAATGGTATCAATGTACGAAGCTTGAGATAAGCATAACATTCTTTTCTTGCGATCTCTTATCACTTTGATCCCAAGAATATGTCCTACTTCTCCCAAGTCCTTCATATCAAACTGCTTGGACAGCCATACCCTTACGTCTGACAACACCTTGACATTGTTGCCAATGAGCAAGATGTCATCTACGTATAGTACAAGAAATACCACCACGTTTCCATCACTCTTCTTGTATACACATGACTCATCCGGACATTGAATGAATCCAAAAGACTGGATTACCTCATCAAAACGGATGTTCCAAGATCTCGAAGCTTGTTTCAATCCATAAATGGACCGATTAAGCTTACACACAAGATGCTCTTTGCCCTTTGCAACGAACCCTTCTGGTTGTTTCATATAGATTTTTTCTTCAAGACTACCGTTAAGAAAAGCAGTCTTGACATCCATTTGCCAAACCTCATAATTCATATGAGCAGCAATAGACAAAAGAATCCGGATAGACTTAAGCATGGCTACCGGCGAAAAGGTTTCCTCATAATCGATTCCTTCTTTTTGAGTGTACCCCTTCGCAACAAGCCTTGCTTTGAAAGTTTCTACTTTCCCGTCTGATCCTCTTTTTCTTTTGTAGACCCACTTACATCCAATGGCTTTTACACCATTTGGTGGTTCTACTAGCTCCCAGACTTGATTAGAATCCATAGATTCTAATTCAGAATTCATAGCTTTTTGCCAAGATTCTGCATCTTTATCTTGGAGTGCTTCGTCATAGGTCCAAGGATCAGATTCATGTTCACCAGATACCAAGTCCGAAGACTCTCCCAAAAACATGAATCTATCAGGCTGTCTAACAACCCTCCTACTACGACGAGGCACTTGTGGTAATTGTGTATCATTAGTGACACATGGTGCAGACCCCTGTGGTATCTCATCTTGTACTAGTGGTACTAAGGTAGGGATTTCCCCTCTGATTTCCTCTAGAACAATTTTACTCGTGGGCTTGTGGTTCATTACATAGTCCTCTTCTAAGAATCGGGCATTTGTGCTAACAATGACCTTCTAATCCTTAGGACTATAAAATAAACCACCTTTCGTTCCTCTAGGATAGCCCACAAACAGCCGAACATCCGTACGAGATTCCAACTTATCAGCATCTCCCTTCAGCACATGTGCTGGACTACCCCAAATCCGAATGTGTTTAAGACTAGGCTTACGCCCATTCCACAATTCTGTGGGAGTAGAGGGTACTGTCTTAGAAGGTACCAAGTTTAGAATATACGCTGCCGTTTCCAGGGCATATCCCCAAAACAAATTCGGTAATTCCGAATAACTCATCATCGATCTAACCATTTCCATGAGAGTTCTATTCCTTCGTTCTGCCACACCATTCTGTTGGGGTGTACCAGGTGCAGACAATTGGGATTGAATCCCAGCCTCTGATAAGTAATTCCTAAACTCTCCTAAGAGGTACTCGCCACCACGATCAGATCGTAGTGTTTTGATACATTTACCATGACGCTTCTCCACATCAGTCTTGTACTCTTTGAATTTATCAAAGCACTCAGACTTGCGGCGCATCAAATAAATATACCCATATCTCGAAAAATTGTCTATAAATGAGACAAAATATTCGAAACCATCTCTTGCCTGGATAGTCATAGGACCACACAAATCAGAATGAACCAATTCCAACACTTCTTTGGCTCTATACCCCTTGGCTTTAAAAGGCCTCTTGGTCATTTTTCCTTCCAAGCAGGACTCGCAGGTCGGATAGTTTTCCACTTCCAATGAACTCAAAGGTCCATCGGCTATCAACCTTTGAATCCTACTTAAGTTAATGTGACCTAGTCTTAGATGCCAAAGATATGTTTGGTTCATTTTAGAAGGTTCTTTTCTCTTATTTGAGTTAGAAGATGTATTATTAATTTCCAGTTGTTGCATCGTAGGAGTTATTGGATTAAGAGTATATAAATTGCCAACCAACGTACCAGAACAGACAATAACCCTATTTTTCTTGACAACCACTTTGCCATCAAAAGAAACAGAATATCCATCCAAAAATAACTTAGAAACCGAAATCAAGTTCTTTCTAAAAGAAGGTACGTAAAGACAATTCCTCAAAACCAAAGTCTTGTTCCTATCAAAAGATAAATAAACATCTCCCACTGCAACTGCCGCCACTTTCGTAGCGTTGCCCATGTAGATGGTAATCTCGCCCTCACTAAGTCGCCTGGTTTCCTGGAACCCCTGCAAAGAATTGCAGACATGATCAGTGGCTCCCGTATCTACACACCAGGTACCGGTAGATAACACCGCTAAACATGTTTCAGTAATTAGTGAGTAAGATTTACCTTCTTTGTTCTCTTTTTTCTTGGGACAATCTACCTTCCAATGTCCAGGCTGCTTGCATGAGAAGCACTTGCTCTTCGGCTTTTTCACGCCACCTTGTGGCCCAGCCTTTTGAGGTCCATTCGCTTTGTTTGCCGAAGGATTCTGTTTCTTTTTCTTCTTTCCACCTTTCGGCTTAGAATTAGAAACATTTTCAGCAACGTAAGCTTGAGCACTTTGACGAAATAGTCCTTCTGCCGATTTGAGTTCTGTCAGAAGTTCCGCCAAGGAATACATCCTTTTGTTCATATTATAATTAAGGCGGAACTGCTCAAAACTCTTAGGCAGTGTTTGGAGCACGATATCGACCTGGGTTTCCCCATCGATTTCAGCTCCAAGGACTTCCATCTCATTCAAATGAGCCATCATCTTAAGGACGTGATCACTCACAGGTGTCCCTTCAGACATGGTGGTCGTCATTAAGTTTCTCATTGCCTCCTGTCTGGCAGCCCGACTCTGGTGTCCGAAGAGTTCTCTAAGATTGTGCATCATATCATAGGCAGTGGGCATGGCCTGATGCTGATGTTGCAGTACATTTGACATGGAAGCCAAAATGTAACACCGCGCCATCTCATCTGCCTTAACCCACTTTCTATAATGCGCTTTCTCCTCTTCAGTAGAGTTTTCATCAGGCATGTCAGGACAGTGCTCATGGAGTACAAACTTGTACTCCTCAGCAGTTAGGACAATATCCAGGTTTCTTTTCCAGTCAATATAATTAGGACCAGTAAGTTTGTTTTCTTTGAGTATAACAGCAAGTGGATTGAAAGACATAATGAAATCCTGAGAATCATATAAATAAATAAATAAATAAATACACAGGTCATAACATATAGAATTTAAAGCCTATATTGTTCCCTCAAACAATATAATTAAATTCACCAACACCTCAAAACACCGTGAATTTTGCATGCCACGATAGTGTGGACGTATGCTAATTCAAACATTTGTAAGAGGAGGTTTTACCCATTAATTTCATTATCTTGTCAAACAAAATAAAATTAATAGTTGGTTTAGCTTCAGCCATGCAAACAACAGCACTTACTCCGATGGGGAGGATACTATCATATGCACCTAAGTGTGTACCATTTGTTAATACTAAGTCCATTATCTAGGATTGTATCTCTTCAGATGGAGAAGATCATACGCTCCTAAATAATTTTCTATAATTATCCTTAGAGGAAGTTTGATCCAGTGATCCGCAATCAAACTCATCCGATGTGGAAGAAGGCACTCAAAGCCAACGTGTAAGTTTAAATGCATCACTCACAAACCAGTAATGGAGGCTATGGGATTTATTCAAAATAAATCCCTCTCCCACTTAGTTATTTAAATGAGGGATTTTAGCATGCAATAACATATAACATATAAAAGCATGCTTGATAAAACAACAAACAAATAGAAAGGCAATAAATACGGAATAATATAAATCCAACTATTATGGCCACTTCGATTGAATGTTTGCCTGCTAAACGGGGATAGAAAAAATTAGGGTTTAAAACCCTAATCAGCACCAACATCCAGCGAACAGAATCAGCGCCAAATCCAGCGATTGTTGCGCAAATCCAGCAGGTTGTTGCACAGAATCAGCGCCAATCTACTGATCTGATCGATCAGCCCCATCGAGCAATCTGTTCCAGCGCCTAGCAATCTGATCGAACAGCCCCTTCGAACGCCAATCCTAGTTCGAATAGAAGTCTCGATCGAACAGGAATCCTATACAGAATCTAGTTCGAACATCTACCAATCCTATACAGAATCTAGTTCGAACATCTACCAAACCCTATACAGAATCTAGTACGATCAGAATACACCATATGAGATCGAACAAAATTACATCGAGAACAAATCAAGAATATGTAAAACCTAACACGACAAACCGCCGTGTTTTTACTATTACAATCATGCAACCAACCCAAAATAAAAACCTCGACAGGTCCGAGGGTTTAGATCATACATTAAACATACATACAGACCATAATAGTTGGATATATAGGTAACCTGCAAAACCGAGTTATCTTATGCAATCCTACTATCATACAATCTGAATATAAAACGTATGAAAAAGCATAAGATCGTAATATATAACCGATCCAATTACATAGAACTAGAAACCGTGGCTCTGATACCAATTGTTGGAACCGACGGATCACCGGCCCTATGCTATCGGAATCGGGTTCCAAAGATAAATCGCAGCGGAAAGAAATCATACCCTTGTAGACCTCTTGATCTTCTGATGTATTCCTCTGAGCCCTTCTCGAACGTTGCGTGGCCAACGATCCTTCGAGAAAAATCAGTTCCGCTCTCTCTCACTTATCACGTGTTTTCTGTGATCTGTGTTCTGTGTTATGAGAGGCGCTGATGAAAAAGAGCTATATATAGGCTACACCAGGGACCTAGAGGAGGAATTGGGTTGGGCCTCCTGATGGGCTTTAGTATCCTGTGTTCGGCCCGAACACATAACTGAAGCCCATCAATAATAATTCAGTCCACTAGAGAATTATTATTGAACTACCATCCCAATCCCATATTTAATATGGGCTCCTTCTTATTATGTGTACATTTATTTCCCCGTGTTTAAGATATCGAATGTCCGTAAATTAAATAAGTTACTGACAACTTAAATAATTTACATCTAATTCCAAGAGTAGTACCACTCATCCTTATTATCATGTCGGATTAAATCCACCTGCAGGGTTTACATGATAATCCTTATGAGCTCCTCAAGGGGACATTATCATCCTAAATAATTAGGACACGGATTCCTTCTATAATCAACGGAACACCATATAAACAATGCTATCTCCCAACTCACCGAGTTTATTGATTTATGAATAAATCTCACCCATTGGCAAATTAAAGAAATAAACATTGAGCATACGTGCCCGTTATTATATAGGGATTAAGAAGATGTACATCCATAATAACAGAGGTCTTGTTCTATTATATAGTCAGTATAAAACGAACAACCTCAAATGGTCCTGCTCAATACACACAAAGTGTACTAGTGTAGTTTTATAGTCAAGACAGACTAATACCAAACTACACTACAACCATTCCGATGATTTGTCCAAATCCATCTTGGTTGTGAGCTACTATTTATAATTTATAAGAAACTGATAACATGATCTTCTGTGTGGCACCACACACCAAGTTATCTATAATATAAATTAATTGGACATTGCATAAACATATATAACAAATATAAAATGCAAACATATGACCAATGTGATTCTCATTCCATAAACGATGTTCATACAAAAAACTAGGCTTATAGTATACATCCTAACATCAGCTTCCTCAGCAGCTTCTGGGCGGGTGAGAGCAAAGGCTCGTGCTCTGCCTGCCACTGGCCTTGAGTTCGGGGCTGTGGCTGGCGAGTTTCCCGCCTTCCAGCAGTTGGCCACTATATGCCCCAGTGCCCCACACGTGAAGCAATTTCGTGTTTCTTGTTGACATGGCCCCACGTGTACCTTTTTGCATCTAGGGCACGGGTTCCCCGGTCTGGGAGTGGGAAGGTGTGGAGCGTTGTTTGCTCTTGGAAATTTATTCGGGGCAGAACTTTGGCTCGGGCCAGGCCACATCCTTCTCACAGGAGCCGGGAAAATTTTCTTAGGAGGCATAGCATCCAAATGCAAACGAGAGGCAATCTCCTATGCTCTCTCGATAACACTTGTATATGACAACCCCCTACCCAGCTAGAATGGATCCAATCTCTAAACGAAGGCCTTTTTCAAACCTTCGAGCATTCTTACTGTCGGTATCCACCGTGTGGCGTACCGACTCAGATGATTGAATCGTTGCTCGTATTCTCCAACCATCAAGCTTTCTTGACGGAGATGTAGAAACTCTGTTTCCTTTTTATCTCGGTAAGATTGAGGGATAAAGTGATAAAAAACCACTTCCGTAAATTCCTCCCAAGTAATCCCCTTTCTTTGATCAGCCGATAGAGTTCGTTCGTACGAGTCCCACCAGTGACTAGTTTCTTCAGTAAGTGGGAAGATCGCACAAGAGACCTTCTGTTCCTAGGTACATGTCAAATGTCCAAATAATCGGTCGAGTGACCTTAGCCACTCTTCCGCACCCACTGGTTCACATTTCCCGTCAAATATCGACGGATTAAATCGCCTAAACTGCTCGTATATAAGGTTAGGATCAGATCTTACCGGCTGGGGGTTGGCTTGGGTTACTTCAAAATGTTGTGCCAATCCCCTTAATACCGAGACTAAATCTCCTATATTCGCATTTTCGGTTCTCTCTGGCTGATTAGCCATTTGCGGTTGTTCCTTTCGAGGTCGTCCTCTAGGCATGATTCTGTTAGGTTATATATATATATATATCGTTACCATACATGATAAAATCTAGATAAAGAATAATAAACGCGATATGCAAGAAGAGATATAAACGTGTATCCTATCACAAAAAGGGATTACACAGATATAATATATATATACATCTCTGCAAAATAGAGTAGCCCTTACATCATGTCAAAAGGATTATGTACACTATCTACATGATATAAAAGCTACCATGTACATATAGAGGGATATATCGTATGTAATATATATATATACATCAGAAAGGTCATCTCTCTAGTTTACGCAATGGTTGCGGCTGGAGGCGGCGGTCCTGGTAATCCTGGTGCCCTAACTCCCGGGTCACCTGCCCCTGGATCATACTCCTCAGGGTCATCATACTCCTTAGGGTCTTCTTCCGACTCGGAGCTACTGCTAGACGGATCGTAAGGTGATGGCTCCGGGATAGTCGGAAGACTATGTCAGTCCCAAAGCTCCAGCATTCGCCTCGCTACATTGCCGAAGTCGACGATAGGCTCAAGATCTACTGACAAGAATACTACCTCGTCTCTATAGACTAAGCAGGCCCTAGCCTCCCGCTCACGTGGCAGAGTATGGATCATGTGCCAACAAGCCTGGAAACTAATAATCCTACCTCCAACACCTCCTAACTCCATCCAGCAATGTAGCAGTCTGGCAACGTGCTCCCCTACCGACCTATCGTCTGTCACCCTACTTTCATAAAAACAATGTCGAAGTCTCTCTTCACGCGTCTCCACAACCGATACTCATATCCTAGCGGTAATATAAACCCTATTCATCTATCATGTAGAAGTTACACGAGTTTCTATCATCAGTCTATATCCGTAATCACCCCCTCTATAGACGATATACGAAACTAACCCCTTATAATATACCCCACGTAATCCAACAATATATATATAACAACAATTTAACACACGTCAAGTAACATGGTATAGATAAATATTCTTTTTATTAAGTTCCATAATCCTGGAAGGTAGCTCATAGAGAGAGGTGCTTATCCATCTTTGGGATAATATCTATATCCCACTTGCATATACAACCAGAAAAGTACTTCAAGGAACATATCATAAACTTCCACACATGATCATCATAGATCTCAAGCATCAAATGCAACTTTACGTATCACAAACATCCTCACATAGTTTCCATAGACCTCAAGTATCAAAACCAACCTTACGCATTACAACCACAAACTGGAAAAACTCACTCATTAGCAAACCCTGTTATAAACAAGGGCCCATGGTAGTTTCAACTTTCAGTCACACAACATCAACTCCTGCGAATTGCCATATTCGCACACAAGCTCACACTGCTGTAGTCAGCGGCTTTGTGGCGGTGGCTCAGAGCAGTGTGTCGATTATAGTGACCTCAAGAGGTTTTCACAAAATCTTTTCATCGTGATTGTAGTGACGTCAAGAAGGTTTTAATAGATTATTTCATCGTAAAACAGTATTTCTTAACATCCTATTAGTCTTAAACAGTTTATATCATATCAACAAAGTAACACACATCAGGTAAACACTTACTTAAGCAAGTCATATGTTCAAGGAGAGTCACCTATGGAGAGAGGATGGTGTCTATCTGTGTCTTTTAAAAAACCTTGTCACATTTTTAAATCACACTGTTCCCACTTTAAAACCAGTTCGAGCAAGTTCAAAATCGTTAAAATGTTGCTCTGATACCACCTGTCACGCCCCGTTTTCTTTCATAAAAATATCAGAGTTTTCCTCGTGGGCGTGAAGATATGAATAAAAAAGGACATATTTCTCAGATAGAAAAAAGTAGTAGGAGACGACAGAAGAAAGAGGTAAGGGACGATGTGAAACATTCACCTATTAACACTCGACCCCAGCCGATAACAATCGGTCTCAATACAGATAAAACTCAACATTCTTAGCGGAATAATTCATCAGGATCTCACATCCGTCACATGTGTCAAAATATTACAAAATGTGAATTACTAAAATCTTGTTTGGAAATGTTTGTTATACATCAGTCTAAACATACAAGTCCAAAGATAGCACCATCTCTCTCCATCTAGGGTTCCTCATGCTCATCATCTCCTATAGTGTGAGTATAGATAAAGGGGTGAGTGCGTGGAATACACTCGTGGGGATAAAATCCACCTCTTATAACACATGACAAATAACAGAAAGAAAATAAAAGTATCTATCAGCATGTTGCCACAACACGTAAAATGCACAATAGATATTTGAAATGGTAAGGGATGAATAGATGCGGGTATTCCCCGTCTTACCCTATAAAACGGTCTCACTACCGCTAGTGTATTTCAAGAGGACCACCAAACCTCAACAGAGTAGTAGAAGAGGGGGTAAGGGATGAATGCATGTTCAAAGCGGACCGCAGTCCTTTCACAGTATTAAGTATGTCACAACAACTAAATTCACAGCACGTAGAGTTCCGCAGTTCATGCTTTTAATAGAAGAAAATAGTAAACAGATAAAGATTTAGAAGTTACCCCCACCTTGTCGAGTTGTTGAGTAACAAGTATTAAGTATCACAAACACAATCCAACTGATAACCTACACAAGTTACACTGTTTCTTAGATTCTTAATCAATATAATTAAAGCTTTAGATGATTTTGAAGAAAGAATGATTGTTCAGGGCACGATGAATCGAGGGATCTCAAAATTGGGGTTAAAGTAACAAGGGTGAAAGTTCAGTTCATAAGGTTGAGATGAAAGAGGATGGAATAAGGGTTCCAACACAAAAAGAATGAGCTCAATTGAAGTTGAAACGAGCTCGAACGGAGCATTTTAAGATTGAGGGGTATTTCGGTAATTTTGGTCAATTCCATCAGTTTGTTTGTTAAAAAAATTGGTTCTGAAGAGTTCTTCCAAATTCATAGTGATTGTGAGTTGAAGAAGTACTGTGTCGATGTGTTTACTAGAGTGAGAAAGTTAGCCTTATATCTTCTAAATGATGGGGTGGAAAGGGCAAGGGAGAGAGAACTACATAGAAAGGGTAAAAAACAGTTAGTTGCAGAGGATGAAGGTAGTGAAGGTCTTGATGATAGTGATTATTGTTGTCTATCTGAGGATGAGGGTGATGATGACCTATTGTATAAGAAGTACACTGATGTACATGTTGAGGGGTGAGGGTCTAGAGAGGGGGTTGAAGAATTAGACTCTGGAGATGAGGACATAATAGTTAGTGAAGAAGACTTTTATAGTGCTAAGTCTTTTGATGATGATGGTGATAAAGAGAGGTCCAGTATGTTTAGAGAAAACTAAAATTATAATCCAACTTTTCTTCTTGGGACGATATTCAGCACCAAAAAAGAATTTAAAGAGGCTGTTGAGTCACATGCCATAATGGAGGATAGGAGTATCAGTTTTTCTAGGAGTGATAGACATAGGATTTATGCAGTTTGTGTTGATAAAGATTGTCCATGGAGGATCCATGCTCTAAAAATACAGCATGATACCTCTTGGGAAATCACAACTTTGTATGGAGATCACTCTTGTTCCCCTACTTATAATGTGAAAAATATGAAAGCAACATGGTTGGCCGGTAGATATGGATATCAATTTAAGACTGATAAAAAAAGAAATATGCATGCTTTTAGGGAAGATATTGTGTGTGAGGTAAGATGTCATGTCACTTTTTGGCAAGCTTATAAGTGTAAACAATTAGCACTTAAGAAACATGAAGGAAATGCAAATGAACAATACTCATTACTCTGGAATTATGCTGATGAGATTAGGAGGACAAACCTTGGGTCAACAATAATCATAGGGGTTGAGCAGCTTGGAGGACAACTTGTGTTTGACAGGTTATACATTTGCTTGAGGGCTCTAAAATTGGGGTTTATTAAAGGTTGTAGGCCAGTTATTGGGTTAGATGGTACCTTTTTGAAAGGACCTCATGGTGGGATTTTGTTAGTTGCAGTAGGAATAGATCCAAATAACAATAATTTTCCTATTGCATATGCTGTGGTTGGTAAAGAATCTGGGGAAACTTGGGAGTGGTTTTTGAAGTTGTTGATTGTTGACCTAAATATCCAGGAAACTTTTAAGTGGACCATTATTAGTGATAAGCAAAAGGGTTTGATAAAAGCTGTTCATGATCTACTTCCAAATGCTGCTCATAGATTTTGTGTGAGACACATGCATGAGAATTTCAAGAAAGCTGGGTTTAGAAGACACCAATTTAAGATAGCAATGTGGAGAGCAGCCAAAGCAACAACAATCCACGAGTTTGGGAGGAAGATGAGTGAAATTAGGAGTTTGGATGAGAAAGCTCATGAATGGTTTGATAATAAGCATCCACAACAGTGGAGTAGGTCACACTTTGACATCTACCCTAGATGTGATATTCTGTTGAATAACATGTGTGAGTCTTTTAATGCTAAGATATTGAGAGCTAGAGAGCTTCCAATACTGTCAATGTTGGAGCAAATCATGAATGATCTTATGAAAAGAAACCAAGAATGTAGAGATAGGGCAAAAAAATGGAATGAAACTTTTTGCCCTAAGATAAATAAGATCATAAGGCATAATACTTCAAAGATTGCAGATTATGTTCCCATCAAATCTGATGATACATATTACCAAATATCATGTTTTGATGGGAGTCAATTTTCAGTTGACTTGGAAAAGATGAGTTGTGGGTGTAGAAAATGGGACCTTACTGGGATCCCATGCAAGCATGCCCTTTGTGCCATTCATTGTCAAAAACTTGCAGTGGATCAATTTGTTCATGACTGCTATAAGGTGGAGGTTTATAGGAGGGCTTATGACTTGGCTATAATGCTTATAAATGGCAGAAATGAGTGGACTCCCTCAAGTTGTATCCCTCCCTTGCCCCGAACAAGGATACACACAATGGGTAGGCCACCAAAAGCCAGAAGAAGAGCACCAGATGAAGTTGTGCAGAAGACTAAGAGGAAGGGAAGAGAGAGGCCAAGAAACAGAGATCAATTCAATAAGAAGAGAAAACAAGAGACAGTGAAATGCAGTAAATGTGGCATTTAAGGACACAACAAAAGAGGATGTGAGGTAAAATACAATGTAATTAAATATAATTATCAAATTTTATGTACTTATTTTAAATTGATATTAACTTTGTTTATGCAGAAACAAGGTACTGAAGATCTTCATGATGAGCAAGATTTCAAACAAGTCCTCAATGATTGTGGTCTTGGTGATCTTCTCAATGAAAGCAACATTGAAGACATATTCAATGAAAGTAATGTGGAGGGAAATTTGGTAGAGGATGTTCCAATAATAAATGAATCAGACAATAATGTTGAGGTAATGAGTGGTTTATGGGCTTAATTGCATTTTAGTTTATCTTTTGATTTTTTTACTGTATAACATTAACAAATTGGTTAGCTTGATTTCAATAGATAGAGAATCTGGTAAACAACACTGATGAGATATGTTTAAGTCAATTAACTCAAGTGGGGGTTGATGAAGGGGCTCAAAACATAAACTTGGTAAGATTACCATTGCTTTATCAACTTCTTGTTAGAATGAGAAGACTACAAATGATAGAGTTCTTAAGCTACAACCAAGAAGAAAGGGAAAGGTAAAATTCAAATCTAGTAGTTGAAACTTATTCCTTCTATATTTGCTTGTCAGAAAATTGATTATGTGTTTTTTTGGAATAGTGTGATATTAGGCCAGTATTTACTACTCCTAGGGTGAATATAAGGGCACCAACTCCCTTTATTGGTGATCAATTCATCCTAAGATCACCTTCATTTCAAATGTCAGGAAGTAGTCCAATTCTTCAAAAACAAGGGAAGAAGTATGTGATGCTCTCAAACTTGGGAGCTGTCATGGATCAAATAAGGAAAATGGAGATAGAGAAGGGAAATGAGAAGGGGAAGGGAAAGGAGAAAGTGTAGTGGCTAAACAATCTTAGGTTGATTATCTTTTGTTGGATATTAATAGTTCTTTTGTTGTTAGCTTAATGTGGTGGTATTGGTTTAATGTGTCAACTGGATTTGAATAGCACTCAGTTTATGTTTTTGATAGTTTGATTTTGTTGGCTTAGTTAATGGCTTAACAAATCTTATTTTGTTGGATATAAACAACTGTAGAGTGGTTATTTAAAACTTGTGGACCTTTATGAGATATCAGTGTGTGATGGTGGCAGATTTGATGTTGATTTGAGGGCGTACACATGCTCATGTAGAAGTTGGGAATTAGAGGACATTCCTTGCAAACATACAATAAGTGCTATCCTTGCCCAAACACTAGAACCAAAGGACTTTGTTAATGACTACTACACTGTGGAGACATAAAATAAGGTGTATGAGTCAGCTTTGTGTCCAATGGATGGACCAGAACTATGGACTACAACAGGCTATATCCCACCTATTCCTCCAAACTTTGGTAGGAAAAGAGATAGACCAACAAAAGCAAGAAGAAATGGTGATGAAGAAGAAACAAGCAAGAAAAAGAAGATCCATACACTGCCAAGACAGAAACTACTGATCTATTACAACTTCTGCCAAGGTGAGGACTCCACAAATTATCACGTCCTTGGAAGCAATTTGCTGAAGATTTCCCTGTTGATGATGTGGGAGTGTCAATTGGACAAAACAATCAAAAAAATGAGAATATAAGCTTGATTTTGTATTTAAATTATTCATCTGCAATCATAAATATTTGAACTCAAAATTTATTTGTGTTAATTAGGTAAATCAACAAGAAGACAACCCAATATTGCCAGAAGATCTTACTCAAGAAAGTGGTTTTCCCAGTTCACCACCACACACTCAAGAGGATGAATTGAATGTTCATGTAATATTATTAATATTTGCCCTTTACAAGAATATTAATAGAATATTTTATGCCAGAAAGAACACATGTGGAGACAGTTAATGTATTGTTAGCATTAGATTCCTTTTATGGTGGAAATCATTCTGTAAGTTTTCTTTAATTACTTTTTTTATGTAACTGAGTGTTTATGTGCATCACTTAATACACTGTGTTTCTTGGAGTAATTTAATTTTTGTTGATATTTTATATGTCAGCTTCCTCCACATCCACCTATTATCCCTAGAAGAGTGAATATAAGAGCACTTCCAATGAATTTCAATCCATCTGAATATGTATCAAGGCCAATGGTATTACCTAGGCCTTCATCCAAAAAAGACGGTACTCCTGTTATTATGCAAGGAGGTAAGAAGTTCATCAAATTTAGATAATCTTTTGATTGACAAGCGTAAGAGTAATACTAAGGATAATTAGTGATAGTTATGAACTTTTGGTGATTGACCTTGAATACATTGTTATTTTATATTTTGATCATGGGAAATTGAACACATTCATGTTTTGGTCTTTTGCACATGGGGTGGGCTTATGAGCCATGTTTTTGTAATGGTGTAAGTAATATTATGCAAGTCAAATTATGTTTATGAGACTATTTTTGCAACTTAGTATACTTTTCAGATATGAGCCATCTTATAAGGCATCCATTTGTAATAGTTTAAGCAAATGTTTGTGCAAGTAAATATACTTTTATTTTGATGGGAAGTTTGATTTTATTATTTAAGTTTTTTAGCTATGCAAGTGTGTTTAATTTCATAATAATATGTTTGCTATATAGATGAAAATTTGCTCATTGGCTATTACATGGGACATTTCACTAATTGCATAAGATATTGCATAAAAAAAACCTACACCTTCTAGGCTATTACATATATGTATAGCATAGGCTATTATTTAGTTAGAAAACATCCATTTGTGCATAATGGACAAGCATGCTAGTATAACCAAGCACATAAATAAATTTTTCTTCTTTTCCAAATTGTTAATTCTTTCCTCCATTCTTTTCAATTCTTTGCACTTCACCTTTGAGCTGTGAAAATTGCCCTTTGAGTTCTATAAACTTGATCTCTAGATTTGTAGGTGTATTGTGTTTAGTTGGTTCATTAATCCATTTGAAGAAGTTGTATTTTTCCCTATCAAAGAGTTTGGACAATTCTAGATCGGCAACCTTCACTACCAGGTTGTTCGGAGACTCGAACCTTGACAAACTTGCCATAGTCGCAATATTTCGTTGCTGAAACGTATGAATGGCTAGATGAAGACATCTTCCTTCAACTTTACCTCTTTCTTATTCTTTCTGTACTCTATATTTGTTTGTGTATGATGAGAATTGTGTTCTAAGCTATTATAAAAGCTGTTAAATAGTGTGTAATAGGGTTTGGTAAGAAAAAAATCGGGAAAATTGTTGTAAAATAGGTTTTCCCACCAAAAGTGGGTTTTGACGGTTTCCGTTAACCTAACTAACGGACAGGCCTAAACTTGATTATTTCTAGGCCACTTTTGATACTAGAGGCTAAAATCGGCTTGCGACCATTCCTACAAGGTTAAATTTGAATTTTACCCTTAACTGTGGTTTCAGGATTCTGATTCAACAATTCCAGCATCAAACTTCATCTCTCACTCCAGAAAAAATATGAGAGAACTATAATGTCTTTAATATAATACAAAACACTAAGGGTATGTTTGAACTGGGGCGGAGGTGGATTTTGCAAGTTCGAATTTGGGATTTGAGTGGATTTTACAAAAAGGTGGATTTTGAAAATTTTGTCTTTGTTTTGGGATTATATAGAGAAGGATTATAGTTAAGATGTACTCATCACATTAGGAATTGTAGAAAAAATAGATGTTTTTTTTAGAGAATTGTAGAAAAAGTAGGTGTTTTTATTGAGAGTTGTAAAAAAAAGGTAGAGATGAGATTTGCAAATCCCTCTCCATCCCATTACAAACAAGAATTGAGATTTGACCCATCTCAAATTCGGATGAGCACATCCCAATCCAAACATACCCTAAGTACTTTTAACAAATGAGAGGCAGTAAGGTACCTTCTTGGCACTATTTGACTTTTTAAAACTTGTGGGATAGAGTTCTAGCCAAGGATGAGGACCTTGACCAATCAAACAGGGATGCCTGACCTCTAAGAATTCGTCTCAAATGATCCTAAAAATTTTAATTTTCAAAGAATAGATATGAAACAATCTCTGTTTACTTAAAAAATACATCGTTTTAATCAATAAATGCAACTGTAGTTATTCCTTCTATCATACGGTAAATGAGAACATTCTTTTAGCAATGGTTATGCATTTTAACAAATTTCAAACAGTCATTCCTGAAAAATGAGCAAGCATTTAAGGAAATGAAATAATCTTAAAATCTCATAACCATTTTCTATTTTTTGTCAAGGCCATCTTTCGCTCTACCTCTTGGTATATGTCGATGATATAATCATCATTGGCAGCGATGCAACCATGGTGACTCGTCTTATATCTCGAATTCGTGGTGAATTCACTATTAAAGATCTTGGTCGCCTGACCTACTTTTTAGGTCTCGAAGTTACCTATACCAACCATGGTCTCTTCTTGGGTCAATCCAAGTATGCTTGTGACATTCTGCTTCGAGCTGATCTACTTGAGTCCAAGCCTATTTTGACTCCTTATTCAGAGGCTGCAGACGAAGTACTTTGGATTGATGGCACTCCTTATTCAGACCCTACACAATATCGTTTTCTTGTGGGTTCACTATAGCACTTGAATATCACTCGACCAGATATGTCATTTGCTGTCAACACTATCAGTCATTTTCAAGCTAATCCCATGGTTGCACACTTCTAGGTTGTGAAACGAATCCTTCGTTACGTTAAAGACATAATTGAATTTGGGCTTGATTTTTCTCGAGGGAATTCTACCAGTGTTCTAAAAATCGGCCTAGGTGGCTCATTCAATCTTGTAGTCAAATCCCAATAATTTTGTGATGTATTTTTGCTGGAGAGGGGTTGAGATTTTTTGCTCCAATAAAAACCTCAAGCTTTGTTGGTCAGTTCTAATGATAAATTGGTCATGTATGAGATAAGATTTCCATTTATCCACAACAAGCAAAATAGCTAACAGTTCATTTGTTGGGATCTACATGGATCTATTCGGGTGTAATTTAAATAAGAATTATCATAAATCTAACCTTATGAATTAAAGCAATTAAATCAAATTAATTCATGCTTTGAATAAATGATAAATTATACATAACCCTAAACATGCGGAACTAAGGGATATATATATATATATATATACCTCTTGATCGGAGAGACAACATTGAGAAGGTCAGTTGTATCAACCCAAATACCTTCTTGAGTATTCCCCAAGTCCAAGCTCGTAAATCCAATGGGAAATCAAACGAACTCTTTTAACTCTTGTAGGAAGAATTAATTTCTCACTTTTGTTGCTCTAAAAAATCAGCACTCTTGTATATGCACACTCAAAATTTTGATTACATTACAAAATAAAATTAATTTTTGTAAAAATTACAACTATATATATTCTTTAACTATGAGAAAAAACACTCAAAATATTACAACAAAAAGTAAAATAAAATGAGTTTTTAAGTAAACATATTGGATGCTTTGAATATATATTTATGAATACACAACACACACACACACACACATATATATATATAGTCCGGTGCCCAATGTACCACAACAGAGATAAGGTGGTCCCTTTTTACCACTCAATATAAGAAAATGCCCAAAATAGCACAAACTTTAGTAAAAGTCAAAAATACATTTACTTTATTCCATTTGATGAGACATATATACGGTCAACTACCCCACATTTAATCAAAAATAACGATGCATTCATTGATACACAATTTTCGTGTAAAAATAAATTTAATTTTTGGCTTTACACGAAAATTTAATTTAATTTTCGTGTAACCCTATATTTTGGGCCTTAGAAGAAAATTGATTTAATTTTCGTGTAAGGCAAAAAAAAAAAATCTTTTTGCCTTACACGAAAATTAAATATAGGGTTACACAAAAATTAATCAATTTTTTTGTAAGCCTTTGTAGAGGCAGCACACCATATTAAATAGAAGAGGAAATACACACTGTTACCCATGTGACACTGTCTCCATACTAAGTACATTGTCCACATCAATCTCACATCTTGTCATTCACTATTCACATGTAGACCAATCAAATTTTGTGGTATATTGAGATCATTTCTTATATTTTGTGGTATATTGAGATCAAATCTATCCTTAATGGTATTAAGGGTATTATATTATAACTTTTATGGTAGATTGAGACATTTTCTCTCTCTATATATATATATATATAAATATATATATCTATCTATATCATCAAATCATTGAGTTTTTGTTACATTAAAGAAATCTAAAGAATAATATAGTCGAACCCGCTCATTTCTAATTGTTATCATATTATTCTACAATTCTATCACCTTAGATTTTAAGGAACATGTGTTAGATTTGGTTGTTGAAAATACTTAATTGTCAAAATTTTCAGATATTATCTAAATTTAATCAAATTTGAGAACAAATTAATGCAATTTACCCTTACCCTTAAAAGTTAAAACCTAGCCCAAGACGCTAATTAAGTGTCCTACATCTTTCCCCTCAAAATCAAATACAACAAGGGTTTGTAATCTACAAATAAAAACATTGTAAATGAGTTTAGAGACAGTGAGTTTCATTCATTATAGGCATATCAATTGGTGTTGAAATTATGATCCCCAAACCCACTAGAAAAAAATAGTACTATTGATATCAAAAGGACAGTTAACAACTCTCTGATATATCTCGATTTCAGACAAGCGTAGGCCTTTTTCATTAAAGGAAAATGCTATTTGTCAAAATGGGTGGACCCCTCATGACTCACTATTTAACACTCTCTCCGTTTTAAAATAGCACGATTTAAGGTTTGGTAAAGATTAAACAACTATTTATACGTGAAATAACGTAAATGTATTGATTATATTGCTTACTATTTAATAAATATGATTAACGTAATTTTATTTAATAATAAATGTAGTATGAAAAACTAAGAGATTAAGTTAAAATAGTTATTAAATTTTTTAGATAGTCAAAAAAAAAATTCTTTTTCTTGGGATAAATCTCATTGCATCGTTTTGTTTTAATTAACCAAAAGATATTAATCTTTTTTCAATTTTCAAATATTTAAAAAATGAATCTGATCTTTTTGTTTAACTTATAACGATTATGTCACACCCCGTTTTCTTTCACAAAATATCAGAGTTTTCATACGAGCGTGAAGAAAGAAATAGAAAGAGACACATATCATAACAGAAAGAAGTAGTAGGAGACGACAGAAGAAAGAGGTAAGGGACGATGTGAAACATCACATATCAACAGTCAGTCTCAGTACCGAAAAATTCAACATTCACAGCGGATCACAACATCAGAATCTCACATCCCAAATATATACAGAAATATTCCAAAACGTAAGCTAAAATTTAAAACATTGTTTTAGAAATGTTTGAGAGACATTGTCTCATTACAACAAAGCCAGAAACAGCACTTCCTCTCTCCAACTAGGGTTCCTCATGCTCATCATCGCCTGTAGTGTGAGTACAGAATAAGGGGGTGAGTGCGTGGAATACACTCATGGGGATGAAATCCGCCTCTTGTGACTCTCAACAGATATAAAAATACTAGTAAAATAATCTTAAGTCACGTTATCACAGCACATAAAATGCATAACAGATATTAGAAATGGCAAGGGATGAGTAGGTACGGGTATCACCCGTCTTATCCTATAAAACGATCTCAATACCGTTAGTGCATTTCAAGAGGACCACAAAACCTCAATAGAGTATTAGAAAGGAGAAAGGGACGAATGCATGTTCAAAACGGACCTCAGTCCTTTCACAGTAATAATATAGCACACCAATTATATTCACAGCATTTAGTATTCCACAATCATGCATTTAATATGGAAAACAATAGACTAGATAAAGAGATAGAAATTTACCCCCACCTTGTTCGGTGGTGACCACGTGAGTCGCTAGTATCGAAAGTCTGATAACTCAAAGCTCAATCCAACAAGTAGCCTACACAGTTACGGTGTTTCTTAGATCCTTAATACAATATAAATAAAGCTGTAAAGGGTTCCGGCGGAAAAACATTCGTTAACGACGCAACGGATCGAACGATCTAAAGATTGGAGTTGAAGAAATGAGAGGGACAGATCAGTCTAAGTGGCTAAGATGATAGGGAATGAAATTTGGGTCACGACGGAAAAAGAATGAGCTCGATCGGAGTTAAAACGAGCTCGAACGGAGCATTTTAAGTTCGGGGATATTTTGGTAATTTTGGTCAAAGGGTTGACTTTGACCGGGCCGTCAACGACGTCTCATCAACGATGACTCAATACGGACGAGCGATGGAAAAAATGAGGTTCGGAACGAAAACACGGCATTAAATACATCGGGGTGCGCACGCACCCGGCGCCGGGTGAAAAACCCAGCGGTCTCGTCCATGGCTCGGCAGCTACCGAGTTTTCTCGGCAGCACGGTCTCGGCGTCTCGGCAGCTCTCGGTAGCTGCCGAGTTTTCTCGGCAGTGGGGGCCGAGATTTCTCGGCAGGTCGGTGCCTAACTTTCCCGACGGTGGCCTGCTCGACCAGGCCACTTCCCGGCGCCACCAGCCGCGGCGGTGCCACCCTCTGCCGCCGCCACCACGTCCGCCGAAAACCTCGCACCAGCGGTTACCACCTCCAGCCATCCCTCGCCGGATTCCGGCATGAACAGTGCCGGAAAATCTTGCCGCAAAACCCTTCTATACACATATTTTTGAAATCCAACCCCAACCCCAAAACTCCGACTGGCGACCACTCCCAACCCCTTGGCCGGCGACGGGGGGTCGCCTGCCACCTTTTCCGGCCAACCAAACACTCACACATAGCCATATATACACACGCATGAAACACACACACACTTCCCTGTCTTGACCGGCAGCCACCTGCCGCCGGCCACCTTCCCCAGACCCTCGCTGGCAACCTCCCGTCGCCGGCCCACCGTTCACACACGGCGGCGCCGCCCACAACAGCATGTACAAGCACACACACCATCACACCTGTTACGTCCCGTTTTCTTTCACTTAAAATTATCAGAGTTTTTCTTTTTGGGCGTGAAGAAAGAAAGAGGAAGAAGGCGAACATGAAATAAAATAGAAAGAAAATGAGAGGATAAGAAGCAGAACACTTGAAACATCGGATACAACCGATAAAATAGGGTTTTAAACCTTACGCAGTGAAAAAACATCAGGATCTTTTACAAAGAGGAGAAATACAGTTTTACTTTTACAAACGAACAATATAACTTTAAAAGCCAAAACCAAAAGATGGACACAGCTGATAGGGCACCTCTCTCTCTACGCATCAAGGTTTCCTTCGTCTCCTGTAGTGTGAGTACAGAATAGGGGGTGAGTGCGTTGAATACACTCGTGGGGATACTTTCCAAAGTTTTAACATTGTCAAGCCGATCACGTATTAAACAGATATAATAACTCAGCAATTAAACACATCACATAACTCAATTCCTTAACGGACGACCGAGCCATTTCCCAGCCCATTCCCTGCTAGCAGTCCATACTTATCGGTGTATTCACGGACCACCCAATCCATACCTATCGGTGTATTTACGGACCACCAGTCCATACCTATCGGTGTATTTACAGACCACCCAATCCATACCTATCGGTGTATTCACGGACCACCCAGTCCATACCTATCGGTGTATTTACGGACCACCCAGTCCATACCTATCGGTGTATTCACGGACACTCACCCAGTCCATACCTTCCCCAAATAAAACAGTACACTCACAATATACACAGTAAATAGGGTTCAACAATAAGATTCAACATTTCATATATCAATAGGGAAAATAATAAACACATAGAGTTTAGAAGTTACCCCCACCTCGTTCGGTGGTTATCAAGTGAGTAGCGAGTACCAAAGATCCTGTATCTCGGATCTCGTGTCTCAAATCTCGTATCTCAATGTTCAATCCAACTGATAGCCTACATACATTATGGTGTTCTTAAATCCTTAATAAAAATAATTAAAAGTATAGACGATATCGGTGAAAATACGATCGATAGAGATGAGTCGGAATGGAAGACCTAAAGATTGAGGTTGAAGGAAAAAGAGGGAAAGATCAGTTCAGTACACTGACATGATAGAGGGGGAGATTTGGATCACAATGCAAAAAGAATGAGCTCGATCGGAGTTGAAACGAGTTCAAACGGATCGTTTTAAAGATTTTAAGATCGAGGATGAAGAAACAAGAGTGGAAGTTAAATCCAACAATCTGATAAGATAGAGGAAAAGATTTGGGTCACAACTCAAAAAGAATGAGCTCAATCGGACTTGAAACGAGCTCAAACGGAGCGTTTTAAGTTTGAGGGACGGTTACCTGGCGCCAGCACGCCTAGCGCCCTCCCGGCGCCGGCCAGCCTCTTAGCCGTTTTCTCCTCCCCAAATTTCGCATGGCCGGCGACCTCCCGTCGCCGCCAACACCACCAGATAAAGCGATACAACGAGGTGCCGCCCCAACACTCAACTCCGGCCGGCGACCTCCGATCGCCGGCAACGAACAGCCCAAACACACACACACTATCACGTAAAAACACACACACATCAAATTACACACTTTCCACCACCACTTTCGGCTCCAGCGCCGCCACCCATGACGGCGCCACCACCCCCAACTGATAGCTCGACATCCCAGGAAGGTCAACCACCACTCCGGCGAAGGAGGAGAGAGAGAGAGAGAAAAAAGGTTGAAAATCAAGAAAAATAAAGATTAGGGTTTTCCGACAACGTTTTTGCCGTTTCCCGGTGAATGAGACATTGGAATTGAAATCCAAAACCTATCCTAGACTCATCTTGATGAGACCTACGTTCTATGCAAAAATCGGCCGAAACCGACAACTTTGAAATTTTCCGACCACCAGCCGGCGGTGGCGGCGCCAACCAGAAAACTGAAAACGGGAAAGAGAAGGGAGGAAAGAGAGACTTACGAGTTTTCGGTGCATTCGGCTCATTCGGAAAAACGGTGAAAAATGAATCGGGGAGGGCCCTATTTATAGAATTCCAAAATTCACTATTCATCCAAAATATCTTGGGTTACTATTCACCGGAAATATCTTTCGGGTTTTTTCGAAACTTCGTGTTTCGCCCTTTTCGTCGTGGGTTACTAGACATGGGATATGAGATATTTTTATATATCTAGATGTATTTTGGAAAAATGAGAAGATAGAAACGAACTAGAGGTTAATCGGAGATTTGTAGCGTAAACGGCGATGAAAAGAACAAAACACGAGGTTTCGGAAATATCGGGAGATATTTACGGTGAATAGTAAATGAGATATTAACCGGTGCATAGTAACTTTCAAAATCTATAAATAGAGGCTCCTTTCAGTTCATTTTCACCCCTTTCTTCGAACGAGCCGAAAAGCGACGTTTACACGTAAGTCTCTCTTCTCTCTCTTTTCTTTTTCGGCCTCCGACGCGCCACCACCGGCACCGCCGCCGGTGCGGTGGTGCTGCCACCGAAGTTCGTCGGAAAATTTCAAAGTTGTCGGTTTCGACCGATTTTCGCACACAACGTAAGTTTTGACGAGTCGAGTTTAGAACCGGTCTCGGATTTCCATTCCGACTTATCGTTCGCCGGAAAACGGTGAAAAACCTTTGCAAAACCCTAAACCCTAACCCTAGCCAACTTTTCTCTCCCCTAGGTTTTTTCTCTTTTCCTTCGTCATTTTAACCGGAGATGTTGTCGGAGGTTCTCATAGAGACGAGGGTGAGTTGTTGGGGGGACGCCGCCGCCGTATGGGGTGGTGTCGGAGTTGTAAAGGGTTGGTTATGTTTATATGCATGTGTGTGTGTGAGTTTATGTGTGTGCTTGGGTGATCTCTGTTGGGGGCGGCACAGGTGGTGCCGCCATGAGAAAAGTGATAACCGGTGTTGGTGATGCGTCGGTGGGTTGTGACGATGGGTTTTCGGCGACCTTCGGTCGCCGGCCAAGCATTTTTGTGATGTTTGTGTTTATATATATATATAGGTTTGTGTGTGTAAGATGAGGTTGGGGGAGTTTGGTTTAGTATCGGAGATGTACTAGTTAGGACGAGGAGTATGGAACGAACTAGCCGGAGGACCGGGAGGGGAAGAAGCCGGGCTACCGGGAGAGGCTGCTGGGCGAAGGCTACTGGCGCGCGGTCGTGCCCCAGCTGGCAGAAGCCGCTGGAGGCTGGCGCACGGTCGTGCTTGGGGAGCACGATTGTGCACGGCCAAGCAGAATTTGCTGGAAGCTGGCGTACGGTCGTGCGCCAGGGGGCACGGTCGTGCGTGGCCAGGGCACGCCGGGAGTGGGCACCGGGTGCGAGACGCGTGTCGGGCAACACCGTGTTTTCAATCCTTTCCCGTTCTTTTTCCTTTATATCCTTTACCATCGAGTCTTAGCCGATGGGAAGTTGTCGACCAAGGGTCGAGAGCCCGGTCAAGGTCAACCCTTGAAACCAATATACTCTCCAACTTATATACGTTGTTGAGCTCATATCAACACCGAACGAGCTCGTGTCTTATCCGATCTTTAGGTCCTTCGACTTATCGCGAATACATTTATCATTTTAATTATGTTTATTAAAGATCTAAGGACACCGTAACTTGTGTAGGCTATATATTGAATTGAACTCGTGATACTGTTGGATTGAGCTTGACATACTGTTGGATTGCATTGGACTTTTGAGACTTCAGACTCACGCGGTAAACCACCGAACGAGGTGGGGGCAATTTCTAACTCTTCTTCTATTTACCGTTTTCCCTAAATAAACGCATAATCGAGGAATATAAGTGTTGTGTTTATACTTGTTGTGCCATGATATAACTGTGAAAGGACCGAGGTCCTCTGATCATGCATTCTGTTCGTCCCCTGCTATTTTCTACTACTCTGTGGAGGTATCGTGAGCCTCTGGAAATGCACTAACGGTGAGACACCGTTATATAGGGTAAGATGAGGGAATCCCGCACCTATTTGTCCCTTGCCATTTCTAATATCTGTTTTGCAATTTATGTGTTGTGACAACGTGACCGTTGGTTAGCTTTTCAGTATTTAATTCTATCATGAATCATATGAGGTGGATTTTATCCCCACAAGTGTATTCCACGCACTTACCCCTTACTCTATACTCACACTACAGGCGATGATGAGCATGAGGAACCCTAAGAGGAGAGAGGAAGTACTGCATATGGTTTTGTTGTAATGAGACGAGGTCTCTTAAACATTTTCAAACTATGTTTTAACCAGCTTATGTTTTGTAATATTTTGATACATATAAGGATGTGAGATCCTGATGATATTTCCACTGCGTATGATGTTTTGTATCGGTAGTGAGACCGATTACTAACGGCAGAGGTCGTATGTTTATAAGTGAGAGATTCACTTCGCCCCTTACCTCTTTCTTCTGTTGTCCCTTGCTTATTCTTTTTGTTGATATGTGTCCCTTGCTAATTCTATCTTCATGCCCAACGTTTAAAACTCTGATAAAATGTAAAAAGATTTTGGGGCGTGACAAATGGTATCAGAGTCGTTCTAACATTGAGAACGTGCTCAAGTTGGTTTTAAAGAGGAGGAAAATGTGATTTTAAAGATGTGATTTGAAAACATGAAAGGGTTTTTGAAAAAAGATAGATAGGCACTGTCCTCTCTCCATAGGTGACCCTCCCTGATATAAGTATGCGGATATGTATGCTTGTTAAGTATTATTTTGCTTTGAACTATTGGGTTTAGAAGGGAGCGTTGCGGGTATGAGTATATGATGTTTGGAATTCACGTAAAAATTAACTTGGCAGATGAATAGGAATCGTCTTACGGCTAGGATGAGTGTACCTGTTTTTTAGACTAGAGAGCAGCGACTTCGACGTCACTTCTATGAGAGTAGGGTGACAGACGATAGATCAGTAGAGGAGCATATAGCTAGACTCCTTCACTGTTGGATAGAGATTGGGGGTATGGGAAGCAGGATTGGTGGAGTGCAGGCTTGTCAGCACATGATCTATACCCTACCACAGGATTGGGTGGTGAGAGCTCGTTTAGTTTATAGAGACGAGTTAGTGTTCTCATCCGTGAATCTTGTGTCTATCGCCGATTTCGGTAATGTGGCACGGCAGATGCTGGAGCTCTGGGGCCGACATGGCCTATCGACTGCTCTGGAGCCATCACCTTATGATCCTCCCAGCAGTAGCTCGGATCCAGATGAGGATCCGGAGGAAGATCCGGAGGAGGATCCCGAGGAGGGACAGAAGTCTCCACCGCCTCCCGCTGATGTAGCATAGACTGTTCGGGAGGTTGTAGTTATATATATATGTATGGGGTAGTTTTTACATCGTAGATAAGTGTACATACATCTTTTGTTATGGTGTAGTACTACCCTTTTTGATGCTACTATGTATATATGCACGTATATCTTTTCATTTATTATATGACGTTTGCGTTTATGTCTCATCACGAGTAATGTGTTATCTTTTATATTTATAATATCGTTATTTATCCCAACAACTTATACGTATATACATATCGTAATAGAACTATGTCGAGAGGTAGACCTCGAAAGGAACCACAACAACCGATCAACCCACCGGAACGTGAGGAAAACACCAACGTGGGGGATTTGGTAACAGTGCTATGAGGGTTAGCACAACACTTCGAAGTTAACCAAACCATCCCCCAATCAGCGAGGAATGACCCGAACCTAATATATGAGCAATTTCGACGATTTAATCCGCCGATTTTTAGCAGGAATAGAGAACCGACTGAAGCGGAAGAGTGGCTAAGGTCACTCGACCGGCTGTTTGGGCATCTAACGTGCTCAAAGGAACAGATAGCCAGTTGTGCCATCTTTCAACTCACGGAAGAAGCGGGTCATTGGTGGGACTCGTACGAGAGAACCCTATTGCCAGCTGAAAGGGAGGCAATGACTTGGGAGGATTTCAAGAAAGTAGTGACTAGTCACTTCATTTCTCAGTCATACCAGGATCAAAAGGAGACGGAGTTCCTTCACCTCAAATAAGGGAGTTCTACTGTCGGGGATTACGAATGACGGTTCAACCAGTTGAGTCGGTACGCCCCGCACCTGGTGGACACTGATCTAAAGAAGGCTCGAAGATTCGAGAGAGGCCTTCGCCCAGAGATTAGCATGATCTTAGCTGGGCAGGAAACGACGACATATGCAAGGGTCGTTGGAAGAGCCCAGGAGATCGTCTCCCGAATGGGTATAGATGCTACACCCCTTAGGAGGGTTTTCCCTGTTCCTGCTAAGAGGAAATGGACTGGCCCGAGCCAGAGCTTTGTCCCTAATAAGTTTCCCAGGGCAAGCAACGCCCCACTTCTTCCCATTTCCCGACCCGGAAATCCATGTCCGAGATGCAGAAAGGTTCACACGGGACCATGTCAGCTAGAGATGCGGAACTATTATAACTGTGGGATGTCGGGGCATATTTCGGCGAATTGCTGGAAGGCAAGGAGTACGCCGGCTACAGGGCCGAACTCGAGGCCGGTAGTATGAAGAGCGAGAGCTTTCGCTCTGACTCGCCCAGAGGCCGCGGAGGGATCAGAGACGATGGCAGGTATGTTATCAGTATCTGATATACGCATTCATCTTATTTGATACTGGAGCGATGCACTCCTTCATATCTGTCAACTTCTGTAAACTGCTGAAGCATGTTGACGGTAGGATAGTCGCTCGAACACTAGAAGTTAGTATTCCCTCGGGAAAGACGGTGAGGACAAAACACCTTTACCGTCATCTTAAGATTGCATTTGGAGATAAGATCCTTCTAGCTGACCTCCACGCTTTGGAGATGAAGGATTTCGATATCATCTTGGGGATGGACTGGCTAGAGGCCAATTACGCAGTAATCAAGTACCGTGAGAGGGAGATAGTCTTCCAAACACCGGGAGAGCCAGAGTTTACTTTCCACGGGATACGAGTTAAAGTTGACTCAAGGATCGTCTCGACCATGAAAGTGACCCACATGCTTAGCAAAGGAGATTGCGAAGCTTTGTTGGGTCAATATGGTGAACTCCGAAAAGAAATCGATTCCTATCGAGAAGGTACCGGTGATAACAGAATTCAGGGATGTATTTCCAGAGGATTTACCTGGTCCTCCACCAGATCGACAAGTGACCTTCGAGATAGATCTTATCCCGGGATCAGTGCCGGTGTCTAAAGCTCCATACCGAATGGTGCCGAAAGAGCTACAGGAATTGAAAGTCCAACTGCTGGACAAGGGCTTCATCAGACCAAGTGTGTCGTCTTGGAAAGCACCCGTGCTGTTCATAAAGAAGAAGGATGGCAGCTTTCGGATGTGTATTGATTACCGAGAGCTGAACAAGAGAACGATAAAGAACAAGTATCCACTACCTCAGATCGAAGATCTTTTTGATCAATTAAGAGGTGTCAGTGTGTTCTCAAAAATTGACTTGAGATCTGGATATCACCAGATGAAAGTCAAAGACGCTGATATATCCAAGACAGCATTCAGAACGAGGTATGGCCACTACGAGTTTGTAATAATGCCATTTGGAGTAAGTAATGCTCCGGCTATCTTCATGGATTTGATGAATCACATTTTCCATCCTTATCTGCATCTCTTTGTCATAGTGTTCATAGATGATATTCTCATTTACTCGTGCGACAGAGCGCACCATGAACAACATCTCAGAATCACACTGGAAGTACTAAGAAAGGAGAAGCTCTATGCCAAATTCAAGAAGTGCGAGTTCTGGATGGACAAAGTAGGTTTTCTAGGCCATATCGTTTCAGCAAAAGGGATCGAAGTAGATCCTGAAAAGGTGGCAGCTGTTAGCAAGTGGGAAACTCCAACGAATGTGAAGGAAGTTTGGAGTTTCGTCAGCCTAGCAGGATACTACCGAAGGTTTATAGAAGGATTTTCAAAGATTGCCACTCCAATGACTCGACTAACAAGAAAGGATGTGAGTTCCAATGGAGTGAGCAATGCGAGAATAGTTTCCAGGAACTGAAGAGAAGACTGACAGAAGCACCAGTCTTGATAGTTCCAGATGTGTCTAAAGACTTCGTGGTCTACAGCGACACATCCAAAGCAAGGATTGGGGTGTGTTCTGATGCAGGCAGGAAGGAAAAGTAGTTGCGTATGCATCACGCCAGCTGAAGGTCCATGAACAAAATTATCCGACTCACGATCTGGAGCTAGCAGCCGTAGTACACGCCCTCAAGATCTGGAGGCACTATCTTTACGACGTGAAGTGTGGAATCTATACCGACCACAAAAGCCTAAAGTATTTCTTTGAGCAGAAGGAGCTCAATATGAGGCAAAGAAGATGGCTGGAGTTGGTAAAAGATTACGATATTACGATTCACTACCACCCTAGAAAAGCGAATGTGGTAACTGACGCCCTTAGTAGAAAGGGAAAGGGAGTGGTGACATCGATGATCACCAGTTAGCGTCATTTGATCGAGGAGATATCAAAGCTAAATCTGGAGATAGTCTCATCTCCGATTAGCATTGAATCCAAGATGGCAGCGTTATTCGTAAAACCCACCCTACGTGACCGAATCGTGTTAGCTCAGAAGGAGGATAACTTTCTAATGAAAATGAAAGCCCTTATAGATAGTGGAAGAGCCGAAGGATTCACTTTGGCTACTGATGGAGCTCTGAGTTTCAGAGAAAGAGTGTGCGTGCCTAAGAATGAAGAATTAAGAGAGGAAATTCTCAAAGAGGCGCATTGCACACCAATGACTGTACACCCTGGAGGTACAAAGATGTACCGAGACCTAAGGGTGAACTTTTGGTGGAGAAATATGAAAAGAAGTATAGGGTTGTTCGTCAAGAGGTGTCTCATCTGCCAACAAGTAAAAGTAGAGCATCAACGACCGGCTGGGATGCTAACACCTCTAGAGATACCGGAGTGGAAGTGGGAACACATAACCATGGATTTTGTGGTTGGGTTGCCGACAACCAGACGAGGAAACCACGTCTTATGGGTAATCGTTGATATATTAACGAAGTCTACCCACTTCTTGCCAATTAAGATGACATTCGGACTCGACAAGTTGGCACAAATATATCTTGAAGAGATAGTCCGACTGCATGGCGTACTAGTTTCTATCGTATCCGATAGAGATCCACGGTTCACTTTCAGGTTTTGGCAGAGCTTACAAAAGGAGTTAGGGACCAAGTTGTCATTCAGCACAGCTTTCCACCCACAGACTGACGGACAATCGGAAAGGACCATACAGATTTTGGAGGACATGTTGCGGGCTTGTGTTTTGGATTTTCCCAGAAGTTGGAAAGACCATCTATGCTTAGTAGAATTTACCTACAACAACAGCTACTAATCGACTATTGGTATGGCGCCTTACGAAGCTCTATACGGAAGAAAGTGTCGCTCACCTATACTGGGATGAAGTGGGCGAAAAGAAAATTTTGGGACCCGAATTAGTGGAGCAAACGGTCGAAGTAATAAAGAAGATTCGGGACAGAATACGAGTAGCCCAAGATCGACAGAAAGCATATGCGGATAAGAGACGGAGGGAACTGGAATTTGAAGTGGGAGATGAAGTCTTTCTTAAGGCATCTCCTACTAAGGGAGTTCATCGCTTTGGAAAGAGAGGGAAGCTGAGGCCTAGGTACGTGGGACCGTTCGAAATTCTAGATCGTGTTGGAGAGGTTGCGTACCGTCTAGCTTTACCTCCGAACTTCGCTGGAGTGCACAATGTATTCCACGTTTCTATGCTATGGAAGTACATATTCGATCCACAACATGTAATCGAACAAGAAGGCATAGAACTGGAAAAGGATCTGACGTACGAGGAAGTCCCGATAGCTATCTTGGATAGAAAGAAACGACAACTAAGGAATTGGGATATGTCCATAGTAAAGATCTAGTGGAGTCGACATGGAAAGGAAGAAGCAACCTGGGAATTAGAGGACGAAATCCTGAGAAAGTACCCCGACTTACCTTTCGTAGGTACACGTTTATCTTCCTTCTTGAGTACGCGTTTAATTTCAAGGACGAAATTCTTTTAAGGGGTAAGGGATGTAGCACCCCGGACCAAAACGAAACATAATTTATTAATTAAATATTTAAACTCGGGATTTAATATATATGTGCGTATGTTTTAACTGTTTAAATATGTGCGTTTCACATAAGTGTTTAAAACATGTATGAGATGGATAATTTACCTAGACATGGGAAATGAGATATTTTTATATATCTAGATGCGTTTTGGAAAAATGAGAAGATAGAACGAACAAGAGGTTAATCGGAGATCTGTAGCGTAAACAGAGATGAAAAGAACAAAACACAAGGTTTCGGAAATATCGGGAGATATTTATGGTGAATAGTAAATGAGATATTTACCGGTGCATAGTAACTTTCGAAATCTATAAATAGAGGCTCATTTTAGTTCATTTTCACCCCTTTCTTCGAACGAGCCGAAAAGCGACATTTACACGTAAGTCTCTCTTCTCTCTCTTTTCTTTTTCGGCCTCCGGCGCGGTGGTGCCGCCATCGGAGTTTGCCGGAAAATTTCAAAGTTGTCGGTTTCGGCCGATTTTCACACACAACGTAAGTTTTGACGAGTCGAGTCTAGAACCGGTCTCGGTTTTCCATTCCGACTTATCGTTCGCCGGAAAATGGCAAAAAACCTTTGCAAAACCCTAAACCCTAACCCTAGCCAACTTTTCTCTCTCCTTGGTTTTCTCTCTTTTCCTTCGTCCTTTTAACCAGAGATGTTGTCGGAGGTTCTCATAGAGACGAGGGTGAGTTGTTGGGGGACGCCGCCGTCGTGTGGGGTGGTGTCGGAGTTGTAACGGGTTGGTTATGTTTATATGCATGTGTGTGTGTGAGTTTATGTGTGTGCTTGGGTGATCTTTGTTGGGGGCGGCACAGGTGGTGCCGCCATGAGGAAAGTGATAATCGGTGTTGGTGATGCGCCGGTGGGTTGTGACGATGGGTTTCCGGCGACCGAAGGTCGCCGGCCAAGCATTTTTGTGATGTTTGTGTTTGTATATATATAGGTTTGTGTGTGTAAGATGAGGTTGGGGGAGTTTGGTTTAGTATCAGAGATGTACTAGTTGGGACGAGGAGTAGGAACGAAGTAGCCGGAGGACCGGGAGGGGAAGAAGCCGGGCTTCCGGGGGAGACTGCTGGCGTGCGGTCGTGCCCCAGCTGGCAGAAGCCGCTGGAGGCTAACGCACGGTCGTGCTTGGGGAGCACGGTTGTGCGCGGCCAAGCAGAACTTGCTGGAAGCTGGCGCACGGTCGTGCGCGACCAGGGCGCGCCGGGAGTGGGCGCCGAGTGCGAGATGCGTGTCTGGTAACGCCGTGTTTCCAATCCTTTCCCGTTCCTTTTCCTTTATATCCTTTACCATCGAGTCTTAGCCGACAGGAAGTTGTCGACCGAGGGTCGAGGGCCCGATCGAGGTCAACCCTTGAAACCAATATACTCTCCAACTTATATACGTTGTTGAGCTCATATCAACACCGAACGAGCTCGTGTCTTATCCGGTCTTTAGGTCCTTCGACTTATCGCGAATACATTTATCATTTTAATTATGTTTATTAAAGATCTAAGGACACCGTAACTTGTGTAGGCTATATATTGAATTGAACTCGTGATACTGTTGGATTGAGCTTGACATACTGTTGGATTGCATTGGACTTTTGAGACTTCAGACTCACGCGGAAAACCACCGAACGAGGTGGGGGCAATTTCTAACTCTTCTTCTGTTTACCGTTTTCCCTAAATAAACGCATAATTGAGGAATATAAGTGTTGTGTTTATACTTGTTGTGCCATGATATAACTGTGAAAGGACCGAGGTCCTCTGATCATGCATTCTGTTCGTCCCCTGCTATTTTCTACTACTCTGTGGAGGTATCGTGAGCCTCTTGAAATGCACTAACGGTGAGACACCGTTATATAGGGTAAGATGAGGGAATCCCGCACCTATTTGTCCCTTGCCATTTCTAATATCTGTTTTGCAATTTATGTGTTGTGACAACGTGACCGTTGGTTAGCTTTTCGGTATTTAATTCTATCATGAATCATATGAGGTGGATTTTATCCCCACAAGTGTATTCCACGCACTTATCCCTTACTCTGTACTCACACTACAGGCGATGATGAGCATGAGGAACCCTAGGAGGAGAGAGGAAGTACTGCATATGGTTTTGTTGTAATGAGACGAGATCTCTTAAACATTTTCAAACTATGTTTTAACCAGCTTATGTTTTGTAATATTTTGATACATATAAGGATGTGAGATCCTGAAGATATTTCTGCTGCTTATGATGTTTTATATCGGTAGTGAGACCGATTACTAACGGCAGAGGCCGTATGTTTATAAGTGAGAGATTCACTTCGCCCCTTACCTCTTTTTTCTGTTGTCCATTGCTTATTATTTCTATTGATATGCGTCTCTTGCTAATTCTATCTTCATGCCCAACGTTTAAAACTCTGATAAAATGTAAAAAGATTTTGGGGCGTGACATTCCACGTCTAGAAAAATATTTCCGTCTAAAACATGCATTAAACACGTATCTGAAACACACGAAATAAATTAAACAATTAAATCATACGCACATAATTATTAAATCTTAGATTTAAATATTTAATTAATTAATTATGCATCGTATTTTGGTCCGGGGTGCTACAGATTACACATATTTTCAAATGGTTATCACTTATTTTAAAATTTAACTAAATTTATTTCTCATAAAAAAAAATCCCACTTTGTTTTATGTAGAATCTCATAAAATGATTATTTTATTTACAAATTATTAAACCTATTAGAGTTATATGTGATTTTATTTCACAAATATCTGAATGTTTTTCCACACTTGAAAATGCTTTCAACATGATATTCAGTTTGAAAGGGAAAGCAAACAAGCTGGACCAATTTATGTCATTTTCAATCATCATTATCATCAATAACGAAGCCAGAATTTTGTTCGGGGTGCACTCAATAGTATATATTTAATTATATTTATTTTTTTAGTTTTGGGCTTAAATACTAATTACCTTAATTTTATAAGCCAATAATCCATGTATTTAAGTATTCAACACAACATCACTAATATGTGAATTGTTCATTTCTCATATTTGTTAATATAAGTTTCTAAATTTATTGTAGATTTTTTATAGACTTTGTCACTTTAGATTTGTTTCAAAATATGACGAAATAGATTTATATAATTACATATTTTTGTATCATCTAAATTCAAGTCATACCATTTTTTCTCATACAAATAGAATTAGTGAATTTCATTTTTTTCTATTTGTATAATTTAAACTCATGTCGTGTCATACTAGTATGTATCATCAAATGAAAAATATATATATAAATAACCAAAATAGCTTAAAACCCCAAAATTATGAAAGCGACCTGAAAAAACCACCATAGCAAAAATAAATAAATTCACATTTCTAAAAATTGCTCTTTTATCATTAAAAAAATCAGGACTCTTGCAAGAATGGATTAATCAACAATCCACAATTTATAATTCTCATATGAGTTTGGTTTGTAGGTAATGATTGTCCATCTCAAATAAATTTACAGGTCATTTTATATAATTTTTTGTGAAAAAATAAAATAAAATACATTAGTGATTTTCTAAAGTACATTATTTTGTTGGTCTCAATTTAGTGGGCCAAGTTTGATCAACTTTTAAACTCATAAATATGGTTCGGCTTATTACGTCCACTAAAAAGGCTAGGCTCATATATATATATATATATATATATATATATATATATATATATATATATATATATATATATATATTAATTAGTGATAATCATTAATTATGGGCGTCCTAGAAAATTAAGTTGTTTAATTGTTTTTTTCATTAACTTTTTTGATTATGGTAAAAAAATAAATATCCAAATGGAGGAATTGTTTGATATTTAACACATGATAATCGAATAGAGTAACACATGGTTAAGAAGTGATTCAAACTATCTATATAGTGTCTATATTAAATTTTTGTTATATTATTGTTAGCATACATTTAAATTTGATTTCTTAAAGACATGAAAGAGGTGACAGTTAGCTTTGACCCTAATGAGAAATTGGGATAGATAAGAGCTCCAAAAACCTACATTGATCTTTGTATAAAATTTTCAAATATTTTGAATTTATACTCGGTTAAGTGATCACTCAACATATTTATACATTACACTGAACTCTTTCATTTTTATATATTTAACCCTAATTTTTGGTTATTTAACATTTTTCATATGAAAAAATAATAATTAGGAATGCCAACGAAAATGCTGCTTAAGTCTTTACATTGAATCGAACATGCTTTAGACGTGAGACCAATGAATAAAGTCGTTAAACATATTTATAATTTAAAAAATACTAATAATATTCTTTAATGTGATTTAATTGAAAAGAGATCAAGATAAGTATACTTTAGAAAGTCCGGCCTACTTTCAACATGGGCTTAGACAATTCAGCTCATTGGGCTCCCAAATGGAGGCCCAGCCCATTCGAGTAAAATTATATATGTGGTAAAGTGTTGCTAGGGTCCGAAACTCCGAATAGAATAATTTTGTAAAAGATCATTAACTAAGACTGTTAGAATTTGAACTTTTTCATAGTAGTTATACAATTTAAGTTTCATTTAGTGTATTACAGTCCTAGTAAGTGTTATTTTAAAGTTTTTGTCATAGATTAAAAAATATAAAAATTAGACAATTATATCATTAACTAATCAAAAAATTTAAAATTGGAAAGAAGATCAAACTAATCCATAAAAAATATCATATCAAATCCCTATATTTTAGCTAAAGAATATTAATAAGGACAATTTAGGAATAAATTGCATAAAAGTCTAAAACACACTTATTTAAAATAAAATTTAAACTCCAAAATGACACTTATTTTAAAATAAATAAAATATGTATTAGTTTCAATTCTCTAAAATGACACTTATTTTAAAACAAATTAAATATGTATTAGTCATTTATCTTTCTCTTTTTATAAAATCATATAATTTTGAGAAATTCTGATCTTTATTACTCATGTTGTTGTTATATCATGTTATAGTGGCTCGATGTAATTTTCTCATCATTCAAAATATTTATAATAAATGAATAAATTTCTGAAACAATTACCAAAAAAAAAAATATATATTTGCATTAATTCAATTTTGTTAAATTCTACAAACTATTATTCAAAATTTCATAATTTTTTATCGTGGATTTGAACACAAACCTCAACTTATTTTCATTCTTGTTCAAGAACGCATTATTAACTAACAAAAGTCCTTTTCATTTGTAGCATATTCCAAAGTTTATACTTTAATTGTAAACTCAACGACATGGCGTTATTTCAATCAATTGAATAATAGAATTATCATTTAATATAGGATTATCATTTAATATAATAGAATAATAGAATTATCATTTAATTTAATATAGAAATATATCATTTAATATAGAAATATAACATTTAATTTAATATAGAATTATCATTTAATATATCATAGAACTAGTATAAGTCCCATGCGATGCATGATTTACAAAATTTATAATTTAATATTTTGATGTGAAAATGTTGAATACGAAAAATAATAAGTTTCTAATAATAAGTTCAATCTAGTTTGTTACTTAAGTGATACATGACAATAATTTTAAATATTTGAAGTTTAATATAAAAATATTAATTTACAAAAATATCAAATTCTTCATAATATTTCAATTTCATTTGAGACTCAACGTGATGCATGAACATATAAATTGCAAGTGTACAATTTTTTGATATAAAGATATTATTGAGCAATTGGTTATTACATGATTTCAAAGGGCCTGGGTTCGAGTTCTAGTAATAGTGAACACGATGCTATTTTTTGTCAGTAATTAGTTCAAATAATTAATGACGAAAATTATCGTTATAAAAGTATATTTTTTACGATGTCGAAAATCATCACCAATTATTATTAGAATCGTCACCAAATAATATTGCGGCGAAATAATTTTGTTAGTAATAAGTTCAAATAATTAATGACAAAAAATAGCATCGTTATAAAAGTATATTTTTTACGACGTCGAATATTGTCACCAATTATTATTAGAATCGTCACCAAATAATATTGCAATGAAATAATTTTGTTAGTAATAAGTTCAAATAATTAATGACAAAAAATAGCATCGTCATAAAAATATATTTTTTATGACGTCGAATATTGTCACCAATTATTATTAAAATCGTCATCAATTATTATCGTGACAAAAGAATTTTGTCACTAATTAATTCAAATAATTAATGACAAAAAATAGCACCGTCACAAAAATTTATTTTTTACGACATCGAATATCGTCACCAATTATAATTAAAATCGTAACCAATTATTATTGTGATGAAATAATTTTGTCAATAATTATTTCGAATAATTAATGACGAAAAATAGCATCGTCATGAAAATATATATTTTTATGACATCGAATTTTGTCACCAATTATTATTAAAATCGTCACCTATTATTATTGTGACAACATACTTTATGTCGTCATGGAATTTACAAATTTGTGACGAATAAAATTATCAATGATGATAAAATAAAATTTTATCACAATTTCTAGTATTTTAATGACGAAAATAACATTTGTCGCCTGTAAGTAACAAATTGTGACGATTTTTTTGTCGTCACAAAAATATTCGTCGCAGAATGTGTGATTTCTTGTAGTATTATAAGTTATCTAAATTTTTTTAATTAAAATCATCCCGCCAAAAAAAATTATTAGATGTTTGAACCATGTTAATAATGTTATCTATGATTTCTCTTGGGATTTTTGAACTTCAAATAATTTTTATTGCAACACAATATTTATATCTCATCTTTTTAATTAATTAATTAATAGTGTATTGCATTATTTCAATATGTACTCTACATTCGAAAAGATAAACAAACAGTCTTACTTATTCAAACATCCCAACCTCGTAAAGTGGATTTTTATTGAAATATTGTGGGGAGTTCTCCATCTCACCAAATTTAAAAAGAAAAAAAATTCTTATTTATTCAAGGTAGACTTAAAATTAAAAAAAAGGCACGTAATCCAAAATACTACTTTTGTAACGTCCCGTTTCTTTTACGTTACTGTAGAATATCAGAGTTTAATATATTTTCCATTTGGGCGTCTAGATACTCGATAAAACATGTGTTTTCAAGGTAATTTAAAACTTGCAAATAAAGATAAGTCAATTCGAGCATTCCTATTTTATAAAACGTAAATCGTACACAGCGGAAGAGGAATATTTTTTTTTTCTTTTCTTTATAATCATACAGCTAAAACAATACAGCTTTGCAAACTAAGTTTTTCCCAAAAAGGTTTTAAGAGCACTTTCTATACAATTAAATAATATAACACCTTTTTCAATTCCAGTAAAAACTCGTTTGCATTCTTTAAAACATCGGCTACCAGCATCCACCACTTGCACACCACGCTCAATGATTCCTTAAGCTGAAAACATTCTAACATAAAAAGGGGTGAGTGTATGAAGACACTCAGTGGGGTGGGACTTGTGAGCAGTTAAAACATAACAGGAAACATAGACATATAACTCATCAAGCACATAGTTGCGGGTCTGAGCCGCCTTGGAAAACTTTACGGTTCTGAGCCGCCGTGGAAATATTTTTATCTTGCGGAACTCGCCACCAAATATGTCTTGCGGAACTTAGCCGCCATTTTTACATCTTGCGGAACTTGCCGCCACTTTACAGAATTAACAAATATAACCATATCACTCAATAGCACATAAATGCGGTTTTGAGGCCGCCTTTGAAAATACGGTTCTGAGCCGCCGTGGAAAACATTTTTACGTGGCTTTTAGCCACCTTGATGTTAGTGTGGTTCTGAGCCACCGTAGTGTTAGTGTGGATCAATGCCACCATGGAGTTAGTGTGGATCTATGCCACCATGGAGTTAGTGTGGTTTTAAGCCACTCTTGAAAACAATCACTCCCATAACACTCCCTCTCACCTTGCCCACATTGCACAATCACTCATGTCACGTAACAGGCACATATTGCCACGTTTACAAATCAATTATGTTCAAATCACATCAGCCAATTATTGCACTTTATAGCACTTGTCACATAAATGGGAAAAACAGGAATTCCCCCATAACTTTCACTACATTTCATCACTCATGAAGTACAAAACATTTCACTCTGTCATCACATCAAAACATTCAGATTATATTCACCGACATATAGTAATGGCACATAAGAGCGCACATTGTTCACATTATGTAATTTGTAAGAATTTACCCCCACCTTGTTCAGTGGTAACCCTCGTGAAACTTGATTCTCTACATCCTAAGTTCGTCTCTTCACCTCAATCCAATGATATCTTGGGAAAACTGCCACATTTTAGGGAACTGGTGTGGTCTTTCGTCTACATCTCCTACAAGGAAAGAATTTAACTTGCAAGGCGAACTAATCTTGCAAAATAAATTGAACTTGCAAAGTGAATTGAAAATGTAAAATCCCTTGCCAACTGGAAAGAAAATCGATGTTGCATATCTTCCTCGTCTGAGCTCCAATTTATGATCCGTAAAGCCCGCAATGAAGCTCTCGGTGTGAATATTAACTCCGTGAAATCTCAAGTCCATCCGATATTTGATCATCTAGAAATTGCCCTTGCAATAGGCTGAAATTCACCATTGTACACTGCACTGCCACTCTGTGCCCCGATGCATCTTAGGCCCCTCAAACGGACTCGCCTTAAGGTGAAACTTGGTAGGAATGTTCCTAACACGCTAAAGAACATCCCATACGAACAGTTTTAAGAAACCCTTTTGTTAAGACCTTCTGCTCCGCGACTATTTCCGATTCGGGTGCAGAATCGCAGCCCCGACTTCGTAAAATTATTCCTCGGCCGTCCGACCTCGGATGGCTACCAAACTTGGTGGAGACCTTCCCTATATACCCTAGTATATGCCATAAAAACAGTTTTTCGATCCCTTCATCGAAAGTTCCTGAAATGGCATGTCAAGCGCTGCCCGCGCACAGCAGCAAAACAGGACAGTAGCCCCCCGATGCCGGCCCCCAGCGCTAACCCGAGCGCACTCGCACTATCTAGAAAATAAGTTTTGGTGCTAACAAAGACTCATAAAGAGAAAAGAAATTGAATTTGCAAGAACCGACTTAATTTGCAGAGGGAAACTTTAACTTGCAAGAAGAAATTTTAATGTTGCCTAAATAAATCAACTTTACAAAAGAAATAAATCTTGCAACAAAATTAATCAATTTTGCTAAATAAATCAACCTTGCAAAACAATCTATCTTGTAGAAATAAATGAATCTTGCGAAATTAACTTGGCGAAATAAACTAATCTTGCAAAGTAACTCATTTTTGCAAAAATCAAATCAACTTTGCAAAATATTTCAAAGTTACATTCAAATTGGCAAGGTAGAAATTCAGTTTGCAAAGCTATAAAATTGGACTTGAAATATAACTTGCAAAGCTAAAAACAATTTGCAGAGTATAATATAATCTTTGTCAAGCTAACAGAATTGAATTGAAATGCAATTTGCAAAGAAATGCTAATCATATAAAAATAACCCCCGCAAACATAAAAAGAAACCCTCTTTGCATCACCCCAAAACTGCTCCGACTAGCCCCTTTCCGTTGCTGCTAACCCCTACTCCGGCGACCCGCGTCGCCGGTGACTCACACCCAACTGACCACCATACTACAACCTACTCAGACGACCCGTAAACACACATATAGCTACACTACAACTCAACCAAACACAACACGAAAGGCGCCCAGCAGGCTGCCCAGCGCACCCGGTGCGGCTCCCGGCGTGCGCGCCCAGCAGCACCCCCGCGCACACCTGCACGCCCGACGCACCCCGGTGCGCCCAGCACACCCCAGCACAGACCCAAAACAGCAGCACAGACACACACACGAACAGCAAAATCTGCACACACGCACAATAAAATCTGCAAACACACATCAAAATCTGCATACCGGGCACTCTCACACATCAGCAGGGCAGCAATGCAGCAACGGCAGAGGGAGAGAGAGAGAAAATCGGAAGAAAGAGAGGAGAGAGAATCGAGTGAGAGGAAGGTAAGTAGTCTGTTGTTCTTTCTTTTCTTTCTTATGTTTTTGTTGTTTCTTTCTTTTCTTTTTATTACCTTCCCCTCCTCCTTTTCACACCCAAACCTGTTTAGCAGCTAGGTGTCATGTGCATAGAAAAAAGAAGAAGCAGGTGGTGGCGTAGTGGTGTAAGGCTGAAAATGAGCAAGCATTATAAAAAAAATATCTTCTTTTCTTAATTAATTAATCACTTGAGCTATTTAAATGTTTACTGCATCTATTAACTTAGTCTTCTATCTAATTAATTAATTAGATACATGTACACATACATATATATATCATTATACTTTAATTAATTAATTTACTTCAACAAATAATCATACGATTATGCATATATATATATATATATATTTACTTAGTTTCTCAACTATTTATGCATAATTAATTTGATCACCAAATTAATACTTTACATCTTAATTAATTTAGATTATAATATAAAAATATCCTAATTAATCCTTATTTAGGATTAATTAATTAATTCTTGGTTTAATTAAGATTATCACTTAGTTAAATCTTAACTTAATTAAGATTATCCCCTAATTAATTACTTCTTAGCTTGATTAAAATTATCACTTAATTAATTAATTCTTAGCTTAATTAATTAATTAGCCACATATAATCTTAATTAATTAATTCTTATACATAGTTAATTAATTAGAAACATATATATATATAACATTACACATTAGCTAATTAATTTGGGGTGTTATAACTTTTAACTACTGATTCGTTCATGAAATTTACAACATTGTAATGGTAGATTACATGATAAAGAAGTTTTAATTATTGACCCATTAATGAAATGTAAAACAATTTGTAATGGTAGATTACATGATAAAGCAGGAAATAGGTATAATATTGTTAATATTGAAATATTAGAGTGCATTTCAAAACTTATAATCAGTATTTGCTACAGGCGAAGTCTAACCTGCAAGATATTGTCATTGTCATCACTATACATAGATTATATTAAATATCGTGTAATACAAGATATAATATCATATGTAATAGAAAATCCAAATTAGTTATATTCACTTGCATATACCACATTAAAGGAAACGAAAATGGATAAAAGGCATATAGAATAGGAAACATAGGTAATTTTTGTTTTCTTAATTAGAAAACAAACGTCTCGGACTCCAATTGACTCCACAAGAAAATTGGGAAATTTTCAACCTCAAAAACTTGTAAAGTTTCTTATCATACAAATCAAATTGTCAATCCCGTTTTTGGTATTTCACTAGCTACATACTTTTTGCCGCCAACAGAAGATAGAAGATTCATTTAATTTTCAAAGTCCAATTTTAAAATGAAAACCCTAAATTAACGAGAGAAAAAATAATAATAATAATAATAATAAAAATTGAAAATCAGCATTCAGCAACAGAAGAAATATCCAAATTATTTTATTCCACAAACTGATAAATTATTTTATTCCACAACTGATACATCATTTTATTCCACAAACTGATACACAATTAAGACTTAATTTCTTCAAAGGAAAGGAGTTGCAGGATATTCTGCCACGGCTGGTCATAAACAAGCGCCTTATAGGCTTTGGGGACGCCGTCATCCGTGGCAGCGATCACGAGCCTGTAATTCTTACCAGAAACCACCTGGGACTCTCCGCTGACCACATACTTAAAATTCAAGGACGATTCAGTCTGTTCCTTCACCGCGAATTTCGCCGCCTTCACCACCTCCGGATCCTTCGGATCAAGGATAGGCTTATAACCGCCGACAATCTTAATTTCTTCAAAGGAAATGAGTTGCAGGCCATTCTGCGACAGCTTCTCATAAACAACCGCCTGATAGGTGCGGCCGTTCGTGGCGGCAATCACGAGCCTGTAATTCGTACCAGCAACAATCTGGTACTCTCCTCTGACCACTTTCTTAAATTTCAAGGACGAGTTAGCCTCCTTGTTGTGTTCCGTCACCGCGAATTTCGCCAACTTCACCACCTTCGGAACGTTCAGATCATTGAGACTATGTTTATCAACAAACTCCCACAACCCAACCTCTTAATAAAATATTCGTTTCTCTCTCCTCCACATACACAACCTACAACACAACCCAACCTCTACAATTTTCACACTTTATCAATAACATCAACCCAACCTATAACAATTATTAATTTAATGATTTAATAATTACATATATATATTTTATAATCAATTTTTTATTATTTGAATTATGTACGAAATATATTAAATTATATGATATTCCAAATTCGTAATTAAAAAAAAAATGACCAATTTAAAATAAGTTACAATCTCAATAACAAAAATAAAATTCATAGAATTGAAATACAAAATTATTATTACATAAGTCAAGTTACAAATTGATAAGTAAAAAACAACAATGCAGAAGATGAAAATTGCACATTTAATTATCGGTGCCGAATTTTTGCCATATATGTTCAATCAAGTCGTTTTTTAGAGCGGTGTGAGCTTCTCTGTTGTGAAGTTACTCTCTATTGGTCATATAAGCAGATAGACTTGCAATGCGTTCAGTAGAGTATTGAAAATTTTGATCATCGTCTATGGGATCATCGATGAGAAATTCTGTAGGATCATAATAAGTTTGGTACGTCTCTCGTTCATCTTCAACTATCATGTTGTGCATGATGATACAAGTCATCATAATTTTTGCCATCAGATTTTTGTCCCAAACAAGACAGGGGCATCGAAGAAATGCAAAATGAGCTTGTAGAACTCCAAATGTTCGTTCGACATCTTTTCGTACCGCCTCTTGGTGTTGAGCAAACAACTTGTGTTTTCTGATTACTGGAGAAGTAATTGACTTAACAAATGCAGCCCATGAAGGATATATTCCATCAGTTAGATAATATGTCATATTGTACTCCCTACCATTCACGACATAACTAACCTTTGGTGCTCGACCTTCCAAAACATCATTAAAAACTGGAGATCGGTGGAGTACGTTAATATCATTGAGTGAACCTGGTGTTCCAAAGAAAGCATGTCATATCCATAAGTCGTATGATGCAACAGCTTCCAAAATGATTGTTGGTTTTCCACTTCTCCCTCCATATTGTCCCGCCCATGCAGTGGGACAATTTTTCCATTCCCAATGCATGCAGTCAATACTGCCTATCATGCCCGGGAATCCACGTTGTTGTCCGACATGGAGTAGTCTTGCCAAATCTTGTTCATTAGGCTTTCTAAGGTACTCGTCACCGAAGCAAGAAATGACACCTTCTATGAAATTCATGAGAGATTGCCTTGTCACAGCTGCACTCATTCGCAAGTATTCATCAACAGTATCTGTTGATGTCCCATACGTCAACACTCTCATAGTTCCAGTACATTTCTGTAATGGGGAAATACCTTGTCTACCAGTGGCATTAGGCCTCTGTTGAAAATATTCATCACTGGCAGTAACAGCCTCCACGATACGGAGGAATACTGATTTTCGCATGCGAAATCTACGTCGGAAGATCTCAGGAGGATACGTCGGGTTGTCAACAAAATAGTCGTTTATCAAACGTTCATGACCAAGCTCGCGTTGCCTTTCACAATACCTTCTTGTGGCTCTAGGAGTGGGATCTTCTTCGTTCAAATTAAGATTGTTTAAGAGCAGATCCTCGGCGATGCGATCTACGTGGCGATTCTGATGAGCAACATGGTCTTGCCATTCATCAAATGCAGTAAAGAAAGGATCGAAACTTGAATAATTATCTAGTGATTGATTTTCATTGTGAGACATTTTGGGAAGTGGAATGAAATTTTTCTTTTGAGATGATTGAGATGATAAGAGAATATGAGGAGATATATATAGATAGTGATCAAAAATAACAAACAAGTGCCACCAATCAATAATCCACTATCACATGCTTTTTCCATCCACTATCCACTATCAATAATGACAAACATGTCTCATCCACTATCCACTATCAATAATCCACTACACGTCTTCTACTGCAAAGTGATAATTCACATGGTGCAAAGTGACAAGTGCATGTGACAAAGTGATAAAGTGACAAGTGCATGTGAATTCTGCAAAGTGACAAGTGCATGTGACCATTTTTGACAAAGTGACAAGTGCATGTGACAACTTTTGACAAAGTGACAAGTGCATGTGAATTCTGCAAAGTGACAAGTGCATGTGACAACTTTTGACAAAGTGACAAAGTGAATAAATACTAAATAACTTAAAGCAAAAATAGAAACATCCAAAATAAAACATTAAAAATTCAGAAAACAGTAAAATGACGTTTTCGCCCCTCAAACGACCTCGAAAGGCTAAAATCCACCTTGCATCAGCGCTCCTCCAACAAAGTACTGAGTTTGATTTCTCGAACCGTTTCGCATGTCAGGTGCGAATTTCAAAGCGATCCGAGTCTATGAAAAATTACGTCGAAATTGCATCAAATACTAATTAGAATAAAAATTACAATTCGATTTAACAAAAATAACACTAATAAAAAAGATTACAAGACAATATTAAAACACATGACATTAAATAAAAAAACTTACAAGATAATACTAAAACACATGCCATCAAATAAAAACACACTTACAAGATAATCCTAAAACACTACTTAAACAATGCCAAGAGATGACGTTTCATCTCTTCTTCATCTTGGGATAAGTGATCCTTGGCCAAAAAGCCATCAAAAGAGAGTGCTTCATCTTCATTTTCTCTATTTCCACTTTCTCTCTTCCCAATGTGTTGAGCACTTGAACTTCACTATCTCTAGTGAGTCTTAATGCACGAAGTTTTGCAACAACCTCAGATGAAGACTCCGATGCCTTATCTTTTCCTTTCTTCTTTTTCGCTTGATCTCTACCTGTAGGACGTGAAATAGCTGAACCACCACTGTCTGGAGTTTCTATATTTGTGGGACTGAAATATTCACCATCTTCACTGGTCCTGGTTCTCTTTGTACTGCCACCACTTTCTTCGTTACCATCTTCATCGTAAGCACGACTTCTTGAACCTTGATCAAATTTTATTTCCCACTTGGGAATTTTACTCATAACTTCATTAAATACATGCAAATCGGTGAACTTACCATCGTATAATTGATGGGCTTCTTTCTCCACATCGTGTTGGTTCATACCACTTCTTACTCGACAATGTGCTTCAATGTCAGCAGCAATCCACTTCTGGGCATTTTTATTAAGTCGTGTGAAACGACCTTTTAGTGATTCTATATTTCTTTCATTTATTTCTCCTGGATCTTCCCTTCGAGCTTCTTCATACATCTTATGGATTTTCCCCCAAAACGAGTCAGTCCTTTGAAATCTGCCCTGTTTTTTATCTTCGCTAACGAAGATCCAAGATGACATTAGGGCCACATCTTCTTTCACATTCCAAGTACTTTTGGCCACCCTTTCATTTGTATTCTGAAACAAATTGCGAGAGATATTTTTCGATGGTTGAGCTTGTTCAGAGGTAGGAATTTGATTTAAATTCGGAGATAATGGAGAAGTTTGAGAAGATTGAAAGTTTTGATAGTCTTCGGTGTTAAAAAAAGACTGGAAATTTGGATAGTTTTTGGAGTTTGGATAATCCGAATTGTTTGAAAAAAAATTTGGGTTACTTGGATCCATAATAGAAATTAGGAGAAATAGTAGAATATGATATAAATTATGAGAGATTAGGAAAGATAGTACACAAAAGAGATAATTTGAAATTGTGATTTAAAATGTATCAATATTAGTCTCTATTTATAGAGAAAAAAAATTCATGAATTTTGGTTTTTTTTTTTTATAGATAATTGAGTGTGTAAAAGATATAAACGAAATCAGACGAACGAATCAGAAAATGCCATGTGGCAATATTGTGGATGAAATGATGCCTTGAAATTGTGGATGAAATGGCAATATTTTAAAATTGGACTTAATTTAGGGTTTTCATTTTAAAATTGGACTTTGAAAAGTAAATGAATCTTCTATCTTCTGTTGGCGGCAAAAAGTATGTAGCTAGTGAAATACCAAAAACGGGATTGACAATTTGATTTGTATGATAAGAAACTTTACAAGTTTTTGAGGTTGAAAATTTCCCAATTTTCTTGTGGAGTCAATTGAGGTCCGGAGACGTTTGTTTTCTAATTAAGTAAACAAAAATTACCTATGTTTCCTATTCTATATGCCTTTTATCCATTTTCGTTTCCTTTAATGTGGTATATGCAAGTGAATATAACTAATTTGGATTTTCTATTATATATGATATTATATCTTGTATTACACGATATTTAATATAATCTATGTATAGTGATGACAATGACAATATCTTGCAGGTTAGACTTCGCCTGTAGCAAATACTGATTATAAGTTTTGAAATGCACTCTAATATTTCAATATTAACAATATTATACCTATTTCCTGCTTTATCAAGTAATCTACCATTACAAATTGTTTTACCTTTCATTAATGGGTCAATAATTAAAACTTCTTTATCATGTAATCTACCATTACAATGTTGTAAATTTCATGAACGAATCAGTAGTTAAAAGTAGTATTTTGGATTACGTGCCCTTTTTTTTTTTAATTTTAAGTCTACCTTGAATAAATAAGAATTTTTTTTTCTTTTTAAATTAGGTGAGATGGAGAACTCCCCACAATATTTCAATAAAAATCCACTTTACGAGGTTTGGATGTTTGAATAAGTAAGACTTTTTGTTTATCTTTTCGAATGTAGAGTACATACTGAAATAATGCAATACACTATTAATTAATTAATTAAAAAGATGAGATATAAATATTATGTTGCAATAAAAATTATTTGACGTTCAAAAATCCCAAAAGAAATCATAGATAACATTATTAACATGGTTCAAACATCTAATAAATTTTTTTAGCGGGATGATTTTAATTAAAAAACTTTAGATAACTTATAATCTAACAATACTTATAAATCTAAAATCATTTTCATTCAATCTATTTAGTTTTTACAACTTATTTGATCAAATCAACAATAACGCGTTTTTGTGAATTGATTTGTGTGTAACGGAATGGTGTTTTTTAAGATCAATGTAATTTATCGGTTATAAAATCTATCAAATGTGATAGAAATATTTAAATCAACAATTTGTATAAATAGTTAATCACAAGGTTAAACACAATCAATGCACGTGGCTACAAATACAAAACACACCCACACAATCCAGCATTAGGAAATCCGATGTCGGCGGTTACGTTCCCATCCAGAGGTGGAGAATACCGGGAGATTGGCGGTGACGGAACACAACAAGAAGGCTAAAACTTCATTGTTATTTGTACAAGTGCTCACCAAAGAGTAGCAAGAGGTTTCAGGTACGAATTACAGGCTCGTGATCAGCGCCATTAACGCTGGCGCTTTCAAAACCTATACGACACTTGTTTATGACAACTCGTCGCAGAATTTCCTTCAACTTGTTTTCTTTGATGAAATTAACAAGACTTAATAAATATATCAATTTGTGGAATAAATTATTTTGGATATCTCATCTTTTGCTCATTTTCAATTTTTATTGCTTTTCAAGAAAATTGGATTTAGGTTTCTCATTTTAAAATTGGACTTCGAAATGCAAATGAATCTTCTATTTGTGACCGGTCTAATCCTGATTTGTAAATATAAGACCTAAGTCTTATTAGACTTTTATTTGACCTGAAACTGGTCCTATTTTGTAGATGAATCCGACTTAAAACCTATCTAAAGTGACAAAGTCTATAAAAAATCTACAATAAATTTAGAACCTTATATTAACAAATATGAGAATGAACAATTCACATATTAGTGATGTTGTGTTGAATACTTAAATACATGGATTATAATTAAAATTAAGGTAATTAGTATTTAAGTCCAAAACTAAAAAAAATAAATATAATTAAATATATACTATTGAGTGCACCCCGAACAAAATTCTGGCTTCGTCATTGATGATAATGATGATTGAAAATGACATAAATTGGTCCAGCCTGTTTGCTTTTCCTGTCAAACTGAATTTCATGTTGAAAGCATTTCCAAGTGTGCAAAAACTTTCAGATATTTGTGAAAAAAAATCACATATAACTCTAATAGGTTTAATAATTCGTAAATAAAAATAATCATTTTATGAGATTCTACATAAAACAAAGTGGGATTTTTTTTTTATGAGAAAATAAATTTAGTTAAATTTTAAAATAAGTAATAACCATTTGAAAATATGTGTAATCGTTATAAGTTAAGCAAAAGATCAGATTGGTTTTTTAAATTTTTGAAAATTGAAAAAAGATTAATATCTTTTGGTTAATTAAAACAAAACGATGCAATGAGCTTTATCCCAAGAAAAAGAAGTTTTTTTTTTTTTTACTATCTAAAAAATTTAATAACTATTTCAACTTAATCTCTATCTTAGTTTTTCGTACTACATTTTTATTTAATAAAATTACATTAATCATATTTATTAAATAGTAAGCAATATAATCAATACATTTACATTATTTCACGTACAAATAGTTGTTTAATCTAGGGGTGGGTAATATACCCAAAATACCGATATACCGCACTTACCGTACCGAAAAAATACTGAAAATTTCAGTAAGGTATGATACCGTACCGGTAAATTTCGGTACGGTAACGGTATGCATTTTTTTTTTTTCGGTATATCGGTATTTAGAAACTTTTCGGCATACCGAAACTTTCGATATACCAAACAGTTTCGGTATACCGGTATAAAAAGAAATATCAATATTATTTTTTAATAATTCTAATACAAAAATCCTTTTCGGTATGGAACGATATGCCGGTCCATTCCGGTATACCGGTATGGAACGGTATGTCGGTATGGAATGGTATGCCGGTACATTTGGTATACCGGTATGGAACGGTATGCCGGTCCATTCTGGTATACCGAAATGACGGTATGGTAACGGTATGAACTTTTCTCATACCGAAATTTCGGTATACCGAAGGTACGGTATACCGAAATTTTCAGTAAGGTAATGGTATGAAATTTCGGTATACCGAAATTTTCGGTACGGTAACGGTACGGTGAGAAATTTTCGGTATACCATACCGTACCACCCCTAGTTTAATCTTTACCGAACTTTAAACCGTGCTATTTTAAAACGGAGAGAGTGTTAAATGGTGAGTCATGGGGTGTAGCACCCCGAACCAAAATGAAGCATAATTTATTAATTAAATATTTAAACGCATGACTTAATAACTATGTGCGTATATTTTGACTGTTTACATTAATTACGTGTGTTTCAGATACGTGTTTAAAACATATTTTGGATGAATATTTTCTACACATGGAACATAGGATTTTATTATACCATTAGATGCGCAATGGAAAAATGAGAAGATAGAAACGAACTAGAGGTCAATCGGAGACCCGTAGCTCAAACGGCGATGAAAAGGCCAAAACACGAAGTTTTGGAAAAAAACCGGAAGATATTTACGGTGAATAGAAATGAAGATTTTTCTGGTGAATAGTGGCGAAGACTTTTCAATCGATGAATAGTGACTAGGATATTTTTGGTGAATAGTGTTTTTAGAAAATCTATAAATAGGGGTGTTTTCGATTCAAAAATCACTATTTTTCCGAACGAGCTGAAAACGACGAAAACTTGTAAGTCTTTCTCTCTTCTCTTTCTCTTTCCGATATTCTGTCTCCGGCGCGTCGCCGCCGCCGCCGGTGGCCAGAATATTTCAACGTTGTCAGTTTCGGCCGATTTTCGCACATGACATAGGTCTCGACGAGACGAATCTAAGATAGGCCTCGGAATTCAATTCCGATTTCTCGTTCGCCGGAAAACAATGAAAAACAGTCTCCAAAACCTAAACCCTAGGTTTCCACCACCCTCTCTCTCTCCTTTGTTTTCTCTCTCTCTCTCTCTCTCTCTACCTCCTCTTGCCAGAGCAGTCGGAGGAGGACAACCTGGTGGTGTGGAGGAGTTGCTGGAGAGCCGACGCCGTCGTGGGTAGCGATGTCGGGGCTGTTTCTGGTGTGTGTGTGTGAACGTGCATGTGTGTGTATAGTGTGTATGTTGCTGTGGTTGCCGATCTTGTATATGTTTGATTTGTTATACTTAATAATTGATAAAAACATGGAAAGTATCCCCACGAGTGTATTCAACGCACTCACCCCTATTCTGTACTCACACTACAGGTGATGAAGAGAATCACGATGCATGGAGAGAAGGGTGTCTTATCAGCTGTGTCCTTTTTCGGTTTTATCTTTCAAAGCTAAGTTGAAACGATGTTTCAAGTTTTGTAAAATGTTAACTGATCTTCTTCTTTGTAATGGATCCTGATTTTTCCGCTGTGTAAGGTTTCAAACTCTATTTTATCAGTTGTATCCGATGTCTCAAGTGTACTACTTCTTATCCTCTCCTTTTTCTTTCTATTTTATATCATGTACGTCTTCTTCTCCTTTCTTTCTTCACGCCCAAAAAGAAAAAATCTGATAATTTTTATGAAAAGAAAACGGGGCGTGACATGGGGGGTCCACCCATTTTGACAAATAGCACTTTCCTTTAATCAAAAAGGCCTACGCTTGTCTGAAATCAAGATATATCAAAGAGTTGTTAACTGTCCTTTTGATATCAATAGTACTATTTTTTTCTAGTGGGTTTGGGGATCATAATTTCAACACCAATTGATATGCCTATAATGAATAAAACTCACTATCTCTAAACTCATTTACAATGTTTTTATTTGTAGATTACAAACCCCTGTTGTATTTGATTTTGAGGGGAAAGATGTAGGAGACTTAATTAGCATCTTGGGCTAGGTTTTAACTTTTAAGGGTAAGGGTAAATTGCATTAATTTGTTCTCAAATTTGATTAAATTATGATAATATCTAAATTTTTTGACAATTAAGTATTTTCAACAACCAAATCTACCACATGTTTCTTAAAATCTAAGGTGATAGAATTGTAGAATAATATGATAACAATTAGAAATGAGCGGGTTCGACTATATTATTCTTTAGACTTCTTTAATTTAACAAAACTCAATGATTTGATGATATATATAGAGAGAGAGAGAGAAAAAAAATGTCTCAATCTACCATAAAAGTTATAATATAGTACCCTTAATACCATTAAGGATAAATTTGATCTCAATATACCACAAAATATAAGGAATAATCTCAATATACCATAAAATTTGATTGGTTCGCATGTGAATAGTGAATAACAAGATGTGAGATTGATGTGGACAATGTACTTGGTATGGAGATAGTGTCACATGGGCAACAGTGTGCATTTCCTCTTCTATTTAATATGGTGTGCTGCCTCTACAAAGGCTTACACAAAAATTGATTAATTTTCGTATAACCCTATATTTAATTTTCGTGTAAGGCCAAATTTTTTTTTTATTTTTTTTGCCTTATACGAAAATTAAATCAATATTCGTGTAAGGCCCAAAATATAGGGTTACACGAAAATTTAATTTAATTTTCGTGTAACCCTATATTTATTATATTTAATTTCTTGTAAGGCCAAATTTTTTTTTATTTTTTTTGCTTTACACAAAAATTAAATCAATTTTCTTCTAAGGCCCAAAATATAGGGTTACACGAAAATTAAATTAAATTTTCGTGTAAAGCCAAAAATTAAATTTATTTTTACACGAAAATTGTGTATCAGTGAATGCACCGTTATTTTTGATTAAATGTGGGGTAGTTGACCCTATATATGTCTTATCAAATGGAATAAAGTAAGTGTATATTTTACTTTTACTAAAGTTTGTGTTATTTTGGGCATTTTCTTATATTGAGTGGTAAAAAGGGATCACCTTATCTTTCTTATGGTACATTGGGCACCGGACTATATATATATATATATATATATATATGTGTGTGTGTGAGTGTGTTGTGTATTCATAAATATATAGTCAAAGCATCCAATATGTTTACTTAAAAACTCATTTTATTTTACTTTTTGTTGTAATATTTTGTGAGTTTTTTCTAATAATTAAAGAATATATATATTGTTGTAATTTTTACAAAAATTAACTTTATTTCGTAATATAGTCAAAATTTTGAAGAACAAATAGATATAATTTACCACAACATAATAGATAAAAAAAAAAGGAATATTATTTAATTAAAAAAAGGAAGAAAAAAAAAAGATATTCTAAACTTGTTGAACAATTTAAGCAAATCCCATTCAACTTATCCCAATAGTGCACCCGGTAAAATTTGTCATATCATTAGGGAAAACCAACTCTGTCATGTGTAAAGTTGTGCCTGGCCAATCGAAAAATGTGTGGCAATATCCATTTTCTCATGTTGGCTTCAATAATTGAAGAACGAGTAGGTCTGGTGCGAGACTGTCTCACGGATTCCATTCCGTGAGACGGGTCAATTTGACCAAGTCAACAGTCAAAGTCAAAGAGTGAACGGCCAACGGTCAAAAGTCTACGGTCAACACCGGTCAACGGTCGGTCAACATCGTTGACTCAAAAATATTACATGATACATATAAAAGTATTACCTCATATACATAAAAGTATTACATTATGAGAATAAACGTATTACATGGTGATACTTTCAACAAATATTATATGATATATACAAAAGTATTACATGATACACATAAAAGTATTACCTCATATACATAAAAATATTATATGATACTTGTATTATGTGATATTTTCAAAAAGTATTATATGATATACATAAAAGTACTACCTAATACACACAAAAATATTACATATTACACAATTCACACGCAAGCAAGAAGAGCACATGGGGTGCCTAGGATCCGCGCATTTTTCGTTGAGACCCAACTCGACCCAATTCGGGTAATTATCCCATAATACAAAAATATTACTTGATGTACATAAAAGTATTACTTAATACACATAAAAGTACTATATATTGTCTTATAGTCTGACCAAATCCTAAATGCATCATATAATACCAAAGTATCACCTAATATATAGAAAAATATTATATAATACATATAAAAATATTATATAATTTTTATGTTCGATCCGATCCGAATCGTGTCACGGATTTAGACGGTCTCACCCAATGTGTTGAAGAACACGTGAAAAATAAGACATATTAAAGCATTGAATTGGTCAACAGGCGCGGTGAGTAGATTAGAATGTTAGATTATTGTGGTGGAAAGATGTTTGATGAATTTTGTGTCCATGTTTTTAATTTGCAACTTATCATTGACAGTCCGACAAACCCATCCACCTCATTACTTGGACTAAAACTCTGGATTTTGTCGTTTTCCTTTGAGGGAATTTGCTAACAATTATTGAATGGAATGCCCATTATTTGTCCTCCAAACATATATATATATATATATATATATATATATATATATATATACACTACACTATATAAGTATGGATGTTTTGTCCATTTTCATAATGTCAATTTTAACCCTCCTACATAATTAAATCAAATTAAATTAAATTAGAGTTCTAATTAATGAAAATTCTTTCTTAAGGATAGTAACATAATTAAATATTTATTTTATTTTTTATTTGATTATAAAAGGCAAGAATCTTTTACATTTCAAACTCTTCTTGAAAAAAATTACATGTTTTGATTATTTTACTTTTATAATCTAGAACACTTTGATTCTTAAACAAAAATTAGTCTTATATTAATATATATTTAAAGAGCTTGTTAATGATATATTATAAGCATATATAAAAAAAATTATAAATTTTATATTTTAATTAAAGTATATTAATATAAGAAATTATGTTCTTATGCTTTATTTTTCACAAAATCTTATTTAATTTAATAGAGTCCATCCAAATCACAATTGTAAATAACATAATTCCTAATTTAATATGTCAAAAAAAAAGGGGAATAAATTATTGCTATTTATACACTATATAAGTATGGATGTTTCGTCCATTTTTCATAATGCGAATTTTAACCCTCCTACATAATTAAATCAAATTAAATTAAATTAGAGTCCTAATTAATGAAAACTCTTTATTAAGGATAGTAACGTAATTCAACATATATTTTATTTTTTTATTTGATTATAAATGGCAAATGTCTTTTACATTTCAAACTCTTCTTGAAAAAATTACATGTTTGATTATTTTGCTTTTATAATCTAGAACACTTTGAATCTTAGACTAAAATTAGTCTTATATTAATATAAATTTAAAGAGCTTTTCAATAATATATTATAAGCATATATATATATTTTTATAACTTTCATATTTTAATTAAAGTATGTTATTATAAGAAATTATATTCTTATGCTTTTTTTTTTCAAAATCTTATTTAATTTAATAGAGTCCATCCAAATCACAATTGTAAATAACATAATTAGACTAAAATTAGTTTTATATTAATATATATTTAAAGAGCTTTTCAATAACATATCGTGATCATATTCAAACTCTTCTTGAAAAAAATTACGTGTTTTGATTATTTTGATTTTATAAAATAGAACAATTTGAATCTTAGACTAAAATTAGTCTTATATTAAGATATATTTAGAGAGCTTTTCAATGATATATGTTATTATTATAAATTATGTTATGTTTTTATGTTTTTTCAAAATCTTATTTAATTTAATAGAGTCCATCCAAATCACAATTGTAAATAACATAATTAAACTAAAATTCATCTTATATTAATAGATAATTAAAGAGCTTTTCAATGATATATTATAAGCATATATAAAAAAATGATATTATAAATTTAATATTTTTATCAAAGTACGTTAATATTAGAAATTATGTTCTTATGTATTTTATTTTTCAAAATCTTAGTCAATTTAATAGAGTCCATCCAAATCACAATTGTAAATAACATAATTCCTAATTTAATATGTAAAAAAAAGATGGAAATTAATTATGGCAAGTATGGATGTTTCGTAATGTCAATCTTAACTCTCCTATATAATTAAATCAAATAAAATTAAATTAGAGTCCTAATTAAAGAAAACTCTTTATTAAAGATAGTAACATAATTCTATATATATATATATATTTATTATAAAAGGCAAGAGTCCATTACATTTCAATCTCTTCTTGAAAAAATTACATGATTTGATTATTTTTGTTTTATAATCTAAAACATTTTGAATCTTAGACTAAACTTAGTCTTATATTAGTATATATTTATAGAGCTTTTCAATGATTTAGAGTTTTAAATCGTGGGCTCTGGTAACGGAATTTTATCAGCAAGAGCACGAGCAGATTACAAAGACCATATTACTATTATTCCATCATCATCGATGATAGTGGTTTGTCTTCAAATTTGTTTGATGCTTATAATTACTATTAGCAAATAATGAAATACACACATAGAGCAATCAATACTCACTTCACCATAGAATTATTTCTTGGCCTTCATCTTTTATGACTATCGTCTTCTGTTTATTCATAGCAGTTGTGTGAACATGTTGCGATTCTGATCGAATTTTATTTGTTTTTTACTGTCTTTTTTTTTCCTTTTATAGTCTTTATTTTTATTTTAGGTCAGTTGTAACAAGTTGGCATAATACTTCTTTTAGATCTTTATATTGTAATTCTTGTTCTCCTGTCTATATTTTCATGTTTACATGAAATATTTTACATTTTTTATTTTAGGTTGTGAATCTTCTCTTTTTACAATTGCCAACTGTCTATCTATCTCTTTTGTGCTGACTTTAATGATAACTTTTTTTAGATATAGATGTATGTACATAATACTGCTTCACACATAATAGAGATTTACTGATGCTGAACTTTTATTATTGTTACATGAAGATGCATGTTCAGTTGATTTTTTTAATTAATATAATTCACCAAAATACTGTAATTAAATTCTGCTACTTATAGGAAGACAAACGAAAAGTCGTTAAAATGTCGGATTTAAGACCGGACTGCAGTGCCAATGTATAAACATGGCGTGTTTACTTGTTAAATTTAGAATAGTGTCTCCAAAATCACATGTTTACTTGGAAAAAGATATGATTGGAAGTTAATTTTATGTAAAGGTATGACAATTTCCATCTTTCAAGACGTAAATGCAGAAAGAATGTTGGATATACACAATTTTTTTTTTTTTGGGTTCGGCCCCACACATGTAAGTTTTTTAATTTGACAGATTATGATAATGAAATTATTTAAAAATATTATCATATTATTTAAAAAATATATCAATTAATCGTAAAAAGAGAGATTTGGTATGTAAATTACATCAGATAACAACATAATGACTCATCAACACTTGCAACAAAATTGAAGGGTATGTTTTGAAGGAGTTTATATAGGTCTGAGGAAATTCGATTTTGAAATCTTCAATTTTGTAAATAAAGGTGAATAGTTAAAATTTATGTTATTAGATTTTATAGAAAATGATTATTACTTTAGATTGTAAAAAAATGTATATTGTAATACTATATTGTTAGTTTATGTAATAATAATAATTTAATGATTGTAATAGTAGAAATTTAGGTGGGTATTTGAATTTTTGTATTAATGAGTTAGAGTGTAAAATTAATTATAATATTTTTTATAAAATAGACTAATATTTGAATGGATTTTATAATTCTCATCAAAATCAAAATCTTCTAATAAATAAGAAATCTTAAATCATAACCACCAACCACTGTAGATAAAAGAGTAATTAAAACGAGACAAGTGAACAATTAATTTAAATTTCCTTCTAAGTGAGCCCCTCATCCCCGCCAAAAATAATATAGGTCCCCTACTCCCTAATCTACACTATAAATATAGAGCACATGCACACAATTGTAGCATTAGGAAATCATGGCACCCAAATCTCCCCTGATTTTGTTCACATTTCTCTCCATTGTGGTGGTTGCGCATCCAGTTTTCGCCGCCTCTCAAGGCGACGCTCCCGGCAGTATTTCAAAGCGATCCGAGATTGCCACATCGGATTTCCTAATGCTGGATTGTGTGGGTGTGTTTTGTATTTGTAGCCACGTGCATTGATTGTGTTTAACCTTGTGATTAACTATTAATACAAATTGTTGATTTAAATATTTCTATCACATTTGATAGATTTTATAACCGATAAATTACATTGATCTTAAAAAACACCATTCCGTTACACACAAATCAATTCACAAAAACGCGTTATTGTTGATTTGATCAAATAAGTTGTAAAAACTAAATAGATTGAATGAAAATGATTTTAGATTTATAAGTATTGTTAGATTATAAGTTATCTAAAGTTTTTTAATTAAAATCATCCCGCTAAAAAAATTTATTAGATGTTTGAACCATGTTAATAATGTTATCTATGATTTCTTTTGGGATTTTTGAACGTCAAATAATTTTTATTGCAACACAATATTTATATCTCATCTTTTTAATTAATTAATTAATAGTATATTGCATTATTTCAGTATGTACTCTACATTCGAAAAGATAAACAAAAAGTCTTACTTATTCAAACATCCAAACCTCGTAAAGTGGATTTTTATTGAAATATTGTGGGGAGTTCTCCATCTCACCTAATTTAGAAAGAAAAAAAAATTCTTATTTATTCAAGGTAGACTTAAAATTAAAAAAAAAAAGGGCACGTAATCCAAAATACTACTTTTAACTACTGACTCGTTCATGAAATTTACAACATTGTAATGGTAGATTACATGATAAAGAAGTTTTAATTATTGACCCATTAATGAAATGTAAAACAATTTGTAATGGTAGATTACTTGATAAAGCAGGAAATAGGTATAATATTGTTAATATTGAAATATTAGAGTGCATTTCAAAACTTATAATCAGTATTTGCTACAGGCGAAGTCTAACCTGCAAGATATTGTCATTGTCATCACTATACATAGATTATATTAAATATCGTGTAATACAAGATATAATATCATATATAATAGAAAATCCAAATTAGTTATATTCACTTGCATATACCACATTAAAGGAAACGAAAATGGATAAAAGGCATATAGAATAGGAAACATAGGTAATTTTTGTTTTCTTAATTAGAAAACAAACGTCTCCGGACCTCAATTGACTCCACAAGAAAATTGGGAAATTTTCAACCTCAAAAACTTGTAAAGTTTCTTATCATACAAATCAAATTGTCAATCCCGTTTTTGGTATTTCACTAGCTACATACTTTTTGCCGCCAACAGAAGATAGAAGATTCATTTACTTTTCAAAGTCCAATTTTAAAATGAAAACCCTAAATTAAGTCCAATTTTAAAATGAAAACCCTAAATTAACGAGAGAAAATAATAATAATAATAATAATAATAATAATAATAATAATAAAAACTGCAAATCAGCATTCAGCAACAGAAGAAATATCCAAATTATTTTATTCCACAAACTGATACATTATTTTATTCCACAACTGATACATCATTTTATTCCACAAACTGATACACAATTAAGACTTAATTTCTTCAAAGGAAAGGAGTTGCAGGATATTCTGCCACGGCTTGTCATAAACAACCGCCTTATTCTGCGACGTAATATAAAACCTTACAATAATTATAAACATAAAACTTCTCCCAAACATCCACAATTAAAACTTAATTTCTTCAAAGGAACGGAGTTGCAGGATATTCTGCCACGGCTTGTCATAAACAAGCGCCTTATAGGCTTTGGGGACGCCGTCATCCGTGGCGGCGATCACGAGCCTGTAATTCAAACCAGAAACCACCTGGGACTCTCCGCTGACCACATACTTAAAATTCAAGGACGATTCAGTCTGTTCCTTCACCGCGAATTTCGCCGCCTTCACCACCTCCGGATCCTTCGGATCAAGGATGGGCTGATAACTGCCGTAAGACTTAATTTCTTCAAAGGAAATGAGTTGCAGGCCATTCTGCGACAGCTTCTCATAAACAACCGCCTGATAGGTGCGGCCGTTCGTGGCGGCGATCACGAGCCTGTAATTCGTACCAGCAACAATCTGGTACTCTCCTCTGACCACTTTCTTAAATTTCAAGGACGAGTTAGCCTCCTTGTTGTGTTCCGTCACCGCGAATTTCGCCAACTTCTCCACCTTCGGAACGTTCAGATCATTGATGGGAATGTAACTGCCGGGAGCGTCGCCTTGAGAGGCGGCGAAAACTGGAAGCGCAACCACCACAATGGAGAGAAATGTGAACAAAATCAGGGGAGATTTGGGTGCCATGATTTCCTAATGCTACAATTGTGTGCATGTGCTCTATATTTATAGTGTAGATTAGGGAGTAGGGGACCTATATTATTTTTGGCGGGATGAGGGGCTCACTTAGAAGGATATTTAAATTAATTGTTCACTTGTCTCGTTTTAATTACTCTTTTATCTACAGTGGTTGGTGGTTGAAATATTTGTATCTGAATATTTTTTTCGTCTAAAAGTAGTAATTTTGGTTTTTCGTCATTTTTTTATTAAATTAAATAATCTATATATATATATAATAACAATTACACCTCAAAATAGAAATGTTAAAATATTCTCGCTCATTTCCACCTCCTAAAAATAGAAATACATATTATTTCATAATCTATAAATTATTAATTTTATTGTATTAAACATGATTTATATATATGGTAATAATATCATTTATAATATTTACAAAAACTTGGAAATTATTATCTATATATGGTATATGAATGTTAATATGATCTCATCTAATAACTTTTTTTATTGTTGATATAATCAAAGATTAAATATATGTTTGTTGAATAAATTAAAATAACATAATGATCGGATTTCAAGAACTATACATCATCAAAGTATTTTTTTTATCTCTAGTGTTGTACCCCACATACACATATACCACCTCAATTTGATGGTATGTTAAATTTAGAAATTTTATTTTGGGGTAATATACAATAATATCAATATTTTAAGCTCATTATGAATAAGTTGTTGAACATATATTTGCACAAGTATTTTCTAGGCCAATTGTGACAAAAACAAGTACTAAAATAGTTAAACAACATATGATGAAAATAATAAATATTTAGATGAATTACATAAGTAGTAGATTAAATTGAAATAACTTTGAAAAACTATATGATTTTTCATGATCATCATTTTTATATCAAAAAATTACTAAAACATGAAATTTATTCACTACATCACACGAATACCAAATGAGGGTGAAATGTTATCAAGACTTGATTATAATGCTCAATAATATCACCATTTTATACTCATTATGAATAAATTATTGAACATAAATTTGTATAAATTTGTTTCAGGCCAATAGTGCCGACAACATATGATGAAAATAAAAATATTTAAATTCGTAAATTATATGGGTAGTAAATTAAACTGAAAATACTTTGAAGAATTATATTATTTTTCATGAACAACATTTTTATATCAAAAAATTACCAACACTTCAAATTTATTTGTCCATACATCACACGAACACGGGTATATCAAATGAGATTGAAATATTATGAGAACTTAATTTTTTTTTTTTGTAAATTAAAATTTTCACATCAAACTCAAAATATTTAGATTTTATAATCGTGAGTCACAAAAGTAACGAATCAGACTAAAATTATCCAAATTTTTATTTTTATTTTTCGTGTTCAACATTTTCATATTAAAATATATAAATAGTGAAATATATATGACTATGCATCGCATGAGACTTATACTAGTTTTGTATAAAATAAAGTAACTGAAAAAGTAAAAAAGAAATAAAAAATCAATGCTGAATTCAGTACATAAATATTAGATATACATATAATTCAAAGTTGTATTGTAATTTGCATAAATTGATTATGGTAGGCCCCTAAATCAATTTTTTCATTATTGTGATTCATGAGTTATGATTTAAGATTTCTTATTTATTAGAAGATTTTGATGAGAATTATAAAATCCATTTAAATATTAGTCTATTTTATAAAAAGTATTATAATTAATTTTACACTCTAACTCATTAATACAAAAATTCAAATACCCACCTAAATTTCTACTATTACAATCATTAAATTATTATTATTACATCAATTAACAATATAATATTACAATATATATTTTTTTAAACATTGATTTGAAATCTAAAGTAATAATCATTCTCTATAAAATCTAATAACATAAATTTTAACTATTCACCTTTATTTACAAAATTGAAGGTTTCAAAATCGGATTTCCTCAAACCTATATAAACTCCTTCAAAACATACCCTTCAATTTTGTTGCAAGTGTTGATGAGTCATTATGGTGTTATCTGATGTAATTTACATACCAAATCTCTCTTTTTACGATTAATTGATATATTTTTTAAATAATATGATAATATTTTTAAATAATTTCATTATCATAATCTGTCAAATTAAAATACTTACATGTGTGGGGCTGAACCAAAAAAAAAAAAGAAGAAGAATTGTGTATATCCAACATTCTTTCTGCATTTACGTCTTGAAAGATGGAAATTGTCATACCTTTACATAAAATTAACTTCCAATCATATCTTTTTCCAAGTAAACATGTGATTTTGGAGACACTATTCTAAATTTAACAAGTCTGTCTTCCTAGAAGTAATAGAATTTAATTACAGTATTTTGGTGAATTATATTAATTAAAAAAGTCAACTGAACCTGCATCTTCATGTAACAATAACAAAAGTTCAACATCAGTAAATTTCTATTATGTGTGAAGCAGTATTATGTACATACATCTACATCTAAAAAAAGTTATCATTAAAGTCAGCATAAAAGAGGTAGATGAACAGTTAACAATTGTAAGAATCCAACATGGTAGAGAAGATTCACAACCTAAAATAAAAAATGTAAAATATCTCATGTGAGAATGCAAATATAGGCACGAGAACACGAATTACATTATAAAGACCTAAAAGAAATATTATGCTAGCTTGTTACAACTGACCTAAAATAAAAATAAAGACTATAAAAGAAAAAAAAAGACAGTAAAAAACAAATAAAATTCGATCAAAATCGCAACATGTTCACACAACTGCTATGAATAAACAGAAGACGATAGTCATAAAAGATGAAGGCCAAGAAATAATTCTATGGTGAAGTAAGTATTGATTGCTCTATGTGTGTATTTCATTATTTGCTAATAGTAATTATAAGCATCAAACAAATTTGAAGACAAACCACTATTGTCGATGATGATGGAATAATCGTAATATGCTCTTTGTAATCCGCTTGTGCTCTTGCTGATAAAATTCTGTTACCAGAGCCCACGATTTAAAACTCCAAACAATTGAAAAACTCTTTAAATATATATTAATATAAGACTAAGTTTAGTCTAAGATTCAAAATGTTCTAAATTATAAAACAAAAATAATCAAATCATGTATTTTTTTCAAGAAGAGTTTGAAATGTAAATGACTCTTGTATTTTATAATCAAAAAAATAAAATAAAATATAAATTGAATTATGTTACTATCTTTAATAAAGAGTTTTCTTTAATTAGGACTCTAATTTAATTTGATTTGATTTAATTATGTAGGAAGGTTAAGATTGACATTATGAAAAATGGACGAAACATCCATACTTGCCATAGTTAATTTCCTTCTTTTTTTTACATATTAAATTAGGAATTATGTTATTTACAATTGTGATTTGGATGGACTCTATTAAATTGATTGAGATTTTGGAAAAAAAAAAATACATAAGAACATAATTTCTAATATTAACGTACTTTGATAAAAATATTAAATTTATAATATAATTTTTTTATATATGCTTATAATATATAATTGAAAAGCTCTTTAAATATATATTAATATAAGATGAATTTTAGTTTAATTATGTTATTTATAATTGTAATTTGGATGAACTCTATTAAATTAAATAAGATTTTGAAAAAACATTAAAACATAAGAACATAATTTATAATAGTAACATATATCATTGAAAAGCTCTCTAAATATATCTTAATATAAGACTAATTTTAGTTTAAGATTTAAAATGTTCTGGATTATAAAAGCAAAATAATCAAAACACGTAATTTTTTCAAGAAGAGTTTGAATATGATCATGATATATTATTGAAAAGCTATTTAAATATATATTGATATAAAACTAATTTTAGTCTAATTATGTTATATACAAATGTGATTTGGATGGACTCTAATAAATTAAATAAGATTTTGAAAAGAAAAAGCATAAGAACATAATTTCTTATAATAACATACTTTAATTAAAATATGATTTTTTTTTTTATATATGCTTATAATATATTATTGAAAAGCTCTTTAAATATATATTAATATAAGACTAATTTTAGTCTAAGATTCAAAGTGTTCTAGATTATAAACGCAAAATAATCAAACATGTAATTTTTTCAAGAAAAGTTTGAAATGTAAGAGACTCTTTCCTTTTATAATCAAATAAAAAAATAAAATATATATTCAATTACTTTGCTATCCTTAATAAAGAATTTTCATTAATTAGGACTCTAATTTAATATAATTTGATTTAATTATGTAGGAGAGTTAAAATTCGCATTATGGAAAATGGACGAAACATCCATACTTATATAGTATGTAAATAGCCATAATTTATTTCCTTCTTTTTTTTTTTTACATATTAAATTAGGGATTATGTTATTTACAATTGTGATTTGGATGGACTCTATTAAATTGAATAAGATTTAAAAAAAAAAAAAACATAGGAACATAATTCATAATAATAATGTACTTTGATAAAAATATTAAATTTATAATATAATTTTTTTATATATGCTTATAATATATCATTGAAAAGCCCTTTAAATATATATTAATATCAAACTAATTTTAGTCTAATTATGTTATTTACGATTGTGATTTGGATGGACTCTATTAAATTAAATAAGATTTTGAAAAAACATAAGAACATAAGAACATAATTTCTAATAATAACATACTTTAATTAAAATATTAAATTTATAATATATTTTTTTATATATGCTTATAATATATCATTGAAAAACTCTTTAAATATATCTTAATATAAGACTAATTTTAGTTTTTTATATATGCTTAAAATTTATCATTAAAAAACTCTTTAAATATATCTTAATATAAGACTGATTTTAGTTTAAGATTCAAAATGTTCTAGATTATAAAAACAAAATAATCAAAACACGTAACTTTTTCAAGAAGAGTTTGAATATGATTATAATATATTATTGAAAAACTCTTTAAATATATATGAATATAGGACTAATTTTAGTCTAATTATGTTGTTTACAATTGTGATTTAGATGGACTCTATTAAATTAAATAAGATTTGTGAAAAAATAAAGCATAAGAACACAATTTCTTATATTAACATACTTTAATTAAAATATAAAATTTAACATACCATTTCAATGCTTAAATATCTGTCTTATTTTTCACGTGTTCTTCAAGAGATTGGGTGAGATAATTGAATACGTGGACAAAATTCATCAAACATCTTTCCACCACAATAATCTAATTTACTCACCGCGCCTGTTAACCAATTCAATGCTTAAATATCTGTCTTATTTTTCACGTGTTCTTCAAGAGATTGGGTGAGATAATTGAATACGTGGACAAAATTCATCAAACATCTTTCCACCACAATAATCTAATCTACTCACAGCGCCTGTTAACCAATTCAATAAGTGTTCCTCAAGACATTGTGTCACGCCCCGTTTTCTTTTCGTATTTTATCAGAGTTTTACCGTTGGACGTGAAGAGAGAAAATAGCAAGAGACGCAAACACAACAGAAAGAAATAAGCAAGAGACGACTGTAACAACAAATTTTGTATATAAACACAAAATACTTGTACAAATTAAATCTATTTGCTTGATTTAAATAAATTGAGTTGCAATCTCTTGATTCCCTTGATTCTTCTCTTCACTTGAATTTGGAGTTGACTTTAGTCGAAGTTTCTTCAGATTTGAATTGAAGGAACAACTATGAAGACTGCTTTGAATTTGATGATCTTCAAATTGAAAAACGCCAATTGGAGGGGTTTAGCACCTTGATCTCGAATCGAACGTCGTTTTTGTGGCTTTCCTCTTGAAGACTTTGAAGATCGCCTTGAAAATCGTCGAAGAACTTGAATAGCCTTTGAAGATCATTGGAGAGAATTCCTCTAGCTCTTGAACTCTTCAAATTGCTATGTAAAAATGTCTTTTGAATGTTGAATTTGAGACCCTATTTATAGATGTAGAATAGGGAATCCGATAGGCTTCAAAATAGGAGTAGAGTGATTTGATTGGTCCACCATTATTTGATCATATCTGGAAGTAGAATTTTAGTGGCTCTGAAACTTTGTTTGATTGGTCAATCCCGATTTGATCATATCTGATATCTTTATGATAATTATCAAATTTAATTTGATTTAATTTGATAATATCTGCAGCATTTTGACATGTGACGACTTCTAATTGGCCAATGAAATATGTATGAAATATCAATTAATTTGATTATTTAATTTAGGAATTATATTTAATTAATCCCCAAAATAAATATAAATTAATATTCCATATAGTATTTTACACGTGGCGTAATATAATTGGACGTTAAATTTGTGTGTCTACAAATTGCCCCCTTGAGACTTGTTCACAGTTGAAAACTTTGAAGTGGATAAGTCTCAAAAATATTTGTGGAATTTGAGCATCAAAACTTAATCCAAGGAGACCTTCCGACATTTTAATCCTTCAAAATAAGGATTTATTATTTTTTAATTGATTCTCAAATTGATGTTCATTTGAAAATGCAACATGAATTCCAAGTGATTTTTATCCAATAAAGGGACGTCCTTTTAATTCCCATCCAAATCAATGACTTGAGATAATTAAAACAAATGGTGGACTGCAAATCTCAAGCCCAATTTTGAAAGTCCCAATGTTTAAGCCAAATTTTAAAAAAATGAAAGGCCCATTTCCCTTTATCTTGAATTGAAGACCATGCCTCATTTTGATATAGCATATGGCCCATTTATTTAGAAGACTTTTGCAGTGATACGTGTCTTCTTCTTCAACATATCTTCTTCTTCTTTTTCGCAGATTTTGCCCACAGTCTCCTTGCTCAAACAGAGTTCTTCTGGAAGGGAAAAATCTTATGTATTCCATCATGATTTGAATTTATTTGGTAATTAAATCTTCGCAGGATAATCTTGGATTTGAAATTATCGATCATGAAACCCATTTGCAATTTTCTCAATTTTGATAGAAGTCTTCTCTTCTTCAAACTCTATCTTGATAGAATTTATTTTCCTTTTGACTTCTTGTTACCCACGTAAGGAACACTAAGGGCTTGATATTCTGCGACATTGTTAGAACAATTTTCTGTCAAAGTGAAAGAGTACGGAAGCACCTCCCCATCAGGTGTTACAAATACAACTCCAGCACCAGCCCCCTCTCTATGAGACGCTCCATCAAAATACATTTGCCAAGGTGGAGAGACTTCTATAGCGAGAACATCTTCATCTGGAAGGTCATCGGACAATTCCCACTCTGCTGGGATGGGATGGTCAGCTAAGAAATCTGCTAACACCTGTCCTTTCACTGCCTTTTGAGGAACATAAACTATCTCAAATTGTTGTAGCTGGAGGTACCACCTTGCGAGCCTATCAGAAAGCACAGGTCTTGACATGACATATTTTAATGGATTAGCTTTTGAGACGAGGTGGACAATGTGAGCTTGAAAGTAGTGCTTTAGTTTGTGAATGACAAAGATGAGGGCTAGACATATCTTCTCAATTGGCGAATAGTTCAACTCATTCGGCATCATTGTTCTACTCAGATAGTATAACGCACTCTCTTTGCCATTATCATTTGCTTGTGCTAGCAGAGCTCCTACAGATCGTTCTTGAGCAGCGATGTAGAGAATTAAGGGTCTTCCAGCAACTGGTGCAACCAATACTGGAGGTTTCATCAAATACTCTTTTATTCTTGTAAAAGCTTTCTTGCATGATTCATCCCATTCAAACGGGACACCTTTCTTCATGAGTCTACTGAAGGGTTGACATCGCCCTGCTAGGTTGGAAATGAACCTTCGTAACCTTCGAAGATATGCCAATTTTCCTTGCAAACTTTTAAGTTCATGGATGTTTCGCGGTTCAGGCATCTTTAGAATTGCATCGATCTTTGCTTGTTCGATTTCTATTCCTTGATGACGAACTATGAATCCAAGGAATTTTCCTGATGTCACTCCAAATGCACACTTCAGGGGATTCATTCTTAGTTGATATCTTCGAAGACGTTCAAAAACTTTCCTCAAGTCGTTTAAGTGATCTTGACGTTTTTTGGATTTCACAACCAAGTCAACGACATAGCACTCGACGTTCTTATGGAGCATATCGTCAAAAATCTTTTGCATTGCTCGTTGGTATGTAGCACCTGCATTCTTCAACCCAAAAGGCATTACCTTGTAACAGTATATCCCTTTTGGTGTTCGAAAAACCGTCAATTCTTCATCCTTTGGAGACATACGTATTTGATTGTAGTCGGATGATCCATCCATGAATGACAGGGCTTCATGTCCTGTGGTGGCATCAATCATGAGTTCAGTGATTGACAGTGGAAAATCATCCTTGGGACATGCTATGTTTAGGTCTCTAAAGTCAACACAAACTCGGATTTGCCCGTTTTTCTTTCTCACAGGGACAATGCTAGATATCCACACTGGGTATTTAACTTCTCGGATGAATCCGACTTTGATGAGCTTGTTTACTTCAGCTTCAATCAATGGAATTAACTCAGGTCGAAATCGACGTTGAGATTGTTTTACAGGACGAGCCCCTTTCTTTATGGCTAGATGATGAACAACTACCTTTGGGTCTAATCCAGGCATCTCTTTGTATGACCATGCAAACACGTCCTTGAATTCATGCAATATTTCAATATAGGACTTTTCTTCCTCGTTGGTCAGCGACGCACTGATATAGATTGGTCGTGTTTCATTAGCATTACCCAAGTTAATTTCTTTCAACTCATCAACTGTGGCCTTTACACCTTCTTCAAGCTCAGGTGGGGCGATCTCAGCGTCTTCAATTGGGACATCTTCACTGAGAGTGACATGGTATGTTAATGCGATATCCCTTTTTGGTAAATCTGGGCAAGAATGATTGCCCCCACCAATATAGTTGGAAGAAGCTACACTTTCTCTATCATCTTCATCATCTTGGTTTTGGGTAAAAACAATGGTTTCCATTCTTGCTTTTAGTACCCTTCCACATGATATAGTCAAAGTAGTGTATCTTTCATGCGAGATGGAATCAGGCTTCGCAATTTTTGAGTCATTTGTGATTTGTTGTTCTTCCTGCGAGCAAAATTTGTCTTTTGGCAACCTATCTTCTCAATCGTACCAAGTCTGTCAAAAATAGATACTCGCTGGATTTTTCTTCCATCTTCAGCGAATGCGTCTTCTGTTGACGACATTTCTCCTTCAACAATACAGTTGATGCTGGCTCTTTTGATAGCATACGGATGGGACTTGGTGGTGTATATCCCATGCCAGCTTTAGTCTTTCGCTCTGCGTACCCTCTTCCTTTCAACATTTTCTGGGTAGCGCTGGGTTCGTGTTCTTCCTGGCTTAAGACTTGAGCACGAAGTTCTCCTATCGTGGAGTCTTCTCGTGGGTTATAACCGGCTCGAACAAGGAGTTTGAAGGCATTTGGATTATAGCACTTAGCTATTTCAGGTCCTGAGAACGTTCCATGCTCTGTTTTAGCTCCTTTCTTTGGGGCAACAAACCCTTGAAGCGGTGGTGAAGTTGGTTTATTTGCATCAAGCTTAGTTAGGGGCAATGTCAGCCCTCCAAATGGCTCATCTTTGGCTAAATGTGACTTATCCTTTGAGAGATTCTTATTAATTTTGGTTGAAGACTCACACTCACCCATTTTGACTTGATCATTTTTCGGCTCTCCTTTGACCTTGACTGTCTTCCCACTATCAAAGTAATACTTGGCATCAGCAAAATGTGACTCTGCCTCAGTGAATGGTTTATCATCAGCAACAACCATTCTTACAACGCCGTCTTTATGATATTTCAAGCATTGATGCCAAGTAGAAGGCACCACTTGATTTTCATGCAACCAGGGTCGGCCAAGGAGCATACTGTATGAAGTTCTCGAGTCTATGACATGGAACAGTGTTGTTGAAGCCATATCACCCATCAATAAATCAAGTCTGATTGTTCTAAGAGCTCTCTGACCTTCTTGATTGAATCCTTGGATCATCAGCCGGTTGCTCGTGAGCTCTTCTACAGAGATCCCTAATTCTTTTATTGTTCGCAAAGACATAATGTTGACTGCAGAACCTCCATCAATGAGTATCTTGTTTACTCTTTGATGGTTGATATATGCTGTCATGAACAATGGCCTGTTGTGGAAGTTATTTCCAAGCTGCAAATCATCATCAGTGAAAGTTATTGCAGAGACACAATCATCATCGGTGGTATAGTCATCTTCTTCATTTTTATGAAGCTCATCATCTAATCCACTTGTTGTGTTGCAGAGTGCTTTGTCATGCATGTCATCATCATAAGCAACAGAAACAAGACTTGTTGTAGCACTGTCTTCTTCTAATGTGATCTTTCCTTCTCGAGCTAACTGCATCACTTTATCTTTGAAGACAAAACAATCCTGGATTGCATGTCCTACCAATCGATGGTATGCGCAGTATTTTGGATCATTAGTTCGTCCAGCTTCCTCTGGTCGTTTCATTTCTGGCAGTTCAATTAGATTGTTTTTTAGCAAGTCATCAAAGATCCCTTGGACGTCAGAGTCGAGAAAAGGATATTCTTTTGCTTGCATTTCTTTCAAAGTCAACTTTCTTTGCCCCCATTCTTGGGTGACATTCTTTCTTGGCTCAACTTTGTCAGTCATTTTAGTTCGGAACTTAACAGCCTTTGCACTAACTGTCATTGATTCATTAGTAGAAGGTTTGACAGAAGGCTTACCCCCTTTCTTATTCTCTTGTTTCTCTTTGAATTTATAAAATCCTTGGACCGACGGTTCTTTAGTCCCATTCACAGTCATGCTTAGTTCCATGTCATGAGCCTTGGTAGCCAATTCTTCAAAGGATTTTGGCTGGATAACTTGAAGAATATATCGCAGGCTCCAATTCATTCCTCGAATGCACATTTCTATCGCTGAACTTTCTGACAACCTGTCTTTGCAGTTTAAACTTAGGTTCCTCCAACGATTGATATAGTCAATCACAGGTTCATCTTTCCATTGATGTGAGTTTGTAAGTTCTAACATACTTACCGTACGTCGGGTGCTATAAAAACGGTTGAGAAATTCCTGTTGCAACTGTTCCCAACTGTCGATCGAATCTGCCTCCAAATCAACATACCAATCAAATGCATTTCCTTTTAAGGAATGGACAAATTGTTTCACCATGTAGTCTCCATAAGTCCCAGCATCATTACAGGTTTCCACAAAGTGAGCCACATGTTGCCTTGGATTGTCTTTTCCGTCAAACTATTGAAATTTGGGAGGTTGATAGCCCAATGGCATCCTTAAACTATCGATCCTTGTAGTGTATGGTTTAGCATAAGTCATCGATGACTTAAAGCCCCCATCTAGCCTATCCTGGATGGTTCCCATGACAAACTCTCTTAATTGACTCATTGGAATGAATCCGTCAGATGAAACCTGTACCTCGGTGACTGGTGATTTTCCTTTGTCATTCACTTGTTGTCCTGCAGACGCCTCAGCTTCATTCTGTTTCTCAACTTGGTCATCTACTGTTCGCCCTGTGCTGATGTCCCCTTCCTTGTCCTTTATTAGCAAAGATATTCTTGCATCTTGCTCTTGAACATGCTTGCTAAGACCCTCAATAGCTTTCATAATATTAGCCATTTGCTCTTCCAAAGTTGTAGCATTTGTAGTCATTACAGGGGCTGCGTTTGATTGGCTTGATGTTGAGAGGGGAGTAGACGGTGTAGAATCACTTGAATTTTCCTCGCCTTGGTTTGTATCAGTGGGCGTTAATGATTCTTTGGGAATAGTTGTTTGGTTCATGGGAACCATCTCTTGGGCTGCTTGCAATTGCTTCAACATATTTCTTGTGGTGACGCCGCCGCTTGTGGCTGTGTCTTTCAAAGAAGTTGATGAAGTAGACTTTGATGAAGTTTTGCGTGTAGACATTTTTGAATAACTTGGTGAAGAGAGGAGATGAAAGGAAGAGATTGTCCCACTGGGCGTGCCAAAAATTTGTAACAACAAATTTTGTATATAAACACAAAATACTTGTACAAATTAAATCTATTTGCTTGATTTAAATAAATTGGGTTGCAATCTCTTGATTCCCTTGATTCTTCTCTTCACTTGAATTTGGAGTTGACTTTAGTCGAAGTTTCTTCAGATTTGAATTGAAGGAACAACTATGAAGACTGCTTTGAATTTGATGATCTTCAAATTGAAAAATGCCAATTGGAGGGGTTTAGCACCTTGATCTCGAATCGAACGTCGTTTTTGTGGCTTTCCTCTTGAAGACTTTGAAGATCGCCTTGAAAATCGTCGAAGAACTTGAATAGCCTTTGAAGATCGTTGGAGAGAATTCCTCTAGCTCTTGAACTCTTCAAATTGTTATGTAAAAATGTCTTTTGAATGTTGAATTTGAGACCCTATTTATAGATGTAGAATAGGGAATCCGATAGGCTTCAAAATAGGAGTGGAGTGATTTGATTGGTCCACCATTATTTGATCATATCTGGAAGTAGAATTTTAGTGGCTCTGAAACTTTGTTTGATTGGTCAATCCCGATTTGATCATATCTGATATCTTTATGATAATTATCAAATTTAATTTGATTTAATTTGATAATATCTGCAGCATTTTGACATGTGACGACTTCTAATTGGCCAATGAAATATGTATGAAATATCAATTAATTTGATTATTTAATTTAGGAATTATATTTAATTAATCCCCAAAATAAATATAAATTAATATTCCATATAGTATTTTACACGTGGCGTAATATAATTGGACGTTAAATTTGTGTGTCTACAACGACAGAAGAAAGATGTAAGGGATGAAGTGATACTTTCACTTAACAACAATCGACCTCTGCCGATAGCAATCAGTCTCACTACTGATAATATACATCATACGCAGCGGAAATAACATCAGGATCTCTCGTTCACAGAATACTCAGAATATATATACATAAATATTACAAAACGTGAGTTAAACTTAAAACATATAGTTTTGAAAATGTTTGTGCGATACATCCTAAAATCACAGATTCAAAAGCGGCATCGCCTCTCTCCATCTAGGGTTCATCATGCTCAACAGCTCCTGTAGTGTGATTACAGAATAAGGGGGTGGGTGCGTGGAATACACTCGTGGGAGTAACTCTGCCTCTTGTGACTCTCAACAGATATATAAAAACTAATAAAATAATCTTACGTCACGTTGTCACGGCACATAAAATGCATAGCAGATATTAGAAATAGCAAAGGACGCATAGGTACGGGGTTTCCCCGTCTTACCCTGTAAACGGTCTCATATACCGCTAGCGCATTTCAAGGACCGCTAGACCTTTTCAGAGTATTAGAAGGAGAGGAGAAGATTCTTTTACAGTCCATAGGACTCTCCGAACATGCAATGTGAACCGAAGTCCTTTCACAGTTATATTATGGCACGACAAATATAAACATAGCACTTAGTGTTCCTCAATCATGCATTTAATAGGGAAAGCAGTAGATAGATAAAGAGATAGAAATTACCCCCACCTTGTTCGGTGGTTACCCGCGTGAATCGCTAGTCTCAAAAGTCTGATAACACAAGTCCAATCCAATAGTAACTTAAGCTCAATCCAATATATAGCCTACACAAGTTACGGTGTTGCTTAGATCTTAAATATTGTATAAATAAAGCTGTAAAAGGTTTCGACGGAAAAACGCTCGCTAACGACACGACGGATCGAACGATCTAAAGATTGGAGTTCAAGAAATGAGAGGGTCAGATCTGTATGGTGGCTGAATATATAGGAAATGAAATAAGGATCGCAACGCAAAAAGAATGAGCTCAATCGGAGTTAAAACGAGCTCAAACGGAGCATTTTAAGTTTAGGGGTAAAATGGTAATTTTGGTCAAAGGGTTGACTTTGACTGGGCCCACGGATACCTCGCACCGCCGGCTACCACCTCCGGCCGTCCATCGCCGGATTCCGGCATGAATAGTGCCCGGAAACTTCACCGCAAAATCCTTCGAAGTCACATTTTTCCAAAATTTCAACTCCAACCAAAACTCCGGCCGGCGACTTCCCGTCGCCGGCGACCCTTCCCTGAGCCTTGGCCGGCGACCCCCCGTCGCCGGCCACCTATTCCGGCCATCCCAACCCATCAACACAGCCACAACCATGCATGCTTGAACACCACACACACACACCCGTTTCCATACACACACACACACTGTTCTCTCTTCCTTGGCCGGCGGCCACCTGCCGCCGGCGACCACCACCTCCCGCCATGACCTTGGCCGGCGACCCCCAGTCACCGGCCACCACCAGTCGCCGCCCACGCACACACACGGATAGCAACACACACACACATAGCGTGTGGTGTATACACACACACACCCTCACTGCCAAGCTTGGCCGGCGGCCACCAGCCGCCGGCTGCCTCCTCCACCTCGCCGGCGACCTCCCGTTGCCGGCCGTACTTTCCCCCACGGCGGCGCCCCCCGGCGCCGCCCCCAACAGCATGCACAACAACACACACTCATACACCACACAACACACACACATGCATGCATACATATATATATAGCTATTGTCCATCTCCGGCGCCACCCACGGCGGCGCCGGCCCTCCAGCATCGGCCACTTACCTCCGGCGTCCTCCGGCAGCTTCTCCGGCGCGGTGGAGAGAGAAAAACAGAGGAGAGAGATAAGGTGATCAAGGGTTAGGGTTTAGGGTTTCAAGGCTGTTTTTTGCCGTTTTCCGGCGAACGAGAAATCGGATTTGAAATCCGAGAACTATCCTAGATTCATCTCGTCGAGTCGAGACGAACGTCGTGTGCGAAAATCGTCCGATTCCGACAACGTTGAAATTTTCCAGCAACCGACCGGCGGCGGCGCCGGTGGTGGCGCCGTCGACCAGAAAACAGAAAACGAAGAGAGAGAGAGGAGAGAGAGAACTTACGAGTTTTCGGTGCGTTCGGCTCGTTCGGAAAAACGGTGAAAAAAATGAATCGGAGGAGCCCCTATTTATAGAATTCGGAAAACACTATTCACGTGAAAATATCTTGGTCACTATTCATCGGTTGACTTTTCCCATGTTACTATTCACGTAAATATCTTCATTTCCATTCTCCGTAAATATCTTTCGATTTTTCCAAAACTTCCGATTTTGCCCTTTCCGTCGCCGTTCGAGCTACGGGTCTCCGATTGACCCCTAGTTCGTTTCTATCTTCTCGTTTTCTCGATACGTATCTAATGGTATAAAATTATCCTATGTTCCACATCTAATAAAAATTATCGATCTAAACCCCGCATTAAAACACGTATTTGAAACGCACTAAATAAATTAAACAGTTAAATCATACGCACAAAATTATTAAATCATAGGTTAAATTATTTAATTAATTAATTATGCTCGTTTTGATCCGGGGCGCTACACATTGGGTGAGACCATCTAGATCCGTGAGACGGTTCGGATCGGGTAGAGCATAAAAATTATATAATACTTTTATATGTATTATGTAATATTTTTCTATATATTAGGTGATATCTTGGTATTATATGATGCATTTTGGATTTGGTCAGACTATAAGAAAATATGTAGTACTTTTATGTGTATTAGGTAATACTTTTATGTACATCAAGTAATACTTTTGTATTATGGGATAATGACCCGAATTGGGTCGGGTCGGGTCTCAACAAAAAAAAGTATTAATATGTAATACTTTTGTGTGTATTAGGTAGTATTTTTATGTATATCATGTAATATTTTTTGAAAATATTACATAATACAAGTATCATGTAATATTTTTATGTATATGAGGTAATATTTTTATGTGTATCATGTAATACTTTTTGTATATATCATATAATATTTTTTGAAAGTACCACCATGTAATACTTTTATTCTCATAATGTAATACTTTCATGTATATGAGGTAATACTTTTATGTATATCATGTAATATTTTTAAGTTAACGACGTTGGCCAACCGTTAACCGGTGTTGACCGTAGACTTTTGACCGTTGGCCGTTGACTCTTTGACTTTAACTAGGTCGAATTGACCTGTCTCACGGAATGAGATCCGTGAGACGGTCTCACACTAGACCAACTCGTTCTTCAATTATTGAAGCCAACATGAGAAAATGGATATTGCCACACAGTTTTCGATTGGCCAGGTACAACGTTACACATGATAGAGTTGGTTTTCCCTAATGATATTACAAATTTTACCGGGTGCACTATTGGGATAAGTTGAATGAGATTTGCTTAAATTAAGAGGGTGTCAGATTAAAAGTCTATATATATAATTGTTCAACAAGTTTAGAATATCTTCTTTTTTTTTCTTCCTTTTTTTAATTAAATAACATTCCTTTATTTTTTATCAATTATGTTGTGGAAAATTATATCTATTTGTTCTTCAAAATTTTGATTATATTACGAAATAAAATTAATTTTTGTAAAAATTACAACTATATATATTCTTTAATTATGAAAAAAAACTCACAAAATATTACAACAAAAAGTAAAATAAAAGGAGTTTTTAAATAAACATATTGGATGCTTTGACTATATATTTATGAATACACAACACATATATATACACACACATATATATATATATATAGTCCGGTGTCCAATGTACCACAACAGAGATAAGGTGGTACCTTTTTACCACTCAATATAAGAAATTGCCCAAATAAACTTCAGTAAAAGTCTAAAATACACTTACTTTATTCCATTTGATGAGACATATATAGGGTCAACTATCCAACATTTAATCAAAAATAATGGTGCATTCCAGATACACAATTTTCGTGTAAAAATAAATTTAATTTTTGGCATTCCAGATACAGAATTTTCGGGTAACCCTATATTTTAGGCCTTAGAAGAAAATTGATTTAATTTTTGTGTAAGGTAAAAAAAATAAATTTTTTTTGGCCTTACATGAAAATTAAATTTAATTTTCGTGTAACCCTATATTTTGGGCCTTACCCGAAAATTGATTTAATTTTCGTGTAAGGCAAAAAAAAAAAAAATTGGCCTTACACGAAAATTATATATAGGATTACATGAAAATTAATTAATTTTTGTGTAAGCCTTTGTAGAGGCAGCACAATATATTAAATAGAAGAGGAAATACACATTGTTGCCCATGTGACACTGTCTCCATACCAAGTACATTGCCCACATCAATCTCACGTCTTATCATTCAGTATTCACATGTGGACCAATCAAATTTTATGGTATATTGAGATCATTCCTTATATTTTGTGGCATATTGAGATCAAATCTATCCTTAATGGTATTAAGAGTATTATATTATAACTTTTATAGTAGATTGAGATATTTTCTCTCTGGCGGCCCTGGGGCGGCGCAGGTGGTACCGCCGTACAGGTCCCCGTTTCGACGAGGGCCCCAATTTTTTTTTTATTATATATATATAATGTATATAAACTCTAACATTGGCTAATTTGATATAAAGTAGAGCGCAAATGAGTTGGTAATCATACTGTTTCACCTTTACAAGGTCCTGTGTTCGAGCTCTGCTGCTGTCGTTTCCATATTTTTTTTCCACAGATTGTTTTTTCATATGCCAATTTATTTACTTTTCTTTCTTCTTCCTCAAGTTTTCACTTATAACTTTTTATATCTTCAATTCATTCTTACTCATCTTATGTATGTTCATTGAAAGAAATTTTTTTCATATGCCAATTTATTTACTTTTCTTTCTTCTTCCTCAAGTTTTCACTTATAACTTTTTATATCTTCAATTCATTCTTACTCATCTTATGTATGTTCATTGAAAGAAATTGAAGATCTGTCACGCCCCAAAATCTTTTCACATTTTATCAGAGTTTTACCATTGGACATGAAGATAGAAATAGCAAGGGACGCATACTCAACAGAAAGAAAGAGTAAGGGACAACAGAAGAAAGAGGTAAGGGACGAAGTGAATCTCTCACTTATAAACATACGGCCTTTGCCGTTAGCAATCGGTCTCACTACCGATATAAAACATCATACACAGCGGAATCATTCTTCAGGATCTCACATCCTTATATGTATCAAAATATTACATAACCCAAAATACATAAAACAGGGTTTGATAAAGTTTGTGTTACATCGCCTAATCATGCGAATACAAAAGATAGCACTATCTCTCTCCGTCTAGGGTTCCTCTTGTTCATCATCGCCTGTAGTGTGAGTACAGATTAAGGGGGTGAGTGCGTGGAATACACTTGTGGGGATAAAATCCACCTCTTGTGACTCATAACAGATATAAAACACTAGTAAAATAATCCTTAAGTCACGTCATCACCGCACATAAAAGCAAAGCAGATATTAGAAATTGCAAGGGACGAATAGGTGTGGGATTCCCCCGTCTTATCCTATATGACGGTCTCACTACCATTGGTGCATTTCAAGAGGACCACCAAACCTCAACAGAGTAGTAGAAAATAGCTGGGGACGAACAGAGTGGACCTCGGTCCTTTCACAGTTATATGACACAACAATTATAGTCACAACACTTAGTATTCAGTCATTTATTTAATAGGGAAAACAGTAAACAGACAAAAAGATAGAAATTACCCCCACCTCATTCGGTGGTTTTCCGCATGAGTTGAAAGTCTCAAATGTCAAATAACTCAAATGCAATCCAACGAGTAACTCAAGCTCAATCCAATAAGTAATTCAAGCTCAATCCAATCCAGTAAGTCAATCTTAATCCAACAAATCACCTACACAAGTTACGGTATACTTAGATCTTTATTAATTATAATTAAAGCGATAAACATATACGCGATGAGTCGAAGGATCTAAAGATTGGATAAGACACGAGCTCGTTCGATGTTGATACGAGCTCAACAACGTATATAAGTTGGAGAGTATATTGGTATCAAGGGTTGACTTCGACTGGGCCCTCGACCCTCGGTCGACAACTTCCCGTTGGCTAAGACTCGATGATAAAAGATACACAGGAAAAGGAATGGGAAAGGATTGGAAACACGACGTCACCCGACACGCGTCTTGTACCCGGCGCCCACTCCCGGCGCGCCCATGCAGCGCACGACCGTACCCCCTGGCGCACGACCGTGCGCCAGCTTCCAGCAACCTCTGCCTAGCCGCGCACGACCGTGCTTCCCACGCATGACCGTGTGCCAGCCTCCAGCAATTTCTGCCAGCTGGGGCACGACCGTGCTCTCCGGGTACGACCGTGCACCAGCTTCCAGCAACCCCTACCGGCTGGTGCACGGCCGTGCGCTCCATCACGACCGCGTACCAGCGAGCCCAACAGCCTGCGCACCCGACAGCCTTCCCCGGTTGGCTCGTTTTTGCCCGACGTCTTCCCCTCCTGGTCCTCCGGTTACCCCGTTCCACCCTACTCGTTCCAATCCACTACCTCTCCAATACAAAACCAAACTCCCCCAACCTCATCTCACACACACAAACATATATATATATATATATATATGCAAACACATACATCCCAAAAATGCTTGGCCAGCGACCGAAGGTCGCCAGAGACCCATCGTCACACTCACCGGCGCATCACCAGCGCCGGTTATCACTTTTCTCATGGCGGCACCACCTGTGCCGCCCCCAACAAAGATCATACACACACACTCACAAACACACACACATACATGCATATTACATACCCAACCCGATATAGCTCCGATACCACCACACACGGTGACATCGTCCCCCCAACAACTCACCTTCGCCTCCATGAGAACCTCCGACAACATCTCCGGTTAAAAGGATGAAGGAAAAGAGAGAAAACTGAGGAGAGAGAAAAGTTGGCTAGGGTTAGGGTTTGGGGTTTTGCAAAGGTTTTTCACCATCTTCCGGCGAATGATAAATCGGAATAGAAATCCGAGATCGGTTCTAGACTCGACTCGTTAAATCTACGTTGTGTGCAAAAATCGGCCGAAACCGACAACTTTGGAATTTTCCGGCGACCTCCGGTGGCGGCACCACCGCACCGGCGGCGGTGCCGGTGGTGGCGCGCCGAAGGCCGAAAAGAAACGAGAGAGAGAAGAGAGACTTACTTGTTTTCGGCGCTTTTGGCTCGTTCGAAGAAAGGGGTGAAAATGAACTGAAAGGAGTCTTTATTTATAGATTTCGAAAGTTACTATTCACCGATAAATATCTCGTTTACTATTCACCGTAAATATCCTCTGATATTTTTGAAACCTCATGTTTTGTTCTTTTCATCGCCGTTCGAGCTACGGGTCTCCGATTGACCTCTAGCTCGTTTCTATCTTCTCGTTTCTCAAAAAGGCATCTATTGATATAAAAATATCCTATGTTCCACATCTAGGTAAACTATCCATCTCATACAAGCATTAAACACTTATCTGAAACGCACGTATTTTAACAGTTAAAACATACGCACATATATATTAAATCCTAAGTTTAAATATTTAATTAATAATTTATGTTTCATTTTGGTCCGGGGTGCTACACGATCGGCCCTAGAAAAGAATCGTATCTTTTCTGATAAGGTACTTTTAAGATCAGTTATTAATATATTTACTTGATCACTTCAATATATATGAGTTTCTTTACAAATTTATTTTATTATTTTCATGAATGGATTTTTATTATTTATGTTTTTTAATAGTTAATTGAGAAATTGAGATGCCTCCTCATCGAAAATATTCATCTGGACATAAAAAATGTTAGAAGAAAAAGAATGAAGAAAACTTGGTTAAAACTCAGAAAGGGGCATTGGATAAATTTTTATTGTAAAACCACAAAAAAGTTCATCACATGAAGATTCAAAAAAAATAGAACCAAATGATGATGATGAATCAGAAATCATGTCATTTTATTTATATAAATATGAAACTATCTCTATATTAATAAATACACAACTTTTTATTTTTTATATAAAATACGAAGGGCCTAACAATTTTTTTGCACCGGGCCCCTAATATCACAGGACCGACTCTGTCTCTCTCTCTCTCTCACTCTCTCTATCTATATCATCAAATCATTGAATTATTGTTAAATTAAAGGAATCTAAAGAATAATATAGTCGAACCCGCTCATTTCTAATTGTTATCATATTATTCTACAATTCTATCACCTTAGATTTTAAGGAACATGTGGTAGATTTGGTTGTTGAAAATACTTAATTGTCAAAATTTTCAGATATTATCATAATTTAATCAAATTTGAGAACAAATTAATGACTAGATATCAAACAGACAGTTAACAACTCTTTGATATATCTCGATTTCAGACAAGCGTAGGCCTTTTTCATTAAAGGAAAGTGCTATTTGTCAAAATGGGTGGACCCCTCATGACTCACTATTTAACACTCTCTCCATTTTAAAATAGCACAGTTTAAAGTTTGGTAAAGATTAAACAACTATTTGTACGTGAAATAATGTAAATGTATTGATTATATTGCTTACTATTTAATAAATATGATGTTGGTCCCAAGTGGTCAGAGGTTCAAAGGGGGTGAATGAATCTCCATCGATTTTTCGATTTTCAAAACTTTTAGAGATGCAGGTTCCTGATTCTCAAGAGACGCAACAACCTGACTTGATCAGAAACCTGGAAGTATGCTAATTCAGATTTCTGGTCAGCTTTCTCAGTACGCAGTGGATAAACAATGATAGAGTTTCTTTTTGGAAAAACAGTTTTCTTTGCAAGTATGCTCTTTATAAACTCTTTTATGCAGGATGCTTATGATATGTAGTCAGCAAGATATAACAAGATAAGCACAACTGCAATAAGTAAATCAAAACAATAAACCCTTATGGTTTATAGTAGTTCGAAGGTGGTGTAAGTCTTCTACGTCCACTCTACTCCTTCTCAAGGAGGAACTTTGTTAGGTCAGTTCGAATTACAAGCCTCGCTTTACAAACCTCTTCCTAACAAGCTACGCCTACTAGAATCCCAGAAACTAGTCGAAGGCCACAACCCACAAAGGGTACAATCCCACAAAGGGCAAGTAGCCTATTTCTAGACTACTAAACTTAGCAAGGATACTATCCTGTCAACTAAGTACACCTTAAACAACCTAGCGCACACTCCACAAATGGTTAAAAGATAAAATATTTCTTCTTCAACTGTGGTGATAAAGCCGGTCTTGAACTTGATAGCTTGAGAGCTTGAATGGTCGACTGCTTCTCGAAGGTTGAGTGACTGAGCTTTGTAAAAACTTGTGTATGAAAGACTTGAGAAACTTTGCAATGTGTGTTTCAAAGCTTCAGTAGTCTTCATGGTCACTTCATCCTTCTATTTATAGATCTTTGGAAAATGTCCGTTGAAGGAGGCATTGTCCTTGTTTCAATTCAAATTTGATCTTCAATATCTTTGCAATTAATACGACTGAATAGCTGAGGGGATAAGTTTTGTCCTAGTCTGATTTGCATTAATGGCGCCACTCCTTGGCCGCAGTTCTTCTCTCTCTTGTCCAGGTGGCATCTTCTAATTGGGCTGACACTAACTTCAGTCAAACGGATCTTTGTTAGCAACCTTCCTCGTAGTGCATTCAATGTATATCCCTTGTACTTTGATAGAGTGAAGGTTGTCAGCTTGCTGTTTTGATCTTTAGTGCACGTGCTTCTTGGATGTCAGCTTTTTGATGTAGAACTGCTTACTGTTCCTGAGCAACTTTCTTGTCAGACTCTTGTTCAGTCTTCTTGTAGCTTTCTGATCTTCCATCTTCTTTAAACACTTGGTGTTTCTTGAAAGTTCGTTTCAAGCATTTATCTTTATTTTTCTCAGAGACCTATCATAATATTTTCGAAGATACATTTGTAGGTCTATGTTCCACTTATAAATTGTGGAAAATGGGTACTCTAACTTTCTATCTAATTAGTTACATTGTCTCATCAAAATCTAGACAGAAATCTCCCAACATATGATTAATGTAATTTTATTAAATAAAAATGTAGTACGAAAAACTAAGATAGAGATTAAGTTGAAATAGTTATTAATTTTTTTAGATAGTCAAAAAAAAAAAACTTCTTTTTCTTGGGATAATGCTCATTGCATCGTTTTATTTTAATTAACCAAAAGATATTAATCTTTTTTCAATGTTCAAATATTTAAAAAACCAATCTGATCTTTTGCTTAACTTATAACGATTACACATATTTTCAAATGGTTATCACTTATTTTAAAATTTAACTAAATTTATTTCTCATAAAAAAATCCCTCTTTGTTTTATGTAGAATCTCATAAAATGATTATTTTAATTTACGAATTATTAAACCTATTAGAGTTATATGTGATTTTATTTCGCAAATATCTGAAAGTTTTTCCACACTTGGAAATGCTTTCAACATGAAATTCAGTTTGAAAGGGAAAGCAAACAGGCTGGACCAATTTATTAAAAAGCTCTTTAAATATATATTAATATAGGACTAATTTTAGTCTAATTATGTTGTTTACAATTGTGATTTGGATGGACTCTATTAAATTAAATAAGATTTTGTGAAAAAATAAAGCATAAGAACATAATTTCTTATATTAACATACTTTAATTAAAATATAAAATTTATATATTTTTTTATATATGCTTGTAATATATCATTGAAAAACTCTTTAAATATATCTTAATATAAGACTAATTTTAGTTTTTTATATATGCTTAAAATTTATCATTAAAAAACTCTTTAAATATATCTTAATATAAGACTAATTTTAGTTTAAGATTCAAAATGTTCTAGATTATAAAAGCAAAATAATCAAAACACGTAACTTTTTCAAGAAGAGTTTGAATATGATTATAATATATTATTGAAAAGCTCTTTAAATATATATATATATATATATATTAATATATGCCTAATTTTAGTCTAATTATGTTGTTTACAATTGTGATTTGGATGGACTCTATTAAATTAAATAAGATAAGAACACAATTTCTTATATTAACATACTTTAATTAAAATATAAAATTTATATTTTTTTTATATACTTATAATATATCATTGAAAAGATCTTTAAATATATATTAATATAAGACTAATTTTAGTTTAAGATTCAAAGTGTTCTAGATTATAAAAGTAAAATAATCAAACCATGTAATTTTTTCAAGAAAAGTTTGAAATGTAAAAGACTCTTATCTTTTATAATCAAATAAAAAAAATAAATATTTAATTACGTTACTATCCTTAATAAAGAATTTTCATTAATTAGGACTTTAATTTAATTTAGTTTGATTTAATTATATAGAAAGATTAAAATTGACATTATGAAAAGTGGACAAAACATCCATACATATATAATATAATAGAAATATATATATGTTTGGAGGACAAATAATGGGCATTCCATTCAATAATTGTTAGTAAATTCCCCCAATTTCAAAGGAAAACGACAAAATCCAGAGTCCAAGTAATGAGGTGGATGGTTTTGTCGGAAGTTCAACTGCAAATTAAAAACGTGGACACAAAATTCATCAAACATCTTTCCACCACAATAATCTAATCTACTCACCGCGCCTGTTAACCAATTCAATGCTTTAGTATCTGTCTTATTTTTCACGTGTTCTTCAAGACCGTCTAGATCCGTTAGACCGTTCTGATCGATTGAACATAAAAATGATGTAATATTTTTATATGTATTATGTAATATTTTTCTATATATTAGGTGATATTTTGGTATTACATGATGCATTTTGGATTTGGTCAGACTATAAGAAAATATGTAGTACTTTTATATGTATTAGGTAATACTTTTTATATACATCAAGTAATACTTTTGTATTATGGGATAATGACCCGAAAATGCGTGGATCTTAGGCACCCCATGTGCTCTTTTTCCTCATGTATGAATTGTGTAATATGTAATATTTTTGTGTGTATTAGGTAGTATTTTTATGTATATCATGTAATACTTTTTGAAAATATTACATAATACAAGTGTCATGTAATATTTTTATGTATATGAGGTAATACTTTTATGTGTATCATGTAATACTTTTGTATATATCATATAATATTTTTTGAAAGTACCACCATGTAATACTTTTATTCTCATAATGTAATACTTTCATGTATATGAGGTAATACTTTTATGTATATTATGTAATATTTTTGAGTCAACGACGTTGACCGATCGTTGATCGGTGTTGACCGTAGACTTTTGACCGTTGGCCATTGATTCTTTGACTTTAACTGGATCGAATTGACCTGTCTCACGGAATGGGATCCGTGAGACGGTCTCGCACCAGACCTACTCGTTCTTCAATTATTGAAGTCAACATGAGAAAATGGATATTGCCACACATTTTTCGATTGGCCAGGCACAACGTTACACATGATAGAGTTGGTTTTCCCTAATGATATTACAAATTTTACCGGGTGCACTATTGGGATAAGTTGAATGAGATTTGCTTAAATTAAGAGGGTGTCAGATTAAAAGTCTATATATATAATTGTTCAACAAGTTTAGAATATCTTCTTTTTTTTTCTTCCTTTTTTTAATTAAATAACATTCCTTTATTTTTTATCAATTATGTTGTGGAAAATTATATCTATTTGTTCTTCAAAATTTTGATTATATTACGAAATAAAATTAATTTTTGTAAAAATTACAACTATATATATTCTTTAATTATGAAAAAAAACTCACAAAATATTACAACAAAAAGTAAAATAAAAGGAGTTTTTAAGTAAACATATTGGATGCTTTGACTATATATTTATGAATACACAACACACGCATACACATATATATAGTCTAGTGCCCAATGTACCACAATAGAGATAAGGTGTAGCGCCCCCTTCTAGTAGGGTAATTACTTCTACTAAATTATGCTTAACTTTTAAACCAATAAAGATATGGCATAAGAATTCATAGAATCTTTTTTTTAAACAACAGAAACAAATTTGTTAAGAAACATATTAGGGTTTTAAAACGGTCTAAAACATCCAAAAATAATTAAATTATTTGTGTAAATCTTTACGTCAAAAGAACTCAAAACTAAAGTTTACTTTGCATGAAACTTAGAAAACTCTTAAAAATCTTAAACCAATTCCGAGGCCGTTACCACCAATCATGCTTCAGCGCTGCTACCTTCTTGCATCATATCTTACCTTTGCCTTTATCTGCAGTATGAGGTAATACTATAAGCAAAAATGCTTAGCAAGTATATCACATATCTCACAAAACATTTTTCTTTGCAACTTAAAAAAAAACAAGAACATCACTAATAAAAACAATAATATACTCTTGTACTTGAAAATAATATACTATGGATCCAAACATGATACCAATGCGCGCAACTCCGAAGAATTTGGGGTAGTTAGCCACCGAATTCAAACGGAGCAATTAATAACTAATAGAGCAGTCTAGGAGCTCTTAACTTCTTCTCGTGGGCAGTCTAGGAGCCCGGTACCAGTCTCTTAAAAATATATAAAATATAACTTTATATTCATAAATACTATCTCAAAATATTTTTCTCACTTTTCATAAAACGAGATTAACTAACATCTTGTACTTGATATAAAATACGTAAAAGCACATCGCTTAGCAAATAATTTCTTCACATTCATAGAATAACATAAATCAAACTCAAAGCACTTAACTTAGCAAATCATTTAAACAATATTCACTTAAACACAAATAGGCATTCACATAAATTTTGCATCAATATTAACAATTAAAAACAAAACTACTCATACTGCAGGTGAGAGATGTATTTACCTAAACATAATTAATAGATAAAGAAATAATTAATATCCAATCTTTCAATACCTAAACTAATATTAATCTTTCCTTTTAACACCTATTTATTTATTTTCAAGCTTCAGTAGAACAATTATATATATGAATACAACTAAATATTCCCTATACCTTTTTAATCTATAAGTTGAATTATATATATATATATATATATATATATATATATATATCTACTCACTGTATTATAACATAACGCAAAAATAATAGAAAATAAATAAGCTGGAAAACAATAGCAACCAGTTTCCTCAAGTTGATTAAGCTGACTAATTACTATCCATTAAATTAGATTAGCAGTAATTATATTACCAGTGTAATTATTTATTATTAAACCCTATTTTATGAAACTAACCAGCAACACTAACAAACTGATTAATCTAATTAAACAATTTGTAAAGAAAATTAATAAGAATTTAATCATCTAATATTAAAATTAGTATGTACTGTTAGGGCTACTGAAATTCTTTCACCAACTATTGCCAACCTTATTATCTGTTCTTAATCTGAATATTATGAAAACTGGAAAGTATTACTGATATTAGCTTATTAGACATGACTAACCCACTATGTATATACTAATTTGATAATTTTAATATGAAAACAATAAAATTCCTAAACTATAAAGCATCAGTTAGCTCTTACAAAATATCTTGTCTGATTAATATCATTTTAAGTCTTGACAAGTAGGTTTATAATTAAATCGATTAATAACTGAATTACTGGGGTATCAATTTAGTTTTGATTAATTAATCACCAATCCCTTAATACCATAGTAGACGTTAGAGTCATCTTCTAACTTTAGCTAATAAACCTACTGCCACAGACAACAAAATTAATAAAGCCCCATAAGAGTTTAACTAATAATTTCTTAAGGCAATATATATGTTAGATTGTCAGTTTTCTAAACAAATAAATTATCAAACTTGAACATTATGTACTATATTTTTCGGTTTACTCAGCAATCTGTCGGCCACCTACAAGAATTATAAATTCAATATTCCATGGAAAGTTTTTTTACCTAATCAAATGATTTAAACTGGAAGTACGTAATACACACTACACTGCACTTTTTTTTTTTCCTCAACCCCTTGAATTGTTTATTCACTAAATGAAATTACTAATTACTAACAAAATATATTATGGAAGAAGTGATGTAAATGTATACCTGATGACTCTTCAAGACCTCAAGCTACGAAGGTTTTTTAGCGCCCGGACCAAAACGAATCATAATTTATTAATTAAATATTTAAACCTAAGATTTGATAATTATGTGCATATGTTTTAATTGTTTAATTTATTTTGTGCGTTTCAGATACGTGTTTTAAGTGCAAGATTTAGATGGATAATTTTCTTAGACGTGGAATATAGGATATTTTTATACCATTAGATGCGTATCGAGAAAATAAGAAGATAGAAACGAACTAGGGGTCAATCGGAGACCCGTAGCTCGAACGACGACAAAAAAGGGCAAAACCAGAAGTTTCGGTCGGAAAACCGGAAGATATTTCCGGAGAATAGTAACGAGATTTTTATGATGAATAGTAACGTGGGAAAAGTCAACGGTGAATAGTAACCAAGATATTTCTTGTGAATAGTAACTTTCGGATTTCAACGAAAACCAACGAAAACACGTAAGTCCTTCTTTCTCCTCTTTTCTTCCCGTCTTTCTGTTTCCGGTGCGCCGGCGCCGACACCGCCGGTGGCCGGAAAATTTCAAAGTTATCGATTTCGGCCGATTTTCACACACGACGTTTGTCTCGACGAGACAATTCTAGAATAGGTCTCGGAATTCAATTCCGATTTGTCGTTCGTCGGAAAACGACGAAAAACCGAAGCAAAACCCTAACCCTAAACCTTGCACCAACCTTTCTCTCTCCTCTGTTTTTCTCTCTCCACCGCGCCGGAGCTGCTGCCGGAGGCCACCGGAGGTAAGAGTACCATGCTGGAGATGGACATTGGCTTACATATATGTTTACGTGCATGTGTGTGTGTATTTAGGTGTGTTAGTGTGTGTGGGTGTTGCATGCTGTTGTGGGCGGCACCGGGTGGCGCCGTCGTGTGGGAAGGATGGGCCGGCGAGGCCATGGGGAGGGTGACCGGCGACTTCCAGTCGCCGGCCAAGGATGAGCAGTGTGTGTGTGTATGAGTGTGCGTGTATGTGTATATATATATGGTTGTGTGTTGCGCGGCCTACAGGTGGTGGCCGGCGATGGGAGGTCGCCGGCCAGTGTCTCCGATGGTGGGGTGGTGGTGGTCGGCGGCAGGTGACCGCCGGCCAAGGCCGTTGGTTGGTTGAGTGTTTGTGTGAGGGTGTGTATGTATGAGCGTGTGTATATATATGTGTATGTGTGATGGTGGTCGGAGTTGGGGGGGTTGCCGGCGATAAGGAGGTCGCCGGCCGGTGACCAGAGGTCAGGGGGTGGTCGCCGGCGACTGGAGTCGCCGACCGAAGGATTTTTGGGAGAGGTTTGGTTTTGGAAAAACTGAGTATCGAAGGTTTTTGCGGCGAGGATTCGGGCACTATTCACCACCGGAATCCGGCGAGGGATGGCCGGAGGTGTGAGGTATCCGGCGAGCTAGGTGGCGGCGGCGGTGGGCGGCGCCAACGCGCCGGGTGGCGCAGGGAAGGTGGCATGTTGGTCAGGCCCGGTGTCGGGAGCACCGAGAGAGGAGTTGCCGAGAAAACTCGGCAGCTGGTGGAACGTCGGGAAGCCTGACCGAGAAAACTCAACCAACGTCGAGCCGGGTCACGTTGCTGCCGAGTGTCGGGGAGCCGTGCGCCCGTCGAGTGCCGACGTGCACCCGACGCCGTGTTTTCGATCCGAACCTTGTTTTTTTTCTATCGTTCATCCGTATCGAGTCGTCGCTGATGAGACGTCGTTGATCGGGGTTCGTGGGCCCGGTCAAAGTCAACCCTTTGACCAAAATTATCAAAATACCCCTAAACCTAAAATGCTCCGTTCGAGCTCGTTTTAACTCCGATCGATCTCATTCTTTTTTTGTCGTGACCCAAATTTCATTTTCTATCATCTCAGTCCTTTGGACCTGACTTTTAGCCTTGTCTCCTAAATCCCAATCTTTAGATCGCTCGATCCTTCACGTATTTAACGACCGTTTTTCTGACGGAACCTTTTACAGCTTTAATTATATTTTTTAAGGATCTAAGAAACGTCATGACTTGTGTAGGCTACCTGTTGAGTTGAGCCTTGTGATATCTGATCCTTTGGTACTCGCTTGTGAAATCTGATCCTTCGATACTTGCGACTCACGTGGTAACGACCAAACAAGGTGGGGGTGATTTCTATCTCTTTATTTGTTTACTGTTTTCCCTAGCAAATGCATGATTGAGGAATACTAAGTGCTGTGATTATAATTGCTGTGCCATATATAATTGTGAAAGGACCGAGGTCCACTCTGTTCGTTCCTTGCTATTTTCTACTACTCTGTTGAGGTTTGGTGGTCCTCTTGAAGCGTACCAACGGTATATAAGATCGTTTTATAGGGTAAGACGGGGGAATCCCGCACCTATTCGTCCCTTGCCATTTCTAATATCTGCTATGCATTTTAAGTGCTGTGACAACGTGACTTAAGATTATTTTACTAGTATTTATTATCTGTTGAGTCACAAGAGGCGGATTTCATCCCCACGAGTGTATTCCACGCACTCACCTCCTTATTCTGTACTCACACTACAGGCGATAATGAGCATGAGGAACCCTAGTCAGAGAGAGGATGAACTGTTTCTGACTTTGTTGTATGAGACGAGGTCTCCAAACATTTTCAAAACAATGTTTTAATTTAACTCACATTTTGTAATATTTCTGTATATATTTTGGGTATGAGATCCTGATGTTGTAATCCGCTGCGAATGTTGAATTTGTCGGTACTGAGACCGACTATCGACAAGTGATGTTTCATATTGTCCCTTATCTCTTTCTTCTGTCGTCTCCTGCTATTTCTTTCTGTTGTGATATGCATCCCTTGCTATTTCTTTCTTCACGCCCAAAGCAAAACTCTGATATTTTACGAAAAGAAAACGGGGCGTGACAGTTTTTTTTTCCTCTTTTCTTCTTGTTCTTGTTTCTCTCCCTTTTTCGGCTAAACATTTTAATCTCAACGTGAGATGATTTTATAATTTATAGGTAGGGTTTTTGAACTCATCTCTATGTGAGAGATACGTGGATTCCTTATATCTCTCAACCACTGAATTATTATTATTATTATTTTCCTATAAAAAAAATGTGGTCCCCTATTATATCTCAACAACTTAATTCATTATCTCCACAATAACTTAAATCCTAAAGTCCTATATCTAATTTAATATGATTATAAGTACACTAATTATTTAAGAATCCTAATCACATAAGGTATAAGGTGTAATATTTAATTTATCACATAACTAACTTCACTTTAATTTATTAGGAGACCATGATAAATAAATAAAAAGTCTATTATTCATAAAAGAGGTTTAATTAGAAATTTAGGGTATAACATGAGGTGGCCCCTTTTTACCACTCAATATAAGAAAATGACCAAAATAGCACAAAATTTAGTAAAAGTCAAAAATACACTTACTTTATTCCATTTGATTAGATATATATATATATATATATATATATATATAGGGTCAACTACCCCACATTTAATCAAAAATAACGATGCATTCATTGATACACAATTTTCATGTAAAAATAAATTTAATTTTTGGCTTAGAAGAAAATTGATTTAATTTTCGTGTAAGGAAAAAAAATTTTTTGGCCTTACACGAAAATTAAATATAATAAATATAGGGTTACATGAAAATTTAATTTAATTTTCGTGTAACCCTATATTTTTGGCCTTACACGAAAATTGATTTAATTTTCGTGTAAGGCAAATTTTTTTTTTTGGGCCTTACACGAAAATTAATCAATTTTTGTGTAAGCCTTTGTAGAAGCAACACACCATATTAAATAGAAGAGGAAATACACATGGTTGCCAATATGACGCTCTCTCCATACCAAGTACATTGCCACATCAATCTCACATCTTGTCATTCACTATTCACATGTGGACCAATCAAATTTTGTGGTATATTGAGATCATTCATTATATTTTGTGATATATTGATGTCACACCCCGTTTTCTTACGTGAAAGAAATAGAAAGAGACACATCTTATAAATAGAAAGAAAGAGTAAGAGACGATAGAAGAAAGAGGTAAGGGATTATATAGATCATTCACATATCAACGGTCGGTCTCAGTACCGACAAATTTATATAATAACGTAGCAACGGAAACCAACATCAGTATCTCACATCCCAAAATATATACAGAAATATTACCAAAAACGTGGGTTAATTAAAACATTGTTTGGAAAATGTTTATGTGACAACCTCCTAAAAACACCAATCCAGAAGCAGCACCGCCTCTCCCCATCAAGGGTTCATCATGCTCATCAGCTCCTGTAGTGTGAGTACAGAATAGGAGGTGAGTGCGTGGAATACACTCGTGGGGATAAAATCCGTCTCTTGTGACTCTCATCAGATATAAAATACCGTAAATATAACCTACTGGCACGTTGTCACATCACATAAAATACACATCAAATATTAGAAATGGTAAGGGAAGGATAGGTGCGGGAATTCCCCATCTTACCCTATAAAATGGTCTCAATACTGCTAGCGCATTTCAAGGACCACCAGACCTTTTCAGAGTAGTAGAAGAGATAAGAGCCAATTTTTTTTACGATCCATAAGACCCTCCGAACATGTAATGTGAACCGAAGTTCTTTCACAGTATAAAGTATGGCACAACAATTATATCCACAACATTTAGTATTCCTCAATCATGCAAATAATAAGGAAAACAGTAAACAGATAAAGGGATATAAATTACCCCCACCTTGTTCGGTGGTTACCACGTGAGTCGCAAGTACCAAAGGTCTCGTATCTCAATGCTAAACTCAACAAGTAGCCTACACAATTACGGTGTTTCTTAGATCCTAAATAATGTATAATTAAAGCTGTAAAAGGTTCCGGTGGAAAAATGATCGTTAACGATGCAGCGGATCGAGAGATCTAAAGATTGGGATTTAGGAGATGAGGCTGAAAGTTTAGTCTATGTGGCTAAGAGGATAAATAATGAAATTTGGGTTATGACGAAAAAAGAATGAGTTCGATCGGAGTTAAAACGAGCTCGAACGGAGCATTTTAAGTTCAGGGGTGTTTTGATAATTTTTTGTCAAAGGGTTGACTTTGACCGGGCCCACGAACCCCAGTCAATGACGTCTCGTCGATGATGACTCGAAAAAGACGAACGACGGAAAAAATGGGGTTCGGATCGAAAACACGGCATCGTGTGCGTGTCGGCACGTGCGGACCCGACACCGGGTGAAAAAACCCAACGGCCTCAGCACTTCTCGGCAGCAAGGCTCGGCACCCTCGGCAGCGTCGTCACCCAGCTTGGCAGCTGCCAAGTTTTCTTGGCAACATGTATACACATCTCGGCAGGTGGGCGGCATTCCTCGGCAGGGGCTGAGGTTTCTCAGCTGTTAGGATGTATACTATAAGCCTAGTTTTTTGTATGAACATCGTTTATGGAATGAGAATCACATTGGTCATATGTTTGCATTTTATATTTGTTATATATGTTTATGCAATGTCCAATTAATTTATATTATAGATAACTTGGTGTGTGGTGCCACACAGAAGATCATGTTATCAGTTTCTTATAAATTATAAATAGTAGCTCACAACCAAGATGGATTTGGACAAATCATCGGAATGGTTGTAGTGTAGTTTGGTATTAGTCTGTCTTGACTATAAAACTACACTAGTACACTTTGTGTGTATTGAGCAGGACCATTTGAGGTTGTTCGTTTTATACTGACTATATAATAGAACAAGACCTCTGTTATTATGGATGTACATCTTCTTAATCCCTATATAATAACGGGCACGTATGCTCAATGTTTATTTCTTTAATTTGCCAATGGGTGAGATTTATTCATAAATCAATAAACTCGGTGAGTTGGGAGATAGCATTGTTTATATGGTGTTCTGTTGATTATAGAAGGAATCCGTGTCCTAATTATTTAGGATGATAATGTCCCCTTGAGGAGCTCATAAGGATTATCATGTAAACCCTGCAGGTGGATTTAATCCGACATGATAATAAGGATGAGTGGTACTACTCTTGGAATTAGATGTAAATTATTTAAGTTGTCAGTAACTTATTTAATTTACGGACATTCGATATCTTAAACACGGGGAAATAAATGTACACATAATAAGGAGCCCATATTAAATATGGGATTGGGATGGTAGTTCAATAATAATTCTCTAGTGGACTGAATTATTATTGATGGGCTTCAGTTATGTGTTCGGGCCGAACGCAGGATACTAAAGCCCATCAGGAGGCCCAACCCAATTCCTCCTCTAGGTCCCTGGTGTAGCCTATATATAGCTCCTTTCATCAGCGCCTCTCATAACACAGAACACAGATCACAGAAAACACGTGATAAGTGAGAGAGAGCGGAACTGATTTTTCTCGAAGGATCGTTGGCCACGCAACGTTCGAGAAGGGCTCAGAGGAATACATCAGAAGATCAAGAGGTCTACAAGGGTATGATTTCTTTCCGCTGCGATTTATCTTTGGATCCCGATTCCGATAGCATAGGGCCGGCGATCCGTCGGTTCCAACAATTGGTATCAGAGCCACGGTTTCTGGTTCTATGTAATTGGATCGGTTATATATTACGATCTTATGCTTTTTCATACGTTTTATATTCAGATTGTATGATAGTAGGATTGCATAGGATAACTCGGTTTTGCAGGTTACCTATATATCCAACTATTATGGTCTGTATGTATGTTTAATGTATGATCTAAACCCTCGGACCTGTCGAGGTTTTTATTTTGGGTTGGTTGCATGATTGTAATAGTAAAAACACGGCGGTTTGTCGTGTTAGGTTTTACATATTCTTGATTTGTTCTCGATGTAATTTTGTTCGATCTCATATGGTGTATTCTGATCGTACTAGATTCTGTATAGGGTTTGGTAGATGTTCGAACTAGATTCTGTATAGGATTGGTAGATGTTCGAACTAGATTCTGTATAGGATTCCTGTTCGATCGAGACTTCTATTCGAACTAGGATTGGCGTTCGAAGGGGCTGTTCGATCAAGATTGCTAGGCGCTGGAACAGATTGCTCGATGGGGCTGATCGATCAGATCAGTAGATTGGCGCTGATTCTGTGCAACAACCTGCTGGATTTGCGCAACAATCGCTGGATTTGGCGCTGATTCTGTTCGCTGGATGTTGGTGCTGATTAGGGTTTTAAACCCTAATTTTTTCTATCCCCGTTTAGCAGGCAAACATTCAATCGAAGTGGCCATAATAGTTGGATTTATATTATTCCGTATTTATTGCCTTTCTATTTGTTTGTTGTTTTATCAAGCATGCTTTTGAATGTTATATGTTATTGCATGCTAAAATCCCTCATTTAAATAACTAAGTGGGAGAGGGATTTATTTTGAATAAATCCCATAGCCTCCATTACTGGTTTGTAAGTGATGCATTTAAACTTACACGTTGGCTTTGAGTGCCTTCTTCCACATCGGATGAGTTTGATTGCGGATCACTGGATCAAACTTCCTCTAAGGATAATTATAGAAAATTATTTAGGAGCGTATGATCTTCTCCATCTGAAGAGATACAATCCTAGATAATGGACTTAGTATTAAGAAATGGTACACACTTAGGTGCATATGATAGTATCCTTCCCATCGGAGTAAGTGCTGTTGTTTGCATGGCTGAAGCTAAACCAACTATTAATTTTATTTTGTTTGACAAGATAATGAAATTAATGGGTAAAACCTCCTCTTACAAATGTTTGAATTAGCATACGTCCACACTATCGTGGCATGCGAAGTTCACGGTGTTTTTGAGGTGTTGGTGAATTTAATTATATTGTTTGAGGGAACAATATAGGCTTTAAATTCTATATGTTATGACCTGTGTATTTATTTATTTATTTATATGATTCTCAGGATTTCATTATGTCTTTCAATCCACTTGCTGTTATACTCAAAGAAAACAAACTTACTGGTCCTAATTATATTGACTGGAAAAGAAACCTGGATATTGTCCTAACTGCTGAGGAGTACAAGTTTGTACTCCATGAGCACTGTCCTGACATGCCTGATGAAAACTCTACTGAAGAGGAGAAAGCGCATTATAGAAAGTGGGTTAAGGCAGATGAGATGGCGCGGTGTTACATTTTGGCTTCCATGTCAAATGTACTGCAACATCAGCATCAGGCCATGCCCACTGCCTATGATATGATGCACAATCTTAGAGAACTCTTCGGACACCAGAGTCGGGCTGCCAGACAGGAGGCAATGAGAAACTTAATGACGACCACCATGTCTGAAGGGACACCTGTGAGTGATCACGTCCTTAAGATGATGGCTCATTTGAATGAGATGGAAGTCCTTGGAGCTGAAATCGATGGGGAAACCCAGGTCGATATCGTGCTCCAAACACTGCCTAAGAGTTTTGAGCAGTTCCGCCTTAATTATAATATGAACAAAAGGATGTATTCCTTGGCGGAACTTCTGACAGAACTCAAATCGGCAGAAGGACTATTTCGTCAAAGTGCTCAAGCTTACGTTGCTGAAAATGTTTCTAATTCTAAGCCGAAAGGTGGAAAGAAGAAAAAGAAACAGAATCCTTCGGCAAACAAAGCGAATGGACCTCAAAAGGCTGGGCCACAAGGTGGCGTGAAAAAGCCGAAGGGCAAGTGCTTCTCATGCAAGCAGCCTGGACATTGGAAGGTAGATTGTCCCAAGAAAAAGGAGAACAAAGAAGGTAAATCTTACTCACTAATTACTGAAACATGTTTAGCGGTGTTATCTACCGGTACCTGGTGTGTAGATACGGGAGCCACTGATCATGTCTGCAATTCTTTGCAGGGGTTCCAGGAAACCAGGCGACTTAGTGAGGGCGAGATTACCATCTACATGGGCAACGCTACGAAAGTGGCGGCAGTTGCAGTGAGAGATGTTTATTTATCTTTTGATAGGAACAAGACTTTGGTTTTGAGGAATTGTCTTTACGTACCTTCTTTTAGAAAGAACTTGATTTCGGTTTCTAAGTTATTTTTGGATGGATATTCTGTTTCTTTTGATGGCAAAGTGGTTGTCAAGAAAAATAGGGTTATTGTCTGTTCTGGTACGTTGGTTGGCAATTTATATACTCTTAATCCAATAACTCCTACGATGCAACAACTGGAAATTAATAATACATCTTCTAACTCAAATAAGAGAAAAGAACCTTCTAAAATGAACCAAACATATCTTTGGCATCTAAGACTAGGTCACATTAACTTGAGTAGGATTCAAAGGTTGATAGCCGATGGACCTTTGAGTTCATTGGAAGTGGAAAACTATCCGACCTGCGAGTCCTGCTTGGAAGGAAAAATGACCAAGAGGCCTTTTAAAGCCAAGGGGTATAGAGCCAAAGAAGTGTTGGAATTGGTTCATTCTGATTTGTGTGGTCCTATGACTATCCAGGCAAGAGGTGGTTTCGAATATTTTGTCTCATTTATAGACGATTTTTCGAGATATGGGTATATTTATTTGATGCGCCGCAAGTCTGAGTGCTTTGATAAATTCAAAGAGTACAAGGCTGATGTGGAGAAGCGTCATGGTAAATGTATCAAAACACTACGATCTGATCGTGGTGGCGAGTACCTCTTAGGAGAGTTTAGGAATTACTTATCAGAGGCTGGGATTCAATCCCAATTGTCTGCACCTGGTACACCCCAACAGAATGGTGTGGCAGAACGAAGGAATAGAACTCTCATGGAAATGGTTAGATCGATGATGAGTTATTCGGAATTACCGAATTCGTTTTGGGGATATGCCCTGGAAACGGCAGCGTATATTCTAAACTTGGTACCTTCTAAGACAGTACCCTCTACTCCCACAGAATTGTGGAATGGGCGTAAGCCTAGTCTTAAACACATTCGGATTTGGGGTAGTCCAGCACATGTGCTGAAGGGAGATGCTGATAAGTTGGAATCTCGTACGGATGTTCGGCTGTTTGTGGGCTATCCTAGAGGAACGAAAGGTGGTTTATTTTATAGTCCTAAGGATCAGAAGGTCATTGTTAGCACAAATGCCCGATTCTTAGAAGAGGACTATGTAATGAACCACAAGCCCACGAGTAAAATTGTTCTAGAGGAAATCAGAGGGGAAATCCCTACCTTAGTACCACTAGTACAAGATGAGATACCACAGGGGTCTGCACCATGTGTCACTAATGATACACAATTACCACAAGTGCCTCGTCGTAGTGGGAGGGTTGTTAGACAGCCTGATAGATTCATGTTTTTGGGAGAGTCTTCGGACTTGGTATCTGGTGAACATGAATCTGATCCTTGGACCTATGACGAAGCACTCCAAGATAAAGATGCAGAATCTTGGCAAAAAGCTATGAATTCTGAATTAGAATCTATGGATTCTAATCAAGTCTGGGAGCTAGTAGAACCACCAAATGGTGTAAAAGCCATTGGATGTAAGTGGGTCTACAAAAGAAAAAGAGGATCAGACGGGAAAGTAGAAACTTTCAAAGCAAGGCTTGTTGCGAAGGGGTACACTCAAAAAGAAGGAATCGATTATGAGGAAACCTTTTCGCCGGTAGCCATGCTTAAGTCTATCCGGATTCTTTTGTCTATTGCTGCTCATATGAATTATGAGGTTTGGCAAATGGATGTCAAGACTGCTTTCCTTAACGGTAGTCTTGAAGAAAACATCTATATGAAGCAACCAGAAGGGTTCGTTGCAAAGGGCAAAGAGCATCTTGTGTGTAAGCTTAATCGGTCCATTTATGGATTGAAACAAGCTTCGAGATCTTGGAACATCCGTTTTGATGAGGTAATCCAGTCTTATGGATTCATTCAATGTCCGGATGAGTCATGTGTATACAAGAAGAGTGATGGAAACGTGGTGGTATTTCTTGTACTATACGTAGATGACATCTTGCTCATTGGCAACAATGTCAAGGTGTTGTCAGACGTAAGGGTATGGCTGTCCAAGCAGTTTGATATGAAGGACTTGGGAGAAGTAGGACATATTCTTGGGATCAAAGTGATAAGAGATCGCAAGAAAAGAATGTTATGCTTATCTCAAGCTTCGTACATTGATACCATTCTAGCTCGTTTTAGCATGCAAAACTCCAAGAAAGGTTTTCTACCTTTTCGACATGGAGTACCTTTATCTAAAGGAGATGTGTCCTAAGACACCAAAGGAGATAGAGGACATGAAGGCAGTTCCTTATGCTTCGACCGTAGGAAGCCTAATGTATGCAATGCTATGTACGAGGCCAGATATCTGTTTTGCCGTGGGCATGGTTAGCAGATATCAAAGTAACCCAGGACAAGGACATTGGACTGCGGTAAAGCATATTTTAAAGTACCTGAAAAGGACTAGAAATTATATGCTGGTTTACCAAGCAGATGATGTGCTTCCTGTGGGTTACACAGATTCTGATTTCCAGTCGGATAGGGACAACAGTAAATCTACCTCGGGTTATGTGTTTACCTTAGGAGGTGGAGCCATTATATGGAGGAGTGTTAAGCAGAAATGCGTTTCAGACTCCACCATGGAAGCTGAGTATGTGGCAGCCTCTGAGGCAGCCAAAGAAGCTGTATGGCTCAGGAACTTCTTGATGGACTTAGAAGTGATTCCTGGTTTGCCCAAAGCTATCACAATTTATTGTGATAACAGTGGTGCAGTGGCAAACTCGAAGGAACCACGAGCCCATAAAGCAAGTAAACACATTGAGCGCAAGTACCACCTGATACGAGACATCGTAAAGCGAGGAGAAGTTGTTGTCGCCAAAATTGCATCAGCAGATAACCTAGCAGATCCTTTCACAAAGGCCCTCCCAGCGAAAGCTTTTGATGGGCATGTTGAAGGGATGGGAATTAGATGTGTGGCGACGCTTATAGAAGCATAGTCTTTTAGTATAAGTGGGAGATTGTTAGGATGTATACTATAAGCCTAGTTTTTTGTATGAACATCGTTTATGGAATGAGAATCACATTGGTCATATGTTTGCATTTTATATTTGTTATATATGTTTATGCAATGTCCAATTAATTTATATTATAGATAACTTGGTGTGTGGTGCCACACAGAAGATCATGTTATCAGTTTCTTATAAATTATAAATAGTAGCTCACAACCAAGATGGATTTGGACAAATCATCGGAATGGTTGTAGTGTAGTTTGGTATTAGTCTGTCTTGACTATAAAACTACACTAGTACACTTTGTGTGTATTGAGCAGGACCATTTGAGGTTGTTCGTTTTATACTGACTATATAATAGAACAAGACCTCTGTTATTATGGATGTACATCTTCTTAATCCCTATATAATAACGGGCACGTATGCTCAATGTTTATTTCTTTAATTTGCCAATGGGTGAGATTTATTCATAAATCAATAAACTCGGTGAGTTGGGAGATAGCATTGTTTATATGGTGTTCTGTTGATTATAGAAGGAATCCGTGTCCTAATTATTTAGGATGATAATGTCCCCTTGAGGAGCTCATAAGGATTATCATGTAAACCCTGCAGGTGGATTTAATCCGACATGATAATAAGGATGAGTGGTACTACTCTTGGAATTAGATGTAAATTATTTAAGTTGTCAGTAACTTATTTAATTTACGGACATTCGATATCTTAAACACGGGGAAATAAATGTACACATAATAAGGAGCCCATATTAAATATGGGATTGGGATGGTAGTTCAATAATAATTCTCTAGTGGACTGAATTATTATTGATGGGCTTCAGTTATGTGTTCGGGCCGAACGCAGGATACTAAAGCCCATCAGGAGGCCCAACCCAATTCCTCCTCTAGGTCCCTGGTGTAGCCTATATATAACTCCTTTCATCAGCGCCTCTCATAACACAGAACACAGATCACAGAAAACACGTGATAAGTGAGAGAGAGCGGAACTGATTTTTCTCGAAGGATCGTTGGCCACGCAACGTTCGAGAAGGGCTCAGAGGAATACATCAGAAGATCAAGAGGTCTACAAGGGTATGATTTCTTTCCGCTGCGATTTATCTTTGGATCCCGATTCCGATAGCATAGGGCCGGCGATCCGTCGGTTCCAACATCAGCAACGGGCGCGCCACACTTGACGGTTGCTAAGTTTTCTCGGTAGCCTGGCCCCCAGGCCACTTCTCGGTGCGCCACTTCTAGACCAGGCCACTTCTCGGTGCCACCAGCCGCGACGACGCCTCCTTGGGCCGCCACCACCACGTCCGCCGGATACCTTGCACCGCCGGCTACCACCTCCAACCATCCCTCACCGGATTCCGGTGGTGAATAGTACTTGAAAATTCATCGCAAAACCCTTCGATATGCAAGTTTACAAAACCGAACCCCAACTTTCAAAACTTCAGCCGGCGACTTCCAGTCGTCGGCGACCACTCCCAAACCCTCATCCGGCGACCCCCCGTCACGGGTAACCTTTCCCGGCCAACCCAACACCCTTATACATATATATACTCCCATGCGTATACACACACTCACACACGGTTAAACACACACACACATCCAATAGTTTAGCCGACGGCCACCTGCCGCCGGCCACCACCCCCTAGCCCTCGTCGATGACCTCCTATCGCCGGCCCACCGTTCCCACACGGCGGCGCCGCCCCCAACTGATCACACAACACACACACACTATTACCCCTCCACACACACACATGCACATATACATATATACTCACTGTCTGTCATGCCCCATTTTCTTTCACAAAATATCAAAGTTTTTATACGGGTGTGAAGAAAGAAATAGAAAGAGACGCATATCACAATAAAAAGAAAAAGAAGGAGACGACAAAAGAAAGAGGTAAGAGACGATGTGAAACATCACATATCAACAGTCGGTCTCAGTACCGACAAATTGAACATTCGTAGTGGATCACAACATCAGGATCTCACATCCCAAATATATACAGAAATATTACAAAACGTGAGTTAAATTAAAACATTGTTTTGGAAATGTTCGGAGACATCGTCTCATTACAACAAAGTTAGAAACATCCCATCCTCTCTCCGACTAGGGTTCCTCATGCTCATCATCGCCTGTAGTGTGAGTACAGAATAAGGGGGTGAGTGCGTGGAATACACTCGTGGGGATGAAATCCGCCTCTTGTGACTCTTAACAGATATAAAAATACTAGTAAAATAACCTTAAGCCACGTTGTCACAACACATAAAATGCATAGCAGATATTAGAAATGACAAGGGACGAGTAGGTGCGGGTATCACCCATCTTATCCTATAAATGGTCTCAATACCGCTGGTGCATTTCAAGAGGACCACCAAACCTCAACAGAGTAGTAGAAGGGGAGAGAGACAATTTTTAACGGTCCATAGGACCCTCCGAATATGCAATGCGAACCGAGGTTCTTTCATAGTAATATATGGCACAACAATTATAAACATAGCATTTAGTATTCCCCAATCATGCATTTAATAGGAAAAACAGTAAATAGATAAAGAGTTAGAGTTTACCCCCACCTTGTTCGGTGGTTACCACGTGAGTCGCAAATACAAAATTCTCGTATTTCAAAACTCAGCTCAACAAGTAGCCTACACAGTTACGGTATTTCTTAGATCCTTAATATAGTATAAATAAAGCTGTAAGGGGTTCTGGCGGAAAACCGTTCGTTAACGACGCGACAGATCGAATGATCTAAAGATTGGGATTTAGGAGACGAGACTGGAAATTCAATCCAAAGGTTTGAGATGATAGGAAATGAAATTTGGGTCACGATAAAAAAAGAATGAGCTCGATCGGAGTTAAAATGAGCTCGAACAGAGCATTTTAGGTTTAAGGGTATTTTGATAATTTTGGTCAAAGGGTTGACTTTGACCGGGCACACGAACCCCGGTCAACGACATCTCATCGGCGACGACTCGATATGAAAGAATGATGGAAAAAATGAGGTTCGTATCGAAAACACAGCGTCGAGTGCACGTTGGCACCCAACGGGCGCGCGCAGCGCACGCGGCACCCGACACTCGGCAGCAACCAAGTTTTCTTGGCAGCGGGACATGGCGCTCGGTTGGCTGCTGAGTTTTCTCGGCAGTGTCTTGCCCAGCTCTCCCGACGGTGTCCTGCTCGACCAGGCCACTTCCTGGCGCCGCCCTCTGCCGCCACCACCAAGTTCGCCGGAAACCTCGCACCTCCGGCTACCACCTTCGGCTACCATCTCCGGCCATCCCTCGCCGGATTCCGACATGAATAGTGCCTGAAAAATACGCCACAAAACCCTTCGATACCCATTTTTTTCAAAACTCAACCCCAACCCAAAACTCCAGCTGGCGACCCTTCCCTGACCCTTAGCCGTCGACCCCCTGTCGCTGGCCACCTATTCCGGCCAACCCAACCCACCAAGACAACCATATACACCCATGCATGAAAACACACACATACGTTTCAAACACACATACACGTTCCAGTCTTGGCCGGCGGCCACCTGCCGCCGGCTATCTTCTCCGGACCCTCGCCGGCGACTTCCCGTAGCCGGCCCACCATTCACACACGGCGGCGCCACCTGGCGCCGCCCATATTAGCGAGCACAACACACATACACCACCACCCCGTCACTCACACACACATGCCACTGTCCTTCTCCGGCGCCGCCACCCACGGTGGCGCCGGCCCTCCAGCTAGACACCCTTACCTCCGACGATCTCCGGTTATCATCTCCGGCGCAGTGGAGAGAGAAAACAGAGGAGAGAGTGTCACGCCCCAGTTTCTTCCATACACATATTATCAGAGTTTTAAATTAAAAACAGAGGCGTGCAAAAGAAGAAGGTGACAAGGGACGATCAGAAGAAGAAGAGAATAGAAAACATCAGAATCTTTCTCATATCACATCAGACACTGCCGATACCATAATATACAAACATCGATCACAGCCGATTCTCAAATTGTCATCACAGCGGAATAAACATCATCAGGATCCATCGTCATCAGAAATTACAGAAATTATATATACATTACAAAAGATTGTGATCATTATTTTCTTGATACTTCGTAAAAATACATTTTAAGAAAATCCCAAAAGAATGGCACCATCTCTCTCTCTACTGCTCTATGGTTCGTCATCTCTTGTAGTGTGAGTACAGATTAAGGGGTCAGTGCATGGAATACACTGGTGGAGATAAACTCTGCATCTTATAACACTCGATAAAGATGTATATATAATAAATCGAAAGTTCGCGGCAAAGAGGCACGTTGTCACAACACGTAAAATTCACAGCAAGCATTAGAAATGGTAAGGGACGAATAGGTGCGGGTGTTTCCCGTCTTATCCTATAGAAACGGTCTCATTACCGTTGGTGCCTTTACAGGACCACCAAACCTTCAAGAGTAGTAGAAAAGGGATAGAAGAAGAATGCATGATCAGAGTTGGACCGCAGCCCATGCACAGTATGAGTATGACACAACACTTATAAAAATAAAAACAACATTTAACATTTCTCAATAGAGCATCCAAATAGGGAAAGCAGTAAACAGATTAAGAATTAGAAAATACCCCCACCTCGATAAGAGGTTATCACGTGTTCTGACAAGATAAAGAGTCAAGCCTAATGCTTACGATCCAACAGATAGCCTACAAAAGTACCGCGATATCTTAGATCCTCAAGAGATTAAAAGATGGATATAAAATAAAGGAAACGTTCGATCGAGAAGATGGACCGGATAAGGAAGACTCGAAGATTAAGGCTATCGAGACGTGTGAAAGGAAAACTTGGTAAAAGGGTTGACCCGACCGAGATTCCCGACTCCCGACACAAGGATGGAAACAAACGACTCGAACCAACCCACGAAAACACTCACCGGTGTGCCCACAACGCACCCGGCAAACCCAGCAAAACCCCACACACACTACTCTCTCGCACGGTCGTGCAAAATTGCCCACGACCGTGCCCCACAACGCTCGACCATGCGCCACCTTCCAGTGGCCGCGCACGGTCACTCACCCCTGGCGCACGGTCATGTCCCATAGCATGGTCGTGCCCCAGCGCACGGTCCTGCGCGCAGCAGCCTACACAGCAGCGCCACCATCACCATCTTCTTCCTCTAGCTTGGGCTGGCGACTCCCGTCACCGGCAACACCTCTACCACCATAACCGGCAACCTCCAACAACACACAACACAACCACCCAAGCAAGAACATCACACACACAACACACACACAACACACACACCAAACCCAAGCTTTTCCACCCCAAAAATCACACAAACCCAACTCCGGCCACACCGCCCCTCCGGCGGCTCCACCACCTCTAACCCGAGGACAAACACCCCAGAATGGTTATCTACCACCCCGGAAAGAAAGACGAGAGGGAGAAAGCTAGAAACGAGGAGAGAGAAAAGGTGATGGACTCAAACAAGATTTTTCCGGCGGTTGACCGGCGATTTGCCGACGATCCGACCGTCGGAACGGAGAAATAAGACCGTCACTAGACTCACCTCGACGAGAGCTACGACCTATGTGAAAACCATTCGATTCCGAGAAGGTTGACTTTTCCGGCCACCGGCGGCGGCGGCGGCGGCCGCCGGAAAAAGAAAGAGAAGAAGGAGAGAAACTTACGTATTTTTCGATTATGAGCTCGTGTGACTTATCGACTTAAATATCTCGTATTCTACCCTTCGCATACATCTCGTATACGTCGTATTCTTTGTTTCACCGTTTTCTTCACTACTCGAGCTACAAAACTCCGATTGACCTCTAGTTCGTTTCTATTTTCTCGTCTTTCCGTTACGCATCTCATAATATAAAAACCTTCTGTGTTCCACGTATTAAAAATTATGTCCTTCTAAACTGGCGTCAAACACATATCTGTAACGCACATAAATAAATTTAAACACCCAAAATTAACACACATAGAATTATTTCAATTAAGAGTTTAATTATTTAATTATCAAATTATGCTTCGTTTTGTCCTGGGCGCTACAGAGAGAAAGGTTGGTGCAAGGAATATGGTTAGGGTTTAGGGGCTGTTTTTCGCCATTTTCCGGCGAACGAGAAATCGAAATTGAATTCCGAGACCTATACTAGATTCGTCTCGTCGAGACGAACATTGTGTGCGAAAATCGGCCGAAACCGATAACTTTGAAATTTTCCAGCCATCGCCGACGGCGACGCCCTAGAGCAGAATACCAGAAACGAAGAGAGAGAGAGGAGAGAGAGAACTTACGAGTTTTCGGCATGTTCGGCTCGTTCGGAAAAATTGTGATTTTCTTATTGAAAACACCCCTATTTATAGAAATCCAAAAATCACTATTCACGTGAAATATCCTGGTTACTGTTCATCGGTTGATTTTTTTCAAGGTTATTATTCATCGTAAAAAATCTTATTTTACTATTCACCGAAATATCTTCCAGTTTCCCGAAACCTCGTGTTTCGCCCCTTACGTCGCCGTTTGAGCTACGGGTCTCCGATTGACCCCTAGTTCATTTCTATCTTCTCATTTTCTCGATACACATCTAATGGTATAAAAATATCCTATGTTCCACGTCTAAGAAAATTATCCATCTAAACGTCGCATTAAACACGTATCTGAAACGCACGAAATAATTTAAACAGTTAAAACATACGCACATAATTATTAAATCATAGGTTTAAATATTTAATTAATAAATTATGCTTCATTTTGGTCCGGGACGCTACATCCCTTACGCCTTATATTAATTTTGTCCTCGAAATTGAACGCGCACTAAGAATGACTAGGAACTAAACGTGTACTAAGAGCTGCGAAACATAATACTCTGCCAAAAAATCTCGTTATCGTATATCTGTGTTGCTTCTTTCTTTCCATTTCTCATCAAGGAAATAACTCAGGCTTGCAAGTTCCTTGATTATTTGGTTAAGCTCAATGTTCAGAACTTATGCCAATCTTTGAGCTTCTCCAATTCTTTCTCGAACTTCCCTGTCCGGATCACTCTTTTATTTCTTGTTCCTTTCCTTCTTCAGTTCATAGTACTGATCATTGTATTGATCATCCTATATACTTTTCGTCTTCACCATTTACTTGCGGAGTAAGATGAGGAATAGTTGGCGCTGGAAAGTCGTAATCCTCCGTCAGCGAATATAAATAAATTTTCGATAAAGATAAAGAAAAGAGAGAGAGAGATCGAGAGTGAGAAAGAGGGAGAGAGTTGAATAGACAGGTGAAAAGTTGTCGAATAGCACTCTGATACTCCAGTTGGATGCGACAACTCCTTGTTGGAACCGACGGATCGCCGGCCCTATGCTATCGGAATCGGGATCCAAAGATAAATCGCAGCGGAAAGAAATCATACCCTTGTAGACCTCTTGATCTTCTGATGTATTCCTCTGAGCCCTTCTCGAACGTTGCGTGGCCAACGATCCTTCGAGAAAAATCAGTTCCGCTCTCTCTCACTTATCACGTGTTTTCTGTGATCTGAGTTCTGTATTTTTTGAGAGGCGCTGATGAAAAGAGCTATATATAGGCTACACCAGGGACCTAGAGGAGGAATTGGGTTGGGCCTCCTGATGGGCTTTAGTATCCTGCGTTCGGCCCGAACACATAACTGAAGCCCATCAATAATAATTCAGTCCACTAGAGAATTATTATTGAACTACCATCCCAATCCCATATTTAATATGGGCTCCTTATTATGTGTACATTTATTTCCCCGTGTTTAAGATATCGAATGTCCGTAAATTAAATAAGTTACTGACAACTTAAATAATTTACATCTAATTCCAAGAGTAGTACCACTCATCCTTATTATCATGTCGGATTAAATCCACCTGCAGGGTTTACATGATAATCCTTATGAGCTCCTCAAGGGGACATTATCATCCTAAATAATTAGGACACGGATTCCTTCTATAATCAACAGAACACCATATAAACAATGCTATCTCCCAACTCACCGAGTTTATTGATTTATGAATAAATCTCACCCATTGGCAAATTAAAGAAATAAACATTGAGCATACGTGCCCGTTATTATATAGGGATTAAGAAGATGTACATCCATAATAACAGAGGTCTTGTTCTATTATATAGTCAGTATAAAACGAACAACCTCAAATGGTCCTGCTCAATACACACAAAGTGTACTAGTGTAGTTTTATAGTCAAGACAGACTAATACCAAACTACACTACAACCATTCCGATGATTTGTCCAAATCCATCTTGGTTGTGAGCTACTATTTATAATTTATAAGAAACTGATAACATGATCTTCTGTGTGGCACCACACACCAAGTTATCTATAATATAAATTAATTGGACATTGCATAAACATATATAACAAATATAAAATGCAAACATATGACCAATGTGATTCTCATTCCATAAACGATGTTCATACAAAAAACAAGGCTTATAGTATACATCCTAACACTCCTTTCGTTGAATTTCCAATGCGTTCTTGAGATATGATTTACGATGCGTTCTATTGTACGAATTGATGAGAATATCATCAACGAACACGATGACAAAAAGATCGAGATACGGATGGAGAATGCGATTCATCAAATCCGTAAAGACAGTCGGAGCATTACTAAGTCCAAATGGCATTACTACAAATTCGTAGTGGCCATTTCTTATCCTGAATGCTATCTTAGATGAATCCACAACTTTGACTTCCATCTGGTGAGATCCAGACCTTAAGTCAATCTTCGAGAACATACTGGTACCTCTTATTTGATCAAAAGATCTTCGATTCGAGGCAGTGAATACTTGTTCTCTAGGGTCCGCTTATTCCACTCTCGGTAATCTATACACATCCGAACGCTTCCATCCTTCTTCGTCATGAGGAGTACTGAAACTCCTCAAGACGACCTTGCTCGATCTAATGTGGCCTTCATCCAAAAAGTTTTCGTAACTGAACCTTCCATCCTCACATTTCCTTCGGTGTCATCCGATAAGGAGCTCTTGACACCAGTGTTGACCTTCAGACGAGATCAATCTCGAATGTTACCTGTCAATCCAGTGGAGGATCAAGTAACTCCTCTAGAAACATGTGTTAGGATGTATACTATAAGCCTAGTTTTTTGTATGAACATCGTTTATGGAATGAGAATCACATTGGTCATATGTTTGCATTTTATATTTGTTATATATGTTTATGCAATGTCCAATTAATTTATATTATAGATAACTTGGTGTGTGGTGCCACACAGAAGATCATGTTATCAGTTTCTTATAAATTATAAATAGTAGCTCACAACCAAGATGGATTTGGACAAATCATCGGAATGGTTGTAGTGTAGTTTGGTATTAGTCTGTCTTGACTATAAAACTACACTAGTACACTTTGTGTGTATTGAGCAGGACCATTTGAGGTTGTTCGTTTTATACTGACTACATAATAGAACAAGACCTCTGTTATTATGGATGTACATCTTCTTAATCCCTATATAATAACGGGCACGTATGCTCAATGTTTATTTCTTTAATTTGCCAATGGGTGAGATTTATTCATAAATCAATAAACTCGGTGAGTTGGGAGATAGCATTGTTTATATGGTGTTCTGTTGATTATAGAAGGAATCCGTGTCCTAATTATTTAGGATGATAATGTCCCCTTGAGGAGCTCATAAGGATTATCATGTAAACCCTGCAGGTGGATTTAATCCGACATGATAATAAGGATGAGTGGTACTACTCTTGGAATTAGATGTAAATTATTTAAGTTGTCAGTAACTTATTTAATTTACGGACATTCGATATCTTAAACACGGGGAAATAAATGTACACATAATAAGAAGGAGCCCATATTAAATATGGGATTGGGATGGTAGTTCAATAATAATTCTCTAGTGGACTGAATTATTATTGATGGGCTTCAGTTATGTGTTCGGGCCGAACACAGGATACTAAAGCCCATCAGGAGGCCCAACCCAATTCCTCCTCTAGGTCCCTGGTGTAGCCTATATATAGCTCTTTTCATCAGCGCCTCTCAGAACACAGAACACAGAACACAGATCACAGAAAACACGTGATAAGTGAGAGAGAGCGGAACTGATTTTTCTCGAAGGATCGTTGGCCACGCAACGTTCGAGAAGGGCTCAGAGGAATACATCAGAAGATCAAGAGGTCTACAAGGGTATGATTTCTTTCCGCTGCGATTTATCTTTGGAACCCGATTCCGATAGCATAGGGCCGGCGATCCGTCGGTTCCAACAACATGTCCATGTATTTCTTGATCACCGGCTCCTTCTCGTTAGTAGTTGGTCCTCTCTCGGGGGTTCACCATGTTGACCAACCAAGTTTCACAATTTCTTTTGCTAAACATCTTGGTTGTTTCCATGGCCGAGACAATCCTTATGTCGGCTTTTTAACTCGTGTTCCGTGGAATGTGAACTCCAGTCGTCCGGTACTTGAAAGACGATCTTCCTTGCACGACACTTGATTACTGCGTGGTTGAACTCTAGCCAGTCCATTCCTAAGATTGTATCAAAATCCTTCATCTCCAAAGCATGAAGATTAACTAGAAGGATCTTATCTTCGAAAGCAATCCTAAGGTGACGGTACAAATGTTTTGTCCTTACCGTCTTTCCTGAGGCAAAACTAACTTCTAAAGTTGGAGCGGCTATCCTACCGTCCTCATGCTTCAGTAATTACAGTTGTTGACAGATATGAAGGTGTGTTTCACTCCAACATCAAATAGGATGTAAACAGGTATATCACATATTGGTAACGTACCTGTCATCGTCCCAGCTTCATCAGCGGCTTCTGGGCGTTTAAGAGCGTAAGCTCGAGCCCTACCTGCCACCGGCCTCGAGTTCGGGGTTATTGCTGGCATATTCCTCACTTTCCGGCAGTTAGCCGTTATGTGCCCCGGTGCGCCGCAGGTGAAACAGTTCCGTGTGTCTTGCTGACACAGTCTTATGTGTACCTTTCTGCATTTAGGGCACGGATTTCCAGGTCGGGGAGTGGGAAGGAATGGAGCATTGCTTGCCTTGGGAGTGGAAAAGAGTGGAGCGTTGTTTGCCCTTGGAAACTTACTCTGGGCAAAATCCTGGCTCGGGCCAGTCCACTTCCTCTTGACGGAAACAAATAAGTCTTTCTTGAGAGGGGCATCATTATCTAAACCCATCCGGGAGACAATAGCCTGGGCTTTCTCGATGACACTTGCATACGTCATCGTCCCTTGCCCAGCGAGGATCGAGCTGATCTCTGAGCGAAGGCCCTTCTCGAATCTTCCAGCCTTCTTGAGATCGGTATCCACAAGATGTGGGGCATACTGGCTCAAATGATTGAACCTTCGCTCGTAATCTTCGACAGTTGAGCTTCCCTGTTGGAGGTGAAGGAACTATGTCTCCTTCTTGTCCTTGTAGGACTGAGGGATGAAGTGATGAGACACCACTTCTTTGAATTCTTCCCAAGTCATTCCTTTTCTCTGGGCAGACAGTAGGGTCCGCTCGTACGAGTCCCACCAATGACTCGCTTCGTCAGTTAGCTGGAAGATTGCACAACTAACCATTTGCTCTTGGGAGCAAGCCAGGTGCCTGAATAATCGGTCGAGTGACCTTAGCCACTCTCCTACCTCTATCGGTTCTCTTTTCCCGTTAAAAGTCGGCGGGTTGAACCGCCGGAACTGTTCATAGATTAGGTTCGAATCAGATCTCACTGGCTGTGGTGCGGCCCAGGTTACTTCGAAGTGCTGCGCTAACCCTTTCAGCATTGTAACCAGATCTCCTACGTTAGTGGTTTCTTCACGTTCTGGCTGGTTGGCCGGCTGCGGTTGCTCTTTTCTGGGTCTTTCGCTTGACATAATTCTGTTATGATATATATATATATATAAGTCGTTAGGATAACACGATACTTACAATACGTAAGTAGATTAACGCGATACATATGAAGAAGTATAAACGTATATTATATATTAAAATAAGCGAGAACGTACATACGCGTTTATATATAGAAGCCTATTAAGGGTAGCCTTACACCATCCAAAAGGTATATGTACACTATCTATGATGTAAAAACTACCCTATACATATACATACAAAATACTAAAAGTTTATCGTTCGTAATCTATCTCTCGGCAGCATTTGAACGTGTGAGGACGAATGTTCAAGTCGGGCTTGCTCCTGGCCTCGAATTAGGTGTGGTAGTTGGATGGTTTCTAGACCTTACACAGTTGGTGGAGATGTGTCCTGGCATTCCACACCGTTAATATTTTCGGATTCCATGGATGCAGGATCCCACATGTGATCTCCCACACCTGACACATGATTCCTCTGGCCTCGGTGTTGGGACGGAACCTCCTGGATTTCGGGGATTCTGGCAACTGTATGCCATGTGGCCCGACTCACTGTATTTGAAGCAGTTTTGGGTCCCTTGAAGGCATGGCCCCACATGTATCTTCCCACACCTGGGACAGACATTTCCCAGCCTAGAAGTAGGGAGGATCGGGGCATTGTTGATCCATGGAAGCTGATGTTGGTCAAAGTCTTGACTAAGATTGATCAGTTTCCTCTTTCCTATTGTTACCTCCGCTTTCTTGGATGGCTCCCCGTCTAAGTAGAGATGAGAGACGATCCCTTGAGCTCTCTCAACGACCATGGCATAAGACATTTCCCCATGTCCTGCCAAAATGGAGCCGATCTCCCAACGAAGACCCCTCTCAAATTGTTGGGTCTTCTTGGCATTTGTGTCCACCAGATGGGGCGCGTACCTACTTAATCGGTTGAATCTCTTCACGTATTCTTCTACGGAGGGGGTTTCTTGACGAATGAGTAGGAAATCTGCCTCTTTTTTGTCACGATATGACCGAGGCAGGTATTCCTGTTTAACCAACTCCTTGAATACTCCCCAGGACATAGCTCCTCTAAATTCTGGCGACGTGGTCCTTTCTTGTCTTTTCCACCAATAGCGGGCTCCTTTGGTGAGTTGTAGAACAACACAAAAAATCTTCTGTTCCTCTGTGCATGTCATATGTCCAAAGAGCTAATCCAACGATTCTAGCCACTCATCGACTTCGATCGGTTCTCCTTCTCCGTTGTAGGTCGGTGGACCGAATCGTCGGAACTGTTTAATGATTCGGTTAGCATTATTTCTAAATGATGGTGGAGACATAGCCTGTGCGGTCTCGTATTGTCGAACCAAGCTCCTTAGTTCGGACCTCCAGTCTCTCATCGCGGTGTTCACGTCATGATTAGATGAATTCTCCATTGACGGCTTATTCTTTCGTGGTCGACCTTGTGGCATTTCGTTCTACAGCTGTCATAAGAAAATTAACCCTTATACTCTAACCCGCGTAACCCAACAATCTATAATGATAGACAAAAAAAGGAATGAGCTCGATCGGAGTTAAAACGAGCTCGAACGAAGCATTTTAGGTTAAGTGGTATTTTGGTAATTTTGGTCAAAGGGTTGACTTTGACCGGGCCCACGAATCCCGGTCAACGACGTCTCATCGGCGACGACTCGATATGGATGAACGATGGAAAAAATGAGGTTCAGATAGAAAACACGGCATCGAGTTTTCTCGGTAGCGGGATACGGGGCTCGACTGGCTGCCGAGTTTTCTCTGCAGCGTCGTGCCCAGCTCTCCCGACGGTGGCTTGCTCGACCAGGCCATTTCCCGGCGCTACCACCCGCGGCGGCGCCGCCCTCTGCCGCCACCACCAGGTTTGCCGGAAACCTCGCACCGCCGGCTACCACCTCCGGTATGAATAGTGCCTAAAAAATACGCCGCAAAACCCTTCGATACCCATTTTTTTCAAAACTCAACCCCAATCCAAAACTCCGGCCGGTGACTTCCAGTCGCCGGGGACCCTTTCCTGACCCTTCGCCGGCGACCCCCATCGCCGACCACCTATTCCGGCCAACCCAACCCACCAACACAACCATATACACCTATGCATGGAAAAACACACACACACACGTTTCAAACACACACACGCGTTCCAGTCTTAGCCGGCAGCCACCTACTGCCGGCCACCTTCCCCGGACCCTCGCTGGCGACCTCCTATCGCCGGCCCACCATTCACAAATGGCGGCGCCACCCGACGCTGTCCATATCAGCGAGCACAACACACATACACCACCACCCCATCACTCACACACATATGCACAATATGTATATATATATATACCACTGTCCTTCTCCGACGCCACCACCCACGGCGGTGCTGGCCCTCCAGCTAGAGACCCTTACCTCCGACGATCTCCAGTCATCATATCCAGCGCGGTGGAGAGAGAAAAACAGAGGAGAGAGAAATATTGGTGCAAGAAATAGGGTTAGGGTTTAGGGGCTGTTTTCACCGTTTTTCGGTGAATGAGAAATCGGAATTGAATTCCGAGACCTATACTAGATTCGTCTCGTCGAGACGAACATCGTGTACGAAAATTAGCTAAAACCGACACTTTGAAATTTTCCAGCCACCAGCGGCGGTGCCCAGGAGCAGAATACTGGAAACGAAGAGTGAGAGAGGAGAGAGAGAGAACTTATGAGTTTTCGGCACGTTCGGCTCATTCGGAAAAATGGTGATTTTCGAATCGAAAACAACCGTATTTATAGAAATCCAAAAATCACTATTCACGTGAAATATCCCAGTTACTGTTCATCGATTGATTTTTTTCAAGGTTACTATTCATCGTAAAAAATCTCATTTTACTATTCACCGAAATATCTTCTGGTTTCCCTAAACCTCGTGTTTCGCCCCTTACGTCGCCGTTTGAGCTACGGGTCTCCGATTGACCCCTAGTTCGTTTCTATCTTCTCGTTTTCTCGATACGCATCTAATGGTATAAAAATATCCTATGTTCCACATCTAAGAAAATTATCCATCTAAACCTCGCATATGAATTTGTAGTTCTTAAAAGGGTGAATTTGTATATGTTATGATCTTGAATTATTTTGGGGAAAACTTAGTTTGCAAAGCTGTACAGTTTAGCTGTATAATTATAAAGTAAATACTTTTCTTCCACTGTGTACGATTCATGTTTTATAAAATAGGGATGTTCGAACTGACTTATCTTTATTTGCATGTTTAAATTACCTTTGGAGATACATGTTTTATCGAGTTGCTGGATGCCCAAACGAAAAATTTATCAAACTTTGATAACTGATATATTTATTAAATCTTGTTAATTTCATCGAATAAAACAAGTTAAAGGAAATTCTGCAATGAGTTGTCATAAACAAGCACCGTATAGGTTTTGGAAGTGCGGACATCAATGGTGGCGATCACGAGCCCGTAATTCATTTCTAAAACCTCTTGCTACTTTCTGGTGAGCACTTGTATAAGTAACAAGGAAGTTTTAGCTTCCTTGTTGTGTTCTATCATCGTCAATCTCCCGGTATTCTCCATCTCTGGATGGGAACATAACCGCTAACATTGGATTTCCTAATGCTTGATTTTGTGGGTGTGTTCTATATTTGTAGCCACGTGCATTGATTATGTTTAACCTTGTGATTAACTATTAATACAAATTGATGGTTTAAATATTTCTATCACATTTGATAGATTTTATAACTGATAAATTACATTGATCTTAAAAAACACCATTCCATTACACACAAATCAATTCACAAAAATGCGTTGTTGTTGATTTGTTCAAATAAGTTGTAAAAACTAAATAGATTGAATGAAAATGATTTTAGATTTATAAGTATTGTTAGATTATGAGTTATCTAAATTTTTTTAATTAAAATCATCCCGCTAAAAATTTTTATTAGATTTTTGAACCATGTTAATAATGTTATCTATGATTTCTTTTGGGATTTTTGAACTTCAAATAATTTTTATTGCAACACAATATTTATATCTCATCTTCTTATTTAATTAATTAATTGTGTATTGCATTATTTCAATATCTGATGACTCTGGCGATGATGATGATAAGCCAGTGAGAAAATCGGTGATGAAGAAAGCCCCCCGAAGAAGCTGAAGGTGAAGAAGACTACTCAGGTAGTTTCTCCTCCAGTTGATGTTGAGGAGGTTCCTGAGTTGCTCCTTGATGTCTCTGATTCCGCTGAAACTGTTGAGGAAACCAATGTTGAGATCAAGCTTCTGGAATATCCTAATCCTGATTAGGAAACTGAGCAGGCATCAGGACAGGTTGTTGTTCCAGAAGAACAGGTTGCTGATCAACCTGAGACAGAGGATGCTGAACAGGTAACTGCAGTCAAGCCAGAACTGAAGCAGCTAGCTGGTATCCTGGAAAGGAAGAAGAGAAAGGTGCTGATGTAGAAACCTGAAGGCAAGACCAAACGAATGAGGTTTGTGCTTAAGGAAGAGTTGAAAGTGATCGATACTCTTAACAGAGTCGAAAGCTCCATTGAGTCCATTGATGCAGAATCTGCTGAAAGAGCCGTAGTAGAATCTGCTAAGTCTATTTGGAGAAGGTTTGCCACCATCTACGAGACATGGAAGTGGATGAGGCTAGGTTCAGGAAGAGAATTAGTCCAATGGGAAGACTGGTTGGATGTGGAGGAGATTATCCTCATATGGATGTTGAACTTTGTGGAGAATCCTGATAGACTCCCCAATGGGATTCTGCCTTTCTTCAGTGAAGATTTAATTGATCTTCATGAAGAGCCTCTTATTACCAAAATCATTGAGAGGCAAGAAAGGTTGAATGCTCATTGGTTGGCCAAAAGTGAGATGAAGATGCTAAAAGAGCAGTCGATGAAGACAGGGGAGGAGAACACATTGATAAACCCCATCACAGAGACTGTTAGGACCTCATCAGAGATTAAGCTGGCTAGAGCTCAATTAGCTACCTCCACCCTGGAGGAAGCTAATCAAAGGATGCCGCAGATAGTGATTGAAGCAAACAGAGCTTAAAATCTCAAACCCCCAGAATTCTGCAGCCAGGAGAAGAAAGTTCAAAAGCTGCGGAAACACATGACTCTCCAACCTTTACAAGTATTGCAGCTATTTCTCCTATCACAAATCTTGATGTCATGGATTTTGATATGCAATTGGCTGATTACTCTGTTTCCTCTATTTGCCATGTTGTATCTTCTGAGGGGGAACCATCACCAATTATTCATAATGTGGTGGCCGATATCGAGAAAGAGTTTGCCGATGAAGCATCCGAGGAGGAGGTTGCAGGGGCAGGACTCCCTGTACTGGCAGAGATTGTAGTACAGAAAGCTGATGAAAGAGAAACAACATAGGTTGCTGAAGAGAAACCTGATGAGACTCTTAAACTTTTACATGCTGCTGCCATTAAGCTTACAAAAGTGAGTCAGGATACTGATGTTGTTGATGAACAAACTGCTGAGGTAACAGAAGCTACTGCTATTGAAGTAGCCGAGATCACCGTGGAAGCTGAGATTGTTATGTCACGCCCCATTTTCTTTTAGTAAAATATCAGAGTTTTCCACACGGCGTGAAGAAAGAAAAGCAAGAGACACATATCATAAATAAAAAAAAGTAGCAAGAGACGACTGAAGAAAGAGGTAAGGGATAAAGTGCATCATTCATATATCAGTAATCGGTCTCAGTACCGATACTTACAACATACACAGCGGAACAATTCATCAGGATCTCACATCCGTTACATGTATCAAAATATTACAAAACGTGAAATATTTAAAACATTGTTTGGAAATGTTTGAGTAACATCATCCTGAAATCACAATCCACAAGACAGCACCACCTCTCTCCAACTAGGGTTCATCAGTCTCATCATCTCCTGTAGTGTGAGTACAGATTAAGGGGTGAGTGCGTGGAATACACTCGTGGGAATAAAATCCACCTCTTATGACACATGACAGAAATAAATACTAAAAATAAAAGCGTCTACCAGCACGTTGCCACAATACGTAAAATGCACAACAGATATTAGAAATGGTAAGGGACGAATAGGTGCGGGATCAGCCCGTCTTACCCTATAAAACAGTCTCAATACCGCTAGTGCATTTCAAGAGGCTCACCAAACCTCAACAGAGTAGTAGAAGATAACAAGGGACGAACAGAGTAGACCTCGGTCCTTTCACAGTTATATTATGGCACAACAAATATAATCACAACACTTAGTATTTCTCAATCATGCATTTATTAGGGAAAACAGTAAACAGATAGAGAGATAGAAATTACCCCCACCTTGTTGAGTAGCTAGTATTAAGTATCACAAACACGATCCAACTGATAACCTACACAAGTTACAGTGTTTCTTAGATTCTTAATAAACATAATTAAAACTATAAATAATTTTGGAGAAAGAACAATCGTTTAACGCGCGACGAATCGAGGGATCCCAAAATTGAGGTTGAAGTAACAAGGGTGAAAGATCAGTTTCTTAGGCTGAGGTGAAAGTGGGTGAAATAAGGATCACAACGCAAAAAGAATGAGCTCGTACGGAGCATTTTAAGTTTAGGGGTATTTTGGTAATTTTGGTCAAAGGGTTGACTTTGACCGGGCCCACGACCCTCAGTCAACGACATCTCATCAACGATGACTTGATGTTGACATACGGTGGAAAAATCGGGGTTCGGATCGAAAACACGACGTCGCGTGCGTCGGGGCACGCGAGCACCCGGTGCTGGGTAAAAAACCCGACAGGCTTAGCGTATCACTCGGCAGCTACCGAGTTTTCTCAATAGCGGGCAACACAGCGCTCGACAGTTGCCGAGTTTTCTCGATAGTCTCGTCTCCCAGCGCCTGCGCCCACGCGCGCCCGTCTCCCATCGCCCGCGCCCGACACGCGCTACTCGGTACCGTGTCCCAGCGTGCCCACGTGCACATGCCCGGCCCCCGACGCCCAGCTCCGCGCACACCCCGGCACCCGGTGCCCAGCCCCGCGCGTGCATCCCATCCCCAACGCACACCCCGATGCTCGCATCCCGTCCCCGATGCACACACCGGCACTCGATGCTCGTCCAGCATCGCACACCGGCACCCGACACACCACCATCAGCACTACTGCCTGTGACGCCCCGTTCCCTTTTTAGTTGGAAATAGGTCGTCACCCTTTACTTATTTAGGAACTAAAGAAATTATAATTACTTTCTAATATACAGCGGAAGACTTAAAAGTGAAGACACGAGAGTTATATTATTATTATTTATTTAAAAGCATAACATATGTACATATATATATCCAAATCTAGTTCGTGTCTCACCCACAATTCTAGGTAAAATATTCAAACCAAAAGCTTATCCGAAATTAACCAACAAAACATATGTACCTGACATGATACAAGTCTAGGCCCATAGTTTATCATACTATACATATATAAACACCATATTATTCTCAAAATGAAACATTATTATGTACGAGAACTTTAGAGGGACAGTGAGAAGTCAACCCAGCCTGCTACACATCCACGTCATCATCTGCCGAGCTTGAAAATATAAAGGTAACATCATGAGACACCTCCGGAGAGGGATCCCAGTGGGATAACCTTACTGTCTAATACATTGAAGCAATTAAATTATTATGCAAGTACTACATGTCTTTTGGGTACGCTCACCCTAGACCATAATCATAAAGGAATGTGGGAATCGCTCGCCCACTAAACCTTGCTTTCATAGAGGAATGTGGGAGTCGCTCGCCCACTAAACCTTGCTTTCATAGACCAGACACTTTCGCCCTTATGGTCGTCGCCTAGTATGGAAGTAACATACTAGTTATAGCTACGGGCTTCAACCGTAGATTTTCATACATAACTTATCATTTCAATTATCAACACATAGTAGAGAGTAGAAGTTACCCACTTGTATGCTGATCGTGCGAGGATTGCTTCTGGATTCACCGATCGTCTCAACTACGCTCGACACATTTAACTGTTTAGTCTATTATGTCATATAACATTCATTACATGCTTGAATCCTTATATTAAATTCTAAACATGATCATATCATACGCATCGTGTAAAAGAGATTTAGAATATAGAATACATCATCATACTTATCACTTAATTGTTAAGCGTTTAAACTAGTAATTTTAGACCTAAAATGACATATAAAGGTGTAATAATTTTAATAATTCATAGGTAATTCCTAAAATCACAAAATTATTCATATAATCACATATTAGTATCAATTATCATATACTGAAAATTCACAATTTTTCACAGTGTATATAATTAAATAAAAATAGAATCCTAAACAAGATTTTCACTTGAATTTCAGCTCAAAATCAGTCAATATTGAAAAATTCACCATACCCTAGAGGATTGATGAAAACCTTTCATATTTTTATAGAATTTAGACAACATTCTGAAGTATAACATATAAAAATATCAACTGAAAATAAGTTTTACATATTTAGTTATGAATTTTCTAAAATAGCAGAAAACAGGGCATAGTGTATGCTGGAAACAGGTTATGTTGTAAAATTTTCCATAAATCGTACAAGACTAAAAAAAATTCATACTAAATTTCTACATGTACCTAAGAACTGGTTATAAAATATAGTAAAAGATCATACATAAAATCGAAGGATACAATTCCAGAAAAATGTTTGATTCAGACCTAAAAACGGGGCAAAAACTGTCTCTAAACAGCTTATCTTAGAAAAATCATAGAAAATCGGATTTAGCTCCAAATCTTCTGAAATTTAACATGCATATTCTACACTTCACATACTACACTGTGGTAAAAGGGTTTAGCCCAACTCGATTTCTACAACACACAGAAAATTATCGAACAGCAGGAAAACACACACATGTACAGCAGCAGTAAAACACCGTAATAGCAGCAGCAAAATACGTAGCAGCAGCATACTTACGTATAGCAGCAGAGTAACGGAGCAGCAGGGAGAGGGAGAGAGATAGAGAAAGAGAGAGATAGAGAAAGAGAGAGACGAGAGAGAAGACTGGAGAGAGAGATGGAAAGGAAAGAAATATGTGTTGTGTGCGTACGGCTCTCTTGCTTTCTTTCTTTTTCTTTTATCTTTCTTCCTTTTTCTCCTTTTCACACTTAACTAGTTAAGTGGCTGTGTGTCCCAATTTGAGAAAGTGAAGGGTGAGGTGGTGTGAATGAGGTGATGACCAGCCACTCCTAACTAATTAGTTAATTTAATTAATTCCTTGCTTAACTTTAATTACCACTTAATTAATTAGTTCTTAGGTTTATTTAATTAATTCTTAGCTTAATTAAGATTAGCACTTAATTAATTAATACTTAGCTTCATTAATTAATTAGCAACATATACCTTAATTAATTAATTAGGATGTTATAATTTTACTTGTGTGATAAGGAGATATTTTGATACACAATGAATTAGGAATGCATGCTTAAGCAAAATATTTTATCACATAAAATCACATAAATAGATCATATGTAAAATTACATTAAATAAAGCATTCATAGGCACAAACGAGTAAGTTAAATGTCTTAACTTAATATAATCTTAATTCATTTAAACTTATCTATTATCTTATCTTTTTACTTTCATCCATATTTGTCGAGTGAGTTGAGATCAAGCTCGGTTTCCTCCATGAGCAATCCTGCAAAACCTTTAAAATCTCGAAATATATATATATATATATATATCATAACATCTTTAAAATCATCAAGCATAACGTAATTCGTAAACCATAATTTTAAGTAATATAAGAGCTCACACTTAAATCATTTATAATTGAACGCTAAAAGAAATTTTATAAAATATGCAATGCATGTTTTCTTGAAAATAGGGTGTTACACTGCCGGCCGACGACGGCGGCTCCGGCTCCGGCGGTGGAAAAGTAAAGCAAGAAAGAAGAGAGAAACTTACTTGTTCGCGTCGCTTTCATTTTCGTCGGCCGAATGAAAATTTTGAATTGACTGAGCCCCTATTTATAGATTTTCAAAGTTACTATTTACCAAGTAAATTTTAATTACCATTCATTAAAATATTATTTTTCCATTTTAACGTTCATCCGGATTTTACCCTCTTGTTTTACCTAGCCTTCGTATTTGACTCTTTTCTTCGCCATTTGAGCTACGGGTCTCCAATTGACCTCTAGTTTGTTTATATTTTCTCATTTTTCCATTACGCATCTCATGATATGAAAATATTCTATGTTCCAAGTCTAAGAAAATTATCAATTTAAATCGTGCATGAAACATATTTCTGAAACACACATAGACAATTAAGAATTAACGCACATAAAATATTTTAATTAGGAATTTAATTATTTAATTATCCAATTATGCTTTGTTTTTGGTCCGGGGTGTTACATGTTATCCTTGAGAAAGCTGTTCTTGAGCAAGCTGCTGAAGTAACCGAAGCTGCTATTGTTGAAATTGCTGAGGTTACTGTTGAAACTGAGGTAACTGAGGCTACTGTTGAAGAAGTAGCAGGTGTTGAGGTTTCTGAGGAAGCTGTTGAGACAGTTTCCCCATTGAAGACCTCCGGTGCGGATGCTGTTGAGACTAAGATAACAGACGAGGAAAGGAGAAAATATCAGGCAAAGCTAGAAGAAAAGGCCAAGCAGCAAGCTGAAGAGGAAGCAAGTCAGACCATGGTCCTTTATAGTCATGAAGAAACAGGACCAGTGGCTAGAGTTGAGACTCTTACTGACTTGCAAGAACAATAACTGCAAGACATCATGAATGTTGTTCAAGGCCTGGTAAGAGCCATAGAAACTCATAAGATGAATTTGGCTACAGGCATACAAACAAGAGAAAGTGCTCACTCTGCATCCATGAAAGAATTAAGGAAGGAGTTATTTGAACTCCCTTCCAAGATACTGTTGGAACCGACGGATCGCCGGCCCTATGCTATCGGAATCGGGTTCCAAAGATAAATCGCAGCGGAAAGAAATCATACCCTTGTAGACCTCTTGATCTTCTGATGTATTCCTCTGAGCCCTTCTCGAACGTTGCGTGGCCAACGATCCTTCGAGAAAAATCAGTTCCGCTCTCTCTCACTTATCACGTGTTTTCTGTGATCTGTGTTCTGTGTTCTGAGAGGCGCTGATGAAAAGAGCTATATATAGGCTACACCAGGGACCTAGAGGAGGAATTGGGTTGGGCCTCCTGATGGGCTTTAGTATCCTGTGTTCGGCCCGAACACATAACTGAAGCCCATCAATAATAATTCAGTCCACTAGAGAATTATTATTGAACTACCATCCCAATCCCATATTTAATATGGGCTCCTTCTTATTATGTGTACATTTATTTCCCCGTGTTTAAGATATCGAATGTCCGTAAATTAAATAAGTTACTGACAACTTAAATAATTTACATCTAATTCCAAGAGTAGTACCACTCATCCTTATTATCATGTCGGATTAAATCCACCTGCAGGGTTTACATGATAATCCTTATGAGCTCCTCAAGGGGACATTATCATCCTAAATAATTAGGACACGGATTCCTTCTATAATCAACAGAACACCATATAAACAATGCTATCTCCCAACTCACCGAGTTTATTGATTTATGAATAAATCTCACCCATTGGCAAATTAAAGAAATAAACATTGAGCATACGTGCCCGTTATTATATAGGGATTAAGAAGATGTACATCCATAATAACAGAGGTCTTGTTCTATTATGTAGTCAGTATAAAACGAACAACCTCAAATGGTCCTGCTCAATACACACAAAGTGTACTAGTGTAGTTTTATAGTCAAGACAGACTAATACCAAACTACACTACAACCATTCCGATGATTTGTCCAAATCCATCTTGGTTGTGAGCTACTATTTATAATTTATAAGAAACTGATAACATGATCTTCTGTGTGGCACCACACACCAAGTTATCTATAATATAAATTAATTGGACATTGCATAAACATATATAACAAATATAAAATGCAAACATATGACCAATGTGATTCTCATTCCATAAACGATGTTCATACAAAAAACTAGGCTTATAGTATACATCCTAACAGATACAACAGAGGATGAATGAGGAATTCAATGCTCAATATCACACCCATTAGAGATTTGAGCGAGAGTAGAAAGTTGCATCTGAGGTAAGAGATGCAACTTTGAATGAAGTAAAGACCTCAGTCGATGAGGTGGAAAGCTTTGTTGCTGATGTTCAAAGTTCGTTGGATGTGATGCAGAACAATCAAGCTACTCAGAGCATGACCATTGACAATATGCAAGAAATCATCTCCTCACAAGCCCAGACTATTCAAAGTGTTAATGACAGGATTCTGAATCTGGAGCTGTTTGTCACGCCCCAAAATCTTTCACTTAAAAATATGAGAGTTTTTCATTTTGGGCGTGAAGAAAGAAAGAGGAAGAAGACGAGCATGATATAAAATAGAAAGAAAAGGGAGATGATAAGAAGAAATACACTTAGAACATCGGATACAACCGATAAAAAAGAGTTTAAAACATTACACAGCGGAAATATACCATCAGGATCTCATACAAGAAGGAGAAATCCAGTTTTCTTATACAAACGAATAACAGCTTTAAAAGACAAAAATCGGACAAAGAACACAGCTGATAGGGCACCCTTCTCTCTACGCGTCAAAATTCTCTTCTTCTCCTGTAGTGTGAGTACATATTAAGGGGTGAGTGCGTTGAATACACTCGTGGGGATACTTTCCATGTTCAAACAATTATTATGCAGATGCACAAATCAATCGTATATATGTTCAGCAAATAAACACAACACATATTGACACGTAACATAGAAATGGACCATAGTCCCTTCGTAGCATAGATATGGACTGAAGTCCCTTCGTAGCATAGATATGGACCGAAGTCCCTTCGTAGCCCGAAGTCCCTTCGTAGCATCACCATCGTAAAATAAACACGGTATATAAACATAGCACATAGAGTTCAACAATTCATATATCACATAGGGAAAACAGTAAACACATTGAGTTTAGAAGTTACCCCCACCTCATTCGGTGGTTACCACGTGAGAAGTGAGTACCAGAGATCCCGTGTCTCAGATCTCGTGTCTCAAAGCCCGTGTCTCAAATCCCATATCTCGATGTTCAATCCAACTGATAGCCTATATATGTTATGGTGTTCTTAGATCCTTAACATCGTATAATTAAAGCTATAAAAGCTCCCGGCGGAAAAACGTTCGTTAACTACGCGATGGATCGAGAGCTCTAAAGATCGGAGTTGAAGAAACGAGAGAGGATATCCAATCCATATGTCTGAGATGATAGAGAATGAAATTTGGGGCACGACGGAAAAAGAATAAGCTCAATCGGAGTTAAAACGAGCTAAAACAGAACATTTTAAGTTTAGGGATAAAATGGTAATCTTGGTCAAAGGTTGACTTTGACCGGGCCCACGACCCTCGGTCAACGACGTCTCATCGACGACGACTCGAAAAAGATGAGCGGTGGAAAAAACGAGGTTCGGATCGAAAACACGGCATCGCGAGCGCGTCGGCACGCTCAGCACCCGACGGCTGCCGAGTTTTCTCGGCAGCTCTACCCAACGCTCGACCAGCTGCCGAGTCCCCTCCCGGCGCTCCCGACGCTCGACCACCTCCTACCGCCACCACCTACATGGCCGGCTACCGCCTCCGGCCGTCCATGGCCGGATTCCGACATGAATAGTGCCCGGTAATTACGCCGCAAAATCCTTCGATGCTCAATTTTTCGAACTCACACCCAAACTTCAAAACTCCAGCCGGCGACTTCCCGTCGCCGGCGATGACTCCCAATACCTCCGCCGGCGAACCCTCGTCGCTGGCAATCTTTCCCGACCAACCAAACACACACACAACCTATATATATACACGCATATACACACACACTCACGCTCAAACACACACACACACTTCCCTCTCCTTGGCCGGCGGCCACCTGCCGCCGGCGACCACCACCGTCCACTGAGTCCTTGGCCGGCGACCCCCAGTCGCCGGCCACCACCACCGCCGTGTACTCACACACACGCACACAGTTGCACACACATACACCTAGCGTAAGGTGTCTTTGCACACACACACATACACTGCCATGCTTGGCCGGCGACCACCAGCCGCCGGCCGTCTCTTTCGATACCTCACCGGCGACCTCCTGTTGCCGGCCGTTCTTTCCCTCACGGCGGCGCCCCCCGGCACCGCCACCAACAACATGCACAACAACATACACAAACACACCATACAACACACACACATGCATGCATACATATATATATGTATTGTCCATCTCCGGCGCCGCTGGCCTTCCAGCTTGGCACCCTTACCTCCGGCGATCTCCGGCAGCAGCTCCGGCGTGGTGGAGAGAGAAAAACGAAGAGAGAGAGAAGGTGGTGGAAAGGGTTAGGGTTAGGGTTTAAGAGACTGTTTTTCGCCGTTTTTCGGTGAACGAGAAATTGAAATTAAATTCCGAGACCTATCCTAGATTCGTCTCGTCGAGACGAACGTCGTGTACGAAAATCAGCCGAAACCGACAACATTGAATTTTTCGGCCATCGGCCGGCGGCGGCGGTCCGTTGGAGACAGAAACTCGGAAAGAGAGAGATAGATGAGAGAGAGACTTACTTATTTTCATCGCTTTCGGCTCGTTCGGCTCATTCGGAAAAATGGTGATTTTTGAATTGAAATCACCCCCATTTATAGAAATCCGGAAAGTTACTATTCATCGAAAATATCCAAACACTATTCATCAGTTGATTTTTCCCATGTTACTATTCACGTAAATATCTTCATTTCCACTCTCCGTAAATATCTTCCGATTTTTCCAAAACTTCCGGTTTTGCCCTCTCCGTCGTCGTTCGAGCTACGGGTCTCCGATTGACCCCTAGTTCATTTCTATTTTCTCGTCTTTCCAAGACGCATCTTATGGTATGAAAATATTCTATATACCATGTCCACAAAAAATATCCATCTAAAACGTGCATTAAACACGTATCTGAAACGCACGTAATAAATTAAACAGTCAAAATATACGCACGTAATTATTAAGTCGTACGTTAAAATATTTAATTAATAAATTATGCTCATTTTGATCTGGGGTGCTACATCCCTTATCCCTTAAAATAATTTCGTCCTCGAAATTGTACGCGTACTTAGAAACGACAAGATTGGCTACCTTGCCAGAATCTCATCCTCTCATTCCTGTGTCGCGTCGTCCTTTCCATTTCTCATCAAGGCACTTGCAAGCCTCAATTATTGAGTTTGTATTATTCCTCGCCAACGATGGTGGCGCAGCTTGAGTGATCTCTAAATGTTGAGCCAAGTCCCTCTTTATGAACATTGACGCCGAGTCTCTTCTCGTGGCGTCCATATCGTATCCAATTGGATTCTCCATTGACGGTTTGTCTTTAAGGGTTCGACCTCGTGGCATATCGTTCTATAAACGTCATACGAAGACTAATCTTTCCGGGAAAATCCAAAACACAAGCCCACAACATATCCTCTAAGATTTGTATGGTCCTTTCTGATTGTCCATCAGTTTGTGGGTGGAAAGCTATGCTGAAAGACAACTTGGTCCCCAACTCTTTTTGTAAGCTCTGCCAGAACCTGGAAGTGAACCGTGGATCTCTATCAGATACGATAGAAACTAGTACGCCATGCAGTCGGACTATCTCTTCAAGATATATTCGTGCCAACTTGTCCAGTCCGAATGTCATCTTAATTGGCAAGAAATGGGTAGACTTCGTAATCTATCATCGATTACCCATACGACGTGGTTTCCTCGTCTCGTTGTCGGCAAACCAACCACAAAATCCATGGTTATATGTTCCCATTTCCACTCCGGTATCTCTAGAGGTGTTAGCATCCCAGCCGGTCATTGATGCTCTGCTTTCACTTGTTGGCAGATGAGACACCTCTTGACGAACAACCCTATACTTCTTTTCATATTTCTCTACCAAAAGCTTACCCTTAGGTCTCGGTACATCTTCATACCTCCAGGGTGTGTAGACATTGGTGTGCAATGTGCCTCTTTGAGAATTTCTTCTCTTAATTCTTCATTCTTTGGCACGCACATTCTTCCTCTGAAGATCAGAGCTCCATCGGTAGCCAAAGTGAAACCTTCGGCTCTTCCACTATCTGTAAGGGCTTTCATTTTCATTAGAAAGTCATCCTTCTTTTGAGCTTCCACAATTCGGTCACGCAGCATGGGTATTACGAATAATGCTGTCATTCTGGATTCAATGCTAATCAGAGACGAGACTATCTCCAGATTTAGCTTTGACATCTTCTCGATCAAATGGTGCTGATTAGTGATCATCGACGTCACCACTCCCTTTCCCTTTCTGCTAAGGGCGTCAGCTACCACGTTCGCTTTTCCAGGATGATAGTGGATCGTAATATCATAATCTTTTACCAACTCTAGCCATCTTCTTTGCCTCATATTGAGTTCCTTCTGCTCAAAGAAGTACTTCAGGCTCTTGTGGTCGGTATAGATTTCACACTTCACGCCGTAAAGATAGTGCCTCCAGATCTTGAGGGCGTGTACTATAGCTGCTAGTTCCAGATCATGTGTCGGATAGTTTTGTTCGTGGATCTTCAGCTGGCGTGATGCATACGCCACTACCTTTCCTTCCTGCATCAGAACACACCCAAACCTTGCTTGGATGCGTCACTGTAGACCACGAAGTCTTTAGACACATCAGGAACTATTAAGACTGGTGCTTCTATCAGTCTTCTCTTTAGTTCCTGGAAACTACTTTCGCATTGCTTACTCCACTGAAACTTCACATCTTTTCTTGTCAAACGCGTCATAGGGGTAGCAATCTTCGAAATTCCCTCTATGAATCTTCAGTAGTATCCAGCTAGGCCAATGAAACTCCGAACTTCCTTCACATTCATTGGAGTTTCCCACTTGCTGACAACTGTCACCTTTTCAGGATCTACTTCGATCCCTTGTGCAGAAATGATGTGGCTTAGAAAACCCACTTTGTCCATCCAGAACTCACACTTCTTGAATTTGGCATAGAGCTTCTCTTTTCTTAGTACTTCTAGTGCGATTCTGAGATGTTGTTCATGGTGCGCTCTGTCGCACGAGTAGATGAGAATATCATCTATGAACACTATGACAAAGAGATCCAGATAAGGATGGAAAATGCGATTCATCAAATCCATGAAGACAACCGAAGTATTATTTACTCCAAATGGCATTACTACAAACTCATAGTGGCCATACCTCGTTCTGAATGTTGTCTTGGATATATCAATGTCTTTGACTTTCATTTGGTGATATCCAGATCTCAAGTCAATCTTTGAGAACACACTGGCACCTCTTAATTGATCAAAGAGATCTTCGATCTGAGGCAGTGGATACTTGTTCTTTATCGTTCTCTTGTTCAGCTCTCGGTAATCAATACACATTCGAAAACTGCCATCCTTCTTCTTCACAAACAGCACGGGTGCTCTCCAAGGCGACACACTCGGTCTGATGAAACCCTTGTCTAGCAGCTCCTGTAGTTGGACCTTCAATTCCTGCAACTCTTTTGGTGCCATCCGATAAGGAGCTTTAGACACTGGTGCTGATCCTGGGATAAGATCTATCTCGAAGATCACTTGTCGATCCGGTGGAGGACCAGGTAACTCCTCTGGAAATACATCCGTGAATTCCTTTATCACCGGCACCTTCTTGATAGGAATCGATTCTTTCTCGGAGTTCACCATATTGACCAGCCAAGCTTCGCAATGTCCTTTGCTAAGCATCTGGGTCGCTTTCATAGCCGAGACAATTCTTGAGTCGACTTTAACTCGAGTCCCATGGAAAGTAAACTCCGGCTCTCCTGGCGTTTGCAAGACTATCTTCCTCTCACGGTACTTGATTAATGCGTAATTGGACTCTAGCTAGTCCATTCCCAGGATTATATCGAAATCTTTTATCTCCAAAGCGTGGAGATCCGCTAGAAGGATCTTATCCTCAATGGCGATCTTAAGATAACGGTAAAAGTGTTTTGTCATTACCGTCTTTTCCGAGGGGATACTAACTTCTAGTGTTCGAGCGACTATCCCACCGTCAACAGCTTCAGTAGTTTACAGAAGTTGACAGATATGAAGGAGTGCGTCGCTCCAGTATCAAATAAGATGAAAACAGGTATATCAGATACTGATAACATACCTGCCATTGTCTTTGCTCCCTCAGCAGCTTCCGGATGAGTAAGAGCAAAAGCCCTCGCTCTACCTGCCACCAGCCTCGTATTCGGCCCTGTAGCCGGTGTGTTCCTTGCCTTCCAGCAATTGGCTGCTATGTACCCCGACGCTCCGTAGTTAAAACAACTCCGTGTCTCTTGCTGACACGGTCCCGTGTGCACCTTTCTACATCTAGGGCATGGATTCCCAGGTTGGGAAACAGGAAGAAGTGGGGCATTGCTTGCCCTCGAAAACTTACTCGAGGTAAAGTTCTGGCTCGGGCCAATTCACTTCCTCTTGACAGGTGCAGGGAAGAACCTCTTAAGCGGTACATCATCCAAACCCATTCGGGAGACGATCTCCTGGGCTCTTCCAACGACCCTTGCATACGTCGTCGTTTCCTCCCCAGCTAAGATCATGCTGATCTCGGGGTGAAGGCCTTTCTCGAACCTTCGGGCCTTTTTAAGATCCGTGTCCACCATATGTGGGGCGTACCGGCTCAAATGGTTGAACCGCCGCTCGTAATCTCCAACAGAAGAACTCCCCTGTTTAAGATGAAGGAACTCTGTCTCCTTCTGGTCTTGGTAAGTCTGAGGAATGAAGTGGCTAGACACCACTTCCTTGAAATCCTCCCAAGTCATCACTTCCCTTTGAGCGGGCAATAGGGTCCGCTCGTACGAGTCCCACCAGTGACTCGCTTCATTCGTGAGTTGGAATATGGCACAGCTGACCATCTATTCCATTGAGCACGTTAGGTGCCCAAACAGTCAGTCGAGTGACCTTAGCCACTCTTTCGCTTTGGTCGGTTCTCCCTTTCCTCCAAAAGTCGGTAGATTGAACCGCTGGAATTGTTCGAAAATAACATTCGGGTCGGTTCTAACTGGCGGTGGGGTAGCTCGGTTAACATCAAAATGTTGTGCTAACCCTCGTAGCACAGTAACTAAATCTCCTACATTGGTATTCTTCTCGCGTTTCGGTTGATCGACCGGTTGTTGTCGCTCCTTTCGAGGTCTGCCTCTAGATATAATTCTATTACGATACGTATATACGTATAAGTCGTTGCGATTATTAATAATGTTATAATATAGAAGATAACACGTTACACGTGATGAGGCATAAACACAAACTTCATAGGATGAGCAAAAGATATATGTACTTATATACATAAGATCATAAGAAGGATAGTACTACACCATAACAAAAGATGTATGTACACTATCTACGATGTAAGAACCCTCCTATGCTTATACATATAGAATAACGTATCAGGTGTAGCTTATAGTATATACATAACAACGTCTTCCCCGACCATCTACTCTACATCAGTGGGAGGCGACGGAGGTCCCGGTCCGTCCTAAGGGTCATCCCCCTCCATGTCAATCTCCTCTGGATCCTCCTCCGGATCTTCCTCCGGATCCTCCTCCGACTCGGAGCTGCCACTGGGAAGATCATATGGTGATGGCTCCGGGGTAGTCGGAAGGCCATGTCGGCCCCAGAGCTCCAGCATCTGCCGTGCCACGTTGCCGAAATCGGTGATAGGAACCAGATTCATGGACGAGAACACTATCTCGTCTCTATAAACCAAGCGAGCCCTCACTACCCACTCAGGTGGTGGATCATGTGTAGACCAGCCTACGCCTCGCTGACCCTACTCCTCATACCCCCAATCTCTCTCCAGCAGCGGATGAGTCTAGCTATGTGCTCCCCCACCGATACATCGTCTGTCACCCTACTCTCAAAGAAGTGACGTCTAAGTCGTTGCTCTCGAGTCTTGGGAATAAGGGCTCTCCCCCTCCCTCTACCCGCTCTGTATATCCTATTCATCTACCAAATTATATTACGTGAGTTTCTATCATCATATATCCATACTTGCAACGCTCCTTTCTAAACCCAACGGTTCAAAGCGAAATAACACTTAACAAGCAACACACATATTCCACAAATCTTATATCAGAGAGAGTCACCTATGGAGAGAGGATAGTGTCTATCTATATCTTTTTCAAAAACCATTTCACGTTTTCAAATCACATCTTTAAAACAATATTTTCCCCATTTTAAAACCAATTCGAGCCAGTTCTCAATGTTAGAACTGCTCTGATACCATTTGTCACGCCCCAAAATCTTTTCATATTTTATCAGAGTTTTCACCATTGGGCATGAAGATAGAAATAGCAAAGGATGCATACTCAACAGAAAGAATAAGTAAGAGACGACAGAAGAAAGAGGTAAGGGACGAAGTGAATCTCTCACTTATAAACATACGACCTCTCCCTTTAACAATCGGCCTCACTACCAATATAAAACATCATACGCAGCGGAATCATTCTTCAGGATCTCACATCCTTATATGTATCAAATTATTACATAACCCAAAATACACAAATCATGGTTTGATAAAGTTTGTGTTATATCGTCTAATCATACGAATACTAAAGATAACACCATCTCTCTCTCCATCTAGGGTTCCTCTTGTTCATCATCTCCTGTAATGTGAGTACAAATTAAGGGGGTGAGTGCGTGGAATACACTCGTGGGGATAAAATCCGCCTCTTGTGACTCATAACAGATATAAAACACTAGTAAAATAAACCTTAAGTCACGTTGTCACAGCACATAAAAGCAAAACAAATATTAGAAATGGCAAGGGACGAATATGTGCGGGATTCCCCCGTCTTATCCTATATGACGGTCTCACTACCATTGGTGCATTTTAAGAGGACCACCAAACCGCAACAGAGTAGTAGAAAATAGCAGAGGACGAACAGAGCGGACCTCGGTCCTTTCACAGTTATATGGCACAACAATCACTTAGTATTCCTCAATCATGTATTTAATAAGGAAAACAGTAAACAGATAAAGAGATAGAAATTACCCCCACCTTGTTAGGTGGTTACCCGTGTGAGTCGTAAGGTCTAAGGATCTGATAACACAAGCTCAATCCAACAAGTACGCAAGCTCAATCCAACTAATACTCAAGCTCAATCCAACGAATACTCAAGCTCAATCTAACGAATACTCAAGCTCAATCCAATGAATAGCCTACACATAGCCTACACAAGTTACAGTGTTCTTAGATCTTATTAATTATAATTAAAGTGATAAACGTTTCTTCCAGTAAAAAGACGATTGTTAAATATGCGACGAGACGAGAGATCTAAAGGTTGGATAAGGAACGAGCTCGTTTGGTGTTGATACGAGCTCAACGACGTATATAAAGTTTGAGGGTATATAAGTATCAAAAGGGTCGACTTTGACCGGGCCCTCGACCCTCGGTCAATGACATCTCGTCGGCTAAGACCCGATGATAAACGATACAAAGGGAAATAAATGGGAAAGGATTGAAAACACGGCATCACCCAACACGCGTCTCGCACCCGGCACCCACTCCCGACGCGTCCATGCAGCGCACGACCGTGCCCCTGGCATATGACCATGCGCCAACTTCCAGCAACTTCTACCTGGCCGCGCACGACCGTGCTCTCCAAGCACAACCATGCACCAACCTCCAGCAACTTCTGTCGGTTGGGGCACGACCGTGCCCTCCGGCACGACCGCGCGCCATCGCGCCCAGCACAGCCTCCCCGACTGCCTCGTTCCTGTCCGGCGTCTCCCCCTCCCGATCCTCCGGCTTTATCGTCCCAAACTACTACATCTTCGTTGCAAGATCAACACTTCCCAAACCCCAACTCACACACTCAAACATATATATACATAAACACACACATCCCAAAATCACTTCGCTTGCGACCGAAACTCATCATCACAACCCGCCGACGCATCACCAGCGTCGGTCATCACTTTCCTCATGGCGGCACCACCTGTGCTGCCCCCAACAGAGATCACACATGCACACACACAAACACACACACATACATGCATATAATATACCCAACTCGATATAGCTCCGACACCACCACACACGGCGGCATCGTCCCTCCAACATCTCACCCTCACCTCCGGGAGAACCTCCGACAACATCTTCGGCTAAAAGGACGGAGGAAAAAAGAGAAAACTGAGGAGAGAGAAAAGTTTGCTAGGGTTAGGTTTTAGGGTTTTGAGATGGTTTTTTGTTGTTTTTCGGCGAACGAGAAATCGGAATAGAAATCCGAGACTTGTTCTAGACTCGACTTGTAAAAAACTACGTTGTGTGCGAAAATCAGCCAAAACCGACAACTTTGAAATTTTCTGGCGAACTCCGGTGGTGGCACCACCTCGCCGGCGGTGGCTTCGGTGACGGCGCCGGTCGTGGCGCGCCGGAGGTCGAAAAAGAAACGAGAGAGGGAAGAGAGACTTACGTGTTTTCGATGCTTTTGGCTCGTTCGAAGAAAGGGGTGAAATATGAACTGAAGGAGCCTCTATTTATAGATTTCAAAAGTTACTATTCACCAATAAATATCTCATTAACTATTCATCGTAAATATCTTCTGATATTTCCAGAACCTCGCGTTTTGTTCTTTTCATCGCCGTTTGAGCTGCAGATCTCCGATTGACCTCTAGTTTGTTTCTATCTTCTCGTCTTTCCAAAACGCATCTAGTGATATAAAAATATCCTATGTTCCACGTCTAGGTAAACTATCTATCTCATACATGCATTAAACACTTATCTAAAACACACGTATTTAAACAGTTAAAACATACGCACATATATATTAAATCCTGAGTTTAAATATTTAATTAATAATTTATGTTTCATTTTGGTCTGGGGTGCTACACAGGGTATCCGATGGACGTGGTGGCGGTGGCGGAGGGCGGCACCACCGCGGCTGGTGGCGTCGAAAAGAGGGGCTGTTGAGCAGGCCTGGCGCCGGGAGCGCCGGGTGGAGAGCTGCCGAGAAAACTCGGCAGCTGCCGAGCCATGGTTCCCGCTGTCGAGTTTTCTCAACCACCTGCCGAGCCATGGTTCCCGCTGTCGAGTTTTCTCAACCACCTGCCGAGCCATGGTTCCCGCTGTCAAGTTTTCTCGACCACCTACCGAGCCACGACCCGATGCTACCGAGAAAACTCGGCAGCTACCGAGAAACGTAGCCAAGCCGTTGGGTTTTTCACCCAACACCGGGTACGCGCGTGCCCCGTCGCACGCAACGCCGTGTTTTCGATCCGAATCCCATTTTTTCCATCGCTCATCTTTTTCGAGACGTCGTTGATCGGGGTCTGTAGGCCCGGTCAAAGTCAACCCTTTGATCAAAATTACCAAAATACCACTAAACTTAAAATGCTCCGTTTGAGCTCGTTTTAACTCCGATTGAGCTCATTTTTTTTCCGTTGTGACCCAAATTTCATTCTCTATCATCTCAGCTATATGGATTGATTATCCATTATCGTTTCTTCAACTCCGATCTTTAGAGCTCTCGATCTGTCACATTTTTATCCGTCACGTTTCTCCATCGGAGTATTTTATAGTTTTAATTATAATTATTAAGGATCTAAGAACACTGTAACGTATGTAAGCTATCAGTTGGATTGAACTTTGAGGCACGAGGTTTGAGACATAAGATCTGAGACACGAGATTCGAGACACGAGACTTTGGTACTCACTACTCATGTGGTAACCACTGAACGAGGTGGGGGTAACTTCTAAACTATATATGTTTACTATTTTCCATATTCGATCGTAATGAAATTGATATTCTATTGATTGTTATCAGTTATAAACGTATATGAGAGGACTTGATGATTTTGCTATGATATTGTATGTTATGAATTGTCTTTGTGACCAATATTTGTCTGCGTGACCGATAATTATCTTTGTGACCAATATTTGTCTGTGTAACCGATAATTATCTTTGTGACTGATAATTATCTGCGTGACCGATAAACTATTGAACTCTACGTGTTGTGATAATATACTGTGTTTATCTTACGATAGTGAGTCATGGGCTGAGTGTCCAATTGGGCTTAGTATCCATTGGGCCGCGTGTCCATTGGTGAGTCATGGGCTGAGTGTGCAATTGGGCTTAGTGTCTATTTGTGAGTCATGGGTTGTGTGTCCATTAATGAACCGAATTACGTGTTGTGCATTATATGTGCCGTGTTTAACAGTCGTTCAAGTTTATATCTGATTTTATTTATATGTTATCAGTCTAATAACCTGTTAAAAATATGGAAAGTATCCCCACGAGTGTATTCAACGCACTCACCCCTATTCTGTACTCACACTTCAGGAGATGAAGAGAACCTTGATGCGTAGAAAGAGGGGTGCGTAAGGTTTTATCCTGATGTTTTTCCATTGCGTAAGGTTTTAAACTCTATTTTATCGGTTGTATCCGATGTTTCAAGTGTTCTGCTTCTTATCCTCTCCTTGTTCCTTCTATTTTATATCATGTTCACCTTCTTCCCCTTTCTTTCTTCACGTCCAAAATGAGAAACTCTGATATTTTAAGTGAAAAAAAACGGGGTGTGACATAGTTCTTCTCAAGTACTTGAGGATGTTCTTAGCCGCAATCCAGTGTGTTTCACCTGGATTCGATTGGAATCTGCTACACATGCTCAAAGCATATGAGATATCTGGACGAGTACAAATCATGACATATATGATAGATCCTATTGCTGAGGCATAAGGGATCTTACTCATGTGCTTTTGCTCATTAGGTTTTGAAGGACACTGATTCTTGCTAAGCATTTATACCATGTGACATGGGTAGAAATCCTCTCTTAGAGTCTTTCATATTGAACCTTTCAAGAATTTTATCAATATAAGTTTCCTGGCTTAGTCCAATCATCCTTCTAGACCTATCTCTATAGATCTTGATGCCTAAAACGTACTCTGCCTTTCCAAGATCCTTCATTGAAAAACATTTCCCTAGCCAAATCTTTACAGAGTTAAGCATCAGAATGTCATTTCCAATGAGTAGTATGTCATCTACATATAGGATCAAGAAGGCCACACTACTCCCACTAATTTTCTTGTAAACACAGGACTCTTCTTCATTTATGAGAAAACCAAACTGTTTGATTGCCTCATTAAAACGAAGATTCCAACTCCGAGATGCTTGCTTCAATCCATAAATAGTTTTTTGAAGTTTACATACTTTCCCAGCATTTTTAGAATCTACAAAGCCTTCCGGTTATGTCATATACACAACCTCTTTCAAATTTCCATTAAGGAATGCAGTTTTGACATCCATTTGCTAAATCTCATAATCATAATGAGCTGTAATTGCTAGGAGTATCCGAATGGATTTAAGCATAACAACTAGTGAAAAGGTCTCATCATAGTCTATACTATGAATTTGTTTATACCCTTAACCACTAATCTAGCTTTGAAAACACTCACGTTTCCTTTCTTGTCTGTTTTCAACTTGAAAACCCATTTGCTTCCTATGGGTGTTACCCCATCTGGCAAATCAACCAAGTTCCAAATTTGATTTTCAGACATGGACTCCATTTCAGATTTCATGGCTTCTAGCCATTTATCAGAGTCTAGACTCGTCATAGCTTCCTTGTAGCTGTTAGTTCCTCATTTTCCAAAATTAAAACTTCACGGTTTTCTGTCAAAAGAAAATCCACAAATCTCTTTGGTTTAGATCTAGGCCTATCAGTTCTACAAGGGGCTAAAACAACAGGAGAAATATTCACAACAGGTTGTGAACTTTCTTGTGTATCTAATTCGAGTAGGACATCATTCAATACCCCTATCGAGATTATGAGTTCACGTTCCTCTACCTCTGGCACATGGGGTGCCATATCTGACACGTCTAACATGTCATTAAACACAGAGGTCTGCACCTCTAATAGAGGTTGAATTTCATCCATTTGTTGCTCTTCACGAATTTCTTCGAGAAGTACATTGCTCCCACTTGTCGTCTTTGAAATAAACTCTTTTTCCAAGAAGACACTATCTCGAGCAACAAACACTTTGTTCTCAGTTTGGTTGTAGAAGTAATAGCCCCTTGTTTCTTTTGAATAACCTACAAAGAAACATTTGTCTGATTTGGGTGCAAGCTTATCAAAAAGTAAACGTTTTACATAAGCTTCACATCCCCAAACTTTTAGAAAAGATAACTTTGGAACTTTTCCACTCCATATCTCATATGCTGTATTTTCTACAGCTTTTGACGGAGTTCAGTTTAGTGTAAAAGTAGTAGTTTCGAGAGCATCTCCCCAAAAGGATAGTGGAAGATTAGCATTACACATCATAGATCGAACCATGTCAACAATGTTTGATTTCTCCTTTCAGACACACTATTCCATTGGGGTGTTCCTGGTGGAGTTAATTGTGAAAGAATTCCATAATTTTTAATATGATTATCAAATTCTTAACTCAAATATTCACCACCACGATCAGATCGTAATGTTTTAATTTTCTTACCAAGCTGATTCTCTATTTTGTTTTAGTATTTATGTTATAGGCATGGTTATCTAAACCAAATATATAGAGATCATTCATTAAGTTAGCACTGGCATAAAACAATTCATCCTTATAAACAGAATAACATTTATTCTTAATAATGAATGAAAACCCTTCAGTGTCCAAAACAGAAGCTGAAATAATGTTTCTAGTAATAGAGGGAATGTAATAACAATTATTCAACTCTAAAACTAAACCAGAGGGTAGAGATAGACTATAAGACCCTACAGCTAAAACGACAACTTTTGCTCCATTTCCAATGCGTAGGTCTACCTCTCCCTTTTCCAGTCTTCTAACTCTTTTTAGTCCCTGAATATTCGCAATAATATGAGAACTACATCCGGTATCAAATACCCAAGAAGAAGAGTCTGCTGAATTTGCTAAATTTATTTCAATAACAAATATACCTGAATTGGAAACTATATTTCCATTCTTCTTATCCTCCAAGTACTTCGGGCAATTTCTCTTCCAATAGCCCTTGCCATGGCAATGGAAACACTCTATATCAGAAGAAGCACCTTTGGGATTAGGTTTAGGTTCAACAACTTTCTTATTTTCACCATTTTTCCCTTGCTTATTCTTGTCAACGCCATTTTTCTTGAACTCTTTTCCCTTTTTAACCATTAGAACATCCTTCTTTGGTGTTAGGGTCCCAATGTTCTTATCAATACCATTCATATTGTAGTTTAACTTGAATTGGTTGTACTCATCGTGAAGAGAGTGAAGAATGATATCCGTAGCTGTAGCGCCCCGGATCAAAACGAGCATAATTAATTAATTAAATATTTTAAACCTATAATTTAATAATTATGTGTGTATGTTTTGGTTGTTTAATTAAATACGTGCGTTTCAGATAAGTGTTTAATGCACGTTAGAGATCGATAATTTTATTAGACGTGGAACATAGGATATTTATATACCGTTAGATGCGTACCGAGGAAACGAGAAGATAGAAACGAACTAGGGGTCAATCGGAGACCCGTAGCTCAACCGGCGATGAAAAGGGCGAAACACGAGGTTTCGGAAAACCGGAAGATATTTCGGTGAATAGTAGCGTGGAAAATTCAACCGATGAATAGTGACGAGATATTTTCACGTGAATAGTGTTTTCCAACTTCTATAAATAGGGGCTCCTCCGATTCATTTTTCACCGTTTTTCCGAACGAGCCGAACGCGCCGAAAACTCGTAAGTTCTCTCTCTCCTCTCTCTCTCTTCGTTTTCTGTTTTCTGGTCAGCGGTGCCACCACCGGCGCCGCCGCCGGCTGGTAGCCGGAAAATTTCAACGTTGTCGGAATCGGACGATTTTCGCACACGACGTTCGTCTCGATGAGACAAATCTAGGATAGGTCTCGGATTTCAAATCCGACTTCTCGTTCGCCGGAAAACGGTGAAAAACAGTCAAACCCTAACCCTCGTCACCCTTTCTCTCTCCTCTGTTTTCTCTCTCTCTCCTCGTCCTCTTACCGGAGCGGTGGTCGGAAAAGCTGGTGGTGGTGTGATGATGATGTGGAGAAGGTGGCGCCGCCGCTGGTGGCGGCACCTGGCCGGAAAAGGGGAAGTGTATGTAGTATGTGCATGTGCGTGTGTTTGTATGTGTGTGACTGTGTGTGTTGTTGAGCTCGCTGTTGGGGCGGCGCATGGTGGCGCCGCCGTGTGTGATTGGTGGGCCGGCGACGGGAGGTCGCCGGCGAGGTGGTCTGGTGGGTGGCCGACGGCTGGTGTCCGCCGGCCAAGGATTTCCGGCTGTGTGTGTGTAAACACACCTTACGCTAGGTGTGTGTGTGCAACCTGTTGTGCTCGTGTGTGTGTTTTGGACGGCGGCTGGTGGTGGCCGGCGACTGGGGGTCGCCGGCCAAGGTCACAGTGGGTGGTGGTGGTCGCCGGCGGCAGGTGGCCGCCGGCCAAGGAAGAGAGAACAGTGTGTGTGAGTATGGAAACAGGTGTGTGTGTGTGGTGTTCAAGCATGCATGGTTGTGGCTGTGTTGATGGGTTCGGATGGCCGGAATAGGTGGCCGGCGACGGGGGGTCGCCGGCCAAGGCTCAGGGAAGGGTCGCCGGCGACGGGAAGTCGCCGGCCGGAGTTTTGGTTGGAGTTGAAATTTTGGAAAAATGTGACTTCGAAGGATTTTGCGGTGAAGTTTCCGGGCACTATTCATGCCGGAATCCGGCGATTGACGGCCGGAGGTGGTAGCCGGCGGTGCGAGGTATCCGGCGAGGTAGGTGGTGGTGGCTGGGGGTGGTGCCACCGCGCCGGGCGACGCCGGGAAGTGGCCTGCTCGAGCAGGCCACCGTCGGGAATTTCTGGGCAGGGCTGGCCGAGAAAACTCGACCAGCCGGGTTGGGTCGCGCCTAGCTGCCGAGAAAACTCGGCAGCCGTCGGGTGCCGGGTGCCGGCGCGCACCGTGCGCGCCCGTCGGGTGCCGACGCGCACCCGACGCCGTGTTTTCGATCCGAACCTCGTTTTCTTTCCGTCGTTCATCCGTATCGAGTCGTCGATGATGAGACATCGTTGATCGGGGTCCGTGGGCCCGGTCAAAGTCAACCATTTGACCAAAATTACCATTTTACCCCTAAACTTAAAACGCTTCGTTTGAGCTCGTTTCAACTCCGATTGAGCTCATTCTTTTTGCGTTGCGATCCTTATTTCATTCTCTATCATCTCAGACACATGGATTGGATATCCATTCTCGTTTCACCAATTCCAATCTTTAGATCGCTCGATCCGTCGCGTATTTAACGATCGATTTCCAACGGAACCTTTTACAGCTTTAATTATAATTTATTAAGGATTTAAGGAACGTCATAACTTGTGTAGGCTACTTGTTGAGTTAAGCCTTGTGATATCGGATCCTTTGGTACTCGCTTGAAATCTGATCCGTCGGCACTCGTGGATCACGTGGTAACCACCGAACAAGGTGGGGGTAATTTCTAACTCTTATCTGTTTACAGTTTTCCCTATTTAAAGCATGATTGGTGGAATACTAAATGTTGTGATTATATACTTTGAATACATGATCATGATATACTATGAAAGGACGTGGGTCCACATTCATTCTTATGTAGGGTCGGGAGATGTCTGCACCTGAGTTTCCGTAAGGTCGGGAGATACCCGTACCTGAGATATTGTAGGGTCGGGCAATGCCCATACCTGAGTTTCCGTAAGGTCGGGTGATACCCGTACCTGAGATATTGTAGGGTCGGGTGATGCCCGTACCTGAGTTTCCGTAGGGTCGGATGATATCCGTGCCTAAGATTGAGTAGGGTCGGGTGATACCCGTACCTGAGTTTCTATAGGGTCGGGTGATTCCCGTACCTGAGTTTTGTAGGGGTAAGTCAGGTAATACCTGCACCTGAGCTTTGTAGGGGTAAGACGGGGGATACCCGCACCTGAGTTGAGTTGCTTTGAATATCTGCTATGCATTTTGTTGGAACCGACGGATCGCCGGCCCTATGCTATCGGAATCGGGATCCAAAGATAAATCGCAGCGGAAAGAAATCATACCCTTGTAGACCTCTTGATCTTCTGATGTATTCCTCTGAGCCCTTCTCGAACGTTGCGTGGCCAACGATCCTTCGAGAAAAATCAGTTCCGCTCTCTCTCACTTATCACGTGTTTTCTGTGATCTGAGTTCTGTGTTCTGAGAGGCGCTGATGAAAAGAGCTATATATAGGCTACACCAGGGACCTAGAGGAGGAATTGGGTTGGGCCTCCTGATGGGCTTTAGTATCCTGCGTTCGGCCCGAACACATAACTGAAGCCCATCAATAATAATTCAGTCCACTAGAGAATTATTATTGAACTACCATCCCAATCCCATATTTAATATGGGCTCCTTATTATGTGTACATTTATTTCCCCGTGTTTAAGATATCGAATGTCCGTAAATTAAATAAGTTACTGACAACTTAAATAATTTACATCTAATTCCAAGAGTAGTACCACTCATCCTTATTATCATGTCGGATTAAATCCACCTGCAGGGTTTACATGATAATCCTTATGAGCTCCTCAAGGGGACATTATCATCCTAAATAATTAGGACACGGATTCCTTCTATAATCAACAGAACACCATATAAACAATGCTATCTCCCAACTCACCGAGTTTATTGATTTATGAATAAATCTCACCCATTGGCAAATTAAAGAAATAAACAGTGAGCATACGTGCCCGTTATTATATAGGGATTAAGAAGATGTACATCCATAATAACAGAGGTCTTGTTCTATTATATAGTCAGTATAAAACGAACAACCTCAAATGGTCCTGCTCAATACACACAAAGTGTACTAGTGTAGTTTTATAGTCAAGACAGACTAATACCAAACTACACTACAACCATTCCGATGATTTGTCCAAATCCATCTTGGTTGTGAGCTACTATTTATAATTTATAAGAAACTGATAACATGATCTTCTGTGTGGCACCACACACCAAGTTATCTATAATATAAATTAATTGGACATTGCATAAACATATATAACAAATATAAAATGCAAACATATGACCAATGTGATTCTCATTCCATAAACGATGTTCATACAAAAAACTAGGCTTATAGTATACATCCTAACAATCTCCCACTTATACTAAAAGACTATGCTTCTATAAGCGCCGCCACACATCTAATTCCCATCCCTTCAACATGCCCATCAAAAGCTTTCGCTGGGAGGGCCTTTGTGAAAGGATCTGCTAGGTTATCTGCTGATGCAATTTTGGCGACAACAACTTCTCCTCGCTTTACGATGTCTCGTATCAGGTGGTACTTGCGCTCAATGTGTTTACTTGCTTTATGGGCTCGTGGTTCCTTCGAGTTTGCCACTGCACCACTGTTATCACAATAAATTGTGATAGCTTTGGGCAAACCAGGAATCACTTCTAAGTCCATCAAGAAGTTCCTGAGCCATACAGCTTCTTTGGCTGCCTCAGAGGCTGCCACATACTCAGCTTCCATGGTGGAGTCTGAAACGCATTTCTGCTTAACACTCCTCCATATAATGGCTCCACCTCCTAAGGTAAACACATAACCCGAGGTAGATTTACTGTTGTCCCTATCCGACTGGAAATCAGAATCTGTGTAACCCACAGGAAGCACATCATCTGCTTGGTAAACCAGCATATAATTTCTAGTCCTTTTCAGGTACTTTAAAATATGCTTTACCGCAGTCCAATGTCCTTGTCCTGGGTTACTTTGATATCTGCTAACCATGCCCACGGCAAAACAGATATCTGGCCTCGTACATAGCATTGCATACATTAGGCTTCCTACGGCCGAAGCATAAGGAACTGCCTTCATGTCCTCTATCTCCTTTGGTGTCTTAGGACACATCTCCTTAGATAAAGGTACTCCATGTCGAAAAGGTAGAAAACCTTTCTTGGAGTTTTGCATGCTAAAACGAGCTAGAATGGTATCAATGTACGAAGCTTGAGATAAGCATAACATTCTTTTCTTGCGATCTCTTATCACTTTGATCCCAAGAATATGTCCTACTTCTCCCAAGTCCTTCATATCAAACTGCTTGGACAGCCATACCCTTACGTCTGACAACACCTTGACATTGTTGCCAATGAGCAAGATGTCATCTACGTATAGTACAAGAAATACCACCACGTTTCCATCACTCTTCTTGTATACACATGACTCATCCGGACATTGAATGAATCCATAAGACTGGATTACCTCATCAAAACGGATGTTCCAAGATCTCGAAGCTTGTTTCAATCCATAAATGGACCGATTAAGCTTACACACAAGATGCTCTTTGCCCTTTGCAACGAACCCTTCTGGTTGCTTCATATAGATGTTTTCTTCAAGACTACCGTTAAGGAAAGCAGTCTTGACATCCATTTGCCAAACCTCATAATTCATATGAGCAGCAATAGACAAAAGAATCCGGATAGACTTAAGCATGGCTACCGGCGAAAAGGTTTCCTCATAATCGATTCCTTCTTTTTGAGTGTACCCCTTCGCAACAAGCCTTGCTTTGAAAGTTTCTACTTTCCCGTCTGATCCTCTTTTTCTTTTGTAGACCCACTTACATCCAATGGCTTTTACACCATTTGGTGGTTCTACTAGCTCCCAGACTTGATTAGAATCCATAGATTCTAATTCAGAATTCATAGCTTTTTGCCAAGATTCTGCATCTTTATCTTGGAGTGCTTCGTCATAGGTCCAAGGATCAGATTCATGTTCACCAGATACCAAGTCCGAAGACTCTCCCAAAAACATGAATCTATCAGGCTGTCTAACAACCCTCCCACTACGACGAGGCACTTGTGGTAATTGTGTATCATTAGTGACACATGGTGCAGACCCCTGTGGTATCTCATCTTGTACTAGTGGTACTAAGGTAGGGATTTCCCCTCTGATTTCCTCTAGAACAATTTTACTCGTGGGCTTGTGGTTCATTACATAGTCCTCTTCTAAGAATCGGGCATTTGTGCTAACAATGACCTTCTGATCCTTAGGACTATAAAATAAACCACCTTTCGTTCCTCTAGGATAGCCCACAAACAGCCGAACATCCGTACGAGATTCCAACTTATCAGCATCTCCCTTCAGCACATGTGCTGGACTACCCCAAATCCGAATGTGTTTAAGACTAGGCTTACGCCCATTCCACAATTCTGTGGGAGTAGAGGGTACTGTCTTAGAAGGTACCAAGTTTAGAATATACGCTGCCGTTTCCAGGGCATATCCCCAAAACGAATTCGGTAATTCCGAATAACTCATCATCGATCTAACCATTTCCATGAGAGTTCTATTCCTTCGTTCTGCCACACCATTCTGTTGGGGTGTACCAGGTGCAGACAATTGGGATTGAATCCCAGCCTCTGATAAGTAATTCCTAAACTCTCCTAAGAGGTACTCGCCACCACGATCAGATCGTAGTGTTTTGATACATTTACCATGACGCTTCTCCACATCAGCCTTGTACTCTTTGAATTTATCAAAGCACTCAGACTTGCGGCGCATCAAATAAATATACCCATATCTCGAAAAATCGTCTATAAATGAGACAAAATATTCGAAACCACCTCTTGCCTGGATAGTCATAGGACCACACAAATCAGAATGAACCAATTCCAACACTTCTTTGGCTCTATACCCCTTGGCTTTAAAAGGCCTCTTGGTCATTTTTCCTTCCAAGCAGGACTCGCAGGTCGGATAGTTTTCCACTTCCAATGAACTCAAAGGTCCATCGGCTATCAACCTTTGAATCCTACTCAAGTTAATGTGACCTAGTCTTAGATGCCAAAGATATGTTTGGTTCATTTTAGAAGGTTCTTTTCTCTTATTTGAGTTAGAAGATGTATTATTAATTTCCAGTTGTTGCATCGTAGGAGTTATTGGATTAAGAGTATATAAATTGCCAACCAACGTACCAGAACAGACAATAACCCTATTTTTCTTGACAACCACTTTGTCATCAAAAGAAACAGAATATCCATCCAAAAATAACTTAGAAACCGAAATCAAGTTCTTTCTAAAAGAAGGTACGTAAAGACAATTCCTCAAAACCAAAGTCTTGTTCCTATCAAAAGATAAATAAACATCTCCCACTGCAACTGCCGCCACTTTCGTAGCGTTGCCCATGTAGATGGTAATCTCGCCCTCACTAAGTCGCCTGGTTTCCTGGAACCCCTGCAAAGAATTGCAGACATGATCAGTGGCTCCCGTATCTACACACCAGGTACCGGTAGATAACACCGCTAAACATGTTTCAGTAATTAGTGAGTAAGATTTACCTTCTTTGTTCTCCTTTTTCTTGGGACAATCTACCTTCCAATGTCCAGGCTGCTTGCATGAGAAGCACTTGCCCTTCGGCTTTTTCACGCCACCTTGTGGCCCAGCCTTTTGAGGTCCATTCGCTTTGTTTGCCGAAGGATTCTGTTTCTTTTTCTTCTTTCCACCTTTCGGCTTAGAATTAGAAACATTTTCAGCAACGTAAGCTTGAGCACTTTGACGAAATAGTCCTTCTGCCGATTTGAGTTCTGTCAGAAGTTCCGCCAAGGAATACATCCTTTTGTTCATATTATAATTAAGGCGGAACTGCTCAAAACTCTTAGGCAGTGTTTGGAGCACGATATCGACCTGGGTTTCCCCATCGATTTCAGCTCCAAGGACTTCCATCTCATTCAAATGAGCCATCATCTTAAGGACGTGATCACTCACAGGTGTCCCTTCAGACATGGTGGTCGTCATTAAGTTTCTCATTGCCTCCTGTCTGGCAGCCCGACTCTGGTGTCCGAAGAGTTCTCTAAGATTGTGCATCATATCATAGGCAGTGGGCATGGCCTGATGCTGATGTTGCAGTACATTTGACATGGAAGCCAAAATGTAACACCGCGCCATCTCATCTGCCTTAACCCACTTTCTATAATGCGCTTTCTCCTCTTCAGTAGAGTTTTCATCAGGCATGTCAGGACAGTGCTCATGGAGTACAAACTTGTACTCCTCAGCAGTTAGGACAATATCCAGGTTTCTTTTCCAGTCAATATAATTAGGACCAGTAAGTTTGTTTTCTTTGAGTATAACAGCAAGTGGATTGAAAGACATAATGAAATCCTGAGAATCATATAAATAAATAAATAAATACACAGGTCATAACATATAGAATTTAAAGCCTATATTGTTCCCTCAAACAATATAATTAAATTCACCAACACCTCAAAAACACCGTGAACTTCGCATGCCACGATAGTGTGGACGTATGCTAATTCAAACATTTGTAAGAGGAGGTTTTACCCATTAATTTCATTATCTTGTCAAACAAAATAAAATTAATAGTTGGTTTAGCTTCAGCCATGCAAACAACAGCACTTACTCCGATGGGAAGGATACTATCATATGCACCTAAGTGTGTACCATTTCTTAATACTAAGTCCATTATCTAGGATTGTATCTCTTCAGATGGAGAAGATCATACGCTCCTAAATAATTTTCTATAATTATCCTTAGAGGAAGTTTGATCCAGTGATCCGCAATCAAACTCATCCGATGTGGAAGAAGGCACTCAAAGCCAACGTGTAAGTTTAAATGCATCACTTACAAACCAGTAATGGAGGCTATGGGATTTATTCAAAATAAATCCCTCTCCCACTTAGTTATTTAAATGAGGGATTTTAGCATGCAATAACATATAACATTCAAAAGCATGCTTGATAAAACAACAAACAAATAGAAAGGCAATAAATACGGAATAATATAAATCCAACTATTATGGCCACTTCGATTGAATGTTTGCCTGCTAAACGGGGATCGACCTGCCCGGTCAGGTCGCGGGGATCCAGCAGGTTTAAAACCCTAATCAGCACCAACATCCAGCGAACAGAATCAGCGCCAAATCCAGCGATTGTTGCGCAAATCCAGCAGGTTGTTGCACAGAATCAGCGCCAATCTACTGATCTGATCGATCAGCCCCATCGAGCAATCTGTTCCAGCGCCTAGCAATCTTGATCGAACAGCCCCTTCGAACGCCAATCCTAGTTCGAATAGAAGTCTCGATCGAACAGGAATCCTATACAGAATCTAGTTCGAACATCTACCAATCCTATACAGAATCTAGTTCGAACATCTACCAAACCCTATGCAGAATCCTTGTAGGATCAGAATACACCATATGAGATCGAACAAAATTACATCGAGAACAAATCAAGAATATGTAAAACCTAACACGACAAACCGCCGTGTTTTTACTATTACAATCATGCAACCAACCCAAAATAAAAACCTCGACAGGTCCGAGGGTTTAGATCATACATTAAACATACATACAGACCATAATAGTTGGATATATAGGTAACCTGCAAAACCGAGTTATCCTATGCAATCCTACTATCATACAATCTGAATATAAAACGTATGAAAAAGCATAAGATCGTAATATATAACCGATCCAATTACATAGAACCAGAAACCGTGGCTCTGATACCAATTGTTGGAACCGACGGATCGCCGGCCCTATGCTATCGGAATCGGGATCCAAAGATAAATCGCAGCGGAAAGAAATCATACCCTTGTAGACCTCTTGATCTTCTGATGTATTCCTCTGAGCCCTTCTCGAACGTTGCGTGGCCAACGATCCTTCGAGAAAAATCAGTTCCGCTCTCTCTCACTTATCACGTGTTTTCTGTGATCTGAGTTCTGTGTTCTGAGAGGCGCTGATGAAAAGAGCTATATATAGGCTACACCAGGGACCTAGAGGAGGAATTGGGTTGGGCCTCCTGATGGGCTTTAGTATCCTGCGTTCGGCCCGAACACATAACTGAAGCCCATCAATAATAATTCAGTCCACTAGAGAATTATTATTGAACTACCATCCCAATCCCATATTTAATATGGGCTCCTTATTATGTGTACATTTATTTCCCCGTGTTTAAGATATCGAATGTCCGTAAATTAAATAAGTTACTGACAACTTAAATAATTTACATCTAATTCCAAGAGTAGTACCACTCATCCTTATTATCATGTCGGATTAAATCCACCTGCAGGGTTTACATGATAATCCTTATGAGCTCCTCAAGGGGACATTATCATCCTAAATAATTAGGACACGGATTCCTTCTATAATCAACAGAACACCATATAAACAATGCTATCTCCCAACTCACCGAGTTTATTGATTTATGAATAAATCTCACCCATTGGCAAATTAAAGAAATAAACAGTGAGCATACGTGCCCGTTATTATATAGGGATTAAGAAGATGTACATCCATAATAACAGAGGTCTTGTTCTATTATATAGTCAGTATAAAACGAACAACCTCAAATGGTCCTGCTCAATACACACAAAGTGTACTAGTGTAGTTTTATAGTCAAGACAGACTAATACCAAACTACACTACAACCATTCCGATGATTTGTCCAAATCCATCTTGGTTGTGAGCTACTATTTATAATTTATAAGAAACTGATAACATGATCTTCTGTGTGGCACCACACACCAAGTTATCTATAATATAAATTAATTGGACATTGCATAAACATATATAACAAATATAAAATGCAAACATATGACCAATGTGATTCTCATTCCATAAACGATGTTCATACAAAAAACTAGGCTTATAGTATACATCCTAACACATTTTATGTGCTGTGACAACGTGACGTAAGATTATTTTACTAGTTTTTATATATCTGTTGAGAGTCACAAGAGACAAAGTTATCCCCACGAGTGTATTCCACGCACTCACCCCCTATTATGTACTCACACTACAGGAGCTGCTGAGCATGATGAACCCTAGATGGAGAGAGGCGGTGCTGCTTTTGAACTTGTGATTTTTAGAGTGTGTCGCACAAACATTTTCAAAACAATATGTTATAAGTTTATTCACGTTTTGTAACTAATTCTGAGTATTCTGTGAATGAGAGATCCTGATGTTATTTCCGCTGCTTTATTATGATGTTTATATCAGTAGTGAGACCAATTGTTTTCGGCAGAGGCCGATTGTCTAATACAAAAAGGATTTCCATCGTCCCTTATCTCTTTCTTCTGTTGTCTCCTGCTTATTCTTTATGTTGTGTATACGTCTCTTTCTATTTCTCTCTTCACGCCCAACGGTAAAACTCTGATAAAATACAAAAAGATTTTGGGGCGTGACAGTAGCCAACTCCTGACTATAAGGAAATCTAAGTCTTGCCATGTTTTCAAAAAGACCAATCATTTTGAAGACATGCAAACCAACCGGTTTACCTTTCTCAAGACGACTCTCGAGAATTGCCTTAGAGGTCTCATACCTCTCCATCCTTAATTATAACTGGAACATGTTTCTCACTTGTTGAATGATGGTATAGGCATCCATATCCACAAACCTCTTCTGGAGGCTTGTTTCCATGGTTGCTAACATAAGACATGTGACAGTCACAGACCTTTCACGAATAGCTTTTTCCTTAAGTCTCTCCCCAACTGTCGAGGTGTCACTAAGTTTTGGGATTGGGGTGTCAAGGACATCCTCTCTGTTTTCAGACCTGAGAACAATTCTCAAGTTTCTCTCCCAATCGAGGAAGTTATTTTCGTTCAACATATCCTTCTCAAGGATTGAACGGAGATTGAAAATTGTGTTGTTGTTGTTGTTAGTCATTTATCTACGTATGAAAGAAAAATACACCATTCAATCATGTATAAAAGAAAATAGCTCAAAATTTAAAAATTTAAAACAGGCTATGCACACTGTATTCATTACAAATCCTCCCTAGTTGAATAAAGTGTTTCCAAGATCCTATTTCACAAAATTTTGAGCGGACTTGGGCCCTTCCCCAAAACTAAGTGATCAAGGTTAGTAAACTCTTTTACTAATTATAACATTTATAATTCTTGGTTGATATGTTAACATCTCATGTTAAATCATATCCTTTTACCTCGAAGTTCAAAACTTTGTGTTTTGATAACTTCGTTGAGTTTAACCAAACCATACATGTAAATCCCTTCAATGAATTTACTCGTATTATCCCAAGATAAAAAAATGACACTTTGCTTAGGCATAACCTATCATAAATTATCAAGGGTTTCATAGGCGTATATTTGGAAAGGCATATTACTCAATATTTCTATTGGGACTTATGATTTATTATGCAGGTTTATATAGCGAACTCAAAACATAAACCATAAACATACATAAACATACAATGCATAATAAAATGCATAAAGTAAATGTGATCTTAGTATGACCCTTATATATATGTACATACAAATGATCAAATCTTCAGTTTCTCCGTCTTGAACCGTCATGGATCTCCATCCTTGATCATCCAATCAGTGCTTACAAGATTTTTATTCTAATTACAATAACTAAATATATATATATATATACAACAATCGATACGCAAAGTGTATTCAAAACTCTACAACTACATAAAATTATATATGGGTCATACTTTAATCACAACATTTATTCTAAACATCACATATAAAGAATAATAAGCATACATTCATTCAAAACATCATATATTAAGAATAATAGGAATGCATACACAATATCAAATATTAAACATACATTCATTTACATTAAATAAACGAAAAAAATCTATTAATCAAATTAATAGACAAAATAAACTTTATAATTCAATTTAATTCAACTAGATTTAATGTGGAAATATTTTCAAAATTGTAATTGAATCAAAATGTTTATTGTGGCCCAGAATTTATTCCAAATAAATCCAGACCCAAAGATATGGAGGCCCAACATGTGTAGCCTAGCCAGGCCCATCGAGCAGAAGCCCAAGGGTCGGCCCAGCATGCCATGGCCCATCAGATGGGCCCATTGGGCCAGCAGGCGGAAGCCCATTGGAAGCAAAATCCTCAGCCCAATACTTATTCAAAATGAGTACGGCCTGAGGGATTTGAACAAGCAACCACGTGTTGCAATAATTACCAGTTTGACTCAAGCTCTCTCTACATTAAATAAGGGAACAATTAACATTTAATTGATTCTTCCTTATTTTCGCTAAATAAAATAAATTTTTTGAGAAACATGGGATTCAATCCTGAGTTTCAAGCCACAACTTCAACCACTTGACCAGTACAAACTACTGGCTACAAAATCGTGTAATTTAAATTTATCTTAAACAGAAATCCGCAACAATTGGGATTTACGAGACCGTTAGGATTTGATCCCGGGTGGCCAGCGAAAGTCACGCACAATACAACCATCCCGACTACATGATGAGTGGTTGAAAATATATCAAGAAAACTTATCTAAATGAGTTAAGTAATTCATGGGATTTTGAGAAAAATTCGCATGGATAAGGGGTCGAACCCGCAACCCCCACTGATTTTGCTCACTCCAACCATTGGGACACAATTCTAAATCCAGAAAATTATATATCAAATATATATAAAAAACAGATTCTAAGCAACATCATGTTCCCAAACGATTTTTAGGGTTTTGTTATGTCAAATACATCAAATTAAGATCCAACTAATCAGAATCAAATTCTAATTAAACAACTTTAATCCACATATCAATCTCATCTTTTGAATTAAAATCATGAAGAACATACATCAAATTGAAATATAATAAAAACAATCATTATTAATTTGTGCAAGAGGCTCTGATACCACTATAGGATTTTGATGCTACGTAGCGGAATAAAAGAAAACAATTTTCTCAAGCATCAAAACATAAGAGGACTTATGCACAATTTAAATAACGATTTACCTCTTGAATCACACAAGCTCTTCCTAGACCTCCTCCAAAATGTTTACTAGAACGCAGAGAGGAACTACGTTTTCTATTCAGTCAGGGGAAACGTGTTTTTTTGTGTATGGAGAAAAATGTTTTCATATCTCAAATTAGGTTTAGGCTCATCTATTTATACCAAATAAAAAGCAAAAGCCCATAACCTATGTCTAATCACATTAGGCCCAACACGTATCCTAATCATATTAGGCCCACAACTTATATTCAATGGGCTTATTGATCTAGTTCAAACTTAATGTGTGTAACCCTCGTAGGACCCAGTCATTATTAGTAGCAAGCCCAACAATTGGAATGCAGATCGTAGTTGGTTTCTAGCTAAACACTACGACCACCTAAAATAACTAAATTAATAATCTTCATTAATTAAAATCCTTAACTATTTATTATATTGACATCTTATTAAAGGACATCTCCTTCACATATATCCATCTAGATGATCCAAACACTGATTTGTCTGAAAATTATAATTGCACCTTTCCCTACAATTGTCTGGATGAACTGCAATTTTTCAGTTGTCTTCTTACAGTAATTATGCATCTGTAAATAGATTAAGAATAAATACTGGACCATTCTGCTCATAGAACTGTCTCTGCAATTTTTTATCCTTAAATCTTGCACAGATATAACAAGATTTTTTATATGTCAATGGGCATGATAATTCCCAATCAATAGAAAAGAACCTATAATTGAATGATGGGTTTGGTGGATATTCCATTTATTCAATAAGGTCTGTTAGAGAGAAATGTTCTCCTTTTTTCTTGAGATTTTCAATTAGAACATCTTTAATTGCTCCAAATACCTCCTCCAATGGCGTATCCTCATTAGGTTCTTTAGCATATTGAAAAACAATGACCTTGCTTGAGGAGGCCATGGATGTATTTGATTTTCCAGATTTTTTAGACATTGTCTCATCCTCAAATTTAGAAAATAAATCTTTTTTCATTTCCTCAATGCATAACTCAACCATCCTTTCCTTGGTTATTATCTCTAATTGCATTTTCAATTTCCTTGAAATATGATCAAAGGGAAAAGTAGTTTCTTTTTGTAATTTCAAATTAATCTTCTCTTCATATTCTTTAATCTTTTCATCTATATGAACTAGAGTATCAATTCCAAAAATATTTTTGGTTTTTGGGTTTTCTTTGATCATTTTTTCCTAGAGTTTTGAATGAGAAATTATTTTAATACATGGAATCATTTCCTCTATATAACCAAAAATTGGTGTCCATTTCCAAATCCAATGAATTGAAAATTCTGTAAAAAAGAACATAGAAGATATACCTTCTAAGCATGATCCCTTTTCTTGATATTCCAAGACTCTTGGTGAAATATTCACCCATTTTTGAAACTTATTTTTCCACAATTTTGGTAAAATTTTTACCGAAGTACCAAAATATTGCAACCATTTGACAAACCATATTGAAATTTCATGGTTATAAACCTCTGAACAAATTTTTATAAACCAAGAATGTTTTCTCTTGTCGTTCTCATATAAGAGAACTTGCTCAAAAACATCAATATAATCCCAATAATTATATTTCACAGGACTTTTATTATAAGGATATATAAATTCCTTAGTCCTTTGGGGGGAAATACCCCATTCTTCCATAATAATAGCCTTTTTTATATTACCTTACTAAAATTATAAATTTCTTTATTTTTTCCATTGAAGAAGTGTGATATTTCACAACCATTATTTATGAGAATATTCTCATAATAGTATCTGACCTTGTAAACCCATGTTGCGTATGACGCATTGTCCATATACCTTTCCATCAAGGTCCATGAATTATTTTTCTATTTTAAATTATTTTCTTCCAAAAGTATTATAACCTTTTGATTTTCCCTCATTATATAAGTATTATTAATACCACCATCTTCATTTTTTTCCCTACAATGTTAGAGAATGATGGAGAAATAGTATTACCTTGAGATGAAATTCCTTCCTTTTGTTTTTTAAATTCAAGAAATTCTTGATATTCTTTATCATATGATGATATATCTGAGACTATAACCTTTTTGTTTCCATGCTGGGCCAGGATTTCTGTTTGTTTGCCTCTACCGCCTCTACCACCTCTTCCTCTATAAGAGGAAGATCCTCTACCTCGAGAGTACATATTTGCAAAATTCATTATATATATTCTCGAGTTAAGAAATCAGGGAGACTATTTTCTTTCCCTTTTTTATAAATAATCTCAAAATCAAAAGAAGCTAAATGAGCATGCCATCTTGCGAACATTTGTTTAGATACATCATGTTTGAAATCTTTACTAAACATAAATTTAGCAGATCTACAATATAACGCCTAGGACAAAATGATGCAAAATTGGCTAATTAATAATTTAAACCCTAATTGTTTGATTTAATTACGTGTGTTTCAGAAAAATAATATAATGTATGATTAATTAATCAGATGCATAATTAAATCGAAAAGCATATGTTATAATTTAATAAATATATCATAAATTGAAACCCAATGTTAAAGCGTTAATGGATGGCCCATTAATGGTTCGTGGCCCAAATTGAAAGGTATAAATCTGATAAAATTGGAATACATAAGATCAAAATTGGACACACTTTGAGACAAGATGTCTCTCTCTTTTTCTTTCGGTGCGCTCTCTCTCTCTCTCCTTCTTCTTCTCTCTCTCTCCTCTCTTCTCTCTCCCCTGCACGTAACTCTCCTCATCGACTTCATTGTTGTTTTGCCACCGGCGCAGCTGTTATCCGTAGACCTCTCCGAGTGGCCCGATAGAAAGCCCTCGTCGAGCCCGTCATGATTCTGGGCACTACCGGGCGCCACCTTCGCCGTAAATTGCGATCCCTCTTCTCTTTCTCTCTCCTCTTCCCTTCTCTCTCTCTCTCTCTCTCTTCCTCTCTTCTTTCTCTCTCGCTTGTTCTCTTCCCTGCTGCCGTCGTTGTGGTTGTTGTGTGTGCGTTGGTATCGGGGGTGGTGCTGGGTAGCGCTGCTGCGTTAGAGAGTTGTGTGTGTGTGTGTTCGGTGGAAGTGTGGGTGTGTTGTGCATGTTTGCGTGTGGTGCTGCATTGTCAGGTTGTGCCCGGGAGGGATGCACCAGTGTTGGGAGGTGTCGTGACGATGGGTGGTCACCGGTCGTGGCGTTATCACGGCAGAAATGGAGGGGCAGCGGCGGGGTAGGGGGTTTGGGAGAGGTAGAGGCTTCCTTGCAAATTTGAGGAGTTAGGGACCCAGTTGCATACCTTAGGTTTTTAGTTTATTTACGTTTTGGTCGTAAGCTTTCTAAAAAATCGTTTTAGTCCTCAAACTTTTGAAAACTATGTTTTCATCTCCAAAGTTTTAGAGCTTTAAATTTTCACCCCTAAAACGTTTGAAAATTATGTTTTAGCCCTAAAGGTTTTGAAAATACCAAAGAGATCCCAAAACTTCTTTGAGTTTACAAAAAAGCCCTTGGTAAAAGTCAACCCTTATCCAAAATTTACGAAAATGAACTTGCAATTTTAAAAGCTCCATTTTAACTCGTTTCTCATCCGTTTTAGCTCGTTCTTTCTCCTATCGAACCCTTATCAATCCCATTTCGAACTCATGACCTCTAAAACTTCTTTTTGATCCCTTTTCTTTGACGTTTCTTTTCAAGAAAGTTTATGTTAATTTAAAGTTTAAACGAACATAAGAAAGACACTAAGTTAAGTTGTTTGCATATGTAGGCTCATATTCAAAACCAACGATTTAGGATCTAGCTCTCGTGCCATGTGGGAAAACACCACCGAATAAGGTAGGGTTAAACTCTATACTTTATGTTTATGTTATATTAATATGAGTAGAAATAATGATAAATGAATACTTGAATATGAGCCATGGCATGATGAAACGAACCATATTTGCTATATTATACGAATACATGATAATGATATGACCTTCAGATGTAATGTCTTGTGAACTATATGTTGTGTTTAATTATCGTGATTATATGTGTTTGTTGCATAATCCTAGTATGTTAGGTTCGGACTGTGTCGTCCGTAAAGACATCGATATTTGTTTAAGGACAGGGTTGTCCATAAAGGTACGGATATTTGTTTAAGGACTGGGTCATCCGTAAAGGCACCGATATTGTTTAATGACTGGGTCATCATAAAGGTACCGACAGAAGAAAATCATGTATTAAAGGGATAAGATGGGACGTACCCGTACCTTCCAGACTAGGTAGTCCGTTAAGGCACCGATTTACGTGTTATGCATATATGTGGTGTGTTTAACTATTGTTCTAATTATGATTGATTAATTTGTCTGCTAACGAATTAATAAACTTAAATTATACTAATTTATCCCCACGAGTGTATTCAACGCACTCACCCCACGTGTATTCACGCTACATGTAACAATGAACGTGGAGAAGCATAGAGAGAGGGGTGTCTTATCAGCTATGATCTTTTCTCCTTTTCATTCTCCGATTTTCCCTTTTTAAACAATGCTGATCGTTTGTAAAAGTTAAACTATACTTCTTTTCGTTATCGATCCTGTATGAATTTTAAACTGCTATGTTTTAAACATTTTCTCCTGGTGATATGCCAATGATTTTAAATATGTAGAAACTTATGTTTAACTGACTTGCGAAGTTTCTGATTTGTTTGTGTTTTAAAACCCTTACTCGTTTATTATATCTGTAAGTTTTAAAATGTATGTTTCTTTCTCTCTTTTCCTGCACGCCCATAAGAAAACTCAGATACTTTAAATATGAAAATGGGGCGTGGCAGTTTTGGTATCAGAGCAAGGTCCTACCCTTTGTTGGGCCTGCTCAAGCTCGTTTCTTATTTCAAATGTGTTTTAACTTGAAAAATCTTTTAAGAATGATGGATAAGCACCTCTTTCTATGCGTTTCTCTCCCTAAATACAAAATTTAATAAAAGGAATGTTTAACTATTTTATGACCTTGACTCTAAGCGATAGATGAAGTCGTATGAACATTTTCTAGTTTAGTTGCTTTAATGGATGATGATCTTATTGCCTCTTGATATCGCTACAATCGACACAATGCTTTTGGCCACCACCACAAGGCCATTGACTGCAGCAATGTGAGCTCGTGTGTGTAAATGATCGTTCGCAAGAGTTGATGAGGTGTTACGGAGGGTTGAGACTACCATGGGCCTTTATTTACAACAGAGTGACCTAGTAGGTGTGTTTTCCCAGTTTGTGGGTATGATACGTAAAGTTGCAACTAATGTTTGAGGACTATGGGACTATGCATGTATATATCTTTTGGGGATCTACATGTATCTATTCGGGTGTAATTTAAATAAGAATTATCATAAATCTAACCTTATAAATTAAAGCAACCAAATCAAATTAATTCATGCTTTGAATAAACGATGAAATATATATAGCCCTAAACATGCGGAACTAAGGGATATGTATTTACCTCTTGATCGGAGGGATACTGTTGAGAAGATCAGTTGTTTCAACCCAAACACCTTCTTGAGGATTCCTCAAGTGCAAGCTCGTAAATCCGGTGGGGAATCAAAGAAACTCTTTTAACTTTTATAGGAAGAATTAATTTCTCACTTTTGTTGCTCTGAAAAATCAGCACTCTTGTATATGCACACTCTATGGGGCAGAAAAATAAGCCCCTATTTATAAGCATTGGCTGAAAATTTGAGCCTTGGCGGAGAAGAAATATCAAGATTTGATCTCCTTATATCTTGCATCAATATATCGAAAGATTTGATCTTCTCATATCTTACATCAATATATCGAAAAATATGATCTCCTCATATCTAACAACAATATTAATTCTTATTTTTAACCACCTTAATTAAATGGGCTTTTATTGGGCTACTCAAAGGGCCTTTAGGAGAATTAGGATTGGACCTCCCAATGGGCCTAGAAACCAATATTGAGGCACAATATTATTCTAGCCCATTAATATTAATTCATTCCACTATAGAATTAATATTGCACTATCTATCCTAACCCATATTATGAAATATGGCTCCCGATTATTATTTCTCGTGTTTAAGATCCAATGTCCGTTAATTAATTTAAGTGTAGCGCCCAGGACAAAACAAGCATAATTTGATAGTTAAATAATTAAACCCTTAATTGAAATCATTCTATGTGTATTAATTTTGGGTGTTTAATTTTGTTTATGTGCGTTACAGATATGTGTTTGATGCCGGTTTATAAGAATGTAATTTTTAGACATGGAACCTAGAAGATTTTTATATAATGGGATGCGTAACGGAAAAATGAGAAATTAGAAATGAATTAGAGGTCAATCGGAGTTTTGTAGCTCGAGTAGTGAAGAAAATAGTGAAATAAAGAATACGACGTATACGAGACATATGTGAAGGGTAGAATACGAGATATTTATGGTGAATAGTAGTCATTCTTGGAGAAGTATATATAGGACATTTTTAATTCGATAAGTCACACAAGCTCATAATCGAAAAACACGTAAGTTTCTCTCCTTCTTCTCTTTCTTTTTCCGGAGGCCGCCGCCGCCGCCGGTGGTCGGAAAAGTCAACCATCTTGGAATCAAACGGTTTTCGCATAGGTCGTAGCTCTCATCGAGGCGGGTCTAGTGACGGTCTTGTTTCTCCGTTCCGACGGTCGGATCGCCGGCAAATCGCCGGTCAACCGTCGGAAAAACCTTATTTTGAGTCCATCACCTTTTCTCTCTCCTCGTTTCTTGCTTTCTCTCTCTCGTCTTCCTTACCGGGGTGGTAGATAACCATTCCGGGATGTTTTTCTTTGGGTTGGAGGTGGTGGAGCCGCCGGAGGGGCGGTGTGGCCGGAGTTGGGTTTGTGTGGTTTTTGGGGTGAAAAAGCTTGGGTTTGGTGTGTGTGATGTTCTTGCTTGGGTTGTTGTGTTGTGTGTTGTTGGAGGGTGCCAGTTATGGTGGTAGAGGTGTTCGTCGCCGGGCCAAGCTAGAGGAAGAAGATGGTGAAGGCGGCACTGCTGTGTGGGCTGCTGCGCGCGGGACCGTGTGTTGGGGCACGACCGTGCTATGGGGCACGACCGTACACCAGGAGTGAGCGACCGTGCGCGGCCACTGGAAGGTGGCGCACGGTCAAGTGTTGTGGGGCACGGTCGTGTGCTGTTTTTGCACGATCGTGCAAGGGGCTTTGTGTATAGAGTTTTATCGGGTTTTGTCGGGTGCGTCGTGGATGCACCGACAAGTGTTTTCGTGGGTCGTTTTGAGTCGTTTGTTTTCGTTGCTTTGTCGGGAGTCGGGGGTCTCGGTCGAGTCAATCCTTTTTATCAAGTTTACCTTCCACACTTCTCTCGATAACCTTAATCTTCGAGTCTTCCTTAACCGTTTCATCTTCTCGATCGTTCTTTTCTTTATTTTATATCCATCATTTAATCTCTTGAGGATCTAAGATATCACGGTACTTTTGTAGGCTATCTGTTGGATCGTAGGCATTAGGCTTGACTCTTTATCTTGTCAGAACACGTGATAACCTCTAATCGAGGTGGGGGTATTTTCTAATTCTTAATCTGTTTACTGTTTTCCCTATTTGGATGCTCTATTGAGAGATGTTAAATGCTGTGTTTATTTCTATAAGTGTTGTGTCATACTCATCCTGTGCATGGGCTGCGGTCCAACTCTGATCGTGCATTCTTCCTCTATCCCTTTTCTACTACTCTTGAAGGTTTGGTGGTCCTGTAAAGGCACCAACGGTAATGAGACCGTTTCTATAGGATAAGACGGGAAACACCCGCACCTATTCGTCCCTTACCATTTCTAATGCCTGCTGTGAATTTTACGTGCTGTGACAACATGCCTCTTTGTTGTGAACTTTCGAATTGCTATATATACATCTTTGTCGAATGTTATAAGATGCAGAGTTTATCTCCACCAGTGTATTCCATGCACTGACCCCTTAATCTGTACTCACACTATAGGAGATGACGAACAGTAGAACAGTAGAGAGAGAGATGGTGCCATTCTTTTGGGATTTTCATAAAATGTCTTTTAAGAAGTTTGAGAAACAATGATCACAATCTTTTGTAATGTATATAAAATTTCTATAATTTCTGATGACGATGGATCCTGATGATGTTTATTCCGCTGTGATGACGTTTTGAGAATCGGCTGTGACGATATTTGTATATTATGGTATCGGCAGTGTCCGATGTGATATGAGAAAGATTCTGATGTCTTCTATCTTCGTCTTCTTCTCCTGATCGTCCCTTGTCTCCTTCTTCTTTTGCGCGCCTCTGTTTTTAATTAAAGCTCTGATATATTTGTATGGAAGAAACCGGGGCGTGACATTAAGCTACTGAATGCTTTAATTAATTAATAGTTTTTATTCCTTAATAAAATACAGCTCAACTTTATTATCATACCGAAAATTAATCCACTGGCCAGATTTGATATGATAAACGTATTGAGCCTACCAAGGGGACATTCTCAACTTGACGTATCAAGACACGATTTTCTGTATTAATTTAGCAATCTGTCCTATGATTAATAATATTGCCCAAAATACAAAGTATTGAATCTATTGATTCTTTACCCATAATAAATCAAAAAAATATCAATTAATTATATTGTTGGGATATTTCAGTAGTTATTTTGATAAGACAGAACAATATGCGTAATAAGACAAAACAGTTTGCTAAAGATATCAACACTTAAGTTTCCACTGAGTACATGATCTACAGCTTCTTTATCTGTAGATAAGATCATGTAATGGTTTTCCAAGTATTAAGGAAAACCAATCTTAGAAGAACTGAGGATAAATCTTCTGAGGGTCAGCAAGCTGTAGGGAACAACAAGCTGAAGGGGGTATTTGCATAAGAGGTAGATAGGATGCTGCAAGCAGAAGACAACAAGCTAAGAGAAATAGCATGCTGGAGGATCAACGAAGAAAACAACAAGCTTCAAGCAGGAAGCTGTCCATGAAGGAAACAGGAAGCTATAAGCAGTTAGCTGTTAGCAATCTACAGAAGTCAGCAAGCTAGGAAGGAGCAGTAAGCTGAAGACAACAAGAAGTAGCATTAGGAAGATCATGCAGTAAGAAAAAGAGTAAAGCTAGCTGACATCAAGCAGCTGTTGCATGAACTTCAGCCATGGACCCATACCGACTTGACAGGTCAGCAGGAATGTCAGAGAGGTCCAGGAGCAAATAGTAGGCGCATTAAATGCACATGTCAGGAACAACTCAGAAGCATTTAATGCGGCCACAAAGAAGATCTTGGGAGATCAAAGCTTAGATTCAAAATGGAGAAATATCTCTCTTCAACGGATACTTTCTTCCAACGGATATATTCTCAAGATCTATATATTGAAGGTGTGGCTGACTGAAGACATTACTGAACAGAGTCGAGAGGAAAATCAGATATATTCCAAAGCTTCTCAAGCTTATCCATGTTCAGCCACTCAACCTTCCAGGAGCAGTCTACAACAACTTATAGACCTTCAAAGATCAAGACTACTTCGTACCAGTTGAAGAACCTTTTATTTTCTTAACCACTATGCTGTGTGCGCTAGGTTGTTTATGGTGTAACTTAGTTGAGATGATTAGATCCTTGCTAAGTGTGTAGTCTAGAAATAGACTACTTGCCCTTTGTGGGATTGTGAACCCTTTGTGGCTTGTGGCCTCGAACTAGAGTCTGGGATTCTAGTTGGCGTAGTTTGTTAGGAAGATGTTTCTAAAGCAAGGCTTGTAATTCGAACTAACCTAACAAAGTTCTTCCTTGTGAAGGGGTAGAGTGGACATAGAAGGCTTACACCACCTTCGAACTACTATAAACCTTATATGTTTATATGCTTTGATTTACATGTTTTACATCCTATGCATATCTATCATGTTGCATTCATCACAAGCATTGAAAAGGTTTCTGCTAAAACCATATTTATAAAAGGAAAACATGTTTGCCAATCAAAAACTCTATCAAGTTTATTCCGCTGCATTACATTCTGATACCAGGTCAGTAACCTGAGTAAGCCTAGGGTTAGGTTGCTGATTCGAGACAGGTTGTTGTCCTCTCTGTTGAGACAGGAACCTGTTAGTCAGTAAAAGTTTTGTTTTTAAGAGTTTACAAAATCGATAGAGGTTCATTCACCCCCTCTGAACCTCTGACCACTTGGGACTTTCGGGACCAACATATATACAATCCCAATTAAGTGACAGAAATTAAGAAAGCAATAACCACTGAGATCTATTTCTTCTTTCCAAGTCAGTCTAGAAGATTTATCTTACTGTAGGTCCTATTCAACACATCAAATGTACTAGTGTAATCTCTTGGTCAAGACAAACCAATCCAAGCTTTACACTTCAACTTCTACCAATGGTTTGTTCAATTCCATCTAAGTTGTGAATTTTACTGTACTTATTACAAGAATCTGACAATGTGATCTTCTGTGATCTTCTACACACCACATTGTCTACAATGTAAAGTGTATTGAACATATATGCATTTAAGTAAATAACATTCATAATATTTAATGCAAACAGCGATAAAAGATTTATTCTCATAAAAGCATGAATAAATTTATATACAAAGTAGCATTAAAATCATACTTTCTAGTAATATCCCTAACAATCTCCCACTTATACTCAAAGTCTGCTTTTAAGTATAGTACAGTATGTCCTAATAATTCTCCCACTCATACTCAAAGCAGCTTGGTGACGCACTTGACTCTCATTCCTTCCAAATGTCTCTCGAATGTAATCTGAGGCAGACTCCTTGTGAATGGATCAACTATGTTTGATTGTAATACTCAAAACGTATATAATTATCCACCTCCTCCAATGTCCTATGGAAGTATGTACCAACAAAATGATGATTGACTCAATCCACACTATCCAATTTATGGTGAAACCATTGGAAGAGATAGAGTAACGTACGAACAACATATGCATAATTATATTCATAATTACTCAAATGTGATGTGTTGATACCAATATTATTTGGACAAAGATAACATTGCACCTGTTATTTTTGAACCTCATTGATCATCATTTTAGCTCTAGTGATTTGGTTGTATCAATCAGTTTTGAATAAATCTCAATTTTCGTAATGCTTTTGTATGTTTATTATTTATATGTATGTTGTAAACATGTCATTTTGTTGAGACATCAAATTAAATATATGCATTTTTGGATGATATAATAGTCTGTAAAATCTTATATAAAATTTCCAATTTTTTAATAGAATTTCCATAATTTTTTAAAAAATTTTGCGATATCGATATGCGATATCGATATATTCATCGATATATCCGTAAAATCAAGGTTGCGATACGACACGTGATATGGATATTTTCATCCTTGTGTGGGGCACGATCGTTCCCCACCATCGAGCACTCTCTGTATATTGGCACACGATCGTGCTGCATGGCACGACCAGATCGTGCGCCACCAATTCTTCCAAGCGATCTCGTATTTCAACTTCTCTTCTTTCTCGTTTTTCTATGATTCCTTTCTTGATCACCCGTCAAATGCAACTTATACAATATAATATCAGAAATCACCATAAAAACGTATCTAAACATATTCAAATGAATACATAAACATACGTAAAAATATGTGAAAAACGACACTTATCGAATCCCCCAAACTTGAACTGTTGCTCATCCTCGAGCAACATCAACTACTCAACTGACACTCCTAAGTAAAACTAAGCAAGCGATTAAAAGAAACATGAACCATGAATTTAAGTAAATCAAACTATAGATCATATGCACTTAATTGATATCAAAAATTCATCCAAACTTCTAATAAATACTTCAAACAATTCATAATCATGTACTTTCAAGGAGTAATGAACCTCACAAGGTAACAGTGTTTCACTCACGCTCAAAAGTATTTAAAAATAGGATGTGTATACGCTCAAATCGATAAATCAAGTAAAACCTACCATAAGCTTGCAAATCGTCTCACTTCTCCACCACATTTATACATGTGAATATTAAGAATAAAAAATGACTTTATTTGGATACAATGAGACTCTTTGGACAAGGTAGGAAAAATTTGGGATAAAAGTGACTACTCAAATAGATATTTGAAGCTCCTCCACAAATTTCAACTCAAATCATGAATTTTCCTATCTTTATGAGGTCTCTTCAAATGACCACTTCTCCCAAAACATGAGTTCCAGAGATATGTCAAAAATAATTATTCAATCGAGTTCCAGAAAAGGCACAACTCAACTAAATGTCTAAAACATATCAAAAATAGGCACAACTAATGCAAAAAATTTCCTTCCAACAATCACCTCTTCAAACCAAGTATATATTTTCTTTTCTTTTCTTTTTCATCATTTTCACACTTGGTCTTTCTTTTTTTTTCTTTTTTTTATATTTTCATCATTTTTTTCTTTTATTGATATCCTCCACCAAATTCTTTCTCCGACTCCACATATACTTCTCATTATATTTATACTCCTTTCACCCATCACTTCTTAGTTGAGCTTCAAAATCATAGGTAGGTAGGCTCAAAAAGTGCTGGTAATTTACCCAATTATCTGGCTAATCAAAGAATAAGGCTTAAAGACTCAACAAGGCTAACTAAGGAAATATATCGAATTTGGTGAGAAATTATTTGGCTAAGTAACTAATCAGAGCAAAGATGGCCTTATATCATTTTCAAAAATTCACACGTACTTGTAGTCTCAAATGAGAAACCAAAGCAAGTTCTAAAGGTATATACAAGACAATCGCTAACCACACAATCAAGAAAATAAGACTTGGTGTAATATCAAGTTAAGGCTCAAATCTCACAAGCTTATTTTCATACTCCTCAAAACTACACAATCATTGCATGCTCAAATATATTTACTAAAAATTCAGAACAAACTTTCAACTTCAATCAAGCAATATATTCCCACGTTCATTTTACTCAATTCATGTTTCTTAAAACTCAAGAATTCACTTCATATCTCCTAATCATAAGATCATCTATCATCCTAAAAACAAAATAATAAATATGCTAAAGCAATAAACCTATGATGCAACTACTCATGTGATGCAAACCATCCCCCCAAACTTAAAGTCGACAATTCCAAAGAAGACTCAAAAACTTGGAAAGAATGGCTAATTGGGTTGCCTCCCAAGCAACGCTAAGTTTAACGTCTTCAGCCGAATGAGATGAAAACGTACCTTTCATGGAGGAAATTTTTTCTCGATCTCCACATCAAATTCCATTAAACAGCTGGGCATGATTGGCCGTGTTGTACAACACAGTCGTGCTCCATTATTCAGAATAAATTTATTGCTGGGTATGGTCAGACCGTACGCCACAGCACGGTCATGCCCAGTTTCTTTCTCTTTAATTCGTCTTTCGTCTTGCCGTTTCCTTACTTTTCTGTAGTACATCTTCATTGGTATTTCTTGATTCTCTACACATGCACCCACTATATCAACAAAACTACAGTTCTCTGGTTCATCATGGAATCTCATGTCCTTGTAAATTTTGAATGAAATATGTTCATCATTTACTCTCAAAGTAAGCTCCCCTTTTTGTACGTCAATCAACGCTCGTCCCGTGGCTAAGAATGGTCGTCCTAAAATCAGGGGCACATCATGATTTTTCTCCATGTCAAGAACCACGAAATCCACTGGGAAGATGAATTGATCAACTTTTACAAGCACATCCTCAATGATTCCCTTGGGGTAAGTTATTGATCTATCCGTTAATTGTAATGTGATGGTAGAAGGTTTCATGTCACCAAGACCAAGCTTCTTGAAGATGGATAGCGACATCAAATTTATACTTGCCCCAAGGTCACACAAAGCCTTATCAAAAATTGATCCTCCAATTACGCAAGGAATTGTGAAGCTCCCTAGGTCTTTAAGCTTTTGTGACAGCTTTTGATGTAAGATTGCACTCCACTCCTCCGTCAGATTCACTCTTTCATAATCCGCTATTTTTCTTTTCTTTGACATTACATCCTTCAAGAATTTAGCATAGTTCGGCATTTGTTCCAAAGCATCTGCAAAAGGAATGTTAATGTGAATTTTCTTAAAAATTTCCAGAAATTTAGCGAATTGAGCATCTAGCTTTTTCTTTTGAAAACGTTGAGGAAAAGGAAGAGAAGAAATTGTAAAGGGAAGTGAAGGTTTAGAATTTGATTTTGGCTTCTCAGCCCCTTTTTGTTCGGCTTTATCAGAATTTTTCTCCATCACTTCTTTTTCCTCATTCATCTCCTTTTCATCTTCCTCCACCACTGGCATGCTTGGCCCCTCGTATTCCGTTCCCCTTCTCAATTGAATTGCCAAACACTACTCCCTTGGATTTAATTCTGTGGTGCTTGGATATTGACCCTTTTTAGGTTGATTCCCTATGTATTCGGCCATCTGTCCTACTTGTAACTCCAAAGTCTTCATCCGTGCATCAAATCTTTCTTCAATACTTGCGAATTTATCTCGTGATTCATTCACAAATACACCTACTAAATCTTCTAGTGTCGGTTTCTTTGGTTCATCGATAACTCCATTCATAACAGAAAAACCCAAAGGGGGTTGCAAAACATTCTTATTATTTACATAAGAGAAATTTTCATGGTTCGGCCCTCCGTGTTTATACTGATACATACCCCTATTTCGGAAGTTTTGGTTGTTATAATTTTGCCCATTCATGTAGTTGACGTCTTCTATTTCCTCTTGATGGGTGAAATCACATCCTGGACTCCCTACACTTCCTACGTTTTGAGTTTGAACTTTTGCCAGCGTAGATACTTGATTTGTGAGAGTCGCTATTTGTGAGGAAAAATGGACAATTGGTCTTGACTTTGAATCTCTGCCACTTTCCTATATGTGTTTCTTTCATACGGCCATTGGTAGCTGTTTGTTGCCATTTCCTCCAAAATATATATCGCATCTTCCGGACTCTTTGCTAACAAAGCTCCTCCTGCCGCTGCATCTATCATAGCTCTTGTTGATCCAAATAGTCCATTGTAGAAAAAACAGACTTGTTGATCTTCAAGGAATCCATGCTGAGGACATCTTCTTAACATATCTCTGAATCTTTCCCAAGCTTCGCCCAAGGACTCCCCATCAAATTGCTTGAACTGTGTAATCTCACTTTTCAACTTTAACGTCTTACTTGGTGGAAAATACTTAATTAAATAGAAATTTACTATTTAATCCATCCCACATAGTAATTGAGCCTAGAGGAAGTGAGTTGAACCACAACTTCGCTTTATCTCGTAAAGAGAAAGAAAACAATTGAAGTCTTATGGCATCATCAGAAACACCATTCAACTTGATCGAATCACATATTTCAAGAAACTGGGCCAGATGAGCATTGGGGTCATCTAAATGGCTACCCCCAAACTGATTTTGCTGAACCATATTGATCAGAGTCGGCTTCAACTCAAAATTATTTGCTTGAATAGGTGGTCGCACAACCCCCCTTCCATTTTGTTTTGGTTGAAAATAGTCTTTGATGGCTCTCTGAGCACCAACTGGTGGTACTTGGTTCACTCCTTCTTCGATACCTTGATTGTTTAGTACTTCCACATTTGGATTATCTTCAGCCATCTGAGTTTGAGCGAATAGTTGCCTTCGTGTTTTACTACGTCTGCAAGTTGCTTCAATCTTCGAATCTAGTATAATCAGGTTCACCTTTTTAGAGCGAGTGTTCATGCACAATCTGAAAACACCTAAAAGACAAGTATCAGATACTCTCTAAAAATCAGAAAAATAACAATGACAAAAAATAAAAAAAATCCAAGACTAAAATTAAAAATAAAATTCGAATATTAATTTTCCTAAACTCTAGTCCCCGGCAAGTGTACGGTGTAGCTACTCCCGCAAGTGTACGGTGTAGGGTGTAGAAGTGGTGAGTAAGATCGATCCCATAGAGATTGACTATCTAGGCACTAACTAATTACTCAAATTCAATTTTCAGTTTTATCTAGGAAAATCAAATCACACTGATTGCAGATTAATTCAATAGAAAAGTAACTACGCAGATAAATTCACTCAAGAATAATAGATATCTAAGATAGGTTCTAGGACATGCTTTCATCTAATTCTTATCAAAACACCACTTTAACAAATTCAAGTTCATTAATCAATCATTCTATATGAGCAATCACATATGTCGAATTAACAGCTCTCCCGAGTCAGTTAACCGGTTGATTATTATGCCACCAGAGGTATCCCTACTCACTCTGATTGAAACATAACAACTCCCAAAAGTACCAAAGATTGATTTCTCATCACATAAATTCCTTAATCTCCCGATTTAAGTCTTTCTATGTATCATGTGTTTATTCTTCCATAATTAAATATCATCTCCCAAATTTTGATCTAATTACTAAAACATGCTCAATTACCGGCCGAATAACCAAACAAGCAATCAACTCATAAACACACAAATAGGATAAATGATTATGAACTTTGAATTGAAATTAAAGATCCATCTAGATTCGAATTAAATTACTAACAAGCCCTAGAAACCCTAGAAAATTAGTTAGACATGATGATAAACAAACTCATAGACAAGATTGAAAATATTATATCTACTAATATCTAAAAAAAGTAGAAAAGATTAAAAACTCTATTAGACGATGATCTCGCGATTCCTCGATCTCTTGAATTCTTCTTCAAATCCTCTCGATGCTTCTCAGACTATCGTGATTTTCTCTATGAATCTCTCCTCTGAATTTCTCTCTTTTTTTCTCCTCTTTCTCTCCTAAACCCATGTTGAGTATTTATATTATTTTGGAAATCTTCCAAGTAAAAGATGAAGATCATCCAAGAAAACCAAATCTCAATGAGTTCCTGTTCACTCGGGCATGGTCGTGCTGTGCAGCACAGTCGATCGTGCCCTGCCAAGAGATCACTACCTTTTACACGGTCGTGCCCTACCACCGAGCACTCTCTGTACAATGGCGCACGGTAGTGCTGCATGACACAATCAGACCGTGCGCCACCAATTCTTCCAAGCGATCTCATATTTCAACTTCTCTTTTTTCTCATTTTTCTATGATTCCTTCCTTGATCATCAATTACACTTGAAACTTGTACTTTTCTCATCAAAATCATGAAACTAAGCACAAACCTATCAAAATGCAATTTATACAATATAATATCAGAAATCACCATAAAAACATATCTAAATATATTCAAATGAATACATAAACATACACAAAAATACGTGAAAAATGACAGTTATCAGCAAGATATGAGGAGATCAAATCTTTCGATATATTGATACAAGATATGTGGAGATCAAATCTTGATATTTCTTCTCCTCCAAGGCTCAAATCTTCGGCTAATGCCCATAAATAAGGGCTGATTTTTTAGCCTCATAGAGTGTGCATATACAAAAGTGTTGTTTTTTTAGAGCAACAAAAGTGAGAAATTAATTCTTTCTACAAGAGTTAAAAGAGTTTGTTTGATTCTCCACCAAATTTACGAGCTTGGACTTGGGGAATACTCAAGAAGATGTTTGGGTTGAAGCTACTAATCTTCTCAACGGTGTCTCTCCAATCAAGAGGTAAATACATATCCCTTAGTTTCGCATGTTTAAGGTTATGTATAATTCATCGTTTATACAAAACATGAATTAATTTGATTTAATTCATAAGGTTAGATTTATGATAATTCTTATTTAAATTACACCCGAATAAATTCATGTAGATCCCCAACAAGAATGAAATTTGACCATATTTTGAAACTGATATTATGTGATTAAATGTGTGCTTATGTGTGAAGTGTTAAACAATTAAAGTCTTTAGCATATGAATTAGAGTTTTATGAGTTAAGATATAAAATACGGTTTTCATTCCCTTCAAGGTACAATTGATGCTTGTTTGAAAGTATACTTTAAAATTTCTCCTAAATCAATAATTATGTTTTGTGATATACATATGTTATATGTACGATAAGCATAATAGGTTAGATAGGTATAATACAATTAAAATGCAACATAAAGATTAAGAATTTATGAACGTGTCGAGTGCAGTACAAGCGACCGGATACTTCAGGAGGTATCCTAGCTTACAAATCAACGTAAAAAATGGGTAACACTTATTTATAATTACATTGATTAGAATAATTTGTATGTTGTGTATGATGAAATGAAATGACACCTTTGGTTGAAGTGCCAGGTTGACGAACCTTGGATGTCAGGTCTTCGGACCTTGGATGTTTATGCTAGGTCTTCGGACCTTGGAAGATGATGTTTCAGTGTATTGGTTAATCACTTTAACGTAATAGTTTATAAGTGTTATCCACTAAGATTTCTCAAATCTTATATTGATATATTTAAACATTTTCAGGACCCCCTTACAATGAAGCGGATGTGTAGCCAGTTGTATGGACCCCTCTCTAGAAGCATATATATTATATGTTTTTAATATATGTTAATATGTATGAAGTTAATATGGTTAATGCCTCTTTTGACACTTCCAATGTTGGCTTAAGTAAACCTTTTTTTTAAAAAAATGTCTTAAAAATATCAAGGTTTTGACTTACAAATGTGGGTAGAATACGAGTTAGTTTTTGCATGCTAAGCTTTTCAATTTAAAATAGAAAGAAAAAAAATATATATACTCGTGTATAGTAAAATCTTCCACTGAGTTTATTTACGAAAATCATTCAAAAAGAAAAATTATTATCCCTTTTATAAAATTATTTGAGCATATAAGGTTAAGGTAGTGTCTCAATCCTACAATGATGGGTTGGGGTGCTACATCATAGCATGACATAAATAAAGTGATTTGAAGATGATCGAGGATTAGTTTGTATGCATTAGTGTTTTATATATATTTTCCATTAATTATGGATAAGCTTTATTAATAATATAGGTATTGTGTATTACATACGCTAATATATTATAATGTCTACAAAATAAAATAAAAATTATAAGGTAGGGTAGAAAAATCTAGTAATCGTTATTTTGTGTTGTAATTATGCAGATTGAATGCACAAGGTCTTGATCTGTATGAATTTAACATTAATAGATTTGTTAAGGTGTTATTGATATATCTTGTTGAGATCTCTAATATAACTATGAATACAATATGAAAATTTTCGAACATATATATATATTACATGATTAGCCTATCCTAATATAAACAACTGATTAAATCATATACAATGAAAATAAATAAAGGAAAAATAAATCATCTTTCTGAATAGAGGACATCATGCATATGATCTATATTAAATTTGCAATAACGCCCGCAAGACATGCAAGCAAGGAAATTATTAAAAAAATTTAATATGGATTACTAGACATCCACATATTTATATTGTTGTCTATTAATTTCCAGCCCCCAATTTTTTTTCAAAAAAATATTATTCTTGTATTTTACAATATAAAATTACACTATATATTTAATTAATCCCTGCATACAAGCTAGCTCGATTAGTATATACTAAATGTATTAATTAAGTTTCAGAAACATAAGCATGGACAAATGATGAGTTCATGATGATGATGGAACTGAATATTGAAGAATGCTTTGCAGACGTTTTCATTAAAGAAGATGTAAAATTCTGTAGTACACTAACACTAAGCCAATACAACATTTATATACAGAAAACCTAGGGTTAAACAACTATCCAACCTCAATCTTAATGGGCCTCAATTCCCTTCTAGCCAGTCCATTGGGAGTGATTCTCTATTGCTCTCTTACTGTGTTTGCATGGGGAACTTTCCCTTGATCATTGAAGCCATGCATATTACTCCTCATATTTTGACGTTCCCCTTCAAGATGAGAATAAATATTTTTTATTCCCATCTTGCCAAGTAGTGCAGAAAACTGGGAAGAAACTAGACCTTTAGTCAATACATCTGCAAGCTGACACTTTGTATCCACATGAAATAGTTTAACAACTTTTTCCCGCACTTTCTCCCTAACCACATGGCAATCAATTTCTATGTGTTTAGTTCTCTCATGATATACTGGATTAGTGACAATATGAACAACTACTTTATTGTCACAATACATCAAAGTTGGATTCTTATGATGAAATCCCATATCCTATAGCAACCTCTTTAACCAAACAACCTCACAAATTGTTGATGCCATGGACCTGTACTCTACCTCTACTGAAGACTAACCTAGAGACCGTATGTTGCTTCTTGGACTTCCAAGCAATTAAGGAATCATCAATAAATATACGAAAGCCAGTAACAGACCTTCTTGTGTGTCTAAGCGTGGTCCCCAGTCTGCATCATAAAATGCCCTTATCTGCATTGTATTAGAGCTTGAAAAGAAAAACCCTTAACCAGGAGCTTGTTTAAGGTATCTCACTACTCTGAGAGCTACTTGCATGTGAATATCTCTAGGTTGTTCAAGGTACTGACTAAGAGTGTTCACTGCATCACTCTTGTTATCAAAATTAGTATTATTTTGTGAATCTTCTTCACTATACAATAATCAATTAAAGTTTCATCCAACTCGTCTTCTTTTTCAACATATGAGTTATCTTCTTCAAGATCATTAGGTAGTCAGGAAATTACTAAAGAATCAAAGTCTTCTGGATCCATATCCTCTCTATTGAGTGTTTGTAATTCATCATGGCCAACTTCAAATGCATCATCCATTTCGTTCTCTTGATACACTTCATCTTCTACTAATGAATAACTATCATCATCCATTGCTTCATCATGCATCTCATCTACATCATATACAAGGATGAAAATATCCATATCACGTGTCGTATCGCAACCTTGATTTTATGGATATATCGATGAATATATCGATATCGCAAAAAATTTAAAAAAATTATGGAAACTCTATTAAAAAATTGGAAATTTTACATAAGATTTTACAGAACTATTATATCATCCAAAAATGCATATATTTAATTTGAAGTCTTAACAAAATGACATGTTTACAACATACATATAAATAATAAACATACAAAAGCGTTACGAAAATTGAGATTTATTCAAAACTGATTGATACAACCAAATCACTAGAGCTAAAATGATGATCTATGAGGTTCACAAATAGCAGGTGCAATGTTATCTTTGTCCAAATAATATTGGTATCAACTCATCACATTTGAGTAATTATGCACATGTTGTTGGTACGTTACTCTATCTCTTCCAATGGTTTCACCATAAATTGTATAGTGTGGATTGAATCAATCATCATTTTGTTGGTACATGCTTCCATAGGACATTTGAGGAAGTGGATAATTAAATACGTTTTGAGTATTCCAATCAAACTAAGAACTCCCGTATGTGTCATGGCCCATGGGTATATGATTCTCGAGACATGTCATTTTGGTTGGTGCCCATACCTATTGAGTCAAAACTCATTGAAAGTGATTGATCTATATCAGCATTTGAACTTTCATCTTCATGCCAAGCATGTCTTCTTGTATAATCTTTTCCGATCGCACGTATACCCGAACCTCCTTCTCTTGATCCATGATCTATGTCTTGTGTTGCATGAGTGAACTTATTCTCACCTGTGAATGGACTCAGTGGTCTTTGAATTTAAAAATAATCTTCTTGGTTTGGTCCGTCATTACCACCATCACTGTTTCCACCATTTCCTTTATCATCAGTTGAACTATTCGTTTTGGTAAATGAGTTTGAAGACTCTGAACCAAAAGTGGTACTACCAACTTCTTGTTGCAATATCTAATTCACATCAACACCACTCTCATGAACCATAGCTGCTACTTTTGGATTCAGATTTTCTTCATTGAAAAATTTTGCGATATTTTGGATATATCCCGATATTTAGCAATATATCCACGATATATCTGTGATATTTCCCGATATTTTTTCAATTTTACATTGAGATGGACGGATATGGATACTGATATGGATATTTGCGATATATCCGCGATATCCCGAAAAAAATTTTTTACCCCCTTATCCATATCGCAACTTTCAAAATATGGATATATCGTGGATATATCACACGTGTATCGGGATATTTTCATCATTGATCATATATATACCTATGTTGGAATGGTTGAACTACTCACCATTCGTGTCCTAATTTGGGATCATTAATGTAGAAAACTTATTTTGCTTGATCAGTCAATACATAACAATCACTTTCATACCATTTAACACTAATTTTGACACTTACTATATTTCCATCCCTTTGTATCCCCTGGTGTTTTTTATTTTGCTCCCAAGATCAAACCAATCACATTTAAATAAAGTAACATGTCTATCTTTCACATAATCAAACTAAATTATATCAGTCAAAACACCATAAAAATCTATGATATCATCACCGTGATTTTCTTCCCCTACAATCCCACTGTTTTGACTCTTACGACGACTATCTTGTTCTGTAGTCAAAAATCTTATCCCATTTAAATGCATCTAGTGTACTTTCTTACACACTTGTGCGGTGAACATGCAAGTGCATATAGAGATTCATTTGCACTAGATTATTCTTCATGGTATAGTTTTGTAACGCCCCGTTCTTGTAAATTACTGTAGAATATCAGAGTTTAATATATTTTCCGTTTGGGCGTCCAGATACTCAATAAAACATGTATTTTCAAGGTAATTTAAAACTTGCAAATAAAGATAAGTCAATTCGAGCATTCTTATTTCATAAAACGTAAATCGTATACAGTAGAAGAGAAATATATTTTTTTTCTTTTCTTTATAATCATACAGCTAAAACTGTACAGCTTTGCAAACTAAGTTTTTCCCAAAAAGGTTTTCAAAGCACTTTCTATACAATTAAATAATATAACACCTCTTTCAATTCCAGTAAAACTCTTTTGCATTCTTTAGAACATCGGCTACCAGCACCCACCGTTTACGTTCCATGCTCGAGGATTTTCATAAACTGAAACATTTTGACATAAAAAGGGGTGAGTGTATGAAGACACTCAGTAGGGTGGGACTTGTGAGCAGTTAAAACATAATAGGAACATAGACATATAATTCATCAAGCACATAGATGCGGGTCTGGGCCGCCTTGGAAAACTTTGCGGTTCTGAGCCACCGTAAAAACATTTTGTCTTGCAGAACTTACTGCCAAATACATCTTGCTGAACTTAGCCGTGATTATTACATCTTGGGAACTTGCCGCCATTTTTACATATTTAACAAATATAACCATATCACTCAATAGCACATAAATTGCGGTTTTGAAGCCGCCTTTGAAAATACGGTTCTGAGCCGCCGTGGAAAACATTTTTATTTGTGGTTCTTAGCCACCGTAGAGTTAATGTGGTTCTTAGCCACCGTAGAGTTAGTGTGGATCTGTGCCACCATGGAGTTAGTGTGGATTTAAGCCACCATGGAGTTATATCATACACATAACAATTTCTTTCATCTTGCAAACATTTCACACTCACTTTTGTCACGTAACGGGCACATAATGCCACGTTTACAAATTATTCAAATTCAGCTCACATCAGCCAACATCTTCACGTTATAGTACTTGGTCACATAAATGGAAAAACAAGAATTTTCCCCATAAACTTCACCACATTTCATCATTCATGAAGTACAAAACATTTCACTTTGCACTTCACGTTTAAACTTTCATGTTATAATTAGAGACATACAACAATTGCACATAAGAGCGCACATTGTTCACAACATGTAATTTATAAGAATTTACCCCCACCTTGTTCGGTAGTAACCCTCGTTGTAGCGCTCCGGACCAAAATGAAACATAATTTGTTAATTAAATACTTTAACGTATGACTTAATAATTATGTGTGTATATTTTGACTGTCTAATTAATTATGTGCGTTTTAGATGCGTGTTTAATGTGTGTTCTGGATCGATATTTTTCTTGGACATGGTATATAGAATATTTTTATATTGGAAAAACGAGAAAGTAGAAATGAACTGGGGGTCAATCGGAGACTCGTAGCTCAAACGGCGACGAGAAGGGCAAAACATGAAGTTTCGGAAAACCGGAAGATATTTACGGTGTATAGAAATGAAGATTTTTCCGGTGAATAGTAACAGAGACTTTTCAACCGATGAATAGTGATTGGATATTTTGGATGAAAAGTGATTTCGGAAAATCTATAAATAGGGGTGGTTTCGATTCGAAAATCATCATTTTTCCGAACGAGCCGAAAGCGACGAAAACACGTAAGTCTCTCTCTCTTCTTTCTCTCTTCCCGTCTTTCTGTCTCCGACGTGCCAGCGACGACGGTGCCGCCACCGATGGCCGGAAAATTCCAACATTGTCTGTTTCGGCTGATTTTCACACACGACGTTCGTCTCGACGAGACAAATCTAGGACAGGTCTCGAAATATAATTCCGATTTCTTGTTCGCTGAAAAACGACAAAATACGGTCTCCAAACCCTAAACCCTAGTTCATGCCACCCTTTCTTTCTCCTCTGATTTTTCTCTCTCTCCTCCTCCTCTCGCCGGAGCCGTCATCGGAGAAGCTGCTGGGTGTGAGGGTTACATGCCGGAGGGCCGGCGCCGCCGTGGGCGGCAACTGAATTGGTTGTGTTTGGATGCATCGAGCAAGTGTGTGTGTGTTAAGTGTGTGATAGTGTGTGTGAGTGTGTTGTGGCTGTTGTGGGCGGCGCTGTCGTGAGGGATCAGTGGGCCAACGCTGGTGATGCGCCGACAAGGCTCAGAAGTGGTGGCCGGCAGCAGGTGGCCGCCGGCCAAGTTGTAACAGTTGGTGTGTGTGTGTGTATTTCATATGCGTGTGTGTGTGTGTGTTTGCTTTGCTGTGTGTGTAGAGTGGCTTGGTAGAGTGGTCGCCGGCGACGGGAAGTCGCCGGCCAGTGTGCCAGGAGGTTGGTGAAGGGTCGCCGATGACTGGAAGTCGCCGGCCAAGGGGCTGTGCTGGTTGGGTGTTTGGCCGTGTGTGTGTTAGCTCGTTGGGTGTGTTTTTGGTTGCTGGGGGTTTGGGTTGGCCAAGAATGGTTGCCAGCGACAGGGGGTCACCGGCCGGGGGTATGGAGGTGGTCGCTGGCGAATGGAAGTCGCCAGCCGAAGCTGGGAAAGAAAGGGTGTGTTTTTGTATGCATGGTATCGAAGGGTTTTACGGCAGATTTTCCGGCACTATTCACCGCCGGAATCCGGTGAGGGATGGCCGGAGATGGTAGCCAGCGGTGCAAGCTTTCCGCCGAACCTGGTCGTGGCGGCTCAGGGCGGCGCCACCGCAGTGGGTGGCATCGGGAAGGTGGCAGTCGAGCAGGGTCGACGTCGAGAAGCTTAGGCGCGTCAGGTACCGAAGTTGCCGAGCCGCTACCCAATGCTGCCGAGAAAACTCGGCAGCTGCCGAGGATGCCGAGACCCGCTGTCGAGAAAACTCAACAGCTGCCGAGCCGATAAATCCCGCTGCCGAGAAAACTCTGCAGCATGCCGAGGGACACCACCGAGCTGTCGAGAAAACTTGGCAGCTATCGAGAAACCGTCGGGACCGTCAGGTTTTCCCACCCAGCGCCGGGTGCACGAGTGCCCCATCGACGTGACGTCGTGATCCGAACCCCATTTTTTTCCATCGCTCATTTTTATCGAGTCATCACTGATGAGATGTCGTTGACCGAGGGTCGTGGGCCCGGTCAAAGTCAACCCTTTGACCAAAATTACCAAAATACCCCTAAACTTAAAATGCTCCGTTTGAGCTCGTTTTAACTCCGATTGAGCTCATTCTTTTTCCGTCGTGACCCAAATTTCATTCTCTATCATCTTAGCCATATGGACTGATTATCCAACCTCATTTCTTCAACTCCAATCTTTAGATCTCTCGATCCGTCATGTATTTAACGATCGTTTCTCCGCTAGAGTCTTTTACAGCTTTAATTATATATTATTAAGGATCTAAGAAATGTCATAACTCATGTAGGCTACTTGTTGGATTGAACATTGAGACATGAGATTTGAGACACGAGATCTGAGACACGAGATCTTTGATATTTGCAACTCACGTGGTAACTACCGAACGAGGTGGGGGTAACTTCTAAACTGTATCTGTTTACTATTTTCCCTATTTGATATATGAACTGTTGAATCTTATTATCGAACCCTATGTACTGTGAATATTGTGAGCGTATTGTTTTATTTTGGGGAAGGGATAGGGTGGTCCGTAAATACACCACTAGAGATGGACTGGGTGGTCCGTAAATACACTGCTAGAGATGGAGATGGTGGTCCGTAAATACACCGTTAGGGAGGGACTGGGTGGTCCATAAATACACTGTTAGGGAGGGACCGGGTGGTCCGTAAATACACCGTTAGAGAGGGATTGGGTGGTCCGTAAATACACTGTTAGGGAGGGACTCGGTGGTCCGTAAATACATCGCTAGGAAGGGACAAAGTGGTCTGTAAATACACCGCTAGCTGGGAATGGTCTGGGTCGTCTGTTAAGGAAATGATTACATGTTGTGCCATATATGTGATGTGTTTATTTGCTGAATATATATACGATTGATTTGTGTAACTACATAATAATTGTTTGAACAAGGAAAGTATCTCCACGAGTGTATTCAACGCACTAACCCCCATCTGTACTCACACTATAGGAAATTACGAGAGTCAAGGCGCGTAGAGAGGATGGTGCTATATCAAGTCTTCTCCTTTTGATTCTTTTTCAAAGCTTAATGATGAAACGTTGCTTTAATAATTCACGTTTGTAAAGGATAAACTCTTCTCCTTTTCTTAATGGATCCTGATGTTTTTCCACTACGTAAGGTTGCAAACTCTATTTTATCGGTTGTATCCAATGTTGCAAGTGTACTTCTTCTTATCCTCTCCTTTTTCTTTCTATTTTATATCATGTACGCCTTCTTCCACTTTCTTTCTTCACGCCCAAAAATGGAAGAACTCTGATATTTTATTAAAAGAAAACGGGACATGACACTCGTGAAGCCCGATTCTTTAAATCCTAAGTTCGTTCCTTCACCTCAATCAAGTGGTCTCTTGGAAGAACTACTACATTTCAGGGAACTAGTATGGTCCTTCGTCTACGTTTCCTACAAGGAAAGAATTTAACTTACAAGGGTAAAAATTAAACTTGCAAGGTAAACTAATCTTACGAAGTAAACTAATCTTGCAAATTAAAATTGAACTTGCAATGTAAATTGCAAATGTAAAATCCCTTACCCATTGGAAAGAAAATCGTCGTTGCGTATCTTCCTCATTCGAGCTCCGATTTATGATCCAGAAAGCCCGTAATAAAGCTCTCGGTGTGAATATTAACACTGTGAAATCTCAAGCCCATCCAATATTCGATCGTCTGGAAATTGCCCTCGCAATAGGCTGAAATTCACCATTGTACACTGCACTGCCACTCTGTGCCTCGATGCATCTTAGGCCCCTCAAATGGACTCACCTTAAGGTGAAATTTAGTAGAAATGCTACCAAAACACTAAGAAACACCCCATACAAACAGTTTTAGAAAACTCTTTCGTTAAGACCTTCTGCTCCGTGACTATTTTCGGTTGGGTGCATAATGCAGCACCCCGGACCAAAACGAAACATAATTTATTAATTAAATATTTAAACTCAGGATTTAATATATATGTGCGTATGTTTTAACTGTTTAAATACGTGCATTTCAGATAAGTGTTTAATGCATGTACGAGATGGATAGTTTACTTAGACGTGGAACAAAGGATATTTTTATATCACTAGATGCGTTTTAGAAAAACGAGAAGATAGAAATAAATTAGAGGTCAATCGGAGATCTGTAGCTCAAACGGCGATGAAAAGAACAAAACACGAGGTTTCGAAAATATCAGAAGATATTTACAGTGAATAGTAAACGAGATATTTACCGGTGAATAGTAACTTTCGAAATCTATAAATAGAGGCTCCTTTAGTTCATTTTTCACCCATTTCTTCGAACAAGCCAAAAGCGCCGAAACACGTAAGTCTCTCTTTCCTCTCTCGTTTCTTTTTCGGCCTCCGGTGCGCCACCACCGGAGCCATCGTCGGCGAGGTAGTGCCACCACCGGAGTTTGCCGGAAAATCTCAAAGTTGTCGGTTTCGGCCGATTTTTTCACACACAACGTAGGTTTTGACGAGTCGAGTCTAGAACAAGTCTCAGATTTCTATTCCGATTTCTCGTTCGCTGAAAAATGGCAAAAAACCATCTCAAAACCCTAAACCCTAACCCTAGACAACTTTTCTCTCTCCTCGGTTTTCTCCCTTTTCCTCCGTCCTTTTAGCCGGAGATGTTGTCGGAGGTTCTCCCGGAGGTGAGGGTGAGATGTTGGAGGGACGACGCCACCGTGTGTGGTGGTGTCGGAGCTATATCGGGTTAGGTATGTTATATGCATGTATGTGTGTGTGTTTGTGTGTGTGTATGTGTGATCTCTGTTGGGAACGGCATAGGTGGTGCCGCCATAAGGAAAGTGATGATCGGCGTTGGTGATGCGCCGGCGGGTTGTGATGATGAGTTTCGGTCGCCGGCGAAGTGATTTTGGGATGTGTGTGTTTATGTATATATATGTTTGAGTGTGTGAGTTGGGGTTTGGGAAGTGTTGATCTTGTAACGAAGATGTAGTAGTTTGGGACGATAAAGCCGGAGGATCGGGAGGGGGAGACGCCGGGCAGCAACGAGGCAGCCGGGGAGGCTGCTGGGCACGCTGGCGCGCGGTCGTACCGAAGGGCACGGTCGTGCCCCAGCCGATAGAAGTTGCTGGAGGCTGGCACACGGTCGTGCTTAGGGAGCACGGTCGTGTGCGGCTAGGCAGAAGTTGCTGGAAGCTGGCGCACGGTCGTGCGCTGCATAGACACGCCGGGAATGGGCGCCGGTTGTGAGACGCATGTCGGGTGACGTCGTGTTTCCAATCCTTTCCCTTTGTATCATTTATCATCGGGTCTTAGCCGACGAGATGTTATTGACCGAGGGTCGAGGGCCCGGTCAAAGTCGACCCTTTTGATACCTATATATCCTCAAACTTTATATACGTCGTTGAGCTCGTATCAACACCAAACGAGCTCGTTCCTTATCCAACCTTTAGATCTCTCGTCTCGTCGCGTAGTTAACAATCGTCTTTCTTCCGGAAGAAACATTTAACGCTTTAATTGTAATTAATAAGAATCTAAGGACACCGTAACTTGTATAGGCTATTCGTTGGATTGAGCTTGAGTATTAGTTGGATCGAGCTTGAGTACTTGTTGGATTGAGCTTGTGTTATCAGATCCTTAGACCTTACGACTCACGTGGTAACCACCGAACAAGGTAGGGGTAATTTTTATCCTCTTATTATGTTTACTGTTTTCCCTATTAAATACATGACTAAGGAATACTAAGTGCTTTGTTTATAATTGTTGTGCCATATAACTGTGAAAGGACCGAGGTCTCTGTTCGTCCCCTGCTATTTTCTACTACTCTGTTGAGGTTTGGTAGTCCTATTGAAATGCACCAACGGTAGTAAGACCGTTATATAGGATAAGACGGGGGAATCCCGCACCTATTCGTCCCTTGCCATTTCTAATATCTGTTTTGCTTTTTTGTTCTGTGATGACGTGACTTAAGGTTTATTTTACTAGTGTATTTATTTCTGTTGAGTCATAAAATGCTGGTTTTATCCTCATGAGTGTATTCCATGCACTCACCCCTTAATCTGTACTCACACTACAGTCGAGATGAACAAGAGGAACCCTAGACGGAGAGAGAGAGAGAGATGGTGCTATCTTTTGTATTTGCATGATTAGACGATGTAACACAAACTTTATCAAACCATGATTTGTGTATTTTGGGTTATGTAATATTTTGATACATATAAGGTGTGAGATACTGAAGAATGATTCTGCTGCGTATGATGTTTTATATCGGTAGTGAGACCGATTGTTAACGGCAGAGGTTGTATGTTTATAAGTGAGAGATTCACTTCGTCCCTTACCTTTTTCTTCTGTCGTCTCTTGCTTATTCTTTCTGTTGAGTATGCGTCCTTTGCTATTTCAATCTTCATGCCCAATGGTGAAAACTCTGATAAAATGTGAAAAGATTTTGGGGCGTGACACAGAAACACAACCCGGACTTCGTAAAATTATTCCTCGATCGTCCGACCTTGGATGGCCACCAAACTTGGTGGAGACCTTTCCCATACTCCCTAGTATATGCCATAAAAATAGTTTTCGATCCCATTCTCGAAAGTGCCTGAAACGGTGCGTCGAACGCTGCCTATGCGTAGTCTTCGACGTAGGCCCGATCATCCAAAATCCGCTGCAACTCGCCCCTTTCCATTACTGCTACCACCGACTCCGGCAACCCGCATCACCGACGACTTACACCCAACTGATCACCAGACTCCCACCTACCTAGACGACCCATAAACACACACACAACTACACCACAACGCAGCAAAAAAATAGCACGAAGGGCGTCCATCAGTCAGCCACAGCGCAGACTCGGCGCGTCCTACTCCTGACGCCCAATAGCAGCCCCCCACCTCCAACCACCAACCCATCAACACAGCCCACTTCCACTGCCCTTCTGCTGCCGCCGACGACCCCCGTCGCCAGTGATTCATACCCCACAGCCTTCACACCCACACACAACATCACACACACAAAAACAGCCTGCACACACACCAAAACAGCAACATAAAGACAGCAAAACAGCAGCAACGCAGCAACGGCAGCAACGTAGCAGCAAGGCAACAACGACAGCAGAGATAGAAAGGGAGAAAAAGAAAGAGAGACCGAGAGAGAGAGAAGTATCGAGAGAGAGAGAGAGAGAAAGAAAAAGACCGTGAAAGAGGGAGATAGACTCGAGCGAGAGGGAGAACGCTGGATAGTAGGTATTGCTATTCCTTTTCTTTTTTTTTTCTTTTCCATCTCAGTGTGAAAAGGATTAAGGATATAGTGTGTTGTTGGCGGGAGAGGGTGTTTGGTGGCAGTGGCATGGAAAAAAGAAGTGAATCAGCATATCTTTCACTTCATTTCTTGATTCATTAAATATTGTGCTTAGTTATTTAATTACCTAGGTTTAGTTAACTTATTCTTATACTTTGTTAATTAATTATTTGTACATATACATATATATATAATTACTTAATTTCTCAACTACTTATGCATAATTAATTTGATCACCAAATTAATACTTTACATCTTAAATAATTTTCTTAGTTTAATTAAAGTTATCCTCTAATTAATTACTTCTTAGCTTAATTAAGATTATCACTTACTTAGTTAATTCTTATACATAATTAATTAATTAGCAATATTTAATCTTAATTAGTTAATTCTTAGGCTTAATTAATTGATTCTTATACATAGTTAATTAATTAGCTAAATATATATATATATATATATATCATTACACCTTAGTAAATTAATTTGGGGTGTTATAAGTTTAGTCATCTGAAAAAATATAAAGTATAGGATATCAAATATATCAATTAATGGATGCAAATATATTCTACTAAATGCAAGAAAAAATATGTTACCTAATTATCTTACTTGTTTCTTGAACCATGAAAGAAATTGCTCATTGTATTCTTTATCTATATTTTTACACCCTCCAAAAGAAGCTCTTGTTTATGTCTCCTGCAAAATAAAATATCAGCATGTAATTTAAAGTTTTTAACTTCATAATGATTTTGTAAGTAAAAGAGAATAAATATTCTTACTCAAAATATTTTTCGACCTCCTCACAATTTTGGAAGACAAACCATTGTGTTACATTGAACTCCTCCTCAGAAAATTCTAAGTATTTTGTTGCTCCAAAAGTGGCGACATTTTTGTGAGAAGATTGATAAACTATCATCCATTCCTGAATCACTATTTTGTTCATCTCTGTTAAATCTAGTCTTAATTCCTCGCAAGTACATTGAACAAAACGTTAAACATTCTTTTGCAATGTAAGCTTCTGCGATTGAACCTTCTGGATGAGCTTTATTGCGTACACTTTGCTTCAACTCACATAATAATATAAGGAAAAAAAAGGCAATTAATTATCGTTGTTGTCTCTTATATGCAAGTATATACATAAGGAAACATTAAAGTGTCACCTTTCAATTGGATACATCCATCTAAATTGAACCGGTCCACCAATCAACACCTCGTGTGGTAAGTGAATAAGAAGATGAATCATAATGTCAAAAAAGGCTGGAGGATATATTTGTTCTACTTTGCACAAAATCAAACAAATATCTTTACTCATTTTCTCCAATTCAAATCTCTTCAACTTCTTACAACACAAACATTGAAAAAAATGACCTCACTGCCAACACCTTTGATCTATCCTTGTTTAAGGACAGAACTCGGCCAACACCAACTGGAAGTATTCGTTATAAGAGTACATGAAAATTATGACTTTTCAATCTTGATATCTTTTGATCTTTAATACTAACACAATGAGAATGTTAGAAGCATATCCATCTGGAAATTTAATAGATTTTAGAAACTCACATAAATATTTTCTTTCTTTCTTTTTCATTACATAGCATGCAACATCCATTACGTATTTTCCATCACTTCTCTTAATTAAGTACAACTCCTTACGAATTCTCATATCCTCCAAGTCTTGTCTTGCCTTTATAGTATCTTTTGTTTTCCCATCTATATCCAACAAGGTTCCTAATATACTCTCACAATTTTTTTCAATGTGCATTACATTTAAATTGTGTCTCAACTTCAACTTACTCCAATAAGGCAAATCAAAGAAAATACTACATTTAGTCCAGTTTAACTCCTCAAACCTACGCTTCCTCTTCTTATTAGAATACTTTCCTGATGTTAAATCTTCTAGTCGATCTAATTGCATTAACACATCATCGTCGGATAAACCTCTAGGTGCTTTTCCATCCTCTCTTTTGTTATTAAACTTCTTACTTGTCCTTCATGGATGATTCTTCGGTAAATAACAATGGTGCCCTATGTAACATACCTTATTCCACAATCTCAGAGAACATATTTGATCATTATAAACTGGACAAGCCATGTACCCTTTAGTACTCCATCCAGACAAATCACCATATGCTAGAAAGTCATTAATTGTCCACAAAACAACAACATTCAATTGAAATTTTTTTTACAAGAAACATCATAGGTCTCCACTCCTTATACCCACAATTCTGTTAATTCTTTAATTAATGGTCACAAGTAGACATCAATGTCTTTTCGTGGTGACATTTTACCAGGAATAAGTAACGACAACATAAAAAATGGTTGTTTCATGCAATCCCAAATAGGGAGGTTCAATAGTGCTAAAATGTCACATGCTATAAGTTGGTGCTTAAATTTTCGAATGGATTAAAACCATCTGCAGCCAGGGCTAGTCGAACATTTCTGGGATCATTAGCAGACAAAGAAAATTCATTATCAAAGCTCTTCCATGCAATGGAATCTGCCAGATGTCTCATATAATCATCATCAATCCATTTTTCTTGATGCCAAACCATCATTTTTAGATGTTTTTGAAGACATAAATAGGCAACAAAGTCTGGGTGTTAATGGAAAATTCCTTAAGATCTTTTGTGGTATCTTATTCCCCATTTCATCATTGGTTTTCCAACGAGAAGTCCCACAGGTAGGGCACACATTAAGGTTTTTATTTGAAATTATTTATGGAACGTCAACCTAAATATACAAATCCAGAGATAGCACCACATATCTCCATCTAGGGTTCAACATGCTCATCATCTCCTATAGTGTGAGTACAGAATAAGGGGGTGAGTGCGTGGAATACACTCGTGGGGATGAAATCCGACTCTTATAACAGTCCACAGATATAAAATACCGGAAATGTAACACTTAGCCACGTAGCCACAGTATAACATGATCATAGCATTTAGTATTTCTCATTCATACTTCAATATAGGGAAAACTGTAAACAGTTACAGAGTTAGAAATTATCCCCACCTTGTTCGGTGGTTACCACATGTAGTAGCAAGTACCAAGGATCAAATAACTCAATGCTCAATCCAACAAGTAGCCTACATAAGTTATGACGTTTCTTAGATCTTTAATAATATATAATAAAAGCTGTAAAAGACTCCGGGTGAAAAACGATCGTTAAAATACTCGACGGATCGAAAACTCTAAAGATCGGAGTTGAAGAAATGAGAATGGATAAACAATACAATAGGTTGAGATGATAGAGAAGAAATTTGGGTCACGACGGAAAAAGAATGAGCTCGATCGGAGTTGAAATGAGCTCAAACGGAGCATTTTAGGTTCAGGGGTATTTTGGTCAAAGGGTTGACTTTGACTGGGCCCACGACCCTCGATCAACGACATCTCATCGGCGATGACTCGATGTTGACGTACGGTGGAAAAAATAAGGTTTGGATCAAAAACACGGCGTCAAGTGCACGTCGGCACCCGACGGGCGCACCCGGCACCCAGCGGTCTCGGCAGCTCGGGTTCCTGTCTCGGCAGCTGTTGAGTTTTCTCGACAGCGGGGCACCCCGTCTCGGCGGCTGCCGAGTTTTCTCTGCAGCCCAGCACCCGACGCTCCCGGCGTCGCCTGCTCGACCAGCCATCTTCCCGGTGCCACTAGCCGCAGCGGCGCCGCCCTTTGCCACCACCACCAGGTCCGCCGGAAAGCTTGCACCGCCGGCTACCACCTCCGGCCATCCCTCGCCGGATTCCGGCGGTGAATAGTACCTAAAAATTCACCACAAAATCCTTCGATACACAAGTACGCAAACACACACCCTTCCTCTCCAACTCCGACCGGTGACTCCTAGTCGCCGGCGACCACCCCCTACCACCTAGAACACCGGCTGACGACTTTCCAATCACCGGCAACCCCCAAACCCAGCCACAACACATGCAAGAACTAAACATATACACACGCACATATATAAGAACACCCACACACCAACATAGCTTGGCCGGCGGCCACCACCACCTGCCGCCGGAAACACTGGCCGGCGACTGGAGGTCGACGGCCGCCATCTGCAAGCCGCACATATACTCCCAAAAGCCATCAAACACACACACACGTACATATATAAAAACAAACACCGGAAAACAAAGCTTGGCCGGCGACTTCCAGTCGCCGGCCACCACTCCACCACCCTCGCTGGCGCATCACAGGCGCCGGCCTCCAGTCCTCACATGGCGGCGCCGCCCCAACAAAACACATCACAGCCTCACATACTCAACACACTCAAAAACACACACATGCATGATACATATATATAGCCACAGTTCCGGCCCGGCGCCGCCACCCACGGCGGCCCACCACCCCGTTAGCTCCCCCTCACACCCAGGTAGCTTCGTCGGCCACTGTTCTGGCAAGAGGAGATAGAGAAAGAAAGAAATCAGAGGAGAGAGAAAGGGTGGCACAAACTAGGGTTTGGGGCTATTTTTTGTCGTTTTCTGACGAACGAGAAATCAAAATTAAATTCCGAGACCTATTCTAGATTCATCTCGTCGAGGTGAACGTTGTGTGCAAAAATCGATCGAAACCGACAATATTGGAATTTTCCGGCCAACGACGGTGGTGGGGCACCGGAGACAGAAAGACGGGAAGAGAGAGAGACTTACGTGTTTTCGTCATTTTCGGCTCGTTCAGAAAAATGGTGATTTTCGAATCGAAACCACCCCTATTTATAGATTTTCCAAAATCACTATTCATCCAAAATATGTCATCACTATTCATCGGTTGAAAAGTCTCCGTTACTATTCACCGGAAAAAATCTTCATTTTATAATTCACCGAAAATATCTTCCGGTTTTCCGAAACTTCGGGTGTTGCCCTTTTTGTCGCTGTTTGAGCTACGGGTCTCCGATTGACCCCTAGTTCGTTTCTATCTTCTCGTTTTTCCATTACACATCTAATGGTGTAAAAATATTCTATATACCATGTCCAAAAAATTATCCATCTACATCACACGTAAAACACGTATCTGAAACACACGTAATTAAATTAAACAGTTAAAACATACACACATAATTATCAAATCTTAGGTTTAAATATTTAATTAATTAATTATGCATCGTTTTTTATCCGGGACGCTACACTTTTATTACTTAATCTATTATACACTTTAAAGTGGAGCAATTGGATAATAAAAGATGTCTTTGATATCTTCTTACATCCAGGGTATAATTCTGTTTCAGCACCATCAAGAGTGTTTCAAGATATACCGGAATACCATATATATTAATGTTATCACAAGCCGGCATGTTATTAGTTCACATTTAACAATATTGCTTACCAAAATCAAATAACATGTCAGCGACACCATCATCTTCATCATCATTTTCTTCTAGAACATCACAATCAATGTTTTCATCTTCATCGGCTTGTTGATTTACGTGATTATTCATACTTGGTTCACCATGATAAAACCATATAATGTACCCTGGATCTATCCCCTGCTCCAAAATATGTTTCTTAACTAATAGCTTATCAAGTATTACAAAGTTCAAACAATCTCTACATGGGCATCGAATGTCTTGTTCTTGACCCATGTGTGTTTCAATAAATTTCATAAAACTATTCACATCATCTATATTAAGGCTTGGACTATTTAATTCCATGCATCCAACTTTTGTCCATTATTCCACCTAATAAAAAATTGTTAATGCAACCTTCATTTCAAGCAACAAACTATACTTAATCAGCAACCCACTTGAAATAAAAAATATAAAACTCCAGACAAACTATGTAGGCAAATAGATGAATAATTAACAAGAAGTAAATGGTGCAATTCAATAAATAACATAGTCGATAAACATTATATAAAAACAAGAATGCAAACTTTCCTTTTCTCGTTCGTTGTTCAACACTTAAACTAACAAAAACACTAAACATAATACTATTACACCCAGCCAATTAATCTTTGTCCATTAACTCAAAGAAAAAGAAAATAGTCATGTAAGAATTCACAATCCACGATACTAATTTTCATTTACCAATTCTCAAAAGATATGTAAAGAAGATTTTATTTATGTTGTAAGGTACGAGACTATAACAGGATACGACATTCAAGTTATAGAGGAGTTGATGTGTTTTTATTGACATTTTCTCTAATCAGCAAAGCCATCTATAAGAACAAATATAAGCAAGTTAGTTTCTTCATCTCTATTAATTTGTTTTCGTCTTGTTTAATGATTATGTCTCATGCAATTTAAGTTATAATATTCTTTACTTCTCTAATTTGATAAAATACCTAAATTCTCTATTTTTCCCCTCTATGTACTAGTTTAGTTCTAAAACTTTTGGCAGAGTAGGATATATATTTTATGTGACATATCTATTACAAGTTTGCTTATTATATAAACTTATTGTCCATTCATGCCACACAATATTTAAAATATGCAAATTTTGAGAGGTATGTAAGCTTGTGGCTTCAATATTAGTTAATACAAACTAAATTGGTAACTACACTCACTAACCTTTTATTTGGAAGAAACTTGAAGCCTAGGCGATGGAGGTGAAGCAACAACAGATGTTTCACCTCTGCACACCTGGGATAATATGGCCTTCCCTTGTCTCCTTCGATTTGGTGGAGGTAACTTTCTTAGTTTAAAGAATCTCTCAAGCAAAATATTGAAAGTGTAGAAGATCTTATGCGTAGCAGAATATGGAAAATTAGCAACAATGGAGGTTGTTAGAATTGTTGTTTGAAGAATTAATTGAGATGTAGAGAAAAAGCACAAGGCCGCCGCAATATGTTGGAAGAGAAGAGCGAATTTTACTAGAGAGGTAAGAGACGAAATAACTATACTTAGGGCTTTAAATTTTGGGATTTTGATTGTTAGATTATAGTACATAAATATTCGTATGGAATGAAATCAAACTTAACTGGATGGTGTAGTTGTATTCATGTTGGTTGTGGGTTAGGAGTTCGAGTCCTAATAATTGTAGGTATGTTTTTTTTCCCTTTTTTACTTATTGAACCACTTAATTAATGAGAAATTATTATCTCCTCATATAATATATAATTATATAATTGAATTCAACCACTTAATTAATGAAAAATTATCATCACCTCATATAATATGTAATTATATAATTAAAATTAAGAAGTTGACATAATGTGTTTTTAAATATAAATTAATTGGTGAAAAATAATTATCTTGTTATGTATCAGTCGAAACCTAAAGAAGTTACATATCGAACCTGTAGCACCCCGGACCAAAAACGAAGCATAATTGAATAATTAAATAGTAAACCCTTAATTTAATAATTATGTGCGTGAATCTTGACTGTTTAATTTAATTATGTGCGTTTCAAATACGTGTTTAATGCAAGATTTAGATGGAAATATTTTCTAGACATGGAACATAGAATATTAGTACACTATTAGATGCGTAATGGAAAAACGAGAAGATAGAAATGAACTAGAGGTCAATCGGAGACCCGTAGCTCAAACGACGACGAAAAGGGCAAAACACGAAGTTTCGGAAAACCGAAAGATATTTACGGTGAATAGTAATGAAGATTTTTACATGAATAGTGACCAAGACTTTTCACCATGAACAGTAATTTTTAGATTTTTCCATGAATAGTGATTTTTGGGAAATCTATAAATAGGGACGTTTTCGATTTAAAAATCACCGTTTTTCCGAACGTGCCAAAAGTGATGAAAACCCGTAAGTCTCTCTCTCCTCCTCTCTCTCTCTTCTGAGTTTTCTGACCTCCGGTGCGCCGCCGCTGCTAGTGGCCGGAAAATTCAAAGTTATCGATTTCGGCCGATTTTCGCACAGAACGTTGGTCTCATCGAGACGAGTCTAGGATAGGTTTTGGATTTCAATTCCGATGTCTCGTTCGCCGAAAAATGGTGAAAAACTACCTCCAAACCCTAAACCCTAATTCTTGCCAACTTTTCTCTCTCCTCTGTTTTCTCCCTTCTTCTCGCCGTAGCTGCTGCCGGAGATTCTCCTGGTGGTGAGGGTGAGTCACTGGAGGGGTGGCGCCGCCGTGGGTGGCGACGCCGGAGCTGTTATGGGCTGTGTGTATAAATTGTGAGTGTGTGTGTGTTTTAGTGTGTGTGTGTGTGTGTTTGTGTATGCATGTTGTAGGGCGGCACTGGTGGTGGAATTGGTGGCCGGTGTTGGTTATGTGCCGGCAAGGCTCTGTGGTGGGTAGTCGGCAACAGGTGGTCGCCGGCCAAGGCTGTTATAGGGTGTGAGTATGTATATGTATGCGTGTGTGTGTATGGGTTGCAGTGTGTGTGTGCGCGGTTGAGATGGTGGTTGCCAGCGACTGGAAGTCGCCGGCCAATGTTCCAGGTGGTCTGGGGAGAGTCGCCGGCGACTGGAAGTTGTCGGCCGGAGCTGGGAAGGAAGGGAGAGAGAGATAGAGAGCTTGAGGGTTAGGGTATTGTTGGGGCTGTTTTTGGGGCACTATTCATGCCAGAATCCGGCGAGGGGTGGCCGGAGATGGTGGTCGTCTGAGCTGGGTCGTTGGCAGACCAGGTGGGCCGGCGCGGCCGCAGCAGGTGGCAGCTGCAACTTCCAGGCGCGCTGGGCGCGACACCGGGTGGGCGCGCAGGCCACCGCGGCTGCCGAGCCTGGCCAAGGGCGCTGGGTGCGCACCTGCCGAGGAATGCCAAAGCTGCCGAGGAGTACCGGGAGCTGGCGCGCGCGTCCCTGTCGAGGCCGCCGAATCTGCCGAGAAACATGCCTGACGTCGGGTGCGCTGGCGCACGCGCGCTACGCCGTGTTTGTGATACGAATCCCATTTTTTCCATCGTATGTTATCATCGAATCGTCACCGTCGAGATGTCGTTGACCGGGAGTCGTCGGTCCTGGTCAAAGTCAACCCTTTGATCAAAATTACCAAAATACCCCTCAATCTTAAAATGCTTCGTTCGAGCTCGTTTCAACTCTGATTGAGCTCATTCTTTTTCTGTCGTGACCCAAATTTCATCCTCTTTCATCTCAGCCTTTCAAAACTGAACATCCATTCTATTTTCTTCAACCTCAATCTTTAGGTCTCTCGATCTGTCGTGTCTTTAACGATCTTTCTTTCTCTGAAATCATTTATAGCTTTAATTATACTTATTAAGGATCTAAGAAACACAGTAACTTATGTAGGCTATCACTTGGATTGACCATTGAGATACTTGATTTTTGATACTTGCTACTCACGTGGTAACCACCAAACAAGTGGGGGTAATTTCTAACTCTTTATCTGTTTACACTTTTTCCTATTTTGAAGTATGATTGAGGAATACTAAATGTTGTGATTATATGCCATGTATATGTGTTCATGATATACTGTGAAAGGACTTCGGTTCACATTGCATGTTCGGAGGGTCTTATGGACCGCAAAAAAATTGTCTCTTATCTCTTCTACTACCTGAAAGGTCTTGCAGTCCTGTAAATGCGCTAGCGGTATTTAAGACCGTTTGGTAGGGTAAGTCGGGAAATTCCGCACCTAATGGATGAGTTATGAGATACATGTCTTGTATTTTACGTGTCATGACAACGTGACTGAATGTTACATTTCCTGTAAAATATATCTGTTAACTTTTATAAGATGCGGATTTTATCCCCACGAGTGCATTCCACGCACTCACCCCCTATTCTGTAATTCATGTTACAGGAGATGACGAGCATGATGAACCGTAGAGAGAGAGAGAGGTGGTGCTCTATTCGAATATGTGTATTTAAGTCTGTGGTTCCACAAATAATTAAACAATGATTTTTTTATAATTTACGTTTTGTAACAAATAAATTTCTATATGTTTGGATGATGGATCCTAATGGTGTATTTCCACTGCAAATGATTTTTTTAATCGGTTGAATCCGGTTGTTGATATGTAATGATTCTGATCTTCATCTTCTACCTCATTCTTCTGTCGTCTCCTACTTTATTCTTCAGATAACTGTCTCCTACCTCTTTCTTCTATATGTGTCACGCCCCAGTTTCTTCCATACAAAAGTTATCAGAGTTTTAATTAAAACAGAGGCGTGCAAAAGAAGAAGATAGCAAAGGACGATCAGAAGAAGAAGATAAAAGACATCAGAATCTTTCTCATAACATATCGGACACCGACGACTCCATATCATACAAACATCGGACACAGCCGATTCTCAAAAACATCAACACAGCGGATAAACATCAACAGGATCCATCGTCATCAGAGTTTACAGAAATTATATATACATTACAAAAGATTGTGATCATTGTTTTCTTGATACTTCGTAAAATACACTTTATGAAAATCCCAAATGTGGCACCATCTCTCTCTCTACTGCTCTATGGTTCATCATCTCTTGTAGTGTGAGTACAGATTAAGGGGTCAGTGCATGGAATACACTGGTGGAGATAAACTCTGCATCTTATAACACTCGACAAAGATGTATATATAATAAACCGAAAGTTCACAGCAAAGAGGCACGTTGTCACAACACGTAAAATTCACAGCAGGCATTAGAAATGGTAAGGGACAAATAGGTGCGGGTGTTCCCCGTCTTATCCTATAAAAACGGACTCATTACCATTGATGCATTTCCATAGGACCACCAAACCTTCTTAGAGTATTAGAAAATGGGTAGGGGACGAATGCATGATCAGAGTTGGACCGCAGCCCATGCACAGTATGAGTATGACACAGCACTTATAAAAAATAAACACGACATTTAACATCTCTCAATAGAGCATCCAAATAGGGAAAACAGTAAACAAATTAAGAATTAGAAATTACCCCCACCTCGATAAGAGGTTATCACGTGTTCTGACAAGATAAAGAGTCAAGCCTAATGCGTACAATTCAACCGATAGCCTACAAAAGTACCGTGATATCTTAGATCTTCAAAAGACATAAAGACGGATATAAATAAAGAAAAGAACGATCGAGAAGACGGGACGGATAAGCAAGACTCGAGGATATAGGATATCGAGACAAGTATGGAAGGAAAACTTGGTAAAAAGGGTTGACTCGACCGAGATCACCGACTCCCAACACAAGGATGGAAACAAACGACTCGAACCGACCAACGAAAACACTCACTGGTACGCATACAACGCACCCGGCAAAAAAACCCTACACAAATACCCCTTTCACGGTCGTGCAATCCACGCACGACTGTGCTCTACAAAGCTCGACCGTGCGCCACCTCCCAGTGGCCGCGCACGGTCACCATCTCTGGCGCACGGCCGTGCCCTGGCGCACGGTCCTGCGCCAACCAGCCTACCCAGCTCGCCACCATGACCGTCTTCTTCCTCAAGCTTCGGCCAGCGACTCCCGTCGCCGGCAACACTTCTGCTACCATGGCCGGTGACCTCCCATCGCCGGTAACACCCAACATCACACAACATACAACCCAAAATACGATCAAAACACAACACACATCAAAGATCTCCCAAAACCACACACACACACACACACAACTCCGGCCACTCCGACCGGCGGCTCCACCACCCCCTACCCGAAGATAAACACTCCGGAATGGTTATCTACCATCCCGGCAAGGAAGACGAGAGAGAGAAAGCAAGAAACGAGGAGAGAGAAAAGATGATGAACTCAAACAAGGTTTTTGGGATGGTTGACCGGCGATTTGCCGGTGATCCGACCGTCGGAACGGAGAAATAAGACCGTCACTAGACTCGCCTCGACGAGAGCTACAACCTATGCGAAAACTGTTCAATTCTGAGACAGTTGACTTTTCCGGCCACCAGTGGCGGCGGCGGCGGCGGTTACCGAAAAAAGAAAGAGAAAAGAGAGAGAAACTTACGTGTTTTTCGATTATGAGCTCGTGTGATTTATCGACTTAAAAACAAGCTATATATACTCCTCCAAACATGGCTACTATTCACTATAAATATCTCATATTCTGCCCTTCGCATACGTCTCGTATACGTCGTTTCACTGTTTTCTTCACTACTCGAGCTACAAAACTCCGATTGACCTCTAGTTCGTTTCTATTTTCTCATTTTTCCGTTACGCATCTCATAATATAAAAAAAATCTTCTTGGTTTCATGTCTAAAAATTACGTTCTTCTAAATCAGCATCAAACACATATTTGTAACGCACATAAATACATCCAGACACCCAAAATTAACACACATAGAAATATTTCAATTAAGGGTTTAATTATTTAATTATCAAATTATGCTTCGTTTTGTCCTGGGCGCTACATCCCTTACCCCTTAAAAGAATTTCATCCTCGAAATTAGACGCGTACCTAAGAAAGGCAAATCGGGATATTTCGTCCGAATATGATCTTCTAGTTCCCACGTGGCTTCTTCCTTCCCATGACGACTCCACTGAACTTTAACTATAGATACCTCTCGATTCCTTTACTGATGCTTTTTCCTATCCAGAATGGCTATAGGAAATTCTTCATAGGTCAAATCTTTCTCCCATTCTATGTCATCTTGTTCGATTATGTGACTTGGGTCGAAAATGTACTTCCTTAGCATAGATACATGGAAGACATTGTGTACTCTAATGAGGTCTGGCGGTAAAGCTAAACGATATGCGACCTCTCCAACTCATTCCAAAATCTCAAAGGGTCCTATGTATCTCGATTTCAACTTTCCTTTCTGTCCGAATCGACGAACTCCTTTAGTGGGTGACATTCTCAAAAAAACTTTGTCTCCCACCTCAAATTTCAACTCCCGTCGTCTCTTATCTGAGTACGCTTTTTGTCAATCTTGTGCTATCTTTATTCTTTCCCGAATTTTCTTGATTATCTCAATTGTCTGTTCCACCAATTCGGGTCCCAACACCTTCTTTTCGCCTACTTCGTCCCAACAAATAGGAGAACGACATTTCCTTCCATAAAGAGCTTCATATGGTGCCATCCCAATTGTGGATTGGTAACTGTTGTTGTAAGCAAATTCTACTAGGCACAAGTGTTCTTCCCAAGTCCCTTGAAGATCCAAAACACAAGCTCTTAACATATCTTTCAGAATCTGAATTGTTCTTTCTGACTGTCCGTCTGTTTGAGGATGAAAAGTTGTGCTGAAAGCTAGTTTGGTCCCTAACTCTTTCTGTAGACTATGCCAAAACCTGGATGTAAATCGAGGATCTCTATCTGACACTATAGTAACCGGTACACCATGCAATCGGACAATCTCTTCAAGATAAATCCGAGCCAACTTATCTAGTCCAAAAGTCATCTTGATCGGTAGAAAGTGTGCAGACTTTGTTAATCTATCCACAATGACCCATACTGCATGGTTCCCTCGCTTGGTTCTTGGCAGACCCACTACAAAATTCATAGCTATATGCTCCCACTTCCATTCCGGGATTTCCAACGGAGTTCGCAATCCAGCTGGTCGTTGGTGTTCAGCTTTTACTTGTTGACATACCAAACATTTCTTTACGAACAGTCCGATGCTTCTTTTCATACTCTCCCACCAAAAGTTTTCTCTCAAATCCCGGTACATTTTCGTACCTCCAGGATGTGCTGACAACGGCGTGCAATGAGCTTCTTTAAGGATTTCTTTTCTCAGATTCTCGTCCTTTGGCACGCATATTCTTCCCCTGAAGACAAGGGCTCCATCTGTTGCAAAGGAGAAGCCCTCAGCTTTTCCACGGTCCATGCGAGTTTTCGTCTTTGTTAAGAAATCATCCTTCTTTTGAGCTTCAATACGTCGTTCACGAAGTCTGGGTTTCACAGTCAAAGTTGCCATCAAGACTTCGATGCTGTTCGGAGGTGAGACCATTTCCAGATTCAACCTTGACATTTCTTCGACTAAATGGCGTTGGTTGGTGATCATAGACGTCATAATCCCTTTTTCTTTTCTACTGAGTGCATCGGCCACCACATTTGCCTTACCAAGGTAATAATGGATCGTAACGTCATAATCCTTCACTAACTCTAACCACCTTCTCTGTCTCATGTTTAGCTCTTTCTATTCGAAGAAATACTTTAGGCTCTTATAATTAGTGTATATCTCACACTTCAAGCCATACAGATAATATCTCCAAATTTTTAGAGCATACACAACCGCAGCCAACTCCAGATCGTGAGTCGGATAGTTTTGTTTGTGAGCTTTCAATTGTCGGGATGCATAAGCCACCACTTTTCCTTGTTGTATCAGAACGTACCCCAAACCTTGTTTAGACGCATCACTATAGATCACGAATTCCTTTGTTACATCCGGAACTGTCAAGATTGGTGCTTCTGTCAGTTTCTTCTTTAGCTCTTGGAAACTTTGCTCGCATTGTTCCGTCCATTGGAACTTTACATCTTTCCGCGTCAAATGAGTCATCGGAGCAGCAATCTTCGAAAATCCATTTATGAATCTTCTGTTAGGATGTATACTATAAGCCTAGCTTTTGTGTGGACATCTTTTATGGAATGAGAATCACTTTGGTCATATGTTTGCATTTTATATTTGTTATATATGTTTATGCAATGTCCAATTAATTTATATTATAGATAACTTGGTGTGTGGTGCCACACAGAAGATCATGTTATTAGTTTCTTATAAATTATAAATAGTAGCTCACAACCAAGATGGATTTGGACAAATCATCGGAATGGTTGTAGTGTAGTTTGGTATTAGTCTGTCTTGACTATAAAACTACACTAGTACACTTTGTGTGTATTGAGCAAGACCATTTGAGGTTGTTCGTTTTATACTGACTATATAATAGAACAAGACCTTTGTTATTATGGATGTACATCTTCTTAATCCCTATATAATAATGGGCACGTATGCTCAGTGTTTATTTCTTTAATTTGCTAATGGGTGAGATTTATTCATAAATCAATAAGCTCGGTGAGTTGGGAGATAGCATTGTTTATATGGTGTGTTGTTGATTATAGAAGGAATCTGTGTCCTAATTATTTAGGATGATAATGTCCCCTTGAGGAGCTCATAAGGATTATCATGTAAACCCTGCAGGTGGATTTAATCCGACATGATAATAAGGATGAGTGGTACTACTCTTGGAATTAGATGTAAATTAATTAAGTTATCAGTAACTTATTTAATTTACGGACATTCGATATCTTAAACACGGGGAAATAAATGTACACATAATAAGAAGGAGCTCATATTAAATATGGGATTGGGACGGTAGTTCAATAATAATTCTCTAGTGGACTGAATTATTATTGATGGGCTTAAGTTATGTGTTCGGGCCGAACACAGGATACTTAAGCCCATCAGGAGGCCCAACCCAATTCCTCCTCTAGGTCCCTGGTGTAGCCTATATATAGCTCTTTTCATCAGAACCTCATTTAACACAGATCACAGAAAACACATGATAGTGAGAGAGAGCAGAACTGAGTTTTCTCGAAGGATCATTGGCCACGCAACGTTTGAGAAAGGCTGTAGGAATATATCAGAAGATCAAAGAGGTCTACAAGGGTATGATTTCTTTCCACTGCGTATTTTTTATGGATCCCGATTCTGATAGCATAGAGCCGGCGATCCATCGGTTCCAACATCTTCGATAGTATCCCGCCATACCAATAAAACTCTGTACTTCCTTGACATTGGTTAGAGTTTCCCATTTGCTGACAGCTGCAACTTTGTCGGGGTCTACCTCGATCCCTTGTGACGAAATGATATGACCAAGAAAACCTATCTTATCCATCCAGAACTCGCATTTCTTAAATTTTACAAAGAGCTTTTCTTTCCGTAGAACTTCCAGCGCAATCCTAAGATGTTGCTCATGTTGCGTCTTATCACATGAATATATAAGAATATCGTCGATAAACACGATAACGAAATGATCGAGATAAGCATGGAAAACACGATTCATCAGATCCATGAAAACAGCGGGTGCATTGCTAAGTCCAAATGGCATTACTACAAACTCGTAGTGGCTATATTTGGTTCTGAATGTTGTCTTAGACATATCGGCATCTTTAACCTTCATCTGATGATATCCAGACCTTAAATCAATTTTCGAGAATACGCTAGCACCTCTTAACTGATCAAAAAGATTACGATTCGAGGTAGTGGATATTTATTCTTGATAGTTCTCTTATTCAGCTCCCTGTAATCAATACACATCTGGAAACTTCCATCTTTCTTTTTCACAAATAGCACTGGAGCTCCCCAGGGAGACACGCTCGGTCTAATAAAACCCTTGTCCAGAAGTTCTTGTAGTTGCACCTTTAATTCTTGTAATTCTTTCGGTGTCATTCGGTAAGGAGCTTTCGATACCGGTGCTGATCCTGGTACATGATCAATCCCAAAGGTCACCTGACGATCTGGTGAAGGACCAGGTACATCTTCGGGAAAAACGTCCGTAAATTCTCTTACCACCGGTACATCCTCAATGGAACTCATTCCTTGTTCAAGACTCACCATGCTGACTAACCAAGCTTTGCAATTTCTTTTGCTAAGCATTTGGTTTGCCTTCATAACCGATATAATTCTCGTATCAACTTTAACTCGTGTCCCATAAAAAGTGAACTCGGGTTCTCCAGGTGTTTGAAAAATTATCTCTCTTGTACGACACTTGATCACTGTGTGATTCGACTCAAGCCAGTCCATTCCGAGGATAATGTCGAAATCCTTCATCTCCAATGCGTGTAGATCGGCCAAAAGGATCCTCTTCTCAAAAGCGATTCATAGATGACGATACAGGTGTTTTGTCTTTACCATCTTTCTTGACGAAATACTAACCTCTAAGGTTTTAGCATCTACCCTACTATCCTCAAACTTCAACAGCTTACAGAAATTGACAGAGATAAAAGAGTGGGTCGCTCTGGTATCAAATAAAACAAGAGCGGTATATCACATACTGTTAACATACCTGTCATTGTCTCCGACCCTTCCGCAGCCTCCGGGCGAGTAAGAGCAAAAGCACGTGCCCTGTCGGCTACCGGCCTCGAACTTGTAGTTGCAGTCGTTGGGCCTTTTGACTTCCTACAATTCGCTGCAATATGCCCTGGTTCCCCACATGAATAGCAGCTTCTTGTTTCTGGTTGACATGGCCCCATGTGTACTCTTCGGCATCTAGGACACGGATTCCTAAGTCGAGGGGTGGGGAGAAGTGGAGCGTTGTTCTCTCTCAGAAACTTGTTTTGGGTAACACCCTGACTCGGCCCTGCCCACTTCCTTTTCATAGGCATCGGAGCAAACTTCTTAGGAGGCACTACATCCAATCGCAGTCGGGAGGCAATTTCTTGAGCTCTCTCAATTATACTAGAATAAGTCATAACTCCCTGTCCGGCCAAAATCGATCCAATCTCCGAGCGTAGACCCTTTTCGAATCTCCGGACCTTTTTGGCATCAGTGTCGACCAGGTGAGTGACATATCTACTTAGATGATTAAATTTCCATTCGTATTCCCCTACCATCATAGTTCCTTGACATAGATGTAAAAATTTCATCTCCTTTCTGTCTCGGTAAGACTGTGGTATAAAATGATGAGTAACTACTTCTTTAAAGTCCTCCCACGTCATCTCTTCCCTTTGCTGCGGCAACATCGTCCTTTCATAGGAATCCCACCAATGGCTTGCCTCCTCTATGAGCTGAAAAATCGCACATGAAATCTTTTGTTCCTTAGTACATGCCAGATGCCCAAACAGTCGATCTAGCGATCTCAACCACTCCTCTGCCTCTAAGGGTTCGCCTTTTCCATTGAACATCGGCGGATTAAAGCGCCGAAATTGTTCGTATATTAGATTCGGATCAGGCCTAGCTGGTGGTGGTGCGGCTCGCGTAATCTCAAAGTGTTGTGCTAATCCTCTTAGCACCAACACTAGATCTCCCATGCTTGGATCTGTTTCCCGTTCTTGCTGATTAGCCATAGGTGTTTGTTCTCTCCGAGGTCGTCCTCGAGATATAGCTCTGTTACGATGTATACGAATATATCATTCAGGTTTCAAAATAAATATATAATAAGTAAAAGAAAATAAATACGGCAAGCATGAAGAGATACAAACGTGGATTCCATATTATAAGAGGGAGATACACGTGCATTAAATGTACATATAAGCAAAATATGGGTAGCCTTTACCCCACACCAAAATGGGTTATATACATTTAATAGTTAAACGACTACCACATACGTATATAAGAGTTTCATCATTCCTGGTTTATATACACAAAACGGTCTCTTAACTATCATCTATACCACCACAGCTGGAGATGACGGAGGTCCCTGCAGGCCCGGTGCCACATTCCTCGGGTCCTCTGCATCCGGATTGTCCTCTTCAGGATCCTCTTCCGGTTCCTCCTCCTCAGGATCCTCTTCAGGTTCCTCCTTCAAATCATCTTCCTCATCCTCCGAGCTGTCACTAGAAGGGTCATAAGGTCCAGGCTCGGGGGTAGTCGGATAGCTATGACGGCCCCACAATTCTAACATATTCCTCGCCACTCTTCCGAAATCTACAACCGGTGTGTTATCCACAGCTGAATACACCACCTCATCACGGAAAACGAGACGCGCTCTAGCCGCCCATGCATTCGGCAAAGTATGAATCATATGTGTGCAAGCCTGCATATTAGGGATACCACCCCATGTTCCCCCTGTCTCTCGCCAACAATGAAATAATCTAGATATATGCTCACCAATTGATACTTTTCCCGACACTCGGCTTTCAAAGAAATGTCATCTAAGTCGTACCTCACGCGTCTCTACCGATGGAACACGCATTCTAGCGGTACGTCTAAATCTAGCCATCTGTCAAGTATAAACTGTATAAGTTGCTTCGTTTCATATGAAACTTTATCCGTATCATCCTTTCGAACCCTAACAGTGTAGTTCAGGTAAGCAAGATGTCATGTAAGCAAGATAACACGTATCAAACACACATTCTTCATATAAAGTTATGTGACTTAAGGTGAGACACGCCTAGAGAGAGAGAGTGGTGCTTATACTTTCTTTCAGAAAAGACTTTTTAAACATTTTCAACACGTTTTATCTCATTTTCTCTTTATCAAACCAAACCAAGCAGAGTCCTACAAAGGGTAGAACATTTGCTCTGATACCATATTGTCACGCCCCAGTTTCTTCCATACAAAAGTTATCAGAGTTTTAATTAAAACAGAGGCGTGCAAAAGAAGAAGATAGCAAGGAACGATCAGAAGAAGAAGATAGAAGACATCAGAATCTTTCTCATAACATATCGGACACCGCCGACTCCATATCATACAAACATCGGACATAGCCGATTCTCAAAAACATCAACACAACGGATAAACATCAACAGGATCCATCGTCATCAGAGTTTACAGAAATTATATATACATTACAAAAGATTGTGATCATTATTTTCTTGATACTTCGTAAAATACACTTTATAAAAATCCCAAATGTGGCACCATCTCTCTCTCTACTGCTCTATGGTTCATCATCTCCTGTAGTGTGAGTACAGATTAAGGGGTCAGTGCATGGAATACACTGGTGGAGATAAACTCTGCATCTTATAACACTCGACAAAGATGTATATATAATAAACCGAAAGTTCACAGCAAAGAGGCACATTGTCACAGCACGTAAAATTCACAACAGGCATTAGAAATGGTAAGGGGACGAACAGGTGTGGGTGTTTCCCGTCTTATCCTATAAAAACGGTCTCATTACCGTTGGTGCATTTCCATAGGACCACCAAACCTTCTTAGTGTTAGGATGTATACTATAAGCCTAGCTTTTGTATGAACATCTTTTATGGAATGAGAATCACTTTGGTCATATGTTTGCATTTTATATTTGTTATATATGTTTATGCAATGTCCAATTAATTTATATTTGCATCTTTTATGTGGCACGTATGCTCAGTGTTTATTTCTTTAATTTGCCAATGGGTGAGATTTATTCATAAATCAATAAGCTCGGTGAGTTGGGAGATAGCATTGTTTATATGGTGTGCTGTTGATTATAGAAGGAATCCGTGTCCTAATTATTTAGGATGATAATGTCCCCTTGAGGAGCTCATAAGGATTATCATGTAAACCCTGCAGGTGGATTTAATCCGACATGATAATAAGGATGAGTGGTACTACTCTTGGAATTAAATGTAAATTAATTAAGTTGTCAGTAACTTGTTTAATTTACGGACATTCAATATCTTAAACACGGGGAAATAAATGTACACATAATAAGAAGGAGCCCATATTAAATATGGGATTGGGACGATAGTTCAATAATAATTCTCTAGTGGACTGAATTATTATTGATGGGCTTAAGTTATGTGTTCGGGCCGAACACAGGATACTTAAGCCCATCAGGAGGCCCAACCCAATTCCTCCTCTAGGTCCCTGGTGTAGCCTATATGTAGCTCTTTTTCATCAGCGCCTCATTGAACACAGATCACAGAAAATACATGATAGTGAGAGAGAGCAGAACTGAATTTTCACGAAGGATCGTTGGCCACGCAACGTTCGAGAAAGGCTATAGGAATACATCAGAAGATCAAAGGGGTCTACAAGGGTATGTTTCTTTTCCGCTGCGTATTATCTTTGGATCTCGATTCCGATAGCAGAGGGCCGGCGATCCGTTGGTTCCAACAATTGGTATCGGAGCCACGGTTTCTGGTTCTATGCAATTGGATCGATTTATTATTATGATCTTATGCTATATCATATGTTTTATGTTCAGATTGTATGATAGTAGGATTGCATAGAATAACTCGGTTTTGCAGGTTACCTATATATCCAACTATTATGGTCTGTATGTATGATTAATGTATGATCTAAACCCTCGAACCTGTCGAGGTTTTTGTTTTGGGTTGGTTGCATAGATGTAATAGTAAAAACACGGCGGTTTGTCGTGTTAGGTTTTACGTATTCTTGATATGTTCTTGATGTAATACTGTTCGATCTCATATGATGTATTTTTCGAACTAGATTCTGTATAGGATTGGTAGATGTTCGAACTAGATTCTGTATAGGATTGGTAGATGTTCGAACTAGATTCTGTATAGGATTCCTGTTCGATCGAGACTTCTATTCGAACTAGGATTGCTCGAAGGGAATGTTCGATCAGATTGCTAGGCGCTGGAACTAATTGCTGGATGGGGCTGTTCGATCAGATCGCTAGATTGGTGCTGATTAGGTGCAACAGCTCGAGGGATTTGCGCAACAGGTCGATCCCCGTTTAGCAGGCAAATATTCGATCGAAGTGGCCATAATAGTTGGATTTTTTTCTTTCCATATTTATTGTTTATCTATATGTTTGTTGTTTTATCAAGCATGCTTTTATATGTTACATGTTATTGCATACTAAAATCCCTCATTTAAATAACTAAGTGGGAGAGGGAATTATTTTGAATAAATCCCATAGCCTCCATTATTGGTTTGTAAGTGATGCATTTAAACTTACACGTTGGCTTTGAGTGCCTTCTTCCACATTGGATGAGTTTGATTGCGGATCAGTAGATCAAACTTCCTCTATGGATAATTATAGAAAATTATTTAGGAGCGTATGATCTTCTCCATCTGAAGAGATATAATCCTAGATAATGGACTTAGTATTAAGTAATGGTACACACTTAGGTGCATATGATAGTATCCTCCCCATCGGAGTAAGTGCTGTTGTTTGCATGGCTAAAGTTAAACCAACTATTAATTTTATTTTGTTTGATAAGATAATGAAATTAATGGGTAAAACCTCCTCTAACGAATGTTTGAATTAGTATACGTCCACACTATCGTGGCATACGAAATTCATGGTGTATCGAGGTGTTGGTGAATTTAATTATATTGTTTGAGGGAACAATATAGGCTTTAAATTCTATATGTTATGACCTATGTATTTATTTATTTATTTATATGATTCTCAGGATTTCATTATGTCTTTCAACCCACTTGTTGTTATACTCAAAGAAAATAAACTTATTGGTCCTAATTATATTGACTGGAAAAGAAACCTGGATATTGTCCTAACTGCTGAAGAGTACAAGTTTGTACTCCATGAGCACTGTCCTGACATGTCTGATGAAAACTCTAGTGAAGAGGAGAAAGTGTATTATAGGAAGTGGGTTAAGGCAGATGAGATGGCGCGGTGTTACATTTTGGCTTCCATGTCAAATGTACTGCAACATCAGCATCAGGCCATGCCCACTGCCTATGATATGATGCACAATCTCAAAGAACTCTTCGGACACCAGAGTCGGGCTGCCAGACAGGAGGCAATGAGAAACTTAATGACGACCACCATGTCTGAAGGGACACCTGTGAGTGATAACGTCCTTAAGATGATGGCTCATTTGAATAAGATGGAAGTCCTTGGAGCTGAAATCGATGGGGAAACCCAGGTCGATATCGTGCTCCAAACACTGCCTAAGAGTTTTGAGCAGTTCCGCCTTAATTATAACATGAACAAAAGGATGTACTCCTTGGCGGAACTTCTGACAGAACTCAAATCGGCAGAAGGACTATTTTGTCAAAGTTCTCAAGCTTACGTTGCTGAAAATGTTTCTACTTCTAAGCCGAAAGGTGGAAAGAAGAAGAAGAAACAAAATCCTTCGGCGAAGAAAGCGAATGGACCTCAAAAGGCTGGGCCACAAGGTGGCGTGAAAAAGCCAAAGGGCAAGTGCTTCTCATGCAAGCAGCCTGGACATTGGAAGGTAGATTGTCCCAAGAAAAAGGAGAACAAAGAAGGTATATCTTATTCACTAATTACTGAAACATGTTTAGTGGTGTTATCTACCGGTACCTGGTGTGTAGATACGGGAGCCACTGATCATGTCTGCAATTCTTTGCAGGGGTTCCAGGAAACCAGGCGACTTAGTGAGGGTGAGATTACCATCTACATAGGCAACGCTACGAAAGTGGCGGCAGTTGCAGTGGGAGATGTTTATTTATCTTTTGATAGGAACAAGACTTTGGTTTTGAGGAATTGTCTTTACGTACCTTGTTTTAGAAAGAACTTGATTTCGGTTTCTAAGTTATTTTTGGATGGATATTCTGTTTCTTTTGATGGCAAAGTGGTTGTCAAGAAAAATAGGGTTATTATCTGTTCTGGTACGTTGGTTGGCAATTTATATACTCTTAATCCAATAACTCATACGATGCAACAAATGGAAATTAATAATACATCTTCTAACTCAAATAAGAGAAAAGAACCTTCTAAAATGAACCAAACATATCTTTGGCATCTAAGACTAGGTCACATTAACTTGAGTAGGATTCAAAGGTTGATAGCCGATGGACCTTTGAGTTCATTGGAAGTGGAAAACTATCCGACCTGCGAGTCCTGCTTGGAAGGAAAAATGACCAAGAGGCCTTTTAAAGCCAAGGGGTATAGAGCCAAAGAAGTGTTGGAATTGGTTCATTCTGATTTGTGTGGTCCTATGACTATCCAGGCAAGAGGTGGCTTCGAATATTTTGTCTCTTTCATAGACGATTTTTCAAGATATGGGTATATTTATTTGATGCGCCGCAAGTTTGAGTGCTTTGATAAATTCAAAGAGTACAAGGCTGATGTGGAGAAGCGTCATGGTAAATGTATCAAAACACTACGATCTGATCGTGGTGGCGAGTACCTCTTAGGAGAGTTTAGGAATTACTTATCAGAGGCTGGGATTCAATCTCAATTGTCTGCACCTGGTACACCCCAACAAAACGGTGTGGCAGAACGAAGGAATAGGACTCTCATGGAAATGGTTAGATCGATGATGAGTTATTCAGAATTACCGAATTCGTTTTGGGGATATGCCCTAGAAACGGCGGCGTATATTCTGAACTTGGTACCTTCTAAGACAGTATCCTCTACTCCCACAGAATTGTGGAATGGGCGTAAGCCTAATCTGAAACACATTCGGATTTGGGGTAGTCCAGCACATGTGCTGAAGGGAGACGCTGATAAGTTGGAATCTCATACGGATGTTCGGCTGTTTGTGGGCTATCCTAGAGGAACGAAAGGTGGTTTATTTTATAGTCCTAAGGATCAAAAGGTCATTGTTAGCACAAATGCCCGATTCTTAGAAGAGGACTATGTAATGAACCACAAGCCCACGAGTAAAATTATTCTAGAGGAAATCAGAGGGGAAATCCCTACCTTAGTACCAACGGTACAAGATGAGATACCACAGGAGTCCGCACCGTGCGTCACTTATGATACACTGTTACCACGTGTGCCTCGTCGTAGTGGGAGGGTTGTTAGACAACCTGATAGATTCATGTTTTTAGGAGAGTCCTCGGACTTAGTGCCTAGTGAACATGAATCTGATCCTTGGACCTATGACGAAGCACTCCAAGATAAAGATGCAAAATCTTGGCAAAAGGCTATGACTTCTGAGATAGAATCTATGGATTCTAATCAAGTCTGGGAGCTTGTAGAACCACCAAATGGTGTAAAAGCCATTGGATGTAAGTGGGTCTACAAAAGAAAATGAGGGTCAGACGGGAAAGTGGAAACTTTCAAAGCAAGGCTTGTTGCGAAGGGGTATACTCAGAAAGAAGGGATCGATTATGAGGAAACTTTTTCGCCGGTAGCTATGCTCAAGTCTATTCGGATTCTTTTGTCTATTGCTGCTCATATGAATTATGAGGTTTGACAAATGGATGTTAAGACAGCTTTCCTTAATGGAAGTCTTGAAGAAAACATCTATATGAAGCAACCAGAAGGATTCATTGCAAAGGGCAAAGAGCATCTTGTGTGTAAGCTTAATCGATCTATTTATGGATTGAAACAAGCTTCGAGATCTTGGAACATCCGTTTTGATGAGGTAATCCAGTCTTATGGATTCATTCAATGTCCGGATGAGTCTTGTCTATACAAGAAGAGTGACGGAAACGTGGTGGTATTTCTTGTACTATACGTAGATGACATCTTGCTCATTGGCAACAATGTCAAGACGTTGTCAGACGTAAAGGTATGGCTATCCAAGCAGTTTGATATGAAGGACTTGGGAGAAGTTGGACATATTCTTAGGATCAAAGTTATAAGGGATCGCAAGAAAAGAATGTTATGCTTATCTCAAGCTTCGTACATTGATACCATTCTAACTCGTTTTAGCATGCAAAACTCCAAGAAAGGTTTTCTACCTTTTCGACATGGAGTTCCTTTATCTAAGGAGATGTGTCCTAAGACACCAAAGGAGATAGAGGATATGAAGGCAGTTCCTTATGCTTCGGCTATAGGAAGCCTAATGTATGCAATGCTATGTACGAGACCAGATATCTGCTTTGCCGTTGGCATGGTTAGCAGATATCAGAGTAACCCAGGACAAGGACATTAGACTGCGGTAAAGCATATTTTAAAGTACCTGAAAAGGACTAGAAATTATATGCTGGTTTACCAGGCAGATGATTTGCTTCCTGTAGGTTACACGGATTCTGATTTCCAGTCGGATAGGGACAACAGTAAATCTACCTCGGGTTATGTGTTTATCTTAGGAAGTGGAGCCATTATATGGAGGAGTGTTAAGCAGAAATGCGTTTCAGACTCCACCATGGAAGCTGAGTATGTGGCAGCCTCTGAGGCAGCCAAAGAAGTTGTATGGCTCAGGAACTTCTTGATGGACTTAGAAGTGATTCCTGGTTTGCCCAAAGCTATCACAATTTATTGTGATAACAGTGGTGCAGTGGCAAACTCGAAGGAACCACGAGCCCATAAAGTAAGTAAACACATTGAGCGCAAGTACCACCTCATACGAGACATCGTAAAGCGAGGAGAAGTTGTTGTCGCCAAAATTGCATCAGCACATCCTTTCACAAAGGCCCTTCCAGCGAAAGCTTTTGATGGGCATGTTGAAGGAATGGGAATCAGATGTATGACGGCGCTTATGGCAGCATAGTCTTTTAGTATAAGTGGGAGATTGTTAGGATGTATACTATAAGCCTAGCTTTTGTATGAACATCTTTTATGGAATGAGAATCACTTTGGTCATATGTTTGTATTTTATATTTGTTATATATGTTTATGCAATGTCCAATTAATTTATATTATAGATAACATGGTGTGTGGTGCCACACAGAAGATCATGTTATCAGTTTCTTATAAATTATAAATAGTAGCTCACAACCAAGATGGATTTGGACAAATCATCGGAATGGTTGTAGTGTAGTTTGGTATTAGTCTGTCTTGACTATAAAACTACACTAGTACACTTTGTGTGTATTGAGCAGGACCAATTAAGGTTGTTCGTTTTATACAAACTATATAATAGAACAAGACCTCTGTTATTATGGATGTACATCTGTAGCGCCCCAGATCAAAACGAGCATAATTGATTAATTAAATATTTTAACGCATGACTTAATAACTATGTGTGTATATTTGGACTGTTTAATTTATTACGTGCGTTCCAGATACGTGTTTAATGCACGCTTTAGATGAGTGTTTCGGATCGATATTTTTCATGGACATGGTATATAGAATATTTCTATACCATTAGATGTATCTTGGAAAGACGAGAAGATAGAAACAAACTAGGGGTCAATCAGAGACCCGTAGCTCAAACGACGACGAAAAGGGCGAAACATGAAGTTTCGGAAATATCAGAAGATATTTACGTGAATAGTAAAACGAGATATTTTGGTGAATAGTAACTTTTCCCAATTTCTATAAATAGGGGCTTCCCCCAATTCATTTCTCACCCTTTCTTCGAACGAGCCTAAAACGACGTTTACGGGTAAGTTTCTTTCTCCTTCTTTCTTTCTCTCTCTCCTCTCTTTCCGTCTCCGGCGCGCCACCGCCGGAGCCACTACCGGCGATCGCCAGAATATTTTCAAAGTCGTCGGAATTGAACGATTTTCGCATAAGTTGTAGCTCTCGTCGAGGCAAGTCTAGTGACAGATTTGTTTCTCCATTCCGACGGTCAGATCGCCGGCAAATCGCCGGTCAACCACCGGAAAAACCTAAGTTTGAGTCTATCACCTTTTCTCTCTTCTCATTTCTTGTTTTCTCTCTCTCGTTTTCCTCACCAGAGTGGTAGATAGTCATCCCGGAGTGTAGGACCTCAGGTTGGGGGTGGTGGAGCCGCCGGGGGAGGCGGCGTGGCCGGAGTTGTGTGTGTGTGGTTTTGGGTGAAAAGCTTGGGTTTGTGTGTGCGTGTGTGATCTCTGTTGGGGGCGGCACAGATGGTGTCGCCATGGGAGAAGTGATGGTCGGCGCTGGTGATGCGTCGGCGAGTCTCGACGATGGGTTTCCGACGACCTTCGATCGCCGGCCAAGTGTTTAAGGATGTGTGTGTGTTGTATATATATATGCATGTTTGTGTGAGTTTGGAGGTTGGGAAGGGTTTGTTCTCACACCGGAATTCGTTGGGGGTAATCGGAGATGGAGGAGGTTGGAACGGGGTTGTCGGTGAGACGTGGAGGTGGTGGCCGGTGACGGGAGGTCACCGGCAAAAAGCTCCATTTTCAGGTGTTTTGTCGCGCACGATCGCACACGGTCGCGCGTGCGCCAATGGGAGCTACTGGACGATCGCGCACGGTCGTGCCCGGGGGAGGAGTGACCGTGCGCGGTAGGGCGGTCGTGGGGAAATATCCATCGATTTTAAAACGCTCCGTTAGAGCTCGTTTCAACTTCGATTGAGCTCATTCTTTTTTTGTTACGACCCTAATCTCACCCTCTTTCATCTCATCCTATTAAACTAAACTTTCACGCTTGTCTCCTCAACCTCAATCTTTAGATCTCTCGATCCGCCGCGTCGTTAACGATCGTTTTTCTGCCGACAACATTTATAGCTTTAATTATACGTTTTTAAAGATCTAAGAAATGATGTAACGTATATAGGCTATCATTTGGATTGAACTTTGAGGCATGAGGTTTGAGACACGGGACTTTGGAACTCGCTACTCACGTGGTAACCACCGAACGAGGTGGGGGTAACTTCTAAACTCTATGTGTTACTGTTTTCTATATTTGATTGTTGAACTCTACGTGTTGTGTTTATATACTGTGTTTATTTTATAATGGTGATGCTACGAAGGGACTTCGGTCCATATCTATGCTACGAAGGGACTACGGTTCATTTCTAAGCTACGTGTCAATATGTAATGTGTTTATATGCTGAACTTTTATATGATTGATTGTTTGAACTTGGAAAGTATCCCCACGAGTGTATTCAACGCACTCACCCCTATTCTGTACTCACCCTACAGGAGATGAAGAGATTCATGATGCGTAGAGAGAGAGGGGTGCCCTATCAGCTATGTCCATCTTCCGGTTTTATCTTTTAAAGCTATGTTGTTCTTTTGTAAAAGAAAAATGTGAAACGATGTTCCACGTTTTGTAAAATGTTAAACTATTCTTTTTCTATGTAAAGGATCCTGATGTTTTTCCGCTACGTAAGGTTTTAAACTTCCTTTTATCGGTTGTATCCGATGTTTCAAGTGTACCACTCCTTGTCTTTTCCTTATTCTTTCTTTTAAATATCATGTATGCCTTTTTCCCCTTTCTTTCTTCACGCCCAAAAAAAAGAAAAACTCTGATATTTTAAGTGAAAGGTTCTGGGGCGTGACAACATCTTCTTAATCCCTATATAATAACGGGCACGTATGCTCAGTGTTTATTTCTTTAATTTGCCAATGGGTGAGATTTATTCATAAATCAATAAGCTCGGTGAGTTGGGAGATAACATTGTTTATATGGTGTGTTGTTGATTATAGAAGGAATCTGTGTCCTAATTATTTAGGATGATAATGTCCCCTTGAGGAGCTCATAAGGATTATCATGTAAACCCTGCAGGTGGATTTAATCCGACATGATAATAAGGATGAGTGGTACTACTCTTGGAATTAGATGTAAATTAATTAAGTTGTCAGTAACTTGTTTAATTTACGGACATTCGATATCTTAAACACGGGGAAATAAATGTACACATAATAAGAAGGAGCCCATATTAAATATGGGATTGGGACGGTAGTTCAATAATAATTCTCTAGTGGACTGAATTATTATTGATGGGCTTAAGTTATGTGTTCGGGCCGAACACAGGATACTTAAGCCCATCAGGAGGCCCAACCCAATTCCTCCTCTAGGTCCCTGGTGTAGCCTATATGTAGCTCTTTTTCATCAGCGCCTCATTGAACACAGATCACAGAAAACACGTGATAGTGAGAGAGAGCAGAACTGAATTTTCTCGAAGGATCGTTGGCCACGCAACGTTCGAGAAAGGTTATAGGAATACATCAGAAGATCAAAGGGGTCTACAAGGGTATGTTTCTTTTCCGCTGCGTATTATCTTTGGATCCCGATTCCGATAGCATAGGGCCGGCAATCCGTCGGTTCCAACACTTAGAGTATTAGAAAAGGGGTAGGGGACGAATGCATGATTAGAGTTGGACCACAGCCCATGCACAGTATGAGTATGACACAGCACTTATAAAAAATAAACACAGCATTTAACATCTCTCAATAGAGCATCCAAATAGGGAAAACAGTAAACAAATTAAGAATTATAAATTACCCCCACCTCGATAAGAGGTTATCACGTGTTCTAACAAGATAAAGAGTCAAGCCTAATGCGTACAATTCAACCTATAGCCTATAAAAGTACCGTGATATCTTAGATCCTCAAAAGACATAAAGACGGATATAAATAAAGAAAAGAACGATCGAGAAGACGGGACGGATAAGCAAGACTCGAGGATATAGGATATCGAGACAAGTGTGGAAGGAAAACTTGGTAAAAAGGGTTGACTCAACCGAGATCCCCGACTCCCAACACAAGGATGGAAACAAATGACTCGAACCGACCCACAAAAACACTCGCCAGTGCGCATACAACACACCCGGCAAAAAAACCCTGCACAGACACCCCTCACACGGTCATGCAATCCGCGCACAACCGTGCTCTACAAAGCTCGACCGTGCGCCACCTCCTAGTGGCCGCACACGGTCACCCATCTCTAGCGCACGGCCGTGCCCTGGCGCACGGTCCTGCGCCAACCAGCCTACCCAGCTCGCCACCATGATCGTCTTCTTCCTCAAGCTTCGGCCGGCGACTCCCGTCGTCGGCAACACTTCTGCTACCATGGCCGGTGACCTCCCGTCGTCGGTAACACCCAACATCACACAACATACAACCCAAAACACGATCAAAACACAACACACATCAAAGATCTCCCAAAACCACACACACACAACTCCGGCCACTCCGACCGACGGCTCCACCACCCCCAACCCGAAGACAAACACTTCGGAATGGTTATCTACCACCCCGATAAGGAAGACGAGAGAGAGAAAGCAAGAAACGAGGAGAGAGAAAAGGTGATGAACTCAAACAAGGTTTTTGGGACGGTTGACCGGCGATTTGCCGGTGATCCGACCGTCGGAATGGAGAAATAAGGCCATCACTAGACTCACCTCGACAAGAGCTACGACCTATGCGAAAACCGTTCAATTCTGAGACAGTTGACTTTTCCGGCCACCGGCGGCGGCTACCGGAAAAAGAAAGAGAAAAGAGAGAGAAACTTACGTGTTTTTCGATTATGAGCTCGTGTGATTTATCGACTTAAAAACAAGCTATATATACTCCTCCAAACATGGCTACTATTCACCATAAATATCTCGTATTCTACCCTTCGCATACGTCTCGTATACGTCGTATTCTTTGTTTCACTGTTTTCTTCACTACTCGAGCTACAAAACTCCGATTGACCTCTAGTTCATTTCTATTTTCTCATTTTTCCATTACGCATCTCATAATATAAAAAAAAATCTTCTTGGTTCTGTGTCTAAAAATTACGTTCTTCTAAATCAGCATCAAACACATATCTATAACGCACATAAATACATCCAGACACCCAAAATTAACACACATAGAAATATTTCAATTAAGGGTTTAATTATTTAATTATCAAATTATGCTTCATTTTGTCTTGGGCGCTACAATATGTGTTTGTCTCTTACCTCCTTCTATTTTATATCATGCACGTCTCTTTTCCTTCTTTCTTCACGTCCACAATGAAAACTCTGATAATTTTTAAGAAAGATTTTGGGGCGTGACAGAACCACTTAATTAATGATAAATAATTATTTCGTTATATAAAATTGGGAAAAATAGTTTTTTGGTCCTCTAAATTTGCTTCATTGGATTTTTCATCATTTATCTTTCACCTTTTGATTTTAAGAGAGACTTTTGTGCCCCGGGGGTACTGTGCCCCCAACCTAACCGCCCCACCCCACCCACTTGTATTTTCATTTTTACTTCTTAAACCTTAATTCTCTCTCTCTTCCCCTCCTTCACGATGCGCACCTTCTTCTTCCTTCTCCTTCTTACGTCGTCTTCTTCTCTATTTTTTCTCTCTTCATTCAAATCATGATTTGTGTTAGTGGATTGGAAAGTAATGATATATTTTTTGATGGAGTTTTGGATGAATTCTAATTGATAGAGGATTATTCCTTTGAAGATGTATTGAATTCAACGAATTATGTGGATAATTTAGGTTGTGGAATGGAGGGATTTTTTAACTTTGATGGATAAGGGGAAGAAGATCAATGTATATGTTATATGAAGTTCTTACATTCTTTATTTTGCTAATAAATGACACTCACTTCTTGTTAGAGTTATGATGTGTTGTTCTTTCATTGCATTGATGTTAATAACTCTGTTTTCTTGATGAGATTGTTGTTTCAATTTCATGAAATTAGTTGCAGAAAATTTGAGGAAGAAGATGATGAAAATTCACATTTGAAATCTTAAGATTTTAAATTTACAGTCTACAACACACTGATACCTTAAGAGTATACAAGTGATACCTAAACAATATACAAGTGATACATTAACAGTATACAACTAATATATTTCATTGAATAGCAACTAATACCTTGAGAGTAAATATATAATATCTTATATTATATGCATTAATACCTTAAAGGTAAATATGTAATACCTTAAAGATGCATATATAATATCTTATATTATAAGCATTAATATCTTAAATGTAATTATGTAACTAAAGAGTATACAAGTGATATCTTTCATGGAATGAACAACTAATACCTTACAAGTAAATATGCAATACCTTATACTACAAACATTAATACCTTAAAGGTGCATATGTATTACCTTATACGATAAATATTAATACTTAAAGGTAAATATGTAATACCTTAATGTGTGTATTAAGTAATACCTTATACTATAAACATTAATACCTTAAAGGTAAATATATAATACCTTAAAGGTGCATATGTAATACCTTATACTATAAGCATTAATATCTTAAGAGTATACAACTGATACCTTAAGAACATATAATTGATACCTTCACTGAATGAGCAAATGATACCTTAAGAGTATACACAATGATACCTTACAACTGATACCTTCACTGAAAACCTTAAAATTTCAAATGTTTCATCATCTTCTTCCTCAAAATTTCTGTAAATCGCTATTTCATCATCATTTTTGTCAAATTTTCTACAAATCATGATTTCATAGTGTTTGAAATAATTGATTTTCAATATTTTAAAATTATTGTAATAAATTGTGATTTGAAATCAATTATCTAAAGTTATGAAAATAACAAATCGAGAGAAAAAAAATTAAGAAGAAGAAGGATAGAGAAGAAAAAATTAAGAGAGGAAGAAGAAGCACAGCGTGCACAAGGGAAGGAAGTGAAAAAAAATTAAGGAAAAAAAAAAGAAGACAATTGTGTAGAATAGGAAGAAAAAAGAGGGAAAAAGGTGGGGGCATAGATCTAGAATCGTGCCCCTAGGGCATAAAAGTTTTCGCCATTTTAATCCTCTATGTTTAAGAATTACCATTTTTTAATCCTCTTACCTGCTACAACAGGTAACTTTTTATTTTTTAATTAAAATATATCTTTTAACACCAAAAAAATATTTTTTTATTGAGAGAATAATAAATTACTATTAATAATTAAAAAAATTATTTTTTTATTAATATATCTATGTTCGGGATGTCGAAATTATATTAATAATTAATAATAAAACTCTGGTTTGCGTATTGGGATGAAAAATAAATTTATTTATTTATTAATATTAATTTAGGCATGTTAGACAAACAATATAAACTTATGATTTAAAAAAATTAGTGTTCTTTCAATTAAAAAAATGTAAGTTTGGGATGCTCAAATTATTAATATTTATAATTAATAGAAAAATTTAACTCACGTATTGGGATAAAAAATATTTTTTTATTTATTAATATTAATAAAATGTTAGACAAAGAATACAAATTTATGATTTGAAAAAATTAGTGTTCTCTTAATTAAAAAAAATTAAGTTTGGGATGCCCAAATTATTAATATTAATAATTAATAACAAAACTCTAACCTACGTATTGGGGTGAAAAATAATTTTTTTATTTATTAATATTAATTTAGGCATGATAGATGAAGAATACAATTTTTTAAAAAAATTAATGTTTTCTCAATTAAAAAAATGGTGTTAAAATTAAATTTTAAAAAAAAAGTGTTACCTACTATATAGCAGGTTAGAGGACTAAAAAATGATATTTCTAAAATATAGAGGACTAAAAATCAAAAGGTAAAAGTTAAAGAATGAAAAATCCAATGAGGTAAACTTAGAGGACCAAAAAACTTTTTTTCCCTATAAAATTTTATAATTAAAATATGAAGTTGATAATTTTTTTTTGTTATATGTAATTTAAATTAAATTAATTAATGATGAATCATTATCCCTACATATATTATAAAAAAATAAAGTAGACATAAAAATGACTAAGTATTATAACTAAATAAATTGTCATCAAACATTTTATTAATGACGAAAAAATTCATCAATTTTTCATTCTACTAATTAATAGCGAAATAATATCTTGTTGTGATCAAAAAACTTATTTGTGATGATCAAATTTGTTATAGTTTAATTGTTTTAATCACGAAAACATCACCTATAAAAAAATTTAAAAAATGATGCCTTTAAATGAAAAAATGATGAATTGATGTTTATCCTAGCAAAATATGAACAACGGTGATGAATTAGTAGTGTCGGTATTTGTTTCAAAGGATTTGACGAATTGTGTTTATCGTCGCGAACAATATAGTGTCGGTTTTTGTTTCAAAGAATTAATGACGAAAATTGTCAAGAAAATTAATCAATTTGCGAATGTCAATATTGTGATCAATTGCAAAAAAAATATAATTAAAAGACCCACCTCTAAAATTTTGGTGGGAAATTCTACTTTAGAAGAATATTGTGACGAATACTTTTTAATCATCATAAAATATACAAATTAGTGACGATAAAAATAATCAACGATGATAAAAATAAATATTGTCATGAAAGTATATATAATAATGATGAAAATAGAATTCATCACTATAAAATAAAAATCGTGACAAAATTTCATGCGTTGCAAAAAAATTCATCACAAAAAGTGTGATTTCCTATAATACCAGACACAAAAACATGTTAGGAGCGAAACCATCATAAAACATAGCACAACCTATCACATAACACTGCACCAACTCATGCAAACAACCACTTTTTCATACGAGTTTATGCTGCTATAATCAGCGGCTTAGTGTCGGCGGCCAGAAAATAGTGTATCGATAACAGTGATATCAAGGGGCAACAAGATCATCATCTTTTTAAAGCGATTCAACGAGAAAACATTCATACTATTATTTTTTACATAGATTCAAGGTCATAAAGTAGTTAAACATCTTAACATAGCATACCTTAGGTGATGTTTGGATTGAGATTGGCTGGTCGGGATTTGGGATTTTAAAATCTCAAATCCTTGATGTAAATCCTTAAACAAACAAGGATTATGAAATCTATCAAAATCCTACTCTATTTAATCATTACATCAACTAATAATATAATATTACACTTACAAACTTTTCCAGCATTGATTTGACATCTACAGTAATAATCCTACCTTATAAAATCTCATAACAAACACAGATTTTAACTATTCACCTTTATTTACAAATCCCAGGATTTCAAGATCCAGATTTCTCCAATCCTACATAAACCCAAAACAAACATACCCTTAGTGAAGTCAAAGCGGTAGGACAAAGGTGAATGTCGGTAGCTAATAATTTGATTTTTTTCAAACAATAAGAATGTAAATAAGCGATTTCAAGGTTAATGATAAAATTTTGATGAACTTTGTAAAAACATCATATATTTTAAAACATTAGAAACTTAATTATTCCTAAATTATCTTTTGAAAATCTTAAATTTAGTTTTAGGAAAACAAATTATAAAATTATGTCTTAAATTAGAACTTGAAAACTTAAAATGATTATTAAACAACTAATTATGCAATTAAGACTTAATTTGATTAACATAAATTTTAATTTGAGAAATTAAACTAAATCAAAAAGTTGGAAATTATCTTATATAAATAATCCCTTATTAAAACAAGTGTATTTATATGTCACTGAGTCTGCAAACCAGTTTATTAACATCGACAACAAAGATTACTTAATCTTAGATAATTACATAGCCAAATTAGTTTAGAAATTGTTTGAACTTTAATGTAAGTATAAATAACATTGAAAATTTCATAATTTCTATAAAATAATTCGAAGAAAACATGTATAATATTATTAAAGTTTTCATATCAATTTTTTTTATCAAAATCAGCATGCAAGCTTAATTAAAATATTTTCATAAATTAATTCATTTGTGAACAACTCTTGAATATTTCATCTAAAGCTAAGTAAATGAATTTTTTATAATTAACAAAGATTACTGTCATGCCCCGTTTTCTTTTACAAAATATCAGAGTTTTCACACGGGCGCGAATAAAGAATTAGCAAGGGACACTTAACACCAACAGAAAAAATTAGTAGGAGACAACAGAAGAAAGAGGTGAGGAACGATGTGAAACATTCACATCTCAACACTCGGTCTCAATATCGATAATATTCAGTCTCAATACTGATATCTACAATATAATAAGGCAGCAGAATAAACCATCAGGATCTCACATCCATCACATATATCAAATATTATTACAAAATGTGATTTAAATAAAACATTGTTTTAGAAATGTATGTACGACATTAGCCTAAATATAAAGGTCCAGAGATGGCACCACCTCTCTCCACCTAGGGTTCAACATGTTCACCAGCTCCTGTAGCGTGAGTACAGAATAAGGGGGTGAGTGCGTGGAATACACTTGTAGGGATGAAATCCGCATCTTATAACACTCAACAGATATACACAGATCAACAATATGTAACAATCGGCATGAAGTCATAGCACAAAAAACGCATAGCAGATATTAAAAATGGCAAGGGAAGGATAGGTGCGGAATTTCCCCGTCTTACCCTATAAAACGGTCTCAATACCACTGGTGTATTTCAAGAGGACCACCAAACCTCAACAGAGTAGTAGAAGGGGGGGAGACAATATTTTACGGTCCATAGGACCCTTCGAACATGCAATGTGAACCGAAGTCCTTTCACAGTATATAGTATGGCACAACACGTATATTCACAGCATTTAGTATTCCTCATTCATGCTTTATAATAAGGAAAACTGTAAACATATAAAGATTTAAAAATTACCCTCACCTTATTCGGTGGTTACCACGTGAGTAGCTAGGTCCGAAGATCTGATAACTCAGAGCTCAAGTAGCGAGTACCAAAGATCAGATAACTCAACGCTCAATCCAACAAGTAGCCTACATAAGTTATGATGTTTCTTAGATCCTTAATAATGTATAATTAAAGCTATAAATGTTTCCGGCGGAAAAACGATCGTTAAAAGTATGATGGATCGAGGAATCTAAAGATTGAGGTTGAAGAAATGAGAGGGGCAGATCAGTCTAAGTGTCTCAGATGATAGGGAATGAAATTTGGGTCACGACGGAAAAAGAATGAGCTCAATCGGAGTTAAAACGAGCTCAAACGGAGCATTTTAGGTTTAGCGGTATTTTGGTAATTTTGGTCAAAAGGTTGACTTTGATCGGGCCCACGACCCTCGGTCAACGACATCTCGTTGGCGATGACTCGATGTTGACGTACGGTGGAAAAATGAGGTTCAGATTGAAAATACGGCGTCGCGTGCGACGGGACACGCGCGCACCCAGCGCCGGGTGGAAAAACCTGGCAGCCCCCGGCGGCTCCTCGGCAGCTGCCGAGTTTTCTCGGCAGCTCGGGTTGGTGGCTCGGTAGCTTCTCGGCATGGATCAAGATTTCTCGGCAGGTTGGGTATGGTCTCGGCGGCTGCCATGTTTTCAAGGTAGCGGGAAGCATCACTCGGCAGCTGGTCGAGTTTTCTCGACAACTCGTCACCCGGTGCTCCCGGCGTCGGGCCTGCTTGCCAGCCGCTCTTCCCGGTGCCACCCACCGCGGCGGCGCCGCCCATCACCGTCGCCACCATGTCCGTCGGAAACCTTGCACCGTCGGCTACCACCTCCGGTCGTCCCTCGCCGGATTTCGGTGATGAATAGTACCCAAAAGTTCGCTACAAAATCCTTCGACACCACACATGCCAAAACCAAATCCCACCCTTTCCCAGCTCCGGCCGACGACTCCATTCACCGGCGACCCTTCCCGGACCCCCAGCCGGCAACCTCCCGTCGCGGGTAACCATCCTAACTTAACCCAAACCCCTAGTAACTCACATACACACGCACGCATATATACACACACACGTATAACTCACACACACATCAATACTGCTTTGGCCAGCGGCCACCTGCCGCCGGCCACCACCCCCAGCCACCACAACCACTGGCCACCACCTGCCGCCATGCTTACATGCTCCAAACATCACACACACATTCACGCTCATATATAAACACACACACACTATCCAAACTTGGCCGGCGACTTCCAGTCGCCGGCCACCACTCTACCACCCTCGTCGGTGCATCACAGTCGCCGGTCTCCAGCTCCCACATGGCGGCGCCACCCTGCGCCGCCCCAATAGCCACAACACAGCAACACTGTCACGCCCCAAAATCTTTTCACATTTTATCAGAGTTTTCACATGGGCATGAAGATGGAGAAAGCAAGGGACGCATACTCAACAGAAAGAATAAGTAAGGGACAACAGAAGAAAGAGGTAAGGGACGAAGTGAATCTCTCACTTATAAACATACGGCCTCTGCCGTTAGCAATCGATCTCACTGCCGATATAAAACATCATACGCAGCGGAATCATTCTTCAGGATCTCACATCCTTATATGTATCAAAAATTACATAACCCAAAATACATAAAACAGGGTTTGATAAAGTTTGTGTTACATCGTCTAATCATACGAATACAAAAGATAGCACCATCTCTCTCTCCGTCTAGGGTTCCTCTTGTTCATCATCGTCTGTAGTGTGAGTACAGATTAAGGGGTGAGTGCGTGGAATATACTCGTGGGGATAAAACCCGCCTCTTGTGACTCAACATAAATAAATACACTAGTAAAATAATCCTTAAGTCACGTCATCACAGCACATAAAAGCAAAGCAGATATCAGAAATGACAAGGGACGAATAGGTGTGGAATTCCTCCGTCTTACCCTATAAATGGTCTCACTACCGTTGGTGCATTTCAAGAGGACCACCAAACCTCAACAGAGTAGTAGAAAATAGCAGGGGACGAACAGAGCGGACCTCGGTCCTTTCACAGTTGTATAGCACAGCAGTTATAAACACAGCACTTAGTATTCCTCAGTCATGTATTTAATAAGGAAAACAGTAAACATATAAAAAGATAGAAATTAACCCCACCTTGTTCGGTGGTTACCCGCGTGAGTCGAAAGTCTCAAATGTTAAATCACTCAAATGCAATCCAACGAGTAACTCAAGCTCAATCCAATCCAGTAAGTCAATCATAATCCAACAAATCGCCTATACAAGTTACGGTATACTTAGATCTTTATTAACTATAATTAAAGCGGTAAACGTATACGCGACGAGTTGAAGGATCTAAAGATTGGATAAGACACGAACTCGTTTTGTGTTGATACGAGCTCAACAATGTATATAAGTTGGAGAGTATATGGTATCAAGGGTTGACTTCGACCGGGCCCTCGACCCTCGGTCGACAACCTCCTATCGGCTAAGACTTGATGATAAAGGATACAAAGGAAAAGGAATGGGAAAGGATTGGAAACACGGCGTCACCCGACATGCGTCTCGCACCCGGCGCCCACTCCCGGTGCGCCCATGCAACGCACGACTGTGCCCCCTGGCGCACGACCATGCGCTAGCTTCCAGCAACTTCTGCCCGGCCGCACACGACCGTGCTCCCCAAGCACGACCGTGCGCCAGCCTCCAGCAACTTCTGCCAGTTGGGGCACGACCGTGCTCTCCGGGCACAATCGTGCGCCAGCTTCCAGCAACCCCTACCGGCTGGTGCACGACCGTGTGCTCCGGTACGACTGCGCGCCAGCGCGCCCAGCAACCTGCGCGCCTGACAGCCTTTCCCGGTTGCTCGTTTTTGCCCGGCGTCTTCCCCTCCCGGTCCTCCGGCTACCCCGTTCCACCCTACTCGTTCCAACCCACTACCTCTCCAATACAAAACCAAACTCCCCCAACCTCATCTCACACACACAAACATATATATACATAAACACATACATCCCAAAAATGCTTGGCTGGCGACCTTCAGTCGCCGGAGACCCATCATTACACTCGCTGACGCTGATGCGGTACCATCTGTGCCGCCCCTAATAGAGATCACCCAAGCATACACATAAACTCACACACACATGCATATAACATACCCAGCCCGATATAACTCCAACACCACCACACACGGCGGCGGCGTCCCCCCAACAACTCACTCTCACCTCCATGAGAATCTCCGACAACATCTCCGGTTAAAAGGACGAAGAAAAAGAGAGAAAACCGAGGAGAGAGAAAAGTTGGCTAGGGTTAGGGTTTAGGGTTTTGCAAAGGTTTTTTGCCGTTTTCCGGCGAACGATAAGTCGGAATAGAAATCCGAGATTGGTTCTAGACTCGACTCGTCAACACCTAAGTTGTGTGTGAAAATCGGCCGAAACCGACAACTTTGAAATTTTCCGGCGAACTCTGGTGGCGGCTCCAACGGCGGCGCCGGTGGTGGCGCGCCAGAGGCCGAAAAAGAAACGAGAGAGAGAAGAGAGTCTTACGTATTTTCGATGCTTTTGGCTCGTTCGAAGAAAGGGGTGAAAATGAACTGAAAGGAGCCTCTATTTATAGATTTCGAAAGTTACTATTCACTGGTAAATATCTCGTTTACTATTCACCATAAATATCTCCCGATATTTTCGAAACCTCGTGTTTTGTTCTTTTCATCGCCGTTTGAGCTATGGGTCTCCGATTGACCTCTAGCTCATTTCTATCTTCTCGTTTTTTTAAAATGCATCTAGTGATATAAAAATATCCTATGTTCCACGTCTAGGTAAACTATTCATCTCATACAAGCATTAAACACTTATCTGAAACGCACGTATTTAAATAGTTAAAACATACGCACATATATATTAAATCCTGAGTTTAAATATTTAATTAATAAATTATGTTTCATTTTGGTCCGGGTGCTACAAACACACACTTCACACCCTCAAACACACACACATGCACGTTTACATATATATACCTACTGTCCATCTCCGACGTCGCCACCCACGGCGGCGCCAGCCCTCCAGCACCATCCCCTCACCACCGATGGCCCTTCCGCAGCAGCTTCGGCGAGGTAGAGTGAGAGAGAGAGAGAGAAAACGGAAGAGAGAGAGAAGGTGGTGGAAAACCTAGGGTTTAGGGTTTGGGGCTGTTTTTTGCCGTTTTCCGGCGAACGAGAAATCGGAATTTAATTCCGAGACCTATCCTAAATTCATCTCGTCGAGATGAACATCGTGTGCGAAAATCGGCCGAAACCGAGAACTTTTAGATTTTCCATCCACCAGCGGCGACGCGTTGGGGTAGAAAAAAGAGGAGAGAGAGGAGGGAGGAGAGAGAAACTTACTCGTTTTCATCGCGTTCGGCTCGTTCGGAGAAAGGGTAAAAAATGAATCGAAAAAGCCCCTATTTATAGAATTCGGAAAACACTATTCATGTGAAAATATCTAAGTTATTGTTCACGGGTTGAATTTTGCACGTTACTATTCACCGGAAATATCTTCCGGTTTTCCGAAACTTCGGGTTTTGCCCTTTTCGTCGTCGTTTGAGCTACAGGTCTCTAATTGACCTCTAGTTCATTTCTATCTTCTCGTTTTCTCGATACGCATCTAATGGTATAAAAATATCCTATGTTCGATGTCTAGGAAAATTATCGACCTAAATCATGCATTAAACACGTATCTGAAACGCACGTAATTAATTAAACAGTTAAAACATACGCACATAATTATTAAATTAAGGGTTTAATATTTAATTAATCAATTATGCTTCATTTTTGGTTTTGGACGCTACATCCCTTACCCCTTAAAAGAATTTTGTCCTCGAAATTAAAGACGTACTAAGAACGGCGAAACTAAGTACTTTGTCAAAACTCTTGTTCTCTATTTTTCTTGTTGCTTCTTTCTTTCCATTTCTCGTCAAGGAACTTGCAAGCCTCGATTATTTGGCTAAGCTCAATGTTCAGAACTTTCGCCAGTCCTGAGCTTCTCCAATTCTTTCTCGAACTTTCCTATCCGGATCACACTTTTGTTTCTCGTTCCTCTCCTTTTTCAGCTCATAGTACTGATCATTGTATTGATCATCCTATATACTACTCATCTTCACCATTTACTTGCGAAGTAAGATGAGGAATAGTTGGCGCTGGAAAGTCATATTCCTCCGTCAGCGAGCATAAGTAAATTTTCGATAAAGATAAAGAAAAGAGAGAGAGAGAGTTGAATAAATGGGTGAAAAGTTGTCGAATAGCACTCTGATACTCTTGTTGGATGCAACAACTCCTTTCGTTGAATTTCCAACGCGTTCTTGAGATATGATTCGCGGTACATTCTATCGCACAAATTGATGAGAATATCATCAATGAACACGATGACAAAAAGGTAAAGATACGGATGGAGAACGCGATTCATCAAATCCGTAAAGACAGCTAGAGCATTACTCTATCCAAATGGCATACTCAGTCCAAATGGCATTACTACAAACTCGTAGTGGCCATTTTTTATCCTGAATGCTGTCTTAAATAAATCCGCAACTTTGACTTTCATCTGGTGAGATCCAGACCTTAAGTCAATCTTTGAGAACACACTGGTACCTCTTATTTGATCAAAAGATCTTTAATTCGAGACAGTGGATACTCGTTCTCTAGGGTCTGCTTGTTCCGCTCTCGGTAATCCATACACATCCGAACGCTACCATCATTTTTCTTCACAAGAAGCTCTAGAGCTTCCCAAGGCGACATGCTTGGTTTTAATGAAGCCTTTGCCCAAAAATTTCTCGTAACTGAACCTTCCATTCTCGCAATTCCTTTGGTGTCATTCGATAAGAAGCTCTTGACACCAGTGTTGATTTTCAGATGAGATCAATCTTGAATGTTACTTGTCGATCCAGCGGAGGACCAAGTAACTCCTCTAGTAACATGTCCATGTATTTCCTGATTACCGACATCTTCTCGATGGTAGTCGGTTCTCTCTCGGGGTTCATCATGTTGACTAACCAAGCTTCGTAATTTCTTTTGCTAAGCATCTCGGTTGCTTCCATGGCTGAGATAATCCTTATGTCGGCTTTATCTCCTGTTCCATGGAATGTGAACTCTAGTTCGCCCGGTGCTTGAATGATGATCTTCCTTGTACGACACTTGATTACCACGTGGTTGGACTCTAGTCAGTCCATCCCCAAGAGTATGTCAAAATCCTTCTTCTCCAAAGCGTGGAGATCAACTAGAAGGATCTTATCCTCAAAAGCAATCTTAAGGTGACGGTATAGGTGTTTTGTCTGTACCATCTTTCCTGAAGGAAAACTAACTTCTAAGGTTTGAGTGACTATCCTACCATCTTCATGCTTCAGCAATTACAGATGTTGATAGATATGAAGGTGCGTTTCACTCCAGCATCAAACAGGATGTAAACAGGTATATCATATACCGGTAATGTACCTATCATCACCTTGGCTCTCTCTGCAGCTCCTGGGTGGTTAAGGACGTAAGCTCGTGCTCTGTCCGCCACCGACCTCGAGTTCCAAGACCTCTAACAGTTGGCCGCTATATACCCTGGCGCTCTATAGGTGAAACAGTTACGTGCTTCGGGCTGACACAGTCCCAAGTGTACCTTTCTGCATCTTGAGCACGGGTTCGCAGGTCGGGGAATAGGAAGGAGTGGAGCATTGTTTGTCCTTGGAAACTTATATGGGGCAAAATCCTGACTTGGGCCAGTCCACTTCCTTTTCCCAGGAGTCAGGAAAGCCTTCTGAGAAGGTATAGCATCCAAACCCATCCGTGAGGTGATCTCCTAGGCTCTCTCGATGACACTTGCGTACATCATCTTCCCTTACCCAACCAGAATCGAGTTAATCTCCATACGAAGGCCCTTCTCAAATCTTCAGGCCTTTTTGAGATTGGTATCCATCAGATGTGGGGCATACCGGCTCAGATGGTTGAACCACCGCTCATAATCTCCATAGTTGAGCTTCCCTATCGGAGATAAAGGAACTCTTTTTCCTTCTTGTCCCGATAGGACTGAGGGATGAAGTGATGAGACACCACTTCCTTGAACTCCTCCTACGACATTCCCTCTCTCTGTGCAGGCAACAGAGTTCGCTCGTACGAGTCCCACCAGTGACTCGCCTCCTCAGTGAGCTGGAAGGTGGCACAGCTAACCATCTGTTCCTTAGAGCACATTAGGTGCCCAAACAATCGGTCGAGTGATCTTAGCCACTCTCCACATCACTTGGCTCCCATTTCCCATTAAAAGTCAGTGGGTTGAATCACCGAAACTGCTTATAGATGAGATTTGGGTCAGTTCATGCTGGCTGTGGTATGGCCCGGGTTACTTCAAAGTGTTGTGCTAACCCCCTCAGCACTGTAACCAAATCTCCTACATTGGCGTTCTTCTCACGTTCCGACTGATTGGCTGGCTGCGGTTGCTTCTTTCGGGGTCTATCTCTCGACATAATACTATTACGATATATATATAAGTATAAGTCGTCGAGGTTACATAATATTACTATAGGTATAGGGAAAAATGCGGTACATATGAAGAGGCGTAAACATATACTCCTTAAGATAAGCGAGTAATATACGTGTATATAATACATATAACTTAATAAGGGTAGCACTACACCATATCAAATGAGGTATGTACATTATCCGTGATATATCAACTACCCTATATATATACATATAGAATATAGTATCGTTGTAGCATAATATATACATATATCAAAGTTTTCAAGGTCATCTATACTAAAGCTGCGGGAAGCGGCGGAGGCCCCGGTAATCCTAATGCCCCATCCTTGGGGTCACCCATCTCCGGATCATCCTCCTTTGGATCCTACCAAGGATCGTCCTCCGACTCAGAGCTACTACTAGATGGATCATAAGATACCAGCTTCGGAGTAGTCTGAAGACCATGTCGGCCCCAAAGCTCCAACATCCGTCTCGCCACATTCCTGAAGTCAGCGATGAACACCTGATCTACTGATGAGAATACTAGCTCGTCGTGATATTCTAAGCGGGCCTTAACCTCTCACTCTTGTGGTAAGGTGTGGACCATATGCAGGCATGCCTGAATGCCACTGATCCTGTCTTCCGTACCTTCTAACTCTCTCCAGCAGTGAAAAAGTCGAGCGATATGCTCACCGACTGATATATCTTCCGTCACCCTACTCTCATAGAAACGGCATCGAAGCCACTCCTCTCGCGTCTCAACAACAGGTGCTCTCCCTCTACCAGCCATGTAAATCCTATTCATCTGTTTAAGTTTAATTTACACGAGTTTCTAACATCATATGTCCATACCTGGAACGCTCCCTTCAAAACCTAATAGTTCAAGGCGAAATAACACATAACAAACAAGCACTCATATACTGCAAGTCTTATAATCAGGGAGGGTCACCTATGGAGAAAGGATAATACCTATCTATTTCTTTTCGAAAACCCGACCACGTTTTAAAATCACACTTTTGAAATCACGTATTTCCCACTTTAAAACCAATTCGAGCAAGTTCAAAATATTAAAACATTGCTCTGATACCATCTGTCACACCCGGTTTTCTTTTACAAAATATCAGAGTTTTCACATAGGCGTGAAGAAAGAATTAGCAAGGGACACTTAACACCAACAGAAAGAATTAGTAGGAGACGACAGAAGAAAGAGGTGAGGAACGATATGAAACATTCACATCTCAACACTCGGTCTCAATACTGATAACATTCGGTCTCAATACCGATATCTACAACATAATAAAACAGTGGAATAAACCATCAGGATCTCACATCCATAACATGTATCAAATATTATGACAAAACGTGATTTAAATAAAACATTATTTTAGAAATGTATGTATGACATCAGCCTAAATATAAAGGTCCAGAGATGGCACCACCTCTCTCCACCTAGGGTTCAACATGCTCACCAGCTCTTGTAGTGTGAGTACAGAATAAGGGGGTGAGTGCGTGGAATACACTCGTGGGGATGAAATCTGCATCTTATAACACTAAACAGATATATACAGATCAACAATATGTAACAATCGGCACAAAGTCATAGCACAAAAAATGCATAGCAGATATTAGAAATGGCAAGGGAAGGATAGGTGTGGGATTTTCCCGTCTTACCCTATAAAACGATCTCAATACCGCTGGTGCATTTCAAGAGGACCACCAAACCTCAACAGAATAGTAGAAGGGGGGAGACAATTTTTTACGGTCCATAGAACCCTTCGAACATGCAATGTGAACTAAAGTCCTTTCACAGTATATACTATGGCACAACACATATATTCACAGCATTTAGTATTCCTCATTCATGCTTTATAATAGGAAAAACTGTAAACACATAAAGATTTAAAAATTACCCCCACCTTGTTCGGTGGTTACCACATGAGTAGCAAGGTCCGAAGATCTGATAACTCAAGTAGCGAGTACCAAAGGTCAAATAACTCAACGCTCAATCTAACAAGTATCCTACATAAGTTATGACATTTCTTAGATCTTTAATAATGTATAATTAAAGTTATAAACATTTCCGGCGGAAAAACGATCGTTAAAAGCGCGACGAATCGTGGGATCTAAAGATTGAGGTCGAAGAAACAAGAGGGGCAGATTAGTCTAAGTGGCTGAGATGATAGGGAATGAAATTTGGGTCACGATAGAAAAAAGAATGAGCTCAATCGGAGTTAAAACGAGCTCAGACGGAGCATTTTAGGTTTAGTGGTATTTTGATAATTTTGGTCAAAGGGTTGACTTCGACCGGGTCCACGACCCTCGGTCAACAACATCTCATCGGCGACGACTCGATGTTGACGTATGGTGGAAAAATGAGGTTCGGATCGAAAACACGGCGTCGCGTGTGACAGGGCATGCGCACCCGGCTCCGAGTGGAAAAACCCGGTGGCTCCTCGGGAGCTGCCGAGCTCGGGTTGGTGGCTCGGCAGCTTCTCGACATGGGCCGAGATTTCTCGGTAGGTTGAGCGTGGTCTCGGTGGCTGCCGAGTATTCTCAATAGAAGAAAGCATCGCTCGGCAGCTGGTCGAGTTTTCTTGGCAGCTCGTCACCAAGCGCTCCCGGTGTCGGGCCTGCTCGCCAGTCGCTCTTCCCGGAGCCACCCACCGCTGCGGCGCCGCCCATCGCCGTCGCCACCATGTCCGCCGGCTACCACCTCCGGCCATCCCTCATCGGATTACGGTGATGAATAGTACCCGAAAGTTCGCCGCAAAACCCTTAGACACCACACATGCCAAAACCAAACCCCACCTTTTCCCAGCTCCGACCGGCTACTCCATTCGCCGGCGACCCTTCTCGGACCCCCGACCGGCAATCTCCCATTGCCGGCAACCATCCTAACCCAACCCAAACCCCTAGTAACTCACATACACACCCACGCATATATACACACACACGTATAACTCATACACATATCTCTACTGCTTTGGTCGGCCGCAGGTGGCCGCCGGCCACCACTCCCAACCATCGTAACCACTAGCCGGCAACAACCAGTCGTCGGTCACCACCTGCCGCCATGCTTACACGCTCCAAACATTACATGCACACTCACGCTCATATATAAACACACACACACACTGTCTAAACTTGACCGGCGACTTCCAGTCACCGGCCACCACTCTACCACCCTCGTTGGTGCATCAAAGATGTCGGCCTCCAACTCCCACACGGCGGCGCCACCCAGCGCCGCCCCAACAGCCACAACACAGCAACACACACTTCACACCCTCAAACACACACACATGCACGTTTACATATATATACCTACTGTCTATCTCCGCGCCGCCACCCACGGCGGCGCCGGCCCTCCAGCGCCACCCCCTCACCACCGGTGGCCCTTCGGCAGCAGCTCCGGTGAGGTGGAGTGAGAGAGAGAGAGAGAGAGAGAATCGAAGAGAGAGAGAAGGTGGTGGAAAACCTAGGGTTTAGGGTTTGGGGCTATTTTTCGCCATTTTTCGGTAAACGAAAAATCAAAATTTAATTCTGAGACCTATCCTAAATTCGTCTCGTCGAGACGAACGTCGTGTGCGAAAATCAGCCGAAACTGTAGCACCCCGGACCAAAATGAACCATAATTAATTAATTAAATATTTTAACCTATGATTTAATAATTTTGTGCTTATGGTTTAACTGTTTAATTTAATTTGTGTGTTTCAGATACGTGTTTACTGTATGATTAGATCGATAATTTTTCTAGACGTGGAACATAGGGTAATTTTATACCATTAGATGCGTAATAGAAAAAATGAGAAAATAGAAATGAACTAGGGGTCAATCGGACACCCGTAGCTCGAACGGCGATGGAAAGGGCAAAACCGGAAGATATGTACGGAGAATGGAAACGAAGATATTTACGTGAATAGTAACTCGAAAAAGTCAACCGATGAATAGTAACGGAGATATTTTCGATGAATAGTAACTTTTCGGATTTCTATAAATAGAGGCTCTCCCGATTCATTTTTTTCACCATTTTTCCGAACGAGCCGAAAACTCGTAAGTTCTCTCTCTCTCCTCTCTCTCTCTCTTCGTTTCCTGTTTTCTGGTCGGCTGCGCCACCGCCGGCCGATGGCCGGAAAAATTCAACATTGTCGGAATTGGAAAATTTTCACACATGACGTTCGTCTCAACGAGATGAATCTAGGATAGGTCTCGGATTTCAAATCTGATTTCTCGTTCGTCGGAAAACGGCGAAAAATAGCCCAACCCTAACCTCGTCACCCTTTCTCTCTCCTCTGTTCTCTCTCCCTCTCTCCTCATCCTCTTACCGAAGCGGTGGCCGAGAAGCTGGTGGTGGTGTGGTGGTGATGTGGGGGAGGTGGCGCCGCCGCTGGTGGTGGCGCCGGGCCGGAAAAGTGGAGGAAGTATGTAGTACGTGCATGTGTATGTGTGTATATGTGTGTGTAACTGTGTTGTGCATGCTGCTGATTGGGGCGGCGTCGGGTGGCACCGCCATGTGGGAAGGAACGGCCGGCGACGGAAGCTCGCCGGCGAAGGCTCGGGGGAGGCGGCCGGCGGCTGGTGACCGTCGGCCAAGGAGATAACAGTGTGTGTATGTGATTACACCTCACGTTGTGTGTGTGTGTGCGACTTGCTGTGTGTGTGTGCACGACGGTGGTGGTGGCCGACGACTGGGGGTCGCCGGCCAAGGTGAGAGTAGTGGTTGGTGGTCGCCGGCCGGAGATGGAAAATCAGTGTGTGTGTTGAAAACGGATGTGTGTGTGTGAGTTCATGCTTGTATGTATAGGTTGTGTTGGTGGTTGGGCTTGGCCGGAACGGGTTGCCGGCGACGGGGAGTCGCCGGCGGAGGAGCTGGGGGTGGTCACCGGCGACTGGAGTCGCAGGCCGGAGCTTTTGGATAAGTGTTAGTTTTTCAAAAAAAACAGGGCTTTGAAGGATTTTGGGGTGAGATTTAGGACACTATTCACCGCCGGAATCTGGCTATGGACGGCCGGAGGTGGTAGCCGGCGGTGCGAGGTATCCGGCGAGGTAGGTGGTGGTGGCTGGAGGCGGCACCGCCGCACCGGGCGATGCCGGGAAGTGGCCTGCTCGAGCAGGCCACCGTCGGGAAATCTGGGCAAGGGCTGGCCGAGAAAACTCGGCAGCCGTCGGGTGCGGCACGCACCGTGCGCGCCAATCGGGTGCCGACGCAAACCCGACGTCGTGTTTTCAATCCGAACCTCGTTTTCTTTTCATCGTTCATCCGTATCGAGTTGTCGATGATGAGACGTCGTTGATCGGGGTCCGTGGGCCCGGTCAAAGTCAACTCTTTGACCAAAATTACCATTTTACCCCTAAACTTAAAATGCTCCGTTTGAGCTCGTTTTAACTCCGATCGAGCTCATTCTTTTTCCATCGTGACCCAAATTTCATTTCCTATCATCTCAGCCCTTTAGACTTGACTTCCAGCCTTGTCTCCAATATCCCAATCTTTAGATCAATCGATTCATCGCGTATTTAACGACCGATTTCCAATGGAACCTTTTACAGCTTTAATTATAATTTATTAAGAATCTAAGGAACGTCATAACTTATGTAGGGTACTTGTTGAGTTGAGCCTTGTGATATCGGATCCTTTGGTACTTGCTTGTGATATCTGATCCATCGGTACTCGTTGATCACATGGTAACCACCGAACAAGGTGGGGGTAATTTATATCCCTTTATCTGTTTACTGTTTTCCCTATTAAAAGCATGATTGAGGAACACTATATGTTGTGAATACATTTGCTGTGCCATATTATTACTGTGAAAGGACTTCGGTTCACATTGCATGTTCGGAGGGTCCTATGGACCGTAAAAGAATCGTCTTCCCCCCTTCTAATACTCTAAAAAGGTCGTTGTCCTTGAAATACGCTAGCGGTATATGAGACCGTTTTACAGGGTAAGACAGGAAAATCCCACACCTTTGCGTCCCTTGCTATTTCTAATATCTGCTCTGCATTTTATGTGTTGTGACAACGTGACTTAAGATTATTTTACTAGTATTTTTATATCTGTTGAGAGTCACAAGAGGCAGAGTTATTCCCACAAGTGTATTCCACGCACTCACCCCCTTAATCTGTACTCACACTATAGGAGCTGTTGAGCATGATGAACCCTAGATGGAGAGAGGTGGTGCCGCTCTTGAATCTGTGATTTTAGGATATGTCGCACAAACATTTTCAAAACAATATGTTATAAGTTTATTCACATTTGTATATATTCTGTGTATTCTGTGAACGAGAGATCCTGATGTTTTCCGCTGCGTATGATGTATATTATCAGTAGTGAGACTGATTATTATCGGCAGAGGCCGATTATTGTTAAGTGAAAGAATCACTTCGTCCCTTACCTTTTTCTTCTGTTGTCTCCTGCTTATTTCTTTCTGTTGTGTATGCGTCTCTTGTTATTTCTCTCTTCACGCCCAATGGTAAAACTCTAATAAAATAAGAAAAGATTTTGGGACGTGACAGAAACCGAGAACTTTCAGATTTTCCGACCACTAGCGGTGGTGCGTCGGGGTAGAAAAGAGAGGAGAGAGAGAGAGGGGAGGAAGGAGAGAGAAACTTACTCGTTTTCGTCGCGTTCGGCTCGTTCCGAGAAAGGATGAAAAATGAATCGAAGGAGCCCCTATTTATAGAATTCGGAAAACACTATTCATGTGAAAATATCTAAGTTACTGTTCACAGGTTGAATTTTCCACATAACTATTCACCGGAAGTATCTTCCGATTTTCTAAAACTTTGGGTTTTGCCCTTCTCGTCGCCGTTTGAGCTAGAGGTCTCCGATTGACCTCTAGTTCGTTTCTATCTTCTCATTTTCTCGATACGCATCTAATGGTATAAAAATATCCTATGTTCCACGTCTAGGAAAATTATCGATCTAAATCGTGCATTAAACACGTATCTGAAACGCACGTAATTAATTAAACAGTCAAAACATACGCACATAATTATTAAATCAAGGGTTTAATATTTAATTAATCAATTATGCTTCATTTTTGGTTCGGGACACTACAATTACAATCCATTAATATGTATATTTTCAATCTAGAAAGCAATGAAATAAAGTAAACTTTTGAATTCATATCCACCCACACAACCCCAATGGCACTTCAAGTCTTTAAGGGTGAGTTTCCCTTCTTCTTCTTTTTCTATTATTATTATCATTATTATCATTATTATTATTATTAATTGATTAAGTCTCTTTTCAATAATAAAAAAAACATTGTTATATTTTATGTAGTTGAATTTGAATTCGGTGTGTATTCAAAAATGAATTACAGACCATATAATCAGCGCAAAAACTTTTGTGCACAAGGTGCACGGATCCTAGATCCGTGCACCATAATTTGGTACCCACCCAACCCACAATATATTTTCTCTAGCCCACCATAATATATATTTTCCAGCCCACATCCAAACAACAATTCATTTTCCTGCTAAAACCCAATTGAAAAGCCCACAATATATTCTCTCTCTCACACACGCACAGACTATTTCAAAAAACTCGCGCGACTCGAAGTTGTAATCTTCTTCTCTCCACAGACTATATTCGAGAAACTCGTCTTCTTCTCTCTCACATTCAGTCACATTCAGAATTTCAGTTCGAAGTTGTAATCTTCTTATCTCCGCAAACCTAATTCGAAGCACAAACCTTGTTTCGAAGTGCGATTTCAGTTCGAAGTTGTAGTCCTTCTTCTCTGCGGTTTGTTCTTCAACGCCGATTTCTGTAAGTTTCTGAGATTTTGTTTAAACCTTATATGCAATTGATTTAAAAGTTAAACATTTTGCCAGTTTTCTTTCTAGTTTTCCCCCAATTTCAATCTCGAAAATATTTTTTGATTTTGAATTTGTCTATTTAACCCTACATGCAATTGTATTTCAATCGTCTAATATACTGTTTGTTTCTACATTTTAGGTTTTCATTGTCTGGATTTTGATTTACTTTCTTCAACGGTAAGTTTTCTGAATTTTATTTTGTTTTTCGAGATTTATTTTTACACTTCGTGTTCTATATTTTTTTTCACCTTTCTGTGTTATTCGCGCGTATGTGTTGTGTGTTCTTCGTGCATTTTATTTTGTGTGGTTTTGACATATTATTGAATCTTTGAAAATGACTTTACAAGTGTGATTTTGAATAGGAGAAGATATACCATTTGCAATATGAGAGGTTTTTCATTCTGTTTTTCACATATTTGCATGTGTCTCTGTTTTTTATGTGTTTCTTAGATTAGTAAAGTATTAATGAAACAGTATTAGTGTATTTTGTTATACAGTATTAGTATAATTGTTATACAGTATTAGTGTATTTTCTTCAATCCTGATTTTATGTAAGTTTCTGCTATTTTGTTTAATTAAATCTTACATGAAATTGGGAGAAATAATATAGTAGTTCAGTATATATGTTCTCTGATAGATGCTAAATACTGAATGGGAAAAGTTTTTACCTAAGAAAATATGTATGCTCCTTCTGCTCTTTGAATTTTGTGCTTCTATTTATTTGAAGTTTAAACAGTGAGATTATGTTTGACTATTGATGCTTGCAATGTTATACAGTTTCCAAGATGAAAACCAGGATGTCAAAGAGTGATGCAGTTGACGAATCATCTAAAAGGCCAGTGAAAAAATATTTGAAACAAATTGTGCAGAAAAAGAAGGCTCCGAAGAAGGAAGCCATTGACAAGAAATTGAAGGAGTCCATTGACAACTTTTACTATGATGTTTGGTATGTACTCTGTTAAGTCTTAAAACTAATTCTGTTTATGTTTGATACTAATACTGTTAAGTCTTATAGCTAATATTGTTTATGTTTGATACTAATACTGTTAAGTCTTATGGCTAATACTGTTTATGTTTGATACTAATACTGTAAAGTGTTATAGCTAATTCTGTTTATGTTTTGGTACTAATACTGTGAAGTCTTATAGCTAATATTGTTTATGTTGGATACTAATACTGTTAAAAAACATGTATAATAATTTTTATGCTATTATTGTTTATGTTTGATACTAATACTGTTAAGTTTTATAGCTAATACTGTTTATGTTTGATATTAATACTGCTAAGTCTTATGGCTAATACTGTTTATGTTTGATACTAATACTGTTAAGTCTTATAGCTAATTATGTTTATGTTTGATACTAATACTGTGAAATTTTATAGCTAATTCTGTTTATGTTGGATACTAATACTGTTATAAAACAAGTATAATAATGTTTATGCTATTGCTGTTTATGTTTGATACTAATACTGTTAAGTTTTATAGCTAATACTGTTTATGTTTGATATTAATACTGTTAAGTCTTATGGCTAATACTGTTTATGTTTGATACTAATACTGTTAAGTCTTATAGCTAATTATGTTTATGTTTGATACTAATACTGTGAAATCTTATAGCTAATTTTGTTTATGTTGGATACTAATACTGTTATAAAATATGTATAATAATGTTTATGCTATTGTTGTTTATGTTTGATACTAATACTGTTAAGTTTTATAGCTAATACTGTTTATGTTTGATATTAATACTGTTAAGTCTTATGGCTAATACTGTTTATGTTTGATACTAATACTGTCAAGTCTTATAGCTAATTATGTTTTTATTTGATACTAATACTATGAATTCTTATAGCTAATTCTATTTATGTTGGATACTAATACTGTTATAATAATGTTTATGCTGTTGTTGTTTATGTTTGATACTAATACTGTTAAGTCTTATAGCTAATACTGTTTATGGTTGATACTAATACTGTTAAGCTTTATGGCTAATACTGTTTATGTTTGTAGCTTATAATGTTCATTGTTTTTTTATTGGGCAGTGATTTTGTGACACAATCTAGGCCTAAGGGTCTACACAATTTGATCTGTCAGTTATCTGACAAGTAGAAGAAGGATATTACTGACATTGGTTTTGGTGGTTTGCTCTCTATGTCGATCACAAAATATGCGAATCTTTATATGATTCGTTGGCTGGTGAGGAGCTTTAACGGAAGTAGTAGGATGTTGTCTGTAGGAAAAGACAGAAGTTTTGTGATCACTGCAGATGATGTTCATGATGTGTTCATGTTGCCTAGAAATGTAGGTTCTCCTGTGATAAATTTTAATAAGCATGAAGATTCGGTATTACTTAGGCATTTTAGGGATATGGGGGTACAAGCTAGTGTTCAGGTTAAAGTTTTATATGATTTGATAGTTAGTCGTTTTTCTTGTGGTGGTGATGATTTTAAAAGATTATTTGTTTTGTATGCTTTGTATTCATTTTTGACTCCAACTTGTAACAAAACAGTAAACATTAGTGTGTTGAAGTCATTAGAAGATGTTGATAGGATATCTCAGTTTGATTGGTGTGAATATATATTGGAAAGATTGTGTGAAGGTGTTCATGTGTATAATAACACACAATCAAAAAATATTTCCGGCTGTACAATCTTCCTGCAAATAGTCTATATGCATAGACTGAAGCGGAAAGGTGTTGCTGCACCTTCTTCACTGCCTCTAATTCAGCATTCGAATGATGACAAACTGCATAAAAGATGCATTGAAGAGGCTGCTGCGGGATTGTATGGTGACGGTGAACTTGTATATGATGTGTATCCTATTAGCAAGAATGGGAAGAAGGATGGAGAAGAGAAAGTGAATCAAGAAGGGGCCAAAAAGAGAGTTGGTGAGTCAAAAAGAGAAGGAAGTGGCCAATTTATCAGTTTTGAATTGATGAAGGATGAGATGAATGATGAACAAATAAAGATTGATGCCAAAGATGTAAGTTTTCTGACTTAATAGTGTTATATGAAATTTAAGTAATACTGTTATTATAAGTTACTAATACTGTTAAGTATTAGTTAGTAATACTGTTAACTATTACTAACTAATACTACTTAGTATTACTTAGTAGTACTGTTAAGTATAACTCACTAATACTAAGCAGTATTATTTAGTAATACTGCTAAGTGTAAGTTAGTAATACTGTTAAGTATTAGTTAGTAATACTGTTAGTTATTACTATCTAATACTACTTAGTATTACTTAATAGTACTGTTAAGTATAACTTACTAATACTAAATAGTATTAGTTAGTAATACTGCTATGTATAAGTTAGTAATACTGTTAGGTATTAGTTATTAATACTGTTAACTATTACTAACTAATACTGTTTAGTATTATTTAGTAATACTGTTAAGTATTAGTTAGCAATACTGTTAAGTATAAGTTAGTAATGTTGTTAACTTTATAACATGATTACATATGTTGTTTCTTGAGTATATTTATTCTTTTTTGTTTAGGAAATGGACAGGATTTCTCTTCTTTTCAAAAGAGATATTTCAGTGGTATCTCACCACTACATATCAATTTTCAAATCCATGAAGGAGAGTGACACTGAAGAGATGTCCGACTCTCAGAAATTTTTTTCAGATGAGAAAGTGCACAAGGTCATTGATGAAATCATTCATGATTTCATGAATAAGGAGAAGGATGTTCCATCAAATAAAGTGGGGCCAAATGAAGGAACATGTCCTGAATTTACTGAAGATATCTCTTCCTCAAATGCAGCAGACATTAACAAAAGAAGCTGTCCTGATGTTGCTGCGGACATAAATGAAAGAAGTTGTTCTGAAGTTGCAGCAGATATAATTGAGATGCCTTCATTTGATCTGCATTTGAGTGCTTCACCACAAGCCGATGATGACAGTCTTCCTGCAACTCCAACTGATAATATAGATGATCCTGAGAAAGTGAATACTGAGGAAATTTTTGAGATTTATGGGTCAATTTCCTACAAGAGGAAGGGATATAAGAAAGAAACTTTGATCCATGTTGAACGGAAGAATGGATTTGTGTCAAATTTCTTTCGTAGGATGGGAAGATTTCTAAGCAAAATGGATGTGCAATCGAAAGAGTTTGCTGACTATGCATTTTTTGGTGATAATCATGACACTGATGAGTAAGTTCTGTGATTTGTACTTATTAATTTAATATTTTCCAGTATTTTTAAATCTTTATGTTTATATTTACAGTGAAACTTTATTTCGACATGGACCACTCCTCATTCTTTATAGAAAAGACATGCTCTCTTTGTTCCCCGATGCACAGATCGAATCGTGTGTATTGAACGCATGGTCGTTAATACTGAACAAATCTACGAATGATGGTTTAAGTAGATTTGTTTTTACACTTGATCATTCCGTAAGTATAATTTCAATTTTTTTTGTAGTCTGTTTTTTATTTGTTTCTATTCTTAAAATTGTTGTGTTTTTTTACAGATGTACATGATTGAACTGCTAGAAGAGAAAGATTCGAAGAAGATGGAAGTACTGGAGCAGAATATCTTCAGTATTTGGGATTCTTGGTTTTCATTGCAGGAACTAGTTCTCAATGTAGTTGATTTGGTATGTTAATTGTTATTAATATACTGTTTTAATATAGGACAGTATTAGTTATTAAACTATATAGTATTAGTTTAACAATTATTATTATTTTTCATTGTAGATATTTGTTCCTGTCTGGTTGTCCCAGCACTACTTTTGTATTGCAATAAACTTTGCAAACAAGAAAGTGCATTATCTTGACAACCAGCTCTATGAAAACAATGATAACAAGTACAAGAAGATTGCTCTATTGATGGTATGTCCTTTTAATAAAGTTACGATATAACTATCTATTGTACAATCTAAAACCTATATATTTCTGTTTGCAGAAGTCTTGCATGGGCAAATATCTTCTTCGAAAACAATATCCCAGGGCTGCTGAGATTGAAAATTATGAAATGGAAGAGGTGGATTTGCCATGGAGAGCATTAAACTTTAAAGGAACAAATGATTGTGGAATTTTCATGATGCACCATATGATGTATTTCAATGGTGCTATATATGATAAACCTGATTTAAAAAAGGTATGTTATTCTTCTGAGAAACATTACTATTCAAAAATATATAATAGTACGTTAAAGCTATATTTTCGTAATATTGATATGGCAATACATAAACAGAATTAGTTATGTAACTAAATTGTACAGTGAATAATGTTATGCAGTATTATTAGTTTTTAATTTATTTTTTTCTCATTGCAGCCAGTTTTGAGGAAAGTATTGAGGGCAGAATTTGCTGCTGCTATTGTTATGTCACATTTAAATGAGGAAAGGAGAGATGTGATTGATAAGGTTACAAGATTCTATTTGTCAAAACCCAAATACATTGTGTTTAAGAGACAAGAGGTTGTTGCAGCAATGAAGAAAAAAAAGGCTGAGATGTCAAAAAATGTGAGACCGAAAAGGAAGTGCATTGAGAAAAAACAATCTTAGTTTAGGTTTTGGATGAAGAAAAACAACAATATTTGTGTTATATAATTGTCTGTTGAAATAAATTGTGATGTTGAATTAGTATTTTTGAAAAATATGTTTTTAACAGTATTTGATATCATTTTACAATTATAATATATTTATATTGGTTATAACTTTATATTATATTTTTTTTGATGTAGGTATACAGTTGGAAAGTATAAAATGAAAAATAAGGTAATGAATGAAACCTGTATATTATACATATTTTTTAACAGTATTTGTATAAGAGATAAACAGTAATATTCATAAGCATTAACAATATCATTCTTGAACATAACATTAGTAACAGTATTAGTATTCAACGTAAACAGTATTAGCTATAACACTTAACAGTATTAGTATCAAACATAAACAGAATTAACTATAAAACATAACAGTATTAGTATCAAACATAAACAGTATTAGTCATAAGACTCAACAGTATTAGTATCAAACATAAACAGTATTAGCTATAAGACTTAATAGTATTAGTATCAAACATAAACAGAATTAACTATAAGACTTAACAGTATTAGTATCCAACATAAACAGTATTAGCCATAAGACTCAACAATATTATTATCAAACATAAACAGTATTAGCTATAAGAATTAACAGTATTAGTATCAAACATAAGAAGAATTAGCTATAAGAATTAACAGTATTAGTATCAAACGTAAACAGAATTAGCAATAAGAATTAACAGTATTAGTATCAAACATAAACAGTATTAGCCATAAGACTTAACAGTATTAGTATGAAACATAAACAGTATTAGCTATAAGACTTAACAGGATTAGTATCCAACATAAACAGAATTAGCTATAAGAATTAACAGTATTAGTATCAAACATAAACAGTATTAGCCATAACACTTAACAGTATTAGTATCAAACATAAACAGTATTAGCCATAAGAGATAACAGTATTAATATCAAACATAAACAGTATTAGCTATAAGACTTAACAGTATTAGTATCAAACGTAAACAGAATTAACAATAAGAATTAACAGTATTAGTATCAAACATAAACAGTATTAGCCATAAGACTTAACAGTATTAGTATGAAACATAAACAGTATTAGCTATAAGACTTAACAGGATTAGTATCCAACATAAACAGAATTAGCTATAAGAATTAACAGTATTAGTATCAAACATAAACAGTATTAGCCATAACACTTAACAGTATTAGTATCAGACATAAACAGTATTAGCTATAAGACTTAACAGTATCATTCAATATTATTATCGAACATAAACACTAATAGCCATAAGCAATAACAGTAATTCTTGAACATAAAAATTACTTACACAAAAATATAAAGTATTAATGCATAATATAAAACAGTATTACTGATTAACAGTAACAGTATTACTGAAAAAAAATAGAACAGTATTACTTAAAGCTATTTTCTAAAACAAAGTTTCTTTTGGTATGTATGGTGTTAAACTGCCAAATTCTGATGTTGAATTATTCTTTGATGAACATCCTCTCTTCTTGTTTTTCTGAAAATGTGTCTTTAGTCTCTTGCTCCTACCTTTAGTGACTGCACGTTCTGGATCAAGAATAGAAGTAGAAGAATTTGTGTCGTTTTCAGTTTGTTCGACACCTGCATCACTAATAGAAGTTGTTAAAGAATCAACAATAATACAATCCTTGTTGTAGCTTTCTTCCAAAAGATTTCTCGCATTCCTATTGTTTTGTGATTTCAAGACTAAATTATAGTATTTTCTTATCATCGTGTGACGCCAAAGAACCCCTTCATTTCCCCTTGCTATGCTGTTATCATTATTATTGAGTTTGTCCCACACCATCGACTTTGCCAATTTTGTCCATCTTTTTTGAATGTACATTTCAGGTATAGATTGTGCTGAATTTATGTGGAGTATTCTCAAGGAATGACAACACAAAATACCCATTTCTTCAAACAACTTGCAAGAGCATGTCACCATCATCAACTGGTAATCAAATATTACTTGCTTATTTGCAGTTTTACCAGGATTGGACACTTCATAAAGTATTGTGGTACCTTCCATTCCAATGACTTTTGAAAGACAAACAATGCACTTTCTAAACTCCTCTTCAAAATATCTAAAAGCATTGATCGTGTATATTTCAGAAGCATGTTTCAATATTCCATCCATAGGCATTTGACTTTCCACAAGTGACCTTGCACAATTGAATTCATCTTGCTGTTCAGTCATCCTCCAACGTTTTACTGTGTTACTGAAAAGTATATAGAAATCTGTCAAATTTGTTGTCTTCTTAGCATGAAACCCAATTGCATTATTTGTCGATTCACTTCTTTGTGATGAAAGAATAGCAGCAGAGAAGTAATTCTTGTTTAAAGTTGTACACCACTTTTCCTTTAATCCGTAAAGTCGTGTGAACCAAGAGTGATCTTGAAGATTATATTTTTGCACCATGTTTTTCCAACAGATTTCAAATTCATCTTCATCATCACATCCAGTTAAACATTTGTTGAATTGACTCTTAAACAAATTGTCCGATTTCAACTTTGCAAATCTGGTTATTGCATTTTGTTGAAGATGCCATATACACAATCTATGCCTTGTTGCTGGAAAAACCTGTCAAGACAAAATTAGTAATGCAGCAATATTACTGAACAGTTATATTTGTAATACTAAAGAGTATTACTAAATAAGCTATACAGTATTACTTACTAGTCTATACAGTATTGATTGATGAAAAAAAACAGTAAAAAAAATATTACTGAACAGTTATATTTGTAATACTAAAGAGTATTACTAAATACGCAATACAGTATTACTTACTAGTCTATACAGTATTGAATGATGAAAAAAACAGTAAAAAAATATTACTGAACAGTTATATTTGTAATACTAAAGATTATTACTAAATACGCTATACAATATTACTTACTAGTCTATACAGTATTGAATGATGACAAAAAAACAGTAAAAAAATAAACAATACAATTTTAGTTATACCTTCTCAATTGCATTTGCTATTGCTTGATCTTGGTCTTTGAAAATTGTGATGGGACTTTGTCTATACATTGATTTCTTGAAAACATTGAACAACCATTCAAATGTTTCTATTTTCTCATCTGAAATGACTGCGCAAGCGAACATGACATTTTTCATATGGTTGTTGACACCAACAAAGGGGGCAAAAATCAAATTGTATTTGTTTGTCCTATATGTTGTGTCGAATATCATCACATCACCATATAATGCATAATCTTCCTTCATCATAGAATACCTCCAAAACATATTTGATAATCTGCCCTCGTCATCCAATTTTACTCTATAAAAGAAATCATCTTCCTCTACATCTTGCTCTTGTATCATATCTAAAATTGTTTGTATGTCACCTGCTTCGATTTTCTTCATTTTCATTCGATGCACCAAATTCAAGTGATCTTTCATTGTATGCCCAACTATTTCCTCTCCACCAAAATCACATGCCATGTAACGATAAGAGTCTGACGGTTTCATTCCTGAATCTAGCATTGTTTGAATCGCTGCACATTTTTCATCTGTTATATGTCTCTCTGAACGATGCAAATGACTCCACTCTTTTCTTGTCAGTTCATGATTATGAATAGTCTCATGTTTTACTACCTCGTACTCATTTTCATAATTCAGTTTCACTGTAAGTGATGCCTTGCAGTTTGTCCTTGTTGCTTTTGACTTCTTTGTTGAAAACTGCAATTGTAAGTATAGTGTCATTCTAACAGTATAACAGTACCACTAACTTATACGTAACAGTACCACTAACTTATACGTAACAGTACCACTTAATAAACATAACAGTATCACTAAAATAACACAAAAGTATTACATAATTTAATATAAGAGTTCTGTATAATTTATACAGAACAGTACTACATGACCTGTTTTTGTTTGTTTTTGCATCCAGCAGATGAGCAAACATATATTTCCCAAGTAGTATAGATGTATCAATTGTAGAGTATCTACTGTTGGATTTCCGTACTCCAAATCCGATCAAACGAGAATGTTTTTTGTAGAGCTCATACATTTCATCAATAGTCTTCCGTTTGTATCCAATAAGTGAACCAGATAGGGCTTCAATATCTTCAATGTCATCAACCAATTGACTACTCCGTGAATCAATTTCAATTGTTGTAGTACTTGCAAAAACTTCAACATTTGTTGTTTCATCTTCTACAATAATCTCAGTCATATGTTCTGCAATTTTAAGTACAGTGTCATTAAAACAGTATAACAGTACCACTAACTTATAAATAACAGTACCACTTAATAAACATAACAGTATCACTAAAATAACACAACAATACTACATAACTTCACATAACAGTCCCCTCGCGATTCACAAAGAAATTACCAGTAATTTCTCCCATATTTTTTCAGATTCGTCATTGAATCTTCAATTCGAACACTATATTAGTTTCAAACCTTTAATTAATGGGTAATCGAACACTATATCAGCTTTAAACCTTCATCAATCAATATATCAGCTTCAAACCTTCAATCATTGTATCAATGGCGGAATTTTTTTTTTTGTCAGAAATAATATGGTCGAAATTTGATCAATGTTGGACGTTATGTCAATGTATCGAAATTAAATTAGAGTATTAGTATGTTTTCATGTTCGAAGAAGAGGTTACCTTCGCGTTTTTCTCAATTAATGTCGCAGTTTTCTCCCCCAAGCCGCCGTGCAGAGACGATGAACAGTGAAAGTGAATATTTTTTAATTAAATAACACGTGTTAACACGCGCCCACCATGTGGAGCGCGTCCTCGGTGCGAGTGGGGCAGGAACCGGTCCAGATTGTTGTGCACAGATCCACTGATCCGTGCACAAGTTGCACAGGAGTTGTTCTCTATAATCAGAATTACCTTCAATTTAAAAATAGGAAAATAAAAGGATGGAATGTTGATAGCGGATGCCACCTCCTACAATTTAATATAGAACAATGATATGCATTCAAAAAACTAAATATAGGACTAAATGGTTTGTGTGCGTCAATTGCTCATTTAGTCAATGATTTTGAATCTTAATATGTATGGAATATAAGGAATTTATTGTTAAGGTAATATTTATGATTATCTTAAAAGATATGAGTGAATATTTAGATTTTTATTGATTATTATTTTTTCCCGATTATCTTTGTTATATAATGTATGCGATCCACATAATATATGGATATAAAAAATATTATTTGTGTACATATTATAGTCATCAATGTCATATATAGTTTTTTTTTATATAGTTTAAATATGTTAATAATAGTTGCTTAAATTGCATATGCATAAATAAAGATTTTCTTTGTAATCTTAAGACTCTGATTAAAAGACACGTGCTATGCAAGCATAGTATAACAAACATCAAATAAATCTAGTGTATATTTAGTTAGAAGAATGAATGAATATATATATATATATACACACACTATGTACTTGTGGATTTACGTTGTTGCTCATTAAAAAAATATATAAATAAATATATCTGATTTATATTTACATCAATAAACAATGCATATACCGACACATGGAATCTATAACAAATTAGGAAAAATAAAATAATAATAAAAAAAAAAAAACCACGTATGTTATGGTATTAATAAGAAACATTTATAATATTGAGTATTTCAAATCATTGTATACATGAGAGTGAATTGTTTAATGATCAATTATCCGTTACATATATTTTAAAGTCAAGATTAAAAAATATATATTGATTTTCAACACGGTTCTAATTTAAATTAATTAATGTTGTTGTCAAAATATGGATTAGCAAGAAAATAACATTGAATCTTGTACATCAAAACTCAATAAGGTAGTAGATGTGCTCAACCCAACCCAACTTGCAAAACTTACCTCATGAGATTTTTAGCAATGTAAAAAAAGCTAGTGTATGTGTATGCATACACTAGAGTATATATTCGAATTTTCCCTTAAATTGATTATCACCACATTATTTATTAAACTTTAAAATTGAACTTATTTTCCCAAATATAGTATCTATATATTGTTAAATAAATTGTGACAATATTTACATGATTTAATAGAACTGTTACTCACACGCAAGAAAGAGGAAGATATAAAAAAAATTGTTTATGCATTTAGGTGGGTGTGCATCGAGTTTGGATCTTCTATTACATTTGGTGTTACATCTTATATTACATAACATTTAATACACATCACGTATTAATTAGTGATGTCATTGAATACACGTGGCGTGTGGTGATTGATTTGAAATAAAAGATGTAACATCAAGTGTAATAGAAGATCTCACTCCATGTGCATCTGCATGGTTTCCAATTATTAGTGAAACAAATGAGAAAGAAAAGTAGATCCCTTTCAACATTAAACCAATTACAACCAAACATGCCCTTGTTTACATGTCATTTCCCCATTAATCTACTTTCTAATTCAATGATTATTAATAATTACTAGTATTTCTCCCGTGTGTTGTTTGAATTACGATATTTATAGTTATATTTTAAAAGTTATTATATTAAGTGATTAAAATTTTCATATTTGATAAATTGAAAAAAAACATAAATAAAAATACAATGTCTATATATAATAAAAAATTTGATAATTACAAATTTTTAAACTTATTTATATACAACATTAATTGATAAGTAAATAAAATAATTAATATAATTAGTACATAAATAAAAAAGTACAAAATAACAAAATACTAATTAAATGAATAAAAATATTCAATATATAATTGGACCATAATTTTTTTTGTTTCGTTATTTTCTTAGCATTTATTTATTCATATATTTAACTTTTGATTGTGGTTTTACTATTTATTCCATGATCATCAAATTTTATTGCTTTAACATTATTGTCACATTTTTAAAATAAAGTTTAGCTTAAAAAATAAATTTATATTTTATTTATTGTCGCTTTCGTTAAGTAGTTTTATTTTTTCAAGTTTATTTGTTTACATAAAACACATTTTTTAATTATCACATTTTAATTTTCTATTATAACTAAATCTATTACAAATCAAAAATAAATAAACGTAAACGAAAAAAAATTTTAAACTTAAAAATTTGATATATTTTTATGTTCTAAATGCAAGTAACAAATTGAAAATCATAAAAATGAAAAAAAAAAATGATATATCATGTAATGAAAAAAAATTAATTAAAAATTCATTTAACTTGAAAATATGTTTTGTTTAAAACATAAATTATCACACTCTCAAATCAATCAAAAATACAAATACGAAGCAAAAATAACAATAAACAAAATTACAAATAAATATGATAGTTTGTATGCATCATACATTTAAAACTATTTATTTATTAAAAAAACCCTCATAACATAAAATTATAAATATGATATGAAAATGACAATAACCAAACTTATATTTAAAACTGATAAATTTAATAAAAAATTATTTAATTTGAATTATCAATTATATATATGCAATAAAAACAAGTCTATTCACACACCCCTAAACACCCCACCCAAAACCTTCCAGGCTTCCCCTCCCACTCCCAATTAAAGAGTGGAAGTTTTACATGTATTCCATATTTAGGTATTTAATAATGGGCCTACAAGCCCACGTTGGCTGTAGAGGAATGGTTATGGGCTTGGATGCAAGGGCCTAGGAGGCTGTTGGGCTCAAGGGACCACAATGTATTGGACCTAGAAATATTTTTCTTTTTTAGAGATTTGGATTTTTTGACGACTATTTAATATAAATATTTGAAAATAAGTCATTTGCGCACTACAACTTTAATTTAAGGACATACACACATATACGTGTATATGTATCAATTAATTATAAATCTACATTGTAATAACTTACTACGCTATACACTCAAAAACCTAATAATTGTTAAAATCTTTATATGAATTTTTTTTAAGATATAACCTATAAGTCAAATATATATATATATATATATATATATATATATATATATATATTTGTTTCAAACAAATTTTAGATTGCTTCCTAGTATTTTTCAATAGCAACCTAAAACAATATTCTTTGGATAGATTTCCGTTTACATGTTCATCACATGCATGTCGAATGTGAACATTTTCTCTTGTACATGAACTCTTCATTATTATAATGAAATTTGCGGCAGTAAAAAAAAGACATATGTAATCACTTTGGATAAATTTTGTGTGTTTTTTATTTATTTATTTGTTCTCTTGATTAAATAGATTTCACCTCTAATTTCCAACATAAGTGTATTAATTTGTGATGATTCACATGCAACCATTCTAAACAACTTTTAAAAACACTAATCAAATTTTTATTTGTGTATTCCGAAATACACTTCATGTACTCATCTTGTAATATTAAAATAATTATATCTACTCTTGTAATTACTCTTTAAAATCTATCAGAAATGTTGGTTTTTGATAATTCATGAATCAATGTGTGGTTGTTCACCTTGGGAATTGGATTCCTGTGCCCGCGATTTCTTTTCATACCTTTTTGGCCTTCTCTTTTTTTCTTATCTAAACCTATTGTTCTTTACTTTATGCGTATTTTAGCGTCAATATTTTATTTATTTTTTTAATTTATTTATTTGTAAAATTAGTGATTGCAGCTGTATTTTAATGACAACTCAAGCTTACCAATGACTAATCTAGTGATATCAACTATGACACCTCAATAATGATTTTGAGGTTAGATATCAACAACAACATTTTACTCTAGAAGAAAACACATTTGTTTTTTTTTACAATTCAAATCTAGCACCCTCTTTCTCGTCTAGAAGTTCTAAAAGTTGATATTATATAATTTCACTTTTACAGTTCAAACTCTTATTTTGTAAAACTTAAGCCCGAGTGGCAAACTTTGGTTTAGTCTTCCGATGTTGATTCTATTAAGCGATGTATGTATTATTGCTGTAAAAGCCTTCGGCTTGGATCTTATCAAACTCTTTCCAAATTTATATTTGCTAGATATTTATGTCTTTATTAAAAGTTGTTGAACGCCCAATCAAAGATATTCTTTTATTACATTTTGAAATTGGGGCGTGGCACTTTTGCATTTACCCTATTTTAGAACATGTTAGATTTTTGCATTTACCCTATTTTAAAACATGTTTTATTTTAGGGGCAAAATTCATTTTTAGCCCTGTAGGAATTTTCGATTCTCAATTGTGGCCCCTATATTCAAAAGTGGCCCAAAAATTCTCGAATTGAACCCTCTCCGTTAGTCAGTTAATAGAAAACGTTGGTTTTCAATTTTGGTGGGAAAAAATATTTTGTATCAAGTTTTCCCGGTTTTTTCCTTACCAAACCCTAGTACACACTATATAACAAGCTGCAAACATCCCAAAACACAATACAACGCATATATCATCAAATATAGAGCACAAATTGAAGAAGTTAGGCAAAGTTGAGAAGATGTCATCATCGAGCCATTCTTACGTCTCCGGGACGAAGCGTTACGACTATGGCAAGTTTGCCAAGGTTCGGGTCTCTGGACAACCTGGTAGTGAAGGGTGCCGATTCCAAAACTGCCCAGACTCGTTGACCGCAAAAAGATGCAACTTCTTTGAATGGATTGACGAACCAAGTAAACACAATAGCCTACAAATCTAGAAATGAAGTTTGCAGAACTTAAAGGGGATTTTTCACAGCTCAAAGGTGAAACAATGCAACTGAGGGCCGAACTGCAAATGAAGTGCAGCTAATAAACCCTAAAGTTGATAGACTTGTGAACTTCTTACCACCTTGCTTAAAATTGGAAGATTATTCAAATTCAATAAGATTAGAAATCCAAATGTATTGAACTAAAAGGACTATTTAGGATCTTTTATATATGGTAAAATATAAAAATAGCTATTGTGTTATCTGAAAGCTGCTTATGCGGCAATTGACAATCCTTTTTCCACAAATCTTAATTAGAAAAATTAATAAACAACAATAGTTTGTTAAATTAAATTACTGAATTACCCATCATGGTCTCACCACATCACCATCTACAAATGGCAGCGAATCGGTCGGTCGGGCTCCACCTGCAACTCTGCATCAAAGATTCTCAAACCTTCTGTGCGTATCTTCTTCACCACATCGCAACTTCAATTATCATCACCAGAAATGGCGACGAGTAGTGGCGGCGATGGCAACAACGGCGCTACCCCAAAGAAGAAGCAGTGAATCGGTAGCAGTGGCCGCCTCTCCTCCAATCAAGCTGTTATCAATTTGTTAGATGAATCTCTAGTGGAAATTTGTAAAATTTTTGCAATATGGGTAAAGGATTAGGGAAGATTTGCAGATTTTTAAGATTTTTGGTTGGGAATCTTCGATTTAGGATTTAGGTTTGACAATTGGTGATTTGGGAATTTAGGGTTTGTTAGGATTCGATTTTAGTTGTGACTCCTTATCTGGAATGCGCGAATGACAAAAGCCACTTAACGACCACGTGCCCCGCACGTGGTATCCCCGTTAAAAATTAGACGGACTCATCGTCTGGACCAAAAAAGCCTGAGAATGGGCCGCAATTGAGAATCGAAAATTCCTATAGGGCCAAAAATGATCTTTTGCCTTTATTTTAGTGACATCCAACATTTATAAATAGGATTAGAATCTGAATTACATTAACGAAGTAATGCTGATGTTCAAAATAAATGTATATATATGCTAATTTATCTTGAAAAATCTAATTAATGCAGTAAAAATAGACTTTACATCTTCTCGAAAAAAAACAATATAGAAAAACAGAGGTTTTGTTACGCCACAATAATTCCTAGGTTCTTTGCGGATTTTTGTGTTGAAATTTAGAATTATGAAACGTTCATAAGAGATACAAAAAATTTAAAATGAATTTTTTTTTTATATCTATTACCTATACAAAAATGTGGATGTTTCTTACAAAATATGAATTGTCAAATATGTTTTTATCAAAGATTATTATTTAAGGCTATAATAGTAATTTAAGATTTTCATACTTAAATAATTTTATATTAGAATGTTAATTCAAAATCCTATAGAATCCTATTATGATTAAAACTCTAATATATAAGATAATAAGATATTTGTATTTTTTTTCCTTAGTTTGAATTGATCTCCATATGCAACATACGTGATCTAAAACTAGTGTGTGTATATATATATATATATATATATTATTAAGCTGCCACACAAGTGACCAGTTGATGTAGAGTCACATTCAGCATTTAAATCACCTAATCCATAAGAAGATTTAAAGAGGTCCCCATGATTGACAAACTATTATAACATTACAGTTGACAAAAAAGAAACAAATTCTTATATAGGCATGACAACATATAGTTGGCATCACTCCCAACACTAGCTAATAGACTCATCAAGAAAGCTTTTATTTCTTACATCATATTTAACTTGTATTTTCTACAATATCTTTTATTATGACGATAAAATAAAATTAAAAAGTATTGAAACATGTCAAAAGCTTTCCAAATCTTGCAACCAAAAAAAGAAACTTAGCAGAATTAAATCACAAACATTATTATATTGAAGGGAAAGGGCGCCATTATTGTACATTAGCTCGTCACAAAAACTTCTGTGCAACTGGTGCACCAGTTGCACCGTACCTTTATATTATAAATGTAGTACCTTTATGTTATAAATGTAATACCTTTATGCATGTTTATTTAAAAAGGTACATATATTTGTACATAAAGGTACTACATTTATAACATAAAGGTTTTCTGTGCAACTGGTGCACCAGTTGCACAGAAGTGTTACTCTTAGCTCGTGTTTTATTACAAAAATATTAACTAATCCAAAAGGAGGAGTCTTTGTCTTAATTTGTAGGAATTATTGCATTTACAATTTAGAATTCACAGTTGAAATGTCAGTGTCAATGTTAATATTATAAGGTGCAGTTGGTGAAAGAGAGTAAAATTGGATAGATTTTAAATTGGAATAGTTGTAGTTAGTTAATTGGGAGGATGTATTTGTCATGCCCCGTTTTCGTTCTTAAAATTTATCAGAGTTTTCTTTTTTGGATGTGAAGAAAGAAAGGGGAAAAAGGTGTACATGATATAAAATAGGAGAATAGGAGATGATAAGAAATGGTACACTTGAAACATTGGATACAACCGATGAAAAGAGTTTGAAACCTTAAGTAGCAGAAAAACATCAGGATCCTTTATAAAGAAAATGAACAGTTTAATTTTACGAATGATCAATATAGCTTTAAAAGATAAAACCGGAAAAAAGACACAGCTGATAAGATACCCCTCTCTCTACGCATCATGATTCTCTTCATCTCCTGTAGTGTGAGTACAGAATAAGGGTGAGTGCGTTGAATACACTCGTGGGAGTAATTTCCATGTTTTAACATTATTAAGCAGTACACATATTAAACATATATAATGGTTCAACAATTAGACACATCACATATTATGCATAACACATAATTCGGTTCATTAACAGGCACACAACACATGACTCACTAATAGACACACAGCCCAAAGGAAACTCAGCCCAATGGACACTCAGTCCAAGATTCACTAATGGACACACAGCCCAAAGGATACTCAATCCAAGATTTCCTAATGGACACACAACCCAATGGACACACAGCCCAAGACTAATTTATGGACACCCAACCTATGACTCATCCCTATCATACTATCGTAAAATAAACACAACATTCATAGCACATAATCACCTCATATAAGATTCAATAGTTCATACATCAAATAGGGAAAATAATATATAGATAGAGTTTAAAAGTTACCCCCACCTTGTTCGGTGGTTACCACGTGAGTTGTCGAGTAACAAAATATCAAGTATCTCAAAGCTCAATCCAACAGGTAGCCTACATGAGTTACAGTGTTTCTTAGATCCTTAATAAGTATAATTAAAGACGCGACGGATCGGGAGATCTAAAGATTGAGGTTGAAGAAACGAGAGTGGATGTTCAGTTTATAAGGTTGAGATGAAAGAGGATGAAATTTGGGTCACAACGGAAAAAAATGATCTCAATTGGAGTTAAAACGAGCTCAAAAGGAGCGTTTTAAGATTGGGGGTATTTTGGTAATTTTGGTCAAAGGGTTGACTTTGACCGGGACCCATGACTCCCGGTTGACGACATCTAGTCGGCGACGACTCGATGATGACGTATGATGGAAAAAATGGAATTCGTATCACGAACACGGCATCGCACACGCGCCCAGCGCACCTGGCTCCCGGCATGTGCGCCAGCACCCGGTGTCCCTCGGCAGGCTCGGCAAATGCACGCGCCAGCGCCCGGTATGTGCGCTCAGCACCCGGTGCCCCACGGCGGACTCGGCAGCTGCGCGCCCAACGCGCGCGCACTACCCGGCGTCATTGACCTTGTCACGCCCCAGTTTCTTCCATACAAAAATTATCAGAGTTTTTAATTAAAACAGAGGCGCACAAAAGAAGAAGTAGGCAAGGGACGACCAGAAGAAGAAGATAGAAGAACATCAGAAACTTTTTCATATCATATCGGACACTGCCGATTCCATAATATACAAACATCGGTCACAGCTGATTCTCAAAATGTTATCACAGCGGAATAAACATCATCAGGATCCATCGTCATCAAAGTTTACAGAATTATATTTACATTACAAAAGATTGTGATCATTGTTTCTTGAAACTTCGTAAAAGATATTTTATGAAAACCCAAAAGAATGGCACCATCTCTCTCTCTACTGCTCTACTGTTCGTCATCTCCTGTAGTGTGAGTATAGATTAAGGGGTCAATGCATGGAATACACTGGTGGAGATAAACTCTGCATCTTACAACACTCAACAAAGACATATATATAACAAATCGAAAGTTCGCAGCAAAGAGGCACGTTGTCACAGCACGTAAAATTCACAGCAGACATTAGACATGGTAAGGGACAAATAGATGCGGGGTTTTCCCGTCTTACCCTATAAAAACAGTCTCATTACAGTTGGTGCCTTTACAGGACCACTAAACCTTCAAGAGTAGTAGAAAAGGGATAGAAGAAGAATGCATGATCAGAGTTGGACCGCAGCCCATGCACAGTATGAGTATGACACAGCACTTATAAAAATAAACACAGCATTTAACATCTCTCAATAGAGCATCCAAATAGGGAAAGCAGTAAACATATTAAGAATTAGAAAATACCCCCACCTCGATAAGAGGTTATCACGTGTTCTAACAAGATAAAGAGTCAAGCCTAATGCGTACGATCCAACCGACAGCCTACAAAAGTACCGCGATATCTTAGATCCTCAAGAGATTAAAAGATGGATATAAAATAAAGGAAACATTCGATCGAGAAGGCAGAACGGATAAGGAAGACTCGAAGATTAAGGCTATCTAGACGTGTGAAAGGAAAACTTGGTAAAAGGGTTGACCCGACCGAGATCCCCGACTCCCGACAAAGCAACGAAAACAAACGACTCGAAACGACCCACAAAAACACTTGCCGGTGCGCCCACGACGCACCCGGCAACCCAACAAAACCCCACACACACTTCTCTCTCGCACGGTCGTGCAAAATTGCCCACGACCGTGCCCCACAAAGCTCGACCGTGCGCCACCTTCCAGTGGCCGCGCACGGTCACTCACCCTTGGCGCACGGTCGTGCCCCATAGCACGGTCGTGCCCCAGCGCACGGTCCTACGCGCAGCAGCCTACACAGCAGCGCCACCATCACCATCTTCTTCCTCTAGCTTCGGCCGGCGACTCCCGTCGCCGGCAACACCTCTACCACCAACAACACACAACGCAACGACCCAAACAAGAACACACACACACCAAACTAAGCTTCAACCGAAACCACACACACACAAATCCAACTCCGGCCACACCGCCCCTCCGGCGGCTCCACCACCTCCAACCCATAGACACACACTCCAGAATGGTTATCTACCACCCCGGAAAGAAAGACGAGAGGGAGAAAGCTAGAAACGAGGAGAGAGAAAAGGTGACGAACTCAAACAAGGTTTTTCCGGCGGTTGACCGGTGATTTACCGGCAATCCGACCGTCGGAACGAAGAAATAAGACCGTCACTAGACTCACCTCGATGAGAGCTACAACCTATGTGAAAACCGTTCGATTCTGAGAAGGTTGACTTTTCCGACCATCGGCGGCGGCGGCTACCGGAAAAAGAAAGAGAAAAGAGAGAGAAACTTACGTGTTTTTAGATTATGAGCTCGTGTGACTTATCGACTTAAAAACGTCCTATATATACTCCTCCAAACATGGCTACTATTCATGTTAAATATCTCGTATTCTACTCTTTGCATACTTCTCGTATACGTGGTATTCTTCGTTTCACTGTTTTCTTCACTACTCGAGCTACAAAACTCCGATCGAACCCTAGTTCATTTCTATGTTCTCGTCTTTCCGTTACGCATCTCATAATATAAAATTCTTCTATGTTCCACGTATTAAAAATTATGTCCTTCTAAACTGGCGTCAAACATATATCTGTAACGCACATAAATAAATTTAAACACCCAAGATTAACGCACATAGAATTATTTCAATTAAGAGTTTAATTATTTAATTATCAAATTATGCTTCATTTTGTCCTGGGCGCTACAGACCTGCGCGCCTAGTGCGCCTGCTGTCAACGCAACGGCCACCTACTGCGGCGGCGCCACCCCCAACTGGCTCGCCGGCCACCCCAGCTCCGGCCGCCACCTTCTCCGGCCACCCCTCCGGCGTGAATAGTAAAAACCCAGAAATCTCTCAAACCCCACACACAACGCACACGCATATAAACATACACCCTGTTGCCAACCTTGGCCGATGGCTACCTGCCGCCGGCCACCACTACCCAGACCTCGCCGGCGCATCACCGGCGCCCGCCTACAGTAACCCACGATGGCGCTGCACAGTGCGACCCCCCAACAGCACACAACACACGCACACACACTCAACACACAACACTACATAAACACACACCTCTTCAGCCACTGCCCAGCTCCGGCGCCGCCCCTTTAGCAGCTCACCCACAAGTCCAGGAGCTACTCCAGCGTCGGCTCCGGCGAGAAAGAGAGAGAGAGAAAAAAATCAGAGGAGAGAGAAAGGATGATAAACTAGGGTTTAGGGTTTCTTGGCGGTGTTTTGCCATTTTCCGGCGAACGAGACATCGGATTTGAAATTCGAGACCTATCCTAAACTCGTCTCAACGAGACTTACGTTCTGTGCAAAAATCGGCCAAAACCGACAAAATTGATTTTTCGGCCACCGGCGCCAGCGCGTCGGAGACAGAAAACAGAGGAGAGAGAGACTTACGTATTTTCGTTGATTTTGTCTCATTCGGAAAAACGGTGATTTTTGAATCGAAAACGCTCCTATATATAGATTTCTGAAAAAACACTATTCATCCAAAAAATCTTGGGTTACTATTCACAAAAAAATATCTCGGATTACTATTCATCGAAATATCTTTCGTTTTTTCGAATCTTTGTATTTTGCTATTTTCTTCGCCATTTGAGCTACGAGTCTCCGATTGACCTCTAATTCATTTCTATCTTCTCGTTTTTCCATTATGCATCAAATTGCAACATAATAATCAATGTTCCACAACTAGAAAATATTTCCTTCTATAACATGCATTAATCATGTATTTGAAACGCATATAATTAAATTAAACAGTCAAGATTAACGCACATAATAATTCAATTAAGGATTTACTATTTAATTAATCAATTATGCTTCGTTTTTTGTCCAGGGCGCTACAATATTGGTGGGAAAAGTAATATGAATACAAGTGTATAAACAAGATCCGTCAGTTGTGGGTCACAGGGTACATCCATTTCAAGCACCTACAACTAATATCTATAGTTAGATAGGCATAGGCTAATCCCAATGTTCATGTTAGCTAGGATTTTACTTTCCTCTTCGATGTTTGTTTTCGATTTTAAAAATAAATCAAAAAATTCAAACACAATTTTCTTCTATTATTATTATAAATATCTATTTGTACTCTATACATCACAAATCGCTTTGAAATATCATTAAATGATTTTATAAAATGATTTCTTTACCGCACAATATATATAATTTTCTTACTTTTGTACCACAAAATGTTTTAAATAATACTTTTCTACCACAAAATGTCTTGAAATAACTTTTATCAATTTAAATTTTAGGGTAAGGTCGTCATTTTATTGGATTGTGGTAGAAACATATATCATATTTTGTGTGGTAGAAAAGTAAATCATTAAATTAATCATGGTAGAAAATAAAAAAAAGGTACTATTCCCCTCTACATACTAGGGCATGTAGTTTTCTAAATATTATCAATCTATAGATATATAAAGAAATATGTTATCAATCATTTTCTACATTTTGGATAAAGAACATTTATTTTAACTTTTAAAAAAGTTTATTTTTTTTGGTTATTTTGTAAGAGTATTTTGATCATTTAAATGAAAATTGGGTACTTTTAATAGGAATTTTATCAATCCAGGCTATGAAAGATAAGTTAACTATCAATGTAGGATATGAAAGATAAATTTTATCAATCCAAGGCTTAAAAATTTGGAAACTATCAAATTATGATTTCAAATTGCGTTAACTTTTCTGTATTAGGCGTTATCTCATTCTCTTCACATATGGCTGCCAAAAGCTGACATGTCAATTGAAAATTGAAAATTGAAAATGAAAATTAAAATTAGTGTAAAACTTTAAATTCTAACTTTTTTAGTTATGATATGTGATAAAATATCCATTTGAATACAAAATTTATTGTATTTTGTATACCTCTCAATATATAATCCACTTTAATTAATATTAGATAAATATAAGATTAGTAATCAAACACGAAATATTACGTGGATAATCAATATATTACACTGGTAAAGATATCAATATTATCATGCAAATATTTGTTCAATATATTGTCACGTCCTGTTTTCTTTTCATAAAATATCAGAGTTCTTTCATTGTTGGGCGTGAAGAAAAAAAGGGGAAACAGACGTACATGATATAAAATAGAAAGGAAAAGAAAAGGATAAGAAGTGGTACTCTTGAAACATCGAATACAACCGATAAAATGGAGTTTAAAATCTTACGCAACGGAAAAACATCAGGATCCACTACAAAGAATGAGAAATATAATTTTCTTTTACAAACGAACAACATAGCTTTAAAAGACAAAACCAGAAGATGGACACAACTGATAGGGCACCCCTCTCTCTCGCATCAAGATTCTCTTCATCTCATGTAGTGTGAGTACAGAATAGGAGTGAGTGCATTAAATACACTCGTGGGGATACTTTCCATGTTTTTAACAGTTATTATGTAGTTGCACAAATCAATCGTATATATGTTCGGTAAATAAACACATCACATATATGGCACAGCATGTAATCATTTTCTTAACGGACGACCCAGCCCATCCCCAGCTACTGGTGTATTTACGAACCACCGTGTCCTTCTCTATCGGTGTATTTACGGACCACCCTGTCCATTCCTAACGGTGTATTTACGGACCACCCTATCCTTTCCCCAAAATAAAAATACTCTCACAATATTCACAGTACATAGGGTTCGACAATAAGATTCAACAGTTCATATATCAAATAGGGAAAACAGTAAACAAATAGGGATTAGAAGTTACCCCCACCTTGTTCGATGGTTACCACGTGAGTAGCGAGTACCAAAGATTAGATAACTCAAAGCTCGAGTAGCGAGTACCAAGGATCAGATAACTCAAGGCTCTATCCAACAAGTAGCCTACACAAGTTATGTTGTATCTTAGATCCTTAATAAAGTATAATTAAAGCTATAAAAGATCCTGGTGGAAAAACGATCATTAAAGATGCGACAGATCGAGAGCTCTAAAGATTGGAGTTAAAGAAATGAGAATGGATAATCAGTCCATATGGCTGAGATGATGGAGAATGAATTTTGGGTCACGACGGAAAAAGAATGAGCTCAATCGGAGTTAAAACGAGCTCAAACGGAGCATTTTAAGTTTAGGGGTATTTTGGTAATTTTGGTAAAACGGTGAGGAAAAGAGAACAATTAGGGCTGCTACGGAAGAAGAATGAGCTTGATTGGAGTTGTAACGAGCTCAAACGGAGCGTTTTAAGATTAACGGGCATTTTTGTAATTTTCGTCAAAGGATGTAGTGCTCCGGACCAAAACGAGCATAAATTGATAATTAAATATTTTAACGTATAACTTGATAATTACGTGCGTATTTTTGGACTGTTTAATTAATTATGTGCGTTACAGATATGTGTGTCTGATGCCGGTTTAGAGGAACGTAATTTTTAGACATGGAACCTAGAAGATTTTTGTATATAATCAAATGTGTAATGGAAAAATGAGAGAATAGAAACGAACTAGAAGTCAATCGGTGTTACGTAGCTCAAGTAGTGGAGAAAACAGTGAAAACGAGGAATACGTCGTATACGAGACATATACGAAGGATAGCATACGAGATATTTATGGTGAATAGTAGCCTTTTTGGAGGAGTATATATAAGGCGTTTTTAAGTCGATAAGTCACACGAGCTCATAATCGAACGACATGTAAGTTTTCTCTCCCTCTTCTCTTTCTTTTTCCGACGGCCGCCACCGCCGCCGCTGGTGGCCGGAAAAGTCAACTTTCTCGGAATCGAATGGTTTTTGCATAGGTTGTAGCTCTCGTCGAGACGAGTCTAGTGACGATCTTGTTTCTTCGTTTCGACGGTTAGATCGCCGGAAAATCGCCGGTCAACCGCCGGAAAAACCTAGTTTGAGTCCATCACCTTTTCTCTCTCCTCATTTCTTACTTTCTCTCTCTTGTCTTCCTTTCCGGAGTGGTAGATAACTATCCCGGAGTGTGTGACCTTTGGTTGGAGGTGGTGGAGCCACCGGATGGTGTGGCCGGAGTTGTGTGTGTGTGTGTGTGGTTTTGGAAAAGCTTGGGTTTGGTGTGTGTGTTGTGTGTGTTGATCTTGTTGAGTTGTGTGTTGTGTGTTGTTGGGTGTTGCCGATGACTGGAGGTCACCGGCCATGGTGGTAGAAGGGTTGTCAGCGATGGGAGTCGCCGGCCGGAGTTAGAGGAAGAAGACGGTGTTGGCGGCGCTGCTGTGTAGGCTGGTCCGCGCATGACCGTGCGCGGGGTGTGAGCGACCGTGCGCGGCCACTGGTAGGTGGCACACGATCGAGGCGTTGGAGGGCACGGTCGTGCATGGATTGCACGACCGTGCCAGAGAGTGTGAGTGTGGGGTTTTGCCGAGTGCGTCGTGTGTACACCAGTGAGCATTTTCGCGTGTTGTTTCGAGTCATTTGTTTCCGTCCTTGTGTCGGGAGTCGGGGATCTTGGTCGAGTCAACTCTTTTACCAAGTTTACCTTTCACACTCTTCTCGATATCCTTAATCTTCGAGTCTTGTTTATTCATCCTGTCTTCTCGATCGATCGTTTCTTTACTTATATCCGTCTTTTAATCTTTTGAGGATCTAAGATATCACGGTACTTTTGTAGGCTATCTGTTGGATTATACGCTTTAGGCTTGACACTTATAACTTGTCAAATCATGTGATAACCTCTTATCGAGGTGGGGGTAACTTCTAAACTCAATATGTTACTGTTTTCCATATTTGATAATTGAACTCTATGTGCTGTGATTATATGCTGTGATTACTATTTCATGCAAAAATTTATGATACGATGAACGAGAACGGATGTCCTAAGTCATGATAGGGATGGACTGGTGGCCCGTAAAAAGCATCATATGTCATGTTAGGGATGGACTGGTGGCCCGTAAAAAGCACCATATGTTAGAAATGCAACGGGTATAGTTGAGTGCTCTTAGAGCCGTGTGTTCTGCATTGTGTGCTATGCATTTTATATGCTGTGACTACTTGCTGATTTAGTATATCTGTTTAATATGTGATCGGCTTAAAAATATTAAAGTTTGGAAAGTATTCCCACGAGTGTATTCAACACACTCACCCCTATTCTGTACTCACACTACAGGAGATGAAGAGATTCATGATGCATAGAGAGAGGGGTGTCCTATCAGCTGTATCCTTTGTCCGGTTTTATCTTTTAAAGTTGTTGCTCGTTTGTAAAAGAAAACTGGATTTCTCCTTCTTGTATGAGATTCTGATGGTATATTTCCGCTGCGTATGTTTTAAACTCCTTTTATCGGTTGTATCCGATGTTTCAAGTATACCCTTTCTTATCCTCTCTCTTTTCTTTCTATTTTATATCATGCTCGTCTTCTTCTCCTTTCTCTCTTCACGCCCAAAGATGAAAAACTCTGATATTTTAAGTGAAAGATTTTGGGGCGTGACAGGGTTGAGTTTGACCGGGACCCCGACTCCCGATCGACAACTCGACGATAACATACGATGGAAAAATGCATTTTGTATCGCAAATATGGCACCGCGCACGCGCGCTCTTCTCGTCTCCCGGCGCCGTGTGCCCGACATCTCCCAACGCCATGTGTCTAGCGCACCCGGCGTCTCCCGACGTCGTGTGCCCAGCGCACCCGGCTCCCGGCGCCAGCCAGCCTCTCAACCATTTTCAACCCCCCCAAAATCCGGCCATGGCCAGCGACCTCCTGTCACCGGCGACACCACCTGACACGGCGGCACAACGAGATGCCACCCTAACACTCAACTTCGGTCGGCGACCTCCCATCGTCGGCAACCAATAGCCCAAACACACATACACTATCACGTAAAAACACACACACAACAGCCTACACACTCACAACCACTTTCCACCATCATTTCCTGCCCCGGCGCCGCAGCCCACGGCGGCGCCACCACCCCAACAGATAGTCCGACATCCTGGGAAGGTCAACCACCACTTCGGCGAAGGAGGGGGGAGAGAGAGAGAACCGAGGAGAGAGAAAGGGTTGAAAAACACGAAAAACAAGGGTTAGAGTTTTCCAACGACGTTTTTGCCGTTTCCCGGCGAACGAGACATCGGAATTGAAATCAGAAACCTATCCTAGACTTGTCTCGATGAGACCTATGTTCTGTGCGAAAATCGGTTGAAACCGACAATATTGAATTTTTCCAGCCACCGGTGGCGGCGGCAGCGGCGGTGGTCAAAAAACAGAAAATCGAAAGAGAGAAAGGAGGAGAGAGAGACTTACATGTTTTCGTCACTTTCGGCTCGTTTGGAAAAATGGTGAAAAATGAATCGAATGAACCCCTATTTATAGATTTTTTAAAAACACTATTCATCCAAAATATCTTGGTTACTGTTCACTGGAAATATCTTTCGGTTTTTTCGAAACTTCGTGTTTCGTCCTTTTCATCATCGATTGAGCTACGGGTCTCCGATTGACCCCTAGTTCGTTTCTATCTTCTCATTTTTCCATTGCGCATCTAATTGTATAATAAAATCCTATGTTCCATGTATAGAAAATATTTCCATCTAAATCTTGCATTAAACACGTATCTAAAACGCACGTAATTAAATTAAACGGTCGAAAATAACGCACATAATAATTCAATTAAGGGTTTAATATTTAATTAATCAATTATATTTCGTTTTTGGTCTGGTGCGCTACATATATCATGTATAATATCGATATTTTGCGATATTGATTTATGTCCATTAATATATATTGAACAAATATATGTATGATGATATTGATATGTTACACGTTTTGTGATATTTATTTGTGTCCAATTATATATCGATTAATATTGATAGTTTGCGATTTTGTATCTAATAGAATATCCATATTTTGGGATATTCATTTTTGTCCAATAATATATATATCGAACAAATATTTGCATGATAATATTGATAGTCCACATAATATTTTGTTTAATTTTCATTTTTCAATTGACACATCGATCAACATGATTTGACAGTCACATCAGCTATCGGAATAAAATGAGAAGAATGATAGCGAATAATAGAGAAAAATTAACTCCTTTTTTTTAATCTTAATTTGATAGTTTCAAATTTTTGAAGTCCCAATTGATAAGATTTATCTTTCATACCCAGCATTGATAGTTAACTTATCTTTAGAGGTTTGGATAGATAAAATCCCTTAATAAAATATATGTAATAGTAAATGGTAAAGTATATATACATAATATGGAATATATAATATCGATGATCGATCGATGTTGAAACAGTTTTTAAGACCATAGATAAAGAAACTGAATGTGTATACTAGTTTTTGTATCTTAATTTTCCCAAAGAACGATCAGTTAGAGATAGATAGCCCAACATTAACTGAACATATACCTCAAATTGTGGTTATACTTCATGAAACATTTTTAAATCATTTCATATACGTGTAAGAACACTTTTGGTTTGGTAGTTGAGTTTATAAAGACTGATGTGTTACAGTATCAGATTTCATTATTCATGATAAATTGAGTTATATAATTTATATATTAGGATTGGAAGTTTAATATTATGTTATTGACTATTATGTTTGGAATTGGATCTAATGTAGTAGTATATCTACTAAGATTGTTTACTTCATTAAAATAATGTTTGATTCAAGTGTTTGTGATAAGTTTAGCAAATTTATGTCTCTAAACAGAAGGTAAAGTATAATTTCAATATGTAATATCTCGGACCTTAAATGAGTTCGATGAATAGATCAACTTAGGTTTAAAAAAGAGAAAAACTTTTAAGGATATAAAAATATTTTATATTTATATTTATATTTGCTAAAACATAGTTTGAAACATTTAGTTAGCCTACTGGAGCTAACCTTACTCCACCACATGAATTAATAATTGAGTTCGAAGTCCCATTGGAAGACGCCCTATATATATTCTTTTCTTTTTTTATTCATTTGTTTATGTTTCAGTTTTAAAGAGTACGTTTGGGAGGGGATTATGAGAATTGAGAAATCATGTAATTAAAATCTCGGATATTAAAATAAAGATGAATAGTAAAAATGTATATTTTTTTGAGAATTTAGTATGATATATATAATTATGTTGTAAATGTCAAAATCAATGTTAGAAAAGATAGGTTAGTGTAATATTTTATTGTAAAATTGTGTTGATGTAATATTTTATTGTGAAAAGTGTATTTGATACTGATTGAATGATTAGATATAGGTAGTGATGATTTTGTCAGATTTTGTGATTCAAATTTAAATACAAAATCAAACATATTTTATTTATTAAGGTATGTTTGGAAGTGGTTTAGTGGGTTTGGGAAAATCTAGAGATTAAAATCCTGAATTTTGTAGTAAAAGTAAAAAGTTCGTTGATGTATTATTTTAGGGTTAATTACTTAAATCAATATGTACTTTTAAGTTGGGAAGTGTTTTTACACTTCCCAACTTAAACTTTGTTTTTTGGCCGGTTGCAACTTGAAGTCCATGAATTGTACAAGTTGCAACCTCCAATAAATCTTTCCGGCCAAATCTCACGCACGTGACAATCACATGCCAAATTGAGGGGGGTTTTGATAATTCCATAAATTGTTGAGGCCATTTTAAAAGAAACAAAATGCAATTACTAGTTAATTGCAAAAAACAATAGTCAATTGTCTAACAAAAGCTGTCTTTTAATAATTTATGGAAATATCAAAACCCTCCCAATTTGGCATGTGAATGTCACGGGTGTGAGATTTGGCCGGAATCATCAGATGTTGCAACTTGTGTAATTCGTGGACTTCAGGTTACAACCTATCAAAAAATAAAATTTAGGTTGAGAAGTGTAAAAATACGAAAAATACAGGTTGATATAAATATTTAACCCATTATTTTATTGTGAAAAAAGTGGGCTGATATGATATTTTATTATGAAAATATGTATTTGATAATGATTTGATGATTGTAATATAGGTAGTAATGATTGTATTCGAATTTTGTGATCCAAATTTAAATACGAAACAAACATTGTCACGTCCCAGAATCTTTTGTTAAAAATATCAGAGTTTTTCATTTTGGACGTGAAGAAAGAAAGGGGAAAAAGGCATACATGATATAAAATAGAAAGAAAAAGGAAATGAGAAGAAGAGGTACACTTGCAACATCGGATACAACCGATAAAAATTAAGTTTGAAACCTTACGCAGCGGAAAAACATCAGGATCTTTTACAAAGAAGGAGAAATACAATTTTCTTTTACAAACGAATCAACATAGCTTTAAAAATACAAAACCAGAAGATGGACACAGCTGATAGAGCACCCCTCTCTCTACGCATCAAGAATCTCTTCATCTCCTGTAGTGTGAGTACAGAATAGGGGTGAGTGCGATGAATACACTCGTGGGGATACTTTCCTTGTTTTTAACAGGTTATTAGACAGGAAATAATGAATCAAACATATATAATAACTCAGCAATTAAACACATCACATAATATACGCAACACATAATTCGGTTCATTAACGGACACACAACCCAAGACTCACAAATGGACACGCAGCCCAATGGACACTAAGCTCAAAGGACACTAAGCTCAAAGGACACTCCGCCCTGACTCACTAATGAACACGCAGCCTAATGAACACTAAGCCCAAAGGACACTCCGCCCATGACTTACTATGAACATGCAGCTCAATGGACACTAAGCCCAAAGGACACTCCGTCCTGACTCACTAATGAACACGCAGCCCAATGGACACTCCGCCCATGACTTACTATGAACACACAACCCAATGGACACTAAGCTCAAAGGACACTCCGCCCTGACTCACTAATGAACACGCAGCCCAAAACACACTCCACCCATGACTTACTAGGAACACGCAGCCCAATGGACACTAAACTCAAAGGACACTCCGCCAATGACTCACTATCGTAAGATAAACACAGTATATTATCACAACACGTAGAGTTCAATAGTTTATCAGTCACGCAGATAATTATCGGTCACAAAGACAATTCATAACGTACGATATCATAGCAAAATCATCAATTATGGAAAACAATAAACAAGTTGAGTTCAGAAGTTACCCACCTTGTTCGGTGGTTACCACGTGAGTAGCGAGTACCAACGATCGGATATCTCAAATCTCGTGTCTCAAATCTCGCATCTCAAATCAATCCAACAGGTAGCCTACATAAGTTACAACGTTTCTTAGATTCTTAATAATGTATGATTAAAGCTATAAATGTTTTCGGCGGAAAAACGATCGTTAAACACGCGACGGATCGAGAGATCTAAAGATTGAAGTTGAAGAAACGAGGATGGATAATCAGTCCACATAGCTGAGATGATAAAGAATGAAATTTGGGTCACAACAGAAAAAGAATGAGCTCAATCGGAGTTAAAACGAGTTCAAACGGAGCATTTTAAGTTTAGGTCAAAAGGTGAGGAAGAGGGAACGAGTAGGGTCGCTACAGAAGAAAAATGAGCTCAATTGGAGTTGAAACGCTCAAACGAAGCATTTTAAGTTTGAGGGACGTTTTCATAATTTTGATCAAAGGGTTGACTTTAACCGGGCCCATGACTCTCGGTCAACGACATCTTATCGGCGATGAAACGATGTTGACGTACAACGAAAAAAACGGGGTTCAGATCGAAAACACGGCGTTGCGAGCGACGGGGCATGCGTGGACCCGGCGCCGGGTGAAAAAACCCGATAGCCTAGGCATGGGCTCGGCAGCTCGCGCGCGCGACTCGGCAGCTGTCGAGTTTTCTCGGCAGGCGTCACCCGACAGTTGCCCAGTTTTTCCCGACGATGGCCTGCTCGACCAGGCCACTTCCCGGCGCCACCAGCCGTGGTGGCGCCGCTCTCTGCCGCCACCACCAGGTTCGCCGAAACCTCGCACCGCCGGCTACCACCTCCGGCCATCCCTCGCCGGATTCCGGCGATGAATAGTACCCAGAATTCCGTCGTAAAATCCTTCGTTACCACATTCGCAAAACCAAAACTAGGGTTTAGGGTTTTTGGGGCGGTTTTTCGCCGTTTTCTAGCGAACGAGAAATCGGAATTGAATTACGAGACCTATCCTACATTCATCTTGTCGAGATGAACGTCGTGTGCGAAAATTAGCTGAAATCGACAACTTTCAGATTTTCCGGCCACCACCGCTAGCGGCGGCGCTCCGGCGACTTTTCCAGCGGAAAAGAAAGAGAGTAACTTACTTGTTTACGTCGCTTTCGGCTCGTTCGGAGAAACGATGAAAAATGAATCGAATGAGCCCCTATTTATAGATTTTCAACGTTACTATTTACCAAGTAAATTTAAATTACCATTCATTAAAATATTGTTTTTTCGTTTTACCGTTCATCCGGATTTTAACCTCTCGCTTTACCTAACCTTCATACTTGGCTCTTTTCTTTGTCATTTGAGCTACGGGTCTCCGATTGACCCCTAGTTTATTTCTATCTCCTTGTTTTTCCGTTACGCATCTCATGGTATAAAAATATTCTATGTTCCACGTCTAGAAAATAATCGATCTAAATCGTGCATTAACCACATATCTGAAACGCACGTAATTAATTAAACAGTCAAAACGTACGCAAATAATTATTAAATGATAGGTTTAAATATTTAATTAATCAATTATGCTTCGTTTTTTTTATCCGGGGCACTACATATGTTATGATTTTGAAGTTCAAAATCCTACTATGTGAATTCCCTTCCAAACATACCCTTAGAACTTTGAAGTCCGAAATTTTGTCATGTGAATTACTTTCCAAACATATATGATATGTTAATTTAAGATATAATAATTTATATTTTTAGTATAATGGATCATGCTTTTTCTCTATTCATCTATGTATGTTTTGTTTTCAAAATTTTATTGACAAAATAGTTCATGATTTGTTTATTTAAATTTTAAATTTTAATTCATATTTCTGATATAAGTGTATGACGTCTTTTATTTTAATTTTGTATTCAATCTATGAATGTCTTTTTCATCATATATGTATGTTGCTATTTTAAAATAATTCATGATTTGTTAACTTATGTTTTTACCTTTAACTTGTATTTCTAGTATATCATTATATAATGTCTTATTCTGAATTCAGTTGTGTATGTTTTCATTTTTAAAATTTTATTGATACAATAACTAATAATTTGTTAGTTTAAGTTACTAGTTAATTTAATTTATATTTATAATATCATTGTATAATATCCTAAGTATAAGTCTCATTATCATAAAAAAAATTCAATGATAGATAAATTATTTCAAGTCATGTTTGATTTAAATAATAAATTTAAACTCCTTTAATTTTATTTTTCAATAATATAACTATCTCGAATATTTTAAATGGTTCAAACTTTATGTTTTATACTGAATTTGTACAATTGATATTAGAGATCTATTATAACAATTCGACTTAAGTCATAATACTGATAGGTCCTAACCTGGTAATATCTAGAAGGTTCAGATAATTAATTTTCTTGTATCATACAAGATTTTGTTGTTGTATACTAAAGTATACCATATTATATGTATAATATATGCATTTAGAAATTAATTCTACATATATAATAACAAAATGATTTCTTATAGTTTTTTCAAAATAGTAAAATTCCGTCAAAAGTTGTCACGCCTCGTTTTCTTACACCAAATATCAGAGTTTTCCATTGGGCGTGAAGATAGAAATAGGAAGAGACAAATCTCATAAACATAAAGAAGGAGTAAAAGACGACAGAAGAAAGAGGTAAGAGACGATGTGAAACATTCACATATCAACAATCGGTCTCAGTACCGATAATCACAACATAACATAGCAGTGGAATCAATCCATCAGGATCTCCCAACCAGAAATTATACATAATTATTACATAAACGTGAATTATTTAAAGCATTGTTTGAAAATGTTTGAGTAACATCATCCTGAAAACACAAATCAAGAAAAAAGCACCACCTCTCTCCAACTAGGGTTCATCCGGCTAATCATCTCCTGTAGTGTGAGTACAAAATAAGGGGTGAGTGCGTGGAATACACTCGTGGGGATAAAAACCGCGTCTTATGACACACGACAGATATAAAATACCAGAAAAATAACCTTCAGTCACGTTGTCACAGCACATAAAATGCAAAACAGAGATTAGAAATGACAAGGGATGTATAGGTGCGGGTATTCCCCGTCTTACCCTATAAACCTCAATACCACTGGTGCATTTCAAGGACCACCAAACCTCTCAGAGTAGTAGAAGGGGGGAGACAATTTTTTACGATCCATAGGACCCTCCGAACATGCAATGTGAACCGAAGTCCTTTCACAGAAAAATTATGGCACAACAATTATATTCACAGCATTTAGTATTCCTCAATCATTCATTTAATAGGGAAAACAGTAAACAGATAAAGAGATAGAAATTACCCCCACCTTGTTTGGTGGTTTCCATGTGAGTCGCAAGTACCAAAAATCACGTATCTCAATGCTAAACTCAACAAGTAACCTACACAATTACGGTGTTTCTTAGATCCTTAATAATGTATAATTAAAGCTATAAAAGATTTTAGCGGAAAAACGATCGATAAAGACGCGACGGATCGAGAGATCTAAAGATTGGAGTTGAAGAAATGAGAGTGGAAGTTCAATCTAAAATGTTGAGATGATAGAGAATGAAATTTGGGTCATGACGGAAAAAGAATGAGCTCAATCGGAGTTAAAACGAGCTCAAACGGAGCATTTTAAGTTTAGGGGTATTTTGGTAATTTTGGTCAAAAGGGTTGACTTTGATCGGGCCCACGACCCTCGGTCAACGACATCTCGTCGGCGATAACTCGATGATGACGTACGGTGGAAAAAATGGGGTTCGGATCGAAAACACGGCGTTGCGTGCGACGGGACGCGCGCACCCGGCACCAAGTGGAGAAACCCAACGACAGCAACGGGTAGGCGGCTCGGCAGCTGTCGAGTTTTCTCGGTAGCATCGGATAGGTTGGCTCGGCAGCTATTGAGTTTTCACGGCAGCATCGGGTAGGTTGGCTCGGCAGCTGCCGAGTTTTCTCGGCAGCATCGGGTAGGTGGCTTGGCAGCTGCCGAGTTTTCTCGGTAGCGGGTATCGGCGGCTCGGCAGCTCGTGCCCAGGCGACCCAGCACCGGCCCTGCTCGACCAACCCATTTCCCGACGCCACCAGCTGCGGCGGCGCTGTCCATCGCCATCGCCACCATGTCCGCCGGAAAGCCTGCACCGCCGGCTACCACCTCCGGCCATCCCTCGCCAGATTCCGGTGGTGAATAGTATCCAGAATTCCACCGCAAAACCCTTCGATACACACGTATACAAAACTCACAATCGTCGGCAACACTTCCCAAACCCCCGGTCGGCGACCTCCCATCGCCGGCAACCATCCCCGGCCACCCCAACACACATATACAGTATATATATACACATGCTTATACATACACATACATAAACACACACTCAACAAACAACCTTGGCCGGCGGCCACCTACCGCCGGCCACCACCCCTAGGTCCTCGCCGACGCATCACTAGCGTCGGCCACCAGTTCCCACACAACGGCGCCACCTGGTGCCGCCCACAACAGCAACAACACGCAAAACACACACTACACACACATGCACATTTCATATATATATACACCTATTCAGCTCCGACACTGTTGTGGGCCCTCCAGCAACATCCCCTCACCTTCGGTGGACCTCCGGCAGCAGCTCCGGTGAGGAGGAGTGAGAAAACAGTAAGAGAGAGAAAAGGTGGTGAAAAGCTCGGGTTTAGGGTTTGGTGCCCGTTTTTTACCATTTTCCGACGAACGAGAAATCGAAATTAAATTCCGAGATCTATCCTAGATTCGTTTTGTCGAGACATACGTCGTGTGCGAAAATCGGCCGAAACTGACAAAGTTGAAATGTTCCGGCCACCACCGGCGGCGGCGCCCGGAAATAGAATATCGAGAAGAGAGAGAGACTTACAAGTTTTCGTCGCTTTTGGCTCGTTCAGAAAATCGGTGATTTTTGAATCGAAAACGCCCCTATTTATAGAATCTCGAAAACACTATTCATGTGAAAAAATCTAAACTACTATTCATCGATTGAGAAGTCCACTTTACTATTCACCGTAAAGATCTCTGTTTACTATTCACCGTAAATATCTTTCAGTTTTCCGAAACTTCGTGTTTTGCCCTTTTCGTCGCCGTTTGAGCTACGGGTCTCCGATTGACCCCTAGTTCGTTTCTATCTTCTCGTTTTTTCCAAAACACATCTAATGACATAAAAATATTCTATGTTCCATGTCTAAGAAAATTATCGATCTTAATCATGCATTAAACACGTATCTGAAACACACGTAATAAATTAAACAGTCAAAATATACGTACATAATTATTAAGTCATGTGTTTAAATATTTAATTAATAAATTATGCTTCGTTTTTGATTCGGAGCGCTACAAAAGTCAAACTTTCAAACTTCTATTTTAATTTTTATTTATTCATAAATATGATTTTTTTTTTGCATATGGAAACTCCTTAAAATATGGAATGTTAGTTTTTCCTTATTATGTTTTGTAATATTAATTGCAATATTAAAAGAATAATCTATATACCTATAATAAAAAAACAAAAAACAAAAAAAAAACATTATCAAAATGAAAACTTCACGGCCAAAACTTCAAATTTCACTTTCTATTTTGTTTTTTTTTTCAATGTTTTATTATATTAATTTCACCCAACTATTTCTTTCACCATTTTTTTCAACTCATTTTTCTTCTTATAAAGTTTTGAAATTGTAAAAGGTCATATTTAACTAAACATTACTCACGTAGAAATTTTACATATTTTTCTTGAAAATAAACAGGGATAATGAAACTAGAGACAAAAATCAAATATTTTTTTAGACGGTTGCAACAAAAGCCTTCCATTGAAAATTTCTTATTTCTCAAACTAAAATTTGGGTTAACAAAGAATGGAGTAAAAGAAGGTTAACATAACTACACATTTATAAGTTTATGGAGTAAAACACTTTAATATTCTTTTGTAACCTCTATATAATCGGCTACCGGCATTCACCGCTCGCCTACCACGCCACGACCCTATAGTCTGAAAAACATTTAAACATAGAGGGGGTGATTGTTTGAAATACACTTAGTGGAGATCCTGAAACATCACTAAATAAAATCAAACAAATACATAAGACATAGATTTAAACAGTGTTGAACATGTGGAATCATTTCTTTTGCATAGGTGCAGGGTTTTCCCATCTTAACCTAAATTACGAATCTTAATCCGTCATAGCCATAGTTATGGGACCATAACCCCCTTGTAGTGTAAATTACTGATCTTAATTGTTGTTGCAAAATTTACGGATCTTAGTCGTCATAACATAGTTTACGAGTCTTAACTGTCATAGCATAATTTATGGGTCTCAACCGTCATAGCACAGTTTACAGATCTTATAATAACCGAAATTAAAACTTAACTATATAATATATATTAAGAATTTTCATGTTTAATGTAAGATGCAATTAATAGTGTAATTATTAATTCATATATATGGACCCAATTTATTTTTGTTTGTTTGGGGCATGGCCAAATTTCATGCCCATTGTTTTGAGGCCAAATCTTTCTTTATGATTGGGCTAGGACAAGCCCATGGGCTTGAGCCACCTTTGGAACCCTTATTTGAGAGGGAACCCACAAGAAAAAAGTGTTAGGATGTATACTATAAGCCTAGCTTTTGTATGAACATCTTTTATGGAATAAGAATCACTTTGGTCATATGTTTGCATTTTATATTTGTTATATATGTTTATGCAATGTCCAATTAATTTATATTATAGATAACTTGGTGTGTGGTGCCACACAAAAGATCATGTTATCAGTTTCTTATAAATTATAAATAGTAGCTCACAACCAAGATGGATTTGGACAAATCATCGGAATGGTTGTAGTGTAGTTTGGTATTAGTCTGTCTTGACTATAAAACTACACTAGTACACTTTGTGTGTATTGAGCAGGACCATTTGAGGTTGTTTGTTTTATACTGACTATATAATCGAACAAGACCTCTGTTATTATGGATGTACATCTTCTTAATCCCTATATAATAACGGGCACGTATGCTCAGTGTTTATTTCTTTAATTTGCCAATGGGTGAGATTTATTCATAAATCAATAAGCTCGGTGAGTTGGGAGATAGCATTGTTTATATGGTGTGTTGCTGATTATAGAAGGAATCTGTGTCCTAATTATTTAGGATGATAATGTCCCCTTGAGGAGCTCATAAGGATTATCATGTAAACCCTGCAGGTGGATTTAATCCGACATGATAATAAGGATGAGTGGTACTACTCTTGGAATTAGATGTAAATTAATTAAGTTGTCAGTAACTTGTTTAATTTACGGACATTCGATATCTTAAACACGGGGAAATAAATGTACACATAATAAGAAGGAGCCCATATTAAATATGGGATTGGGACGGTAGTTCAATAATAATTCTCTAGTGGACTGAATTATTATTGATGGGCTTAAGTTATGTGTTCAGGCCGAACACAGGATACTTAAGCCCATCAGGAGACCCAACCCAATTCCTCCTCTAGGTCCCTGGTGTAGCCTATATATAGCTTTTTTCATCAGCGCCTCTTTTAACATAGATCACAAAAACACGTGATAGTGAGAGAGAGCAGAACTGAGTTTTCTCGAAGGATCGTTGGCCACGCAACGTTCGAGAAAGGCTGTAGGAATACATCAGAAGATCAAGAGGTCTACAAGGGTATTTTTTTTTTCCGCTGCGTATTATCTTTGGATCCTGATTCCGATAGCATAGGGCCGGCGATCCGTCGATTCCAACAAAAAGAGCCTCCCAAACCACATCTATTTATCTATATCTTTTCATTTTTTTCTCTCTCTACCTCTCATCTCATCTCTAGTGCCGCTGCTGCCGCCACCGGCCGCAATGACCACCCCCTTTTTCTTCTCTTTCTATACTCTATCTTTTTTTTTTCATGAGTTTTGCCGACGAGCTCAACCACCGACCATGGACGATGGGTGTGAGATTGTAAGTATGCAGGTGTGCTATGAGTAATGTTGGGTTGGTGTTAGATTGAGTTATTTGCTAATTGTTGTGTTTGATTCAACTTAATAACTAGATATATTATACAAACTTGTTAGCACCACTATTCTATTAATTTTGTAAAATTTTAGAGATTGAATCAGCCTAAATCTTTTACCATGACAAAGTATGAGAAGCCAAGAATATGTGTGTTAACTTTCATAAGATTTGGAGTTAAACTCAATTTACTATAGATTTGGGGTTTGCCAGAGTTTGGTGTTGGTGGTCGTTGCTCAGGGGAGCAACACTCGTGCTGGGATGCGTTGCTGCTGCGTGTGTGCGGGGTTAATCATCAGGTGGAGGGTTGGTCATGGGGGTTTGAGCCGATGTCGGGGTGCATCAGCGAGTGGTTTGCGTGCATGTAGGGCGACACTGCTGGCACCACTGCTGTGTATGTGTGCATGCGTGTGTGGTTCGTGTGTGTTGGGCGTGTGTTGGCTTGCGTCGGGCATGTGTGGTCACCGACAACATGGTATTGTCGGCAAGGACCAAAATATCGTGATATTTCAGTGAAATATCGTGAAATATCGCGAAAATGAACACACCGAAATAATAATGGGTTGTAATTTTAATTCGGTAGAAATATAGCGATGTATCATGATATTTCGCAAATATATCATGAATATATCAATTTCGACCAAAATATCGCGATATTTCGCCAAAAATATCGCGATGCAGTTGCACGCGCTTACATTTTTTTTTCTTTGTTTTTTTCTTTTTTCTTCATCACAGTACTATTTTGTGTTTTACTTTTATCTTTTTTTTCCCCTTTTTTCCTGTGCTGATTTCCTTTCTTTTTTCTTTCTTTTTTTTCCTTTCATTATAAATTTAATTTAAGTGAATTTTTTTTCTTTTTTATTATGAATTTTTTTATAGTGTATTTGAAGGATATCTATTAAAATTGAGTTATTTATCTTTCTCTTTTTATATATCTATATTTTTGTCTATAAGTGGAGCAAACAATTACTTTATATAAATTTAGTTAAATTATTTAAAATAAATTAGTACTCTAGCATTTAGGTTCCTCTCATAATTTAATTAAGTTTAATTAATTTTTTCAAAATTTAATAAAAGGATTATGATGAATATAATATTAGTGTATCTCTATATTTATTGTAAATATATCATTTTATTTGTAATTCTAAATTCAATATATGTATTAATGTTAGTTATAATATTTTGTATATTACTACATATATTTTCCAATTTTTATACAAAATTTTCATATTTTTAAAAAAATATTCGGTATTTCCACCAAAATCGATATATCCACCGATATTTCCGTAAAATCAAGATACCAATATATTCACCGAAATTGATATTTTTATCCTTGGTCGTCGGCAGTGACAGAACCAGCGGTGGAAAGTGTGGGGATGGTGGCTAGATAGGAAGTTGGGGGTGAAGGGACTCCATTTGAAAATTTAAATAGTCTAGGGACCAAAGTGCAAACCCTAGGAACTTGTTGTATTTACAATTTAACCCTTGATCTTTGGAAAATTATGTTTTAGCCCTTAATGTTTCTAAAATTTTTGTTTTAACCCCTGAGGACTTCTGGAATTGTTGTTTTGGCCCTAAAGGTTTTTAAATATATCAAAAAGGCCTCAAAATTTTTTTGATTTTACAAATTGGTCCCTAAAGTTCCCAAACTTTCTAAAAATTACAATTCGACCCTTTGGTCAAAGTCAACCTTTCCATAATTTACAGTTTTGTCCGTATGCTTTTGAAAACTCTATTTAAGCCCAAAATGCCTCTTTTCAAGCTCAAATGATCCCCTTAAACCCTATAATCAAGATTTAAACTCCTAAGATCTTTTTAACATTTTAAATGATTTCGAAAGCTCTCGTTTTTCTTCTTTCTCTTATATCATCTTTGCAAAGTAACATTTTATAACCTCGAAAAACTTACCCACATCGATCATTCTTTCTTTCGAGAGAGTTTCTAAGCTTAATCGTAATCGCTATAGTATAATTAGAAACTAAGACGCTTTATGTTATGTGTAAGCTTTTAGAACAAATGAACAAACATAGGACTTTAGAACTTCGAGATTCATGTAGGTCACCACCGAATGAGGTGGGGGTAACTTCTAAACTTAACTCTTTACTTTCCTTATTTTATGTATTTGCTTAAACTACACAAAATGTCCTAAATGTTCAATCGATGAATGAATTCAATGCAAACTTGTGATCAATGTAATACTTTGCTAATGCAAAGAAATGTTTGATTCCTACGTGTTGTCGTGTTTAAGTGTTGTGATCTATGTGTGCATGTTATGAACAATAGTGTACAACTATGGTGGCTATGCCACAATCTATTGACATGAGGATTTAGATTATGTAGCTACATTAACGGAATAAAAACTGTTTATATGATAAGATGGGAAAAACTCGCACCTATCAATAGCCACGTGTCCACAAGTTATGTGTTGTGCTTAATTGCTTTGTTTGTGTTTGTTTAATGTTACCTTTTCTATTGTGTGCAATGTTTGGAAAGTATCTCCATAAGTGTATTCCAAACACTCATCTCGTGTGTATTCACACTACAGATGCAAATGAGATTGGAGAAGCATGAAGAGGAGGATGCTTTATCGATTGAGGACCTTAAGATGCTTTTTGTTTTTAGCTATCCTAAACATTTTCAACTTATGTTTTGTAAAATTTAGCCCGAGTAGCATGGATCTTGTTTAAAAACTTTCGTTGTTTTATTTCTGATGTTTTTTTTTTGTATATGAATGTTTTAGCACTGTGAAGACTTCCGCCTTATTATTATCAAACCATATTTAATTTCTCTTTATAGCTAAAATGTATGTTTCTTCTCTAAGTTGTTGGACGCTCGTGAAAGTTAAACTCTAATTTTATACATTTTCAAATTGGGGCGTGACAATTTGACATCAACTTTACTCCACTAAATTGCCTAATTTTAACCGACTTTAGAAGTTAATAAATGACATTTTTATTTATAAAGTAATTTTTATGCAAATATTAGATCCATGTTGAATAAATTGTAAAACCCATTTCTTAATGTCATCCAAATTCCTACACTCATATATAATTACATTTTCTTGCTACACTAGCATAAAATGTATGAAAGAAAGAGTGAAAAACTATCTAAAAATAAAAAACTAATATATATTTATATATATACACAATTGTTTTTGTGCACCAGGTGTATGGATCATGACTCATGCAATCCAGGTCATATGATCCAGAAGGTGTTTTTCACGCTCCAAACGCACGCTCACGCGCTCTAGCCAGTGCGTTCAAACCCTAGCCCGCGCACCTAACCATTTTATTTTGGTGTCTAACATTTTAGTTATGTTGGCCTAACCTTTTAGTTATATGTTTGTGTAACCTTTTAGTTATGTTTGCATAACCTTTTGCAGTGTATTACAGACCTATAATACCCTTTAAAACCTTTATGTTGTAATAATATAACATTTTTATTATAATAATATAACCTTATGTTATTCTTTAAGTATATGAAAGTTATGATATTTATGCATAAAGGTTATACTAATATTACATAAAGGTTAAATTATTATAACATTAATGTTCAGCTATACTAACATGAATTTTTATACTGAAAAAAGTCTAAATTATTCATTTAAATGTTATGAAATCTGTACATAAAGGTTATACTATTACAACATAAATGTTATATTATTACAATATAAAGGTTATGACATAAATAAATAAATAAACCTCGGGGTAGATCTGAGCCGAACCGGACCGACCGGACCTGCGCGTTCCCTGTTGGAACCGACGGATCACCGGCTCTATGCTATCAGAATCGGGATCCAAGGATAAAGCGCAGCGGAAAGAAATCATACCCTTGTAGACCTCTTTGATCTTCTGATGTATTCCTCTGAGCCCTTCTCGAACGTTGCGTGGCCAACGATCCTTCGAGAAAAATCAGTTCTGCTCTCTCTCACTTATCACGTGTTTTCTGTGATCTGTGTTCTGTGTTCTGAGAGGCGCTGATGAAAAGAGCTATATATAGGCTACACCAGGGACCTAGAGGAGGAATTGGGTTGGGCCTCCTGATGGGCTTTAGTATCCTGTGTTCGGCCCGAACACATAACTTAAGCCCATCAATAATAATTCAGTCCACTAGAGAATTATTATTGAACTATCGTCCCAATCCCATATTTAATATGGGCTCCTTCTTATTATGTGTACATTTATTTCCCCGTGTTTAAGATATCGAATGTCCGTAAATTAAATAAGTTACTGACAACTTAATTAATTTACATCTAATTCCAAGAGTAGTACCACTCATCCTTATTATCATGTCGGATTAAATCCACCTGCAGGGTTTACATGATAATCCTTATGAGTTCCTCAAGGGGACATTATCATCCTAAATAATTAGGACACAGATTCCTTCTACAATCAACAGCACACCATATAAACAATGCTATCTCCCAACTCACCGAGCTTATTGATTTATGAATAAATCTCACCCATTGGCAAATTAAAGAAATAAACACCGAGCATACGTGCCCGTTATTATATAGGGATTAAGAAGATGTACATCCATAATAACAGAGGTCTTGTTCTATTATATAGTCAGTATAAAACGAACAACCTCAAATGGTCCTGCTCAATACACACAAAGTGTACTAGTGTAGTTTTATAGTCAAGACAGACTAATACCAAACTACACTACAACCATTCCGATGATTTGTCCAAATCCATCTTGGTTGTGAGCTACTATTTATAATTTATAAGAAACTGATAACATGATCTTCTGTGTGGCACCACACACCAAGTTATCTATAATATAAATTAATTGGACATTGCATAAACATATATAACAAATATAAAATGCAAACATATGACCAATGTGATTCTCATTCCATAAACGATGTTCATACAAAAAGCTAGGCTTATAGTATACATCCTAACAATCTTCCACTTATACTAAAAGACTATGCTTCCATAAGCGCCGCCATACATCTGATTCCCATCCCTTCAACATGCCCATCAAAAGCTTTCCCTGGAAGGGCCTTTGTGAAAGGATCTGCTAGGTTATCTGCTGATGCAATTTTGGCGACAACAACTTCTCCTCGCTTTACGATGTCTCGTATCAGGTGGTACTTGCGCTTAATGTGTTTACTTGCTTTATGGGCTCGTGGTTCCTTCGAGTTTGCCACTGCACCACTGTTATCACAATAAATTGTATAGCTTTGGGCAAACCAGGAATCACTTCTAAGTCCATCAAGAAGTTCCTGAGCCATACAGCTTCTTTGGCTGCCTCAGAGGCTGCCACATACTCAGCTTCCATGGTGGAGTCTGAAACGTATTTCTGCTTAACACTCCTCCATATAATGGCTCTACCTCCTAAGATAAACACATAACCCGAGGTAGATTTACTGTTGTCCCTATCCGACTGGAAATCAGAATCTGTGTAACCCACAGGAAGCACATCATCTGCTTGGTAAACCAGCATATAATTTCTAGTCCTTTTCAGGTACTTTAAAATATGCTTTACCGCAGTCCAATGTCCTTGTCCTGGGTTACTTTGATTTCTGCTAACCATGCCCACGGCAAAACAGATATCTGGCCTTGTACATAGCATTGCATACATTAGGCTTCCTACGGCCGAAGCATAAGGAACTGCCTTCATGTCCTCTATCTCCTTTGGTGTCTTAGGACACATCTCTTTAGATAAAGGTACTCCATGTCGAAAAGGTAGAAAACCTTTCTTGGAGTTTTGCATGCTAAAACGAGCTAGAATGGTATCAATGTACGAAGCTTGAGATAAGCATAACATTCTTTTCTTGCGATCCCTTATCACTTTGATCCCAAGAATATGTCCTACTTCTCCCAAGTCCTTCATATCAAACTGCTTGGACAACCATACCCTTACGTCTGACAACACCTTGACATTGTTGCCAATGAGCAAGATGTCATCTACGTATAGTACAAGAAATACCACCACGTTTCCGTCACTCTTCTTGTATACACAAGACTCATCCGGACATTAAATGAATCCATAAGACTGGATTACCTCATCAAAACGGATGTTCCAAGATCTCGAAGCTTGTTTCAATCCATAAATGGACCGATTAAGCTTACACACAAGATGTTCTTTGCCCTTTGCAACGAATCCTTCTGGTTGCTTCATATAGATGTTTTCTTCAAGACTACCGTTAAGAAAAGCAGTCTTGACATCCATTTGCCAAACCTCATAATTCATATGAGCAGCAATAGACAAAAGAATCCAGATAGACTTAAGCATGGCTACCGGCGAAAAGGTTTCCTCATAATCGATCCCTTCTTTCTGAGTATACCCTTTCGCAACAAGCCTTGCTTTGAAAGTTTCTACTTTCCCATCTGATCCTCTTTTTCTTTTGTAGACCCACTTACATCCAATGGCTTTTACACCATTTGGTGGTTCTACTAGCTCCCAGACTTGATTAGAATCCATAGATTCTAATTCAGAATTCATAGCTTTTTGCCAAGATTCTGCATCTTTATCTTGGAGTGCTTCGTCATAGGTCCAAGGATCAGATTCATGTTCACCAGGTACTAAGTCCGAAGACTCTCCCAAAAACATGAATCTATCAGGCTGTCTAACAACCCTCCCACTACGATGAGGCACTTGTGGTAATTGTGTATCATTAGTGACACATGGTACAGACCCCTGTGGTATCTCATCTTGTACCGGTGGTACTAAGGTAGGAATTTCCCCTCTGATTTCCTCTAGAACAATTTTACTCGTGGGCTTGTGGTTCATTACATAGTCCTCTTCTAAGAATCGGGCATTTGTGCTAACAATGACCTTCTGATCCTTAGGACTATAAAATAAACCACCTTTTGTTCCTCTAGGATAGCCCACAAACAGCCGAACATCCGTACGAGATTCCAACTTATCAGCGTCTCCCTTCAGCACATGTGCTGGACTACCCTAAATCCGAATGTGTTTAAGACTAGGCTTACGCCCATTCCACAATTCTGTGGGAGTAGAGGGTACTGCCTTAGAAGGTACCAAGTTTAGAATATACGTTGCCGTTTCCAGGGCATATCCCCAAAATGAATTCGGTAATTCCGAATAACTCATCATCGATCTAACCATTTCCATGAGAGTCCTATTCCTTCGTTCTGCCACACCGTTCTGTTGGGGTGTACCAGGTGCAGATAATTGGGATTGAATCCCAGCCTCTGATAAGTAATTCCTAAACTCTCCTAAGAGGTACTCGCCACCACGATCAGATCGTAGTGTTTTGATACATTTACCATGACGCTTCTCCACATCAGTCTTGTACTCTTTGAATTTATCAAAGCACTCAGACTTGCGGCGCATCAAATAAATATACCCATATCTCTAAAAATCGTCTATAAATGAGACAAAATATTCGAAACCACCTCTTGCCTGGATAGTCATAGGACCACACAAATCAGAATGAACCAATTCCAACACTTCTTTGGCTCTATACCCCTTGGCTTTAAAAGGCCTCTTGGTCATTTTTCCTTCCAAGCAGGACTCGCAGGTCGGATAATTTTCCACTTCCAATGAACTCAAAGGTCCATCGGCTATCAACCTTTGAATCCTACTCAAGTTAATGTGACCTAGTCTTAGATGCCAAAGATATGTTTGGTTCATTTTAGAAGGTTCTTTTCTCTTATTTGAGTTAGAAGATGTATTATTAATTTCCATTTGTTGCATCGTAGGAGTTATTGGATTAAGAGTATATAAATTGCCAACCAACGTACCAGAACAGATATTAACCCTATTTTTCTTGACAACCACTTTGCCATCAAAAGAAACAGAATATCCATCCAAAAATAACTTAGAAACCGAAATCAAGTTCTTTCTAAAACAAGGTACGTAAAGACAATTCCTCAAAACCAAAGTCTTGTTCCTATCAAAAGATAAATAAACATCTCCCACTGCAACTGCCGCCACTTTCGTAGCGTTGCCCATGTAGATGGTAATCTCACCCTCACTAAGTCGCCTGGTTTCCTGGAACCCCTGCAAAGAATTGCAGACATGATCAGTGGCTCCCGTATCTACACACTAGGTACCGGTAGATAACACCGCTAAACATGTTTCAGTAATTAGTGAATAAGATTTACCTTCTTTGTTCTCCTTTTTCTTGGGACAATCTACCTTCCAATGTCCAGGCTGCTTGCATGAGAAGCACTTGCCCTTCGGCTTTTTCACGCCACCTTGTGGCCCAGCCTTTTGAGGTCCATTCGCTTTGTTTGCCGAAGGATTCTGTTTCTTCTTCTTCTTTCCACCTTTCGGCTTAGAAGTAGAAACATTTTCAGCAACGTAAGCTTGAGCACTTTGACGAAATAGTCCTTCTGCCGATTTGAGTTCTGTCAGAAGTTCTGCCAAGGAGTACATCCTTTTGTTCATATTATAATTAAGGCGGAACTGCTCAAAACTTTTAGGCAGTGTTTGGAGCACGATATCGACCTGGGTTTCCCCATCGATTTCAGCTCCAAGGACTTCCATCTCATTCAAATGAGCCATCATCTTAAGGACGTGATCACTCACAGGTGTCCCCTCAGACATGGTGGTCGTCATTAAGTTTCTCATTGCCTCCTGTCTGGCAGCCCGACTCTGGTGTTCGAAGAGTTCTCTGAGATTGTGCATCATATCATAGGCAGTGGGCATGGCCTGATGCTGATGTTGCAGTACATTTGACATGGAAGCCAAAATGTAACACCGCGCCATCTCATCTGCCTTAACCCACTTTCTATAATGCGCTTTCTCCTCTTCAGTAGAGTTTTCATCAGGCATGTCAGGACAGTGCTCATGGAGTACAAACTTGTACTCCTCAGCAGTTAGGACAATATCCAGGTTTCTTTTCCAGTCAATATAATTAGGACCAGTAAGTTTGTTTTCTTTGAGTATAACAGCAAGTGGGTTGAAAGACATAATGCAATCCTGAGAAAAATATAAATAAATAAATAAATACACAGGTCATAACATATATAATTTAAAGCCTATATTGTTCCCTCAAACAATATAATTAAATTCACCAACACCTCAAAACACCGTGAATTTCGCATGCCACGATAGTGTGGACGTATGCTAATTCAAACATTTGTAAGAGGAGGTTTTACCCATTAATTTCATTATCTTGTCAAACAAAATAAAATTAATAGTTGGTTTAACTTTAGCCATGCAAACAACAGCACTTACTCCGATGGGGAGGATACTATCATATGCACCCAAGTGTGTACCATTTCTTAATACTAAGTCCATTATCTAGGATTGTATCTCTTCAGATGGAGAAGATCATACGCTCCTAAATAATTTTCTATAATTATCCTTAGAGGAAGTTTGATCCAGTGATCCGCAATCAAACTCATCCGATGTGGAAGAAGGCACTCAAAGCCAACGTGTAAGTTTAAATGCATCACTTACAAACCAGTAATGGAGGCTATGGGATTTATTCAAAATAAATCCCTCTCCCACTTAGTTATTTAAATGAGGGATTTTAGCATGCAATAACATATAACATATAAAAGCATGCTTGATAAAACAACAAACAAATAGAAAGACAATAAATATGGAAAAAAATATAAATCCAACTATTATGGCCACTTCGATCGAAAGTTTTGCCTGCTAAATGGGGATCGACCTGCCCGGTCAGGTTGCGGGGATCGAACAACCCCTTCGAACGCCAATCCTAGTTCGAATAGAAGTCTCGATCGAACAGGAATCCTATACAGAATCTAGTTCAAACATCTACCAATCCTATACAGAATCTAGTTCGAACATCTACCAAACCCTATACAAAATCTAGTACGATCAGAATACACCATATGAGATCGAACAGAATTACATCGAGAACAAATCAAGAATATGTAAAACCTAACACGACAAACCGCCGTGTTTTTACTATTACAATCATGCAACCAACCCAAAATAAAAACCTCGACAGGTCCGAGGGTTTAGATCATACATTAATCATACATACAGACCATAATAGTTGGATATATAGGTAACCTGCAAAACCGAGTTATCCTATGCAATCCTACTATCATACAATCTGAATATAAAACGTATGAAAAAGCATAAGATCGTAATATATAACCGATCCAATTACATAGAACCAGAAACCGTTGCTCTGATACCAATTGTTGGAACCGACGGATCGCCGGCTCTATGCTATCAGAATCGGGATCCAAGGATAAAGCGCAGCGGAAAGAAATCATACCCTTGTAGACCTCTTTGATCTTCTGATGTATTCCTCTGAGCCCTTCTCGAACGTTGCGTGGCCAACGATCATTCGAGAAAAATCAGTTCTGCTCTCTCTCACTTATCACGTGTTTTCTGTGATCTGTGTTCTGTGTTCTGAGAGGCGCTGATGAAAAGAGCTATATATAGGCTACACCAGGGACCTAGAGGAGGAATTGGGTTGGGCCTCCTGATGGGCTTTAGTATCCTGTGTTCGGCCCGAACACATAACTTAAGCCCATCAATAATAATTCAGTCCACTAGAGAATTATTATTGAACTATCGTCCCAATCCCATATTTAATATGGGCTCCTTCTTATTATGTGTACATTTATTTCCCCGTGTTTAAGATATCGAATGTCCGTAAATTAAATAAGTTACTGACAACTTAATTAATTTACATCTAATTCCAAGAGTAGTACCACTCATCCTTATTATCATGTCGGATTAAATCCACCTGCAGGGTTTACATGATAATCCTTATGAGTTCCTCAAGGAGACATTATCATCCTAAATAATTAGGACACAGATTCCTTCTACAATCAACAGCACACCATATAAACAATGCTATCTCCCAACTCACCGAGCTTATTGATTTATGAATAAATCTCACCCATTGGCAAATTAAAGAAATAAACACTGAGCATACGTGCCCGTTATTATATAGGGATTAAGAAGATGTACATCCATAATAACAGAGGTCTTAATCTATTATATAGTCAGTATAAAACGAACAACCTCAAATGGTCCTGCTCAATACACACAAAGTGTACTAGTGTAGTTTTATAGTCAAGACAGACTAATACCAAACTACACTACAACCATTCCGATGATTTGTCCAAATCCATCTTGGTTGTGAGCTACTATTTATAATTTATAAGAAACTGATAACATGATCTTCTGTGTGGCACCACACACCAAGTTATCTATAATATAAATTAATTGGACATTGCATAAACCTATATAACAAATATAAAATGCAAACATATGACCAATGTGATTCTCATTCCATAAACGATGTTCATACAAAAAAGCTAGGCTTATAGTATACATCCTAACATTCCCAATTGCATGAATCATGATCCATGCACCTAGTATATATATATATAGATATACTAATTCAAACAATGTATTAAATGTGATGATCGATCCCAATTTTTTATTTTGTGAATATCCTTAAAAAATAAACTAATATATATAGAGTGAGTCTCCCATACGCCAGTTGCACGAATCTAGATCTATGCAACTAGGTTGTCTGACCCGGATTCGGATCCTAGTTATATAATATATATATATATATTATTTTTTTAATTTTACCCTCAACTCATTTCTCTCCCTTTTCTCTCTTCTCTCAATTCACCGTTCTCTCAATTTCATTCCATTTTCTAATCTTCTCCTCAAACTTCCACTTCTTCATCTTTAACTTAATTATTCTTCTTCCATCAACTTCCAATCCGAAAAACTTTATGAAATCTTTTATTTACCACTGAATTGTAGATAAGAAACATGGAAGATGAAGGTAACATTTCAGAAAATTGTGTTAAAAAATAACAACATTTATCAGTTCAAAAAACATGAAATTATGTCTAATTTCATGTTTATATTGTTGTATGATAAGTGATCGTTCAAATACATATGAAATAGTAGAGTTATCTACCAATGAAGAACAATTTGTTGATGTGTCTTAACACTATTTCTAAAATAAATGAGGGTAAGTAATCTTTCTCATAAAGGTATTATATGTGTACCATAAAGGTCAACATTATATAATATAAAGGTAACTGAACAAATTGTATATGGTTTACAAGTCTTGTGTAGTGGTTAGAGTGAATCATAAATGTGACACTAAAACACATAAAGGTCATCAAATAATAATGTAAAGGTGTTAATGAAAACACATAAAGGTTTTTATTTATTTTTATACTTTATATATTCTTTTAATTTTAGCTCAACTACTAATAAAATATAAGATTAATTAAATTTAACATAAAATAAATTATTGTTAATATAACAAAGAAATGTTTTCAAAGTTTAACTTACACTTGTTATGTCTCATAAAGGTATCAGAAATAATACATAAAGGTGACAATATCAATACATAAAGGTTATATTGTCTATACATAAAGGTATTATCTCTTTGACTAAAAAATATTTTTATTTTGTAAATATAAGTGTGAGACCCGAGCCCCTCGTTACTTATTGACTAATACGCCTCATGCATCATATGCATATCTTATTATTTATGTGCTACTTGTGATTTTGCATGATTATATTTTACTTTTAAATATTGAGTTATTATGTGCTTTTATATGATTGGTGATGAGAAAACCCCATCATAATTGGTTGAGACTCTAATAATGTTCAAGTTCATAATGTAAATTGTTTAATTAATAGTATTAATAATTAATTACATAATTTTATATTAATTATATATATATATATAAATGTGGGTAATATTATATATATAAGTGACTGTATAAATGAAATGAGTTGCATATTATAATAATATATATAATTATGAAATGAGTAGGTGCATCTGTGCATGTATATATTTATAAATATTATATATACAAGTGTTAATATATATATATATAATACAATATATTATAACATATATAGAAGTTTAATGTATGATAGAAGTTTGCATGACATTAATAAAAGTAATAATATAATAATAAAGTGATAAGTGACTTATGCAATGAGTTCGAAGTCAACTAGTTTAGTATAATATTATTATTATGATAATATTCATATAAAAAAAAGACAGAAACTTACAAAGTACGTTATTAGATAGGCGGTGGATGGGGGATTTTTATATATATCTCCATCATTTTATTAGGGGGAAGACTCCACAGAGATAAAAAGAAACAGTGTGCTCGGTTGATGGAGAGAAAAGTTAGATAGGTTGTGTTTCGGGTCTAGAAGCTTTAATTGAAGGACGATTTTAATATCAATAAAGTTTGAGAGGTGATTAGAAGTTGATATATTCAGAATCTTCGGAACTTCAAGAGAGTAGAAATTCATTTGCAACTACAATGCATAAACATAGTATTTTATGTGTTTACTTGTATTATATGATAATAGCGAATTTGCGTTTCTTGATATTGGTGATTACTTTTTATGTATGATTAAAGATGATGTGTTGGCATTGAATTTTGTACATATCATTCATGAGCATAGATAGGTGTATGCATAGAAGACATGTTGAGTTTGTATGCACATCATAATCATACAAAGAAATAAAGTTAAAGCAAAGTTGACCACTACTAGTACATCAAGGTCGGTAGCATGTGAGACATGGATAGGCTGGATGTATTCCGCCGGTGGCATGTGAGACATGGATATGGCTTAAAAGTAAAAGTGTGCCTATGCCATGCGAGCCATGGTTATTGTTCGAAGATATTGGGCCATAAACATGACTTTAAAGCAAAGTAAAGTAAAGTACAGAGATTATTGAGCTAGCTCCTATCCGATGTACTGTAGATGGGTTAAGGGCCCAACATAGTAAAAGATATCACAACCATGCATTCACGATATTCTTAAAGTCCTTATAGCCATTTGTATGATAGTGCATGCATGATTTCTATTTATTGAGCTTTAGCTCACCTAGTTTATGCATTGTAGGTGAGCATGACAATGTTTGATGAGCTTTTAGGTCTTGCTAGCATGTTTTGGCGCTCCAATGATGTTTTAGGACGGTGTACATGGATGACGACCTGCGGGGCTAAACCTTGCGCTTATTCTGCTTTTGGCTGTGTTGGTTTTGTTAAGTTTTTGGGATATGTATATAATCGTTGCGCCAAATGTTTATATGTTTGGTTTATGAGAACTCTGATGACAGTTTGGTGTAAGGTATTGGCTTATGCTCTGGTATAGATGAGGTGTTGCTTGTGATATGTCGTTTTTGTTATTTTGTTATTTGTTAGCTTGAAAAAAAATAGTCACTTTTTTCAGGGTTTTGCGTTTCGAGTATCTTATAAAATTTAGGACGTGACAGAGTGGTATCAGAGCCTGGTTTTAGTTCTATAGACTATTCGTGTATATGAGCTCAAAACTGGTGGAGCCAAACCATGCCGGTAAGCTTTATTTATATATGTTTTGCGTTATTTCATGTATTATATTGGTCTGTGCCATATGATTGCATACAGTCAGTGATATAGCCATGGTGAGGACTAGAGATGAGTCTAGTGGAGGTACTGGGGGCGAGGAACATAATACTCCAGCTGCAGACATTAGTCATGATGCTCTTATTGAAAGATTAACGGGACTGGTTGAACAACAATCCCAACAGATCCATCAGCTTATCCAATAGAGAGATATAGGTGAACAAACTAGAGATGGGAATCAATCACAAACACGAACAGAACCAGTAGAGGTGATCGGGGAAAGATTAAGAAGACTTAATCCACCGACATTCGAAACTGCAGTAGATCCCATAGAGACAGAGAATTGACTGAGAATGATTGACAATATGTTTCTATATAGTAGAGTGGCTAATGAAGAAAAGGTGTTGCGTGCTTCATTTATGTTACGGGGAAGTGCAGGGTATTGGTGGGATACAGTGAAAGTCATTGAGAATGTGGAAACTATGACTTGGGATTGGTTTAAAGAACTTTTCAGAAACAAATACTTCACAGCTCCAGTTTATGCAATGAAAATGAATGAGTTTATACAGTTGAGGCAGGAAGGTATGACAGTTGCAGACTATATTTCCAAATTTGAATAGTTGTCTATGTTTGCTGAGCACATGGTTTGAACCGAAATACTGAAGGTGGAAAGGTTTGTTGAGGAGCTGCGACCCGAACTTTATAGAGATGTTTGTATGGCTGGTATATCCGAAGTTACTTTTTCGCAGGTTGCTGAGCGAGCACTAGTTGCTGAGTAGGCTGAACAAAAAATACGGCAAGCACAAGAAGCTCGACGTCAATTCACCCAGAGACAGGGACAACACTGGGTAGGGAATGAAATGAAAAGGCCAGCACAATTCCAGGGCCCGAGACCAAATTTTCAGCCTAGATAGGGGCAAGAACAAGGTGACTCGAATAAGAGGATGAGACCTACTTAGGGAGGAGCACTGGTGCCACCAAATATTTGCTTTAAATGTGGGAGACCACATAGCGGGGTTTGTCGTATAGGTGCCCTATTTGCTATACTTGTGGTCAACCAGGACATTTCTACTGTATGTCCAAACAGAGAGAAAACGGTGGTCCTAGGAAGAGTACCTGCAAGGGTTTTTACTATGACTAAAGAGGATACAGAGACAAACCCATCAGTCGTAACAGGTAAAATTCTTATTTGTAGTACTTTTGCATTTGTATTGTTTGACTCTGGAGCTACACATTCTTTTGCATCCACTGGGTATGTTGGGAAATTGAGTAGAAAACCTGATATAGTAGAAAACAGTTACAATGTTATGATTCCTTCTGGAGAGTCAAAACAAACCAATCAGCTTTTACGAGCTTGCACTATCCATATTGAAGGCAGAGAACTCCATGTTGATCTAATTGTGTTGGATATGAATGACTATGATGTGATCTTGGGCATGGATTGGTTATCAAAATATTGTGCTGGTATAGATTGTCAGAAAAGAATAATTACATTTCAACCGCCTGGAGATGAGCCATTTGTCTTTGTTGGGATTAAGAGGAATTCTAGATTTCCAGTAATATCGGTAGTGAGAGCACAACAGTTATTGGATCTCGGTTGTGAAGGTTATTTAATTAGTATTATGAACCTTGAAGAGTAACATTGTTTGATTGTTAATGAAATACCTATCGTTCGAGATTATCCTGAGGTATTTCCAGATGATCTTCCAAGTTTGCCACCAGACCGAGAAATAGAATTTGTGATTGAGGTGTACCCAGGGACTGCTTCGATATCGAAATCACCTTATCGAATGGCACCATGTGAGCTAAAGGAATTGAAGACACAATTACAAGAGTTACTTGATAAAGGTTTTATTAAACCGAGTTTTTCACCATGGGGTGCACCAGTTCTATTTGTTCGCAAGAAAGATGTTACAATAAGGATGTGTATAGATTATCGAGACTTGAACAAAGTTACTATCAAGAACAAATATCCTTTGCCGAGAATCGATAACCTATTTGATCAACTTCAAGGTACATCTATATTCTCCAAGATTGATTTGCGATCAGGTTATCATCAGCTGAAAATTAAAGAGGAAGACATTCCAAAGATAGCGTTCAATACAAGGTATGGACACTATGAATTCTTAGTAATGCCATTCAGTTTGACAAATGCTCCTGCGGCTTTTATGGATTTGATGAACCGAATATTTAGAGACTTTCTAGATAAGTTTGTTATCGTGTTTATTGATGATATTTTGATTTATTCTAAGACTAGAGAAGAACTTGTTACACATTTGAAAGAAATATTGAAAGAGAAAAAGTTGTATGCTAAATTCAAGAAATGTGAATTTTGGTTGGATCGTGTTGTGTTTTTGGGGCATGTTGTGTCAGGATAAGGGATTTCAATTGATCTGAGTAAAGTTGAAGCGATTAACAGTTGGCCACAACCTGCAAATTCTTCAGAGGTACGTAGTTTTCTGGGTCTTGCTGGGTATTATCGTAGATTTGTAGAGGGATTCTCGAAAATTGCATCTCCATTGACACAATTGACTAAAAAGAGTGTAACATTCAAATGGACAGAAGCTTGTGAGCAAAGTTTTTGGGAATTGAAGAAGAGATTGACATCGACACCTGTCTTATCGATTCCATCAGGCACCCAGGATTTTGTAGTTTACAGTGATGCCTCAAAGAATGGTTTGGGTTGTGTACTAATGCAACGAGGCAAAGTAATTGCATATGCATCTAGGAAGCTTAAAGAATATGAAAATAATTACCCTACACATGATTTGGAACTTGCTGCAGTGGTGTTTGCACTTAAAATTTGGAGACATTACCAATACGGGGAGCGGTGTGAAATTTTTACTGATCACAAGAGCCTAAAGTACTTTTTCACGTAGAAAGAGTTGAACATGAGACAACGAAGATGGTTAGAGCTTGTGAAAGACTATGATTGTGTTATCAACTATCACCCAAGAAAAGTAAATGTTGTAGCTGATGTATTAAGCCGAAAGTCAAACCAAAATACAACACTAATGACCTTGATTCAGAAACAAGAGTTAACTGATTTACAGAGATTGAATGTTGAGCTTGTTATGCATGGGTTAGTGGAAGATAATTTACAACTTTAACTCTTCGACCTACCCTACTTGATAAGAATTAAGCAGGGATAACAAATAGATGAGTATTTGACCAAGGTGAAGAAAGATGTTACATCAGCGGTAACTTCAGATTCTCAGTTGTAAAGATAATGTACTGTGATTCAGAAATAGGTTGTGTATACCAAATGTAAATAATATTCGTGAAGAGGTTATGACGGAAGCACACTCGACACCTTATTCAGTACATCCAGGAGCTACTAAAATGTATAAGGATTTGAAATCACATTATTGGTGGCCAGGTATGAAGAAAGATATAGCGCAACATGTGAATCAGTGTTTGACATGTCAGCAGGTAAAGGCAGAACATCAGAGACCAGCAGGAACTTTGCAACCTTTACTAATCCTGGAATAGAAATAGGAAAACATTACTATAGATTTTGTGGTAAGATTGCCAAAGACAATTAAAGGTCACGATGTTATCTGGGTGATTGTAGATTGACTTACTAAATCAGCCCACTTTCTTCCTATTTGTATTACTTATTCCATGGATCACTATGCACAACTATATATACAGGAGATCATCAGACTTCATGGAGCTCTATTGTCTATCGTTTCTAATAGGGACTTGAGATTTCTATCTACCTTTTGGAAGAGCCTGCACAAAGCATTAGGGACACAACTATGATTTAGTACGACATATCATCCACAGTCAGATGGGCAATCAGAACGAACGATACAAACTTTAGAGAATATGCTCAGGGCTTGTGTGTTAAACTTTCAGGGTCAATGGAGTAAATTTTTGTCGTTGATAGAATTTATGTCGATCACCATAACACTGGGATGAAGTAGGTGGACGAAATTTTTTGGGGCCAGATATGTAGTGTCTCGAACCAAATACAAAGCATAATTGGTTAATTAAATAATTAAACCCGTAATAAAAATATTTTATGTGCACTAATTTTTAATTGCTTACGTGCGTTTCAAGTATACGCTAGTGTATGATTTAGACCGATGAAAATTCTAGGTGTGGAACGTAAAATATTTTGTTTCCATGAGATGCGCAATGGAAAAACAAGAAAATAGAAATAAATTAGAGGTCAATCGGAGACCCGTAGCTCAAATGGCAAAGAAAAGAGCCGGATACGAAGGTTCGGTAAAACAAAAGGGGTAGAATCCGAATGAACGGTAAAACGGAAAATAATATTTTAATGAGTGGTAAATTAATTATACTAAGTAAATAGTAACTTTGAAATTCTATAAATAGGGGCTCAGTCAATTCAAAAATGTTCATTTCAAACTAACGACGAAAGCGACGCAAACAAGTATGTTTATCTTTCTTTTCTCTTTCTTTACTTTTTTTTTAGTCGCCGGAAAAGTCGCCGGAGCTGCTGCCGCCGCCGCCACCATCGCCGTCACCGGAGCCGCCGCAGGAATCGCCGCCAGAGCCGTCGCCGGAATCACCACCGGAGCCGCCGCAGTCGCCGCCGCCGCCGCCGGCAGTGGAGCTGGTGGTGGTGGTGCGCCGGGTGCCGGGTGTTCGATGGTGTGCGAGCGTCGGGTGCCGGTGTGTGCATCGGGGACGGAACGTGCGTGTCGGGGGGGTCAGGTGCGCACGGGGACTGGGCGCCGGGGGGGCGGGTGCGTACGCGGGCTCGGCACCGGGGGTCGGGGGCGCGCGGGTGCCGGGCGCCGGGTACCGAAAGCGCGTGTGGGTGCACGCAGGTGGCCAAGAAAACTCGACAGCCGGGAGCTGGACGCGGGCGGGCACGGGCGACGGGACGGGCTGGCCGAGAAAACTCGGCAGCTGCCGAGTGGGCGCACCAACCTCGGGTGTCCGCATGCCCGACGCACGCGACACCGTGTTTTCGACCCAAACCCCGTTTTTTCCACTGTACGTCAACATCGAGTCGTTTTTTACGAGAGGTCGTTGACCGAGGGTCGCGGGCCCGGTCAAAGTCAACCCTTTGACCAAAATTATCGAAATACCCCTAAACTTAAAATGCTCCGTACGGGCTCATTTCAACTCCGATTGAGCTCATTCTTTTTGCGTTACAATCCTTATTTCATTCTCTACCACCTCAGCCTAAGAAATTAAACTTTCACCTGTATTGCTTCAACCTCAAATTTTGAGATCCCTCGATCCGGCACGCGTTAAATGATCGTTCTTTCTTCGAAATTAATTATAGCTTTAAATATATTTATTAGGAATCTAAGGAATACTGTAATTTGTGTAGGTTGTCAGTTGAGCTGAGTTTGTAATACCTAGTACTAGCTACTCGACAAGGTGAGGGTAACTTCTAAATCTTAATCTGTTTATTGTTTTCCTAGTATATGCATGAGCTGCGAGGTACTACGTGCTGTGGATTTATCTATTGTGCCATACTTATATTGTTCTGGGCATGCATTCTTCCCTGTTTCTCTTCTACTACTCTTGAGATTTGGTGGTCCTCTTGAAGCCACCAGCGGTATTGAGCCCGCTTAATTGGGTGGCGGGCAGATCCCGTACCCATTCTTCCTCTTTCTAATATTTGCTATGCATTTTATGTGTTGTGGCAACGTGCTGGTAGATGTTTACTTTCTGTTGGTTATCTGTTAAGTGTCATAAGATGCAGATGTTATTCCCACGGGTCTATTCCACGCACTCATCCCTTAATCTGTACTCACACTACAGGAGATGAGGAAACTGGTGAACCCTAGTCGGAGAGTGGTGGTGCTGTCTTTTGAGTTTATAATTTCAGGCTGATGTTACCCAAGCACTTTCAAACTACGTTTTAAATAATTTACGTTTTGCGATGTCTGAATACGTATGTTGAATGTGGGATCCTGATGAAATATTCCACTGTGTATATTGTAAATATCGGTGATGAGACCGATGGATGGTCGGTAGGGGCCGATTGATGTGTGAATGGTATATATTTTATTCCTATTCCCTTTCTTCTGTCGTCTCCTGCTATTTCTTTCTGTGGTAATATACGTCCCTCTCTATTTTCTATCTTCACGCCCGTGTGAAAACTCTGATATTTTACTAAAAGGAAACGGGGCGTGACAGGTGGTATCAGAGCTTAGTTCTACCTTTTGTAGGACTTTGCTCAAGTCTATTTTTAAATATGTTTTAAATGTGAGTCGGTTTTTTAGATGAAAAATATAGACATGCACCATCCTCTCTCCATAGGTGTCCTTTCCTGATTATGATATTTGTGAAAATGTGTTTATTTGTTACGTGATTCTGTATTAGCATGATATAAATTGTTGGGATATAGAAGGAGTGATTATGGATATAGACTGACGATAGAAATTCATGTAACTTCTATATGACAGATGAATAGAGTATTTATTGCTAGGATGCGGCCACCAGCTGTAGAGACTCGTGAGGGGAGGCTTTGACGTCGTTTTTATGAGAGTCGGGTGACAGAGGATAGGTGTATAGGAGAGCATATTGCCAGACTGTTGTACTGTTGGAGGGAGTTGGGAGGTCTCAAGGGTAGTATTAGTGGGGTACAGGGGTGCTTACATCTGATCCATACTATGCCTGGGGATTGGGAAGCGAGGACACGTGTAGCATATAGAGATGAGCTCGTGCACTCATCAATAAACTTTGTACCATTTGCCAACTTTGGGAATGTGGTACGGGTGATGTTAGATATGTGGGGACGACACGATCTTTCGATTCAGGATGAGCCTAGTCCTTATGATCCATTCGGTAGTAGTAGTAGTTCAGAGTCTGACGATGATATAAATGAGGACCCCTAGGAGGATGAGGACCCGGAGGAGTATGATGTAGGAGCAGCACCGGGATCGCCTGGACCGCCACCTCCAGCCGCAGTTGCCTAGACTAGGGATCTTACAGATGTATCTGTGTACTATATATGAGATATTTCTTCTGTGTGTAGGTGGTAGCTTTTGTTTCATGTAGGTAGTGTACATAATCTTTTTGGCATGATGTAAGGGCTACCCCTTTGTTTGGCAGATATGTATATATATATATATGATGTCCGTGTAATCTCTTTTTGGTGTTGGGATACACGTTTATACCTCTTCTTGCATATCCCGGTTATTTTTTTTCCCTCTATCTATATGTTATTATGTATGGTAATGATATATATACGTGTATAGATAATCTAACAGAGTCATGCCACCTAGAGGACGACCCCAGAAAGTACAACCACCGATGGCTAATCAGCCAGCACCACAAGTGGCTAATCAGCCAGAGGGAGTAGATAATGCAAACATAAGAGATTTAGCTGCAGCAATAAGAGGGCTAACCCAATATTTTGAGGTAAACCAAGCCAACCCTCAGCCAGCACGAGCTGATCCTAACCTTATATATGAATAATTTAGACGATTTAGTCCGCCGATATTCGACGGAAAGGGGGAACCAGCAAACGCGAAAGTGTGGATACGTTCACTCGACCGATTGTTCGGACATATGACCTGTACCCCCGAACAGAAGGTTTCCTGCGTGATTTTCCAACTTGCAGAGGAAGCGAGTCACTAGTGGGACTCGTACGAACGAACCCTCTTGGCTGCCCAAAAAGATGGGATGACTTGGGAGGAATTTAAAGAAGTGATTTCTCACCATTTCATTCCTCAGTCGTACCGGGATAAAAATGAGACAGAGTTTTTACACCTCCGTCAAGGAAATTCGACGGTGGGGGAGTATGAGTAGAAATTCAATCAGCTTAGTCGGTACGTCAAGCACTTGGTAGATACCAACAGTAAGAGGGCTCGAAGGTTTGAAAGGGGCCTTCGTCCAGAAATTGGATCTATTATAGCTGGACAAGAGGAGATGACATATGCAAGTGTCATCAGAAGGGCACAGGAAATCGCCTCTTGTTTGCATTTGGATAATGCACCTCCTAAGAGAACTTTCCCAGCTCCTATAAAAAGGACGTGGCCTGGCCCAAGCTAAAATTCTGCCCCGAATAAATTCCCAAGGGCAAACAATGCTCCCCTCCTTCCAACCCCAGATTAGGGAATCCGTGCCCTAGATGCAAAAGAATGCGCGTGGGACCGTGTCAGCCAAAAACACGGACCTGCTTTAGATGTGGGGTACCGGGGCATATAATGGCCTACTGTCCGAAGGTGAGGAACTCGCCAGCTACAGCCCCGAACTCGAGTCCAATAGCAGGCAGGGCACGAGCCTTTGCCCTCACTCGTCCAGAAGCTGTGGAGGAGGCTGAGATGATAACAGGTATGTTACTCATATGTGATATACCTGCCCTCATTCTATTCGATACTGGAGCGACGCATTCCTTTATATCTATCAACTTCTGTAATTTGTTGAAACATGAGGATGATAGGATAGTCGCTCGAACCCTAGAAGTAAGTATCCCTTCAGGGAAGATAGTTAAAACAAAACATCTTTATCGTGACCTTAAGATCGCCTTCGAGGGTAAGATTCTTCTAGCCAATCTTCATGCTTTGGAGATGAAGGATTTTGATGTAATATTAGGAATGGATTGGCTGGAATCCAATCATGCGATAATCAAGTGTCACACACGAGAAATTGTCTTCCAAGCCCCAGGAGAACCGAAGTTCATCTTTCAAGGAACACGAGTTGGGATTGACTCAAAGATTGTTTCAGCCATAAAGACAACCAAGATGCTTAGCAAAGGAAATTGCGAAGCTTGGTTAGTCAACATGGTAAATCCTGAGCAGGAGTCAATGTCTATCGAGAAGGTGCCAGTAATAAGGGAATTCTTGGACGTCTTCTCAGAGGATTTACCCGGTCCTCCACCAGATAGACAGGTGACTTTTAAGATTGACTTATCCTAGGGACAACACCGATATCAAAAGCTCCTTATCGGATGACACCGAAAGAATTGCAGGAGTTGAAGGTCCAAATACAGGAACTTTTGGACAAAGGTTTTATTAGACCAAGTGTGTCGCCCTGGGGAGGTCTAGTGTTTTTTGTAAAGAAAAAGGATGACAGCTTTCGGATGAGCATAGATTATCGAGAGCTGAATAAGCGGACTATAAAGAATAAGTATCCGCTACCTCGGATCGAAGATCTTTTCGATCAATTAAGAGGTGCCAGTGTGTTCTCTAAAATTGACTTAAGATCTGGATATCACCAGATGAAAGTCGAGGACACTGATATATCTAAGAAAACCTTTCGGATAAGATATGGCCACTACGAGTTTGTAGTGATGCCATTTGGGCTTAGTAATGCTCTAGCTGCCTTTATGGACTTGATGAATCGCATTTTCCATCCATACCTCGATCTCTTCATTATTGTATTCATTGACGACATCCTCATTTATTCGTGCGATAGAATGTACCATGAACAGCATCTCAGAATTGTATTGGAGGTTTTGCGTAAGGAGAAACCTTATGCAAAATACAAGAAATGCGAATTTTGGATGAACAAGGTAAATTTCCTTGGTCACATTGTTTCTTCCCAAGGGATCGAAGTGATTCCTGAGAAAGTGGAAATAGTCAGTAAATGGGAGGCCCCAACAAACGTCAAAGAAGTACGAAGTTTTATGGATTTAGCTGGCTACTATCGAAAATTTATAGAAGGATTCTCTAAGATCGCTGCTCCTATAACTCGCTTGACAAGGAAAAATGTAAAATTCCAATAGAGCGAGCAGTGTGAGTATAGCTTCCAGGAGTTAAAGAGGAAACTAATAGAGGCACCAGTCTTAACAGTTTCAGATGCAACTGGGGAGTTCGTAGTTTACAGTGACGCATCCAAACAAGGATTGGGATGTGTTCTAATGCAACGAGGAAAAGTGGTGGCGTACGCATCACGCCAATTAAAAGTTCACGAACGGAACTACCCACCACACGATCTGGAGCTAGCAGCAGTGGTACACGCTCTTAAGATATGGAGACACTATCTCTACGGTGCGAAGTGTGAGATCTACACTGACCACAAGAGTCTGAAGTACTTCTTCGAGCAAAAGGAGCTCAATATGAGACATCGAAGATGGTTAGAGTTGGTAAAGGATTATGATCTTACGATCCATTACCATCCTGGAAAGGCAAACGTAGTAGCGGATGCTCTTAGCCGAAAAGGAAAAGGGATGGTAACATCCATGACCACCAACCAATGCCAACTAATCGAAGAAATGTCAAGACTGAAGTTAGAAATAGTCACGCCTCCGGACAACATTGAAGCTAGGATCGCAACATTATCCATAGATATTTTTAAGTATGACAACGGGGCATGACAGATTTGGGTTGTGGGTTAACTCGTCTATGCAATAAAAATCTGTGAGACGATTTTACAAGAGACTCAATCATAAAATATTAGCAACACAGTAAATATGAATAAAATAAAATTGAATAGAAAAGGTTGAAATCCAATCTGTTTTGCAATGATCCATTTGACAAATGGGGAATCGTAGCCATGGAAAAACTTGAAAGTATTCCTAAAGTCTCAGGAAATTAATTTTAAAAAATAAAAAAATATCAGAATACACTCACATTGAAAGTTTCGCATACATTAACTAATCTAAGATTTGATAGTACTAAATAGAAAGACAATGAATCATTGAAGGTGACAAACAAATAAATAGTAATTCCCCAAATTCAGCCCTGGCTTCTTCCACAACCACGTATTGCCTTCTAAGCAAACAATATTATACAATTTAATATTTAGAAGATGCATGCAATATTCACTGTATTTGGTGATTGTGTTGTATTAACATACCAACCGGAGGAGATGCAGATGATTAAGATTTTTCTGAAGATGAAGAGATGGGAAACACTTTTCATTTCCCTTGACTTTCAATATTATACATGACACATAGGATTTACGTATATGATACAAGGATGACACATGTCAAATTTAAGATTCAAAATGCTGATTTGTCAAACATTGGAATTCATATATATAGATTAATTGAAACTAATAATTCATATTTACCATCGTTCAAACAATAGTATTGGATGGAATTTTCAAGTATATTAAGTGTCTTTGTTAATCCAAGTAGAAAGAATAAATGAACTATTTTTGCCGGACGAAGTCATAGTACTAAGATTAATGATGCATGTTATATAATAATATGATGCCCTAAACCATGGAATTATTTCTCCTCTCGAGCCAACTACATACACTCTAAGAGTTTCGAACTACTCAAAAAATAAACTGCTTGGGAGATATATATATATATATATATATATATATATATATATATATATATATCTCGGACATACCGAGATAATACTCGATATACATGCTAATGGGTTTGAATATGATTGTCCTTATATTAACTTAATTTGAAAAAAATTGTATGGTGACATCCGATTCTTTTATTAGCTATACAATATTTGTAACAAAGAATATATATAGGGGTAGGTGGTGTTTCTACCCAATATGATAAGGGTAAAATGAAAAATATCCACACTTTAAGAAGAGTTAAGTCTTATGTGAGACCGTCTCACGAATCATGTTACGTGAGACGGGTCAACCCCCAACCCACATTACATAATTTACATGTAAATTAATGAAAATGGGTTAGGGTTGTGGGTAAAAAGGATCCGTCTCACGAAAACTATCCGTGAGATCGTCTCACTCAAGTTTTTGTGCTTTAAGAAAACATGAATTCTACCCAAACCCAAATTTCTGTTAAAATTACAATACTACCCTTAATTTTGAATTTTGGGAACATTTCCAATTGAAAGAAAAGCATCGGGATGGATCTCTAATTCGACCCACAACCTTCCTCTCATTCTCTCAACTTCTACACACCCACCACATCGAAACGGCGATGGCGACGGCCATAGCAACGACAACGGCCACAACGAAGGCACGAGTTCTGAAGGAGGCTGGCGGCGACAAACCCAGGCAGGTGGCCGACGGTGATGGCCGTGGCGAGGGGCAGCGATGGCCACTAAGACGGCGGCCATGGCAGATGAACAAGAACTCGAAGCCTTGCTTTGAAATTAAATTAGCGATTTGATTTAGGTTAGATTATTTGGATTTTGCTAAGTTTATTTGTGAATTTTGTTCTTCTTTCATTGGCTTCTTTTGTTCTTCCTTGTGCATATGTGGACGAGGCAGTGAGGTTGTTGATAAAATTAGGATGTTTGAGTTCTTTTGTTCTTCCTTGTTGTGCATATGTGTTTTGTTGATAAATGCAAAAAAGAAAAAAACAATTGTTGATTAGAAGAGGGTTTCGATGATGAGTTAGATTATTTGGTATAATTTTTTGTGTTTAGTTGTTGAATAAATTAGGTTTTGATGATGAGTGTTATTATGAGCGGCCGCCATGAAGGGGAGAGTAGTTTGGGTGCAATATATATATATATATATATTAAATTTTTTTATAAAAATTAAAATAAATTAAATCATTCAAAAGTGTGGAAAAAGAAAGAAGGTTCTTTAAGACTTATTATAAATATTTTAATTAATAATATAATATTATTATTATTAAATAATACTCCCTCCGTCCCACAACACTTTGCACACTTTCAGTGTGCAAAGTGTTGTGGACGGAGGGAGTAATATTTAAAAACTATTCTTTTCAGATTTAGAAATAATATTTTTGAGTTTTAAAAAATAACTACATTTGTAAGACAAATTTTAAGATTATTAAAAATATTTATGAATTTATCAAAGATTTATTATTATTATTAAATAATATTTTAGAAATAGTTTTTTTTAATATTTTAGACATAATTTTTTATTTATAAAAATTAGTTACAACTGTAAGACAATATTTGAGATTTTTAAAAATAAAATTATGATTTTGTAAGAGTTATTTTAATTATTATTTTTCATATTAAATAATAATATCTTACAAAACTAATTTTAAAAATTTTAAATAAAAGGATTTATAAAAAATATTGTTGTTATTAACAAATAATAATTTTAAAAATAAGACAAAAATAATTAATATTGTTGTTATTAACAACTAATAATTTTAAAAATATTTTTGTATGATTTTAGAAATAATTTTCATTTCCTAAAAAATAATTACATTTAATTGATATTATAATAGATCACGAGGGCAGCGATAGATCACGAGGATAGCCATCAATGGAAATGTTAGATAACAAAGGTAGATGCTTAGATCACGAGGGTAGCCATAGATCACGATGGTAGGTGCATAATAATGATGAAAATTTTAGATAACGAGTGTAGATGATTAGATCACGAGGGTAGCCCTAGCTCACGAGGGTAGACGATTAATAATGATGGAAATGCTAGATAACGAGGGTAGATGGTTAGATCACGATGCTCAAAATAAATCACGGTGGTGTTAGAGCATTGTGATCTATTTTTTCCCATCCACTTAGATCACGGTGCTCAGTGTAGATCACGATGTTCAAATACCACTGTGATTTAATTTGAGCATCGTGATCTATTTTTCTCCAACAATTTAGATCAAGATGCTCACTTAGATCACGATGCTAAACACCCTCGTGATCTAAGTTGAGCATCGTGATCTAAGTCTGAGCATCGTGATTTGTTCTTGGTATACATTTTTGGATTTTTCGCGATTATTTTGGTTTTTTAAGCATCGATTTAAATCCAGAAATATATATCTAGATTCAAAAATTATAAACTACATTATACTACACTTGAAAATAATGTTTATCTTACCTCTTTTGAGCAACAATAAATAGATGAAATTTCACTACATTTCTTGGTTTTCGAAATAGTTCGAATATTTGAAATAGATGTAAGAGATGAATTTTTCAACTTACATATGAGAGGAGATAAGGTGATAAATGTGGTGGTTGGAATCATGAAAGGGGGTGTGTAAGGATATTTATGACTTTTTATCTTTATTTTGGGTAAAAAAAAAACATGTTTTCTTATAAAATAAGTATTTTTCATTTTTTGTTATCCATATTGATAGAAAGACCTATTTCCTCTATATATATATATATATATAGTTAAGCAAAAAATACATGTCGGTTGGGGAAACACGTGAAACTATAGTTATAGTAATTTCTAGGGTATCTATAAAAAATGTCACAAACATTAACGTGTCAATCATAATAATTGTTTGCACAAAATGTCGTTCATGTTTAGTACTGGCAAGGCCGCTCATGTGTTTGAAACAACCATTCGCACGTCATGTGTGACTATATATAACCAATCAATGAAATTTTACATAAAAATTATGATTAATGTCATTTTGCATGGTTTCTATAAAGATGGATTAATTTTGGCATGAGTGAAAGGGGACAAAATCAATTGTGAACCAAGCAAAAGAAGTTGATTTTTAGAACTTGGGTGAAAGACACCCTCAGATTTGTTGGTAGCTGTTGACTCCCATCTTTCACTTCTTTTTTTCCCCTTTGTTTTTTTTTAATCAATAAATATATATGGTGTGTTTTGTTTTCATTTCAGTGTTCGGAAATACTCTCTATACCTTGTACATACCATATTAATAGATAAGGCCTTATGTTTCAATTCGATATAGAAAATGATAAAATGTCCATTTGGGCAACTCTTAATATACCATTCGATAACGTGTAATGATTTCATCCTCTGATTATATATAAAATGAAATTAGTAAGTATATATACTGGATATTTGATACATCAATAAAATAACATGACTGTATATTAGTATAAAGTAATCATATTAAATATTAAATAAACTTATATTCTCCTACAAATAAAATAGCCGGTCTGCTATGGGATAGTCTTATGGTTTGGCTATAATACTACTTCTATGCTAAATAGTAATACTTCTTGTAACAATAAAAGAAATACTATCATATTAGTATAGGATCCGTGTAATAGACGAGTTTTTAAAGAATATAGTTAAATTAGACAACTTTAAATATTATTTATGTTAAAAAATTATGATTGTGTTATATCTATCATCAATTTTAGTATCAACCGTAATATAATTTTATTAATATATTATTTGATTATATATATTGTATTCATAAAGAAATACAAATATTTTTTATTTATTATATATTGGTATACCTATCATATTATTCAACTCTCCCTCCAATATTTTACCTTTTTTATTATTATTTTTATTTTGTAAATTTTAAATATTAAAGATTATACAGATTCTTAAATTTTCATTTCAATTATATAAAAAATTACTCAAATCAAAATTTCTCAATAGTTTCTATAATGCAAAAATTATTTCAGTTTCACTAATTAATAAGTTTAGAAGTTTCACTAATATTTTAAATCAACACACTTTTATTTGAAGTATTTTTAATTTTTTTAGTTAAAATGAATTAAAAGTATATAAAGAATTTAAAGGAAGATTATGCTTATGTCACATTCCAAGACATATATTTACACTTTGTATAGTTAATTACATATTGTATGTTATTAATAATAATTTAAGATCACTTGTTATTATAAATAATTTATTTTGATTATAATTAATATTGTTTGTTATAAGAATATAAAACGGCTCATGTTAATTGGATTCAATATGTTTTGATTATGAGATGGTATAATTATTTAAATTTAAATAAAAAAAACCACTTAACTTAACTTAATTAGTTAATACGATTATTAATAATATATTTTGAGTAGGACAACTTTTAAAAAAAGAATAACACGTGTTAACTGATTTTTTTATATATATAAAGATGTTATGTAACATAATGAGATCGTATCATATAAACTTCCGTGAAAATTCAAAACAGTGTGTAGATTTGTGATATTTTGTCATAGGCTGACTAATGTGTCACCAAATTTCGTTAAATCGATGTGTATTAAATATAGAAATAATAATTTATATTTACCATCTTTCAAACAATGACATTTTAAAAAGATATAGTAGCTAGAAACTTTCACCACTTATTAAATGCATTTCTTAATTCAAATAAATAAAAATGAACTATTTTCGTGGGATGAAATTAGTAATTATAAGATCGATGCTACAAAGGAATATAACGCCCTAAACAACAAAACTATATATATGTTTGTATATATATATATATATATATACATATTTGTATGTATATGCATAAATAGCTCGGTCATAGCAAGATTATACTTGGTATCAAAGTGGTTGCATGTTACACCTATCGGTTGTGTATTAACGTCGATGGATATGTGACATGTGATTGTTCGCAAAGAAAAAGTAGAACAAAATTTAATTGCTCTTTTTCTGTAAGGTTTACAACAGGTCATATATACACACTGTTATTATACAATCGCTGGAGATATCATGGAATTGCCCATTGATATACATAAGATTAACTTAATCTGAAAAAACATTGTACAATGAAATTTTATCAATTATATAATTTATGTAACGAATAATATGTATAGTTAATCAAAAATATACAAAACTATAATTATATAAATATCTATAGGGGTATGTATCTTCAGAAATTATTGTCACATAAACATTTCTGAAAAAAATGCCACAATCCTAATTTTTTTTTGTTCATGCATGGTTGTTTTATTTATTTATTTATTTATGGTTCTGCATGCATATCTGTGTGAAGAGACTACGCGCATGATCGTGCACGATTATATACACAACTATAATTGATAATTAATTTTTGTAAAAAAATATAAAGACATATGAATAATATTTTAATACAAATATTGTATTTAGATGGTGTTTGGGGTAACTAGGTAAATTCTGTAAATTTTAGTTAAATTATTTTTTACATGAGTGAAAGGGGACAAAGGTCTATAGTGGACAAGAAGATGATTGTATTTGGAACTTGGGTGAAAGACACCTTCTAGATTTGTTGGTAGCTATTGTCTCCCATATTAATTTCACCACTTCTAACTTTTTTTTTTTCCCTTTTTTAAAATTTGTTATAAGTAACCATGGTGTCCTCTGTTTTCATTTCAATTTTTGGAACTACTCACTATGCCTTGTACATATCATGTTTAATAGATAATAAAGGGCAAGTAATATTTATATATCATGTATTTAGACCGGCATACCTTTTGTTTTAGATTTCATTATGTTAGTATAAAGTTGTAATCATAATAAAGATTAGATAAACCTATAACTTCCTCTAAAAATAAAATAATCGATTTGCTATGAAACTGTTTTATGATGTGGTTGTTGTGCTATTATGAAAAAAAGTAATAATACTTTGATAACAATAAAATAAAATTGTCATTTATTTCGTGATACATTATGACGATACATAAATTTTTGTGAAAAATCAAATAATGTGCGGTTTCGTGTATATTTTGTTGGAGGCTGACCAATGCATTACTGAACTTTACTCTCCATTCTTCAGCTTCGACTTTTATCTATTACTTTATCTTATCACAATTAAATATCGTTTTAGAAGTTAAATTTTATTTGCAATTAAATATCATTTTAGATCTTTACACAATTTTATTTCTAAATTATCCTCTATTATATTTCTTAACTAAAATTTTGAAATTTGATTTGATTTTTCTATGAAATTAATTTGATTCTCTTTCTAATTTTGAATCCTTATTAAATTCTTTGATTAGTTAAGGATATGTTTATCCAATTTTTATGTTCTCTAATTTATGATAAAATATTTACAATGATTCTTAATTATGATTAGATACGAATTAAAATATTATTGGAAACGTCAATTAAATTAAGAGTAGGTCTTGTGTGAGACCGTCTCACGGATCTTATTCCGTGAGACGGGTAGGGTCGGATCGAAGTATTACATGATATATACAAAAGTATTACATGATACACATAAAAGTATTACCTCATATACATAAAGGTATTACATTATATTAAGATATGTGATATTTTCAAAAAGTATTACATGATATACATAAAAGTACTACCTAATACACACAAAAGTATTACACAATTCATGCACGAGGAAGAAGAGCACCTGGGCGCCTAGGATCCGCGTGTTTTTTGTTGACCCGACCCGACCCAATTCGGGTCATTATCCCATAATACAAAAGTATTACCTGATATACATAAAAGTATTACCTAATATACATAAAAGTATTACATATTTTCTTATAATCTGACTCAACTCAAAACGCATTCTATAATACAAAGTATTACCTAATATACATAAAAGTATTACATAACACACACAAAAGTATTACATAATTTTTATATTCGACCCGACCCTATCCGTCTCACGGAATGGGATCCGTGAGACGGTCTCACCCAAGACTTTGTCTTAAATTAATAAGTATCCTATTATAACCTCCATATTTAATGCTTAGTATCTTTTATGTTTTCAAGATAAAAAAATAAATTAAATAGGGGTATATTAATAAATGAATTAAATAAATATTATTCTATGTTGAAATTGGACTTTATATTTGGAATATTCACAAAAGAAAAAAAAAAGGGTCCATCGCATTTAATACATTGTCTGAATTGGTAAGATAGTGCATCGGTCACTAGATCCGTGCAATCGCCAACCCGACCCTCCCGATCCGACCCGGTTGAAGAAATATAAATAGTATTTTTTTTTCTTTCTTTCATTAGCAGTTTGGTGGTTTGTCTTATCTCCCTCTCTACATGTCACGCCCCAAAATCTTTTCATATTTTATTAGAGTTTTCACATGGGCGTGAAGAGAGAAAAAACAAGGGACACAAAACACAGGCAGAAAGAAATAGAAGGAGACGACAGAAGAAAAAGGTAAGGGACGATGTGAATCTTTCACTTATCAACATACGGCCTCTGCCATTAGCAATCGGTCTCACTATCGATATATAACACATCATATGCAGCGGAAAACATCAGGATCTCACATCCTTACATGTATCAAAATATTACAAAACATAAATTGTTTAAAACATTGTTTGGAAAAATGTTTGTGTTACAACAGTTCAAGCATATGTGTCACGCCCCGGTTTCTTCCATATAAATATATCAGAGCTTTAATTAAAAACAGAGGCGCGCAAAAGAAGAAGGAGGCAAGGGACGATCAGGAGAAGAAGAAGAAGATAAAAGACATCAGAATCTTTCTCATATCATATCGGACACTGCCGATACCAT